>CM042392.1:6641204-7918980 GCA_023634145.1 Thymallus thymallus | reverse complement strand
TCTCCCTCTCTCTCTCTCCCCCTCTCCCTCTCTCTCTCTCCCCCTCTCCTCTCTCTCTCTCCCCCTCTCTCTCTCCCCCTCTCTCTCTCCCCCTCTCTCTCCCCCCCTCTCTCCCCCCTCTCTTCCCCTCTCTCTCCCTCTCTCTCCCCCTCTCCCTCTCTCTCTCTCTCTCCCTCTCTCTCCCCCTCTCTCTCCCCCTCTCTCCCCCTCTCTCCCTCTCTCCCTCTCCCTCTCTCACCCTCTCCCTCTCTCCCCCTCTCTCTCCCTCTCTCTCCCTCTCTCTCCCTCTCTCTCCCCCTCTCCCTCTCCCTCACTCACCCTCTCCCTCTCTCCCCCTCTCTCTCTCCTCCCCCTCTCCCTCTCTCTCTCTCTCTCTCTCCCCCTCTCTCTCCCCTCTCCCCCTCTCCCTCTCTCTCTCTCTCTCTCCTCCCCCTCTCTCTCCCCCTCTCTCCCTCTCTCTCCCTCTCTCTCCCCCTCTCTCCCTCTCTCCTCTCCCCTCTCTCACCCTCTCCCTCTCTCCCCCTCTCTCTCCCCCTCTCTCTCCCCCTCTCTCCCTCTCTCCCTCTCCCTCTCTCACCCTCTCTCTCTCCTCCCCCTCTCTCTCTCTCCCCCTCTCTCTCTCATCCCCCTCTCCCTCTCTCTCTCTCCCCCTCTCTCTCCCCCTCCCCCTCCCCCTCTCTCTCTCTCTCTCTCCTCTCTCTCTCTCTCTCTCTCTCTCTCTCTCTCTCTCTCTCTCTCTCTCTCTCTCTCTCTCTCCCCCTCTCTCTCCCCCTCTCTCTCTCTCTCTCTCCCCCTCTCTCTCCCCCTCTCTCCCTCCATCTCCCCTCCCCTCATCCAAAGGAAGACACCCAATTACCTTTGACAGAAGCCTGGTGTCACACAGGTGTGCCACTAACAAGTAGATGGCACTGAGACACAGAGAAAGAGGGCATCACAGTAACACCAGGCCACCCTCACACACAAAGTCACATCCACCCTTGCACACACACAAAAACAATCTGCAACAAAATAAGACTACAGATGATGCGCTAACAACCAGCAACCACAAGAAACGAAGCTATAGGGACAAGAGAGGAAAGAAAAAAAGCAGACAGATAACAAGAGACGGAAAGAAAGGTGACAGAGTGAGATAGCAGAAAGAGAGACAGAAAGAAAGGTGACAGAGTGAGATAGCAGAAAGAGAGACAGAAAGAAAGGTGACAGAGTGAGATAGCAGAAAGAGAGACAGAAAGAAAGGTGACAGAGTGAGATAGCAGAAAGAGAGACTGAAAGAAAGCAACTAGGAGCTAGAGAGAAACAAAGCAACGGAAGACAGAAAGAGAAAGCGGAGAAGTGGAAACTGAAAAGTAAGAAGTAAGTTTGTAGGACCAAGGCGCTGTGCGGCGGCCAGGCAGGCAGGCAGAGAGGCAGCTAGCACTCAGGGCTGTGGTGGATGGATAGTCCTAGTTAGCATAATACTGACAGCATGCTGAGAAGGCTGCTGTCAGGGGCCTGCCGACTGCCCACCGAGGGGGCCAGGGCCCGGCGAGGCCAGGGGAGGGGGAGATGAAAGACACGGGGCCTCCCAGCTGACTAGTTAGAGGGGGCCTGATGCAGCACAATTATACGACGGCATGACAAGCCTGCATGCTCGGCTGGCTGCCTCGGCCATCGCATCGCACCACCACACGCCTTTCAAAACAGTGGTACCGCTCACCTCCGGTCACAAAACAGCAATAAGTCAACTGATGCATTGTTGTACCATCATGATTTATTCCTTTGCTGTTGGGCGCTTGCAGGCGTGCCGCCATGTTCTGCTACACTGGCACAGCGGGATCACTAGGGGCCCTAACACACAGGCAGGCCCTCTGCCTGGAGCCCACATAATGTATGCAGTGTCTAGTCTCTCTCCCTCGTTTTCTCTCCATTTCAATCTTTCTCTTTCCCTTTCTCTCTTTCACCATCTCTCAGAGGGACAGTGGTAGTAGGGGCCGGCTGGAGGCCTGCTCTTGCTCTTCTTTCTGCAAACTACTATTTAAAAGTAATGCCAGGGATGGACTGAGAGAAACACACGCTACTAATAAAATGGACAGCATTTATGTATTGATGGATGGACAGATAAAAAATGGACTGTAAACGATAAAAGGCTTACGGGTGGTCTAACGATAGGCGTCGACATATAAGTTCAATAAAACTCAGACAGTTTGTCTTGTCGCTACGCAAAATTGTAAATCACACAGAATATCACTTCCAGCCGTCTGCAAAGAAAACAGCCGTCACCCGCGGCTCTGATAATTTATACCCTGTAACCCCCGGAGTCAGTGGGCGCGGCTGGGGCTCTGAGGGGCTGACATGCTGAGGGGTGGGGGGGGGGGAAAGTGGTGAGTGGAGGAGAGGGAGAGAGGAGGAGACCCCATCCTCAGGGAGGCCTTGGGTCCCCAACCCCCTGCTCCCCGGTTCCGCATTCCGGCCTGCAGTAAGATACCGGCGCGGGAATGGTAGAGATAGGAGTGTGAATTACATTACTCTTGCTCTTCCTGTCATAAACATTTGGTTCTGCTGTCAGCCACGATGATAAGCACAGAGAGAAATACATCTACAGAAACTATGGCAGAGAGTAAAATACATAATAACTGATAATAAACTATGGCAGAGAGTAAAATACATAATAACTGATAAACTATGGCAGTGAGTTAAATGCATAATAACTGATAATAAACTATGGCAGAGAGTTAAATGCATAATAACTGATAATAAACTATGGCAGAGAATTAAATGCATAATAACTGATAATAAACTATGGCAGAGAGTTAGAGCATCTAATAACTGATAATTTAGGGCTTGTTGGCCATTAAAACCTAGCAGCTTTAAGACAAACAGTCCAATATAATCCTGGTTTAGTGCTGGCTTTACTACTTGTCAGAGACTGGAGCTAGAGGAGCCGGATGACTGGAGGACCACTGAACTCTGTGTGTGTGTGTGTGTGTGTGTGTGTGCATTCAAACTGCGAACGTTTCGATATTAAGTTTGATGTATTGCTGTAGAATTAACTCTGGTTAATATAATGTTCCTTTAAAGCATGAATCCGTACCATACTGTAGTGTATAACGATGAGGTACTCACAGTGCTAAGCTTGCTTGAGGTAATGATGATACGTCGTTCATGTAGCATGCTGGCGTACAGATGCAGCATATTGTTGACGTCCACTGCCACAAAATACTCGGTCAGGTTCCTCTGGATTGGGGAAACAGGAGAGACAGGACAGTTAGTGACTTTATAACGACACACTTCTCTGAGCATTAGGGGTGGCTCTTTCCTGTAAGTTGAGGACGTAACCATTTTTACAAATTCAGGTCACAGGTTTTACGGTATTTCACAGAAAATTTTAACGGACAGCACTCTCCAACTAAAAACATTTCAATGATCAATTTCAATTTCGCCCGCTATTTGACAGGGTAAGATCTAGGTCTTGCACGCTGGTAGACCAGAAGGGTAGACTTACACTCTCGGGGATTGTGGGCAAGCCGTTGATATCTGGGGCTAGGAAGGAGGAGTGCTGAAGAAACACAAAGCACAGAGAGAGAGGACAGGGTCAGCAAAGTAGCGCAGCACGCCACTCCTAGAGAGAGAGAGAGAGAGAGAGAGAGAGAGAGAGAGAGAGAGAGAGAGAGAGAGAACACCTTCACTTTGTTCCATGATCTATGACTCTTCTCCTCTGTCTGTGGGAATTGTTTAGCTTCCGTCTGTACTGACATAGCTAGGAGGGCAGCACTGAGACACACACACACACACAGCAACCCTGATCCCCTATACCCTATAGATTTAAGATGAGTTGAGCTCTCTGGTGGGAAACAAGGTCTTTATTTCAGCATTAAAGAAAGCACAAACACACACAAATACACACACACACACACATTGTGTTGAGATGATCAGAGAGCTGCCTGTCTCACTTTGGGGGAGCAGAGCAGGTTGACTGTTTGGATCAAATAGGCCTGGAGTGCACATTAACCACTCTTTACACTTTCAATTTCTCTCTCCACGTCATCCTCTTCTTTATATACTTTTGTTACACGCACCATATGATGACAGACACACACACACACACGACAGTACAACAAATCACACTCAAAAACACAAATTAACCCCAGCGTTTCGCCTCCTTAGAAGAGAACAGAGGCAGAGGACCCCACCACCAAGCACTGGTCCAAAACTACAACACCCATAAACCCCCTCACATGGGAAAAGTGATTAAAGCACAGGCAAAAGTACCCACAAACACCCTCTGATGACAATTCACCTAACTGAATGATGTAACCTAATTTCACATTCATTTGCTGCCTTGTCAATGTTCCAATGAATAATGTCAAAGAATATTGATGCCGTCACCTCCAGGAATGGTGTCAGTGAGTAGCGTGGTGTCTGAATGGTGGGTCATTTTAGCCTTATAAACCCACGGCACAGAATGATCATTGTATTCTCCTCAGTTCAGTTCCATCAGTCCAAGGCCCTTGCTGTGTGGTTGCTTATGTGTTGTTGTTTTTTTCAAGCAATGTTTATATAAAAACATGAAATGTGTGTTAACGGGAAAGGCATCAAGGAGACTTTCTGAGCACAATTGCCTTTGCTTTAAACATGCACCATAAAAGAGACTTTCGATATCCAGAAAGAGAATACAGTAGCGTGGAACAACATTAATCATTCACTAAGTTTGATTGTTTTCCAGAGAAGAAGAAAGAGACACCAAGGCCCAGGATAGTTTGTTTTTGTGAGATTTATTTGGCCAAATTGGAAAGCCTCAGCTCCCATGCGGTTAGTGCAGAAGCAGCGGTTTAAAATTCTGCATCTCTTTCTCTCCCCCCCTTTTTTTTTTTTTTTTTCTCTCGCTCTCTTGTTCACTCACTTCTCCTCCACTCACCGGCTGCTGGCTTGGTGCATCTCTCAGTACTTGCCCAGTGGCTATATGCAACAGCGCGGTCTTCACAGTGAGAGCGATAGAGAGCAAAACAGAGTTCACACTTGAAAAAGGGGACAATGATCTGTTTTTTTTTTTTTTTGTCTCCCTAGGCTGCCATGATAAAAACTAAAATAACTTTTTGTGGAAGATTCTGCTTCATCAATTAAAAATATAAAACTTGTATTTTCTACAAAAAGCAGTTGAACCCTCTTCTGTGTGTTCTCAATGAACCTTGGTAATGAAAAATAAAAGCAACATTAAAAAGCATGCCAAACTTAAAATTACAGAATGCATTGTATTTCCCCCCCTCAGTATTGATTAGTTAATAAAGGTAACTGGAATAAATTGATCTGTATAATTGTATAACCCCTACAGACATTCGATATTACAGCGAGGAAGAGGCTAGCTGATTTAATTAGTCTATCCTTACGGACAAAGATTAAAACCCAATACAGTATGTATACTAGCATAAAATGGGCTCCCGAGTGGCGCAGTGGTCTAAGACACTGCATCTCAGTGCTAGAGGCATCACTACAGACACCCTGGTTCGAATCCAGGCTGTATCACAACCGGCCATGATTGGAAGTGCCATAGGGCAGCGCACAATTGGCTCAGAATCGTCCGAGTTTGGCCAGTGTAGGCCATCATTGTAAATAAGAATTTGTTCTTAACTGACTTGCCTAGTTAAATAAAGGTTACACCGGCCAAACTCTGACGATGCTGGGTCAATTGTGCAATATAACTAAAAGTTGCTTTTTGGATCATTGAAAAATTATATTTTTGTTAGTTTTTTGTCCTTAAAACCTATATTCTCCCCATCAATTTAAGGCACAGTTATAGAAAAGAGTTATTTTAAAATGAGTGTTATATTTGTCCAGTAATCCTATGTGAGATAGTGTCAGACGTAATTAAAACATGACCTGTGTTTGATGGACATTTCAGCCCATGATAACTAGCAGACATGATGAGTTGCGAAAGCGCCCATTAGGCTAACAGATATCCAGCTAAGGCTTATCACACAGACCTGTTAACCTCTCTCTGACACCCTCTGGAGGAATTTTCTAAATTACACATTGTATTGTATACTACCCCCAAAGTACATTTCGGTTTCAAAACTATAAATCCTACAAACACATGCTTAGTACTGTTAGAAAGGTAAGACATGTGGGATTATGATAAAGGTGCCAAAGAACCCTGAAATGTACATTGCTTTTTTAAAATTGTCCCTATGTTGGGGAGTAAGACATTTTAAAGTCTAGGTTTGAAATAAAATATTTCACCCATTACTGTTCCAAAATGATAAACAATAAAATAAAAATAGATATTTTAACCTAATGGTGGCAGTCTAAACACGTGCAAACACAGCCATTTTAAAAAAGGGCAAGGCTTGTGCAATGTGCCATGCTTTCATTTTTTCATCTTACAGGAATGATATATACTGAACAAAAAAAATTTAACACAACATATAAAGTGTTGGTCCCATGTGTAACGAGCTGAAAAAAAAAAAAAAAACAGAAATAATTTAATTAAATACACACAAGCTTATTTCTCTCAAACTGTGCACACATTTGTTTATATCCCTCCCTGTAGGTCCTTTGCAAAGATAATCCATCCACCTGACAGGTGTGACATATAAAGAAAGTGATTAAACAGCGTGATCATTACACAGATGCACCTTGTGCTTGGAACAATAAAAGGCCACTTTAAAATGTGCAGTTTTGTCACACAACACAATGCCACATAGTGCAATTGGCATGCTGAGTGCAGGAATGTCCACCAGAGCTGTTGCCAGATAATTTAATGTTAATCCTCCAACGAATTTGGCAGTACATCCAACCGGCCTCACACCAGCAGACCACGTGTAACCACACCAGCCCAGGACCTCCACATCCGGCTTCTTCACCTGTGGGATCGTCTGAGGGTGGGTCGGGGGTGCTGAGGAGTATTTCTGTATGTATTAAAGTCCTTTTGTGGGGAAAAGCTAATTCTGATTGACTGGGCCTGCCTCCCCAGTGGCTGCACCCCTGCCCAGTCATGTGAAATCCACAATAAGTTGGGCGAATTTTGGCACATTCCTCCTGACAGAACTGGTTGGTTGGTTGGTTGGTTGGTTTCTTTGTAAAGCAGGTACAACAAAACATAGGGCAGGTGCAAAATGCCAGAACGAAAATACACAAAAGACAGATACACGGTACATGATACATAGAGCGGCAGTATAAAAACTTATAGAAATACAAGATATCTGGAGTGCAAAAAAGCTATAAAAAGACATTGCATAGTATGGGTGGTTGGCTGAATATGTACACTATACATTGGTGGATGTTGGATGGTTAACTATACTATACAGGTCAATGGCAGAGAAATACTTCAATAGCTAAAAATGCATATGATATGAGTGAGGGTAATAATAGTTTACTTAATAGACAGACTGGTTAAATGAACAGGTAAGTGAATATTTTGCATGGTTAAATTAGCTGTACAGGTAAATATACAGTTATATTTACAGGTAAGTGAATACTTTCATGGTTACATTAACTGTACAGGTAAATGACAGGAAGAGCTATTTAACTAGCTAAATGTGTGTATGATATAATTTGGGGTAATAATAGTAATTCCCTTAAAATAGTCCTTAGTGCGCAGGGTTTAATTACAGATAAAAGCACGTATTGCACATTCGATATACTAAAAGCAATGAGAAAAGATACAACTGACAGGATACTTATGATGCTTCAATATATCCACATAATTTTCCTTCCTCATGATGCCATCTATTTTGTGAAGTACACCAGTCCCTCCTGCAGAAAAGCACCCCCACAACATGATGCTGCCACCCATGTGCTTCACGGTTGGGATGATGTTCTCCGGCTTGCAATCCTCCCCCTTTTTCCTCCAAACATAACGATGGTCATTATGACCAAACAGTTCTATTTTTGTTTCTTTAGACCAGAGGACATTTCTCCATTCTTCTTCCTCCATTCTTCTTCCTTGCTGAACGGCCTTTCAGGTTATGTCGATATAGGACTTGTTTTACTGTGGATATAGATACTTTTGTACCTGTTTCCTCCAGCATCTTCACAAGGTCCTTTGCTGTTGTTCTGGGATTGATTTGCATCTTTTCGCACCAAAGTATGTTAATCTCTAGGAGACAGAACGCGTCTCCTTCCTGAGCTGTATGACGGCTGCGTGATCCCATGGTGTTTATACTTGTGTAATATTGTTTGTACAGATGAACGTGGTACCTTCAGGCGTTTGGAAGTTGCTCCCAGGGATGAACCAGACTTGTGGAGGTCTACAATTTTTTTTGAGGTCTTGGCTGATTTCTTTAGATTTTCCCATGATGTCGAGAAAAGAGGCACTGAGTTTGAAGGTAGGCCTTGAAATACATCCACAGGTACACCTCCAATTGACTCAAATTATGTCAATTAGCCTATCAGAAGCTTCTAAAGCCATGACATCATTTTCTGGAATTTTCCAAGCTGTTTAAAGGCACAGTCAACTTAGTGTATGTAAACTTTTGACCCACTGGAATTGTGATATAGTGAATCATAAGTGAAATAATCTGTCTAAACAATTGTTGGAAGAATTACATATGTCATGCACAAAGTACATGTCCTAACCGAATTGCTAAAACTATAGTTTTTTAACATGAAATCTGTGGAGTGGTTGAAAAATTAGTTTTAATGACTTCAACCTAAGTGTACGTAAAACTTTCGACTTCAACTGTATCTCCCCTGTCTGATTCAGAGTTCGTCCACTAGACAGCAGTAGGATATCACATGACGTCTCTTGGCCACTTAAAAACCAGTTGCAACTGGTTTGGGTAGCGAGTCACTGTGCCAAAATGGCTTAACAGATTTTGAAGCCTCATCTTCAAATGAGCATAGCAATCAGGGAAATTACTTAAATAAGACACAGACAGGTGAGGAAACGTATTTTCCAATTCACTTTTCCTATTGTAAACGATGAGCTAGATTAATAGCGCTTGTGGAGGATGCATACAAGGTCATGTGGAAGGAGAAGGAAATGCATTGCTTTACAATGACCATCAGGGTGTACCCTTTCCATGCATACTAAATGTTTGCACTTTTGGTTACTTGACCTACATTGTATACTCTATGAATATGACCATATAGCACATGATTTATGGCCAGCAGTAAGATTTAAGTTTGACTTCCAAAAAGACCAGGACTGTAGCTTTCAAATGATATGTCACTTTCTATTTCCTGACGGGGGGGGGGGGTTCCCGCTGGATTTGGTATCAACCACTCGGAGCTTAACAGCTTAACGCCACTTGTGTTTCTAAACAAAGTGTCAGCCATGTCTCCTCACCTATCTCACTCCTCTTCCTCCTCTCTTCCTTATAAAGCTCTCCTCTAACTCACTCTCGTCTCGCCACTCTTTTCCCGTCTGTCTCCTCACCTATATCTCCCCTTTCTTCTTCCATCTCTATTCTCTACCCCCTCTGTTTTCCCCCTCCTTCTTCTCTCAAGTGGTCCCACTGTACTCACCACACTCAGGTTGACTGGGGTGAAGGGCTTTGGCACCGGCAGACTGTACAGGGAGTTCAGCATGTCATTCAGCTCCTTCTCCTTAGAACAAACCACAAATCAGACTCAATAAGAATTATACAAATTATACAAATGTAAAATCATGTGTCATATATACAGTTGAAGTCAAAAGTTTACATACACCTTAGCCAAATACATTTGAACTGTTTTTCACAATTCCTGACATTTAATCCTAGTAAATTATTTATTTCAGCTTTTATTTATTTCATCACATTCCCAGTGGATCAGAAGTTTAAATACACTCAATTAGTATTTGGTAGCATTGCCTTTAAATTGTTAAACTTGGGTCAAACGTTTTGGATAGCCTTCCACAAGTTTCCACACAATAAGTTGGGTTAACAATTCCTCGTGACAGAACTGGTGTAAGTAAGTCAGGTTTGTAGGCCTCTTTGCTCGCACACGCTTTTTCTGTTCTGCCAACAAATCTTCTATAGGATTGAGGTCAGGGCTTTGTGATGGCCACTCCAATACCTTGACTTTGTTGTCCTTAAGCCATTTTGCCACAACTTTGGAAGTATGCTTGGGGTCATTGTCCATTTGGAAGACCCATTTGCGACCAAGCTTTAACTGCCTGATTGATGTCTTGAGATGTTGCTTCCTCATGATGCCATCTATTTTGTGAAGTGCACCAGTCCCTGCTGCAGCAAAGCACCCCCACAACATAATGCTGCCACCCCCATGCTTCACGGTTGGGATGGTGTTCTTCGGCTTGCAAGCCTCCCCCTTTTCCCTCCAAACATAACGACGGTCATTATGGCCAAACAGTTTTATTTTTGTTTTATCAGACGAGAGGACCTTTCTCCAAAAAGTACGATCTTTGTCCTCATGTGCAGTTGCAAACCGTAGTCTGGCTTTTTTATGGCAGTTTTGGAGCACTGGCTTCTTCCTTGCTGAGATGCCTTTCAGGTTATGTCGATATAGGACTCGTTTTACTGTGGATATAGATACTTTTGTACCCGTTTCCTCCAGCATCTTCACAAGGTCCTTCCTGAGAGGTATGACGGCTGCGTGGTCCCATGGTGTTTATACTTGCGTACTATTGTTTGTACAGATGAACGTGGTACCCAAGGATGAACCAGACTTGTGGAGGTCTACAATTGTTGATCAGAAACACAGTGTAATGTTGTAAATGACAATTGTAGCTGGAAACAGTAGATTTTTTTATGGAACATCTACATAGGCGTACAGAGGCCCATTATCAGCAACCATCACTCCTGTGTTGCAATGGCACGTTGTGTTAGCTAATCCAAGTTTGTCATTTTAAAAAGGCTAATTGATCATTAGAAAACCCTTTTGCAATTATGTTTGCACATCAAAGAAAAAGCCATTTTTTCCTCTAACCAGTGTCTGTGTTATTTTGCCCTTTATCTTTTCCTTTTATTGGCCAGTCTGAGATATGGCAATTTCTAGCATTGAATAGCCTTCATTTCTCAGAACAAGAATAGCCTGACGGGTTTCAGAAGAAAGTTATTTGTTTCTGGCCATTTTGAGTCTGTAATCGAACCCACAAATGCTGATGCTCCAGATACTCAACTAGTCTAAAGAAGGACAGTTTTATTTATTTTATATAATCAGCACAACAGTTTTCAGCTGTGCTAACATAATTGCAAAAGGGTTTTCTAATGATAAATTAGCCTTTTAAAATGACAAACTTGGATTAGCTAACACAATTTGCCATTGGAACACAGGAGTGATGGTTGCTGACAATGGGCCTCTGTACGCCTATGTAGATGTTCCATAAAAAAACGTTTGAATGGTAGCACGCACGCACACGCACACACACACACACACACACACACACACACACACACACACACACACAGAGTTCAGTGGTCCTCCAGTCATCCGGCTCCTCTAGCTCCAGTCTCTGACAAGTAGTAAAGCCAGCACTAAACCAGGATTATATTGGACTGTTTGTCTTAAAGCTGCTAGGTTTTTCTTTATTTTTTTCTACATTGTAGAATAATAGTTTAGACATCAAAACTATGAAATAACACATATGGAATCATATAGTAACCAAAAAAGTGTTAAACAAATAAATATATATTTGAGATTCTTCAAAGTAGCCACCCTTTGCCTTGATGATAGCTTTGCACACTCTTGGCATTCTCTCAACCAGCTTCATGAGGAATGCTTTTCCAACAGAAGGAGTTCCCACATATGCTGAGCACTTGTTGGCTGCTTTTCCTTCACTCTGCTGTCCAACTCATCACAAACCATCTCAATTGGGTTGAGGTCGGGTGATTGTGGAGGCCAGGTAATCTGATGCATCACTCCATCACTCTCCTTCTTGGTCAAATAGCCCTTACACAGCCTGCAGCTGTGTTTTTGGTCATTGTCCTGTTGAAAAACAAACGATAGTCCCACTAAGCGCGAACCAGATGGGAGGGAGCATTGCTGCAGAATGCTGTGGTAGCCATGCTGATTAAGTGTGCCTTGAATTCTAAATAAATCACTGATAGTGTCATCAGCAAAGCACCCACATATCATCACACCTCCTCCAAGCTTCACGGTGGTAACCACACATGCAGTGATCATCCGTTCACCTACTCTGCATTTCACAAAGACACGGCGGTTGGAACCGAAAATCTCAAATTTGTCAAATGTCCATTGCTCGTGTTTCTTGGCCCAAGAAAGTCTCTTCTTCTTATTGTTGTCCTTTAGTAGTGGTTTCTTTGCAGCAATTCGACCATGAAGGCCTGATTCATGCAGTGTCCTCTGAGCAGTTGATGTTGAGATGTGTCTGTTACTTGAACTCCATGAGGTGCAGTTAATAACTGATTTCTGAGGCTGGTAACTCTAATGAACTTATCCTCTTCCTTTCCTGTGGCGGTCCTCATGAGAGCCAGTTTCATCATAGCGCTTGATGGTTTTTGAGACTGCACTTGAAGAAACTTTAAAGGTTCTTGAAATGTTCCGGATTCACTGACCTTCATGTCTTAAAGTAATGATGGACTGTTGTTTCTCTTTGCTTATTTGAGCTGTTCTTGCCATAATATGGACTTGGTATTTTACCAAATAGAGCTATATTCTGTATACCACCCCTAGCTTGTCACAACTGATTGGCTCAAACGCATTAGGAAGGAAATAAATTATTTTAACAAGGCAAGCCTGTTAATTGAAATGCATTCCAGGTGACTACCAAGTGTGCAAAGCTGTCATCAAGGCAAAAGGGTGGCTACTTTGATGAATCTCAAATATAAAATATATTTTGATTTGTTTAACACTTTTTTGGTTACTACGTAATCCCATGTGTTATTTCATAGTTTGATATCTTCACTATTATTCTACAATGTTGAAAATAGTAAAAAAAGAAAGAAAAACCCTGGAATGAGTAGGTGTCCAAACTTTTGACTAGTACTGTATATAACATAACACAACAAAAACACACAAAAATGTAATCTGAAATTGTATATCAACTAATGAGTGATTTGAGAAGGCTCTGACGGTGTGGCTGTCAAGTAACTGGGAGCAGGGCGCTGGTGCCTAGAAGCTTGAGTGTGTTCCTCCGAAGGGGCTAGAAACATCTGTCTGACACACAGCGTTTAACGAATCGGCGAGGAGGTGGTTAAGAAAAATAGGGAGACAGCGGCCACAGCAGAGGATCGTTACCCCAGCGCTGATTTAGGTCCTACTGTACAAGAGCTAGGGACTGATGAGCAATTACCCAGAAGTCTGTGCTCCAGAGAGAGATCAGGCTGGCCACTAAACAGGCACCGTCATCACACATCTTTTACTGGATGAACTCTCTTAATAATTTGGCTAGTTATTGTTATAATGTTACAGAGTAGGGTATCATAGGGACAAAGGTTATTATTTATTCAAAATATTTCGGCTTCAGGTCATTTTTGTCTCTTCTGATTGCCAGTTTTCGATGGTGGAGCTTTAACACGTGTGTGTGCTTGCGTGCGACTGTGTGTGTGAAATGGTGTGTGTGTGTGTGTGTGTGTGTGTGTGTGTGTGTGTGTGTGTGTGTGTGTGTGAGAAAGTGTGTCTGATAGACAGTGAGAGTGTGAGATTGAACAGCCTCCTGTCACGAGAGGCTGAATGCTCACACGCATGGTCAATAACCGGGCTGGGCCTGAGGAAACACTTAATTTACCCCTGGCCCTAAACCCTCATCGCTACGGTCTCCCCTCATCTGTCAACATCCCTCCATCGCCTTGCAACGCCAGGGTAAATATAAACCAAATCATGCACACCAACACTGCAGTCGTCCAACATTTACACACACACGTCCCTCATCTATCTCTTACTGAATCCCTCCCCTCTCTCGCTCGCTCTCTCTCCGCTTCGGAGCAGAAATAAAGATGAACACAGAAATTCACACAAACAAAGGACTTATTATTTTACAGAAAATAGCCTTGATACTCGTCCACTCCTTTTTTCTTTAGTGAAAATTACATCTGTCAAAGAAATCCAACCATAAACGAATGTACAGTACTTCAGTTCAAATCAAATACAGTACTGTACTTCAGTTCAAATCAAATACAGTACTGTGTCTGTGAAATATAAAGAAATTGACATTTTAGAAGCAATGTAGAAGAGATGATTTTATTGTATATATGAATATATAAACTATATTGCAGAGTAATATATATAACCGACTTGCCAAAACTATAGTTTGTTAACATGAAATCTGTAGCGTGGTTGAAAAATGAGTTTTAATGACTTCAACCTAAGTGTATGTAAACTTCTGACTTAAACGGTGTGTGTGTGTATATACAGTGGGGAGAACAAGTATTTGATACACTGCCGATTTTGCAGGTTTTCCCACTTACAAAGCATGTAGAAGTCTGTAATTTTTATCATAGGTACTCTTCAACTGTGAGAGATGGAATCTAAAACAAAAATCCAGAAAATCACATTGTATGATTTTTAAGTAATTAATTTCCATTTTATTGCATGACATAAGTATTTGATACATCAGAAAAGCAGAACTTAATATTTGGTACAGAAACCTTTGTTTGCAATTACAGAGATCATTCGTTTCCTGTAGTTCTTGACCAGGTTTGCACACACTGCAGCAGGGATTTTGGCCCACTCCTCCATACAGACCTTCTCCAGATCCTTCAGGTTTCGGGGCTGTCGCTGGGCAATACAGACTTTCAGCTCCCTCCAAAGATTTTCTATTGGGTTCAGGTCTGGAGACTGGCTAGGCCACTCCAGGACCTTGAGATGCTTCTTACGGAGCCACTCCTTAGTTGCCCTGGCTGTGTGTTTCGGGTCGTTGTCATGCTGGAAGACCCAGCCACGACCCTTCAATGCTCTTACTGACGGAAGGAGGTTGTTGGCCAAGATCTCGCGATACATGGCCCCATCCATCCTCCCCTCAATACGGTGCAGTCGTCCTGTCCCCTTTGCAGAAAAGCATCCCCAAAGAATGATGTTTCCACCTCCATGCTTCACGGTTGGGATGGTGTTCTTGGGGTTGTACTCATCCTTCTTCTTCCTCCAAACACGGCGAGTGGAGTTTAGACCAAAAAGCTCTATTTTTGTCTCATCAGACCACATGACCTTCTCCCATTCCTCCTCTGGATCATCCAGATGGTCATTGGCAAACTTCAGATGGGCATGGACATGTGCTGGCTTGAGCAGGGGGACCTTGCGTGCGCTGCAGGATTTTAATCCATGACGGCGTAGTGTGTTACTAATGGTTTTCTTTGAGACTGAGGTCCCAGCTCTCTTCAGGTCATTGACCAGGTCCTGCCGTGTAGTTCTGGGCTGATCCCTCACCTTCCTCATGATCAATGATGCCCCACGAGGTGAGATCTTGCATGGTGCCCCAGACCGAGGGAGATTGACCGTCATCTTGAACTTCTTCCATTTTCGAATAATTGCGCAAACAGTTGTTGCCTTCTCACCAAGCTGCTTGCCTATTGTCCTGTTTCCCATCCCAGCCTTGTGCAGGTCTACAATTTTATCCCTGATGTCCTTACACAGCTCTCTGGTCTTGGCCATTGTGGAGAGGTTGGAGTCTGTTTGATTGAGTGTGTGGACAGGTGTCTTTTATACAGGTAACGAGTTCAAACAGGTGCAGTTAATACAGGTAATGAGTGGAGAACAGGAGGGCTTCTTAAAGAAAAACTAACAGGTCTGTGAGAGCCGGAATTCTTACTCGTTGGTAGGTGATCAAATACTTATGTCATGCAATAAAATGCAAATTAATTATTTAAAAATCATACAATGTGATTTTCTGGATTTTTGTTTTAGATTCCGTCACTCACAGTTGAAGTGTACCTATGATAAAAATTACAGACTTCTACATGCTTTGTAAGTAGGAAAACCTGCAAAATAGGCAGTGTATCAAATACTTGTTCTCCCCACTGTATATATGTATCTTTTATACATATATATTTATTGTATGTATATATATACACACACACACACACACACACACACGCATATATGCATTATACAATAAATATATATGTATAAAATATACATTAAAGATGCTAAAAGCAGGAGAGCAGGCTAATGACCATCTGAGCTCTGATTGGTTGAAGCGTTGCGTGACATGCTCTGTTTCCTGTGCCCCCTAAACCTGCGCCTGGGTGCTTGTGTGTAGGGGTGTATGGGCATGTGTGTGTGTGTATTGGGGAGGCTCTGTCCCCTTCACCCCTCTCTCAGCATAGTAGCTTTGAGGAAGCAAAGCTACATGACAATACACTGATGGCACTCCTTAGTCCCAGCTCCGAACCGCTCCCTTCCTCTCTCCGTCTCCGCCTGTTCTCTCTCCCTCCTTTTTTTCGTTCTGGTCTAAGCACTGTCTCCACTCTGCGCTAGCAGCACATTTTCCCATTTCTTTCATACATTCCCTGAACTTCTTTCCCTCTGTTTACTGAAATAGTTTGGGTGTGTGTGTATTCCTAAACGGTTAGTTTTTTTTCCAGTAAATCATCAGGGGTTGACTTCTAGCTTTAGATCAGCGTTTGGTCTGTGAAATGTCAACATTGCTGCCTCAAAACTCAGAGCCAAGCCAAGCCTGACTCTCACTGCTAACAGCTTACAACAACATGGCTCTCACAACCATCTACTGTACACACAACTGTAAAATGCTACTGTGCGCAAAACAAGATCACACCCAACAGAAGCTGATGAAAAGTAGCGTACTAGTCTATTGTTGGTTAGTGACTTCTGCAACATTACCAGAACAAAATACATTTTTGTAGAGTGTACCTCCATATCAGGTTTGTTAATCCTGAGTCTTATTTAATGTCCTAAAGGAGGTACTGTACAGAGATGTGAAGGCAGTCTCACCTGGTTTTTGGTTCGGTAATCTGCTAGCGTGTTCAGGAGCTTGTAGTAGATCTCAAACCAGGGAAGATAACTGCAAGCGAGAAAGAACACAAAATACACGTTTACAATCAATCCAGAATTCGAATTCATATTCTACTTTTTTGCCATTATTCACAATAAGAAAAAAAAATGCAACTGTTTGTTTTTTTTACAGACAAAGAAGGCTATGGACACAGTCATTTATAGCCCTACTATTGTTAAAAGCAGATCTATAAGTCTACAATATACTGTAAATACTGTGTAATTATGACAATCTTTGTATTTTGTGCTATTTGCAGGGTAGGTAGAGAGGAAGGCTTTAGACTAAAGGTGGTGGGTTGGGGAGGTAGAGAGGAAGGCTTTAGTCTAAAGGTGGTGGGTAGGGGAGGTAAAGACGGGGAGGTAAAGACTGGCTTTAGTTTCTTCAACCCAACATGACTGGGCCAACGAAAGCTGTGGTAGAGGAGGACGAGGAGGGATGCCATGGTTTACAAGCATACTGATCCCAGAAGCACAGCCCAGGCTCAACCCAAGCCAACACGCAGAACCCCCCCCCCCACCATTCCTTCTGCTTTATCCTTATCAAATTAATGTTAAATAAATAAATAAAATTAACAAACTAAAAATAATTTATACTGTAGTTTGTGTTATAGCTAATCACAAAATACACCCCCCAGAAGCCAAATGCATATGCAACATGGCTTTCTTTATACGGTTGACATATTCTTGGCGGAGTTAGTTGACTTCCTTTTTAGGTGGAATATGGCCAACATTTTTGTTTTGGCTTGAAGGTTGCTCAGAAGAGAGAGCTCAGTGCATTTATAATGTTATGTAACCAAATAATAAAAATGTGGTGAGGTATCGAAGTGAGGTATTGCATTTGTATTTAGCTTTGGTTTTTAATAAAAAAAAAATATATATATATATATATATATATTTCTGGCATAATGACGGTGTATTATGTCTCGTTTATCATTCTGCACTTTGAAAAAAATCTGTGTGTGTGTGTGTGTGTGTGTGTGTGTGTGTGTGTGTGTGTGTGAGAGAGCAGGGCTTGGCAGAGGGACTTTTATTAGCCGGGGAAGTCCTGTAGAGGGAGACAGGGGGACACTGGGTAGTTCTCAGGGCATGGGTCACTGGCTGCTCTGCAGACTGGAATTAACGCACAACAAGAAAACAATAAAGTCAACCTAATGCAAATGTTCATATCACTAAATCTGCAAGGGGCCAATAACACAGCGGTTCCCAGGCAAGTGCAGCGAAGCACACCAATCAGAGGGCTTGAGTGACCATTAACCTGAAACAATCAGCTTCTTAACATGCCAATATGTTGACGTCCACATGAAGAGCTCACCGTAATCAGGTCACAATAAAACTAACACGCAGACTAGACATTAAAAACATAAATATGCTTGTTTTCAAACAATTATGCCACAGATATTTCAATGGGCAGGGGTGGGCAAAAATGACAAAATACAATGACTAAACACCCTAAAGATCAATGTACCAAAATAACCTCTAAAAAATTAAAATATATGTATTTTGTATTTTAAAATACAAGTAGCGGCCCGAACAGCAACAACATTCTCAGTAAAGGTTACAGAAACGTTTTACTTGCTGTGACTGTGATATGTTATTCTTTATCTATCTTAGTTGAATGCACTGACTTTAAGTCACTCTGGATAAGCTTGTCTGCTAAAAGACCAAAATGAACTGCAAAGCACACTGGTTATTATTATTGGCCTTGTTTCAAGGTCATGTCTAGATGGGATACAGCTTAGCCTAATTCTCCTAACCTGCTAAGTTAATTCTCCTAACCTGCTGCGCAAGTTCTCCTAAACCTGGTACGAAAAGTACATTTTGACAAAAGCTGTATCCCTTCTAGACAAAACCTTGTTTCGGGGCGCAGATCAATAGAATAATACTCTGCATACTCCATTTTTGTATTCACATTTATATTTAGTTAATGTAGCAGAAGCTCTTATCACAACGTAGTGCCATCAGACTTCTGATACCAACGCAGGGTGAAAGGGGGCAACAAAATGGTGAACAGCAATAAACATGGTAGTACATGTAGTTCAGCCCAGTGTAATCCAAATGACAAAATACTTAGAAGTAATTGAGATTGACTGTGCATATATGACAGAAACACTGCCCATCTCTCGCTGTAGATGTGTTTAAGTTAATTTTTCAACATTAAAAGGGAAAAAAAAATCCATACAACCAAATTAACATTTTCAAAAAATTCTGAGTAGGTCAGTGAAACAAAGACCAGTCATTATCAGTCTCATCAGGTCCTTTGTTTAAAAAGACAGGCTACTGGACACTAATCCTTCACATATCCCATGTGAGGGTTTATTTAAATATTATGTCTCTCCCTCTCTCTGTCGTGTCAGGCCTCACACCCTCCTCAACCATCACACTCCTTTAATGACCAGGCAGAAAAATCTTTTGTTTTACAGACAAATAAATTATTGGTGTAGCAAGCAGCCAACCACAACTTATCAAGATATCCAGATAGGGATACTGGTGTATACCTTACCTTAGCCGATCGGTGCATGCGTTTATATTTAAATTGAATAAAACTGATAATTATTTCTGAGGTATTTTCTGTCGTACAGTATGTGTTTATTTTTTCTTAAATGAAGTGATTTAAGAACATCACTGCTCTTCTCCTCAGTTAGCGGCTTAGGTCTGTTTGTGCTCGATAAAATTCCCAGATAGAGAGAGTGGGGTGTGGGGGCCCAGCTATCTCTCCAGCTATTTTAAACACACACATCACTCAAAGTACTGTATACTCAGAGTAAACCAGTTAATCTATGGCCAACCCACAACCCCTCCAACTGTATCCCCTACCACAGCACAACCACTCACTGTATCCCCTACCACAGCACAACCACTCAGACTGTATCCCCTACCGCAGCACAACCACTCAGACTGTATCCCCTACAGCAGCAGTTCACAAACTCTGTTGGGTTTTTGCCCTAGCACTAGACAGCTGATTCAAATAACCAATTCATCATCAAGCTTTGATTATTTGAATCAGCTGTGTAGTGCTAGGGCAAAAACCAAAACGTGCACCCAGGGGTCCCCCAGGATCTGCCCTACAGTGATGGGGATTCAAGAACAACACGTAGTTCAACTAGTTATTTAATTACATTTTGTTGTAGCTTGGTGGTAGTTGAACTAATTTCAAATCTTGGTAGTGTTTTCAGTAGTTAATTACTTTTTGTTGCCATGTAGTGGTTGGTCACAGATACCTTAAAAAAAAGGTAGGGGCATGGATCAGAAACCCAGTCAGTATCTGGTGTGACCACCATTTGTCTCATGCAGCGTGACACATCTCCTTTGCATGGAGTTGATCAGGCTCTTAATTGTGGCCTGTGGAATGTTGTCCCACTCCTCTTCAATGGCTGTGCGAAGTTGCTGGATATTGGCGGGAACTAGAACGAGCTGTCGTGCACGTCGATCCAGAGCATTCCAAACATGCTCAATGGCTGACATGTCTGTTGAGTATGCAGGCCATGGAGGAACTGGGACATTTTCAGCTTCCAGGAAACATGTACAAACATGGGGCCGTGCATTATCATGCTGAAACATGAGGTGATGGTGGCGGATGAATGGCACGACAATGGGCCTCAGGATCTTGTCATGGTGTCCCTGTGCATTCAAATTTTCATTGATAAAATGCAATTGGGTTCGTTGTCCGTAGCTTATGCCTGTCCATACCTTAACCCCAGTGCCACCATGAGGCACTGTTCACAACATAGATATCAGCAAACCGCTCACACACACAACGCCATAAACATGGTCTGCGGTTGTGAGGCCGGTTGAACGTATTGCCAAATTCTCTAAATCGACATTGAAGGTGGCTCATGATAGAGAAACAAACATTCAATTCTCTGGCAACAGCTCTGGTGGTCATTCCTGCAGTCAGCATAAAAGGTGCACCTGTGTAATGATCATGCTGTTTAATCAGCTTCTTGATACACCTGTCAGGTGGATGGATTATCTTGGCAAAGGGGAAATTAACACTAACTGGGTTGTAAATACATTTGTGCAAATAGAAATCATCTTTTTGTGGGTATGGAACATTTCAGGGATGTTTTATTTCAGCTCATGAAACATGGAACCAACACTTGACATGTTGCGTTTATATTTTTGTGCAGTGTCGTTTTCAAAGTCAACTATATGTTTAAGGGTAGCTTTATTATAGCTTAACTTTATTCAGTGTGAAGTAATTGGTAGCTCAGTAAACTATATTTTCAGAATAGCTTCCCCAACACTGATCCCCTACCACAAAACAACCCCTCCGACTGTATCACCTACTGTACCACAACACAACCCCTCAGACTGTATCCTCTAACACAACCCATTCAACTGTATTTCCTGATGACTAATCCTGAATTTAATTTAGTTGCTTGATCAAATCGCTCCATACATCAGTCTGAACCTGCTATCCTATACGGCTCTGGACCAGCCCATCGTTTTCTGGGAGCACTCAGAACGGTTTGAATGTGTTCGCATTCAAGAAGTCATTGGGGAGGAAGCAAATCCAGACTCATCGAGGAGAAGAAACGTTAGTGGGCGAGACGCTTGGCCGAAGCAATGTGGATGGGTAGCCAGGCAACAGACTGTTTCACCTACCACAACACAACCCCTCAGACTCTCCATCTACACAGAGATAGGCAGAACAGAAGATATAGGCTAGACGTGGAAGTTATGTCTTAATTCTTATATTCTCTAAAAGCTCAAATCAATTAACTGGTGTTATTGAGAGAGAAGAGCGTTATTTTTTCTGGTTTAGGGATATTACCAGAATAAACCAACTGCAATATCTCAATCTAAATAAATACCTACATATCTTTGGGTAGGTTAGGTTTTCATGTGACAAGTAAACTACACCTTTTTAACAGCGTACCTGTGTCTCCTCTGTTTGCTGCACTGTTATTCCTATTCCCTGGATGGATCTTAGATCTCCCTTCACACCCACGGCCCTTAGCAAAAGTCAACTTGCACCTTGTAGACAGCTCTCTGGAAGATTTGATTACACCTTTACTTTCCCGGGTCAGAGGTTAAGTACAGGGTAGGAAACGTCCTCCGGGGTCTCGCTAAGTAACCACTAACGGGAGCGCCGACGCCCCTAAAAGGCTGCATCACATCCGGCCGTGATTGGGAGTCCCATAGGGCGGCGCACAATTGGCCCTGCGTCGTCTGCTTTTGGCCGGGGTAGGCCGTCATTGTAAATAATAATTTGTTCTTAACTGACTTGCCTAGTTAAATAAAAGTGAAAAAAAAAATTATAAAATAAGTCTCACCCACCAAATATGATCAAGGAAACCACCTTTTTTCATCTGAGACCCCTCTCACATGTCCAAGGATGATTTCTCCATAAATATGAGAGAATGACCAAAGGAGAGGAGAGTAAGAAGAGGGTGGTGGAGGGGAAGGAAGGAAGAAAGAGTGTAAAATCGAAGCATTCAGTCTCTTTAAAGAGGTTTTGGCCTGAAGGTAGCGTGGCCCTTTCAGCCTGGGCTTTCGCCGCAGCACTACAAAGGCTTGGCCATATAAAACTGTCTTACTCATTAAGCCACTTCCTTGTGTAAGCAGAGGTGACAATTCTATACTCCGAGCACTTCAACAATCACAGGGACGCAAACTGTTTTAATTTACTTTGTTTTATAACCGGGGAACAGACACATTAAATTAAGGTAGCTAGCTAGAAGCCTCCTCGCAGGGACGTCGTTGGGCGTCTGTTGAATTATCTATCTAGTTAATACGTAATGTTTTATCAACAGTGCCTTCAGAAAGTATTCATACCGCTTGACTTTTTTTTATTGTGTTACCAAGTGGGATTAAAATGGATTAAATCTAAATGTTTTGGTCAACAATCTACACAAAATACTCTAATGTCAGTGGAAGAAAACTTTTAACATTTGTAAACAAAAAAAATGAATCAGACCACTTTTTCCACATTTTGTTACATTACAGCCTTATTCTAAAATGTATTCAATTGTTTTTTCCTCATCAATCTACACACAATACCCCATAATGACAAAGCAAAAACTGTTTTTTTTTTTGTTTCCAAATTTATTAAAAAAGGAAATATTTACATAAGTATTCAAACCCTTTACTCAGTACTTTGTTGAAGCACCTTTGACAGTGATTACAGCCTCAAGTCTTATTGGGTATGACGCTACAAGCTTTGCACACCTGTATTTGGGGAGTTTCTCCCATTCTTCTCTGCAGATCCTCTCAAACTCTGTCAGGTTGGATGGGGAGTATCACTGCACAGCTATTTTCAGGTCTCTAAAGAAATGTTCAATGGGTTCAAGTCTGGGCTCTGGCTAGGCCACTCAAGGACATTCAGAGACCTGTCCCAAAGCCACTCCTGCGTTGTCTTGGCTGTGTGCTTTTCATCAAGGATCTCTCTGTACTTTGCTACGTTCATCTTTCCCTCGATCCTGACTAGTCTCCCAGTCCCTGCCGCTGAAAAACATGCCCACAGCATGATGCTGCCACCACCATGCTTCATCGTAGGGATGGTGCCAAGTTTCCTCCAGACGTGCCGCTTGGCATTCAGGCCAAAGAGTTCAATCTTGGTTTCATCAGACCAGAAAATCTTGTTTTTCATGTTCTGAGAGTCTTTAGGTGCCTTTTGGCAAACTCCAAGCGGGCTGTCATGTGCCTTTTACTGAGGAGTGGCTTCCGTCTGGCCACACTAACATAAAGGCCTAATTGGTGGAGTTCTGCAGAGATGGTTGTCCTTCTGGAAGGTTCTCCCATCTCCACAGAGGAACTCTGGAGCTCTGTTAGAGAGGTTCTTGGTTACCTCCCTGAACAAGGCCCTTCTCCCCCGATTGCTCAGTATGGCCGGGCGGCCAGCTCTAGGAAGAGTCTTGGTGGTTCCAAACTTTTTCCATTTAAGAATGATGGAAGCAACTGTGTTCTTGGAGACCTTCAATGCTGCAGACATTTTTTGGTACCTTTTCCCAGATCTGTGCCTCGACACAATCCTGTCTCAGAGCTCTACGGACAACCTCATGGCTTGGTTTTTGCTCTGACATGCACTGTCAACTGTGGGACCTTACATAGACAGGTGTGTGCCATTCCAAATCATGTCCAATCAATTGAATGTACCACAGGTGGACTCCAATGAAGTTGTAGAAACATGTCAAGGATGATCAATAGAAACAGAATGTAACTGAGCTCAATTTCAAATCTCATAGCAAAGGATCTGAATACTTACGTATGTAAATAAGGTTTATCTGTTGTTGTTTTTTTTAATACATTAGCAAAACTTTCTAAAAACCTGTATTCACTCTGTCATTATGGGGTATTGTGTGTAGATTGATGAGGAAATGTTGTTAGTCAATACATTTTAGAATAAGGCTGTAACGTAACAAAATGTAGAAAAACCTCAAGGGTTCTGAATACTTTCCAAATGCACTGTATATATGAAAAATAAAACGCTAATATATCTTGACTAGATAAGTATTCAACCCACTGAGTCAATACATGTTAGACTCATCTTTGCAGCGATTACAGCTGTGTCTTTCTGGGTAAGTCTTTTGAGATCTCTGCAGCCACTACCCTGATTGAAAATATGAAAAGTGGTACTCAGTGATGTGTTGTGTTAGATTTAACCCATACATAACAGGGCTCCCATGTGGTGCAGTGGTCTAAGATACTGCATCTCAGTGCTAGAGGTGTCACTACAGACAGCCTGGTTCGAATCCAAACTGTATCACAACCGGTCGTGATTGGGAGTCCCATAGGGCGGCGCACAATAGTCTCAGCGTCGTCCGAGTTTGGCCGTTGTAGGCTGTTATTGGAAATAAGAATTTGTTTTTAATTGACTTGACTAGCTAAATAAAAGGTTAAATAAAAAAATAAAGCTTTGTATTCAGGATATTAAGTTAATTTCTTTTCCAATTTTTGTGTAATTTTACTTTAGTGCCTCATTGCAAACAGGGTGCATGTTTTTGAATATTTTATTCTGTACAAGCTACCTTATTTTCACTCTGTCATTTAGGTTAGTAATATGGAGTAACTACAATATTGTTGATCCATCCTCAGTTTTCTTCTACCACGGCCATTAAACTCTGTAACTGTTTGAAAGTCACCATTGTCCTCATGGTAAAATCCCTGAGTTGTTTCCTTCCTCTCCAGCAACTGAGTTAGGAAGAATGCCTGTATCTTTGTAGTGACGGGGTATCGATATACCATCCAAAGTGTAATTAATAACTTCACCATGCTCAAAGGGATATTCAATGTCTGCTTTTTTATTTTTGTTACCCATCTACCAAATTCTTTGTGAGGCATTGGAAAACCTCCCAGGTCTTTGTGGTTGAATCTGTGTTTGAAATTCACTGCTCAACTGAGGGACCTTACAGATAATTATATGTGTGGGGTAAAGAGATGAGGTAGTCAATTAAAAAATCATGTTAAACACTATTATTGTCCATGCAACTTATTATGTGACCTTTTAAGCAAATGTTTACTTTGAATACGTATTGTACATTTCAGCTTTTCAATTTTAATTAAGTTGTAAAAATTTAGAAAAACCTCATTTCACTTTGACATTATGGGGTATTGTGTGTAGGCCAGCGACAAAAAAAATATACATTTATAAAAGTTTTAATTCAGGCTGTAACAACATTTTTTGGAAAAAGTCAAGAGGTGTGAATACTTTGTGAAGGCAATGTATCCGTCTCATATGATCACAACATAGATTTAAAATAATTATTCAATATGATCACAAGTTGGATTGAATTCATAACTTCTTTCCATTTATACATTTCTAAATTAAAGCAAAATTGGCAAAAATAAATGTCTTCATTTTACTTTGTATAACTAATATGTCAAGAAAACAGAAAAACAATGACTTGTTTTTTTCTTTTTACTTGGAACCAAGTCTTCCCTCTCTGTCATTGATGCAAACATTATATTTGTACATATTTCACATATCTAAACCATGAGATATCTAAAATGTCTTTGTAATCATGATTTAAAATATTTTCACTAATCTTTTTCACCACACAGTGGGTCTATTTAAGAGGCAAAAAAGCAGGCAGCAAAAACAAACTCTTTAAAACACACACTCACAGAAGAAAAATAAAAATAATATATATATACATTTCTTATTATGAATGAAGCAAGCCATGCAAACTGCTCAGAATGCATAATACATTTTATACATCATATGTCAAATGAATTAGCATGTGGGACTCAGAGAGGGGGACAGGGGAGTCTCTGCTAATTGGCAGCGAGGCTTCATGCATAATTATGGGCAAAGCGGCTTCCTTCGCCGTGCTTCTGTGCCTGTAGCCGAATAACGAGGCGAAAGACAAAAAAGAAAAAGAAAAAAAACAAAGGGCTTGGTGGTGGCTGGCCGGGGTGGGCGGGTGTGTGTGGAGGGGGGCAGCTCATCTCGACAGCAGCTCATCAGGAACAAGATAAACCCTGCGAACGCCAGTCAACATCCACACAACACACACTACCTCACGACACTTAGGCAATTACTGCATTTAGTTTAGCATATGAGAAATTATATATTTTTTTGTTTGTTTTTTCTATAGGTATTTTTTTCATTATTGTTTTAAGACTGCAAATTCGCATTACTTCTGTGGTTTGTTCAACTATACTGTTTTAATAATGAAAATGTTTATTATTTAAATTGTTAATATAAAATGCGGTTAAGTTTCTAAGGCCCTATTAAAGTATTTTTACTAAAATGTCTTTCAGTGCATTAATAACAAATGATGACATCACATTTGAGATAAATTCAGGCTGTGCTAAACGAGGGAGTTCAAATTACAATCTACTATTAAAATAATTATTCATAGTTGTCATTGTAAATAAAAATTAACGTTGTTCTTAATTGACCCCGGGTTAAATAAATTAACTAAATGAATTATAGTGACAAAACTAATATGGAATTCAGGAGTTTATTATTTTTCTGTAACTGACATGAAGAAATTGAAAATACTCAGATTCATATTGCTTCCAAAGAGAACCCCACTCTCTCCACAATCAATGAAGAAATATAATCTGCATATGACTGACGTGAGGATATTACAAACAGTTTTTATTCATGGATAATTAACAAGTCAATAATAT
The DNA here is from genome assembly GCA_023634145.1 of Thymallus thymallus. Classification (NCBI taxonomy): domain Eukaryota; kingdom Metazoa; phylum Chordata; class Actinopteri; order Salmoniformes; family Salmonidae; genus Thymallus; species Thymallus thymallus. Next base: position 7,892,079 of record CM042392.1, on the reverse strand, counting down.
AGATGTCTTTCCTCATGAAGAAGGTAATCATCATTTTGTAAAAGTGTAAAAAGAAAAAAATACATTTAAAGTCATATCAATAAAAAAAAAACATGATTGATTGACTAACTGATTAATCCAAATCGGTCAATAGCTAAAGCCGGGGCATTCAACTCTTACCCTATGAGGTCCGGAGCCTACTGATTTTCTGTTCTACCTGATAATTAAATGCACACACCTGGTGTCCCAGGTCTAAATCACTCGCTGATTAGAGGGGAACAATGAAAAAAAACTTCAGAGGTCCAGAGTTCAGTTTGAGGGTGCTAAAGAATAAGGTTCTTACTTAAACGTACTATTTGTAAAATCGCTCGAGATAAAAGAGTCTACTAAGTGTGTGTGTGTGTGTGTGTGTGTGAGCGTGTCGTACCTCAGTAGGCAGATGCAGATACGGCAGCCGGAGGTGAGTCTGCAGAAGCCAAACCTCTGCTTGCTCTCGATGTCCGTCAGCACAAAGGTAAAGTTCTGGCCCACCTGACTCTGGGAAACCCTGGGAACAGTCGCCACACAAAACGCACACACAGGTAGGGGACAGAAAGAACACAGCATTAACACACAACCAATTACCTCAAGAAATACAGTATTACCGCACAGTCACCTACGGAACAGAAATAACAAATCATTACTTCACAAGCACACATGGAACATGCATCAAGAGTTTCAGGCCAAGGGATTGTGACAATCAGATCAGTGAAAGTAATGGTTTCAGTTAAATAGAAAATAATAAAAACTCCTTATTACCACATTATCACGGCAGAGTACAGCAGACAAACATATTATACCATTCTTATAAAGATACAGTGTTTAAAATGGGAAACCAACTACTCACCTAACGCTAAGTCTAAGTCCCCCAACCTCACCCTGGATAGAAGGCCAAGTTAACTTCTAAACTTTTTTTTGTATATGATTCTGGCTACAGTCCCTGACTGTTGAGGGTGTGTGAGTTGGGTATGTGTATTTCTTATGAGGTTTCATCACTAGATGGCAGCAGTAAAGCTTGTGTGGAGAACAGCACAGCACAGCTCAGGCTATCCCAACCCCCACCCCTTACCTCCTAACTATACAATGGTACTTTTCACATGTAATTTTCAAGGCTACTGAACAAGAGCAGAACCCTCTCTACAGAGGGTTGCTTTTCAAATCAAACTGGTACCAAAACTAGAGATATAGTTATTCAGTCAACAATAAACACATGATACAAGCGAGACATACACATATATGCACACAGACGCAAATGCATACAAAAGCACACTTGGGCACACACACACAAAATGGCACACCCACACTGTGGTGGGAGTGAGATCAAATGGCTTGGCATGGGTTGGGCAGAGAGCAGACTTGCTTGGTGTTTAGGAGACTAAGAGAGGCTTTTGGCTTCAACTACACCACCAGCTGTTAACAACAGACTCCACACGCCGTAGCTCCACGGCATACACACACAGCTCTCCTGTTACTAAAACATATTAGTGTGTCCGTGTGTGTGTGTGTCCGTGTTAGTAGAGTACAGGACTATTAACAGGGGAGCAGGGGGAAGGAACCCTATTCCTACCTCTCCAAATCGAAGGGGAAGCAGAACTTGGGTATCGTCTGGAGAACCTCCTGAGAACCAGAATAACACAACCACTGATTAGAAAACACTAACCTGACGTAAACAACACAAACAAACCAATGACAAAAACAACATTGTCACACTTCAGTAACAAGCCATTATAGATGCTTTATTTAATGCTCTAATAATGCTACTTATGCATGTTTAAACACTATGGAATACTCAACGTATTCACTGTAAGAACACTACTTATATAAAACGTTTATTATTAACACATTCATGTATTTTTGTGTTGGTACACAACCCTGTAAGTTTAGCCTAATGAAATATATTTAATGACTCAAATTACTTGTTGAACAAAGACTAATTCAAAGTCTGACAGTGATCTGAATAAAATCGTCTCATTAAATAATTCAATTAAGCTAAATAACCCTAAATACAACAGACACGACTTAATCCCCAGAGCTGATAAGTGTTTCAGTTGAGAGATTCAGGGAAAAGGTTTTCCTTTCTATAGGTCCAGACCCACAGCTTAAATAATTAGCTACGATTACCTACATAGTACATGGATTATCAGGGGTGATGGCGGTAAAAGAGGAGGGAGGGATGGAAGGAGTTAGGGAGGGAGGCAGGGATAGAGGGATGGAGGAGAGAAGAGAGAGACCTATAGGTGGTGGCAGATTGCTGTGACAATGGGCTAAGCAGCTCTGGGGGGAATGGAACAGGCAGGAGGGGAGGAAGGGGGAGTAGAGCCTTAAGGGCTTTACCTCCCAACACCTCCCCTGGGGGGGTAATTGGGGGACAGGAGCATAGCACCATATGGAAGGGAAGGGAAAGGGGAACTAGTCAGTTGTACAACTGAATGCATTCAGCTGAAATGTGTCTTTCGCATTTAACCCAACCATATGGGTTAGCTGAGCCAGCCACCACTTCTGTCTGTCTGATTGAGGTTGGTCCTGGGTCTGTGTGTCTGTCTGACACAGCAGCCTAGCCATGGGGAACAACCACTGATCCCCCCGATCACCAGACAAAGCTGCCTGCCACCATAACCACAGGCAACAAGGAACACAGAGATATGATGGTGGGGGGGTAGTGTGTGTGTGTGTGTGTGTGTGTGTGTGTGTGTGTGTGTGTGTGTGTGTGTGTGTGTGTGTGTGTGTGTGTGTGTGTGTGTGTGTGTGTGTGTGTGTGTGTGTGTGTATGTATTGCATATCAGTGTGTAGGAAGGCTGTGTGGCTATAAAACTGTCACGCACGTCTGAGCCGCCACCGCAGTATGGACCCACTACTATTATTAACCGCCATGTAGGTACACCAATATGTTTCGGAGAGCCTAGCTTAGTGTTGTACATATGGCACACAAACACACACAGACACACACATACTCTATGTCTCTACAAATAAAATCGTATGGGTTGCCAGATTCCAGAACTGTCATTGCCCCGCCCACGTGTTGACAGGAAAAGTGACAGTCCCTGAGCCACGGAGACCGACAAGATCACAGATACAACAAAAGTGTGTGTGTGTGTGTGTGTGTGTGTGTGTGTGTGTGTGTTGCAGGCCTATATACAGACTTATAGATGGCCATCTCTCTCAATGTACACAACATTCCAACACCAACCCTCTTCCCTTCTGGAAGGCACAGAAATGACAAGGATCTCTCTCTCCCTTCCTTCTCCGACAAGCACCTCTCTCTCTCTCTGTCCGTATCTCTCACTCCCCCCTACCCCCCTCTTCCCTTTCCCTCCATGCCTTCCTCTATTCCTCCAGGTGATGTGTGGGGCCTCCAGTATACCAGGGATATCTCTCTACAGGAGTGGCAGACTGGGGCGGGGGGGGGGGACCTATGTTGCCACTGTTGTTGTTGTTATTCAGTTGTACACTATTTCCTCTCTCCTCCTCCTCGCTAACCGTTTTCCCAAGACAAAAGAATATAAAGCAGCTAATACATTTGCAGCTCTGAAGGCATGTGCTTGTGTACATGCGCGTGTGTGTGTGTGGAGGCTGCATTATTTATCGGAGGTAGAGTCAGGGGTATCACTCAGTGAGACACTCTCCTCCCCTAGCGGAGGTCTGGCATCACAGCTAACTACAACACAGTACATGGTCTGCCTCTGCTTCTGCCTATGCATAGCCTTCACACCCCTTAGCTACAGCAGGCAGGTCTTCCCTTCCACAGTGACTTACAATTGGTGCATTTATCTTAAGATAGCTAGGTGAGTCAACAACTGATCACAATCGCATCAAGTACCGCGCTGTATTGGAGCGGGTCGCAAGCTTAGAATTCCTATCTATCCACATCACTAAGGACCTATCATGGCCCAAACACAACAACACAGAGGGCACGACAACGCCTCTTCTCCCTCAGGAGGCTTAGAGGATTTGGCATGGGCCCTCAGATCCTCAAAAAGTTATACAGCAGCACCATTGAGAGCATCTTGACTGGCTGTGTCACCCCTTGGTGTGGCGAATGTTTAGCATCTGACCGCAGGGCACTGCAGAGGGTGGTGCATAGGGCCCAGTAAATCACTGGGGTCGAGCTCCCTGACATCCAGGACCTCAATGCCAGGCGGTGTCAAAGGAAGGTCCTAGGGGTTGTCAAAGATTACGGCCACCAAAATGTATAATGGTGCCGAAGTCTACTGTATAATGGATGGCTACCATTTTACAGGCTCCTAATCAATTGTGCTATTTTGTGTGTTTTTTCAACGTTGTTCGTAACTTATTTTGTACATAACGTTTCTGCCACACTCTCTTATGACTGGAAAGAGCTTCTGGATATCAGGACAGCGATTACTCACCTCAAACTGGACAAAGATTTTTTCTTTAATCTCTACTGGATCCGTGTCCCTTATACGGGACAGTTTCTGCTCAATATGCAATATTTGACTAGAATGGTGTTGTAAACAAAATCCTACTTTCCGGGACATAGGCATGTCTTAAACGGTCAGAAAGCTTACATTCTTGTTAATCTAACTGCAGTGTCTAATTTACAATAGCTATTAAAGAGAAGAAAAAAAATACCATGTTATTGTTTGAGGATAGTGCACAACAACAAAACACATTGATCAAGGCAACTGGTTTGATACATTCACACCTGACAGTATATAATGTACTTACATTCAGTAATCCTGAGGGTCCAAGAGATACAATGTAGCATAGTTTTGTTTGATCAAATCTATTTTTATATCCTAACACGATAAATGTTGTATACAGCGTTACACATGAATTACAACTCTTTCAACAAAATCTATGAAATCTAAACGACTAGTTCGGTTTCTGTGCACTCTAGAAGGCAACCAAACTTTGTTTCATCACTCTACATTACAAATTGGCTACACAACACATACAGCGGGTGAAATAAGTATTGAACACGTCACCATTTTTCTCAGTAAATATATTTCCAAAGGTGCTATTGACATGACATTTTCACCAGATGTTGGTAACAACCCAAGTAATCCATACATACAAAGAACTCACAACAAATAAGTTCAGAAATTAAGTTGTGTAATAATGTGAAATGACACAGGGAAAAAGTATTGAACACACTTACTGATATTTATTTAATACTTTTTACAAAAGCCTTTGTTGGTAATGACAGCTTCAAGACGCCTCCTAGTCGCATGCATTGCTCTGGTGTGATTTTGGCCCATTCTTCCACACAAACAAATCTTGAAGTGGGCCTCTTCTATGAATCTTGATCTTCAGTTATTTCCATAGATTTTCAATGGGATTTAAGTCAGGTGATTGGCTGGGCCATTCTAGCAGCTTTATTTTCATTCTTTGAAACCAATTGAGAGTTTCCTTGGCTGTGTGTTTGGGATCATTGTCTTGCTGAAATGTCCACCCTCGTTTCATCTTCATCATCCTGGTAGATGGCAGCAGATATTTGTCAAGAATTTGCCCATTCATCCTTCCTTCAATTATGTGAAGTTTGCCAGTACCATTTGCTGAAAAGCATCCCCACACCATGATGTTCACACCTCGAAACTTCACTGTTGGTATGGTGTTTTTAGGGTGATGTGCAGTGCCATTTCTGCTCCAAACATGGTGTGTATTATGACATCCAAAGAGTTCAATTTTGCTCTCATCTGACCACACTATATTCTCCCAGTATTTCACTGGCTTTTCCAAATGTTGTGCAGCAAACTTTAAACAAGCTTCAACATGCTTTTTTTTCAGCAATGGAGTCTTGCGTGGTGAGCGTGCATACAGGCCATGGCGGTGGAGTGCATTACTTACTGTTTTCTTTGAGACAACAGTACCTGCTAATTGCAGGTCTTTTTGAAGCTCTCCACAAGTGGTCCTTGGCTCTTGGACAACTCTTCTGATTATTCTTTTCACTCCTCTGTCAGAAATCTTGCGAGGAGCACCTGGTTGAGGCAAATTTATGGTGAAATGATTGTCTTTCCACTTCCGTATTATGGCCCCAACAGTGCTCACTGGAACATTCAGAAGCTTAGAAATGCGCCTATAACCAATGTCATCATTATGTTTTGCAACAATTAGGTTGTGAAGGTCTTGAGACAGCTCTTTGCTTTTACCCATCATGAGATGTGTCTTGTGTGACACCTTGGCAATGAGACCTTTTTGTAGGCCATCAGTTGGGACTGAACCAGCTGATATTAATTTGCACTGACGGGGCTGGATTGCTTTTTAATTACTGATCGTTTTCAGCTGTTTTCTTGGCTTTCCATGCCTTTTTGCACCTCCCTTTCTTCATGTGTTCAATACTTTTTCCCTGTGTCATTTCACATTATTACACATAACTTAATTTCTTATTCCTTGGGTTGTTACCAACATCTGGTGAAAATGTAATGTCAATAGCACCTTTGGAAATATATTTACTGAGAAAAATGGTGACGTGTTCAATACTTATTTCACTCGCTGTATATTAGCCCATGAAGGACAGACATCATTACGCACCAATGAGACAGGCAGTGTTCACTTGATTGACAGTCTCTTGGTCCAATGACCACCTATCGTTTTGAAAAATAGCTCTAGCTAGATAGCCAATGAGCTGGGCTTTACATGAGTATGTGATGGCCCTTTGTAGGAGTAACAGCCATTGTTCTACGGATGCGCGCAACGCGATTCATTCTCCATTGAAAATTCAAAGGACACAAGGGAGTTACGTTACGTAGCGCCCCCTTTCTTCTACAAAGTTCTCAAAACGTAAAAAGTACATGGCTACTAAGAGTATAAATGTTAAATCGAAGTATACACATTTGGATGAGATTATTGACCTGAAGCATACAATATATTAGTATAGTCTATGCGTCTTATTGCCTATGTTTATAGATATGTGTTATGTATTTGATGTATTGTTGCAGTGCTCACCCCTACTAAAATAAAGGTTAAATAAAATAAGTAATAGTAAAACAAATTTTAATCATCAATAGTGGTAGAGAGTAACAGGACCTGTGGGAGACAACTACAAAAATGCCACATTTAAATCCTCCACTCATTCAAATGTAGGAACTGGCTTCTCCAGTCTGACCCCACTGCTGTCTCTGGCTCCACACCCACCCCTGCCCGGCCATCTACAGGTGTGAAGGTTAGTACCTTTTATGTAGGGAAGCTAATGATCCATCATTGATGACATTCCTGCGAGGGTGTAATGTTAAATGTTTGATTACCATAGCATTTTTGTATGTTCTCTATAGTTATGTACAATTCGGCCACTTGCGTACATTCTTCAATGTATCAGTCTGAAACTATGCACACACACTGTGGAGTACATCAGAATTACACTCAGCTTCGTAGGTCATTTCACTTTTTTTATTGAAACTGCATGTTTTTTTGTTTGTTTTATCTTTAACCCGATCTAAGATGTTATGCTCCTACATTAATTTCACATTTCCACAACTTCAAAGTGTTTCCTTTCAAATAGTATCAAGAACATGCATATCCTTGCTTCAGGTCCTGAGCTACAGGCAGTTAGATATGGGTATGTCGTTTTAGGTGGAAATTGAGAAGAAGGGTCCGATCCTTAATGAGTCGGACGCAAATCCCCGTCATTCGCATGAAGAGGAGACGCTGTTACAGGGGCCACAGACCCAGGTGCCTTGTGAGAATTCGTCGGCGAGTCGGTAACACACCTGTACCATCTGTCCTATTGGCCAACGTGGAATCATTGGAGAATAAACTGGATGAGCTCCGTTCAAGACTATCCTACCAACTGTAATACCTTATGCTTCACAGAGTCATGGCTGAACGACGACATGGATAATATACAGTTGGCTGGGTTTTCCGTGCATCGGCAGGACAGAACAGCTACCTCCGGTAAGACGAGGGGTGGTGGTCTGTGTCAATTTGTCAACAGCACCTGGTGCGCAAAATCTAATATTAAGGAAGTCTTGAGGTTTTGCTCGCCTGAGGTAGAGTACCCCATGATAAGCTGTATACTACAATATTTACCAAGAGAGTTTTCATCTATATTTTTCGTAGCTGTTTACTTACCACCACAAACCGATGCTGGCACTAAGACAACACTCAACGAGCTGTAAAAGGCCATAAGCAAACAAGAAAATGCTCATCTAGAAGCAGTGCTCCTAGTGGCCGGGACTTTATTGCAGGAAAACTTAAATTAGTTTTTACCTCATTTGTACCAGCATGTCACATGTTCAACCAGAGAAAAAAAATTCTAGACAACCTTTACTCCACACACAGAGACGCGTACAAAGCTCTCCCTCGGCCGCCCGCCATTTAGCAAATCTGACCATAACTCTATCCTCCTGATTCCTGCTTACAAGCCAAAACTAAAGCAGGAAGTACCAGTGACTCGCTCAATATGAAAATGGTCGCATGATGCAGATGCTAAGCTACAGGACTGTTTTGCTAGCACAGCCTGGAATATGTTCCAGGATTCATCCGATGGCATTGAGGAGTATACAACATCAGTCACCAGCTTCATCAATAAATGCATCGATGACGTCATCCCCACAGTGATCGCACGTACATATCCCATCAAGAAGCCATGGATTACAGGCAACATCCGCACTGAGCTAAAGGCTAGAGCTGCTGCTTTCAAGGAGAGGAACACTAATACGGACGCTTATAAAAAATCATACAATGACCGCCGACGCACCATCAAACAGGCAAAGCGTCAATACAGGACTAAGATTGAATCCTACTACACTGGCATCGGATTACAAAGGGAAGCCCAGACACGAGCTGCCCAGTGACACAAGCTAAATTACTTCTATGCGCGCTTCAAGGCAAGCAACACTGAAGCATGCATGAGAGCACCAGCTGTTCTGGACAATTGTGTGATCACGCTCACCGTAGGTCAACATTCACAAGGCCACAGAGCCAGACAGATTACCAGGATGTGTACTCAGAGCATGCGCTGACCAACTGGCAAGTGTCTTCACTGACATTTTCAACCTCTCCCTGACTGAGTCTGTAATACCTACACGTTTCAAGCAGACCACTATAGTCCCTGTGCCCAAGAACACAAATGTAACCTGCTTAAATGACTGCCGACCCGTAGCACTCACGTCTGTAGCCATGAAGTGCTTTGAAAGGCTGGTCATTGCTCATTTCAACACAATCATCCCAGAAACCCTAGACCACTCCAATTCGCATACCGCCCTAACAGATCCACAGATCCAAAGTTTTACTTTTTATATAAAACTATACTAAATATATTCAGGTCACCAAATAACTGATTCAAACGCACTGTTTTGCAATGAAGGTCTACAGTAGTCTCAACAGCATCCTCTAGCACGATGGTGTAGCCGGAGGACCGCTAGCTTCCGTCCTCCTCTGAGTGCATTGACTTCAATACAAAGCCTAGGAGGCTCATGGTTCTCACCCCCTTCCATAGACTTACACAGTAATTATGACGCTTTAAATTTATAGTGATAGAAAGTGGCTTTAGCAGCGGATACAGGGGAAGGTAGAGAGGATAGAGTGAAAGGATGATAGGTCCTCCGGAAGTTTATTTTTTCGCTTAACTGCCCGCAGCCATTCTATAAGCTCGCAATGAGTCACTCAGCCACGGAGCAGGAGGGGAGGGCCGAGCCGGCCGGGAGGAAAGGGGACAGTGTGAGGCATAGGATGTGGAAAGCAAGGAGAGTAGGGTTGAAGAGGCAGAATCAGGAGACAAAAGTGAGAAGGATTTATCAGAAGGGAGAGAGGATAGGATAGAAGAGGAGAGAGTAGCGGGAGAGAGAGGGTGAATATTGAAGCGGCACATGACCATCTGGTTAGGGGCTGAGTTGGTAGGGTTGGAGGTTAGATGTAGAGAAAAAGAAACAAAGTAGTGATCAGAGACATGGAGGGGGTTGTAGTGAGATTAGATAGCAAACAGCCTCTAGTGAATATGAAGTCAAGCGTATTGCCCGCCTTGTGAGTGGGAGTTGACTGGGAAAGGGTGAGGTCAAAATATGAAAGGAGTGGAAAGTGTGTGTGTGGGGGCGTGGGGGGGGATTAGCAGCCTTGTGCCACCACCCCGACGACCAGATGCTCTCGGACTATGACAGAACACATAGTCAGATGACAAGAGAGCCGCTGGAGTAGCAGTGCTCTCTGGATTCATGCATATCTCCGTCAGGGCCAAAAAGTGTAGGGAATGAAGGGCAAAATAGGCTGAGATTCGCTCAGCCTTATTGACTGCAGATCGGCAATTCAAAACGCTTCCTCGAGACTAGGAATTCCACATGGGTTGTGCGCGTAGGGTACACTAAATTAGAAGGGTTGCAGCCACGGGGTGGGGAGTGTCTGTAAAACCTGACAGGGAGAGGAGCAAACTGGGATGGGAAACACACACATACTTACCAAAGCTATAAAAGAACAAAATGAGATCATCAGAAAAGAACTAGGTAAGATACTAAAGTGAGAGAGCGGTGTGGAGCCTTCCTCTCTTTACTTCCTTGAATAACTTGGCAGAACAACAACCCGGCAGAACCTCTTTGTTTCGTCGACAACACTGCCACTTGACAATACTGCTGCTGAATAAACAGGGGAGACAGAAGTATTAACACTAACTGCCTAGCAGAGGTGAAAGACTGCTCCCAGCACTCATTGCTTGGCTGAGGTGAAGAAAACACCCCCCAAGTCCACAACGACAAGTATTGAGCAATGATACACTTCAAACAGCAATGATTAGGAAGACTACTAGGTAAAACACAGAACTTAAATTAAATTGCCCTAGCAAGACGATACCAACAGCTACTTATTGAATCAAAAAATATATTTGGTGCTCTTGTAGGAGCTGATGTTCTTCCAAATTATAGATGATGCACTAAAACAATAACAGAACAGAGAGAAGGTCTACAAGCCAGTCCAGATAGTATAGCAGCTAGTGGTGCGAAATTATGCTACTAACTAGCTACAACCAGCTGGTTAAATGCTAACCAGCCAGGGCCTTGGTGTTTCATTTTGTGTGTCAACTTAACAAGACAATAGTCACTTCCTCCTGCCGTGAGAAACAGAGAGGAAATAAAGGAATGTCAAGTGAAGGAGAGAGTGAGCGAGAAAATGAGAGGGAGAGAGAGAGAATGGAGAAACAGAACGGAGACGAAGAGAATTGGATAAAGAGGAAGGGAATCGAGAGACAGAATATACAAAAAGAGAAACAGAAAGTGAGAGTTGTCATCGAGGGAGGGATGGAGAGAGGAGATGAGAAGGGAGGAAGATGCAGCTCAGTTCACCTCCCCTCTCTCTCCCCAGGCTGCTCCACTCTGGGGGGTTTAGTCTTTAAGCCACGGCTATGCTTTATATTTCACTAGCCAGTCAGCCAGCCATTCTACAAACCAATCAGCCAGCAAAACAGCCTGCCACCAAGTCAGCCAGCTAGCCAGACAGCAGTCCATTCAACCAACCAACTAAACCGCCAATAAGCCAACCAGCCAGCAAGAAATTCAACCAACCAACCAGCCAGCCAGCCAACCAACCAACAGCCAGTCATTCAACCAACCAACCAGCCGGCCAAACAGCCAACCTACCAGACAGCTAACCAACCAGACAGCCATCCAGCCAGCTAACCAGTAGTGCTGAGCAATTAACCACATATTTTTTGTTAGTTTAGTTATTAAACTAATTGACCGACGCCGGATCAATTACTTCCAATTCCATTGAGTTTGGTTTATTTTGTGAGGTTAACGTGCCACTTCTCTTGAGAAATCAAATCATTCACTAGATAAATGTTATCAAGAACTACACTACATGACCAAAAGTATATGGACACCTGCTCGAACATCTCATTCCAAAATCAAGGGCATTAGTTCAGGCTTTTCCACCAGATGTTGAAACATTGCTGCAGGGACATGCATCCATTCAACCACAAGATCATTAGTGAGGTCTGGCACTGATGTTGGGTGATAAGGCCTGGCTCGCAGTCCGCGTTCCAATTCATCCCAAAGGTGTTCGATGGGGTTAAGGTCAGGGCACTGTGCAGGCCATTCAAAGTTCCAATTCTGTATAGACCTCGCTTTGTGCACAGGGGCATTGTCATGCTGAAACAGGGAAGGGCCTTCTCCAAACTGTTGCCACAAAGTTGGAAGCATAGTATCATCTAGAATGTCATTGTATGCTGTAGCGTTAAGATTGCTCTTCACTCGAAATAATGGGTCTAGCCCAAACCATGAAAAACAGCTCCAGACCATTCTTCCTCCATCAAACTTTACAGTTGGCACTATGCATTGGGGCAGGTAGCGTACTCCTGGCATCTGCCAAACCCAGATTTATCCGTCGGACTGCCAGATGGTGAAGCGTGATTCATCACTCCAGAGGAACGTGTTTCAACTGGTCCAGAGTCCAATGGCGGCGAGCTTTACACCACTCCAGCCTACGCTTGGCATTGCGCATGGTGATCCTAAGCTTGTGTGCGGCTGCTCGGCCATGGAAACCCATTTCATGAAGCTCCCAATGAACAGTTATTGTGCTGAGGTTGCTTCCAGAGGCAGTTTGGAACTCGGTAGTGAGTGTTGCAACCGAAGACAGACAGTTTTGACGCACCATGCCCTTCAGCACTCGGTGGTCCCTTTCTGTGAGCTTGTGTGGCCTACCACTTCATGGCTGAGCCGTTGTTGCTCCTAGACGTTTCCACTTCACAATAACAGCACTTACAGTTGACCGGGGCAGCTCTAGCAGGAAAGGTGGCATCCTATGGCAGTGCCACCTTGAAAGCAGTGGAGATTGTAAGTTGTAGATTTCATTAGGCAAATATTTAACCTAGTTCAGCGCAGAAATGTGGTAATTAACTACAATGACTATAATCTTTTTTTTTTTTTGGGGGTGGAGAGAGGCTGGATCTCCGTCTAGCGAGGCGAAGGTTATTTTGGTTAACAACGCCGCCGGGTTACTGAGGGACTTCTTAAGGAAGTGGAGAAGATGATACATTGATCCCTTAGCCTCTGGAACAACCGACAGGTGCGTGTGTGTGTGTGTGTGTGTGTGTCTGTGCCTGCATAAAAGCGTGCATGCGTGCCGTGCACATGGCCCCTGCAATAGAAGGAGGAAGAGGAATGTGATGGAAATAGTAGTCACTTCTTGGCCAACCTCTGGACCTCGAACACATCCTCAAATCAGTAGTGCCACCTTGAAAGCAGTGGAGGCTGCTGAGGGGAGGACGGCTCATAATAATGTCCAGAACAGAGCATATGGAATTGAGTGAAACACCTGGAAACCATGTGTTTGATGTATTTGATACCATTCCACTGATTTCGCTCCAGTCGTTACAACAAGCCCGTCCTCCCCAATGTAGGTGGCACCACCCTCCTGTGGTTGAAAGTCATTGAGCTCTTCAGCAAGGCCATTCTACCGCCAATGTTTGTCTATGGAGATTGTGATATAGATTTTATACACCTGTCAGCAACGCGTGTGGCTGAAATAGCCGAATCCACTTATTTGAAGGGGTGTCCACATACTTTTGTACATGTAGTGTATAAGGGACGCTGGGCTGATTGTAAATTGTAGATTTCATTAGGCAAATATTCAACCTAGTTCAGCGCAGAAATGTGGTAATTAACTACAATGACTATAATCCATTGTGCTTGTTCTTCCCGGCCCCCGAACAGAGATACACAACAACGAGAGTGATAGAGACCGTTTGTGGGGTAGCTCTACCCAATTGACAGTTGTGGTAGCTAATAAGCGGTCTTGAAAGCCACTAGCCCAGCTAAATAGGATGACTCATTCAATGGGGAGCACAGAGATAATATTGTCTGGCTGGACGCTACTGCCAGAGATGAGCTAATGACTTCAAGGAATGTACCATAATAATATGGTAATCAAATAAAAGTAATATTCTATTAAAGTAAATTAAGCAATGTGAATAAATGATGGTTAATAAGTGTTAAGCCGTAATGGGCATACGCTACCATTATGGGCCTCTTATTCATTATTTTATTCTGTGCTATTACAGCATTCAACCCAATGTCAGTGTCACAAAAAAGGTAGGTGATGGCTCATAACCGTGATTATTTGTTAATAAGTGCTCAGCACAACAAATCAGCCAGCCAGCCAACTGGTAGACAAACTAAGGCTCTCTGCCTGGTCAAAAACCCCTAACCCCATCTGATTTCAATCAAACGCGACTGGCTGGCTCTGGTCCAGTCCATCTTGATTTGTCAGTGATCCAGTTCTGAGCTCAGAGCAATCGACTCGGCTGGTTTGCCAGGCTGATGGCACCAGTCCAAAGACAGCTTCAACATGGTTCCTCACAGATCAATGCTGGAACCCATGTGTCCCCTCAGCCCAGCTCATTCCTCACCAACAACCAACCCTCCAGCCCCTACACCCTCACGTCCCACTCTCGCTCTCCTCACCCCGAAGTTCTTCCTCTGCACTCTCTCATCTTTCTCTCTAAATCCCCCTCTCTCTGTCCCCCTCTCATTCCCTCTCCCTGTCCCGCTCTCAACGCCAACTCCCCAAGCCCCTCTCGTCCCCCCCAGTCCCACTCTCAACTCCCCAAGCCCCTCTCGTCCCCTCACATCCTCTCTCACCCCCCATTCCCCAATTAGGGTCATCTCCCAGCCGATCTCTGGCCATCCGTCCTGCATGCATTGCTTTAACCAGGCTACTAGCTAACATGACAAAGAGATCTTCAGTAGCCACGCTTTCAGATACAGAGTGGCAGGGTCGGCCCAGGTGCAACTTTAAGCTACAATATTCAGAAGATAAATACATGATGCTATGGGATAGCACAGTGGATTATGATCAGAGTTTAACTATTTTAGTTAGCTTTCAAGGGAATCCAGGAAAAAATATATTTTTTAAACAAAATCGGATTAGGACTGTTATAGAATAGCTTATTATCCAGAGAAGGACATTCTTATTTTTGGTGATATGGTATGGTGTTCGGCAGTGTTCTTTGCTTGGTGAAGATCACCAATATAATCTACAGTTTACTGGGAGCTTTCACCAACAAGCCAGCCATCCTCCCATTTTTCACTTGGCCAGCAACTGCACCAGATACATCCATTAAAAACAGAATCCACCATGATATTCTAACGACTTAGAAGACAGAATTAGAACTCTTAAAATGCCACAACATTCTAAATGACAGAATTAGAAGTGCAAAACCTGCGGAATAGAACAGAGAATGAGGAGAACAATGGGCAGAGAGAGAAAGGACTGCAGCAGATCAGATCCTGTGGATTGTGTGGCCTGTGAAACAGCGAGGCAGAGCCTGCAGAGATTCCTTTCATTACACTTTAATAGTATGCTGCTGGTTTGCCATCCTGACCTGCGCTCTGTGCCGGTAATAAGAGCGGCCTTCAGAGCCGGACCAAGGCTGGCTGGGGGGGTGGGGGGTGAGGTGCACTTTAAAATTGACACGAGGGCGTTGCATTTTCACATTCTCACATTCTCGCTCCGTTCCGCACAGGCTGAGGGATGGAAGGACTTCTGTTATTTTTTCAACAAAAAAAAAATGCAGTTTCTCACAGCGACCCCTGGGGTGGAGAGAGGCTGGCTCTCCGTCTAGCGATGCGAAGGTTATTTTGGTTAACAACGCCGCCGGGTTACTGAGGGACTTCTTAAGGAAGTGGAGAAGATGATAGATTGATCCCTTAGCCTCTGGAACCACTGACAGGTGTGTGTGTGTGTGTGTGTGTGTGTGTGTGTGTGTGTGTGTGTGTGTGTGTGTGTGTGTGTGTGTGTGCGTCCATGCCTGCATAAAAGCGTGCATGCGTGCCGTGCACATGGCCCCTGCAATAGAAGGAGGAAGAGGAATGTGATGGAAATAGTAGTCACTTCTTGGCCAACCTCTGGACCTCGAACACATCCTCAATCAGTAGCCTTCCTATCACTGGGGCCAGAGAGCCAAGGACAAAATGATGGCCAGAACATCAGTCTCCTGCTAACAGATCAGTCTTGCCTTCAATAACCTTTAGGCTATACAGTGGCAGAGTTAACCTTTAGTAGGATTAAAACATAGAGGTAAGAATATGTCCATAGATAGTTATTTTAAACAAAACAAAATGTTGAGAGAGACAATTATGCTACTTGGTATTATTTTGTTACTATTGTACCATAACGTTAAAAAGTTTAGGAAGAGATCCAAATATTATGTCACCAGCTGAATAAAGATGACACTTAAGCAACGAGCAGAAAGAGAGAGAGAGCGGACATTCAGTTACATCCTTCCTTTTCATTTACATCTTTTTTTCTTGGTGAGTGTCATTCCTCTCTGTCTATCATGTACCCTCTTCATATCACAGATGGCTCAAAGAGAGAGTGAGAGAGAGAGAGTGTATTATGATGCAGGGATTCTCCAGAGAATACATTACCATGTGATAGAGGAACAGTCTCTCTCCTTCTAAGACACTCTGCTAGTGGGCCAGGAGAGGCTCTCGCTACATATGCCCCAAACACACACATTAATGAAGTAGCAGGAGGTGTGTGTGTGTGTGTGTGTGTGTGTGTGTGTGTGTGTGTGTGTGTGTGTGTGTGTGTGTGTCAGCCAGCCTGAGCGGATTTCCCTCTTTAAGCTGTCAGCTCCCATCAGGCCCTGCTCCACTGTGAACCATGGTGTGGGGCTGCTACTAACACATGGTCTATCAGAGGACACACACACACTTGTAATATATACATTGAAGGGATGCAGAAAAGCTCCAGTGTGACAGTTGCGCCTAAACATTTCGGCTGAAAATCAAAATGTACAATGTATCTCATGTATGAGATGTACTGGAGATGGCCGGGTCATCCGAGCACCCGTTCTTTCTGCGCTCTCCATCTCTCCCTCCATCCATCATTCTAGGCACCGTTCCCTCTTCTCCTGCCATCCCTCTCATATTTTTGAGGTGAGTAGTGTTGAAACACGTATTGTTATAAAGAACCTCTATATCTGGCATCACATCTCTATATCTGGCATCACATTTCTAAATCTGGCATCACATCTTCCATAGAAGGACATCAGAAACCCTCTGTTTATCTGTGGTTAGTTGGAAAGCAATTCAATACCAACCCTGTATGTCGGCTAATAGAAGCTGGTGGTTATAGAGCAGTACACGAGTATTGCAGTGTTTTCCACTAGCGCCGGCTGTCGGCTATACAGCTGATTACAGACACATTTTCAGCCGGCTACTTTTTCCACTTTTCAATTCGCAAGTCAGAAAAAAAGTCTGCAGAGCCCTCTCCCACTAGAAGAAACTATATGCATCTTCTAGCGATCTATTGATAGGACAGGTGCCTGTCAGTCACAATCAGCGATGACACGGTAACAGCCTGCTGTCTGTCCCGCCTCCCGGGTATGTGCGTGTTGCGTGCGCTGTGCAGGGCCAGCCCTCCCATTAGGCAAGATTAGGCAGCCGCCAATGGCGGCACTTGAATTTGGGGCGCCATTTTGACAATTGGCTGCTGCCCTCCGGTGCCCCTGATCAGCTACTACACCGCCGGCGGCACCTCAGCAACCAGCTCATAGCGTTGCTGCAGTTCCCGCCCACACCCCAATCCCGCTTTTCCCGAAGTTCACTCCCACTATCCTTGGTGGCTATGGTGATGTGTGTGTTTATATGAGATTATCATCCAAATGTAAAACATTAATAAAAATGTATCTGCCAATGAAATTATTGTATTGTTTTTTTTCCTGGTTGTTGTTTAGCCTGTTAACGTTAGCTAGCTACTACTAGTGGATATAATTTTAGCAAAAAGTAAGCTTTAGAGATTTGAAGCAATTTGCTACTAAGAGAGATGAAAACTAGCAGGAAGCGAATAAAATAATAATAATAATAATAATAATAATAAACCAAAGAAATTCACTGCTGAAATTTATCAGCGTGCTGTAATGTCCATCAGCCAGTGTGGAGAATGACAAGCCTCAGAGGACAGGTGGTCGCACCAGGCCTAGCCACGCCTCCAAACATAGCCGGCGAGGTCCCTACCATCTTGGATCCGGACTCAGATTCGTCGCTCCCTGTCCCCGATGACAGTGGACCACGGACAGCTACCGAGAAAACATCGCTGACTGCAATGCAGCACCACAGCAGAGGAAAAACGCCACTCTAGGCTGAGACTAAATAAATAAATGCAGAAACTGATGTTGGACAATCAAATTTGATATGTAAATAAACTAAGTTCATTAAGGCTGGGGCACTGACATAATGCTTATTTTACACTGCTCCAACGAAACGAGGCCCGCCATGCATTTATGAAAGCACTTGTTTCTAAAACTCAAATGATCTCACTCTTTTTTACAGTTCTACAGGAATATTAAAATATATGTTAAATATGTTATATAAAAAATGTATTCTAATTGTAACAATTATGGGAAAGTGCCATGTGTGATAACAGGTGGCATATTATTAATAAGAAACTCGGTTTCCTACTATAGGTAGTTGGTTGCATAGTGATAGCAACATTGCAACACTCCGATGCAGGGATTAAAGTAAAGGGGACCTCCTATACGTGCACGCAAACATTTTCTATGGGCATAATCATAGAATTACATATATAATTGGAGCCTATTTCTTCCTATTCCAAAATGGTAAGTGGTAAGCCTACTTGTTTGACAGACACAATTATGCTATCCATAGATGTCGGTATAGCAAAATACTCCAATACTGTCGCATGTACTGATTAAATGTCTGGGAAAGGGCTTGATGTGTTTGGTTAAAACCTGGGCTTGAATTGAGTGAGGGTATCACATACCCTTTGTTAAAGAAAAGGGCAAAAATAATATCTATTTTTTTATTTATATTTTCAAATAGATATATAAAACGTATCCAAATTATATCAAGCGTTCTATAACAATGCTTAACTCGGTGATGCCTTATGGTAGCAACAAGCTCTAAAATGCCCGCGAAAGACGTGGCTCCAATGCATATGGAGATATATTGATTCCTCTCTATGACATTCTGAAGCTGAACTACAGCCGATAATAAAGCCCAAAAAAAAAAAAAGGACTGCTATATTAATTGAGCTTTTCTCTTTCTGAAAAGAGAAGATGTTTGTTTAAACCCATGCAGATTTTAGGGAAGCACTTCTGTTGTTGGGTTATACAACGGAAGAGTAGCCAGCTTACATTTTTCTGCGTTGGTAGAGCCTCTGTCTGGGTTCAAAGGTAACTTTTGAAAGTGCCATGCTTAGATTGATAAGGATGTCTTAAGATCTAATCATCTGCAAACAGCGTTGCAAACAAGACACTCTGGTTTGACATTGATAAATATGGTAAGAATGCCTATTTCTCTGGGGGGGGGGGGGGGGGGGGGGGTTGCAGTCTAATGTCTTTACATGGAGTACATTACATATATTGTGAGTGAATTTGCAAGTCCCATATAATGTGGTAACGTTGAGTCAAAATCCACTTAGCCTTTTGTTTTCTAGCACATTTATTTTCCTTCGCGTGCAAGGTCCGACATTAACGATGGCCTGCTGGACCGGGGCCAGGGAAAACGTGTTGGCCCAGTTGATCTCGTCAGTCACTGGCCCCCAACATGCGTTTTTTATTTGAGCAATATAATTGGCCATTCATTCAAGCACCTCCACGCTCCCGCGAGTCCACTTCTCGAGCAGCACAGAAGTTGCCGCTTTCACACAACACACGCAAGCTGTATCCAGAGCAAAATGAAGCGATATTTTACAGAAATTGATTTACAAAAGCAAACCTTCAATAGTGAACATACTATGCTGGCTACTGTTGATCGTTAGTCTCCAAAAAGAAAGCTACAAAAAGACACCTAGCATTCATCTTGGCTAGGGTACTGTAGCCATTTCGATATCTCTTTTGGAAGAGAATAATGAATTGCATTGCTAAATTATATTACACAGCTTTTTAATCACAATAACCAAATGTAACCAATTAATAGCTGAATATACAGAGAAAGGCCCTGCATAATCCCAATGCATTTTAAGTGGAACTGATAGCGTTTTAACTACTTTGCATATATGAAACAAACAGACAATCATAATATCTGTCAATAATATAGAATTCCTTGTTTTTTTTCTACAAAACCAACTTTTCCATGATGTACACCAAGGCATTGTTGGCAGAATTGATGGATACAGTTCAATGCATGATAAATATAATTCACCAATACATTTCTTGGTAGTCCCAAAAATGTTGCTATCAGGTTGTAAGTCACAGCTGGTCTGGCACAGTCTTGGTCAAAAGTTTTGAGAATGACACAAATATTGGTCTCCACAAAGTTTGCTGCTTCAGTGTTCTTAGATCTTTATGTCAGTAGTTACTATGGTACACTGAAGTATAATTACAAGTATTCCATAAGTGTCAAAGGCTTTTATTGACAATGACATTCAGTTTATGCAAAGAGTCAATATTTGCAGTGTTGACCCTTCTTTTTCCAAAACCTCTACAATCCGCCCTGGCATGCTGTCAATTAACTTCTGGGCCACATCCTGACTGATGGCAGGCCATTCTTGCATAATCAATGCTTGGAGTTTGTCAGAAGTTGTGGGATTTTGTTTGTCCACCCGCCTCTTGAGGATCGACCACAAGTTCTCAATGGGATTAATGTCTGGGGAGTTTCCTGGCCATGGACCCAAAATGTCGATGTTTTGTTCCCCGAGCCACTTAGTTATCACTTTTGCCTTATGGCAAGGTGCTCCATCATGCTGGAAAAGGCATCGGTCGTCACCAAACTGTTCTTGGATGGTTGGGAGAAGTTGCTCTCGGAGGATGTGTTTGTACCATTCTTTATTCATGGCTGTGTTCTTAGGCAAAATTGTGTTTTCCGGATGGCCCAAACAATCGGAAAGGGGATTCATCAGAGAAAATGAGTCCAATCCCTGTACCTTTTGCAGAATATCAGTCTGCCCCTGATGTTTTTACTGGAGAGAAGTGGCTTCTTTGCAACCCTTCTTGACACCAGGCCATCCTCCACAAGTCTTTGCCTCACTGTGCGTGCAGATGCACTCACACCTGCCTGCTGCCATTCCTGAGCAAGCTCTGCACTGGTGGTGCCCCGATCCCGCAGCTGAATCAACTTTAGGAGACGGTCATGGCGCTTGCTGGACTTTCTTGGGCGCCCTGACGCCTTCTTCACAACAATTGAACCTTTTTGTGCAAAGCAATGATGACAGCACGTGTTTCCTTGCAGGTAACCATGGATGACAGAGGAAGAACAATGATTTCAAGCACCACCCTTCTTTTAAAGCTTCCGTCTGTTATTCTGACTCAATCAGCATGACAGAGTGATCTCCAGCCTTGTCCTTGTCAACACTCTCACCTGTGTTAACGAGACAATCACTGACATGATGGCAGCTGGTCCTTTTGTGGCAGGGATGAAATAAAGTGGAAATGTTTTGGGGGGATTACGTTCATTTTCATGGCAAAGAGGGCCTTTGCAATTAATTGCAATTCATCTGATCACTCTTCATGACATTCTGAAGTATATGAAAATTGCCATCATCAACACTGAGGCAGCAAACTTGGAGACCAATACTTGTGTCATTCTCAAAACTTTTGACCACGACTGTACATTGCTGCCTCCATTCAAGATGCACTGTTTCAGTTTCAATGACTCAATATTTTGGACAAATGTAACTAAGGCTGGGAATGTCAATACAATCAAACTAGCAAGGACAATGATGACAAGTCAGTCATAACGTGGCTAATATGCTAGAGTATCTATTTATATAGCAAGCTAAAAATACAGAGCCTAACGTTAGCTAGCTAGCTGCTAGGAGGACGTCATGTTATTGGAGGATTAGGCGAGTGACTGACTTTTTCCCCTCTTATAATTTTTCGGTGGCTAATCAGCTAGAGATGCACGTGTCATTTGGTTAGCTAGCAAGAAATGTGAATCACTTTGCTAGCTAGCTATTCTGAATGACTGTTATCTAGTTAGCATATCTCTTGTGTTCGCAAATTCACTAGCAAGCTAGCTAACTTTAGCCAGGAAGCTTGGGTGCTTGGTTGGGACAATGCATGCATTTTTATTTATTTAACCTTTATTTTACTAGGCAAGTCAGTTAAGAACAAATTCTTATTTACAATGACGGCCTAGGAACAGTGGGTTAACTGCCTTGTTCAGGGGCAGAACGACATCTCGGGGATTCGATCCAGCAACCTTTCAGTTACGGGCCCAACACTCTAACCAGAAAATCCATTCAAGTGTATTTCGTGACTTTTGCTGAATGTGTTCTAATGATCGAAAGATGCGCTGCTGCAACTACCTGTAAACACACAGTCCAATTCAACTGCCTACTGTACCTCTGATTGGCTATGGCGCACCAGTCTGCTTAGACTACGGTCCTGGACAAGACAGATGTTTTTATTTGTTTCTATTTAATGCAGTGTCTATTAATTGTCCAAACGCACGGCCACTTTTCCCCCTTACATTGCTATAGAATTTTCACAAATGCCTTAGTATACGTAATTCACAAACATTCTAAGAATTTATGAAAACGTGAAAATGACAATATCTAAGTGCTCGCTTGTCAGAAAATGTAAGTGTCATATTCCTCCTGGGGGTGTATATAAAACGATTTTAATAAGATTTCCTGTTGCTAAAAAGCTGTCAGTTCCACTTGTGAGAACTACACCATGTCCGGGCCAGTAGAAATTCTGTTCTGGCCCGTAGATTGTTGGCCAACTTGCCCCACCGGACCAGTGAGGAAAAAAAGTTAACGTTGACTCTGTCTTTCATATTCATCCTAGGAGTGGCGATAAATAGGCAATTGCCTGTGCTTTGATTGACAAACAGCAGAGCAGGACAAATAGGTAGGCTAGTGGAGAGAGAGCCTCACTCTGTCTGGTCCAAAATTTTATAAAAGAAAACAGATTGAATTCTTTTAAAAGCTAATGATACCTTAATTTAATCAACATGTTGACAACGTAGTCAACTGCTGCTTTCTGTGTAGCAAAGCCCATGTTTAACACCTGCTGCGTTCTTAAATCATACCTGTATCGCAGATAAATGGGAAAAGTATTATTAAAAAGGAAGCCTGTGAAAGTCAGGAGACTCTTACAGGATTATTTAAAGGCCCAGTTCTGTCAACAAAAGTTGTTCCTGTGTTGTATATCATATTGTGCAACAGCTGATGAAACTAACACTGTAAAAGTGTGATTATTTCATGATTGTTGCTGGATAAAAATACAATCTACAAAACAGGTTTGCATGGGTGGGAGAATCGGCATTCCATGGAGACATCACCAATAACAAAAGAAAGTTCCAAACCTCTGTCAATAACAGCTCATTTTCAGTTTTCCTCCTCCCACTCAGGTCACTCCCAGATAGTCCTAGCAAAATTCTTGCTTAAATAGTTTTTTGCTAAAAAGAGTTTTTTGCTGATTTTAATAGAACTCTATTACAGTAAGGTACTTAATTGTTACCCAGAAATTAATTGATATTGATATAAAAACGGCTGGGTGAGTTGCTAAATAAGTTTTTTTATATATATAAATGCAATTCACAAAAGAGAGTTGCAAACACTTGAAATTCTTTCAGTAAATTCACAAATGTCGTTCCTTCTTCTCTTAACACGTAGAACTTAATAGAGCATCTGTTGTGTTTAAAACTATGAAATAACACATATGCAATAATGTAGTAACCAAAAAAGTGTTATAAATAAATCAAAATACATTTTATATTTTAGGTTCTTCAATGTAGCCACCCTTTGACTTGATGACATCTTTGCGCACTCTTGGCATTCTCAACACTTTTTGGGGTACTACATGATTCCATATGTGTTATTTCATAGTTTGATCTCTTCACTATAATTCTACAATGTGGAAAGTGGTACAAATAAAGAAAAACCCTGGAATGAATAGGTGTGCCCAAACTTTTGACTGGTACTGTAAGTAAGCAGACTATATACAGGGTCAGTTCCAATACCATATTTACAATGTGCAGGGATACTGGAGTGATGGAGGTAGATATGTACAGTTTTTAACAATTCCTGACATTTAATCCTAGTCAAAATTCCCTGTCTTAGGTCAGTTAGGATCACCACTTTATTTTAAGAATGTCAAATGTCAGAATAATGGTAGAGAATGATTTATTTCAGCTTTTATTTCTTTCATCACATTCTCAGTGGATCAGAAGTTTACATAAATTAGTATTCGGTAGTATTGCCTTTAAATTGTTTAAAGCCGTTTCGAGTAGCCTTCCACAAGCTTTCCACAATAAGTTGGGTGAATTTTGGCCCATTCCTCCTGACAGAACTGGTGTAACTGAGTCAGGTTTGTAGGCCTCCTTGCTCGCACACACCTTTTCAGTTCTGGGATGGTGATCTTCGGCTTGCAAGCATCCCCCTTTTTTCTCCAAACATAACGATGGTCATTGTAGCCAAACAGTTCTATTTTTGTTTCATCAGACCAGAGGAAATTGCTCCAAAAAGTACAATCTTTGTCCCCATGTGCAGTTGCAAACCGTAGTCGTTTTTTTTAATGGCGGTTTTGGAGCAGTGGCTTCCTCCTTGCTGAGAGGCCTTTCAGGTTATGTCGATATAGGACTCGTTTTACTGTGAATATAGATACTTTTGTACCTGTTTCCTCCAGCATCTTCACAAGGTCCTTTGCTGTTGTTCTGGGATTGATTTGCACTTTTCGCACCCAAGTACATCAAACTCTAGAAGACAGAACTTGGCTCCTTCCTGAGCGGTATGACGGCTGCGTCGTCCCATGGTGTTTATACTTGCGTACTATTATTTGTACAGATGAATGTGGTACCTTCAGGCGTTTGGAAATTGCTCCCAAGGATGAACCAGAGAGCCAAACGAGCAAAGAGGCACTGAGTTTGAAGGTAGGCCTTGAAATACATCCACAGGTACACCTCCAATTGACTCAAATGATGTCAATTAGCCTATCAGAAGCTTCTATAGCCATGACATCATTTTCTGTAATTTTCCAAGCTGTTTAAAGGCACAGTGAATTTAGTGTATGTAGACTTCTGACCCACTGGAATTGTGATATAGTGAATTATGAGTGAAATAATCTGTCTCTAAACAATTGTTGGAAGAATTACTTGTGCAATGTACAAAGTACATGTCCTAACCGAATTGCCAAAACTATAGTTTGTTAACATGAAATCTGTGGAGTGGTTGAAAAATGAGTTTTAATGACTTCAACCTAAGCTTATGTAAACATCCGACTTAAACTGTATATGGGTAAGATGACTAGGCAACAGGATATAAGATAAACAGAGTAGCAGTAGCTTGTATGTGAGTGTGTAGAGTCAGTATAAATGTATCTGCATATTATGTGAGCAGATGACAGAGTGAGTATGTGTGTGAGTGTGTAGGGCCCTGTGAGTGTGTATAGAGACAGTGCAAAACTAAAAATAATATAGTCCATGTAGCTATTTTGTTAGCTATTTATCAGTCTTATTGCTTGGGGATGGAAGCTGTTCAAAAGCCTGTTGGTGCCAGATTTGATGCTACGGTACCGCTTGCCGTGCAGAAGCAGAGAGAATAGTCTATGGCTTGGGTGGTTGAAGTCTAACAATTTTCCAGGCCTTCCTAACACACCACCTGATATAGATGTCCTGGATGGCAGGTAGCTCAGCCCCAGTGATGTACTGTGCTATCTGCACCACCCTCTGTAGCGCTATGCGATTGAGGGCAGTGCTATTGCCATACCAGGCAGTGATGCAGCCAGTCAAGATGCTCTCAATTGTATAAGCTATATAACTTTTTGAGGATTTGAGGGCCTATGCCAAACTTTTTCAACCTCCTGGTTGAAACACTGGTATTATTCCACAAAATCTGTTCTGTTAGCAGAACATCAGAGTTCTTTACCAGAACACCTCCTTGTTTCTAGAACAGAATCTGGTAGCGGACTAGGTTGCTAAGCTACACCTGTAGTGCCCTATCCCTTTACACGACTGCCAAAAACACACCCTCGGCTCCTCCTCTTCTTCTTTTTTCCTTTCCTCACCGCAGTTCTCTCCTCTCCTGCATTTTACTTCCTTCTCCTCACATCTCCCACTCAGCCTCTCCTCTCCCCTGCTCTCTCCTCCCCTCCCCTCCTAAGAAGCAGCCCAGGGGTCAGTGTAATCAGGACCCATGAGCAACAAAGGCCATCAGTTAGGTGTCCAGAGGAGGGCCTGTACAAAGGCCAGCTCAGCGGGGCGAGTCTTTCCATTAGGTAGTGCCCCACAACACCCCAGAGAGCTGGCAGTGAGGGGCTAGAGACAGATAAACACACACACATTATAGGGCCTTGTCTGACACCGCTGTCAGGGTGCAGTGAAGGGGAAAGACGAGACCCTTTGACACACACAGACGCAGAAGTGAAGACATAAGCACACACACACACACACACACACACACACACACTGCTCATCACCCCGTTACAGCCCTACAAAAACGGCCGTCATAATATCAGCAACCGCAGCGCTGGCAAGGCCCCTATTCTCACCCATCACTCCACATGCCTCCCCCGCCTACCCCCGACTGTCAGTCTACCCCTGCGGTTCTCTTACTCCTTCCCCATGTTACCACATCTCTCTCCCCTCTGATGCTCAGGCATGGATCCACCAATCATACAGTGTCAGTGTGGATGCTCTGATGGCCCACGGTGTCAGAGATAGACTAATATCTGCTCTGAAAGAGGAGACCCCTGGGACAACAACACTGGCTCTCTCCATCTCTCTACTGACTGAGACCACACTGTCTGTTTGTCCGGCCACCTGTCTCTCTCCTCCTCGCTCTCGCTCTCTCTGCTTCCATCCATCTGCCTCTCCGAGTCTCTCTGCCTCTCTCGTTGTCTGCCTTCCCCTCCATCTATCCATCTGCCTCCTCTCTCTCTCTGCCTCTAAACACACACCAAACAGGTGTTAGGGTAAGAACACACTGCATTGGACTGTTGAATATGTAGCCATGCCAATTTACTGTATAGTAGCAGTGTCCAGTACTGTAAACATTTTACTACATCTGGGCCTAATGTAACAACACAGGCAGAACAATGCTGTTTTGGTGTCATTTGTAATTTCCTGCCACAGCTGCTACTGGGAAGAAATGGGAGATAAGACAGAGGGGGAGAGACAATCAGCATAACTCAATGCCCTGATAAGTTTGGAGGACATCATCCCTGTGTGTGCAGGAGAGGAAGGACGGAGAATTAGAATGGGAGAGCGAGAGAGACCAGGGTCTGTTTGCCCTACCACATATTTGAAAAGAAAAAAACAGCACTGGGCGAAAATTGAGAAAGATAACACTATAACTACCAGATGGATGCTCTTTTGTTTTTACTGACATACACTACCGTTCAAAAGAGTCACTTAGAAATGTCCTTGTTTTTTGAAAGAAAAGCAATTTTTTTGTCCATTAAAATAACATCAAATTGATCAGAAATACAGTGTAGACATTGTTAATGTTGTAAATGACTATTGTAGCTGGAAATGGCTGATTTTTTATGGAATATCTACATAGGCGTACAGAGGCCCATTATCAGCAACCATCACTCCTGTGTTCCAATGGCATGTTGTGTTAGCTAATCCAAGTTTATCATTTTAAAAGGCTAATTGATCATTAGAAAACCCTTTTGCAATTATGTTAGCACAGCTGAAAACTGTTGTGCTGATTAAAGAAGCAATACAACTGGCCTTCTTTAGACTAGTTGAGTATCTGGAGCATCAGCATTTGTGGGTTCGATTACAGGCTCAAAATGGCCAGAAACAAATAACTTTCTTCTGAAACTCATTAGTCTATTCTTGTTCTGAGAAATTAAGGCTATTCTGACTGTTTGTTTAATGTGTAACTCTGTGTTGTTATTTGTCGCACTGCTTTGCTTTGTCTTGGCCAGGTCGCAGTTGCAAATGAGAACTTGTTCTCAACTGACCTACCTGGTTAAATAAAGGTGAAATAAATAAAAAAAAATTAAAAAAATATTCCATGTGAGAAATTGCCAAGAAACTGAAGATCTCGTACAACGCTGTGTACTACTCCCTTCACAGAAGGCCAGAATCCTGGAGTCGCCGCTTCACTGTTGACGTTGAGACTGGTGTTTTGGCGGTGCTATTTAATGAAGCTGTCATTTACAACATTAATGTCTACACTGTATTTCTGATCAATTTGATATTTTAATGGACAACGAAATGATGATCAACTGGGGTCAAATGCTATTTGTATGGGGTTTAGGGTTAAGGTTAGAATTAGTGTTAGTGTTAGGGTTAGAATTAGGTTTAAGGTTAGGAGCTAGGGTTAAGGTTAGGCGCTAGGGTTAAGGTTAGGCGCTAGGGTTAAGGTCAGGAGCTAGGGTTAAGGTCAGGAGCTAGGGTTAAGGTCAGGAGCTAGGGTTAAGGTCAGGAGCTAGGGTTAAGGTCAGGAGCTAGGGTTAAGGTCAGGAGCTAGGGTTAAGGTTAGGAGCTAGGGTTAGGGTTTTCGGGTTAGGTTTAGGGTTATGGAAAATTCTATTTTAAAAAGGGACTGAATTGTGTCCCCCCAACAAGGTTAGTTATACAAGACTGTCTGTGTGTTCCCTCTTTTTTCCAGCCAGAACTTTGGGATGAGATCTGAGAGGAAACGGATAGATTTCCATCTGTCTATTTCATTTGCAAAAAAAAAAAAATATTCAAATATATCCTTTAGCCATCTCTCTCTTTCCCCTTCTCTATCCCACCATCCCTCTCTCTCTCTATCTACATAGCAGCTGTAGATGACCAGGACGTCGAGAGTGGGGCTGAGGGAGCAGAAACATGGAGAGAGCGAGAGATGGAGAGTTTCCCACTTCATATTTCTCCGCCCTGGCGTGCCAGCCTGCAGCCTGCTCTCCTTTGAGCCTCTATTCAACCAAAAATCCATTCATATTTCCATAATCCACACTCCTGTCTGTCTGTCTGTCTGTCTGTCTCCCTCCCTCCCTCCCTAGGGGTAGACTAACCCCTCCACCCCGATCCTACAACTGTCATTACGGCGGGTAACAATACCAGGCCAAACAAAAGGAGGTCTGCGGAGACTGTTAGCGTCTGCAGCCATATGCTACTACTCTCCTGGAGAAAAGAGGAGTGGCTGACTGATTGACTGACTGCAGCTCTTCTCCTCTCGGCCGCAACGTGGAGTAACAAAGAGGAAAAGGAGGCTAATCCTGGTAATGAGCTGTGTGAATAGTATACAAACCTTTCTGGCTGCCGACGGAAGAAAGGCCAAGCCGTCAGCACACATTCACACCACGCTATAGCTACACTAGCCATCTTATCCACACGCACAAGGTGGTCAACAATAGAGAGAGACAGAGATAACGAGAGAGAGCAAGAGGAGAGAGAAACACTTTTGTTAGTTACTACTAGTGATGGAGAAAAAACATTCTATATGGTTACATATATCGGGATATTATTTTTGACGATATATCGTATTGACAATTTTATTTATGCGCTATTTGGCTGTACCTGCACCAAAACGCCAATATTTTCCTTGTTCTAGAGTCTCTCTCTCTCTCTGTGTGTGTGTGTGTGTGTGTGTGTGTGTGTGTGTGTGTGTGTGTGTGTGTGTGTGTGTGTGTGTGTGTGTGTGTGTGTGTGTGTGTGTGTGTGTGTGTGTTGTATTAGGGGTAGCAGACAGATAGAGCCCGGGAGCGTCTCTACAACCCGTTGCTCCTTCAAAGCCGTTTCTTTTCTGCTGTGGTACATACACAGATAGCCTACGCATATTCATCTCTCCCTCGATTCTTACATTCTTGCATATCCTCGTTTCTCTCCCTTCTTCCTGTGATCAGCTACAGTCTGCCCACTGCTCTGCTCTAAGACCTAGGTGTGTTCCAACACACCGGCCTGGTCACATCACAATATGGTCCATACCTCCGCCCCAGCTCTCCACTCAGCCCAGGCTTTTATGACCACAATATGGCGGTGTTAAACCCACAACTCGCACACATCTTGTAGAGGCACCACACGTAGACTGTGGCAGTCAGAGATCACTACCTGGAACACCAACCAGCATTACCATTTGTCAAATGCAAATATTAGTATTGCCTTCTAATATATGATCATTATTATTAGCTGGGACTGTGGTGCTAAACTGTAATTCTGTGAAAATCTAAGTCAGAAACTAGGGACATTTTCACTCAGAGCATCTCCGTAGTGAAATGATTTCAAACCCACAGTACGACACTTGTCTCAGAACAGGTTTGTAATGCAACAGATCCGCATCCATTACCTTTTCCACCCTGCATAAATTATCGCCAGCTTCACCCTTATGGTGGATGTTGTCAAATGAGAGAATTTAAAATAAGTGGAGGTATATAGGTATTGGGAGGAAGGCTTTAAGGTCTCTTTTGACCCTAGTGGTGTTTTTGTTGGTGGTTAGACATGAGACAGAGAGAGTGAAAGGGACAGAGATAGACAGAAAAGAGGGAAGGGAAGAACAGAAAACAGAAAGAGGGTAAAAAGGAAACAAAAAAGGAAGACAGAGAGAGCGAGGAAACAGAAGTGTGCATTCCTGTCATGGTTGCACGATAATTACTGATTCGTCCGTTATTGAAGACCTGCTCACTGCTTTCATTATCAGCAACAGCCGCTCAGTGAGGGGGGGGGGGGGATTGCAGGAGAGAGAAGAGGTGGGGGGGTTAGCACTAGATGGCAGGTTGAGTATGGAAAGGAGGGAGGCAGGGAGTGAGAGAGAGAGAGGTTGAGGGAGTGGGGGGGATCACCATGAGAGAAAGGGAAGAGCGAGTGAGAGGAGAGAGGGATAGAGAAAGAGGAGTGTGTGTGTGTGTGTATGTATATGTCTCCAACCTGGTCTGTGTAGTCCTGGGGGAAGCTCCACAGCACGGCAGGATCTGGAGGTAATTGACAGACAGCATTAATCAGCAGTGAGAAACACAGCCTTCGCAGCGAAGCCTCAGAACATATACATATTAATGAGAGGGGTGGGGGCAAGGGTGGCTGCTGCCAGTCGGCGCACACACACAGGCCAACAATACACACAGTAGCACCAGCTAGCTAACACCGTGGAGAGATGGAGGATGTGTGTCTCCAATATGCTAATGCCTCCCCTTCATGTAGATATGATGTGATATTATACACCACATCATCCCAGTTTGGACGCGTGGAAATCAGACCTGCAAATACAGTACACAGTAAAAAAATTATAAAAAATAAATAAATAAAAATTACACCCATCCTAGACCCCTGTGTTTGCTATAGATGGAGAGTGAGATGAACAGTTGAATTATGTTGGTGCAAAGGGCTTCTGGTTGTCTTTGTATTGTATTGGGGCTATTTCTAAACATAATCTCCATTAACACCAATTACAAACTAATCTTATGCAACAATATGGCAATACTACGTAGTAGGTGCAGTAATTAGGCCTACAGTGTTACTACACGTGGGCCTACAGAGAGGCCTAGATCTAGCCTAGGTTACATCACGGCACATATCATGACAAAGGAATAATTCCAAAAGTTTAAAACCCAGCCCACATTACTGGGTTAGCCATCTCAAGCGCTTTGAAATTATTGAAAAGCAAACAAATACTATTTCTATCACCAGGGCTAATTCATTCAATTCCAGGTCGCAGTTGTAAATGAGAACTTGTTCTCAACTGGCCTACCTGGTGAAATAAAGGTGAAATAAATAAAATAAATAGCCAAATGTTGTCAAACGTTGCAGATAAAACGGCACTAATAGAGCCGACTACAGCCGTAGTATCACTATCAGAGGGGCTTCTGGTAAACATAGTTTACCACAATGTTAGGGCTCCAGAATCCAGACCTAAACTGTTTTTTTGTCCAGAAAATGCCTTATAGCAGCAATCAGCAGTTTAAACAATAACAAAATCAAACCTCCGATCACTGTTTAGTTAAAAAGCTGAGTGATAGGGCTGGAGAAATGTTAACACTCTCAAACTCATAGACAGAGCTATGGATGCAAGGACTGGCCATCCATGGTATCAACATTGAGGCTATATAGTGTTTGTTTACAAACATTGGAGTGAAATAAGCATATATCTTGGGTTCTGATGGGGTATGACAATTGAACTGAAGTTTGAGGCATTTATAAGTTATATTCTTCAAGAATTAATGGCTACATTTCATTCATTCAGAAGTCCAAAAATGGACGGAGGAACTGCAGATTGCACCTTTAATATGGGTCTGAGAAAACTCTGTTTTAGATTTAGAACTTCAACAGCAGTCGTGTTGGCATCAAGAGTTTCATTTTGGAACACTAAACCATAATCCTCCTCTCGCAAGGACACATACACATATCATAAACAGACCACCATATTTCCCACTGAAAAGGACAACAGCAGCGAGTAGACAGAATCAAAGATGCCTTCCATAATCCTGTTGCATGATTTCACGGGCCTCCTCTGAAAAGGCCCTGACAAAGACACTCTCTGCTCCCCTAGGGAACTCCATCCCAAAATATACACCCACCATCCCTCCACCCTCCATCACAAATACATAAAACACTCCATCACAAATACATACCCCCCCTCCTGCTGAGCCGCCAGAGTTAGGGCAATTTTATGCTGATTTTATGGGTGAGAGGATGGGAACCACTGCCAGACAGAGAAAGAAAGAAGGAGATTGAGAGAGAGAGAGAGAGAGAGAGAGAGAGAGAGAGAGAAATAGAGAGGATAAGAAATGAAGGGAGAAAAGAGGAGGGTCTCTTTTCACTCTCTCTCCATCTGACCATAACTCCCCCTAACTCCCTTCCCTCACTCATCTTTATTTCCCTCTCACTATTCCCTCTCTCTCTACCTTTCCCTAACCCCCTCACCTTACTTCAGTTTCTCACTATACTCTGTACAGCTCTCCCCCTCTGCCCCATCCCTCCTGCTGATGTATTGTAGAAGAGTGGTAAGCCAGGCCAGGCGTGTGTTAGAGCCCGCAGGGCTGAAAGGGTCAAGGTGAAGGTTAGGAGGGTAAAGCTGCCCAAATCCCACCAACCCACCCACACACACACACCCACACACACACACACACACACACCCCCACACACACACACAAGCCCCTGCTGCTGAGTTAGAAAGACAACAGACCTAGCACTCACACACACAAATAAATATGGGCACACACACACACGTATACTGAAATACAGACACACTACGCTAGTTCCCCTTTGTCATTGTCCCACAACTAAACCAGAAGTCTAACAGTAATCAAAACAAGCCTATCAATATCCTGAACTAGGCCAGACCCCATAAAGATGTGTTAACAGAAAGCTGCTGTATACATCACAACACCACATCTCCATTCACACCCAAATAAAACAGCCCCACTTCCTCTCATACACCTCCCTAAACAAATATCCAGTCCATTAGTGAGAACATGTTGGCTCTGACAGTGAGTGACAAGGGGAAAACAACCTATTGCGTATTGCATCTCCAGTGTGTGACAGACACACATAGTCCCCATCTCTTTCTCCTGTAGGTGACAATTGAAATCACCTAGCTATCAGCTATCATCACTAGGTACTATTCCTCTATTTACACCCTTAGTGAAGGCAGGCTCAGGAGTGGCCATTGATCCCTCAGCATACTGAGGTGTATGCGTGTGTCAGCATGTTTGTGTCTTCCAGAATATAGGCCTAGATGTGTGTGAAAAGTGTGGAGCTGAGAGTGTGTATGTGTGTGTGTCCATTGATCCCTGTGGGGTTCAAGCGTGGCTAACCTGGGACAGGCGCTGTGCGGAGAGGCAACACGCCGTCAGCCCCAAGCAGCTCAGACAACCAGCAGCCAGGGTCAGTGGCAAATCAATGTTTGGACGTCCCACCGATGCCTGTCTTTAAAAGTCGATACGCATTGCTTTGATAGGGGCTGAAAGGGGAGCAGGGGGGGCCAGAGGGGGTTAATAGGTGAGTGGTGAAGGGAGACAGGGGTGGGTGTGTGTGCGTGCATTTAATAGGTAAAAGGGTGGAGAGGATTAGGCTTTTCTCTCTTAGCTGACACCACTTCAAAGAAAGGATGGACGGAGATGTTAACTATTAAGTGAAAAATGAATAAGTGTCACATAGAAAAGGGTTATAGGAGTGGGTGGAGCTGACAGCTGCTTTTAACGGATTGTTAACTGGAACTGGATTCTCAATCCTTGTAACCCATGGTGAGATAAAATATTAGCGATAGCGATATTACTTACGTTCTATTTTCTCCCGAGATTGGAAAACAATTCGTATGTTGTAGTAGTGCCCATCGGTTATGAATGTTTCAACCCATCGGTTATGAATGTGTTTTTACCGTCAGTTCCTGGTTTCAAAGAACACCGAAAACTACACTAAACCTTAGAGTTTCTCTTGACATAAATGGCTCTTCTGTCAGCATGCAATTCTGAAAAAATGGCCACACCAATGAAAACTGATAAAGTAGCATCATGCTCTGGGAAACAACACGACAAAGATTGCACTGTTAATGCACTTGTTTTTGACCCAATTTAGTCAGGGCTTTTAGTATAAGGAACTTAACATGTAAATTGGTGCATGTTGGTGTAGGTTACGCAACTACCCACCCTGGTGAAAAACAACATTAGAAACAGAGTCTAATGGTTCAATTACAAACCAACTCTCTCTATATATAACAAGATAATAGTTCTACAGGGTTTAGACAGCTAATGTCATGGCTTATATTCCAGCTTATTATTATCATTAGTCTTGTTTTATATAGAGCTAGCCAATGTGGTGTTTTGGCCTAATGGTTTCTGGTATTTTCAAGGTTAGCCAGCTGTTTGTAGTGTAAACATAAAGTCTGATCCACCGGTCCTTCGTGACTTGTATCGGCTCTGTGATTGGACGATACAGAGCTGTAATGGATGAGTAGTTTGTTTGCCCCCTAACTCTGATATGTACACAGTCTTGTACCCTTGAGTTGTTTTTCCATATATCACAGTTTATTTTAAGCGATTTCTAATCTTTTGAATTAATTGTTAACCTGGAGATTATTGTACCTATTCAACGTTTGGAAGCACATTAACCAGCATGTTGTTGAAATGTGTATGCTTAAAAATGAGTGGTGTGTCAGTTCCACAACCATTACCGAGGGAAGAGGGACACGGCCCCTTTACATCCATAGAACTAACCCGATATAAAACAGCCAGTTTACTGATGTAAACTGCAACTCAGTGGGAGCTGGGAACAAATTTTCCATCATCATCACCATCATCATCATCATCACAAACCGTTACATTTTAGGTTTTAAAAAATAGAGTGGTGACAAATCTACAAGAAGAAACGCATCATACAGGCACACACACCAGGGTTTTTGTTAGCTGTCAATAGCCGGCTTTTGGCCAAAATGACAGGGAGAGAAAAAATTCACATTGCAAAATAATGCTTTTTATTAATTGATGGAAATACATTTGACCGTCATGCTTATCAGTCTATAGGTTAATTTGCATAACTTTGTTGAATTAAATTGACCTGTGTATTTTTGCTAGTCATCACGCAACTATCCCACTCGCACAGCATACAGAGCCTATTTTGTGCGGGATTTCACCTGCAGCTCCTCAGCTGGTTGCTGCAGGAGTAAAACGTGCTTTTTAAAAGCCTAAGCGCAACAATTCTTAATGCAATCACGTCTTAAAAACCATTCAAGAGCAGTCAACAGGCTATCAGCGAGTCACCCACCACTTTACAATGTGAGCTGGAGGCAGTATGTCACGTTGTGCAAATGAAGTTGCGTCGTCGGACGGGCCAGTTGCAGCTGCCGAAGTTGCGGCAGCGTCGGACTGGGCAGTGTCGTCGGATGGGAAATTCCCGCTGTCTCCCTTTAGGGTCGATTATTCTGTCACATTGTTCAAATGATCGGGAGTCAGGCGCAGGAATACGTAGTAGGGGTTTTAATACTACACCCATCATACACAACAGGCCATGTAAAGGCACGGGACGAAGCCCAAAACAAACACATATACAAAAACACAGGGATGTAACCCAAACAACAAGGGAGGAGTATCTCTAATAAATACACGGGACGAGCCCCGTAATCACTACACAGGGACGAGACCCGAAATAACAAGTGCACAATACACGTGGCACGAAAGCCAAAACAACAGAGCACAGGTACACACAAGCCCAATAGACATGGGAACACTAATCGACCACACAATGGTGAACAGAGGGCACATATACAGTATAACATACTAATCAGGAGGAATGGGAACCAGGTGTGCGTAATGAGACAGTTCAGGGACACCTAGAAAACCGGTGACGTAGACCTCCGGAGCTGGTAAACGGCTGGAGCAGCAGTACCGGAGGGATCTGTGACAGTTGCCCCCCCCCACACATTTGTGACCCGTTTCAGGAAACTAGGCGTATGTAGCAGGCCATTATTTCACAGGAGAGCCATTTGAATGCAAACTTTTTTTTTTAATCAAAATGTGTTTCTTTGGCAGAAATGCCTTCTTGAACATGTGAACTTTCATATGCCTTAATAATAAACATGTATGCCACCTGTGCAAATAATAATGTAAATTACTAGCCTAGTTGGTTTATCAAGAGTAAAAGATCATCAGTGAGAAAGTGGTTTTATTTCAAGTTAAAAGTGTACTGTTAGCTAGCTAACATTAGCTGGCTGGCTCACAAGCTAACGTTATAGCCTAACTAACATTGAACCTGGTTGGTTGGCTACCTTCAGATTCATGCAGGGTAGTACCATCATGAGTTTTGATTATGGTCCATTGTTTAGCTAGCTAGCTACATGTCTTAACAAAAGACTCCACTATGCAAGTATTCATTACAATAGAATGTCACTACAACTGCTCTGGCCATCTACTCCGATTTCAGGATATACTGTCTGAGTCCGTACAGCCAGTTGGGTTCTCAGTTCATCGCGCTGACAAGAATACACATCTCTCCGGGAAAAAAACGACTCATGGTTTAATTGTGGTAACATACAGGAACTCAAGGCCTTTTGTTCACCCGACCTAGAATACCTCAGTCAAATGCCAACCGTATTATCTCCCAAGAGAATTCTCCTCCGTCATTGCCACATCGGTTTATATCCCCCCTTCAAGCTGATGCCACGAGGCTTCATTTATTATAGCTGGGGATTTTAACAAAGCAAATTTGAGGACTAGGCTGCCGAAGTTCTATCAACATATCGACTGTAATACTCGCGCTGCTAAAAGTCTCGACCATTGCTATTCAAACTTCCGGAATGTTTATAAGGCCCTCGCCCGTCCTCCTTTCGGCAAGTCTGACCACGACTCAATCATGCTCCTCCCTTCCTATAGGCACAAACTCAAACAGGAAGTACCCGTGCTAAGGACTATTCAACGCTGGTCTCTGGAGATAGACTCTCCTATATCTTCGCCCAACACCACTCCCCTTCTTCTTGTCACAACAGTTAAAAGTTATATTCCAGACACATTATTGTCACACATGATTAATAATAATCAGCTAGGCCTATTGCCAGATTCGCTGACCAAATTGCGGGCTTCCCAAAGATGCATAGGCCTACGAGCTTGTGATTTAAAACAATCCACAGCTCTAAGATAATAATCCTCAGTAGTGGCAAAATCAAGCTTTCTGGTGAAGTATGTTGAATGATTGTATTTATTTCTGTATAAACAGGGGTAATTATATAATTTTGGCACATATTTCCATTTAGGTCCCTATTGGACCCACCGCTATGCCATTTCTCTCCTGTTCTATTGATTTTCATAAATCAACTTTATTTCATTGTCCAGAAGCCCAAAGGCACAATCCCTAGTCATATTAGCAACCCAACCTATTTGTTGCATCTTTAGAGTCCCACTCTTTCTAAGTTTCCAAAATATATTTTATTCTCTGCCACATATGGAACCGCTATCAGGTGCGCTGTATATAATGGTGTTTTCCCCAGGTGCAATGTTTAGAATGGAGTTTTCCCGCTAATTGCATTTTGGCAAATGTTTGAAAATGACATTTTATTGGCCGCTTCATTACATGAGCTGCATGTTCTTTTAAGATGAATTACCATAATCTAATTGTGATTTCTGTCATTCTGAGCACCGTGGGTGGACACCCTTCCTGGTCACGTTGTCTGGCGACACATTTTCCTAACGGAAACCCTGGCACACACAGACACACGTACACTCTAGATTGAGATGTATCAAACACACATTCTCACATTCAACCAATGAGTTCATGATTCATGAACAGTATTAAATATGTACAGTATAAATCTAGTATATAAGCTACATATAAGCCTAACCCTATTGTTAGTCTTAACTCATCTCTAAATGAGTGGCACACATTTGTTCACAGAGGAGGCAGAATGTCTGTTGTTGGTTTATGCCTAATCCCAGAAATTACGGGATAGCATTTTGATTGAATGTTAGATTGAATAGGAATCCTGCTTGTTAGGAGAGGCCAGATTTTATATGGAGAGTAGCAGTTCTGTAGTGAGAAGAAAAGATTGAAAACCCCTCAGCATCCCTCTCTTCTACACCCACCCCAAGATGAAGGGCCCTGTAGTGCCTGCTTCCTCTTGTTCCTCCTTTCTCCCTTCCCCTCCTCTCCCCTCCCCTCTCTTTCTTGGCCAGGGGTTAAACTGCTGCACTCTAACCTCGCTTTGGCAATCCCTTCATTCTCTCTCCCACTCTCCCTACCTCTCTCTCTCTCTTATCTTTAAGAGATTTATTTTACCGTATGTAGTGGTCCGGATTAAGGCCCAGGCCTTTATGGCCTGGGGATAAAGACATTGTTTTAGCGGCCGCCAGTTTCTGACTGAGGAGGCAGCGACCGGCCGGGAGGAAGCTGCCGCTACTTAATGTCCACAATGGCCGCCATTGTAGGGCCAGGGCTGCAGGGGCCTGCTTCAGAGGCCGTCTAGACTTTGAGCCAGCTAGTATAAGAGCTGCAGGAGAAAATCCCATCAGCCACTGGAGTGAAAGTTAACTAAGGTAACCTGCTGTGAACCTGATGACGATGTCAAGCCAACATATGGCTCCAAATGTCTATTGTCGGAACGGAGAGCTTTCTTCCCACTCAAGAAAATGGAGGAGGTGAGAGGGGGGCATGGGGGCAGGGGAAGGGGGTTAGGAGCCTAAAGGAAGGAGGAATAACTGTGGTCATGGCTTTACTTCTGGATCACTAGCCTTATTCTGGCTAGGACGAGCGCTACCCCCAGAACACAATTAAAGGAGTAGGCAGATTAACTGGCATCTTTCAACTCATGCTGAATGAAAACACTCACAGGCGTTTAAAACATGTTTTTCTCCACTCTTTCCTCGCTCCGAAATCACACAGCCAATGGCATTACATTTCATGCTGATTTAGTAGGCAATGGGCCCAAGAAAGGACATTTCTCACTGATGATATGGTCCTTAAATTTACTAGTGGTGATCAGTCACACTGTGTTAGAGCCTGGGTCTGTAAAAGTAGATATTAGGGCTCAGGCCTATGTACTGTGTGAAAAAGCCCGTCAGCAGCACTATTTTTGGGGAAAGCACTGCAGTTTACATTCCTACTGTAGGTACTTTTTGGTTGCTGTAGGGATTGTAACTTTACAGGCTACATACTGTATAATATGTGAGTGGGGTCTGGGGGATTCTCCAATTATACTGAATCTAAAGCCGACAAGCACAGCATAACGGGGAGGAGGAGGAGAAGGAGCTTCATGAAGATCTGACCCTGGTAATAACACTGTTATTTTATCTCCACAGCTACAGTACCAGGATAAGCCTTACGGAGAAAGAGAGAGAGAGAGAGAGAGAATAGGCTGGCACAGAGAGACTGAGAAGAGAGAGAGAGAGAGAATAGGCTGGCACAGAGAGACTGAGAAGAGAGAGAGAGAGAGAGAGAGAGAGAGCGAGAGAGAGAGAGAGAGAGAGAGAGAGAATAGGCTGGCACAGAGAGACTGAGAAGAGAGAGAGAGAGAGAGAGAGAGAGAGAGAGAGAGAGAGAGAGAGAGAATAGGCTGGCACAGAGAGACTGAGAAGAGAGAGAGAGAGAGAGAGAGAGAGAGAGAATAGGCTGGCACAGAGAGACTGAGAAGAGAGAGAGAGAGAATAGGCTGGCACAGAGAGACTGAGAAGAGAGAGAGAGAATAGGCTGGCACAGAGAGACTGAGAAGAGAGAGAGAGAATAGGCTGGCACAGAGAGACTGAGAAGAGAGAGAGGGAATAGGCTGGCACAGAGAGACTGAGAAGAGAGAGAGGAAAAAATACAGAATGAAGAGAGAGAAAAGTGTCTCCAGGCTAGTTGGGAAGCAACCCAATTTCACAGCTTCACGACTGAGCAGAGCAGCATATGGACGCTGGCGAAGCGAGCTCTGTGACAGGCTCCGCTCTGCGTATGTATCACCACATATCAACACTGATGTTCCCAGTTAGCCTCCATGCGGGTCCAACATTATGTCAAACACTGGCTACGCCTCAGTGAGCGAGGAGCTAGCTAGCGGTGCCTTCCTCCACACTACGTATTCGTGTAGGGGGGGTTAAAAAAAAGAATGCGTGCTTTTGTTGATATCTCAAGTCATATGGAGTGCACTGACTCCTCTCTCTCCACAATCAAAGACTGTCTTTGACTCCTACATTGTGATGTGAATTCCAAGTTCCAAGCGTGCCAGGACAACATTAGTTCTAGAATAAACAAACTCCCAACTCCAGATTGTAGACCTAACTAGACGCCTGTAGAATATTATAATTCTAGACTGGCTAGGTGAAGTGTCAGTGCTGCTCAGTGAGCATTTCACCTCAGGTGTGGGTAAAAAAGATGCACTGCAACAGAGATACTTCAGGTAATCACACATTTCTCCCCATATGGTGCAACCATCTGCCTCATTCACGCATGTAAAAACTCAGTAACTGTGAAAAACTAAATTACCCATACAAAGACATAACAATTTCCCTGGAAAACCTGCTTTGAGAGGAGTAGGTACAAGCTGCCCCTAACAACTGATCTAGGGTCAGATACAGGTAAATCTCCTTAATGGTAAGGTTAGGGCTGGCGAGTTTGAGTGGAGAGGGGTAGGTTAGTGCAGAGGTTTTCAAACTTTTCTTGCTCAGAGACCCCCGCCCAGGCCCTCATCATATGTTAGCAAAAAAATTAAATAATGTCTTGTCTTATCAGGTGAATGATAATTGAAAGTAGAACGTATTCAACATTTTTAAATGAATAGACTTTGTAGACAGTTCCGTTATTTTGACCTCCCGACAGTTCATTGGAATAGGAAGTGTAAACTCTAACATAGTCTTTTAGCTATAAAGGTATCTTGGCGGCTTAGATAAAATGTGTTGTAAAGCTAATTTTCAGCTGAGAGAAAACTTTGTAGTTTTAAAGCAAATCTCCTGCAAATGCATTTTGCCATGGATAATGCTGTGTTCCACTACTCAAAATATATACAGTACCAGTCAAAGGTTTGGACACACCTACTCATTGCAGGGTTTTTCTTTATTTTTGCTTTTTTCTACATTTTAGAACAGGCCTGGTCAACTCCCACCGCTTGTATGACATTTATTTTGAAGGCACGTATAAATAGCAACTGCACGAGGACAGACAGTGAGTGACAGGCTGACACACACGTCACAGTTACAAATAGTAGCTAGCTAGAAAAGAAAAGAAGTAGACAATGAATGTAGGGTGTTCCAGCAAGAGTGGACATCGAAATATTTTTTGGGGGAGGTATCAGGGGAAAGCTGTGTGCTTAGTGTGCAAAGAAAGTCGCTATTTTGAAAGACTACAACTTGCCCCGACACTTCCAGACCAAGCATGCAGAGAAATACAGTTGAAGTCGAACGTTTACATACACTTAAGTTGAAGTCATTAAAACAAATTTTTCAACCACTCCACAGATTTCATGATGACAAACTATAGTTTTAGCAAGCCGGTTAGGACATCTACTTTGTGCATGACAAGTAATTATTCCAACAATTGTTTACAGACAGATTATTTCACTTAGACTTCACTATATCACAATTCCAGTGGGTCAGACCTTTACATACACTAAGTTGAGTTCGCCTTTAAACAGCTTAGAAAATTCCAGAAAATGATGTCATGGCTTTAGAAGTCAATTGGAGGGGTACCTGTGGATGTATTTCAAGGCCTACCTTCAAACTCGGTGCCTCTTTGCTCGACATCATGGCAAAATCAAAAGAAAATCAGCCAAGACCTTGGGAGCAATTTCCAAATGCCTGAAGGTACCATGTTCATCTGTACAAAAAATAGTATGGAAGTATAAACACCATGGGAACACGCAGCCATCATACCGCTCAGGAAGGAGATGCGTTCTGTATCCTAGAGATGAACGTACTTTGGTGCAAAAAGTGCAAATCAATCCCAGAACAACAGCAAAGGACCTTGTGAAGATGCTGGAGGAAACAAGTACAAAAGTATCTATATTCACAGTAAAACGAGTCCTATATCGACATAACCTGAAAGGCCGCTCAGCAAGGAAGAAGCCACTGCTCCAAAATCGCCATAAAAAAGCCAGACTACGGTTTGCAACGGCACATGGGGACAAAGATCGTACTTTTTGGATAAATGTCCTCTGGTCTGATGAAATAAAAATAGAACTGTTTGGCCATAATGACTATCGCTACGTTTGGAGGAAAAAGGGGGAGGCTTGCAAGCTGAAGAACACCCATTCCAAACGTGAAGCACGGGGGTGGCAGCATCATGTTACATGACCTACCTGGTTAAATAAAGGTGAAATAAAAAAATAAAAAAAAATGTGGGGGTGCTTTGCTGCAGGAGGGACTGGTGCACTTCACAAAATAGATGGCATCATGAGTAAGGAAAAATTTGTGGATATATTGAAGCAACATCTCAAGACATCAGTCAGGAAGTTAAAGCTTGGTCGCAAAGGGGTCTTCCAAATGGACAATGACCCCAAGCATACTTCCAAAGTTGTGGGAAAATGGCTTAAGGACAACAAAGTCAAGGTATTGGAGTGGCCATCACAAAGCCCTGACCTCAATCCTATAGAAAATGTGTGGGCAGAACTGAAACAGCGTGTGCGAGCAAGGAGGCCTACAAACCTGACTCACTTACACCAGTTCTGTCAGGAGGAATGGGCCAAAATTCACCCAACTTATTGTGGGAAGCTTGTGGAAGGCTACCTGAAATATTTGACCAAAGTTAAATAATTTAAAGGCAATGCTACCAAATACTAATTTAGTGTATGTAAACTTCTGACCCACTGGGAATGTGATGAAAGAAATAAAAGCTGAAATAAATAATTCTCTCTACTATTATTCTGACATTTCACATTCTTAAAATAAAGTGGTGATCCTAACTGACCTAAGACAGGGACTTAAATGTCAGGAATTGTGAAAACTTGAGTTTAAATGTATTTGGCTAAGGTGTATGTAAACTTGCGACTTCAACTGTATGTCTTCTGAGCAGAGGGCAAGTGCATCGAAAGGGTTGCTTTCTCAGTTGCAAAAGCAGCAAGGACTTCTGACAAAACTGCATTTAGCAAACAACGGAATTGCGA
Source organism: Thymallus thymallus (assembly GCA_023634145.1). NCBI lineage: Eukaryota > Metazoa > Chordata > Actinopteri > Salmoniformes > Salmonidae > Thymallus > Thymallus thymallus. Next base: position 7,848,792 of record CM042392.1, on the reverse strand, counting down.
GAGCTGTCCCACAAAATTGATAAACATAGCAAGCCATTCGCTGAGGGCGAATTCATTAAAGAATGTTTAATTGACTCTACAGCAGTACTTTCCCCCAACAACAAAGAGCTGTTTGAAAATGTTTCACTGTCAAGACAAACAGTGACACGGCGTGTTGAGGACCTCGCAGAGAATATGGAACAACAGTTGAAAGACAAGGTAAAGGATTTCACCCATTTCTCCTTGGCCCTGATACAGCACAGTTGTTGATATTCTTACGAGGCATAACCCCAGACTTTGAAATTACAGAGGAGCTTGCTTCAGTGCAGTCAATGAAGAGCACAACCACAGGGAAAGATTTATTGAAGGAGGTTAATAAGTGTGTGGCAAAGCTGGGACTGAGTTTTGAAAAGTTATCCAGTGTGATCACTGATGGGTGCCCAAACTTGACAGGAACAAAAGTTGGCATTTTGAAAAGATCAAGTAGCTGAGCTGTACCCAGATCAGAAATGTATTTTCCTGCATTGCATTGTTCATCAGGAGGTGTTCTGTAAATGTGTTCTGAAAATGAGCCATGTTGTGGATACAGTCACTAAAGTGGTAAACTTCATAAGAGCAAAATCTTTAAACCACAGGCAGTTTGTCTCACTGTTAGAAGAGGCAGATCTCCCCTACCAAACAAACATGAGATGGCTGAGTTTGGGGAAGGTGCTTAAAAGGGTGTGGGACCTGAAGTCGGAGATTGCTGAGTTTTTGCAAATGAAAGGAAAATGTGGATTTTCCTCAACTACGAGATCAAGGATGGTTGGCTGATTTTGCCTTCACCGTGGACATAATAGCCCTTGTGAATGAACTGAATTCCAAACTACAAGGGAAGGGCCTTTTTGCACATCAGATGTAAAGCCTTGTCAAAGCCTTAAAGGGAAAACTACCCGCCAAGTAGAAGCCAACAATCTCACCCACCTTCAGACACTACTAGTCTGTTCCCTATCAGATGACCAGCGGGGGAAGTATACATTGCTGCTGCGTGATTTGAATGGTGAGTTTTCACGTCGTTTTGAGGATTTGTTGGAAAATGACATGCTGTTGGTTTCCTCTCCTTTCACCTTCAATGTGGATAACGCTCCCACTGACCTGCAACTTGAGGTTATCAATCTTCAGTCTGATGCAGTGATTGGAGAATTATTCAAAACAATGTCATGGACGAGGTTCTATGCATTTCTCGATGAACAAAACTTTCAAAAAATGTGGAGTCATGCTCAGAAGTCCTGCGCATAGAGAAGTCAGAAACTATACCTGCCTTCACTGCTCTAGTCAATGCCCATCAGAGACTTCACTCCTCACACTGATTGAGTAGTTTAATTGTAATGTTGAGCTCTCTCTCCTTCTTGTGTTTTTTTGCATCACCATTAACAAGAGTTCTGTCTGTGGTGCTGAATGCACAGTGTACTTTCCCTCTGTGTAGTTTATTGCATGTTTAAATCATGATAATACTTACCAAAAGGATAACATGGATGTGGTTTATTTCTGTGCATGTTAAAAAAGTAAAATAAGTCGCATATCTGGACGTGATTTACGGTAGATGTATCTGTCAACACATACACATGATGTATAATCCTGTAATATGATTCTGGCCCGGAAAAATATATTCTAATGTGGCCCTTCATGGAAAATAATTGCCCAGGCCTGTTGTAGAATAATAGTGAAGACATCAATCCGATGAAATAACACTTATAGAACCACTTAGTAACCAAAAAAAGTGTTAAAACAAATCAAAATAGATTTTAGATTTGAGATTCTTCAAAGTTGATAACAGCTTTGAGCACTTTTGGCATTCTCTCAACTAGCTTCATGAGGTAGTCACCTGGAATACATTTCAATTAACAGGTGTGCCTTGTTAAAAGTTCATTTGTGGAATTTCTTTACTTCTTAAAGGTTTTGAGCCAATTAGTTATGTTCTGACAAGGTAGGGGTGGTAAACAGAAGATGGCCCTATTTGATAAAATACCAAGTCCATATTATGTCAAGAACAGCTCAAATAAGCAAAGAGAAACGACAATCCATCATTACTCTAAGACATGAAGGTCAGTCAATCGAGAAAATGTGCATCATCACAAAACCCATCAAGCACTATGATGAAACTGGCTCTGATGAGGACCGCCAAAAGAAAGGAAGACCAAGAGTTAGTTACCAGCCTCAGAAATTGCAGCCCAAATAAATGCTTCACAGAGTCCAAGTAAGACACATCAACACCAACGGTTCAGAGGAGAATGTGTCAATCAGGCCTTCATGGTCGAAATACTGCAAAGAAACCACTACTAAAGAACACCAATAATAAGAAGAGACTTGCTTGGGCCAAGAAACACAGCAATGGACAATAGATCGATGAAATCTGTCCTTTGGTCTGATGAGTCCAAATTTGAGATTTTTGATTCCAACCACGGTGTCTTTGAGACGCAGAGTATTTGAATGGATCATCTCCGCATGTATGGTTCCCACCGTGAAGCTTGGAGGAGGTGTGATGGTGTGCGGGTGCTTTGCTGGTGATACTGTCTGTGATTTAACCAGCAGGCACACTTAAGGCACACTTAACCAGCATGGATACCACAGCATTCTGTAGCGATACGCCATCCCATCTGGTTTGCACTTAGTGGGACTATCATTTGTTTTTCAACAGGACAACGATCCAACACACATCCAGGCTGTGTAAGATCAATCACCCAACCTCAACTCAATTGAGATGGTCTGGGATGAGTTGGACAGCAGAGCGAAGGAAAAGCAGCCAACAAGTGCTCAGCATATGTGGGAACTCCTTCAAGACTGTTGGAAAAGCAATCCAGGTGAAGCTGGTTGAGAGAATGCCAAGAGTGTGCAAAGATGTCATCAAGGCAAAGGGTGGCTACTTTGAAGAATCTAATATATATTTTGATGTTCAACACTTTTTTGGTTTACTCTGTCATCATCGGCAGCTAGCAGCCTCTGGGCGCCATATGTACAGTACACTACTCTACGCCTGTGACTACACTACATGTCATGGAGGGAGATCCATCCTTTAGCCTATATCCCAAGGATTAAAGAATAGAGGGCTGTCATAGCTGCCAGATTCTTCAAAGGTTGAGTTAGACTTGCCCCCTAACCCAGGGGTTTTGAAACGGGTCCGGAGCCGAGGTACTGCAGGCGGTGTGCTATTTTTATATATACAGTACATTCAGAAAGAATTCATACCCCTTAACTTTTCCCGCATTTTGTTACGTTACGGCCTAAAATGGATTAAATGTTTTTTCCCCTTATTAATTTACACACTATAACCCATAATGACAAAGCAAAAACAGGTTTTTAGAAATGTTTGCAAATGTATAAATTTTTTTTTAAACATTTACATAGCTTTTCAGACCCTTTACTCAGTACTTTGTTGAAGCACCTTTAGCAGTGATTACAGACTCAAGTCTTCTTGGGTATGACGCTACAAGCTTGTACACCTGTATTTGGGGAGTTTCACCCATTCTTCTCTGCAGATCCTCTCAAGCTCTGTCAGGTTGGATGGGGAGCATCGCTGCACAGCTATTTTCAGGTCTCTCCTAAGATGTTCGATCGGGTTCAAGTCCTGGCTCTGGCTGGACTACTCAAAGACTTGTACCGAAGCCACTCCTGCACTGTCTTAGCTTTGTGCTTAGGGTCGTTGTCCTGTCGGAAGGTGAACCGTCGCCCCAGTCTGAGGTCCTGAGCGCTCTGGAGCAGGTTTTCATCAAGGATCTCTCTGTACTTTGCTCTGTTCATCTTTCCCTCAATCCTGACTAGACTCCAAGTCCCTGCCGCTGAAAAACATCCCCACAGCATGATACTCCCACCACGATGCTTCACCGTAGGGATAAGTGCCAGGTTTACTCCAGATGTGACACTTGGAATTCAGGCCAAAGAGTTCAAGCTTGGTTTCATTGGACATGATAATCTTGTTTTTCATGGTCTGAGAGTCCTTTAGGTACCTTTAGTCAAACTCCAAGCGTGCTGTCATGTGCCTTTTACTGAAGAGTGGCCACTACCATAAAGGCCTGATTGGTGGAGTGCTGCAGAGATGGCTGTCCTTGTGGAAGGTTCTCCCACCTCCATAGAGGAACTCTGGAGCTCTGTCAGAGTGACCATCGGGTTCTTGGTCACCTCCCTGACCAAGCCCCTTCTCCCCCGATTGCTGTGTTCTTGGGGACCTTCAATGCTGTAGAACGTTTTTAGTACCCTTCACCCAGATCAGTGCCTCGACACAATCCTGTCTCGACGCTCTACGGACAATTCCTTCAAACTCATGGCTTGGTTTTTTTCTCTGACATGCACTGTGGGACCTTATATAGACAGGTGTGTCCAATCAATTGAATTTACCACAGGTGGATAATCAAGTTGTAGAAACATCAAGGATGATCAATGGAAACAGGATGCACCTGAGCTCAATTTTGAGTCTCATAGCAGAGGGTCTGAATACTTATGTAAATAAGTATTACTTTATGAATGCACTGTATATATAAAAAATAGCACACCGCCTACAGTACCTCGGCCCCGGACCCGTTTCAAAACCCCTGAGGTTAGGGGGCAAGTCTAACTCAACCTTTGAAGAATCTGGCAGCTATGACAGCCCTCTATTCTTTAATCCTTGGGATATAGGCTAAAGGATGGATCTCCCTCCATGACATGTAGTGTAGTGTAGTCACAGGCGTAGAGTAGTGTACTGTACATATGGCGCCCAGAGGCTGCTAGCTGCCGATGATGACAGAGTAAAGCTTTGCCTTTGGTGTCTACATGCTGGTGCCGTCATATTGTTGCAGGGATCTGAGGTTCACATGAGGAGCCTGTCAGACAGCTATCAATCTTTAGTGGAATGATGACAACACTGCTGCTTCAAGGGTTCAATGCAGGGGACACGATACTGTTGGAAAGATGGACAATCTTACAGTGTTTGTTTCTCATACCATTACTAAAGTAGCTATTTGGTTCTGTTTCACAATTTTTCGGTTTGTGTGGGTACTTTCTGAACCACCTCAGAAAAAAACCCATGGGAAACACTCAACCTGGATGTATTTTTAGCTCAAAGACGCAGCATTGAGGGTGTTTTAAAGTTGTCCTTGTATCCACTTTCACTGAGGCTACTCAGGCTACACTCAGCATGCATTTACATTTTTGTCATTTAGCAGTGCATTCATTTTAAGATAGCTGGGTCAGACAACTACATAAATGCAGTTTGTACTCATCCTGCCTTAGCATCAACAACGATTCACGTAAACAAAACTATGAGTAAGCAATGACTTGGCCTACCACTACACAAGGCCATTAGGTAGAGAAAGGCAAGGTTGAAAGGTTTCACAACGCCATAGCTCTAATCTGTTAGCCCCGTCATGTTGCTGTCATCACAGCAGTTCCTCTCTACTAGCCAGTAACTGAGAAACCACAACTACAGAACTGCTTTCTTTCCTCACCTTGAAGTCTAGATAGGAACTAGCCTAGATCAATGTTCTGAGGGATTATGACAATAGAGAATGGCAGGGTGGATCGGAGGATGCACTACTGTACTTAAACAATGACAACACTGAATATGCTAATTCAGTCTGACACTCAGAGAAACAAAACACCCCTGGACCAATCATGTGAGAGAATGATGTGTGACAACAAATGAGTCACATGTTGCGCAATGACAAATGGCACGACTCATCCCTCACAATGACAACCATTGGCAATGACCTACATTCCGTTGTGAAAAATGGGCCGCTTCCCAAATAAGGAGACATCCACCCCATCTAAACGGCAGCATATTCCCAGTAAGTGTACTGTATGTACCCAGAATGTCAGCGTAAATGGGAGTGTTGCTGGCTGGCTGGCTGAGGAACAGTACAGCCCCCAGAGGAGATATGGAGTGTTTAAGGAGATGCAAGACAGACACACGCTCCACACTATAGGCTACAAGTTTATTTTGGCGCGGCATTGCACTTAATAAATTACCCACAGTATTAGACACTAATAACGAAAAAAAAAAAAGAAGATGAAGATCATTTTGTTTTTTCCTTCTGCAAGGTGATCAGTTAGGCTATTCCAAGTTCCTGTATGAGTAGTGGAGCCATAGGTCTTGGCCTAACTTTCCATACATGTTTGCCATAGAAGTAAGGTCAGAAAGTGACTTTTTGGACATGAATGCCAAAACATTCAGGAGATAAAAAGTGCTCAAAGTTGAGCCATTTTGCATACTCCACCATACCATGAGACATCATCACTGGAAAAGATAAACAGTTGAGTATGATATCATTTAAAAGCTTACAAACAGTGTTGTCAAACAATTTAATTATTTCTTGAAATATTTTTTTTTTAATACAAAATGTCATTTTTAGAGACATTTACAATTATCTAAAAACACGTAAACTCTGAGTAATTTACACCCTATTTCACAATAGTTTTTTGTATTGTACCCACCATTGGATGAGACAACAAACTCTTGAATACAGGGTGGGTGTCATTTTATAAAAATATAACTCATAGAATGGACATGTCCCTTCAGACCACTGCAATTTAGATGTACATCATTGAAATGTACATTTCTAATTACTATCACAAAGATGACCACCCACAATTGAATGTCAAATTAAATAGTCATGTCTATTCTATTATCTATATTTCTATTATTTCAACAGGTTTCCTATGGAGGATTGACAGTATAATTTAAAACAAAAGATATTTCCTCTGATGTGTGAACCTCAAACAATCTTTGTGGTACCATTTGAAACTTGAAATTTCAATTATATTCACACTTTATTACATTTATCAGCCAAAACATGACACCCACCCTGTATTCAAGAGCATGTTGTTTCTCAACCAATGGCGGGCACAACATTAGATTATGTAAAATAAGGTCTAAGCTACAACGAAAAAAATAAAAAATAAAGTTTACACATTGTTTCATAATTGATCATTATCATTATGGGGTATTGTTTTTTGGTTTTTATTTTTTATTTTTATTTAACCTTTATTTAACTAGGCAAGTCAGTAAAGAACAAATTCTTATTTACAGTGACAGCCTACACCGGCCAAACTCGGACGACGCTGGGCCAATTGTGCTCCGCCCTATGGGACTCCCAATCACTGCCGGTTGTGATACGGTCTGGATTCGAACCAGGTTGTCTGTTGTCAAGCACTAAGATGCAGTGTCTTAGACCACTGCTCCACTTGGGAGGATGGATGAGAAAAAAAAAACTATTTAAATCCATTTTGAATTCATGCTGTAACACAACAAAATGTGGAATAAGTCAAGGGGTATGAATACTTCATGAAGGCATTGTAAATGATATCAATCTCAACCGTTTATCTTCTCCATGGATGTCTCATGAAATGGTTCAACTTTGACCTTTATCTCTCGGATGCAAACACTACATTTCTGAACACTTCAACAAATGGGGAAATATGTATTGAAATGTTCGTTACAATCAAAAGGGGTGATGTCAAAAAGTGTCAACAAATAACTTTTCAGTCATCGTATATATAACTAGCTTTGGACCAATGAGGTAATGCAATGTAATGGAAATGCATTTGAGTTCTAGTAATAATTAGCCTAAGCCTAATAAAAGAACACCTGTTATTGTAATACATTTTTTCCTCCAAGAAAACTTCCACTTCCCAACCCCCACACTCAGTTGGTTTAAGGTGAGAAGTTATCTGCACATCTTAAACGGATGATTTGCAGGATAAAATGAGGAAGAGGCAATGGGAAACTTGTGAATCTCCATACATCAAAATCATAATGGAAATTGGGGCCAGGAAAATAACCTCTCAGTCAACAAAACAAAAGGAGATGATTGTGGACGTCAGAGAAACATCAGAGGGAACACGCCCCTATCCACATAGACGGGACCGCAGTAGAGAAGGTGGAAAGCTTCAAGTTCCTCGGTGTACACACTGACAATGTGAAGTTGTCCACCCAAAACAGACAGTGTGGTGAAGAAGGCGCAACAGCGCCTCTTCAACCTCAGGAGGCAGAAGAAAAAAAAATTGGCTTGGCCCCTAAGACCCTCACAAACTTTTACAGATGCACAATTGAGAGCATCCTGTCCGGGTGTATCACCACCAACTACACCGCCCACAACCACAGGGCTCTCCAGAGAGTGGTGCGGTCTGCCCAGGGGGCACACTTGGGGGCACACTGCCTGCCCTCCAGGACACCTACAGCACCCGGTGTCACAGGAAGGGCAAAAAGATAATCAGGGACATAAACCACCAGAGCCACGGCCTATTCACCCCACTATCATCCAGAAGGCAAGGTCAGTACAGATGCATCAAAGCTAGGACCAAGAGACTGAAAAACAGCTTCTATCTCAAGGCCACCACCCAGCTACTCAACCCTGCTCCTTAGAGGCTGCTGCCCTATATACATAGACATGGAATCACTGCCCCCTTTAAATAATGGAACACTGGTCACTTGAATAATGTTTACATACTGCATTCTATTCTACTGTATTTAGTCAATGAAAGTCAGAGATTGCTCGTCCTAATATTTATATATTTCTTAATTATTTTGCTTTTAGATTTGAGTATTGTTAGATACTACTGCACTGTTGAAGCTAGGAACACAAGCATTTCGCTACACCCGCAATAACATCTGCTAAATATGTGTGACCAATAACATTCATTTTGATTTAGAACCACTGTTTATAGCTGCAGATAACCATGTGCCTAGAAGTCTTTCCATGTTTTCTCAGACTGGCACCGTGCATTGAGATGAAAACAGCTCACATTCACTGCACTACAATACGAGAAAGAGAAAAGAGAAAAGAGAAAGAGAGAGACTAGAGGAGAACCAGAGTTGTAGTTTCTCTTCAGTTGTCAGACAGACAGCTCCAACATTGGCAAGCCAGACAGACCGCTAAAGGGTTGACAAGCAGCCAGAGGCCAATACTCCACTGCCCAATAATGACCACTCTACTGTCTGTCTCTCTACAGTCCAACAGAGCAGGGCCCGGAGACCAGCAGGACTCTACAGGATGATACTGATTCTCAATGTCTGAGTGACAGATGAGAGGGAGCTACAAATTAGCCGAACAACACTAACAAAAGAGCAAGGCAGAATGAGATGCAGATAAAGTTTGACACTCAGTTATGAAGGTATGATGAGACTTCCTAATTTCAACTTAAGATAAAAAAACTCATTCCAGATATATTTTTTCCCCCCTCTACACGGAAGCCAATTTAACTAACAGAAAGGAGAGAGTGAGAGAGGAAGAGAGTGAGAGACAGAACAAGAGAGAGAGAGAGAGAAAGAGAGAAAAGGGTGTGAGACCCGGGGGTTCTCCAGGAGTGTTTGTGTGTGTGTGTGTGTGTGTGTGTGTGTGTGTGTGTGTGTGTGTGTGTGTGTGTGTATAGAGTATGGCCTCTCTTATGACCAATCAACACCCTCCTCGTTACTGTGGCATCTGCTGCTCCTCCAATGGCCTTCTGCCTGGGTGTGAGCCCGTCGCGACTGCACCACGAGGCCAGCAGCCAATCAAAACACAGAACCACCACGCGGTAGGTCAAGGTGCAAAAGTGACATTTTTGCAGAATGTCAGCATTCAACCTTTTCTAATAAGTTCTACCACGCGGGTGTTTTGCAGTGTGGATACGCAGGAAGGGAGGAGGGGGGAGGAAAAGAGAAAATGCATATGGAGAGAATATCACAGCAGTGCTTGAGGGTGTGATACAGTAGCAGCGAGGCAGAGAGCAACGCAGCCGGCTAACTAGCTGGCAGGAGGTGACATTCTGAGACCTTGGGTTGCAGTGAGAGAATGTTCTCTGGAACAAGAACAAAAGTTCTGATTCATAATTGGTGCATGCATGGAGCGAGTGAAGTTAGGAGGGCATCTGAATCAAAGGCCATACTGTTATTATGGCTGTCTGGTTCCTCAACTCAAGTCTATGGAGATGCAACTCAGGGTAGAGAGAGTGCATCAACATCAATACAGCCATCAAGCAAATAATCTCAAGTAACTCAGTTCAATGTGAACTACTACAGTATTATCAGTAAAGGGCCATCTGAGACACTTGAGACAGGCCATGATTTCTGGTCAATAATTAATTGGAACAAGACACATTACTCGATGGAACAAGACCACTGTTCCAGTTCCACCGCCGGCACCACACCCAGAAATCCAACCGTCCATAAATCAAATACATATAAAAAAAAAATCAGAGACTGACATCAAAGACTGATAAAGCCACCGACTGGTGTTGTGTTCTATTTTTTACAACAGCAAATCGTTCAGCTAATTGCAGCATGAGTGGAGTTGTAAAATGGATATGGTGATCTATTAACTTTATAGCTTTGTTACCGGGAGCAATCTGGCTGGAGCGAGCAGCTAGGACAGGTAGCATCTGTTCCCACCTACTGCTGTTGATTGGCACCGCTCCGCTAGCATCATCTGCTAGCTTTGGCAGCGCCCTGGAAAAACATCAATATGGCTCTATGTAGCGGAGTGCCGGCCGGGGCCCACGCTAGCTAGCATGCCAGTCACTCTCAGAGAGCCGATATTAGCTTGCTCAACTCGTTGCCTGCCTGCCTGCCTGCCTGCCTAGGCATCCACTGTGCTCTGAGCCAAGCGAACTGAGCAGGAAAGAGAGGGCTACTCTCTATAGGCCTGCTGGGGAAAGCAAAGGGCTCAGCAACACAGTAAGAGAGAGTTTGACAAGGTTGGCCAATGTTACAGTTAGACCCTGTTGCTTCCTCTATCTGAGCATTCAATAATTCTGCCTATGATGAACATATGAATTGTAAGCTAATTCTAATTCTGTTGCAGACCTAAGTTGCCCACCTATTCATTTACCTGAATATTGAGCCCTGATGATAACTCTGGAATTACAAACAACATTTCTGCCTCCACAGTTGCAATAACTCTTAAGAATGGGGTACTGAATGCTTGTAAATATAGCCTAGTCTAACGACTTTAGGCTAGTCCATGAACAATCAACACTCTCCTAAAGGTTTTGATGACTCATGATCAGCCATTTTCTATTGTCATGCTCATTGTTCAATACAATCTCTGATAATAAATTGTATTGATTGTAAGAAGGAAACCACTTGCTAACATTAATTTTAACTTGCATTAACTTGCATTGTAAGAATGAAACCACTCAACACTGTGGCATGGCTACACTAAATTATATAAAATGACATAACCCCAAATGTATAACCCTAAATTATATAACCCCAAATCTGGTCATCCAGCCCAGCGACCAATGCAGTCAGTCAGAATAACCCTGTACTGCAGAGTGCTGCTCTCAGGCCTCTTATGAAACTCAGATCTTTTGGCCAAAATCACAGCTCAATCAATGTGAAACCTGCAACAGACCAAACCCACTCTGTGTCCTGAAGTTGCCCTGTGTCCCACTGGCCTAATGCCACTACTATAAATGTAAGGTGTTAACGGCTTTGTTGACACATACAACAGAGGACAGGGAGTGGTAGGAGGGTGTGAAATATATAGGCTGTTTAAAGTTTTATTAGTCATACGTACAGGATAAACATGGTATACACCGCCTAACGAAATACTTACTTGCAGGTTCCTTCTCGACAAAGCAATAACAGTAACATGCTACCCAAACCGGACGTGTGCGTGAGCGCTACTAAATAAATGTACACATACGTTATTCAAAACATTGCACCCACACTGCTCCCGCGCGCCAACAAGCGTCTGCGTTGCCAGGCGCTAAAATAGAAGTTGGTTCTATTTGTGACGCTGAACGCGCTGCAAGTCCCGCCTCTCCCATCTCCTCATTGGTTTTAAGGAGCATATACCCACGTGGGTGATTGAAAGATGAACTGAGGTCGGTTGTGGTAATGCACCTTATTAAAGTTAGTTGCCAATCGCCATATAAAGTCCAAAGAAGAAAAATAAGCCTGAAGGAAGGAGGAGACTAGAAACGGTTGACACTTTTATCTGTGGATACATTTTCAGAGTAGAGGACCTTGTGCATTTCAGGTAAAATAACAACCCAATGTTTATACCACAAGACAAATTAGCTAGCAACAGCAAGCTAGCAAAATAGGACAAATAAGCTAGCATAAATGTTTAATGCTTTTCGACCTGTTACCAAATTATTATAATTGGTTCAGAGTTCGTTTTGATATTTGAACCTGCGTGTCCTGATCGCGTTTGATGTGGGGGGACAAAATCTATTTGCGCACGATGGCTCAGTAGAATAGAATAATAAAGGATAAGTATAATACAGGAAGTCACAATTTATAGTACAATATTTACACGTGTTTTGGGGAAGAGGGGATTGGGGGACAAGTGTTTGAATTGTGCAGTATTTAAGAGTCTGGTAGCAGCAGCTGTGATGTGTGTGTAGGATGAGTGAGTGAGTGGATATCTGTGTGGGTGTGTAAGTGAGGTCATGTCTGCTAAGGTGCAGAGAAGTCAGTGCAGGTGGTCAGTCCAGCTCAAGTGTTCAGCAGTCTGATAGACAGAAACTGTCACTGAGCCTGTTGGTGTCAGACCTCATGCTCTGATACCACTTCGAGCATGCAACCTTTTGCACCAGAGGCAGATGCTTACGCCCATTCACCATTCCAGTCCACAATGCCCTAGCAAAACCGAAACCTACTTGCACCTAGTGTCCGGTTTCTGTTGGAGGGGTAGGGAAATTGATGTGGGTCATGTGCCTGGCATGTTGGCCTTGATATGGGCCATGACCAGCCTCTCGAAGAACTTCATGATGACCGGAGTGAGTGAGTGTAGATAGCGACAACATTTGAACTTCCAGATTTGGATACCTGTTTACAAATACTAGCTAGCCACATGTCAGGCTAGTCTGGTGTTCTATGCTTTACAATGCTATTTTTTAACCACAGAAGCAAACATCGCTCTATGAATTGTAATTGCTAGAGCTTGGAACATCGAACTCCTCTTACTACTCAGGAGAAAAAGAAAAAGAAAAAAAAAGACAGAAAATGGCAAGTCCGTCCACTGAACACTACAAGAGGGGACGATGGAGAATCCATGTCTCTTGTCCAACCCATGTGAAGCCTTGATGAGGAAAGACATTTTCAATACTTACAGATATCAGTTGCTAGATTTGACGACTTGCTTCAGAGGCTTTCCTCTCATCTCGCACAAGAGAGCTCACAGCTTGCCTGCTAGTGATGCAGAAAGGCTGTGACCCTTCAGTTTTTTGGCGGGTGGCACCAGACAGCAAAGTATCACAGTGAGTTATAAGGTAGGAATCTCAATAGTTTGTGCCGTTGTTATGGAAGTGTGCCAAGCTATCTGGCATGGTAAAGGAGGATTTTGTTGCTCATCCCTCCATGGCAAAATGGGCTTCACCACGTGGGCAAATGTGTTCGGGAGGGAGATGCGGGAAATCTTCTCACGGAGCAGTTTCGGCTCCCAACTAATTGCAGGCCGGATGCCGCTACCAAGGCCAGAGTGCTTGCCGGGGACCCAAACACTGGGCCAATATGTAATTTGTGGGAGACAAGGCATTCCCTCGGATGGTAAACCTGATGCAACCATATCCAGGTAAGATATGCTAAATACATGTGACTATACATACTGTATGATGTGAAAATTATACCAATATAGGAGTTGTAATTATATGCTTCACATAAAAGTAATCTGGCATTCCAGAGTATGGGGCCTATGTCCAAAGCATAGGCTACACCGTTGTTACAGTACACATTTCATAGCCTTCATGTTCCTGTTCAATACTAACTGAAACACTTATTTTATTTAAAAAAAGGTTATTCTGGCCTTGACGCCAAGGACATCTACAACTATCGCCACTCAAGAGCCCGAAGAATTTCAGAGAAAAGCTTTGGGATCCTTGTTGCAAGATGGAGGATCCTGGGACGAGCCCTTGAGGATGCCCCAGAGAAAGTGGAGACCATTGTGAAGACATGCATGGCCTTTCACAATTACATTTGCACCACAGACATTGACAACAGAGTCGTCAACACAGTACATGCACCCCACGTTTGTTGACCACTCCACAACCACTGGGGACCTGCATCCAGGAGAGTGGAGACATGTGGTACAAGGGGACACTGGCTTCCTGGACCCAAGAAACATGTCGGCATACAGGGCAACAAGAGTTGATATTGATGTGCGCAACAACCTCAAGGACTACTTCCTCACACAAGCTGAGTCAAGTGCCTTTCCAGGATGCTGCTATCACGCGTGGCACCCTACAGTAAATGTTCAAATGTTGGAGTGTGGTTTGGAAAACATGTGCACACGTGACCCGTTTCAGGAAACTAGACTTACGTCACAAGTCACGACTTCACAGGAGAGACGTTTTTTTTAGGGGGGTCAACATGCGTTTTTTGAAGCCGAGGGCCGTTAGCAAGTTTGGTAGGCTACCGATCAGCGCTATCCAGTTTTGGATGGAATTATCGTGACCAACATTCACAACGCATTTAACTGATGTCATGACTTGTAACTGCGGTGTGACAGTAATACAGTCACAGTGACAGCCCTATTGAAAACAGTCCTGCAGCACTCTGTCGAGCGCCTCACTATTCTGTGTTGCTGGCTCCCTCCTGAGTTGTAGGCAGGGAGTAGGAACAGAGACATTATCTGATTGGCCGAAATGGAGACGGGGGATGGCTTTGAAAGCGTTACCAATGTTTGTATATACAGTGCATTCGGAAAGTATTCAGACCCCTTGACTTTTTCCACATTTAGTTACATTACAGCCTTACTTTAAATTTGATTAAATTGTTTTTTTCCCCTCATCAATCTAACCACAATACCCGATAATGACAAAGCAAAAAATAATTGTTGCAAATGTATAAAAAAAAAAGAAATTACACACACACACACACACACACACACACACACACAAAAAAAAGTATTTAGTCAGCCACCAATTGTGAAAGTTCTCCCACTTAAAAAGATGAGAGAGGCCTGTAATTTTCATCATAGGTACACTTCAACTATGAGAGACAAAATGAGAAAAAGAAATCCAGAAAATCACATTGAAGGATTTTTTATGAATTTATTTGCAAATTATGGTGGAAAATAAGTATTTGGTCACCTACAAACAAGCAAGATTTCTGGCTCTCACAGACCTGTAACTTCTTCTTTAAGAGGCTCCTCTGTCCTCCACTCGTTACCTGTATTAATGGCACCTGTTTGAACTTGTTATCAGTATAAAAGACACCTGTCCACAACCTCAAACAGTCACACTCCAAACTCCACTATGGCCAAGACCAAAGAGCTGTCAAAGGACACCAGAAACAAAATTGTAGACCTGCACCAGGCTGGGAAGACTGAATCTGCAATAGGTAAGCAGCTTGGTGGGAAGAAATCAACTGTGGGAGCAATTATTAGGAAATGGAAGACATACAAGACCACTGATAATCTCCCTCGATCTGGGGCTCCACGCAAGATCTCACCCCGTGGGGTCAAAATGATCACAAGAACGGTGAGCAAAAATCCCAGAACCACACGGGGGGACCTAGTGAATGACCTGCAGAGAGCTGGGACCAAAGTAACAAAGGCTACCAACAGTAACACACTACGCCGCCAGGGACTCAAATCCTGCAGTGCCAGACGTGTCCCCCTGCTTAAGCCAGTACATGTCCAGGCCCGTCTGAAGTTTGCTAGAGAGAATTTGGATGATCCAGAAGAGGATTGAGAGAATGTCATATGGTCAGATGAAACCAAAATAGAACCTTTTGGTAAAAACTCAACTCGTCGTGTTTGGAGGAGAAAGAATGCTGAGTTGCATCCAAAGAACACCATACCTACTGTGAAGCATGGGGGTGGAAACATCATGCTTGGGGCTGTTTTTCTGCAAAGGGACCAGGACGACTGATCCGTGTAAAGGAAAGAATGAATGGGGCCATGTATCGTGAGATTGAGTGAAAACCTCCTTCCATCAGCAAGGGCATTGAAGATGAAACGTAGCTGGGTCTTTCAGCATGACAATGATCCCAAACACACCGCCCGGGCAACGAAGGAGTGGCTTCGTAAGAAGCATTTCAAGGTCCTGGAGTGGCCTAGCCAGTCTCCAGATCTCAACCCCATAGAAAATCTTTGGAGGGAGTTGAAAGTCTGTGTTGCCCAGCGACAGCCTCGAAACATCACTGCTCTAGAGGAGATCTGCATGGAGGAATGGGCCAAAATACCAGCAACAGTGTGTGAAAACCTTTGACCTCTGTCATTGCCAACAAAGGGTATATAACAAAGTATTGAGATAAACTTTTGTTATTGACCAAATACTTATTTTCCACCATAATTTGCAAATAAATTCATAAAAATTCCTACAATGTGATTTTCTGGATTTATTTTTCTCATTTTGTCTCTCATAGTTGAAGTGTACCTATGATGAAAATTACAGGCCTCTCATCTTTTTAAGTGGGAGAACTTGCACAATTGGTGGCTGACTAAATACTTTTTTGCCCCACTGTACATACACATTACATTTACATAGGTATTCAGACACTTTCCTCAGTACTTTGTTGAAGCACCTTTGGCAGCGATTACAGCCTTGAGTCTTCTTGGATATGAGGCTACAAGCTTGGCACACCTGTATTTGGGGAGTTTCTCCCATTCTTCTCCCCAGATTGTCTCAAACTCTGTCAAGTTTGATTAGGAGCGTTGCTGCACAGCTATTTTCAGGTCTCTCCAGAGATGTTAGATCGGGTTCAAGTCCGGGCTCTGGCTGGGCCACTCAAGAACATTGAGACTTGCGTTGTCTTGGTTGTGTGCTTAGGGTTGTTTTCCTGTTGGAAGGTGAACCTTTGCCCCAGTCTGAGGTCCCGAGCAAGTTTTCATCAAGGATCTCCCTATACTTTACTCTGTTCATCTTTCCCTCGATCCGGTCTACCAGTCCCAGCCGCTTTAAAACATCCCCACAGCATGATGCTGCCACCATCATGCTTCACCGTAGGGATGGTGCCAGGTTTCCTCCAGACATGACGCTTGGCATTCAGGCCAAAGAGTTCAAACTTGGTTTTATCAGACCAGAGAATCTTGTTTCTCATGATCAGAGTCATTTAGGTGCCTTTTGGTAAACTCAAAGCGGGATGTCTTTTACTGAGGAGTGGCTTCCATCTGGCCATAAAGGCCTGATTGGTGTAGTGCTGCAGAGATGGTTGCCCTTCTGGAAGGTTCTTCCATCTCTGTCCACAGAGGAACTCTGGAGCTCTGTTGGAGAGACCATCAGGTTCTTGGTCACCTCCCTGACCAAGGCCCTTCTCCCCCGATTGCGCAGTTTGGCAGGGCGGCCAGCTCTAGGAAGGGTCTTGGTGGTTCCATTTAAGAATGGAGGCCACTCTGTTCTTGGGGACCTTCAATGCTGCAGAATTGTAGTTGTACCATTCCCCAGATCTGTGCCTCGACACAATCCTGTTTCGAAACTCTACGGACAATTCCTTCAACCTCATGGCTTGATTTTTGCTCTGACATGCACTGTCAACTGTGGGACCTTATATAGACAGGTGTGTGCCTTTCCAAATCATGTCCAATCAACTGAATTTCCCACAAGTGGACTTTAAATCAACTTGTAGAAACATCTCAAGGATGATCAATGGAAACAGGATGCACCGGAGCTCAATTTCGAGTCTCATAGCAAAAGTTCTGAATACTTACGTATTTAATAAAATTCGCAAAAAATTCTAAAAACCTGTTTTCGCTTTGGGGTATTGTGTGTAGATTGATGAGGACATTTTTGTTATTTATAAGGACCGTTTTTGTTTTTTCCTCGCATAAAATGACAAATCTAACTGCCTGTAGCTCAGGACCTGAAGCAAGGATATGCATATTACTGATAACATGGGACTCCCAATCACGGGCGATTGTGATACAGTTTGGATTTTGTGACACCTCTAGCACTGAGATAAATATAAATAACTACAGAGAACATACAAAAATGCTAATGATGGATCATTAGCTTCCCTACAGAAAAGACACTAACCTTCACACACTAGATGGACGGGCGGGGTGGGTGTGGAGCCAGAGACAGCAGTGGGGTCAAACTGTAGAACCCAGTTCCTTCTAGCCTTCATATGGTTATTCTAGAGGCATGTGGCGAAGACGCACTACTAAGCCCCATTTGTGAATCCGATGTCATTAAATGTAGGGTACAATTGATTTTATAAAGGGCTTTATTCATTTGGATTTCTGATAAGCGGAATTCAAATCATTAATAAAGCCCTTATTAAATGAAATGTAGCCCACATTTAATGACATCGCATTGACAAAAGGGGCTACACTAGGTGTAATCTCTTGTGGACAGATGCCAAATCAAATAAAATGTTATTGGTCACATACACGTGTTTAGGAGATGTTATTGAGTGTGTAGCGAAATGCTTGTGCTTCTATCTCCGACAGTGCAGTAATATCTAACAAGTAATATCTAACAATTTCACAACATATACCCAATACACACAAAGTAAGGAATGGAATCGAGAATATATACATGTATGGATGAGCGATGTCAGAGCGGCATGGACTAAGATACAGTAGAATAGTATTGAATACAGTATATACTAACGAGATCAGTAATGCAAGATAAGAAAAAATTATTAAAGTAACTAGAGTTCATTTCTTAAAGTGGCCAGTGATTTCTAGTCTATGTCTATAGGCAGCAGCCTCTAATGTGCTAGTGATGGCTATTTAACAGTCTGATGGCCTTGAGATAGAAGCTGTTTTTCAGTCTCTCGGTCCAAGCTTTGATGTACTGTACTGACCACACTTTCTGGATGATAGTGGGGAGAACAGGCAGTGGCTCGGGTGGTTGATGTCCTTGATTATCATTTTGGCCTTCCTGTGACTTCGGGTGCTGTAGGTGTCCTGGGGTTTGCCCCCCCCCGGTAATGCGTTGGGTAGACCGCACCACCCTCTGGAGAAACCTGTGGTTGTGGGCGGTGCAGTTGCCGTACCAGGCAGTGATGCAGCCCGACAGGATGCTCTCTGTAAAGGTTTGTGAGGGTTATATGTGCCAAGCAACATTTCTTCAGCCTCCTGAGGTTGAAGAGGCTCTGTTGCGCCTTCTTCATCCCACTGTCTGTGTGGGAGATCAATGTCAGTTTGTCAGTGATGTGTACGCCGAGGAATTTGAAGCTTTCCACTTTCTCCACTGCAGTCCCGTCGATGTGGATAGGGAAGTGCACCCTCTGCTGTTTCCTAAAGTTCAATATCAACTCCTATGTTTTGTTGATGTTGAATGAGAGGTTATTTTCCAGGCACCACACTCCCAGAGCTAGGGCCCTCACCTCCTCCCTGTAGGCTGTCTCGTCATTGTTGGTAATCAAGCCTACTACTGTTCTGTCGTCTGCAAATGTAATGATTGAGTTGGAGGCGTGCTTGGCCACGCAGTCATGGGTGAACTGGGGGCTGAGCATCCCTTGTGGGACCCCAGTGTTGAGGATCAGCGAAATGGAGGTGTTGTTTC
The DNA here is from genome assembly GCA_023634145.1 of Thymallus thymallus. NCBI lineage: Eukaryota > Metazoa > Chordata > Actinopteri > Salmoniformes > Salmonidae > Thymallus > Thymallus thymallus. The sequence goes on along the minus strand of CM042392.1, from coordinate 7,829,421 downwards.
CTACTTGTGGGGCCTTGTAAGCATCCCGGAAGTTGGAATAGCAGTGGTTGAGTGTTTTAGCATCGCGAGTACAACAGTCGATATGGTGATAGAACTTCGTCAGCCTAGTCTTCAAATTTGCTTTGTTAAAATCCCCAGCTACAATAAATGCAGCCTCAGGATATTTGGTTTTCAGTGAAGTTCTTTGGAGGGACGTTGTGGTATCGGCTTGAGGGGGGGGGGGAGGGGGTATAAACGGCCGTGGCTATAACCAAGGAAAATTCTCTTGGGAGATAATACGGTCGGCATTTGAGGTATTCGGCAGAGGTATTCTAGGTCGGGTGAACAAAAGGACTTGAGTTCCTGTATGTTACTACAATTACAACATGAGTCGTTAATCACGAAACATACACCTCCACCCTTCTGCTTCCCGGAGAGATATTTATTCCTGTCTGCGCGATGAACTGAAAACTCATCTGACTGGACCAATTTCAACAGAATATCCCGAGAGAGCCAGGTTTCCGTGAAACAAAGTATGTTACAGGCCCTGATGTCTCTCTTGTTATGCAAAGACTGAACTTTTTTTTTTTCACCTTTATTTAACCAGGTAGGTCAGTTGAGAACAAGTTCTCATTTGCAACTGCGACCTGGCCAAGACAAAGCAAAGCAGTGCGACAAAAACAACACAGAGTTACACAGTAAACAAACAGTCAAAAACACAATAGAAAATCTATATACAGAGTGCAAATGTAGTGCAAAATGCAGTAAGGTTAGGAGGTAGGACAATAAATAGACCATAGTGGTGAAATAAATTACAGATTATCATCATTAACACAGGAATGAAGGATGTGCAAATTATGATGTGCAAATAGATATAGTGGAGGGCAAGATTTGTGAAAATAACAAAAATAAATATGGGGATGAGGTAGTAGTGTGGGCTATTTACAGAAGGGCTATATACAGGTGCAGTGATCGATAAGCAGCTTTGACAACTGATGCTTAAAGTTATTGAGGGAGATAGGAACCTCTAGCTTCAATGATTTTTGCAATTCCTTCCAGTCATTGGCAGCAGCGAACTGGAAGGAATGGCGGCCAAAGGAGGTGTTGGCTTTGGGGGTGACCAGTGAGATATACCTGCTGGAGCGCATGCTACGGGTGGGTGTTGCTATGGTGACCAGTGAGCTGAGATAGGGCGGGGATTTACCTAATAAAGACTTATAGATGACCTGGAGCCAGTGGGTTTGGCGACGAATATATAATGAAGGCCAGCCAACGAGAGCATACAGGTCGCAGTGATGGGTAGTGTATGGGGCTTTGGTGACAAAACGGATGGCACTGTGATAGACTACATCCAATTTGCTAAGTAGAGTGTTGGAGGCTAGTTTGTAAATGACATCGCCGAAATCAAGGATCGGTAGGATAGTCAGTTTTACAAGGGCATGTTTGGCAGCATGAGTGAAGGAGGCTTTGTTGCGAAATAGGAAGCCAATTCTGGATTTAATTTTGGATTGGAGATGGTTGATGTGAGTCTGGAAGTTGAGTTTACAGTCTAACCAGATGCCTAGGTATTTGTAGGTGTCCACGTATTCTAATTCGGACCCGTCGAGAGTAGTGATGATAGTCCGGTGGGCGGGTGCTGGCAGCGTTCTATAGAAAAGCATGCACTTAGTTTTACTGGCGTTTAAGAGCAGTTGGAGGCCACGGAAGGAGTGTTGTATGGCATTGAAGCTTGTTTGAAGGTTAGTAAACACAGCGTCCAAAGAGGGGCCAGATGTATACAGAATGGTGTCATCTGCGTAGAGATGGATCAGAGTCACCAGCAGCGAGAGCGACATCGTTGATGTATATAGAGAAAAGGGTTGGCCCAAGAATTGAACCCTGTGGCACCCCCATAGAGACTGCCAGAGGATCGGACAATAGGCCCTCCGATTTGACACACTGAACTCTGTCTGCAAAGTAGTTAGAGAACCAGGCAAGGCAGTCACTTGAGAAACCAAGGCTGTTGAGTCTGCCAATAAGAATGCGGTGATTGACAGAGTCGAAAGCCTTGGCCAGGTCGATGAAGACGGCTGCACAGTACTGTCTTTTATCGATGGCGGTTATGATATCGTTCAGTACCTTGAGCTTAGCTGAGGTGCACCCATGACTAGCTCGGAAACCAGATTGCATAGCAGAGAAGGCACGGTTGGATTCGAAGTGGTCAGTTATCTGTTTGTTAACTTGGCTTTCGAAAACTTTAGAAAGGCAGGGCAGGATGGATATTGGTCTATAACAGTTTGGGTCTAGAGGGTCTCCTCCTTTGAAGAGGGGGATGACCGCGGCAGCTTTCCAATCTCTAGGGATCTCAGACGATACGAAAGAGGTTGAACAGGCTAGTGATAGGTGTTGCAACAATTTTGGCTGATAATTTCAGAAAGAGAGGGTCCAGATTATCTAGCCCAGCAGATTTGTAGGGGTCCAGACTTAGCAGCTCTTTCAGAACATCAGCCATCTGGATTTGGGTGAAGGAGAAGCGGGGGGGGGCTTGGGCAAGTAGCTGCCGGGGGTACAGAGCTGTTGGCCGGGGTAGGGGTAGCCAGGTGGAAAGCATGGCCAGCCGTAGCAAAATGCTTATTGAAATTTTCGATAATCGTGGATTTATCGGTGGTAACAGTGTTTCCGAGCCTCAATGCAGTGGGCAACTGGGAGGAGGTGCTCTTATTCTCCATGGACTTTACAGTGTCCCAGAACTTTTTGGAGTTAGTACTACAGGAAGCAAATTTCTGTTTGAAAAAGCTGGCCTATGCTTTTCTAACTGACTGGGTGTACTTGTTCCTGACTTCCCTGAATAGCTGCATATCGCGGGGGCTATTCATGCTAATGCAGTGCGCCACAGGATGTTTTTGTGTTGGTCTAGTGCAGTCAAGTCTGGGGTGAACCAAGGGCTATATCTGTTCTTAGTTCTAAGTTTTTTGAAAGGGGCATGCTTATTTAGGATGGTGAGGAAAGCACTTTTAAAGAACAACCAGGCGTCCTCTACTGACGGGATGAGGTCAATATCCTTCCAGGATACCTGGGCCAGATCGAATAGAAAGGCCTGCTCGCAAAAGTGTTTTAGGGAGCGTTTGACAGTGATAAGGGGTGGTCGTTTGACCGCTGACCCATTGCGAACGCAGGCTATGAGGCAGTGATCGCTGAGATCCTGGTTGAAAACAGAGGAGGTGTATTTGGAGGGCAAGTTAGTCAGGATGATATCAATAATGGTACCCATGTTTACGGATTTTGGGTTGTACCTGGTGGGTTCCTTGATAATTTGTGTGAAATTAAGGGCATCTATCTTAGATTGAAGGACAGCCGGGGTGTTAAGCATATCCCAGTTTAAGTCACCTAACAGTACAAACTCTGAAGATAGATGGGGGGCAATCAATTCACATATGGAGTCCAGGGCACAGCTGGGGGCTGAGGGGGGTCTGTAACAGGCGGCAACAGTGAGAGACTTATTTCTGGAAAGGTGGATTTTTAAGAGTAGAAGCTCAAACTGTTTGGGCACAGACCTGGACAGTATGACAGAACTCTGCAGGTTATCTCTGCAGTAGATTGCAACTCCGCCACCTTTGGCAGTTCTATCTTGACGGGAAATGTTGTAGTTGGGGATTGAAATTTCCGAATTTTTGGTGGCCTTCCTAAGCCAGGATTCAGACACAGCTAGGACATCCGGGTTGGCGGAGTGTGCTAAAGCAGTGAATAAATCAAACTTAGGGAGGAGGCTTCTAATGTTAACATGCATGAAACCAAGGCTTTTACGGTTACAGAAATCAACAAATGAGAGCACCTGGGGAATAGGTGTGGGTTTACCTCTACATCACCAGAGGAGTAATAGAATCAGTATTTGGCTAAGGGCTTTAAGAACAGGACGTCTAGTACGTTGGGTACATAGAATAAAAGGAGCAGATTTCTGGGCGTGGTGGAATAGGTTGAGGGCATAATGTATAGACAAGGGTATAGTAGGATGTGAGTTCAGTGGAGGTAAACCTAGGCGTTGGGTGATGAAGAGAGAGGTTGCATCTCTGGAGACACCAGTTAAGCCAGGTGAGGTCTCCGCATGTGTGGGGGGAGGGACAAAGGAGCTATCAGAGGCCAGTTGAGCAGGACTGGGGGCTCTACAGTGAAATAAAACAATAATAGCTAGCCTGAACAGCAAAAGACAAGGCATATTGAAATAAGAAAGGGGCAAAAAATAAAATAAAAAAATAACTGTTAATTAAGAGGGCTAAGACAACGACGGGTAATGGCGATGAATGGACAAAGAGGGTCAGTTAGAAAACGTGATGTACTACACACAGGACCTGAGGCCTGGTAGTTAAACAGAAAGAAATACCATATAACCAAACAGTCCTGCAGGCATCAGCTGTGAAGCTGAGCAATCATAGGATCCGATGAGCAGCAAAGTGGTGAGCCAGGGAGCAGTTCAATGGGCACAGCGTTCAGAGTGTTAGCAGGCCGGGCTAGCAGGCCGGGGCTAGCAGATGGATCTTCGGCGACGTCGCAGAGGAGAACCCTGTTGAGACCACGTCGGACAATTACGTCGGCAGACCAGTCACGGTGGCTCGGTGGGGCTCCGTGTCGACAGTAGAAGGTCCAGGTAGGTTGACAAGGTACTGGAGCCCGGGAGCGTAGCTAGCACACGTCGGCTGTCCGGGAGATGAGCCTAGCTTACGCTATCATAGGTAGCATGTAAACAATGGAGGTTAGCTATAAACGTTGGTCACTCGAATGCAGCTAGCTAGCTGTGATGATCCGGTGTGGTGGTCCTGTAATTTCAGTGGAAATCCGGTGAAGTGGAAGGGAACGCAGTCCGATAAGCGCTGGGTTGGTAGCGCGCTGAGCAGACTGGCCAGTTTTGTCCGAACTGAAAGCTGGCTGAGCAGGCAGAGCGGTGGTGAGGACCGCTAGCAGTGGTTAGCGATGGCTAGTTAGCAAGCTAGCTAGCAGGCTAACTTTTGACTGCGGTTCAGTTAAATAATGGAAAAAGCACGGATATTTGATCCGATATTTGATCCGTTTCACGTTGGGTAAGGTGGCTTGCAGGAGGGGTAAATCGGGAACAAATAAAAAAATTTTTTTATTAGCGAGTAATATACTCTGATGCGGTGGGTGGTGGCGTGCCTCCTAAGTCAAACCAGCAGGCCGCTTCGAGTGCCTCTCCTCCAGCGGCGATGTTTTGGGTCGGCCTCTGGAATCAGTTCAATTGCTCTGGGGAGAGCGAACAAAGGATCTGCTTCGGGGAAGTCGTATTCCTGGTCGTAATGCTGGTAGTTCTGGTGAGTTACCGCCGCTCTGATATCCAATAGTTATTCCCATCTATATGTAATGACAAAACATTTCCTGAGCTATTGATGTAAAACATTATAAATACATTTTAAAAAATACTGCAAAATGAGCTAGTCACGATGCCGCCATCTCCGTCGGTTGTAATCTGCAAAGAGAGGGGGTGGCGCTCCTCGTTCCGCTTCTGTTTTCTAGTATATTTTCTGACATGTCTACATAAGAAGCATCTGAGCTATTACACAAGATTTCAGTTCTGGGTGTCCGAGATTCCCGCCATTTCAGACCGCTTTATTTCTGCATTATGAATATTTGTTCATGTTTCCCCAAATTAAACTTAATTTCTGTTAAATCTACATTCCACATAATCTTACAATAAATCACTAGTCACAACATTTAATTCCATTACCGGTTGTTGCAACATTGTAGAAATGTCTGTTACATTTTGGTATTTTTAATTTTACTTTGTAGTTTACCAATAAAATGGTCTGACGGTGAAATAAATAAATAAATAATCTCAATACAATACATTTTAACAGAAAGTTTGCAAAAATAGATAAGATCTTGCCACCATGGAAAGGAAAATATTTGTGAAAAAAAAAAAAAAACTCTTCAGTCATATCCCAGTTGATCTATTTGCTTATGGCCCTGCCTACACCTAACGAATTGTTTTTTAAATAATTTCACATCTTATTTGGAATGGCAAGCCAGACAAAATTCAACGGGCCTTTTTATATAATTAATATGAATTAGGAGACAGAAATTATTAAATATAAAAGCATTCGACCTCTCACTAAAGGCTTCAGTCATACAAAAACTTGACTTAAATCAGAACTTGTTCTCTAGCAGATTAGTAAGAATGGCTCACCCCGTGTTCAAGAATGGACTTTTTCCCTAAATTCAGATTACAACCTCTCACTAAGTTATTTGAAAATGAAATAATCTTCAGAATATAGCTATTTTTAAAACAAGCCATAGAAAGTTGATAACAATTTCAGTTTAATCCATCAGAAAATACATAACAAATATTATTTTCAAACTCAAATATAGTATTTATTTTTACATCTTTCTTTTTGGAAAACAATGTTTAAAAAGTTGTCACACATGCAGCAAAACAATATATAAAGTAAGGAACGTGTCTGTCAGCCCTGCATTAAAGACCAAAATTGGTTAAAGAAAATTGTGCTAAATAAAAAAAAAGGTATACCAGTTTAATTTAAGGACAAAACTAAATGTACAGCTGTGCCATACAGATTGCAAAATAGTAGGGAAGAGATTTTTGATTGACCTATTCCTTGGCACGTGGTTTATGAACTGATACACAAAACGACACAGGATTCAAATCTAATTTTTTTAATTTAAAATATTATACAAAATTCTTGCAACCAATAGAATGTTAGATTTATATATGGGGGATACAACCATCCCAGCTCTGCAGATTTTGCTGCGAAGAGACAGACTCATTAGATTATTTGTTTTGTTACTGTCCATATGCAGATTATTTTTCGTTGAAGGTTCAGGAATGGCTGAAGTATTGCAACATTTACCTGGAGTTAACTGCTGGGTGATCTGAAAAGTAATAGTCAATTGATCAATAATATAATAATGTTCTTAGCAAAAATGTTTATCCTATATTTACAATCTGTAGAAACTATGAGAATAGAAAGGTTCGGAACTTTTGTGAAACATCACAGCACAGTTGAAAAATACAGTGGGGAGAACAAGTATTTGATACACTGCCGATTTTGCAGGTTTTCCTACTTACAACGCATGTAGAGGTCTGTAAAAAAATCCAGAAAATCATATTGTATGATTTTTAAATAATTAATTTGCATTTTATTGCATGACATAAGTATTTGATCACCTACCAACCAGTAAGAATTCCGGCTCTCACAGACCTGTTAGTTTTTCTTTAAGAAGCCCTTCTGTTCTCCACTCACTCATAGAGCTCAATAAAGTACCTATCTATCTATCTATCATTACCTGTATTAACTGCACCTGTTTGAACTCGTTACCTGTATAAAAGACACCTGTCCACACACTCAATCAAACAGACTCCAACCTCTCCACAATGGCCAAGACCAGAGAGCTGTGTAAGGACATCAGGGATAAAATTGTAGACCTGCACAAGGCTGGGATGGGCTACAGGACAATAGGCAAGCAGCTTGGTGAGAAAGCAACAACTGTTGGCGCAATTATTAGAAAATGGAAGAAGTTCAAGATGACGGTCAATCTCCCTCGGTCTGGGGCACCATGCAAGATCTCACCTCGTGGGGCATCAATGATCATGAGAAAGGTGAGGGATCAGCCCAGAACTACACGGCAGGACCTGGTCAATGACCTGAAGAGAGCTGGGACCACAGTCTCAAAGAAAACCATTAGTAACACACTACACCGTCATGGATTAAAATCCTGCAGCGCATGCAAGGTCCCCCTGCTGAAGCCCACGCATGTCCAGGCCTGTCTGAAGTTTGCCAATGACCATCTGGATGATCCAGAGGAGGAATGGGAGAAGGTCATGTGGTCTGATGAGACAAAAATAGAGCTTTTTGGTCTAAACTCCACTCGCCGTGTTTGGAGGAAGAAGAAGGATGAGTACAACCCCAAGAACACCATCCCAACTGTGAAGCTTGGAGGTGGAAACATCATTCTTTGGGGATGCTTTTCTGCAAAGGGGACAGGACGACTGCACCGTATTGAGGGGAGGATGGATGGGGCCGTGTATCGCGAGATCTTGGCCAACAACCTCCTTCCATCAGTAAGAGCATTGAAGGGTCGTGGCTGGGTCTTCCAGCATGACAACGACCCGAAACACACAGCCAGGGCAACTAAGGAGTGGCTCCGTAAGAAGCATCTCAAGGTCCTGGAGTGGCCTAGCCAGTCTCCAGACCTGAACCCAATAGAAAATCTTTGGAGGGAGTTGAAAGTCCGTATTGCCCAGTGACAGCCCCGAAACCTGAAGGATCTGGAGAAGGTCTGTATGGAGGAGTGGGCCAAAATCACTGCTGCAGTGTGTGCAAACCTGGTCAAGAACTACAGGAAACGTATGATCTCTGTAATTGCAAACAAAGGTTTCTGTACCAAATATTAAGTTCTGCTTTTCTGATGTATCAAATACTTATGTCATGCAATAAAATGCTAATTAATTACTTAAAAATCATACAATGTCATTTTCTGGATTTTTGTTTTAGATTCCAACACTCCCAGTTGAAGAGTACCTATGATAAAAATTACAGACTTCTACATGCTTTGTAAGTAGGAAAACCTGCAAAATCGGCAGTGTATCAAATACTTGTTCTCCCCACTGTATATGTCAAATAGAAATCCAAACTGGATGGTGTTCAGAGATAGATGGGAGGGGTTGAGTGGAGCTGAAGGGTGGGACTAAAAACAAACAAATGATAACTAATGTGAAATATACTGTGTCTGTAAAAATGTATGTAGTATGTATAAGCTTGAAGTAGAAGCATAAGTGTTGTTGTCCATTAGTTTACTCCAACTAGGGGAGGGTGGTAAGGTAAAAATAACAAAAATAAAACCTTTCTGCCTTTACAACTGCTACAAGGTCCCTATTTTACAGAGCCCATGAAAAACACTGAAGCATATTTAACGTAGGTGGTTGGTGTGGATGATGATGAGCGCAACATAACTTAATGTAGGGTAGAGTAGTTATATAGATTATTTCTAAGTGGAAAAAGTTTGGCCCACACATAACATCCCATTTGAATTTTCACCGTTTTTACAGCTGACACCAAGGCCCAAAGGACTGTAAAAAATGATATTGTTAACTAGTTGGAAGTGAAACTTCTATCATTATGAACAATAGAAGCGTGAAAAGAGGCTGAAATAGGAGGAGAACTACTTCTACATTTAGGCCATTAGCTGTGAAAACATTTCAGTTTATGATTAAATTATAGGATAATGAATTGTATTTAGCCATGTGAAGGCAGAGGGTAGATAGATGCAAGGTCCTTTTGGCAGCGTACAAAACGCATGTACTGTAGAGCTGCATGGCTGGTCTGTGGTGAGAGTTCTAGAGGAAGTTTCACACAGCAAGGCCAAAACCTGTCCATTATGACTCAGAAAGAACACAATCTGATACTACACACACACACAACAACACAAACATGTCATGAGGAACAGAGTCTAAAGCACACAGCAGAGCTCAGCATCACCATAGCAACTTAATACCTCAATACAGGCCTATAGTAATTACACATCACATGCTCCCACACAATCCATCAATATGAACTGAATAATATCTTAAAACAAGACATTCTATTTCATTCATAACCAGCAGCGTAGAAGAAACATATCACTCCACACATCCCCATAGACTAGAACCCAGGCCAATTTTAAAGGAAAGGGGAAATCGAAGTTTGGTCGATTCTCATTTTCGATACCTGAAACACATTTTTCTAAAACAACAACCTGTCAAAATCACAAGATTCAATTTGCAGCAAATATATCTCTCTGGATTTCCTGAGAGTCTAACAACCTCTCCCAATGCCTGGCCATTCATCCACGTCATAACCCACTTCCTGTACCCTACAACTCTCCTGTCCAATGAGGAGGTATTATTTGGCTGTAGCAGCACACTTATCCAATGAGGTATCAGGATTTGGTTGTTCCATGGGAGCTGAGGAGAGTGTAATGTAGATGCGAGCTCCTGAGAGCATGGTTCCGGATACGAGTCTGACCCTGGATCATTAAGAGGGTAGCCAGTTATTACAGTACACGCCCAAGGTTTATGAGTTTGGTTTTAAATCGAATATATTTGTTACGTCCAAGGATAACTTTCCCTCCTTATTCTGGCCAGCTCAACAGCTGCACCACTGAACCATCCACAGAACACCTCTTTAATGTCAGGACTGAGGGGGGAAACGAAAGAGCTGGTGTAATATGTACAACAACTGTTTTCACCTGATACGTAACGAAGTTATTCGATTTAAATCCAAACTCATAAACCTTGGGCCTGTACTGTAATAACTGGCTTCCCTCTTAATGATCCAGGGTCAGACTGATAAGGGTGGACATTGGATATCAATGTGAAATATAGGTTGTTTTGTTTTCCATAGGCTACTTCTTTGGTGGCCGGAATAATTTCCCTGGTTATTCTAAGCACTGTTTTTCTGTTCCTCTGGTGGAATGTTTGACCATCACAAATATAAAGAACAGCTGATGCTAGCTGCTCATGGCCTGGACTCAGCGTTTCCCCAAAACAGTCCCTGTTGGGAGTCGCTGCTGGAACCTGGGTTGTTGTGGTTAAAAATATGGTAGATTGATCTATTTGGTGAGTCACAAGAAAAATAAAAAGGCTGGATCGGGATCATAATGCAAAAACTTTAATAAAACAACTACTCCCTTAACTTCCCCTCATCCCCTGTGAGTAATAGTGATACAATACTCCAAACACTGGAATCTATGCTCCCAACTAAGTGTGATTTTCTTAGTCAACATTCCAACCCTTAACCTAGCTTTAGATCTTCACCAGGTGTCAGTCTGTTGACTGTTGTAAGTCTGTTATATGTCCTGTTATATTTGTGAAACAGCCTGGTAGTCCGGGGCCATGCCTAAGTAACACCACAGACTTACCTAATCTACTTGGGCTCCCAAGTGGAGCAGTGGTCTAAGACACTGCATCTCAGTGCTAGAGGAGTCACTACAGACAACCTGATTCGTATCCACACTGTATCATAACCAGCCGTGATTGGGAGTCCCATAGGGTGGCGCACAATTGGCCCAGCATCGCCCGAGTTTGGCCAGTGTAGGCAGTCATTGTAAGTAAGAATGTTCTTAACTGACTTGCCTAGTTAAATAAAATATATATATATATATAAATAATCACCACCTCCATTGTAACCTAGGCCTTACTGTACCAATGTGGACTCTGACTCATGCCATGTCTGGTGAGCATGGGACTCTCACTAATGTCAGTTATCTGCCGTCTCTAAGAGTTTGCAAGTATTCGACCTAAAAGGGCACGCTATTCACAGCTTTTATAAAGGCAAACGTTTCTTAAGTGTCTTGATGCTATAGTCTGGCAGTGTGTATGATACTAACTAGGCCGAGACACACATGTCTTTCTCTCCATCCAAGGATTTGTGGTTTAACACAAACATGATCATGTTATGTTACCCACCTTCATTTTCAGATGTTGGGCATGCAATCTGTAGTACCAAATCAAACGTCCTCTCGGGGATATCGCTGTAATAAAAACGAGATTATGACTTTAACTAGGAGCTAAAATAAACGTCTGTGTACAAACATGATTGGTAGTATGCAACAACTAGCTACATCAACAATATATGCAACATAGTTTCAAACATAGATAGGTACAAATCGTAGCAATAAATCGTGATGAAGCAGTTCATATATTGGAATCATCTGTCGAGTTCGCTCTGCGAGCTGGCCAGACATCAAAGCAACTCGATTCTCGTGTGATTAATTTGATGGTCGAGAAATAGCTTGATGTGAAGATAGCTAGCAGCAGCTGACAATTTAGCAAACATTGGGGGTGAAATGCCTTGCACCTAAAAGTCTTTATTGATACCAGATGGTATTGTTTACTTTAGGACCGTTAAATACTAGTATATAGGTGAGCTCGGTCCTAGGCTAACAGGCTATTTAATTTAGCAACTTGATGAAGATGTATGGCTAGCCGTTAGCAGGCTTGCTAATTGGTCAGCTAAGCGCGAGACAGCTAGACTGACCCAAATGCTAGCTCAGCATGCCAGACAGCCACTGTTAACTATAGATATCTCAAATTACGCCATGCGTTTTGTTCTACAATTCCCACACTTTTAATAATGGTCCATAAGACATTGTTATGTATAATCTAAAAGTAAATAAACTCGTCTCTTACTTTATTCTGCTGTCCATGGTTTACAACATCGCGACAGGTCGCGCCACCGGCTTTGCTGTTCGAGACCAAGCTTGCGTTCTGAAGTGGCGTGAGGTCCGTAACTTGTTCGACCTTTCTATCTGATACCTGCGGATTGTACAGGCATGCTTCAAATATGTGATGTCTTCCTTGTTACTGATCTGTGCAGCTGGCCGTCTCAGTACCACAGTATTGGTCAGTGCTAGATTGGGTACAGTTTATGTCAAATATACGTCAACAGTTGATTTATTTTAGCTAACCCTAACCCTTTTCCTAACCTTAACCCAATTATCCTAACCTGTGGCGTTAATTATCCTAACCTGCTACGAAAAGTACATTATTTTCAATTATGACATAAACTAGATCCCATCTAGGCAAAACCCACGGTATTTCCACAACATGTACCACCAGGAAGTGGCTGTCAAAAATCTGGTGACGTCATCTTGTTTGCTTAACACTTTGGAGTGGTTTCTCCCCTAAGATTTTCAGCACAGGAGTGGTTTCAATCTTATCTCCTTATTATGTTGTTTCTTAATAAATGTTTGTTAATGAAGTTTAATGTTTTTTGTATGTTATTACACAAGTGGAATAGGGACTGCTTCTTCACAAGTAAGAGCAGTGATGTGTAATATGTGTAATGCTATAGGCTAAGGCATGGGAGTAGCACCCTAGGTTGTTCTTGTCTGTTATTCACCTTCACTCGATGGCCTGGATCTGATGTCATTAACAACACTCATGACCAGAGCTTTTTGATTGTCGTAAAATGCTTCTCTTGATGCAGAGGATTTTCCTGTGTGCATATTTTGGGCATTATGTATGCATTTGCTGCAGTAAATAGACTATAATTCACACACAACTTTTAGCAGCCCAGCCTAAGATGCTGACTCATTATATGAAGTATTGGGAGGGAGCCCCTGTGTTAGCCCATATTTGTCCTGTGGTAAATTGAAACCAGTGCCTGTCTGTGTGTGTGTGTGTGTGTGTGAGAGAGTGTGTGTGTGATGTGCGTCTCTCCTAGCTCTCCTGAGAGTAGACCTGGCTGGGAGCCAGTTTCCTGCAGGCAGACTGAAGGTAATTAAGTGGCAGCAGACTGGGACATGCTGTTGCAGGTTTCTCCTATGATATGATAATATGAGGATCCTGCTGGTGCTGTCTCACCTTTCACAAAAGCATTACCTATATGCACAATACACACAGGGATGGAGTCAGGAGGGAATAGTCTACTGTGGATTAAATACACCACTTTATGTGGTTCAACGTTTATTTTATTTATGTGTGTGTGTGTGTGTGTGTAATAGAGATGGTTTGGTAAATCATGCTTGTGTGATGAGTAACATTGCCTGAGAGCTGAAGACTATAGGCTTTAGCTCAGCCTTTAGACATATAGTCTTGTGGCATGCAGATGACTCAGTCAGTCACATACACAGGGTTTGTTCACAGTATATTTTATTTTAATGTACAGTTTATAAGGCAAGCATAGACAGTGCACTGGCAATTATTTGAGGCAAACACTTAAAACGTATTGGGATAAACCCTATTAAACAGGACAGTTGTAAGGGTATATAATGACAGTGATGTCCATTGGAAATGTAAAACATTCTAGCATGCATAACAAAGATAGAGGATCAAAATAGAATGCCACCAGAAGACCGGAGTTCCGGTTCCAGTGACATCAATCAATCAAATGTATTTATAAAGCCCTTTTTACAACAGCTGACTCTTCGATATTGCACTGTACTGTACTTGTACTTTCTTTCCAAGCTAGTAGGAAGACTTCCAGTTTGATGGTGCGCCATGCATTGAAACGTGTGGCCTTTTTATGGCTTTCTTTTGCAAATTTCTATGAATTAACATGCTTGTTTCGTAAAACTGGTCAATACTAAACATCATATTAAGGTGAGGGACACTCATTGTGTGACAATAGTTTTTCTGTCTACAATTCAACTGTGGGAACATGCTGGCAGCTACTATACAGAGATTGTTTGTGAAGAGATTACCTCTGCCCTTGACTTACAATTAAAACTGGTTAAATTAATAATTGGCCGTGCTCACTGCTAAAGTGGATACCTATTCAACCGAAGTGGATAGTTTCGAGAGGACAGCCAATGCAACAGAGGTGCGACTTCATAACCTGGAAATAGAGCGAGCTAAATGTGAAGGGATAATCAAACTCCTAAAAGTGAAGATCGGTCAAAATCGGTCAAACATTCCCGTAAATTCAATGTGCGGGTCACAGGACTTGAAACTGGTGTGGAAGCAAGGAAACCCAACTTCCATCATGACCAATCTTTTCAATGTACTGTCAATCTTTTCAAGCAGGAGAACATTGCGCATCGCACGGGTCCTCTCCGGAACGGATCTAGGTGCACAGCTTTGAAGTCAAGCGGAATCCGGGGTCTGACCTCTACAGGATCAGCATATACCCAGAACTGCTAAAACAGAGGGAGACCTACAATGAGACGAGATCTCAGCTATGCAAGTTAAACCTGAAATGCAGCTTCATCCACCCAGTTAAACTCATCTTGACCTTCCAAAACACAACGCACACATTTTCCACTGCCAAGGAAGCTCAAGACTTCTTTGAGAAGCACATCAAACCCAACACGCAAGGGGACAAGCTGACAGATGGAACCCCATGACTGGCTCATTATTCAGGTATGCTATCCATTCACAATTGTGCAGCCTAGCCTATGGCTATGATGCTTCCCTCAGCATAAAGGCGGCAGGCTACACGTTTTGGGGGCAGCATGCACTTTTGTCCAGATCGTCGTTGCCTTCCACCCAGAGAGGAAATCTGCCTTGTGTAGTGTATCGACCAGGGGGCTTGGGATACCAGAGTAGCTTACCAAGCAAGAGGGTCCAAGGCAGCTTGACTGTAGCTTGACTGTAACTTCCTGATGACTGTAGCTAGCAACAACATTTTAACTTCCTGATCCGGTGTTATATGCCTTTTTGTTTACAAATACTAGCTAGCTAACTACATGTCTAGCTAGTCTGGTGTTCTATACTTTATGATGTTACTTTTTAGCCATCTTATTCAACTGTTACCATGCACCTGTAACAAAGATAGCTCAGATGTGTGAGTGCCTTTTAAATTTTAGCCACTGAAGCAAACATGTCTCTCTATGTAAGCCAGATGCAAGGAGACGAGAAGCAAGTACAGGGAGTGAACATTTAATAAATAACCGACATGAAACACAGGGATCAAACTGAGGAATAGACCGATATAGGGGAGACAATCAATAAAGTGATGGAGTCCAGGTGAGTCGAGTGAAGCTCTGATGCGCGTAACGATGGTGACAGGTGTGAGAGCAGGCCTGACACAGTACTTCCTTGCAGAGGCTTTTCTCTTTGCTGGCCAAGCAGTATTGAGGGAGACTGAAGCTCTGTAGAACAAAGATATTCTTCACGCCAAAACGCTAACATCCCAAAAGTGGAGAATGAAACAATATTTCTCTTTTAAAGAATGTGGGAAATGGTTGGGGGGAACTCAAAGAACAACCATGTCGAATTTGTTTTATTTTGTGATGTAACTAAGGACGATAGAACAACATAACTGTATCTCTGAAAGTGTTCATTTCTCAGTTATGAGGTTTGCATTTAATGTTGTATAAAACAAATGATTAAGTATAAGAATACTTTTGAAAATATAGAAATGTGATTTTAGTCTTTTAATTATATAATGTTTTTTCATGTCTGTTGTATACTAACTAAGCCACGCCCCTAATGAGGTCAGAAGAGCCGGTCCGTGCTATGAAACCGCCCTTCCGACTAGTGCTTAAAAGGACTCGCTAAGAATTTACACACCAGGCCAGAGAACGTGAGGACAAGGGTCCCCAAGTTGAAATGTAAAGGACAAGACCAGACGGCGTGAAGCGTTGGCTAAACAGCTGGAAATGGTTAAACTCTGAAACTATCGATCACTACAGAAGAAGTGATAAATCATTGGCCGTCGCTTTATCAGTCTGCAGCTGAAAACGTACGTAGCCTAGGACGAGAATACCGACAACCGCGGAAGCATCTATTCTAAAAGATCAACTCCAAGAACTACAGGGTACATCGAAGTATCCATTCTAACAACCACTATGACCAGAAACTCTACCTAAGGACATGGTGATCTCTGGTGGCCAAACCAGAGTCGTACACCCAACATCTCCGTGACCAAAGGATTTCAACGATTAAGGACAGCTCAATCGTAAATATATACATTGCATTCCTTTTTCCGAATGAGCGTTTATTAGGATGATAAGTATTTGTATTCCCGTGAGCGTAGCTTACCCATGTCCGATAAAGGAATTCCTTTGTCTCTCATCCTCCCACCCTCCTCTCTCTGAATTCGGCAGATGCCCGTATTGCACATTCGATATACTAAATGCAATGAAAAAAGATACTTCTGACAGGATACTAATATGCAGCCCCAAGTGAATGACTACTTAAGTTCAGTCGAAGAATTACTTACAATGTTGCACGTGATATGATATAACAACTGTACATGAATATGTATATACAGTCCTGAATGAATGAGTGCTGAATGAATAAGTCCTGAGTGAATGAGTGATTACAGACCAGAGAGTTACTCATGGATGGATGGATGCCTAATTGTTAAACTAGGACCTAACACCCCAACAGTTCCAGGTCTATGTTGCTGACGGCACGGCACCCCGGTGAGGCATTAAATAGTCTAATAGCCGCCGGCAGGAAGGACATCCTGTAGCGCTCTCTGGCACACCGTGGTGGGATCAGTCTGTGACTGAAGGTGCTCCTCTGCATCATAACCATGGCATGCAGAGGGCGGGTGACGTTGTCCATGATGGCCAGCAGTTTGGCCAGGATCCGTCTCTCCGCCACCTCCTCTAGAGTGTCAAGGCTCATCCCAATGACAGAGCTAGCCTTCCTGATCAGCATATTTTCCACGAGAAGCATCACCGGCCTTTATGTTGGCGCCCCAGGACACCACTGCAAAAAAAGATGGCCAGTGCCACACACTGGTAGAAAGTATGCAGTAGTTTACTGCACAGGTTGAAGGACCTGAGCCTCTTCAGAAAGTAGAGTTGTCCATATGGAACTTGTATGACCCAACCATTTCCACATTCATCCCCTGTATAGGGACTGCAGTCGGTTGGGCCTTGGTTCTCCTGAAGTCAACCACCATCTCCTTTGTTTTGCTGATGTTGAGCCGAAGGTGGTTTTGCTCACACCACACCAGAAAGTCATTGATTGTGCTCCTGTACTCGTCCTCCTGCCCACCCCTAATGCTCCCTACAATTGCGGAGTCATCCAAGAACTTCTGCAGGTGGCATGTTTCAGAGTTATATCTGAAGTCTGAGGTGTAGAGGGTGAACAGGAAGGGGGACAGGACCGTTCCCTGGGGGGCCCCTGTATTGCTCACTGCCCGTTCTGACACACAGCTCTGTAGCCGCACAAATTGTGGCCTACCGGTCAGGTAGTCTGTAACCCAGGAGACTATGGGGGCTTCCACTTTCATCCTCCTCATCTTCTCACCCAGTAGCAGGGGCTGAATGGTGTTTAAGGCACTGGAGAAGTCAAGAAACATATCTCTCACAGTACTTCCTGCGTTGTCCAGGTGAGAATAGGCCCTCTGCAGAAGGTAGATGATTGCATCATCCACCCCGATGTTGCGCTGGTATGCAGGGGGTCCAGTGATGTACACACCAGGGGTCTGAGGTGAGCGAGGACTAAACATTCCAGGGTCTTCATGATGTGGGATGTTAGAACTACAGGTCTGAAGTCATTCAGGACAGTGGGGTACGCCTTCTTGGGCACTGGGACCAGGCAGGATGTTTTCCACAGCACAGGGACCCTTTCCAGGCTCAGGCTGAGGTTGAAGTGGCAAATTTACATATTTTTTAAAAACATAAATACCTAATTTACAGTATTAAAGTATTTAGACCCCTTGCTATGAGGCTCAAAATTGAGCTCAGGTGCATCCTGTTTCCATTGATCATCCTTGAGAAGTTTTTACAACTTGATTGGAGTCCACCTGTGGTAAATTCAATTGATTGGCCATGATTTGGAAAGGCACACAGCTGTCTATATACAGTAAGGTCCCACAGTTGACAGTGATACCAAGCCATGAGTTCAAAGGAATTGTCCTTAGAGCTTGAGACAGGATTGTGTCGAGGCACAGATCTGGGAAAGGGCACCAACACATTTCTGCATCATTGAAGGACCCCAAGAACACAGTGGTTTGGAACCAGCAAGACTCCCTAGAGCTGGCCGTCCAGCCAAACTGAACAATAGGGGGTAGAAGGGCCGATGGTCAATCTAACAGATCTCCAGAGTTCCTCTGTATAGATGGGAGAACCTTCCAGAAGGACAAATATCTCTGCAGCACTCCACCAATCAGGCCTTTATGGTAGAGTGGCCAGAAGGAAGCCACTCCTCAATAAATGGCACATGACAGCCTGCTTGGAGTTTGCCAAAAGTCACTTAAAGGACTCTCAGACCATGAGAAATAAGACTGTCTGGTCTAATGAAACCAATATTAATCTCTTTGGCTTGAATACCAAGCGTCACATCTGGAGGAAACCTGGCACCATCCCAATGGTGAAGCATGTTGGTGGCAGCAATCATACCTTGGGGATGTTTTTCAGCAGCATAGACTTGGAGACTAGTAAGGATCGAGGGAGAGCTGAACGGAGCAAAGTACAGAGAGATCCTTGATGAAAACCTACTCCTGAGAGCTCAGGACCTCAGACTGGGGCGAAGGTTCACCTTCCAGCAGGACAACGACCCTAAGCACACAGCCAAGAAAACGCAGGAGTGGCTTCGGGACAAGTCTCTGAATGTCCTTGAGTCGCCCAGCCAGAACCCAGCTTTAACAAATTATGACAAATGTTAAGAAAATGTTGAGAAATGTAATAAAGTAATGGCTTTTCAAATAAGTTACACTACACGTTATTTTGGCTTAGTGTTGGCTACGCTATCCTTAAGAACCACATATCATTACAGCAGTAGGTACTACTGGTATGTTAGCTAGCTACCTCGTTAGTTGGCTACTAATACTTTGAACTTGCCAGTATATTAACTATATGCTATCTAACTAACTACCCAACGTTTATTGACTTGATTATTCACGTCATTCTTATCTAAGTGGGATAGTCGCTGTGCGTTCTCAATGGACATAAATTAGCTCTGGCTATCTACTTCGATTTCAGAGCACTCTCGTCTGAGTGTGCCAGAGTGCAGAATAAGGCTGCGTTTCAAACTCATAAAAGACCCACCCTCCTCCACTTACCCTCACCTTATCCTCTTGGAGGAATCCCCGTCAACATCTTGGCCGTCGGGCCAAACGATTAGCAGAGCAAGGGAAGTTCGCAACGTAAGCCCCTCAGCCCTCGTTTTTGATCGAGTTTGTGAGTGTACAATTATTTTCACTTTGGGCCCTGAAATGCCCCATAATTCAATTTGTGATGATTGTACATCTGCTAAGAAAAGTCAGCCGAAACTTAAAGCCTGTGAAATGTGAAATGTGAAATGACACAGGGAAAAAGTATTGAACACATGAAGAAAGGGAGGTGAAAAAAGGCATGGAAAGCCAAGACAACAGCTGAAAACTATCAGTAATTAAAAAGCAATCCAGCCCCCTGTCAGTGCAAATGAATATCAGCTGGTTCAGTCCCAACTGATGGCCTACAAAAAGGTCTCATTGCCAAGGTGTCACACAAGACAAATCTAATGATGGGTAAAAGCAAAGAGCTGTCTCAAGACCTTCGCAACCTAATTGTTGCAAAACATAATGATGGCATTGGTTATAGTCGCATTTCTACGCTTCTAAATGTTCCAGTGAGCACTGTTGAGGCCATAATACGGAAGTGGAAAGACAATCATTTCACCATAAATTTGCCTCGACCAGGTGCTCCTCGCAAGATTTCTGACAGAGGAGTGAAAAGAATAATCAGAAGAGTTGTCCAAGAGCCAAGGACCACTTGTGGAGAGCTTCAAAAAGACCTGCAATTAGCAGGTACTGTTGTCTCAAAGAAAACAGTAAGTAATGCACTCCACCGCCATGGCCTGTATGCACGCTCACCACGCAAGACCATTGCTGAAAAAAAAGCATGTTGAAGCTCATTTAAAGTTTGCTGCACAACATTTGGAAAAGCCAGTGAAATACTGGGAGAATATAGTGTGGTCAGATGAGAGCAAAATTGAACTGTTTGGATGTCATAATACACACCATGTGTGGTAGATCTTCATCATCTACCAGGATGATGAAGATGAAACGAGGGTGGACATTTCAGCAAGACAATGATCCCAAACACACAGCCAAGGAAACTCTCAATTGGTTTCAAATAAAGAAAATAAAGCTGCTAGAATGGCCCAGCCAATCACCTGACTTAAATCCCATTGAAAATCTATGGAAAGAACTGAAGATCAAGATTCATAGAAGAGGCCCACGGAACCTTCAAGATTTGAAGACTGTTTGTGTGGAAGAATGGGCCAAAATCACACCAGAGCAATGCATGCCACTAGTTTCTCCATACAGGAGGCGTCTTGAAGCTGTCATTACCAACAAAGGCTTTTGTACAAAGTATTAAATAAATATCAGTAAGTGTGTTCAATACTTTTTCCCTGTGTCATTTCACATTATTACACAAAACTTATTTGTTTTGGTTTCTTTGTATTGTGGTGGCCAGAAGGAAACACAGTCCTCCACAACACAGCACGGTCACCTGCAGCACCATGGAGAGCACCATCAGAGGAGGACACAAGGTCTGGGCTAAACAGTGTTCAGGACCAAGGACAGCTCCAACACAGGTGTGCACCATTTTCCCTCTGACAGGGTGCCTCAGCTGCAGGCTGTTGGACCCAATTAGCAGCCACTTAAAAAGAGAACAAGGAAGCCACAGTAGGGAGAGCAGGATGAGAAGAGAGCAGGCACAGGGAGTTGGATGTACCCCAGCCCAGCCCAGCCCAGCCCAGCCCAGCCCAGCCCAGCCCAGCCCAGCCCAGCCCAGCCCAGCCCAGCCCAGCCCAGCCCAGCCCAGCCCAGCCCAGCCCAGGCGTTGGACCAGTCATAACATGACCACCCTCTTGAAGATAGAGGCCTAGTTGACAACGTGAGTAAAAGGGATCACCTAAACTAATCCTACACCTCTTCTTGCCTCCCTTCCAGAAATAGACTGAGGCATCAAGGAGCAACCTGAGAAAGAGGAATTACCTGAGTTACCGTTCTCTCCCTTCCCCCTTTCCCCTGCTTTATGGAAAATAAAGAAACTTAAGTTTTGCTCCACTAAAACGCTGCCTAGTGAATGATTTCCTTCAACCTCCAGAGTTTAACCCTCCCAGTCTTGTGTATGGAGGTTACATATGGTGGAGAATGCGGGCAGCAGTGAAACCTCACTTTGGATACAGACAGTGAAGAGAAACAACAAGAAAATGGAGGAAGCCCTGACCGCCATTCTGCAGGCCCAAACCACTCTGAATGCAGCAGTCACCGAGCTCTGCCGAAGGACTGAGGCACACGGTAGGAGACCCCAAGATTATCTGACTAAAATGACTAGAGAAGATGATGTTGAAACCTACCTCGATATCTTTGAAAGAACGGCCCACAGAGAGGGATGGCCCAGGGCAGACTGGGCGAACCTGATACTCCCTCTTCTAACTGGGGAAGCCCAGAAGGCCTGCCGTGACCTCACCGTTCATGAGGCAACAAATTATGAAGTGGTCAAGAGATCGATCCTCGCCCAATATGGGCTCAGCCTGCCTGCCAAGGCCCAGCGTGTCCATAGCTGGGAATACCATTCATCACTTCCAGCACGGGCTCAAGTAACCACGTTAACCCGCATGGTGAGAAGCTGTCTAGAGGAAGGAGATGGGCCACCTGCTGTAGCAAGAGTAGCGATTGATCGATGCACACGTGGCCTGCCTGCAGATGCAAAAAAAATATGTGGCTCAACAAGGACCACAAAGCGTAGATGCCTTGATTGCACTCCTAGAAAACCACCAGGTGACTGTGAGCCTGCTGAAACCTGAAGTACCCAAAAACCCCTCTTGGAAACAGAGTCAAGAGCGAGAGCCTCTTAAGAAGCACCCCGCAGCAGTCCAAGCAAGACCCCTAAAGACCCAAGGAAACTGGAAAGGGGAAAGGCCTCTGCGAAATCCTGCTCCATTCCGATGCTTCACGTGTGGGAGGGAGGGACACCTGGCCCGGGATTGCCCAGGCCGAGAGGAGCTAATGCCCACAGCCAGTACCTCGGAATCAAGGTTCCCATGCCATTTCCTTACCACTTGCTGGGCTCATGAGGGGGCGGCCGCCCCTAAAGTCCCTGTTAAGATTGGGAGCAAAGACACAGAAGCCCTCATAGACTCAGGCAGTATGGTAACACTAATCCGACCAGAGTTTGTAGGGCCAAACAGGGGAAGAGAGATCTCTGTGTCCTGTATCCATGGGGACACCAGGAACTACCCCACTGCAGAATTCAGCATGGTCACCCCACGGGGGCAATTCCGAGTACGAGCAGGGGTCGTGGATCACCTGCCAGTCCCGGTCCTGGTCGGCCGGGACTGTCAAGCATTTTCTGCCTACTGGACAAACCGAGCTACCGAGGGGAAGAGACCTACTCGGCGCAGAAGAAGAAACCGTCTAACCAATGCCGGGACCACAGATGCAACCAGCCCTGAAGAGCCCCTCAATGGGGATAGAGGTGAGGAACCTCACTCTGACTCCACTGCCACTGCATCAGAAGATCCCGAAGGTGTACAGATTCGTGACGACATAGAATCCCATGAAGTATTTTCAGAATTTCCCCCGGCAGAAACCCTCCAGGGAGAAAGGCTGGGACGGTTCGGCACTGCTCAACTGCAAGACCCGGTACTGAGCCAAGCATGGGGGAATGTCCAGGTGGTCGAGGGCCAGCCACGAGTTGGGGTGAGTAGACTCACTTATCCCCATTTTATGATCAAGAACAGATTGTTGTATAGAGTGGATCAGCGAAGGGGTGAAATTATAGACCAGTTGTTGGTCCCCAAGCCCTATGCCACTAAGGTGTTGTATTTAGCCCACACTCACTTGCTAGGGGGCCATTTGGGGGCAGAAAAGACCTATGAAAGGATCCTCACGCGTTTCTATTGGCCCGGGGTCAAAAAGGCAGTCGAAGATTATTGTCGTCACTGTTCTGAATGTCAACGCAACAGCCCCAAGATAACATACAGAAACCCCCTTATCCCTCTGCCAATCATTGAGACCCCTTTCAGCAGGATTGCACTGGACATTGTGGGACCGCTGCCAAAATCGAACCGTGGACACCGATACATTCTAGTCATCCTTGACTATGCCACCCGATTCCCAGAGGCCATACCTCTCCGAGCAGCAACCTCAAAGGCCGTGGCCAGAGAACTGGTCCAACTCTTCAGCTGGGTGGGGATAGCAGACGAGATCCTTACTGACCAAGGCTCGTGCTTCATGTCTACGGTAATGAAAGAGACCTGCCGACAACTGAAGGTGAAACAACTCAAAACCTCCATATACCACCCCCAGACTGATGGGCTGGTAGAGAGGTTTAACAAAACCCTTAAACAAATGTTAAAGAAAGTGATTGACATTGATGGAAAAAATTGGGATCAACTGTTACCATATGTCCTGTTCTCTATTCGAGAAGTCCCACAGAGCTCCACTGGCTTCTCGCCCTTTGAACTCCTCTATGGGAGGCGACCGCGAGGGATTCTGGACCTCGCTAAAGAGAGTTGGGAACAGCAGCCATCACCCCACCGCACCGTCATTGAGCATGTTGAACAGATGCATGACCGAATGGCAAGGATCTGGCCAGTTGTAAGGGAACACATGCAACAGGCCCAACAACAGCAGGCCAAAATATACAACAGGGGGGCCAAGATTAGAGATTTTCATCCTGGAGAAAAGGTATTAGTTCTAGTCCCATCCAACGAGTGCAAATTCCTGGCCAAGTGGCTGGGACCCTATGAGATTGTAGAGCGGATGGGCCCAGTCAACTACAGAGTACGCCAACCCGGCCGAAGGAAAGGCCAGCAAATCTACCATATAAACCTTCTGAAATCGTGGCATGAACCTATCACCCCTCCAAGCGATGTACTCACAGCCAGTGTCACTTCTCCTACAACCCCGCAGGTAAAGATGGGTGACCAGCTCTCGCCTAGGCAAAAGCAGGAGTTACGAGAACTTCTGTGGCGAAACCGTGACGTCTTCTCTGATCTGCCTGGACGGACCTCCCTTATAACCCATGATATAGTAACAGAACCAGGGAAGGTTGTTAGACTTCGACCTTACAGGATCCCAGAAGCAAAAAGGGCAGCCATCCGAGCGGAAGTAAAGAAAATGCTTGAACTAGGGGTTGTAGAGGAATCCCAAAGTGCATGGTCAAGTCCTATCGTCCTAGTCCCAAAACCGGACGGGAGCACTCGATTCTGTAATGACTACAGAAAAGTGAATGAAGTTTCCCAATTTGACGCTTACCCTATGCCAAGGATAGATGAGTTGATTGAGCGATTGGGCCCTGCAAGATTCATCACAACCCTGGACTTGACAAAAGGGTACTGGCAAGTACCTCTGACCCCCCAAGCCAGACCAAAAACCGCCTTCTCCACTCCTGAGGGGGCCTTTCAATACCGGGTTCTTCCTTTTGGGATCCATGGGGCACCAGCCACGTTTCAAAGACTCATGGATAGAGTCCTACGTCCACACCAGCAATATGCGGCTGCATATCTGGACGACATTGTTATCCACGACAGGAGTTGGGAGGAACATCTCCACCACCTAGACGCGGTCTTACAAGCACTACGGTCAGCGGCTCTCACAGCAAACCCAAACAAGTGTTCGCTTGCCCAAGAAGAGGCCAACTATCTAGGGTACACGGTTGGGAGAGGAAATGTGAAACCCCAACCTAACAAGATTGATTCCATACTCACCTGGCCCCGGCCTCAAACCAAGAAACAGGTAAGGACCTTCCTGGGGTTACTTGGTTACTACCGGACATTCATACCGGGCTTCGCCACAAAAGCAGCCCCCTTAACCGAATTGACCCGCAAGTACCTCCCAAACCAGGTGAGCTGGACCGAAGAAGCAGAACTGGCCTTCATCGAACTGAAGCAATCTCTCTGTTGTGAACCAGTCCTACAAGCCCCAAACTTCAACAAACCGTTTGTTCTACAAACAGATGCCTCTGAAGTAGGGGTTGGAGCGGTACTGTCTCAGTTTCAGGATGGTATGGAACACCCAGTCATGTTCATTAGCCGTAAGCTGCTGCCCAACGAGAAGAATTATGCCACAGGGGAAAAGGAATGTCTTGCTGTAAAATGGGCTATTGAAAAATTGAGATATTACCTGTTGGGTCGAAAGTTTATCTTAGTAACTGATCATGCCCCGCTTAAATGGATGTCTCAAAACAAAGGGAAAAATGCACGAATCACTCGCTGGTTTCTTCAGTTGCAGGACTTCCAGTTTAAAGTAGAACACCGGGCTGGGAACTCTCATGCAAATGCTGATGCCATGTCCAGGAGGCAGGACGGCTTTTGGGCGTGCGCTCCAAACAGGAGCTTGGAGCTGGAAAAGGGGGTATGTGGTGGCCAGAAGGAAACACAGTCCTCCACAACACAGCACGGTCACCTGCAGCACCATGGAGAGCACCATCAGAGGAGGACACAAGGTCTGGGCTAAACAGTGTTCAGGACCAAGGACAGCTCCAACACAGGTGTGCACCATTTTCCCTCTGACAGGGTGCCTCAGCTGCAGGCTGTTGGACCCAATTAGCAGCCACTTAAAAAGAGAACAAGGAAGCCACAGTAGGGAGAGCAGGATGAGAAGAGAGCAGGCACAGGGAGTTGGATGTACCCCAGCCCAGCCCAGCCCAGCCCAGCCCAGCCCAGCCCAGCCCAGCCCAGCCCAGCCCAGCCCAGCCCAGCCCAGCCCAGCCCAGCCCAGCCCAGCCCAGCCCAGCCCAGCCCAGGCGTTGGACCAGTCATAACATGACCACCCTCTTGAAGATAGAGGCCTAGTTGACAACGTGAGTAAAAGGGATCACCTAAACTAATCCTACACCTCTTCTTGCCTCCCTTCCAGAAATAGACTGAGGCATCAAGGAGCAACCTGAGAAAGAGGAATTACCTGAGTTACCGTTCTCTCCCTTCCCCCTTTCCCCTGCTTTATGGAAAATAAAGAAACTTAAGTTTTGCTCCACTAAAACGCTGCCTAGTGAATGATTTCCTTCAACCTCCAGAGTTTAACCCTCCCAGTCTTGTGTATGGAGGTTACAGTATGTATGGATTACTTGGGTTGTTACCAACATCTGGTGAAAATGAATGTCAATAGCACCTTTGGAAATATATTTACTGAGAAAAATGGTGACGTGTTCAATACTTATTTCACCCGCTGTACATACTACGTTACCCACCAGCTGGCCAATCCTAACCAAAGCCAATCAAGACAAGAATCACAGACTAATGCCAACTAAACTGTCAACTGTCACCCTATCATATAACTCAACTGTACTGTAATTCAATCCATCTGAGCAACCTTCCATTCCATGTACCATCATCTAAATGTTGGATCTTATTGAGCCCTGGACTGAAGTTTTATACAAGCATTTGCAGTAATTGCCTGTATTGTTTCCCCTGTAAATGTGAAATATAATGCCATATTTCTGTTGATTTTGAAGAATATTAATATGATAAATACCTTAGAGATCTTTGAACTGTCTTTATCCATATAATATGTGAAAGACCTGTTAATGTTTTGTCATTTGATAATTTGCGATGAGAAGATAAAGCATTTGAAGCTTTAAAATCATGTCTTGAAAATAATTAATTTTATTAATTATCCTGTACAAACTTAATTTGTGTTTTCACAAAACTATTTTTCCTTGGGTCCTTTGTTTGAGCATAATACTGTACATTCGACCTTTTGGAATTACTGATGAGTTTATTAACACACCATATAAGAGTAGAGAATATACAATAAAAAGACTCCCATTTCTGGTATTAGGAAACTCCAGAAGAAGGGATCTAATTCTGTACTAGACAGAATTCGAAACAACACAATAGTGATTGAGCTTTTGAGAGGGAAAACAACACCAAAAGAGAAGGGATCTAATTCTGCACTACTCCAGAACTTGTTTTCAACCTTTTCCAGGTTAGTGCTCCCAGTCTCTGGCAAGGTGTTACACAACTCTCTTATGTGGTGTTACAACACATCATGTCATGTTTCAGAACACCTCAGAATTAATATTTCAGTACACCTTAAATCTTTCCCAATACCCCACAACCATGTGTTTCAATACTCCAACAAAGTTAAGGTTTCGTCTCTTTTAAGGTGGTGGCAGCTCAGTTGCCACAAGTTTTAGTGTTACAAAGCACTTCATTTTAACAGTGTACCTCATAATGTCAAAGTGGAATAATGTTTACGCGAAAGACTGCATTTAATCATGGCAAGGTGACTGTGAATATGGCAGAATATAAACAGTGTACTTATTTACTCCACAAGGCAATCAAACAAGCTAAATATCAGTATAGAGAAGAAGTGGAGTCGCAAGTTAATGGCCCAGACACGAGACGTATGTGGCAGGGACTACAGACATTCAAGGACTACAAAAGGAAAACCAGCCACCACTCCAGCTGATGCTTGCGCATGGTGATCTAAGGCTTGTGTGCGGCTGCTTGGCCATGGAAACCCATTTCATGTTGCAACCGAGGACAGACGATTTTTACACTTCAGCACTCGGCGGTCCCGTTCTGTGAGCTTGTCTGGCCTACCACTTCGCAGCTGAGCTGTTATTGCTCCTAGATATTTCCACTTCACAATAACAGCACTTAAAGTTGACCGGTCAGCTCTAGCAGGGCAGAAATTTGACGAACTGACTTGTTGGAAAGGTGGCATCCTATGACAGTGCCACTGAGCTCTTCAGTAAGGCCATTCTACTGCCAATGTTTGTCTATGGAGATTGCATGGCTGTGTGCTTGATTTCATACACCTCTCAGCAACGGGTGTGGCTGAAATAGCCAAAGTCACTAATTTGAAGGTGTGTCCACATACTTTTGTATATATAGTGTACTTTTGTATGTATAGTATATTTCATTAGTATATTTCATTATACTACATTATACTATATTAAACATGTTGAGGATGAGCCTATAAAACTGGATAAATGTGGTATAAAATAAAATCTGATTTCCAATGTTGAAAGCAAACCATTTCACTGAAGTTCTCACATCCTCTGCATTTCCGACCTCAAACAACCTTTATTTTAATACACATGGATACACATGTTGTGTTGTTAGTCTGGGGCAGAATTAACCCACCACTGTCACTCAAAATCAATTGTCACATTACATTAGCTGGATATGCACAGTAGACACATAGTAAACAAACATGGCTCAGAGCTGAACATAACCTTGAAAGGACCAATTATTGCCCACTCATCAAACCCATGTTTTACATGTGTAATACAGTGCATGCATACTGTAGTAAAGTATTGTTGTGTTTTTTCTGTAGCCTAAATTGCTGTTTTCTATAGGCCTGTCTCAAACAGTGATCTTGTTCATGTTTTGAAATCCTTGATTTTGTGAGAAACACAGTAGGGCGTATGCTGGGTTGGGGAGTAACGGATGACATGTAATCAGTTACATGTAGCCTGCCTAACGTAACTGTAACCACCAAAAATTTTGTAATCAGATTACACATACTTTTGAAAAACTAAATGATTACTTTTAAATTCAGAAAGTACTTCCCTGTTCCCTGTTTTCTCAATGACATTCAAATCAGCATTGAAAAAAGGCGTTACACTTAAGTTTGTTACACTTGAGCGAGTCTGACCACAAGTCAGAGACCGCGATAATGACACACCAAATGTGTTTGATGGATCGCGGGAAAATAGCAGGAACAGGCTTTTATAGGCTACAGTCCAAGCTATTTATTCCAATGGTGCGACTGCTGTCGGCATCCAAAGATTATCCAACGAATAAACGCTTAGTGGTAAGGATGCCAGGAAGTGTTGTTAGTCTACGGCGATACGGATGTCACGTATTATTGATATCTACATAACGCATTGATGTGAATCACACTGCTGCTCTCTCATTTAGCTATTTGCGCTTTACGGATTGTAGTTGTTGTGGAGGGCTATTCACAAATCTAAATGTATATTTGAACCCAATAATGGTTGAATTCAAGAAGTTTAAACTGCCTGTCAATCATTGTCAGTGAAAATGCGCTCTTGCAATAGCTGCATAGTGCGGATCCAAGCCTATGGAATAAAAGTGGGGCTTTTATTGCTCAAACTTTTAATAGACTTAAAAGGGGCAATCTGTAGTTGCTACATAGATTTTTGGACTTATAAATTATATATACAGTACCAGTCAAAAGTTTGGACACACCTACTCATTCAAGGGTTTTTCTTTATTTTGACTATTTTCTATATTGTAGAATTATAGTGAAGACATCAAAACTATAAAATAGCACATAAGGAATCATGTAGTAAGCAAAAAAGTGTTAAACAAATCAAAATATATATTTTAGATTCTTCAAAGTAGCCACCCTTTACCTTAATGACAGCTTTGCACACTCTTGGCAAAGCACGCCATTCCATGAGCGCAGCATTTATTTTTCAACTCGAATCAATGAGCCCAATCAGTCCTCCATGACAACAAAATCATAAACAACAGAGTAGGACTGGCTAATAAGTCCTTAGTTTTGGGGTCATGCTCAGGTAAAACAATTTGGCTAATCTATACTTCCATATTTGGGCTCTCGAGTGGCACAGCGGTCTAAGGCACTGCATCTCAGTGCTAGAGGAGTCACTGCAGACCTTGGTTCGAACCTGGGCTGTATCACAACCGGCCGTGATCGTGAATCCCATAGGGCGGCGCACAATTGGTCCAGCATAGTCCGGGTTAGGAAAGGCCGGGGTATTTTGGACAGGTAACTTGTACCTGTAACGGATTACATTTAGAAAGTAACCTACCCAACCCTGGCCATATGTGAGCAATCTTTGTTGGTTACTACAATAGCTTTTTATCATGTAGAATTTGACTTTCATTATTTCTATTAATCTCATAGCACAATACAACTTCAATATTGTTTTGAAAGTACGATGTTGACATGATCAGTCCAATCAAAGCTAAGGTAGATATAACGCGATTTGAAGTAATTTTATCTGTGGCCAAAGACCTTGAGCCTTCTTGGATGGGCACTTCTAATGTAACTCTATGGCAGCAGCCAAAGGGCTTGAATTTTTTAGTTCTACCCATAGATTTTGCGGTGACGTAGTGTCCACCTGAGAAGAACACTGAGCCAAAAACTAGTAAGTAGAGAACATTACCAACCCCTACTCTTCGTATTTTTCTGCTGGCTTGCCCCACCACCACAGGAAGCACTGAGCTAGGCTGAAACACCTGCATTTTGGAGCTGCCTTACTCAAGAAAGCAACAAATACACCATGTTTCTATGCAGCTTTATTAACTCACTAATATATATATTTTTTACATTGTTTGCAAAATGATATGTGACACGTATTAACGCCAAAATAACATGCAAAACAGAAGAAAAAAAATGGAATCATTTTATGCATATTGGGTCCGGGTGGGAAAGCCCCAGGTCCATTTTGGAACGGGTCCAACTTTTTGGACCCGTGAAGACCTCTACTGCAGGACATCACAGCTAGCTAGCTGCATTCGACTGACCGACGTTTATAGCTAAGCTCCATTGTGTACATGCTTCCAATGCTAGCGTGAGCTAGGCTCATCTCCCGGATAGCCGACGTGTGCTAGCTACTCTCCCGGGCTCCAGTACCTTATCAACCTACCTGGACCTTTCTACTGTCGACACGGAGCCCCACCGAGCCACCGTGACTGGTCTGCCGACGTAATTGTCCGACGTGGTCTCAACAGGGTTCTCCTCTGCGACGCCGCCGAAGATTCATCTGCTAGCTCCGGCCTGCTAGCCCAGCCTGCTAGCCCAGCCAGCTAGCACTCTGAACGCCGTGCCATTGAACTGATTCCCCGGCTCACCACTTTGCTTTTTCATCGGATCCCACGCTTGTTCAGCTCCACAGCTGATGCCTGCAGGACTGTTTGGTTTTATGGTATTTATTTATGTTTAACTACCAGGCCTCAGGTCCTGTGTGTAGTACATCACTTTTTTCTAACTGACCCTCTTTGTCCATTCATCGCCTTTACCCGTCGTTGTCTTAGCCCTCTTAATTAACTGTCATTTTATTTATTTTATGTTCTGCCCCTTTCTTATTTCAATATGCCTTGTCTGTTGTTGTTTAGGTTAGCTATTATTGTTTTACTTCATTGCAGAGCCCCCAGTCCTGCTCAACTGGGCTCTGATAGCTTTTTTGTCCCTCCCCCCACACATGCGGAGACTTCATCTGGCTTAACTGGTGTCTCCAGAGATGCAACCTCTCTCTTTATTACCCAACGCCTAGGTTTACCTCCACTGAACTCACACCCTTCTATATCCTTGACTATAAATTATGCCCTGAATCTATTCCACCACGCCCAGAAATCTGCTCCTTTTATTCTATGTACCCAACGTACTAGACGTCCAGTTCTTAAAGTCCTTAGTCGAATACTAATTCTATTACTCCTCTGTTCCTCTGGTGATGTAGAGGTAAACCCAGGTCCTGTAGCCCCCAGTACTACACCTATTCCCCAGGCGCTCTCATTTGTTGATTTCTGTAACCGTAAAAGCCTTGGTTTCATGCATGTTAACATTAGAAGCCTCCTCCCTAAGTTTGATTTATTCACTGCATTAGCACACTCCGCCAACCCGGATGTCCTAGCTGTGTCTGAATCCTGGCTTAGGAAGGCCACCAAAAATTCGGAAATTTCCATCCCCAACTACAACATTTCCCGTCAAGATAGAACTGCCAAAGGAGGTGGAGTTGCAATCTACTGCAGAGATAACCTGCAGAGTTCTGTCATACTGTCCAGGTCTGTGCCCAAACAGTTTGAGCTTCTACTTTTAAAAATCCACCTATCCAGAAATAAGTCTCTCACTGTTGCCGCCTGTTACAGACCCCCCTCAGCCCCCAGCTGTGCCCTGGACTCCATATGTGAATTGATTGCCCCCCATCTATCTTCAGAGTTTGTACTGTTAGGTGACTTAAACTGGGATATGCTTAACACCCCGGCTGTCTTTCAATCTAAGATAGATGCCCTCAATCTCACACAAATTATCAAGGAACCCACCAGGTACAACCCAAAATCCGTAAACATGGGTACCATTATTGATATCATCCTGACTAACTTGCCCTCCAAATACACCTCCTCTGTTTTCAACCAGGATCTCAGCGATCACTGCCTCATCGCCTGTGTTCGCAATGGGTCAGCGGCCAAACGACCACCCCTTATCACTGTCAAACGCTCCCTAAAACACTTTTGCGAGCAGGCCTTTCTATTCGATCTGGCCCAGGTATCCTGGAAGGATATTGACCTCATCCCGTCAGTAGAGGACGCCTGGTTGTTCTTTAAAAGTGCTTTCCTCACCATCCTAAATAAGCATGCCCCTTTTAAAAAACGTAGAACTAAGAATAGATATAGCCCTTGGTTCACCCCAGACTTGACTGCACTAGACCAACACAAAAACATCCTGTGGCGCACTGCATTAGCATCGAATAGCCCCCGCGATATGCAGCTATTCAGGGAAGTCAGGAACAAGTACACCCAGTCAGTTAGGAAAGCAAAGGCCAGCTTTTTCAAACAGAAATTTGCTTCCTGTAGTACTAACTCCAAAAAGTTCTGGGACACTGTAAAGTCCATGGAGAATAAGAGCACCTCCTCCCAGTTGCCAACTGCACTGAGGCTCGGAAACACTGTTACCACCGATAAATCCACGATTATTGAAAATTTCAATAAGCATTTTGCTACGGCTGGCCATGCTTTCCATCTGACTACCCCTACCCCGGTCAACAGCTCTGCACCCCCGGCAGCTACTTGCCCAAGCCCCCCCCGCTTCTCCTTCACCCAAATCCTGACAGCTGATGTTCTGAAAGAGCTGCTAAGTCTGGACCCCTACAAATCTGCTGGGCTAGATAATCTGGACCCTCTCTTTCTGAAATTATCAGCCAAAATTGTTGCAACACCTATCACTAGCCTGTTTAACCTCTCTTTCGTATCGTCTGAGATCCCTAGAGATTGGAAAGCTGCCGCGGTCATCCCCCTCTTCAAAGGAGGAGACACTCTAGACCCAAACTGTTATAGACCATTATCCATCCTGCCCTGCCTTTCTAAAGTTTTCGAAAGCCAAGTTAACAAACAGATAACTGACCACTTCGAATCCCACCGTACCTTCTCTGCTATGCAATCTGGTTTCCGAGCTGGTCATGGGTGCACCTCAGCTACGCTCAAGGTACTGAACGATATCATAACCGCCATCGATAAAAGACAGTACTGTGCAGCCGTTTTCATCGACCTGGCTAAGGCTTTCGACTCTGTCAATCACCGCATTCTTATTGGCAGACTCAACAGCCTTGGTTTCTCAAGTGACTGCCTTGCTTGGTTCTCTAACTACTTTGCAGACAGAGTTCAGTGTGTCAAATCGGAGGGCCTATTGTCCGATCCTCTGGCAGTCTCTATGGGGGTGCCACAGGGTTCAATTCTTGGGCCAACCCTTTTTTCTATATATATCAACGATGTTGCTCTCGCTGCTGGTGACTCTCTCATCCATCTCTACGCAGATGACACCATCCTGTATACAACTGGACCCTCTTTGGATACTGTGTTTACTAACCTTCAATCAAGCTTCAATGCCATACAACACTCCTTCCGTGGCCTACAACTGCTCTTAAACGCTAGTAAAACTAAGTGCATGCTTTTCTATCGAACAATGCCAGCACCCGCCCACCGGACTATCATCACTACTCTCGACGGATCCGAATTAGAATACGTGGACACCTACAAATACCTAGGCATCTGGTTAGACTATAAACTCAACTTCCAGACTCACATCAACCATCTCCAATCCAAAATTAAATCCAGAATTGGCTTCCTATTTCGCAACAGAGCCTCCTTCACTCATGCTGCCAAACATGCCCTCGTAAAACTGACTATCCTACCGATCCTTGATTTTGGCGATGTCATTTACAAACTAGCCTCCAACACTCTACTTAGCAAATTGGATGTAGTCTATCATAGTGCCATCCGTTTTGTCACCAAAGCCCCTTACACTACCCACCACTGCGACCTGTATGCTCTGGCCTTCACTGTACATTCGTCGCCAAACCCACTGGCTCCAGGTCATCTATAAGTCTTTATTAGGTAAATCCCCGCCCTATCTCAGCTCACTGGTCACCATAGCAACACCCACCCGTAGCATGCGCTCCAGCAGGTATATCTCACTGGTCACCCCCAAAGCCAACACCTCCTTTGGCCGCCATTCCTTCCAGTTCGCTGCTGCCAATGACTGGAACGAATTGCAAAAATCATTGAAGCTAGAGGTTCCTATCTCCCTCAATACCTTTAAGCATCAGCTGTCAAAGCTGCTTATCGATCGCTGCACCTGTATATAGCCCTTCTGTAAATAGCCCACACTACTACCTCATCCCCATATTTATTTTTGTTTATTTTTCACTAATCTTGCACTCCAGTATCTCTATTTGCACATCATAATTTGCACATCCTTCATTCCTGTGTTAATGATGATAATTCTGTAATTTATTTCTACTCTATAGTCTATTTATTGTCCTACCTCCCAACCTTACTGCATTTTTGCACTACATTTTGCACTCTGTTTATAGATTTTCTATTGTGTTTTTTGACTGTTTGTTTAATGTGTAACTATGTGTTGTTATTTGTCGCACTGCTTTGCTTTGTCTTGGCCAGGTCGCAGTTGCAAATGAGAACTTGTTCTCAACTGACCTACCTGGTTAAATAAAGGTGAAATAAAAAAATAAAAAAAAATAAAAAATAAAAAATCAACGCAATCAGACCAGAAACAGACACTTTTTCCGAACATTTTATTGGTGTGAAGCCAAATCCCGTTGGGGGCCGTTTTTCTGCACCCGGACACCCCACAGTTGATCTCAGCTCAAAGCTGATTTATATTATTTTTTATCAAGTAAGGCCAAATGCTTGCTGGCAACAATCAATCAATTGCTATAGTGGAAACACGTTATACTATTTTGATCCAGACAGCATCAGATACATGGGGAACACATACTGCTTGCATGATTTCTCTGGTGAGATTCAGCCACTTGCGAATTGACAGAAAATTATGAAAACACAGAGCGATAAAAATAGAAAATATATTATAATTTTAAAAAATGTATTGGTCAAGCCTGGCTTCCCTTGGCATCCATGAATACACGCCACTGAATTTCAGTACTTCAGCATAATGCTTTCTACTGGTTTCATCATAGTTCTATTTAATGTCATGTTCTCAAATTGTTCCGAGAACATTAAGAAAACTTTCCTTAAAAACCACAAGAAATCTCTAGTAACGTTCAGAGAACGTTCTAAGAATGTATTTTAAAAACATACATTCCGTTCTCAGCATCAACAAAACTTTATCTATCCTCTTTTCTTGTTAAGTGTGTTGGCCTTGCCCACTAATTGGCCGCGCCTGATCTTAATGATTGCTTGTTTCCTTTGAAATGGGGTCTGTTAGAATAGACTAAAATTAACAGAGGTTTTAATGTGTGCAGGGTTTAGTTGGTAGGGCAATTTTTCACAAAGTGTAATGAATTCATTCTACAGAATAGTAGGCTGATACACAGTCACTACAGTAGGTGGCGGCATGCACCTATAATGTCTGTTTGCAGACCACCATAATACCAAAGAAGAAGAAAACTAACAGAATAGCTTTCAGTCTTGGGAAGTAGTGCACTACATGTAGTTCAACACATTTTTTAACATTTTGCAGTAGCTTGGTGGTAGTTCAACTAAACTTAAATCTTGTTAGTTTTTTCAGTAGTTAATTACTTTTTTACTATGTATCAGTGTAGCTAACTACTGGGTTTGGCGGGGTAGGCCATCATTATCAATAAGAATTTGTTCTTAACTGACTTGCCTAGTTAAATAAAGGTTAAATAAATAAAAAAGTGTAAAAAAAAATGCGAGGTAAGCTTCAATCTTCAGGCCATATAAATAGAATGAATAGAATGGCCGTCCCCATTCAACGCTATGGGAGAATTTCAATTGTATCCTCCTCTCATCTTTTCTCCTATTTCCTTGCCTCATTTTCAAAACACATTGGTGGAGAAGGTCAGAGGAAAGGGACCTTTGGATTTCTCCTCCAATGGGATTTAAGAAGGAGGAGAAGAGAGAGGACGTAAGGAGTATGCAATTGATATTCTCCCAATGATGGCATAATGTGTGGACTGGCAGCTATTGTGAGTGTAACCATAAGAGCAAAGCAGGAAGTAAAAGCAAGACATGTACCCATTAATCTGTGCTGTGATTTGTTGAATCAACTCAACTGAAAAAAATACATTCTATTACATGAGCCACATCAGTTGAATGAACATTCTACAATACCATGGAAAATAGGCGTATTGCATCCCAATACCAAGTACGTCCTATTCATTCTATTTCTATGCTTCAGCCATCTTGTTGGTGTAACACTCTTATGAGTCCGTACTGTCATTTTCTCCCACACACTGATTGGCCGCCTCCTTCACTTCCCAGAGTTGTAAAAGAGCTGTGTCCCCATGTTCCCACTGGGTTAGAAATCAGAGGATGTACTTCTGTCATAGACGCAAAACTGGGTCACTCACTTATTTTTCTGCAGGGGCAACATAGTCTGAATATCCGTAGTACACCAATTTATGTAAGCAGTAGCCTATAACTATAGACTCATTATAACATCAGGAGAGTTTTTTTTTAATGTATTACATTTAGTTTTTTACTTATATCAGACATAATTCTTAAAGGTACAATTTGTAAGAAAAGCTCATTCAAATAGCTCTAAATGGCCATAATAAAGTGGCAAGGATCAGAGAATAAAATGCTTTGACGATTGCATACTGTAACTTCAGACCCCAGTCTGACAGCTGCTGGAATAACGGTGGTTGGGTACGATTTGGCGGGAAACGTGGCCTGTGCGCTCTCATGTAAGAGGTGTGGCCACGTGCCTCTCAGGACCCCAGACAGTTGTCCCACAACAAGACGCCATTATGGAGCGAACAAGAAAACATTTAATCAAGGACAATGCTGTCAACAGCAGACAGACAGCAAACTATCTGCTAAAAAAATAAGTTTGGCCTGCCAAAAGGGAGTTGGATGAAGTTTGTGGCAAGACCAGGGTGATTGCATGGAGTGGATAGAAGTTTATTCTAGAACTGATGGATAGTAAAGCTTAACTCAACTGGGCTAACGTTGGCTCTGCTAGAAATCATACTTTATATCTATCTATCTCGCTTGTCATCTAACGTTAATCGTACTATGTTCCAGGAAAGTGTTATGTATTTTGACGACTCCTTGTACTAGAAAGCTGGCTGAGGTAGATAACTAGTTAACCGAGTTAGCTAGCAAGCCAATCTAGTTAGCAAGGTAGCTACTTTGCTTAGCATGAATTCACTATTCAGAATCTGTCAATATGCTTACAAATCACAGCTTCATAGTTCCATTTTGATCCATGCAATGTAGCGATGCCTTCAATTGTGTAGGCGACACCACACACATTTAAATAGGAAAAAAACTAAACGTAATTTGTCTGTCACAAATGTTGAATAAAATGTTATTTGAACTTACTCTGCTGATTGTCCGTGGTGTTGGTCCTTCAGCTTGAGACAAAATACCCATAGGAAAGCATTATTAAACCAACTTCAAAACACTGGTCTATGTGTGCGGTAATCAAGGTGTGTTTGCTCATGACCAAAGGCACATGCACAAGACAGAAGAAGTATATGCAAGCGATGCATGCTTACTAACAGGTGGTATATGGTTTTGTTAATGTGCCAAGTGACACCATTTCGACTTCAGTACAGGCACTCTAAAAAGTCAGGTAAACAATACTTTCCTGTAGATATTTGGTCTCAAACTGCATAGATAACCAGTAGAGTAAGTTCACGTGTAATTTTATTGAAGTGCTTTGTTTCAGACTGTATACCAATAATTGGTTTCAAAGTCAGATTTTTTTATTAGGCAAGTAGCTCGCTGGTACTTTTTTTATGTCTTGACCTGATCCAGGGTACGAGAAATGTTTCATACGTTTGGTGTACTGGCATTGAGTACAATTACTACACGTATAGTTGGCAGGGGAATAAGCAGGAGACTAGTCTTGTTTGCGCCTTGGCTGATGTCGAATCGGACAACACAATCTTTAATGTTTTTAGCTCTAGATAGATAGATAGATAGATAGATAGATAGATAGATAGATAGATAGATAGATAGATAGATAGATAGATAGATAGATAGATAGATAGATAGATAGATAGATAGATAGATAGATAGATAGATACTTTATTGATCCCCGAGGGGAAATTTCTTTGTCAATCACCTAAGAAAAAACACAGGGCAGGTGCAAAATGCCAGAACTAAAATACACAAAAGACAGATACATGATACATAGAGCTGCAGCATGAAAAAGTATAAAAATACAAGAAGTGAGTGCAAAAAAGCTATAAAAAGACATTGCATAGTATGGGTGGATGGCTGAATATGTACACTATACATTGTTACAGAGTGTAAGGTGAAAAAATAAAGATACAAATATTTAAAGTTAAATAAGGAGTATTTGCATGGTTAACTATACTATACAGGTAGAGAAATACTTAAATAGCTAAAAGTACATATGATATAAGTGAGGGTAATACTAGTTTACTTAATATACAGACTGGTTAAATGAACAGGTAAGTGAATATTTTGCATGATTAAATTAACTGTACAGGTAAATATACAGTCAAATTTACAGGTAAGTGAATATTTGCATGGTTACAATAACTGTACAGGTTAAGTGGCCGCAGGAGGCTGTTGAAAGGTATTACCTACAGCTGGGTCTGAGTGTAGAATGTGCCTATGTTTTTTATGATGACTAGTAGGACTTTGTGGGGTGTAGGTAGTGACCAGTTGGATAGGAGGTCTGGCTCTAGGGCTTGTGGGCTGCTCAGTAGTTGTGCTCAGTAACATCCATGAGTTTACTTTCAGCTTGATTTAACCATGTCTGATTGTAGCCCTTTGCTCTAAATCTTTCTAGGAGCTCATACTTTCTTCTGTTGAATGCGCTTTCACTGGCACAGATGTGCTTGACCCTATGTAGTTGACTTATAGGGAGACTTTTCTTTAGAGCGGAGGGGTGGAGGATATTGTTTCTGTCTGTTCCCTTTCTGAATAGATCAGATGAAAGGAAGGTACCTGGTTTGGTGACATGTATGTCCAGGAAGTATACAGGTGTCCTGTAATGGAATTCAGAAATTGGTGAAAGGACATTAGGTCACCCTTGTAGACAACAAAAATGTATTCAATGTAGCATTTCAAAATGACCAGGTTCTCGAATGTGAGCTTTTTCAACATACCCGAGGTGTAGGTTAGCGAGGTTCGCTGCCATCCTTGTGCCCATGGCTGTTCAACTACACTGCAGGAAGTAGGCATCGTCGAAGTAGGCATTGTTTTTGTTGAGCACCAACCTCATGAGTTCAGCTAGGAAAGAACAGGGTGGGTTGGGATTTGTTCTCAAGTCAAGGAAATGGACACAATGTTCAATTCCTAACTCATGAGGAATGACTGTGTACAGGGACTGGACATCTAAAGACACATTGTTCTGGTATCTCGGTGTCAGTCAATAGTTTTAGAAAGTCACCTGTGTCTTTGAGATGAGATGGCAGAGTTGAGACAATGGGTTTTAGGTGGTGGTCGACATAGAGTGAGATGTTTTCAGTTATGCTCCCAATCCCTGACACGATGTGTCTGCCTGGAGGATTGTCCATGTTCTTGTGTAAATGAGACACTGTGTAGAACAGGGGGATGCAGGGATGTTGGACATGCAATAACTAATTTCTTGTATTAGCTTGGGTTCACATGTAATATAATATATTCATATATTTATTTAATGTTTCAATTGCCGGTTGATTCTTGTGCTTTTACTTAGCTAACATCTATGTCATGTCAAAATGTACTTTTTCACAAACAAAAGAGACAGTTGATAGAAGCATGGTACAGCCCAGGCTACCGCAAAATTAAATCAAAGTTTATTGGTCGTGTACACAGTTTAGCAGGTGTTATAGCAGTGCAGTGAAATGCTTATGTTACTAGCTCCTAACAATGCAGTCAAATGTCAAACAATTAAAATGTAATTTATACATAGCGTATGTACACTGGGGGAATTTACAGTAGATAATCTAAGAATGATATTTACAGCAGTAGGTATATTAGAGTGAGCTATGTCAAGAATCCAGTATATAAATACATATGAAGTGTGTATAAACAGTGTAACTAAAATACAATGTACAGTAGTAGAAATACTGTCGGGATACAGTATTTAAATACACAGTGTGAAACGGGAAGTGACCAGTGGTTCAATGTCTCTATAACATGAGAAAGCAGCGTTGGCTGTAAGTGTGTGTGTGTGTGTGTGTATGTGCATGTGTATGAGGTGTGTGTGTGATAGCTTGTGTGTGTGTTTTGTGTGAGTGGGTAGGCATCACCTGGTAGATGGCTATGGATGGCTGTTCATCATTCTGATGGCCTGGTAGTATAAGTAATTTCTTAG
This sequence comes from Thymallus thymallus, assembly GCA_023634145.1. NCBI lineage: Eukaryota > Metazoa > Chordata > Actinopteri > Salmoniformes > Salmonidae > Thymallus > Thymallus thymallus. The sequence goes on along the minus strand of CM042392.1, from coordinate 7,788,622 downwards.
TCTCTCAGTCTTGGCTTTGATGCCAAGTAGTTGATGCAAAGTAGTGTTCACCAAAGCTATAAACTATCTTTGGTGTGCGTGAGATTTCTCCTATGTCATGTTAGCTGTGTGCTGCAGTGGATGTGAGGCGCTTGTTACTAGCGCTTATGTTTACATGACTATTACAACTCCACATATAAAAATATTCAAGTTGTTTTGAAACTGTGACACAGATACAGTATGTGGAGAAGAAATTACTGTAGAAATAAAAAAAAAATTAGCTGCAATCAATTCTGCTCCAAGAGTCCTAACATTTTCCTCCGTGACCGTCCGTGATTCCATGCAATTCTGAGCAGGCACTCCGTTAGACAACCCTGTCAGGCTAGCACGCTCTTAGAGTATGGTGCACGAGACAACATGCGTTCAAGTGCAGGCATGCAATTACTATCACTGCCATCGGCATTGACATTGTGCCAAAAGTTCAAACTTGTAAATTACCACTTGAAATATTACATTGTTGTAATAATGTTAACACTGACTGGGGTGACAAGATGGGCAATAGCTGGACAAGACATGCAAGTGTGTTCACTGTTCTACCTTCCAAGGTGTCTCATTTAACCGAACACTTATAACATTCGCATAGACCTAGTTTTCTTAACATTGGCTCATAATGTGTGTGTGTGTCAAGCCGCCGATGTTGCCCACCAAACCATTGACAGAACATTTTCTCCATTAACCCACTCCCAGCCCGGTCCACAGCAGCAGCAGTAGGTGTCACCCTTCAATGCCTGCTGGGCTTCTCCGTAGTAAATATTTTCCATGGCTCCTGAGTCTGGACTGAGTGAAGCAAGTTGGGTGAGAGAGACTTGAGGAGTGTGGCAGTGACAGACAGTGGGTGGGAAAAGAACAATGCAGAGAGAGAGCAGTGCCAGTGCCTGCTCCTCTCTGGGGCCCTGCGATGTCATGTGAAATGACAGGCTGTGTCATCAGAGAGCCCCAGGTCTTTCTCCGAATGTGGCCTGGCTGACTGAGGGCTGGCTGCATGGCTGCCTGTCAAAGCTGAAACTAGTGGACTCTGCTTTTTGAAACAGACTGAGAGGTGACGTTTTGGAACTTCAGAACAGAATGAAGGGGTTTGTTAGTGTTTTTCTCAGGTACTGTAAGGGGTTGGCTGATGTCTCATATACAGTGGCAAGAAAAAGTATGTAAACCCTTTGGAAATACCTGGATTTCTGCATAAATTGGTCATAACATTTGATCTGATCTTTATCTAAGTCACAACAATAGACAAACACGGTCTGCTTAAACTAATAACACACAAACAATTATACTTTGTCATGTCTTTATTGAACACACCGTGTAAACATTCACAGTGCAGGGTGGAAAAGATATGTGAACCCTTGGATTTAATAACTGGTTGTCCCTCCTTTGGCAGCAACAACCTCAAACAAACATTTTCTGTAGTTGTGGATTAGACCTGCACAACGGTCAGAAGGAAGTTTGGACCATTCCTCTTTACAAAACTGTTTCAGTTCAGCAATATTCTTGGGATATCTGGTGTGAACCGCTCTTTTGAGGTCAGCATCTCAATTGGGTTGAGGTCAGGACTCTAACTGGGCCACTCCAGAAGGCGTATTTTCTTCTGTTGAAACCATTCTGTGGTTGATTTCCTTCTGTGTTTTGTGTGGTTGTCCTGTTGCATCATCCAACTTCTGTTGAGCTTCATTTGGCGGACAGATAGCCTTACATTCTCCTGCAGAATGTCTTGATAAACTTGGGAATTCATCTTTCCGTCGATGATAGCAAGATGTCCAGGCCATGATGCTCCCTCCACCATACATTACAATTGGGATGAGGTTTTGATGTTGGTGTGCTGTGCTTTTTTTCTACACACATAGTGTTGTGTGTTCCTTCCAAACAACTCAACTTTAGTTTAATCTGTCCACTGATTATTTTGCCAGTAGCGCTGTGGAACATCCAGCTGCTCTTTTGCGAACTTCAGACGTGCAGCAATGTTTTTTTTGGACAGCAGTGGCTGCTTCCATGGTGTCCTCCCATGAACACCATTCTTGTTTAGTGTTTTACGTATCGTAGACTCGTCAACAGAGATGTCTGTAAGTCTTTAGCTGACACTCTACGATTCTTCTTAACCTCATTGAGCATTCTGCGCTGTGCTCTTGCAGTCATCTTTGAAGGATGGCCACTCCTAGGGAAAGTAGCAACAGTGCTGAACTTTCTCAGTTTATAGACAGTTTGTCTTACCGTGGACTGATGAACATCAAGGCTTTTAGAGATACTTTTGTAACTCTTTCCAGCTTTATGCAAGTCAACAATTCTTAATCTTAGGTCTTCTGAGATCTCTTTTGTTCGAGGCATGGTTCACATCAGGCAATGCTTCTTATGAATTGTAAACTCAAATTTTGTGAATGTTTTTATAGGGCAGGGAAACTCTAACCAACTTCTCCAATCTCGCCTCATTGATTGGACTCCAGGTTAGCTGACACCTGACTCCAATTAGCTTTTGGAGAAGTCATTAGACTAAAGGTTCAAAAACTTTTCCCAGCCTACACTGTGAATGTTTAAATTATGTATTCAATATAGACAAGAAAAATGTCTATGTCTACACTGTTTGTCTATTGTTGTGACTTAGATCAGATTTTGACCTATTTATGCAGAAATCCAGGAAATTCCAAAGGGTTTACATACTTTTTCTTGCCACTGTACCTCATATACCATGTCTCATAAACACACAAGCTATGGGGTAGAGTATGCCACAGTTTATCTTACAATTTACATAAACCCCCATTTAAACCCCTTGTCAAGCTCTCCATTTCTCCATTTAAATGTGCTTAGTGTGTGTGCACTATCTCAGGCAAGAATTCTCATCAGCTCAGCTGTGTGTATAAGTGTTTGATTAGGTTCTTGGCACGGTATACCCTCTGTGTGCAGTGGTACCTGGTGAAAAATCAACATCACAAGATCCAGGCGGCTCTTTACATCTGTTTCCATGCTTAGGGTAGTGTCTTCTCTCCTCTCTGACCTAACACAATCTGTTTGTGTGTGTGTGTGTGTGTGTTGCAGGCTAAGAGGTGGATGTACGTGCACCCAGCCAATGGGTACAATATGTTAACAGAGTTTGCACACCGCCAGAGAGGAAATGCTGCGGCAGTGCCTGTAGACACGTGAGTTCTGTTTTCTTGGTCTGACATACACAAACACACAGCCCTGCTGTTACAGTAAAACTAACTCGCACCCTGTCCCTCACCCCTCAACTCTTTGTGTAGTTCAAATAACTAATTTAATTATTTCATTCTTCTCACGGTGTCCATTTGGCCCAAGTCAACGTAAAAAGACCCAGCCAACAAGAAACAGTTTAACTCAATGTTTTATGCATGATGCACCCAGGGCCGGCCCTCGGCATAAGCGACAGACTAGGGCCCCCAACCGCTAGGAGGTCCCCGACCAAAAATAAAGAAAAACTCAGTCAGGGTCTCAACTTTTTGTTGGGCGTTAGAATAGTAGAATACACAAGGTGCAATTTAGAAATGTGGTTGTGCATCAGCAGTTTTCCTCTTGTTATGTCAGTAACTGACAGTCACTCAATTAGTCCATGTCAGCAATATTTTATTTATTTATTGGTAAATTAGTCTAGCCAACTACCTAAACTTGTATTAACCATGGCCGAATTACCGACCAGACACGAATGGCATGGACCAGGGACTCTGACCTCCAGGGGGCCCCCATTGATTTTGTTAGTCACTCTCACTCAGATCATATTAACATGGCAAAATGTGTTGATTTTCAGGAAATTATCTTTAAAACTGCAAAAATGTCTCTCCACCCCATGGCAAAATGTGTAGAATTGTAGGAAATGTACTTTAACTCTCTCCACCGTCAAGAGTGGGGCCAATAGAATGTTTTGCCCGCGAAGTGAGGAAAAGGCTAGGGCCGGCCCTGGATACACCAAGCACACTGGTTTAGTGTTCAAGGCATGATGTAGTCTATGTACTGTGTTGTCATTATTTTGGACTGCTTTGAGGGTGTGTGTTCTTTTTCAGCACCATGTTAAATGATGAAATTCAGAGTGGTGTGTGTGTAATACCATCCTCCTATGAATCACTAGTATTCTCAGAAGGATTTTAGTCTCACAACAGTTGGAGAAGGGGTTGCTCACTGCAGTCTACATTTGACCATGTTAATCTTTCCTCAGTGATGGAATGTACTGCAAATAAGTAAAATGTTTTCCTTGATAATGACTTACTATGTATTACTTTTATTTAAATGAACGTCTCAGATGATAATGGTAATATTGTTACTGTATCCAATTTATTTAGTTACTGTATAGATTTTCAGAGGGAGTATGTGAGATGAACATCCAGCACACTCATAAGTGCAATATAGGATCTCTGCCTTCAGGGTAGAACTATTGGAGACACAGCCAGAGGAAACGCACATCTCTTCACTTTCCCTAGGTATTTATCTTCCAAATGTACACACGTGAATTGAGAACCATTTAAAACACAAAACACTCCACTGAACGTTCTGCCTTCTACTGAAAGGACGTGCAGTTAAAAATAGTGTGCAGGTCAATGTTCATCTCTCAGCCCGGCTAGCTGGTTGTACATAAGTTGATGGATCATGTTAACAAACAAGCATTGGACATCAACAGGCTCGCTCCCTGCTGTATTTACCAAGGAGCCTTCTGGCAACGCAGGGCTTCTCCATGTCTCCCTGCGGCTGCTCCCCCGACACACAGCCCTAATGAACCCTGGGCCTCTCATCAGCCCTGCAACACTGGGAGGCAGACCACCCCGACACACACACACACGCAGGCACAGAGGCACATGCACACATACAGGCACATGCACAAATGCACGTACCCACAGACATTGACACACACAAATACACAGACATGGACAGATAGACAAAATTGCAACGAAGGTCTCCTCTAAAGTCAGACTTTAGGCATTGTAGAGTACACTGCACAGAGTATCCCTAAAGCCAGAGTGAGCTGAGGACAACCTTACATTGAAGTACCTGTGCACGTGTGTTTAAATAAACCAGAGATGTTTAAACCTGTGTGACTTGTGTGTATGTGGGTGGTAGGAGGTAGCGCTATGCCCCTGGGCACTGGCTCCGAACCTGCCACACACACTGGCCCGTCTCCGCTTGATCGGTCAAACAGCGTCGGGATGAGTGAGTGTGTCTGCCACGGAATCCTGTCTCCTACTGGCGTTGCCACAATTTTCCCGGACAGGTGGGTCTCAAAGGCAAAGTGCTTAGTGATCAGGAGCAAACCCCGGCGAGCGGCTACAAGGAGATTCATGATCCCAACCGTGCTGAGCAGGACAGGTACGCCGCGACGCATCGTCAGCCCAGATGAGAGGCAAATTTATTGGGCAACGGTTATGAAGCGAGGCAGCGGAGCGTAGCGGTAACAACACTTCTACACGGAGTGGCGAAGGAAGGTGTCACAGTCTTCAAGTACCTGGGCCCGCCTGCCTGCTGCGGGTCTGGGAGTTTTGCCTAGGGACTAGTCTGTCACATTACACTAGATGCATTGCCATTCAGGGCCTGCGCGCTCCCGCGGCCTGACTATGAAATAGGCCAACTTTCATGTCTGCCTCATCTCTCTCCGTCGCCTCACTCCACTGATGGCACAGTTGGATAGTTTTTTCTTCTTCTGCGCTACAGCAGTTGGTGACTGAGACGCAAACACAGCAGCACAGCACTCAGTCAGTCCCTGCGCAGTGCTAGCTAGACAGATATCTGGGAAACTCACAGTAGCAAGAAGCAGGAAACTGGAAATGTCCTCCCGCTCTCTCCTGGCTTGTCGTGTTGTCAGGACCTGGTGCTGAATTTGCTTATGACATATAGGGCTATATTTGTGCATTCTGGATTCTTTAGAATATCTCAGGGAATTGAGTTTAAGTATTTAACCTATAATGAATATGTTATATTGTCATGTGCAACAACTATTGTATTGTTACATATTATTAAACATACAGAAATGAGTGTGTTTAAATATGTTGTAATTAAATAAATTATTGTTACATTTAAGTTGTATCAATAGTTGTGTCAAGCATGATCCAAATTGACTAGGGAGCTGCATTTAGTTCCATGAAATACTGTATATCAATGATTTAAATCAACCTGTACATTGTGTCTGGGCTTTTCTTTGTTGGAATATTTCATCTCAGACAAAGGAAAATGCAATGGAGCCCCATTTCACTGTGTCTGTTATTGTCTTGGCAGAACCATAGTCCATCCATTCCAGGCTGTGGCTTGAGTGGCGTTCTGGGCAGTGACTAGTGGTGTATTTATTTCAGGCTATTTGGACTGAGATACTCTGACTGACCTTCAAGCTGAAGCATATGTTGTTCAAGAGCAGCTAGATCCTACTGCTGTCCTGCCGTATGCCTGATACAGGATCCAGCATGGCAGACACGCAGGCAGGGAGATGTCCAGTTTGGAGCCCTGACTGGCCAGAGAGGCTTCTATCCTCTCCAGCTGACAGGCCAAGCTCTCTCCATCTCTTTCTCACACATACAAACACACACAGCCCCGCGGCAAAAGGGCCAGCCACAGTCACTCTCAGCCTCCATCACTGCTGTCCAGCCAGGGTTTGACACAGGGTTGGCGGGCAAAACCGGAGTGTCAGCCGCCGCGTGACGCCTGAGAGGAACATTAGTCTCAGCATCTGGCCGAGCAGTGTGTGTGTGACAAAGAGGGATCACAGTGGGAGGGTGGTTTCTTTGCACTTTGTCTGTGTGTGTACATGCGTGTGTGTGTGTGTGTGTGTGTGTGTGTGTGTGTGTGTGTGTGTGTGTGTGTCTTGATCCAAGCAGCAGCTGAGCAACCCCTACAAACATCAACGTCTGGTCGTGCAACAGAGACAATGTCATCTGGCCCCGGGGCTGGAGCTTCACCACTGATCAGATGGACAAGCAGCTCCCTGTGGTAGAATTACAGCCTGACAAAAACACCATGCACCTCTGAGTGACAGTCTGCACACCAGATTCCCTTGGACAGACAGGCCTGCGAATAGCACCGAGCAGCAGTAGGCTTTTCAGCAACATCTCAACTGGTGGTCAAGCTGGCTGCGCCTGGCCAGAACCCTGCCACCGCCAGATGAGACCGGGTACAGGGGGAGGGAGGGAGTGGGAGAGGGAGGAGTTGTAGCCTTGAGATACTGCAGAGTTTGGGACTGCACTTTTTGTGTGCATCTCATTCTGTGGTGTTGGGGGGCTGGTACTAGATTTGATGTAGAGATGCAGAGGAGGCAGCAGTTGGTGTTCATAGGCTCAGGTTGGCTAGTTAAGAGCTAGCTCTCCTATTCTCCATCTGGCAGGGAACTGTACAGGGGGCTGTGATATGGGCTCCGGCAGAGCATGGAGAGGGGGAAGGGAGAGGGGGGTGGAAGTGGGAGAAAGCTGTTGGAGACAGAGAAAGAAGTGGAAAGGGAGAGATGGAAAGGAGAGAGAAGGAAAGGGAGTTAGGCAGAAATAGAGTGGGAGAGGACCATCCAAATTATTCTACAGTAAGCTAATTGCCAGACTCAATAAAACCAAAGCAGAAACACCACTATGTCTTATTTCCACTTTTTTGTTTTCTACAGGCCTGACTGTAATGAGGTTTGCTCATCATGCCCACTCTGTGTTTGTAAATAATTCCACACTGGTTTACCCTAGTGGCCACCCCCAGCCTCACGTGATGCCTGACTAACAGTACACTCTTAGAAAAAAAGGATTCCAAAAGGGTTCTGAGGCTGTCCCCGTAGGAGAACCCTTTTTGGTTCCAGGTAGAACTATTATAGCTTCCATGTAGAACCCTCTGTGGAAAGGGTTTAAAATGAAACCCAAATGGGTTCTACCTGGAAAAAGGGGGTTCTTTAAAGGGTTATCCTATGGGCACAGCCGATTAACCTTTTTTGGTTCTAGATATAACCTTTTTTTGTAGGAGTGTACAGTCTACCTTTCACCACCCCTCCCTCTCTCCTCTCCTCCACACCTCCTCTTTGCCTCTCCTTCCCTCTTCCCCTGTCACTGTTTACCTTTCTTTACAGTTTTCTTTTCTGATGCTCTCCTCTCCCACCCTGCTTTGGGAGTTTCTCCATGAGATGTCACATCAGGTGACCAATAATGTATTCTTTCAGATGAACTCTAGATGTGTGGTAATATTCTATGGCCCACAGCTGCAGGCATCCACGCTGTGTGTGTGTGTGTGTGTGTGTGTGTGTGTGTGTGTGTGTGTGTGTGTGTGTGTGTGTGTGTGTGTGTGTGTGTGTGTGTGTGTGTGTGTGTGTGTGTGTGTGTGTGTGTGTGTGTGTGTGTGTGTGTGTGTGTGTGTGTGTGTGAAATGTATCCACGTTGTAGCATGTTAATGTTGCATTATACAGTGGCAAGGAAAAGTATGTGAACCCTTTGGTATTACCTGGATTTCTGCATAAATTGGTCAGAAAATGTTATCTCATCTTCATCCAAGTCACAATAATAGACAAACACAGTGTGCTTAAACTAATAACACACAAATTGTTGTATTTTTCTTGTCTATATTGAATACATAATTTAAACATTCACAGTGTAGGTTGGAAAAAGTATGTGAACCCCTAGGCTAATGACTTCTCCAAAAGCTAATTGGAGTCAGGAGTCAGCTAACCTGGAGTCCAATCAATGAGACGAGATTGTAGATGTTGGTTAGAGATGCTCTGCCCTAAAAAAACACACACAAGAAGCATTGCCTGATGTGAACCGTGCCTCGAACAAAAGAGATCTCAGAAGACAAGAATTGTTGACTTGCATAAAGCTGGAAAGGGTTACAAAAGTATCTCTAAAAGCTTTGATGTTCATCAATCCACGGTAAGACAAATTGTCTATAAACTGAGAAAGTTCAGCACTGTTGCTACTCTCCCTAGGAGTGGCCATCCTTCAAAGATGACTGCAAGAGCACAGCGCAGAATGCTCAATGAGGTTAAGAAGAATCCTAGAGTGTCAGCTAAAGATTTACAGAAATCTCTGGGACATGCTAACATCTCTGTCGACGAGTCTACGATACGTAAAACACTAAACAAGAATGGTGTTCATGGGAGGACACCACGGAAGAAGCCACTGCTGTTCAAAGAAAATCTTGCTGCACGTCTGAAGTTCGCAAAAGAGCAGCTGGGCGTTCCACAGCGCTACTGGCAAAATAATCAGTGGACAGATTAAACTAAAGTTGAGTTGTTTGGAAGGAACACACAACACTATGTGTGTAGAAAAAAAGGCACAGCACACCAACCCAATATTGCAAGCTCTGATGTTGCAAAAATGAAAATACTGTAAGTAGTCAGTTGTCTGCCATACATACAGAAACACCATTAGGATATCGTAATGCATCGTGGACCAGTACGAAACAAAGTATGAACATGTATGCACTAACTAACTGTAAGTCACTCTGGATAAGAGCATCTGCTAAATGACTAAAATGTAGATGTAAAATGAAATATAGACCTGTAAACACAGATACAATGGGTGGAAATATCAACTATGAATTTTGAATGTACAGTAAGCTTTCATTTTTGTTAGCTGATTAATAGACAACTTTCTTTCTCTCGTTCAGTGCTGTATGGTCCTGCCTGACAAAAATACATACAGTTACACGTCTTTTGAAGCTGTGGCTATTGTAATCGGCTCTAAGGAAAACAAGTTGGCTCAGACATCAAAATTAATATTTTTGGGGATGCAAGGTTCCTTAAAGGACTTTGTATCTTTTGCCCTTACTCCTGCAATTTAGTCAGGGGATTTATCTTTGGCATCTTTTGGCAATATAGCATTCAAAATCCAATATGGCTGCCACAAAACCATTTCATGGAGTTCAAATCACGTCGTAAATACGAATTTTGTAGATGGGAGACTTTTTCAGAATTGTGTACACCCCTCATGCCTCTGAAGACTGTTTTGGTGTGAATAAATGTATTTCTGAATCCAATATTGCCAACATAATTACACTGACACCAATTGCTCTGGTTTATTTTGTAGTGTGTTATTCTGTCTTTAAAAGGATTTCATACGGCTCTTGGTATAACTAGAACCACGTGGGTGGCACTTCCATGCCTCTGTTGTGTTTGAAAAGCTGAAGTTAACTTGCTTTTCAATGTGTGTTCATGTTTTTTACAACACAAGCACATAGTAGTGTAAACAAGTTACAGGAAAGAAACCTGTAATACAACAGTCAGACACTCTGTAGCATACAGTGCATTCGGAAAGTATTCAGACCACATTACTTTTCCCAAAAAATTTATGTCACAGACTTTTTCAAAAATTGATTTAAAAAAAGAATGTCCCTCAATCTACACACATTACCCCATAATGACAAAGCGAAAACAGTTTATTTTTTATTTTTTTAAATGTAATAAAAATAACCTTTGCTGAGAGACTCGAAATTGAGCTCAGGTGCATCATGTTTCCATTGATCATCCTTGAGATGTTTCTACAACTTGATTGGAGTCCATCTGTGGTAAATTACATTGATTGGACTTGATTTGGAAAGACATACACTTGTCTATATAAAGTCCAACAGTTGGAAGTGCATGTCAAAGCAAAAACCAAGCCATAAGGTCGAAGGAATTGTCCGTAGAGCTGTTGACCAAGAACCCAATGGTCACTCTGACAGAGCCCCAGAGTTCTTCTGTGGAGATAGGAGAACCTTCTAGAAGGACAACCATCTCTGCAGAACTCCACCATTCAGCTCTTTATGGTAGTGGACAGACGGAAGCCACTCCTCAGTAAAAGGCACTTGGAGTTACCCAGACCATGATAAACAAGATTCTCTGGTCTGATGAAACCAAGATTGAAATCTTGGGCCTGAATGCCAAGCATCACATCTGGAGGAAGCCTGGCACATTCCCTACAGTGAAACATTGTGGTGTGGGGATGTTTTTCAGCGGCAGGGACTGGGAGACTAGTCAGGATCGAGGGAAAGATGAAAGGAGCAAAGTACAGAGAGATCCTTGATGAAAACCTGCTCCAGAGCGCTCAGGACCTCAGACTGGGGCGAAGGTTCACCTTCCAACAGGACAACGACACTAAGCACACAGCCAAGACAACACAGGAGTGGCTTCGGGACAAGTCTCTGAATGTCCTTGAGTGTCCCAGCCAGGATTACTGGACAGTTTCCCAGACCAATGCATGAGTCATCACAGCATGAGCTCATTCTTCACATACAGTTACAGTTGAGGTGTCACATGGGCTAGCCAGCCATGGGTGGTAGCAAAATAGGTAGATATGAGGGCAATGCACACCAGCACTTTCCAGATTGGCCTCCTGACATGTGGCAGTCCAGTTCCATGGTGTCTTTATTAACTGCTAGAGGGGAGACTGATGGTGGAGTGGGCCTATCGAGGACAGTTCTGGGAGATTCAGGATGGAATTTATATTGGAGAGGTGTGTTGGTTCGACGTGGTTCTCCAAAGTGGCGCAGTGGTCTAAGACACTGCATCTCAGTGCTAGAGGCGTCACTACAGACAACCTGGTTTGAATCCAGACTGTATCACAACCGGCCGTGATTGGGAGTCCCATATGGCGGTGCACAATTGGCCCAGTGTCGTCCGAGTTTGGCCGGTGTAGGCTGTCATACTTAACTTAACCCTAATTTGCTAATTTTCTGTAAAATAATCTGTCCTCTGGACTCTGACAATGTTCTGGTTTTATATTTGTCGAAGCATTTCTGACACCATGATATGCACTACCCTGCCCTAACCTGATGTATAATGTTGGGGCTCGGGTCGGATAGTAGAGCTCTACGCCATAATGTCACCAAGTTAACATATATGACAACTCCAGGGCAGACAGCCAGGATGGTGGACATTATTATTATTTTTTTTTTAATGTGCCAGCTTCACCCAAATAGCATAAAAGTGAATCGGAACATCCCAATGCCCATCACAAATGCAGTGAGGCAGCAGAAGTTCATGTTTGATTCAGGCAGCCGTATTGAACAAGCAATGAATGAAAGCTTACTTCTAAATAAAGAGCCCAATCCTGGAGATCGGCCTAAGGTCGGCTGGAGTGGTGTAAAGTTTGCCGCCATTGGACTCTGGAGCAGTGGAAACGCATTCTCTGGAGTGATGAATCACACTTCACCATCTGGGTTTGGCGGATGCCAGAAGAACGCTACCTGCTCCAATGCATAGAGCCAACTGTACAGTTTAGTGGAGGATGAATAATGGTCTGGGGCTGTTCTTCATGGTTCGGGCTAGGCCCGTTAGTTCCAGTGAAGGGAAATCTTAACGCTACAGCATACAATTACATTCTAGACAATTCTGTGCTTCCAACTTCGTGGCAACAGTTTGGGGGCAGCCCTTTCCTGTTTCAGCATGACAATGCCCCCGTGCACAAAGCGCGGTCCATACAGAAATGGTTTGTCGAGATAGGTGTGGAAGAACTTGAACTGGCCTGTACAGAGCCCTGACATCAACCCCATCGAAAACCTTTGGGATTAATTGGAACGTCGACTGCGAGCCAGCCTAATCGCCCAACATCAGTGCCCGACCTCACTAATGCCCTTGTGGCTGAATGGAAGCAAGTCCACACAACAATGTCCCAACATCTAGTGGAAAGCCTTCCCAGAAGAGTGGAGGCTGTTATAGTAGCAAAGGGTGGACCAAAAACATATTAATGCCCATGATTTTGGAATGAGATGTTCGACGAGCAGATGTCCACATACTTTTAGTCATGTAGTGTACTTTTGTCACAAAAACTGATGCGTTAAATAGCAAATGTGCCTACTCTGGTCTTCACATGTGCTCTCTAACCAACAGCTAGCAGATACAGTGTGGGTAGGCTGTGTGGGATCGGTAGTTTACATGATGAGACTATTATGGATAAGAGCGGAAAATATGTTTTTCGGAAAGGAGCATCAAGTTTCATCATAACTTCATCTGTAGCCGAAAAACTGCATGGTTTCCCGGGTTGTAATGGGATGATGGAGGACCATACATTTTTTTTATTTTTTTTATTTCACCTTTATTTAACCAGGTAGGTCAGTTGAGAACAAGTTCTCATTTGCAACTGCGACCTGGCCAAGACAAATCAAAGCAGTGCGACAAAAACAACACAGAGTTATACAGTAAACAAACATGGTAAAAACACAATAGAAAATCTAAATACAGAGTGCAAAATGTAGTGCAAAATGCAGTAAGTAACATCATACCATCCTGTGACTCCAAGTTTACTTCCATATAATGGTTATTCTATTAACAATTGCGGAAAAATGTGTTTTCTCTGCCATGTCTCGCATAATTAATTTTGCCAACACAAAAAGATCCCACCATCATGTCAAAAGAACAAATTATCTGTTGGCAACTTTCCTGTTTCCAGCTGTCATCATTTTTTATAAATTGTATGACTTTACTCACATAAAGGGTGGCAGGTAGCCTAGTGGTAAGAGCATTGGGCCAGTAACCGAAAGGTCGCTGGTTTGAATACCTGAGCCGACAAGGTGAAAAATCCTGTCAATGTGTCCTTGAGCAAGGCACTTAACCATAATTTGCTCCAGGGGCTGACCCTGTAGGTATGCCATCATTGTAAATAAGAATTTGTTCTTAACTGACTTGCCTAGTTAAATAAAGGTTAAATTAAAAAAAAACTAAACATAAAAACTAGCTAGGTTACTAGCTAGGTTTCCATCCAATTAGCAACAGATTTTGATGTGAATATTCTAAAATCCACATGAAAACAATATGCACATTTTTCCACCAGTTATATGTTTTCCATCAAATTGATTTATTGCAGATAACAGGCTGTGCGTGATGACGTAGTGAACAAAAAAAATATTTTGCGGTTCAATTCCAATATACCGAATAAATGGGTTTCCATGGCATTTTCAACTCTACTGGCGGTTTTGTCACAAACAAATTTGCGTTATGTAGCGAATGTGTCCACTCTGGCTTTGGCATATGCGCTCTAGCCAACAGCTCGCACTTGCAGATACAGCCTACTAGCGAGATTTGTTTAATTTGTCAAACCGCAGAAAAGTATCGACCAGAATAAGGCCGTCGATATGATATGTATTGGAAAGGAGCATCAACCTCATAACAGTGCAATATCACCACCCTGTGAAGTACATAATAATGTATTTAATCTGTAGCCTATAAACTGCATGCTTTCCCGAATCGTAGTGGGTGGAACACACTATCATCCAGCCTGGTTTTATAGACTAGAGGTAACATAGGAAAAGTAAATCCAGGATACTAAAATTTGTATGAAATGATATGTTTCAGAAGGCTACTTAAGGCAAAAACGAAAGCAGCAAAGCAACCCAAAGGTTGCAGTGTTCGAATCTAATCGCGGACAACGTCAGCACTTTAGCTAATTAGCAACTTTGCAACTACTTACTGAATATTTAGCTACTTTGCAAATACTTGCATTTGGCATGTTCCGTATTTACGTGTACTGTGTTAGGTCTACCCATGAGTCCAGGTTGCAGCATCACGTGACTCCAATTAATTGAATATGATGGTTATTATATTAACATTTGCTCATAAAAGCATTTCCATTTCTCACATAATTAATTTTACTACACAAAAAGATCACAACTTGTCTAGCATATTATTTATTTTGTCAACATTTGGAAAGTGGACGGACATTTTTATCAGGCCTGTCATGACATTTTTTTATCCGACATGTAGTCTTACTTTCCTCGCATAAAAACGACGGAAACTTTTCCAATGAATATCAAAGGTATTATTCAGATGACATCAATACTTGGCTGCAGTTTGACAAATAAAAAAATTAAAATGTATCCATAAAAATCGCATCATGTAGGCTATACCCGCACTGTATATGCGAGCTGTTGACTATAGAGTCCACGTGCCAATACCAGAGTGTGCACACTTGCTATATAACGCAACTTTTGAGAAACCATCAGTAGAGTTGAAAATGCGGTGGAAACCCATTTAACTTGTATTTTCTATTCAGTAAATGGGAATTTAACTACAAAATGTATTTATATGTGCACTGAATCCTCACCTACAGCCTTTATCCGCAAGAAGTCCATTTGTTGGAAACATCTCTGCTGGGAAAATATGCATATTGTTTTTATGAGGAGTTTTTAATATTCGCAAGAAAATCAGTCAATTCTTTGGAAACCTAGCTAGTGTAGTAGAATTATAATGACCATCTTCCATTATTCATTGTAAGGCCTATCGGTAGGCCTATTGACTGGAGGAGAGACAGGGATTGACTCAAATTGGAATGGAACCATTCAAAGACATCTAGGACTTGTGATTTAGTTATTTTGTATGTGATTAGAAAACACTACATGTTAAGGTCATAACCCCATTTCAGTGAACGTAAATCTCGTTTCAACAGTTTCAATATTTTCTCTGATTTGGGCTATATACCTATATAACATATTTGGGTTATGTCATGTGACACAACATAGATTCATGTTAAATTTCATAATAATCTCAATTCAATAATCTTACTTCTATGCACTGTATGGTTTTTAGGCGTGCAACTTGCTGTTTTCATCTTCGACAGATATTGTTAAGACAGTTTGACTGCAGAGCCCAATGATTTATTAACATGTATTTCTGCTATCAGGGTGTAAAAAACACTTGACTTGATTTTATTCATATGGGCACTGACATACTTATATTTTGGACAAACCCGTGATGTGTGTGTGTGTGTGTGTGTGTGTGTGTGTGTGTGTGTGTGTGTGTGTGTGTGTGTGTGTGTGTGTGTGTGTGTGTGTGTGTGTGTGTGTGTGTGTGTGTGTGTGTGAGAGAGAGAGAGAGAGAGAGAGAGAGAGAGAGAGAGAGAGAGAGAGAGAGAGAGAGAGAGAGATCGCGTTAGTGCTCGTGCATGCGTCTCAACTTTGGCTCGTGAGCTCTCATTACCCGTTTGTTTGAGAGGGTTTGGTGGAGGGAGAAGAATATATATAAATATCTTCTCGCCAAGCGGTAGGTTTGTTTTAATTGACACTCACTAGGATTACAAGAAACAAGGAACAACCCCCATCTACCGGCAGAATCTCTGCTATCCTCTTCTGCTCTCCTCTCCTCTCCTCTCTTCTACAGGCCCGCAACCCTCTCAACGCAAGGTTGGTTTCTATACCAGGACAGCGCATTATCAGCTGAAGGTAACCTCAACTTTCACCTGAAATACACATTTTCACACAGTTATTCGATGTGCTATACATTATATGCACATGGTTGCTATTTTCCGAGTTGCGTGTGCAAAAGTTGTAATACTTTGCATTAATAATGACGGATAAAGTGAGTCGTGTAACCGAGCTTTGAGATGGGATAGCCTATGTGGAAGGATTGGCGATATTTCTTTAATTCACAAGGAAACAGGTCAGCATTTACCCGCCCGTCGTATAGTTTAAATATAGCTATCTTATCTGTCATTGTTTTGAATACAGTATGTTCACGGTCAACATTTTGTTTGAAAGAAATCAAGGTTCAAGGTTGAAATTGAGAAGAAGCTGCATAGTACAGTGAACTGCATGATTCTCAGCAAAGCCTCGGCAAAATTGTGAAAAGGCACGAGGGAAAACGGACTAAAAAGGAATTCATAGTAGCCTAAATGTGTTGCCAATTCTTAAATGTCATGATAAATAGTCTTCTGGAGCCACCCAAATAATAGTAAAATAAGGAGGAATTCTGACAGGAATGGAAATACTTTTGATGGCTCCTATATTTCATTTTATCAGTTTTATTCTTCACGAGACAAAAACACGGCATGATTAAGAACAATGCAGAGATGAATTCACCCCAAAATATACAAGCCAACTCGTTTAAAGACCAATACATTATTTTCGTAAGAGAATAATTATATGTGTCTGAGTCATCGTTATTGGCATTAGGCTCTAAACGGCATAATCAATGGGCATTTCTATTAAAAATGAAATAGCAGACAATTACGCGTTTATATAGGCTAACCAAGAACCTGTTATAGGCCTATAGACTTGTGAAATAGTCCTAGCTATAAACTAAGAGGGGATCACGTAAAATATCGATCTAAGTTTAGAAAACGAAATAGGTTGTTTTCAAATTCAGAGAGATGAACACTGGGAGAGCTCGTGCATGCACTGACGCATTTGAATCATTTTTCACTCGGATGAAATGTCATTGCTGGAGGCAAGGGAGACACACGCTTCTAGGGGATATATAACATTTCCTATTCCTTCTAAAGAGGCACAATGAAATATGAATAACATGGATCATTTTATTTTCTGAAATAAATAAGTAACAACAGCTATAGCCTACATTTTGTAAATAAGGTGGGCCACTTCTGCTTTTTCTATCCTCTCTTGGGAACGCATAATAAACACTTCAATTAAATGTCACACTGAACTGCACGTTTTCCATTTTAGGTTTTCTTTGTCCAAGTGAAATTAATCCTGAGTACCTTTTTTTTTTTTACTTCAGTGGTATGAAACTGACAGAGCGCGAATGAACTCCGCTGCTGCTATATAGCACATCCACTTCCTTTAAAGTTTAGACATTTCCGCGCGGTGTTATCTAGGGGGGGCCAATTAAACACACGACTTCTGATCCCCGGGACAAAATGGAAATGTAACAGGTCTTAAAATGATTGGTGTTGGCGTGAGGAAGCGCACCTGCAACTTCATGGAGCTTTGGGAAGTCTAATGGTCCGGACTGTAAGGAGAGTTAGCTTTTGTCTTTTGACACAAAACCTTTAATTCTCCCAGACGTGTTTTATTGTCTGTCAGGCCTCGGGGACAAAACAATACACACATTCGTTATGGATAATATAAATGACTTATTCAACAACATGGTATACAAGCAATACATATATTTTATGGAATTCATTATCTTGGATTAAGGTACAGAATTGAAATGTGAAAAAAGAAACAACCCGATTTAGCCAATATCATGGTTGACATTTGAGAGAGAAGCCTGTCTGTCAGTGTAAGGCGATAGTTTGAGTACAGAATGTTTAAATGGAGAGACGAGGGACATGCTAATGAAGAGTCAGCTGCGGATAATTAGTTTACGTTGATTTTAGGTTACAGTTTAATTGAGAGAGCATTGATCTGGCTTTAAAAGCAGTAATTAGGGCTTACATTACTTACACAGAATGCAGCCTGGCACTGTCACTTAAATACATGCAGCTATATAACGCGAAAATTCATATAAACTAATGTATTCTTAATTGGGATAAGCCTAACGTATTATTTTGGTAATCAGAAAAAAAGAAAAGGGCCTGGCATTTGTTCGTCTTAGAATGGGCCTATGTATTTTGAGGCGTAATATTATTTCGCAGGCCTACATGTGTTTTGTAGGCTAAACTTGACATATGTTAGCTATGACACACACACACACACACACACAACATGAAATCTATAGTATGAATAAATCAGAATCCGGGTAAATTAGGACTATGAACGTTTTACAAATAAAACGAATATTAAAAAAATCCAATCCAAAATGTTGAACTTCTTAAAAAAAAAAGGTAAACATGTTATAGCCTTACTTTGTTATTAGGCCCAAACAGCATGCTCACGGGTAAATGACGATCACATTTAAAAAATGCACGGCGGCAAAAAATACAGGATGAAAAATATCACCCTCACGCGACTGTTTCACTGAAGACGTGCCTTTCCACTAGACGATTCACATAAAGTTATCGAATCCATTTCAACAAGTGAGACTACTGAAACTCCATAATACAGTTTATACAGATAAAAATGTTTTCAAATGACAATTCAATATCCAAGGTTTAACCTTCTAATTCAATCACACCAAGAGATTATGCAAATATCATTAAACCGTATCGTGTCTTTAAGCTGCGATTTAGTCTCCACTAATGTCGTCTGGTAACTAAAACCCATAGAAAATAAAAGTAATGAAAATATCAATACCCAAAGTGTCTCTCTCCACGCTCTCGCAGCCAGCATGCACGGCGGGTTTGAGGGGAGAGTGACAGCTCTTTGTTGGTGAATAGAAATCAGTGGCATAGAGAGAGGGGGCGACTCCTCCTACCAAATTATCCAAACTGGGCAGGCTTTTGCTCTCTTCACAAATAGGACACGTCTCTCCAACTCAGGCAGTCCCAATCTGACCTTCAAGCACACGGAACCCTATAACGGGAGATCGGTGTGGGACTGTCGAGAGAAAAACACCTAATCTAAAATTCAGCAATTTTAACCGTCCATCACCGTCGTCATCAGTGCATATACCGCCGGATCAGCTGGACTATACTTGTTTTTTTTGGCTACAAAACATTCAGGGGAGAGGAAAATAATTTATTCCTGCCTTAATTTCTCCCCGTCCCTCATCTCTCCACCACTTGCAGGGGAGGTGAGCTGATCTGAGTGTGTCACTTGTTTGTTTGTGTGTGCCTGTCTAACAGCAGAGCCAGTCGGATGCTCTGAACCTACGGGACGCAGAGCTGTATATGGAAGTTGTGGGCTGCAAGGCAGAAGCGAGCAGTTACACATTGCGTCGTTCAGGAGCGGGAGCCATGCTGTTCCACGGGATCTCCGGTGACCACATCCAAGGCATCATGGAGGAGATGGAGAGGAGATCCAAAACAGACTCGCGCCTGGCCAAGGGCGTGCAGCTCAACGGAAGGGAAACGGTAAGAAAAGTGAACTAACTGCATTGTTTTCTTTACTTTTTCTGACATCCATGAAGATTAAAACTTAAATCCGAATGGACATAACTGTTAAAACGCAAGGAAATGCTTTATGAAGCTGTAGATGGGCTAAGATATCTGCAAGAAATAATCACTCGAAAGAAAATGTTGCGGTTAATATTGCGTTTACAGGTTCCTATATGGACACAAAAAATAAAATAACATGCAGCTTATTGTATGTTGAAATTTTCGGACGTAATAAAAATATATGAAATTATAGATAGATACTTTATTGATCCTCGATGGGAAATTTCTAAAAGCGGATCAATCTCACATTCCCTCAACACGGGATTGAACCAGGGACTTATATATCTTCAGTCTGACGCTCTCCCAACAGAGATATTTCGGCAAGCTAAACTAAACTAAGTGAAAGTGCATAAAGTAAGTGACAATTATTACGCACAATTTGCCAATTTATTACACAATTTATATTTTAACCAAATAATACATTGCTGTTGTTATTGTTAATTTATATAATATATAGGCCTAATGAAATACTTATTACAGAAATAATAATTAGTTTGGATATTATTAGCATCTACATAATAATTTATTAGAAGACTACATAACTCCTGTTATTATTATTGTATTATTATTATTATTCATTGTTGTTCTTGTGGCAGTAATGCTAAGATATAGATGTGTGAAAGTAGGAGCATATAGGCGCACCAGGCTGTCGATACAGTTTATTTTAAATGTGCAATGAAGCGTAATTAATTATTCTTTGTCATTGTAATACATTTATGTATACAGCCTCCATTTGTTAGATAAATTGAACGCAGTTACTCCCTAAACAAAACGCTCCCTGCATGTTGACATTTTCAGCTCCGCGGGAATTTCATGGGATTTGCTTTTAAACCGAACTGTCATATATAGGCTACTTAAGTACGTCTAACGATCGTTCTACTAATTTATAAATGTTTAAGAAAATGGTGCAATGCTCATATTAGGCTAATATGTAATTTTCAGATATGTTACAGCTTTATCAGACACAAGCCAAACCCCACATGGGAAGTATAGGCCTAACCACATGCGCAGGATGTGAGCCATGCATTCCCACATTTATTAATATTCCCCTCCCCTCCCTCCTTTCCAGTCCATGCCTTCGATGGGCCCGGAGAAACCCGCGTTGTGTGCCGGCTGTGGAGGCAAAATCTCGGATAGATATTACCTACTCGCCGTGGACAAACAGTGGCACCTGCGGTGCCTCAAATGCTGTGAATGTAAACAGCATTTGGAGTCAGAGCTAACGTGTTTTGCCAAGGATGGCAGCATCTACTGCAAGGAGGATTACTACAGGTAAGAAAGCATAAGGTTTTGAATTGTTGTTTTTCGGTAGGCCTAGTGAAATTATTGATTTTAATATTCGACATTGAACACTCTCTCACTCTCTCTCTCTCTCTCTCTCTCTCTCCCTCTCTCTCTCTCTCTCTCTCTCTCTCTGTGTGTGTGTGTGTTTGGCATTAGGACTGTCATACAAACTATTGTTAATGTCTGAAACAATAGACCTATAACACAAACACAGGCTACAGAAAATTTGAAATAGGTTAAATATATGCACAAAACGCTTATGGGTTCGATCAGCTATAGCTTTGGCATATTCAACAGGTCATACAAAGAAGGCCCCATACAATTAATCATACAAAAAACGTTTTTTTAATGTAACCTTTATTTAACTAGGCAAGTCAGTTAAGAACACATTCTTATTTACAATGACGGCCTACCTACAGGGTCAGCCCCTGGAGCAAACTAGGGTTAAGTGCCTTGCTCAAGGATACATCGACAAGGTTTTTCACCTTGTCGGCTCGGGTATTCGAACCAGCGACCTTTCGGTTACTGGCCCAACGCTCTAAACGCTAGGCTAACCTGCCGCCCCCATGCTGCAAATCCGAGGTGTTATTATAGTCCTGCCAACCTTTTCCTGGATGGAGGTTATGACGTTATAAGCAAACTGCTGAATAAAACACACTAACAACACGGAGGTGTATTTTATGCAGCCACTCCTCGCTGTGTGTGTTTCATTTTTTCAATCCCGTTTGGAGTGTTTTAGAAGTGTCATGTCTGCGCGTGTTTTAAAGAATTGCGTCCTTGTTCCAGAAGGTTCTCAGTGCAGAGGTGTGCGCGATGCCACCTCGGGATATCGGCATCGGAGATGGTGATGCGTGCAAGGGACTCGGTGTACCACCTGAGCTGCTTCACGTGCACCACGTGCAACAAGACACTGACCACCGGCGACCACTTCGGCATGAAGGACAGCCTGGTGTACTGCCGGGTCCACTTCGAGACCATAGCCCAGGGAGAGTACCCCCACCCCGGCCTCAACTATTCCGAGCTGGCGGCTAAAGGCGGAGGTCTGGCCCTCCCTTACTTCAATGGCACCGGGACAGCTCAGAAGGGAAGGCCTCGCAAGAGGAAGAGCCCCGCCATGGGCATAGACATCGCCAGCTACAACTCAGGTGAGGAGACGGAAAGGAGTTGCTGTTTGGGGAGTTGTACGGGGGAATTGACTCTATTGCACTGTTTGACGTTTCGATGGGGATGTTTTGGTTAAGGCCAATAACCTGTTGTTGGGCTACATGCTAACTAACGAACCCATGACGCGTTCTGGTGAACTGAACAGAACAGAAAAGAGAGTGTCGAATATGGATGTTTGATTAATTATTTGGCTTGATCCGTGTTTAAGGGCATATGCCTCATCTCCGTAGGCTTACACCAAATGCAATTTGAACGAAAAAAGTGGGGACAAGAAAGAGAACAATTATCCATTCCACACATTTGAAGATGCCTGCTATGAATGTGTGCTCTGTTCATGAAGTTGCCTATTTGCATTTATCCTCTCTAGGCTAAATTGCATGTTGTCAAAATGTATCAAAAATGTACTCCCACTTAACCATTAGATTGACTTGTATAGCCTAATTATGGCTCTCATTAGGTCATCGAATTTGTAAAATGGGTCTTGAACCAGTGACCTACGCACGTGCAGGGGTTAAAAGTAATTTGGGCTCAGCTACCTAACATGTCGCCTTTCGTCTTTCTTGCGGGAAATTGCCTCCTCGTTATACAATCCAGGTAATTTTACATGAAAAAAACTGGCATTGAAAACGTGAATGTTATAATGGAACAAACCCCGCGGCGCCTCTTTTGTTGTCGCTTTTTACAATTAGTGTCCGGTTGATAAAGTTTGTCACTGTGTGCCAAATTTGCTCTGTTCACAATGAGTGGAGAGGAATAAGGGTAATCTGCGTGTTAAATAATCGTTCTGCGTTAATTGAAGGTGAAGTGGGAATGCCTGGCTTCCAACCACTGAATCATAGTCGGTAAATCAGCACAGTTCTCAGAAACAGTGAGTGAGATGGAGCGGTGATACAAAAAATAACAGATCAACAAAAAAACAACATTACATCCTCTCCAGTATCTATAGAACAATTACTTTAAATTGTTTTATAGACATCATGCGATGTTTTTGTTATGTCCTCTAATAGGGCCTATGACAAGCCTAATGTGTTATGTTTCTTGGGCTACAGTATTTTGCTTTAATAACGACAAGGGTGATAATGGATCTATTCTAAATACAATTTTCAGAAAAATGCCCATAATTTCTTTCTGTTTTGTTTTTATGTTCAGCTGTAGTTGTGCTCTCCATTTTTAAAGCACTTTTGGTTGCACTGCAAAGAAAACGATTGGATTAAACTAAATACTACTTTTGTCTATAGCGTTCCAAAAACATTCCATTAGGCATAATCAGAAATTGACGGTCTTTCACAGTCAGTTTCGGGCAAAAACGATATTGTCTAGGTTCCATTGCCTTTACATGCGTATAGCCTACGCTACATCTTTAGATAATTATTCCATGCAGTCAGTCCCATGTCGACCTTGCAGTTGGTATACCCACTTAGCATGTTTTCTTAGCGACCCCTGGTGGGTAGTTGTAGAAAGAAAGGCACTCTGCAAGCAACCATAGCTGAGGAAAATGGGATACCCAAGATTAAAAGATTGAGGTGTTATTTTTTTTGCAGTGCTTTTAAGATGATTGTCTAACATGAATTAAGATGCATATCTGACATCTAGTGGTTAGAGCGTTAGGCCCGTAACCAAAATGTTGCTGGATCGAATCCCTGAGCTGAAAAGGTAAAAATCTGTTCTTCCCCTGAACAAGGCAGTTAACCCACTGTTCCTAGGCCGTCATTGTAAATAAGAATTTGTTCTTAACTGACTAGTTACAAGTTAGTGATGAAATATGAGTAGTAGTCCTGGACTATGGCCAAGATACATTTTAAAAATAAATTCTGCGGCCCAGAGATATTTCATCCTAGGTTAACCTTCGTTCATGTTTAGTTCTGGATCAGCTAAACCAGAATTAGGCCTACTCCTGGATTAAGCTAGTTTGGGTCTGTGAAACCGGCACCAAAGTCTGTCATTTAAACTGCCATTTGTATTTGCAGGGGTGGAAATAACAAGATAGGTGTCTTGAATATATTAACAGCCTGCTATAGGCTTTGTTCTGGTTTATTAGTCAGAGATTTAGAGATGACCGCTCAGGTATAGTAGAATGAGTCAAATCTATCATAGAAATATGCTTTAAACACGTCTGCTGGATGTGTTGAAAATAATCAATTATTTAAAATATTTTCCAATAAACACAAGACAGAATATTAGTATAGTGTATATTGGAGGTAGATATGACATTTTAATGACAATACATTATTGCTTTCTTCAAGCACAGAGGAGTATAAATACTAGACCAAATTGAGGACTGATCAACGCCTACTGTAGATATGGATCTGCTTTACATACCTTCTAAGGGGTTTGTGTCCGTTACATTTTGAATAATTTATGTATGATTCAATTAAAGATTTTATTAAATATTAACTGAAAATTACTTAACATTGTATGCCTTTAAGTTCTATTCAATGGAATCGGTAGTCATCAAAACCTAATCCTAACCCTGATCGGGATGTGTTGTATCTTTCTATAACTAACAACCTTGATTTTGAGAGTGCTGTCCATGTTGTCAACGGGCAGCAGGTAGCCTAGCGGTTAGAGCGTTGGGCCAGTAACCAAAAGTTCTAATACCCGAGCCGACAAGGGGAAAAAGCTGTTGATGTGTCCTTGAGCAAGGCACTTTACCCTAATTTGCTCCAGGGGCGCCGTACTGAACCTGTAGGTAGGCTGTAATTGTAAATAAGAATTTGTAACTGACTTGCCTAGTTAAATAAAGGTTACACAACTCAGGATTATATTTACGAGGATCCAGCAGCACACCACTTTTTGTTTGAAGAATTATACTGCAATGCACACTCTACCACAGTATATCTGTTCTAACCTTGCGCCTCCTCCTTCTCCTCCTCTTGGTCAGGTTGTAATGAGAACGATGGAGACCACCTGGACCGTGACCAGGCCTACCCTCCCTCTCAGAAGACCAAGCGCATGCGCACCTCCTTCAAGCACCACCAGCTCCGCACCATGAAGTCCTACTTTGCTATCAACCACAACCCCGACGCCAAGGACCTCAAACAGCTTGCCCAGAAGACAGGCCTCACCAAAAGAGTTCTACAGGTAAGCAGCAGCCATCGCCTTCCTTTCTGACCTCTGACCTAGTATGACATCGTCACTCTATATCCTCCATTCCATTGTCTGTTCTCATATTTGACCATCAGTTCCATTCAAGTCCATTGAAATCATATTTTTTGGTTTGTTTGATTTTATTACATTTTTTTCATTGGTTTTCTACCAATGTTGTATGGAATGTTGTTAGGCACCAGGTTCCTTGATATACTGTATGAAGGAGATGTATGGTATTTGTAGTGTTCAGGGTTTCTAGACATATAATGAATCCATTTATCACTCCCAATCTCCCTGGGTCAGTGGTGGCAAGAGTAATTTAAGAAAGAGTGCACAAGTCTGTAAGTATCTTTTACAAAATAAAACAACTCTTTCAGCTGGTCATTTCTCATTTGGTTTCTACTCCCTGAGCCCAAAATAATGGCGTCAAAATCAACAGTTTGTAGCAATTGTACTTTACTCTTTCTACTCTACGGGGAGAGTCAGGTAGTGGACAACACTGTGATGTCAAACAGATACATAACCATTGCATTTTATTAGAAAGAAAGGAGACAAAGAAAATAAGTTAATACATTAGACATAAACATAAAGTAAAAGCCATTGGATTGGATTGGTTTGCAGGTATGGTTCCAAAACGCAAGAGCCAAATTCAGAAGGAACGTTTTGCGACAGGAGAATGGTAATGACAAGGCCGACGGCACGTCACTCCCACCGCCCTCGTCCGACAGCGGCGCTCTGACGCCCCCCTCCAGCGCGGCCACACTAACAGACCTGACCAATCCCTCTATCACTGTAGTGACCTCCGTCACGTCTAGTTTGGACAGCCATGATTCGGGGAGCCCCTCACAGACTACCTTGACAAACCTTTTCTAGCAAGCTCTACGACTCTAAGCTCTGAACTCATTTCTTCTTTTTTTTTTCTCCCTAATTTTCATTTACATTTTTTTAAACAACACCTACAGATCTGTGGATACAGGAAGTACTGTACTGTACTGTACTGTACACAACAAAAACAAGAACAACTACAGCAACATTTAAACAGGAGGAAATTATGTTGATGTGTAGCATTTGCAACCGCTTGGCAGCTGTTTGTAGTCAACGTATTTAGTGATTGGTTTTGTATAGAGGACATTTTGAATCTGGACGGCATTGAACAATTAAGAAGAGGGTTCAACAATCTTGGACCAAGCCCAAATGGAACTATTTAAATGGGAAAAGTATATTCTTTTTACTTTATTTTATTTCATTTGTTCATTTGATATGATTGAGTCTAAATTGATCCGTCCCTGATAAATAATGTATTATTTACTGATCAATTAATTTCAAATATTTTGCCCTAGAAATGTGTATGTATGCACTATGTAAGCACTATCCTATTTAAGACATATTTTGATATTTTCAAAATCGTTGAAGTATACATTTGCAGAATACGCTGTAAAATATAATTATCCTTGGATGTTACAAGACAATGGATTATTTTATAGATGAGTTATCCTAATCTCTAAATTGCATTGTAAACATTACAAGAACCCGAACAATACAACTCAAATGCCAGGTGGCTGCTGTGACCTCAACATGCATTTTGTCTTGACATGATGCACCTCAACTGTGAAAAAAATCAATAACAACAGAACAAATCTATAGATGTGTACAGTGGTAACTGTCCAAGATGTATTGCAGTAACATTGCTATTAGAAAGAGTTCAACAAAATAAATCAGTAAGTGAAATTCTGATTGGGACACAGTTTAATGGGCACTGTTTGAAAGGATTCTTTCCATGATAGTGCACTTTTACTAATCTGCTTGCTGGCTTCATTTAACAATACCAACACACAAATGAAAAAAAAAAAAAAGTAGTTTATCTGTATTCAACGTGCCCGTAGAATTACTGTTAAATACAATATACTGCCCATCATTTGCTCAGGGTAGAGAAGGGTTGATAGAAAAAAATAAATAAGGAAAAGGAAGACTGAAAAAAAAAAAAGAAAGAAAAAGTGAGGGATGATGATGTCACAGATTAGAGGTGTAGAGCTGACAGAAACTTTACAACGACTTGGAGACGGTAGAAGACATGCAGCCAGTGGGACAAATAAATCATCATCCACATGTTCACGTTTGACCATATTTATACTTTCTTTATGGACACTTGCCACTGAACAGACCAAAAACATGTTTCCTCTCGATGAATTAAGAGCAAGAAAGAGAAGCAGTCCTTCTGCGGGGTTATAACATTTGACATGTTTTTTTATTTTTTTTGTCTTCTGGGCCAGCTGTTTAAGGTCGTTGGCGTCGGGGTTGTGGTTGATAGCAAAGCAGGACTACATAGTGCGGATTAAGAGAAAGAAAGAGGAGTTCTTGCTGCTGGGTTAAAACATTTTATTGTAATTGTCATTTTGTTCTATTGTAGAACAAAGCGTTACTCTCAATCTACTTGATGAAGTAGATGCCTAACTCAGTTCTACTATGTGCCTTATGCTATAACTTGGAAGAAAGTTTGTGGACTTCAGGATTATATGTGTTGTTTGTTAACTGATTCACATACTTGTGACACCTCACTAGTTTTGTACTGTTTTTGCATCTTATTTCTGAAGATCTTTTTATGGTGTATCCTGTAAAAAGGGGGCAGCGATGTCATAGAAAGCATTTGTGCACTCTTTCAGATATAGTTGGTTAATCCAATCTTATAAATTGATTTCCGTGTTAATAGTTCAGTACAGTAAGTGTTCGATCAAGATTGTCCATGTTTCCCTGTTTCTTGATAAAGATGGTGTATAGAAACTATTTCCCCTTAAATATTTATGGACCAAACGGTTGTTATATATCTTATTAAATTTGTGTGAATAAAAATACTTTGTTTTAAATGAGTTTTATTTTTCATTACACTTGCCATTTTTGTGTTGTTCCTTTAGATATTATGTTTTATTTTTTACTCACATCAACAAATGAAAAAGCATTCAATGATTGATTGACCAATTAAAACAAACGTTCCACATTTTTACTTTTATTTATTTTATGGTGTTTACAGTTTTAAAGTAATGCCCCATGGATTTGCACCTAAACCAAGTAGTCAAAAATTTCTTTTTAATGCATGAATATGGCTATAACTTTTTAAAATTGAAAAAGGAATGCTGCAAAGCACACATTGATTGATATATCTATGTAGAGCTAAAGTGAAGTACGAGTAAATGCAGACCCATAAAGCCAGGTTGCTCTGTAGTTAATATATTGTTACTCTATGATTTCTTTCAGGGAGAACAAATCTTGGGGCATTACAGCCAAACTTCCCGACGTTTGAAAATTCCCTAAAGTATTAAGAGAAGGGGAATTCCTCACCATTGAAGACAAAGACAATATTAGAATAAGACAATAGAATATTGAGGGGAAAAAATGAACATATACAAAAACATGTTTTAGTCCAAAACAACAAAATAAATATTTTAAACAATTTTTTTCCTGAACGTTTGAATCCAACTACGGAGGAGAATAGTGTGTGATTACTGATATCATTATGAAAAAAGACTTGACTCTTTGTATTGGAATGCAATTCACACAGTGAAATAAAGTTGTATAGTAATATAGTTGTGTATAGCAGAGCAGCCTGGCAGCACGGGCTACATTGGGATTAAAAAACAGCAGACATTAAACAACACTAAAGCACACACAGACACACTCTCCTCCCTTACCCTCACACTCTCCTCCCTTACCCCACACACTCCCACCCCTACCCCTCACACTCTCCTCCCTTACCCCACACACTCCCACCCCTACCCCACACACTCTCCTCCCTTACCCCACACACTCCCACCCCTACCCCACACACTCTCCTCCCTTACCCCACACACTCCCACCCCTACCCCACACACTCCTACCCCACACACTCTCCTCCCTTACCCCACACACTCCCACCCCTACCCTCTACAGAATCAGCTTACTATATAAAAAAAAAAAAGTTATTTTGTCACAAATGTCATTTTGTAAACACGTGGCTTCCTTGAAACTTGGCAGCAGGACAGCAATCAAACAGGCGCTGATGAAGAGGACTGCAGAATTGGCGCTTTGCGATCTGGCTTCACTAAGGAAAAGAGAAAGTACATTTAAAAAAGAAAATATAACATGAACAAGATTCTCTTTTTGCATGCACCTAATCTTGTTAACGTTATCCTTGAGATGTATTTTCTGAATTGGTTTGACGCATTGTATTTGTATCATTCATTGTCAGCTGTGAAATAAACCCTATGAAAATCCTGTCCCTGATCCTGTATCCACATAGCTTACAGTGGAAAATGAAATGCCTTCGTGAGGACATGGATGGGTTGTAATGCTTGAAGCTTATTTATGCATGTACATGACATTCAGCTAACCAAGGACAATTATCTGATTTCAATATTGTGGTTATTCTTAGGTTCTTGGTTACTATGCAGCATTACCTTCAAATACACAACCATCACATGGAATTCCTAAATGTGTGATTACTGATAATACTGTAGATTGCATAAATTAGATGTAGAATTCAAGCTATTTACCATCTGTTTTCTGTTCAATTACATTTTATAAGTTCAGGATGGAGTACATTCAGACTTCTGACAAATGTGGAAATAGATAATTTATAAATCTGCAGGTAAGCGTGTTCTCGAGTGGCTAGATGTTCTTTACCATTCGGCCATCAGATTTGCCACCAATGCTCCTTATAGGACACATCACTGCACTCTATACTCCTCTGTAAACTGGTCATCTCTGTATACCCGTCGCAAGACCCACAGGTTGATGCCCCCATCTGAGATATCTACTGCAGCCCTCATCCTCCACATACCACACCTGTTCTGCCAGTTACATTCTGTTAAAGGTCCCCAAAGCACACACATCCCTGGGTCGCTCATCTTTTCAGTTCGCTACAGCTAGCGACTGGAACGAGCTGCAACAAACACTCAAACTGGACAGTTTTATCTCAATCTCTTCATTCAAAGACTCAATCATGGACACTTAGCTGCTTTACGTGATGTATTGTTGTCTCCACCTTCTTGCCCTTTGTGCTGTTGTCTGTGCCCAATAATGTTTGTACCCTGTTTTGTGCTGCTACCATGTTGTGTTGCTAACATGTTGTTGTCATGTTGTGTTGCTACCATGATGTGTTGTTGTCTTAGGTCTCTCTTTATGTAGTGTTGTGTTGTCTTGTCGTGATGTGTGTTTTGTCCTATATTTTTATTAAATTTATTTTTAATCCCAGCCCTCGTCCCCGCAGGAGACCTTTAGCCTTTTGGTAGGCCGTCATTGTAAATAAGAATTTGTTCTTAACTGACTTGCCTAGTTAAATAAAGATTAAATAAATAAAAAAATTACATTTAATTCTAGAGATAAACAACATAATTATATTTGACTACCCGCGTCTCACAAATCACAATGCGTGTAGGACTTTAGCAGCAACGGTGTACTTACTGCTCTACAATGAATGCTGCATATACATGTTAGGAGGGAGGGAGACAGAGGGGAGCAGAGGTGGGAGGGAGGGAGGGGAACGGTGGTGCCACATGGGGCCTAGTAAACAGCTCGCTGTTGAATTCCAACAACGTGAGAAACAGAAAACGCTACAGACAAGTCCAAGCCTAAACCTCACTCACTGGGGTGCCGGCCGTGCTGTTTTTCCTGGCCCCGGCGTTGGACGGTTTACACTAGCGAGCAGCAGGAAGTGGGATTGCAACATAACACAAGCAAACAGTTTCGGCCATCTTGGATTCAGGAGATTCTGGACATTATCACAGCATCCTGCTGACAGAAAAGAATGTGAAGGGATGGAGGTTGGTGACTGGAATGCTTCTTATGGTAACAATTAGTGTGTGTGTCTGTGTGTGCGTGAGTGTGTGTGCATGTTTGTGTGTTTTGTGCCTGTGTGTGTAGTGTTTAGTTAATGACAAGTTCAGCTGTTGACTAGTTGTGTGTAAGGTATGTGGTTTGTAGAATGCCTTTGATTATAATGGAGCATTGCACAGACTGCAGGTGAGTCTTAAACACTGGTAGATACTATTGTACAATTACATGCATTTTACAGTTCAGTCTCAAATATGCTTTGTCATTTAATTTAATTCTATTTTCAGATTATTGAACATTTTATATGGGATAAAATCTCCAAATCCCTTCAGGTGAATCACCTTGTTTCTAAGGGGGTTTCCATAGGGATCCCGAAACACTACTTCCCCAATTATATTTCACTATATATTGTATACACTATATATACAAAAGTATGTGGACACCCCTTCAAATTAGTGGATTTGGCTATTTCAGTCACACTCGATTTAAATCGAGCACACCGCCATGCAATCTCCATAGACAAACATTGGCAGTAGGAATGGCCTTACTGAAGAGCTCAGTGACTTTTAATGTGGCACCAACATAGGATGCCACCTTTCCAAAAAGTCCGTTCTTAAAATTTCTGCATTGCTAGAACTGCCCCGGTCAAATGTAAGTGCTATTATTGTGAAGTGGAAACGTTTAGAAGCAACAATGGCTCAGTCGCAAAGTGGTACGCCACACAAGCTCACAGAACGGGGCCGCAGAGTGCTGAAGAACTTAGTGCATAGAAATCGTATGTCCTCGGTTGCAGCACTCACTACCGAGTTCCAAACTGCCTCTGGAAGCAACGTCAGCACAATAACTGTTTGTCAGGAGCTTCATGAAATGGGTTTCCATGGTCGAGCAGCTGCACACAAGCCTAAGATCACTATGTGCAATGCCAAGCGTCGGCTAGAGTGGTGTAAAGCTCGCCGCCATTGGACTCTGGAGCAGTGGAAATGCATTCTCTGGAGAGATTAATCACGCTTCACCATCTGGCAGTCCGACTGACATATCTGGGTTTGGCGGATACCAGGAGAACGCTACCTGCCGAATGAAGAGTGCCAACTGTAAAGTTTGGTGGAGGAGGAATAATGGTCTTGGGCTGTTTTTCATGGTTTGGGCTAGGCCCCTTAGTTACAGTGAAGGGAAATCTTAACACTACAGCATACAATGAAATTCTAGACGATTCACTGCTTTCAAACATTGTGGCAACAGTTTAGGGAAGGCCCTTTCTTATTTCAGCATGACAATTCCCCCGTGCACAAAGCGAGGTACATAGAGAAATGGTTTGTTGATATCGGTGTGGAAGAACTTGACTGGCCTGCACAGAGCCATGACCTCAACCCCATCCAACACCTTTGGGAAGAATTGTATTGTAGCCGTTTGTGTTGCACCCTCAGTCGGGGGAAACTGGAAACATCCCGCTTTGAGGGAAAAAGGAAGCGAGCTTGTGACACAACTGCCGCTTTTGGACGTGCGTCTCGCTGTTTAGAGTCCCGCTGAAACAAATATGGATGTCTATAGATAGTGCCGGTCTTTCTGCGAGGTTAAGTTCTTGCCAGACACCACATACCAATTTAGTTGGTGTCCGTTATCGCTATATAACGCTAGGTAATATCTGGCTAGTAGCTATCTGAGGCACGTGCTAGCTTGCTCTCTGAATTTGCTTCCATCCGGAATATTTACAAGGAGACACTCCATCTTAACTGGTTGAACAGTGCAGTAGAGAACCCCCCCTACAGTGTTTTTTTCTCTCTCTTGTCATGACCAGAATATGGGGTATTTAGTTTCCAGCGTTTGTGTTGTATCGGGGGCAGTTATGCATAAGGTGATGGATCAAGTCATAGGTTAGTTTAGGTAAGGTTTACATTCTAAAGTCAATCTCAAGGGCTGCATTGCAACGAACAAGCTGAACGTTGCACGTACCTCTGTGTTAATGCTGGTTTCTTCAAACAGATACTACCAGGAGATTTATAGGCTAAAATAACCGTGGTTACAACGAAAAGAACACCAGAATAAATTAGCAGACCATCTGATCTGATGTTGTTATGGTGTCAAGCCGGCTTGACACTAGACATTGGAAATGGTAATTGTCTGCGTTCACTACTCCTGCCCCAATGAAGTAACATCCTATCAGGAACAACGGAATAGGAAATATGATGTAAATTACGATGATTTGGTTAACACGTTTAATTGCAGAAAATTACGTATGCCTACATCGAGGCTATTCTTATGTGAAAAAAGTTATTGAAGACCAACTTTTAAAATGGATTACATTGTAAATGAAATATATATGGATGGCAGTAACATGTGCAATATACAATTTAAATATGAACATAAAATGAAGCACTCTACATCTGTTTCTTTGATTAAGATAACGACTTACAAATAGGAATAGATTATTTCATAAAAAAATACAACACAATCATGATTAGTTTAAATGTCAAATGTGTAGTCTACAGTTCATGCAGTCTACAGTTCATGCAGTCTACAGTTTAATGTTCCTTTCTTGATTAAAAATGGCCACATTTTATTTAGACAAGTAAAATGGATGACATAAAGTAGGAGTAGACCAACATTACTTTTCCATTCAATCATAAAATGTATAGGGTAGGCTACATTGCCATAGTAGATTTGTCGTGGTAAACAAGGAAATTAAATACTCTATTTAAATTGAACGGAATGATTGTGAAATAGATAAATCATCAATATTCTGATAAAATAGCAAGATTAAATTGTTCCGATGATAATACCCACCAGAGGTGTTTTTATTTAGTCTTGAAAAATCAACATCCGCTTTAGGGAGAGGTAAATCGGTGGCCAATAATGGTTGTAATTGAGATCAGCTGTGTGGGTGATTTTAGCGCGTATTGATGGTTTAACGAGAGATCAGGTGCCGATAATCTGGTGGCCATCGATGGATGCAATTGGCACAAGGAAGGAAACTCTCTCGACCATGTTTACACCAATCCAATGCTTTTAAACTAGTAGGACATGTAATAATACATGTAGTGATACTGATGCACAAGCTAGGACTATTTTAAACATTACAATCTCCTGGACACATTTACCCGCCTGATTCAGTAGCTTGAAAACCCCCCAAAAGCTTTTGCCCAAAGTTTAGAAAAAAGGTACAACTGAACAAATTTCATAATGTTTTTTATTTTATTCTAGTTAGTTTTGGAGTCAAAGATAATAGTTTCAGTATAGTTTTAGTTTTCGTTTCAGTTTTCGTTTACTATAATAACCTTGGTACACACACACACACACACACACACACACACACACACACACACACACACACACACACACACACACACACACACACACACACACACACACAGAAACACACATGACAGGCAAACGGGCCAAAACAAAGTATGGTATTATCACAGATCTGTGTCAGTTCAATGGGTGTGTGTGTATGTGCCAGTTCCGCCCCAGCGCCCATAAGGGCGTGCATTTCACCTCCACAGGCACACACACACATGCACAGAGAGGTGACAATCTCGACATCACAACGGCTTGCGGGCTGTTAAGACACAGCAGTGACGGAGGGGAAGAGGGTGTTTTGGGGGAGAGGGGGAACAGGTCTGCCCTGTGTAGAGTGATGTGGAGAGATCCAGGGTGACACACACACTCACTCATCACACATTGCAGCATAAGCAAGCTAGAACCACATATGAAAGGGAGTTTGTTAAAAGTATCTTTGCTAGAACCACCCCTATGTGGGCTATATCAGCTGATCATCACGGTTCTCACTTCAGTATTTCGGGGGGGGGGGGGGGGGATAAACGTATATGGGTGTAGTGAAAGTAGGTAAGGGTTAAACTTAACGGTTAAGTTTAGCTATTCATTCCGACTGGTTATGGTAAGGGTTAAGGTTTGGTATAGGGTTTGAACAGAAATAATAACCCTAACCCTAACTAAAAACAAGTGCCTAGCACTGGGATTGACTAACAGTTGCTGCCTTCCCTGTCCCTGTCAGTAAGACAACACATGCTAGCAACTCCAAAGTAACCTACTACTGGCAGTATTAATTTCAAATTCACCGCCCAGCGCCGGTACTGTAGGTAGCTTGTGCGCTTGCAGTAGAAGAAGAGGGGACTTTTTTCAAGATTCATGAGTTTATGAGAAACTATCTATTCTTTGTATTTAATGTTGCAAGAGAGAAAACAATCTGCAATAGGTAAGCAGCTTGGTGGGAAGAAATCAACTGTGGGAGCAATTATTAGGAAATGGAAGACATACAAGACCACTGATAATCTCCCTCGATCTGGGGCTCCACGCAAGATCTCACCCCGTGGGGTCAAAATGATCACAAGAACGGTGAGCAAAAATCCCAGAACCACACGGGGGACCTAGTGAATGACCTGCAGAGAGCTGGGACCAAAGTAACAAAGGCTACCAACAGTAACACACTACGCCGCCAGGGACTCAAATCCTGCAGTGCCAGACGTGTCCCCCTGTTTAAGCCAGTACATGTCCAGGCCCGTCTGAAGTTTGCTAGAGAGCATTTGGATGATCCAGAAGAGGATTGAGAGAATGTCATATGGTCAGATGAAACCAAAATATAACTTTTTGGTAAAAACTCAACTCGTCGTGTTTGGAGGAGAAAGAATGCTGAGTTGCATCCAAAGAACACCATACCTACTGTGAAGCATGGGGGTGGAAACATCATGCTTGGGGCTGTTTTTCTGCAAAGGGACCAGGACGACTGATCCGTGTAAAGGAAAGAATGAATGGGGCCATATATCGTGAGATTGAGTGAAAACCTCCTTCCATCAGCAAGGGCATTGAAGATGAAACGTAGCTGGGTCTTTCAGCATGACAATGATCCCAAACACACCGCCCGGGCAACGAAGGAGTGGCTTCGTAAGAAGCATTTCAAGGTCCTGGAGTGGTCTAGCCAGTCTCCAGATCTCAACCCCATAGAAAATCTTTGGAGGGAGTTGAAAGTCTGTGCTGCCCAGCGACAGCCCCGAAACATCACTGCTCTAGAGGAGATCTGCATGGAGGAATGGGCCAAAATACCAGCAACAGTGTGTGAAAACCTTGTGAAGACTTACAGAAAACGTTTGACCTCTGTCATTGCCAACAAAGGGTATATAACAAAGTTTAGAGATAAAGTTTTGTTATTGACCAAATACTTATTTTCCACCATAATTTGCAAATAAATTCATTAAAAATCCTACAATGTGATTTTTCTCATTTTGTTTCTCATAGTTGAAGTGTACCTATGATGAAAATTACAGGCCTCTCATCTTTTTAAGTGGGAGAACTTGCACAATTGGTGGCTGACTAAATACTTTTTTGCCCCACTGTACATTGTCTGTGAAGCCTTACACCTAAACAACCTTGAACACTGAATGATCAGGGATACTGACTATGGGTTGCAATTATACTCGAGCACATTCATTAGTGAATGAACTACTGCAAACCTCACACACACTGCCTGCCAGTTTACCTGACTACCAATAAGTAACATCACATACATACTTTCCTGTGGCTGGGAGATGGTACATGGAAACAGATGCCCTGACTGGCTGCTGTAACCTCTGTGTACCTCTACACCTCCTGGACACATGCTCCTCTCCTCTCATTTTCTCTCTTCTCCTATCCTCTGATCTCTCCATCTGCTGGCTGTATGAAGTGTGATCTCTATCACATCGGTTTTGACTGCAGCCTCTGTGTATCAGCCCCAGACACAGTTAGAAAAAATGAAAACAACATGAGTTGTCTTTTACAGTAAATAGATAGATAGATACTTTATTGATCCCTGAGTATGAAAAAGTATAGAAATACAAGACATCTGGAGTGCAAATAAGCTATAAAAAGACATTGCATAGTATGGGTGGATGGCTGAATATGTACACTATACATTGGTGAATGGTGCATGGTTAACTATACTATACAGGTCGATGGCAGAGAAATACTTAAATAGCTAAAAGTGCGTATGATTTAAGTGAGAGTAATAATAGTTTACTTAATATACAGACTGGTTAAATGAACAGGTAAGTGAATATTTTGCATGGTTAAATTATCTGTACAGGTAAATGACAGGAAGAGATACTTAAATAGCTGTGATATTGCAAGGGGTGAAAGTGAAAGAGGAGGCTAAGAAACAGTAATGATGCGAAAATAAATGAGAGATTTAATGACGAAAGACAGCAATACACAATAAGGAAATAATAACCCGCGATGGGTGAAACAAACACACAAGGCTATATGGTGACCCTGATGACCAAATGCGGGTCATCAGGGTGTTACTACCATCTTCCCACGACCGCCGGTTAGAAGGAGGAAGGAGGAGGTTCTGCGCGGGGCATTCGTTACAGTACCCCCCTCCCTAGGCGCGGCTCCTGATGTCGCCTCTCGCCGGCGCCCCGGACGACCCCAAGGGCGAGGAGCTGGCCGATCCGGACGGCGTGCGTGAAACTCTGTTGTTAGGGAGGGGTCGCATATATCCACCGCCGAATCCAGCTGCGCACCTCAGGGCCGTATCCCGCTCAGTCCACCAGGTACTGGATTCGACCCCGCCGTAGCCAGGAGTCCAGCATCTTTTCCACCCGATATGCCAGACCCCCAGCTACCTCCGTTGGGGGTGGAGGCGCCACTGCAGGGCCTGACCCCCCTAGGGGACCAGGAACCACCGGCCTGAGGAGAGAGAAATGGAAAAAGGGATAGAGATTAGTGTATGGTGGTGTTAATCTCAACCTGTAGGTGACCTCATTCACTCTCCGGAGGACCGTGAACGGCCCCACATACCGGGGCTCTAGCTTATGACAGGGCAAAAGGGAGCTGGAGGTTCCTCGTGGACAGCCAGACCTTGTCCCCTGGGTGGAATACCGGAGTCTCGCTCCGCCGAATGTCCGCCTGCGTCTTCTGCCGTTGTACTGCCTCCCACAGGCGGACGTGAACAGCGGACCAGACCCCCTCAACCCGCCCAAACCACTCCTCCACCGCTTTTACTTCACTGGAACCCCTCCTCCAGGGGCACAGCAGCGGTTGGAAACCCAGTACCACCTGGAAAGGGGTTAGACCGGTGGAGGAATGGCACAGGGAGTTCTGAGCGTACTCCGCCCAGGGGAGGAAACGGGTCCACTCGCCTGGCTGTTCCATGCAATAGGCCCGGAGGAACCTCCCATGCTCTTGGTTCGTGCGTTCCGCCTGCCCATTAGCCTGAGGGTGGTACCCGGATGTGAGGCTGACCACGACCCCCAGTTTGGACATAAATGCCTTCCAGACGCGTGACGTGAACTGGGGACCTCGGTCAGACACGATGTGTCCATACAACCGGAAGACCTGCTGAAACAGCACCTCAGCGAACTGGAGAGCAGAGGGGAGACCGGGTAGTGGCAGGAACCGCACCATCTTAGAGAACCTGTCCACTACAACGGCGATGGTCGTCTTCCCCTCTGCTTGCGGTAGATCCATAATGAAATCTACCGCGATGTGAGACCAAGGCAGCTGAGGTACTGGTAGAGGATGGAGCTTACCCGTAGGAGCTGTTCTCTGCGCCTTGGACTGTGCGCACACAACACAGGACAGTACATAGTGCCGCACAGTCCTCCCCATCCCTGGTCACCAATATTTGGCGTCCGCCCTGCCATTCTTCGTTCCCGGGCGATAGGTCTGGGTGAACCAGAAGCGCTAAAAAAAACAAAGTCCAGCGGGCCTGACGGGGGTTAAGGCGCCGGGCTGCCCTGACGTACTCCAGGTCCCGATGATCCGTCAGGACAGTGAACTCCTGAGTGGCTCCTGAGCACCCTCCAGCCAATGCCTCAACTCCTCCAATGCCAACTTTACCGCCAGTAGCTCTCAGTCACCCACGTCGTAGTTCCTCTCCGCAGCACTCAGCTTCTTGGAGTAGTAAGCACAGGGGTACAGCATCGGCGGGTTCCCCTGTAGCTGGGAGAGGACCGCCCCCACCCCGACCTCTGACGCGTCAACCTCAACCGTGAAGGGCTTGAGCGGGTCCGGGTGACGTAGGAGAGGTGCCGTAGTGAATCGGCCCTTCAGGTCGAGGAACGCCTTCTCGGCACCAGAGGTCCAGTTGAGGCGTTGAGGGTGTCCTTTCAACAACGACGTGAGTGGCGCCGTAATGGAGCTGAATCGGCTGTAAAAGTTGGCAAATCCAAGGAAGATCTGGAGCGATTTGATGGTCTTCGGGACTGGCCATGACCTCACCGCCTCCACCTTCAACTCCTCCATCTTCACCCCCTCCGGGGCGATGCGGTACCCAAGGAAGGAAACGGCCGTTTGGTGGAAGGTGCATTTTTCCTCCTTGACATGCAGATTATTGGATGCATTCCTGAGTGAATGACTACGTAAGTTAGGTCCAAGAATTACTTACAATATTGCACGTGATATGATATAACACCTGTACAGTCGTGGCCAAAGGTTTTGAGAATGACACAAGTATTGGTCTCCACAAAGTTTGCTGCTTCAGTGTTCTTAGATCTTTATGGCAGTAGTTACTATGGTACACTGAAGTATAATTACAAGTATTCCATAAGTGTCAAAGGCTTTCATTGACAATGACATTCAGTTTATACAAAGAGTCAATATTTGCAGTGTTAACCCTTCTTTTTCAAGACCTCTGCAATCCGCCCTGGCATGCTGTCAATTAACTTCTGGGCCACATCCTGACTGATGGCAGGCCATTCTTGCATAATCAATGCTTGGAGTTTGTCAGAAGTTGTGGGTTTTTGTTTGTCCACCCGCCTCTTGAGGATCGACCACAAGTTCTCAATGGGATTAAGGTCTGGGGAGTTTCCTGGCCATGGACCCAAAATGTTGATGTTTTGTCACTTAGTTATCACTTTTGCCTTATGGTAAGGTGCTCCATCATGCTGGAAAAGGTATTGGTCGTCACCAAACTGTTCTTGGATGGTTGGGAGAAGTTGCTCTCGGAGGATGTGTTGGTACCATTCTTTATTCATGGCTGTGTTCTTAGGCAAAGTTGTGAGTGAGCCCACTCCCTTGGCTGAGAAGCAACCCCACACATGAATGTTCTGAGGATGCTTTACTGTTGGCATGACACAGGACTGATGGTAGCGCTCACCTTGTCTTCTCCGGACAAGCTGTTTTCCGGATGGCCCAAACAATCGGAAAGGGGATTCATCAGAGAAAATGACTCTACCCCAGTCCTCAGCAGTCCAATCCCTGTACCTTTTGCATCAGTCTGTCCCTTATGTGTGGAGAGAAGTGGCTTCTTTGCTGCACTTCTTGACACCAGGCCATCCTGCAAAAGTCTTTGCCTCACTCTGCGTGCAGATGCACTCACACCTGCCTGCTGCCTGTGCAAGCTCTGCACTGGTGGTGCCCTGATCCCGCAGCTGAATCAACTTTAGGAGACGGTCCTGGCGCTTGCTGGACTTTCTTTGGCACCCTGACGCCTTCTTCACAACAATTGAACCTCTCTCCTTGAAGTTCTTGATGATCCGATAAATGGTTGATTTAGGTGCAATCTTACCAGCAGCAATATCCTTGCCTGTGAAGCCCTTTTTGTGCAAAGCAATGATGACGGCACGTGTTTCCTTGCAGGTAACCATGGTTGACAGAGGAAGAACAATGATTTCAAGCACCACCCTCCTTTTAAAACTTCCGGTCTTATATTCTGACCCAATCAGCATGACAGAGTTATCTCCAGCCTTGTCCTCGTCAACACTCTCAACTGGGTTAACGAGACAATCACTGACATGATGGCAGCTGGTCCTTTTGTGGCAGGGCTGAAATGCAGTGGAAATGTTTTTTGGGGATTAAGTTCATTTTCATGGCAAAGCGGGACTTTGCAATTAATTGCAATTCATCTGATCACTCTTCATGACATTCTGGAGTATATGCAAATTGCCATCATCAACACTGAGGCAGCAAACTTTGTGGAGACCAATACTTGTGTAATTCTCAAAACTTTTGGCCACGACTGTACATGAATATGTATATACAGACCTGAATGAATAAATAAGTCCTGAGTGAATGAGTGATTAGACCATAAAATAGGTCCTAACACCCCAACAGTTCCAGGTCTGTTGCCGTAGGCACGGCACCCCGGTGAGGCATTAAATAGTCTAACAGCCGCCGGCAGGAAGGACCTCCTGTAGCGATCTCTGGCACACCGTGACTGAAGGTGCTCCTCTGCGTCATAACCATGGCATGCAGAGGGTGGGTGACGTTGTCCATTATGGCCAGCAGTTTGGCCAGGATCCGTCTCTCCGCCACCTCCTCTAGAGTGTC
Organism: Thymallus thymallus; assembly: GCA_023634145.1. Classification (NCBI taxonomy): domain Eukaryota; kingdom Metazoa; phylum Chordata; class Actinopteri; order Salmoniformes; family Salmonidae; genus Thymallus; species Thymallus thymallus. The sequence continues at coordinate 7,747,370 of CM042392.1, read as the reverse complement.
AAGGCTAATCCCCAGAACAGAGCTAGCCTTCCTGATCATCTTATTTACCCGAGAAGCATCATCGGCTTTTATGTTGGCCCAGTACACCACTGCAACAAAGATGGCACTGTCCACCACAGACTGGTAGAAGGTATGCAGTAGTTTACTGCACACGTTGAAGGACCTGAGCCTCCTCAGAAAGTAGAGTCGGCTCTGGCCCTTTTTGTACAGAGCCCCGGTGTTACCAGCCCATTCCAGCCTGTTGTCCATATGGACTCCCAGGAACTTGTATGACCCAACCATTTCCACATCCATCCCCTGTATAGAGACTGCAGTCAGTTGGGCCTTGGTTCTCCTGAAGTCCACCACCATCTCCTTTGTTTTGCTGATGTTGAACTGAAGGTGGTTCTGCTCACACCACAACACAAAGTCATTGATTGCGCTCCTGTACTCCTCATCCTGCCCACCCCTGATGCACCCTACAATTGCGGAGTCATCTGAGAACTTCTGTAGGTGGCATGTTTCAGAGTTATATCTGAAGTCCGAGGTGTAGAGGGTGAACAGGAAGGGGGACAGGACCGTTGCTCACTGCCCGTTCTGACACACAGCTCTGTAGTCGCACAAATTGTGGCCTACCGGTCAGGTAGTCCGTGACCCAGGAGACTAAGGGTGCTTCCACTTTCATCCTCTTCATCTTCTCACCCAGTAGCAGGGGCTGAATGGTGTTGATGGCACTGGAGAAGTCAAGAAGCATAACCCTCACAGTGCAACCTGCGTTGTCCAGGTGAGAGTAGGCCCTCTGCAGAAGGTAGATGATTGCATCATCCACCCGATGTTGCGCTGATATGCAAACTGCAGGGGGTCCAGTGATGTACAGACCAGGTCTGAGGTGAGCGAGGACTAACCTTTCCAGGGTCTTCATGATGTGGGATGTTAGCGATACAGGTCTGAAGTCATTCAGGACAGTGGGGTGCGCCTTCTTGGGCACTGGGATGTTTTCCACATCACAGGGACCCTTTCTAGGCTCAGGCTAAGGTTGAAGGGTCGCTGGAGTATTACACACAGTTGGTCAGCACAGACTCTAAGCACCCTTGGGCTGATGCCATCAGGGCCCGCCGCTTTCCACTGATGTAGTCTCTCCAGCTCTCTCTTCACTTGGTTGGTGGTGAAAGCCAGCCCAGGTGTGGAAGTGGGGGGAAGGGGGGTGTTGAGGATCAGTCCAGAAGGAGCAGGGGCAGAGGTGGGGTCACTGGTTGCCTCAACAGAGGTGTTGTGAGCAAAGTAGGGGTGGGACAGCCGTGAGGGTGTGTGGCCTGGGGAGCTGGAGGGGAGGTGGACAGGGCCAGTATCAAACCTGTTAAAAAAATTGGTTCAGCTCATTGGCTCTGTCCTGGGTCCCCTCCGTCTGGCCACTTTTTGACTTTTTGAAGCCAGTGATATTTCTCATACCTTTCCACACCTCTCTCACCTGGCTCTGCCTCTCTTCCCCTCAGCAATCCGCAACTTCAGCTCCCTCTTGACGCATTTCAATTTGTCCTTGTCCCCCTCCTTGAAGGCCCTCTTCTTCTCATTCAGCAGGGTCATCAGGTCGCTGGTGACCCAGGGTTTATTATACCTTCCTGCTGGGTACAGTGTTGTCTACACAAAAATGTATATAGTCCGTTATGCAGTCAGTAAGTCCATCGATGTCCTCCCCATGAGCCTCACAGAGCACATCCCAGTCTGTTGTTTCAAAGCAGTCCTGTAGGGCCTCATTCGCCTCCGGGGACCATTTCCTAATGGTACTAGTGGTCGCGGGCTGCTGTAGGACCATAGGCCTGTAGAGTGGGGTGAGGTGGACAAGGTTGTGATTCCATCTACCGAGGGGAGGGAGTGAAGTAGAGTTGAATGCATCCTTCACATTAGCATATAACAAGTCCCGAGTTGTATTATTCCTGGTTGGGCACTTCACAAACTGTTTGAACGTGGGCAGCGTTGAAGACAGAGATGCATGGCTAAAATCCCCTGAAATGGCAAAGAAAGCACTGGGATGCGCTGTCTGTAACCTTGCGATAACAGAGTGGATGATGTCACACCCTGTGTTTGTGTCAGCGGAGTGCGGGATGTAAACAATAACAGCAATGGCCGCCGTGAATTACCTCGGCAAATAGTAGGTTCTCAGGGTAACAGCTCAATGTCTGGGCTACTAAACTGTTCCTAAAGAGTAATATGGCTCGGATTACACCATCTGTTGTTAACTAATAAAGCCAGCCCCCATCCCTTACTCTTACCGGAAGAAACGCTATCTCTGTCTGTTCTGATGGTCTTGAAACCGCCGATAGTGGCGTTCTCTATGGGGATGTTGTCATTCAGCCAAGTCTCAGTAAAACACAATAGGCTCGCTTCCCGGTAGTCTCTTTGTCCATGAACCAGACTCTGAAGCTCGTCCATCTTGTTATGCAGCTATCTCACGTTGCCCATAATGATAGACGGTATAGCCGGCTTGTACTTCCTCAGCTTTTCCTTACACTTCAATCCCGCCCTGCGTCACCTTTTCAAATCGTCCGGAATATCAAATTTTCCCTGGGGAGCAGCAGCGCTGCGTGTGCTAAATCCAGGAGCTGGGCTCGGTTGTAAATAATTGAGGACTCGCGTGTACGTTCGGCGTGCCTCAGTGATAAATAGGACCGCTAAAACCTTCGTAAAACAGTAGCACTCCATAATCCTATTATAGTTCAACTGTTGCAAAAAAACTCACAGAAAAACATAGTAAAACAATTATTAACGCACAAACAATGGGAGCTGCTTAACGCAGGGTGCCGCCAATTCACATCAGTTGTCTTTTACAGTAGATATATGATGCCTGTGGCTCTACCAACGTGACATATTTTACACGTACATAAAAAGGACAAAATTTAACACAATGTTGTAAAAAAAAAAAAGTTATCATTTGAAATGCATGTTAAAATAGAGTGATAACCTGTTTAATCTTTAAGTATGTGATATTATACTTAACATCATACTTATAACTTTAGATTTGAAGACAACAATTTGATGAAATTTCATTGTGCATTGGTGACATTGTTAATAATTTGTATTTTTTATTATGAAATTGACCATTTCAAATCAAATGTTATTTGTCGCATGCGCCGAATACCTTACAGTGAAATGTTTACTTACAATCCCTTAACCAACAATGCAGTTTTAAGAAAAAAAAAATTTTACTAAATAAACTATAAGTCAAAAATAAAAGAGCAACAATAAAACAGTGGGTACCGGTACCGAGTCAATCTGCGGGGGTACAGGTTAGTCGAGGCAATTGAGGTATTATGTGCATGTAGGTAGAGTTAAAGTGACTATGCATAGATAATAGATAATAAACAGCGAGTAGAGGCAGTGTATAAAAAAGTGTGGGGGGGGTGTGGTCAATGCAAATAGTGCAGGTAGCAATTTGATTAGCTGCTCAGCAGTCTTATGGCTTGGGGGTAGAAGATGTTAAGAAGCCTTTTGGACATAGACTTGGCGTTCTGGTACCGCTTGCCGTGCGGTAGCAGAGAGAACAGTCTATGACTAGGTTGGCTGGAGTCTTTGGCATTTTTTAGGGCCTTCCTCTGACACCGCCTGGTTTAGAGGACCTGGTTGGCAGGAAGCTTGGCCCCAGTGATGGGCCTTATGGCAGATGTGTTGTTGCCTACCCTTACCACCTGGGGGCAGCCCATCAGGAAGTCCAGGATGCAGTTGCAGAGGGAGGTGTTTAGTCCCAGGGTCCTTAGCTTAGTGATGAGCTTTGTGAGCACTATGGTGTTGAACGCTGAGCTGTAGTCAATGAATAGCATTCTCACTTAGGTGTTCTTTTTGTCCAGGTGGGAAAGGGCAGTGTGGAGTGCAATAGAGATTGCGTCATCTGTGGATCTGTTGGGGCGATATGCAAATTGGAGTGGGTCTAGGGTTTCTGGGATAATGGTGTTTATGTGAGGCATGACCAGTTTTTCAAAGCACTTCATGGCTACAGACGTCAGTGCTACGGGTCAGTAGTCATTTAGGCAGGTTACCTTGGTGTTCTTGGGCACAGAGACTATGGTAGTCTGCTGGAAACATGTTGGTATTACAGACTCAGTCAGGGACAGATTGAAAATATCAGTGCAGACACTTGCCAGTTGGTTACACGTACTGGTAATCCCTGCGACCTTGTGAATCTTGACCTGTTTAAAGGTCTTACTCACATCGGCTACGGCGAGCGTGATCACACAGCCATCCAGAACTGCTGGTGCTCTTATGCATGCTTCAGTGTTGCTGGCCTCGAAGCGTGCATAAAAGTAATTTAGCTCATCTGTAAGCTTGTGTCACTAGGCAGCTCGCGGCTGGGCTTCCCTTTGTAGTCCGTAATAGTTTGCAAACCCTGCCACATCCGCAGAGCGTCGGAGAAGGTGTAGTAGGATTTAATCTTAGTCTTGTATTGATGCTTTGCCTGTTTGATGGTTATTCTGATGAGGCCGATGACTGATGTGGTATACTCCTCAATACCATCGGATGAGTCCCGTAACATATTCCAGTCCATAGAATTATTTGCCAAATGGAGTGCAAGGGAGAGCTTTGTATGCATCTCTGTGTGTGGAGTAAAGGTGGTTTAGAGTTTTTTTGCTCTTGTTGCACATGCCGGTAGAAATTAGGTCAAACGGATTTAAGTTTTCCTGCAGTAAAGTACCCAGCCACTAGGAGCGCCGCCTCTGGATGAGCAATTTCTTGTTTGCTTATGGCCTTATACAGCTCGTTGAGTGCGGTCTTAGTGCCAGCATCGGTTTGTGGTGGTAAATAGACAGCTACAAAAAATATAGATGAAAATGTGTGGTCTACAGCTTATCATTAGATACTCTATCTCTGGTGAGCAAAACCTCCTTAATATTTTATTTTGCGCACCAGCTGTTATTGCAAATAGACACAGACCGCCACCCCTTGTCTTACCGGAGGCAGCTGTTCTGTCCTGCTGATGCCAGTGAAAAAACAGTCAACTGTATATTATCCATGTTATCGTTCAGCCATGACTCGGTGAAGCATAAGATATTACAGTTCGTAGGATAGTCTTGACCGGAGCTCATACAGTTTATTCTCCAATGATTCCACGTTCGCTAATAGGACAGATGGTAGAGGCATGTTACCGACAAATTCTCACAAGGCACCCAGATCTGTGACCCTGTATCAGCGTCTCCTCTTCATGCGAATGACAAGGATTTGGAGTAAGTCCTTCACGTCCAACTCGTTAATTAATAATTGCTGTTCTGATATCCAGAAGCTATTTTCGGTCATAAGAGACGGTGGCAAAAACATTACATTACATACAACTAAGTTACAGCCCAAGGGTGCTGAGGGTCTGTGCTGACCAACTGTGTGGAATACTCCAGCGTCTTTTCAATCTTCAGCCTGAGCCTAGAAAGGGTCCCTGTGCTGTGGAAAACATCCTGCCTCGTCCCAGTGCCCAAGAAGGCACACCCCACTGTCCTGAATGACTTCAGACCTGTAGCGCTAACATCCCACATCATGAAGACCCTGGAAAGGTTAGTCCTCGCTCATCTCAGACCCCTGGTGTGTTCATCAATGGACCCCCTGCAGTTTGCATACCAGCGCAACATCGGGGTGGATGATGCAATCATCTACCTTCTGCAGAGGGCCTACTCTCACCTGGACAACGCAGGTTGCACTGTGAGTGTCATGTTTTTTGACTTCTCCAGTGCCTTCAATACCATTCAGCCCCTGCTACTGGGTGAGAAGATGAAGAGGATGAAAGTGGAAGCACCCTTAGTCTCCTGGGTCACGGACTACCTGACCGGTAGGCCACAATTTGTGCGACTACAGAGCTGTGTGTCAGAACGGGCAGTTAGTAACACAGGGGCCCCCCAGGGTACGGTCCTGTCCCCCTTCCTGTTCACCCTCTACACCTCAGACTTCAGATATAACTCTGAGACATGCCACCTACAGAAGTTCTCGGATGACTCTGCTATTGTAGGGTGCATCAGGGGTGGGCAGGAGGAGGAGTACAGGAGCACAATCAGTGACTTTGTGTTGTGGTGTGAGCAGAACCACCTTCAGCTCAACATCAGCAAAACTAAGGAGATGGTGGTGGACTTCAGGAGAACCAAGGCACAACTGACTGCAGTCCCTATAAAGGGGATGGATGTGGATATGGTTGAGTCATACAAGTTCCTGGGTGTCCATATGGACAACAGACTGGAATGGGCTGGTAACACCGGGGCCCTGTACAAAAAGGGCCAGAGCCGACTCTACTTTCTGAGGAGGCTCAGGTCCTTCAACGTGTGCAGTAAACTACTGCATACCTTCTACCAGTCTGTGGTGGCCAGTGCCATCTTTTTTGCAGTGGTGTGCTGGGGAGCAAACATCAAAGCCGGTGATGCTTCTCGGGTAAATAAGCTGATCAGGAAGGCTAGCTCTGTCCTGGGGATGAGCCTTGACACTCTAGAGGAGGTGGCGGAGAGACGGATCCTGGCCAAACTGCTGGCCATCATGGACAACGTCACCCACCCTCTGCACGCTATGGTTATGACGCAGAGGAGCACTTTCAGTCACAGACTGATCCCACCACGGTGTGCCAGAGAGCGCTACAGGAGGTCCTTCCTGCCGGCGGCTATGAGACTATATAATGCCTCACCGGGGTGCCGTGCCGTCGGCAACATAGATCTGGAACTGTTGGGGTGCTAGGACCAAGTTTAACAATTATGCATCCATCCGTGAGTAACTCTGGTCCGTCAGCACTCATCCACTCAGGACCTATTTATTCATACAGGTCTGTATATACATACTCATGTACAGTTGTTATATTATATCACATGCAATATTGTAAGTAATTATTGGACGTAGGCATTCACTCAGGAATGCATATTAGTATCCTGCCAGTTGCACCTTTTCTCATTGCTTTTAGTATATCGAATGTGCAATAAGTGCAGTTGTCTGTAATTAAACCCTGCGCACTAAGGACTGTATTTTAAGGGAATTACTATTATTACCCCAAATGATATCATACACACATTTAGCTATTAAAGTATCTCTTCCTGTCATTTACCTGTACAGTTTGTGTAAACATGCAAGTATTCACTTATCTGTAAATATAACTGTATACCTAACTGTACAGCTAATTTAACCATGCAAAATTTTCACTTACCTGTTCATTTACCCAGTCTGTCTATTAAGTAAACTATTATTACCCTCACTCATATCATACGCATTTTTAGCTACTGAAGTATTTCTCTGCCATCGACCTGTATAGTATAGTTAACCATCCAACATCCACCAATGTATAGTGTACATATTCAGCCAACCACTCATACTATGCAATGTCCTTTTATAGCTTTTTTTTTTTTTTTTTTTTTTTTGCACTCCAGATATCTTGTATTTCTATACTTTTTCATACTGCCGCTCTATGTATCATGTACCTTGTATCTGTCTTTTGTGTACTTTCGTTGTGGCATTTTGCACCTGCCCTGTGTTTTTGTTGTAGCTGCTTGACAATGAAATTTCCCCCCCGGGGATCAATAAAGTACCTATCTATCTATCTATCTATCTATCTATCTATCTATCTATCTATCTATCTATCTATCTATCTATCTATCTATCTATCTATCTATCTATCTATCTATCTATCTATCTATCTATCTATCAAACAACGCGAAAAAACACACAAAATACCACAATTGCCTAGGACCCCGTAAAACGGCAGCCACTTCCTCCGGCGCCATTTTTTCTGTAACACTTCTGATGACTAGTTACTTTGTACGTATGATATACAATTTAAATTCACAAAGAATTTAAATGTACAGAATAAGAATATTCCAAAACATGCATCCTGCTTGAAAAAAGGCAAAGTGTTATGTTTGGAGCAAATCCAGCACAACACATCACTGAGTACCACTCTTCATATTTTCAAGCATGGTGGTGGTTGCATCATGTTATGGGTATGCTTGTCATCAGTAAGGACTAGGGAGTTTTTATGATATAAATAAATGGAATAGAGCTAATGGCTGTCTAGCAATGATCAACAATCAACTTCACAGAGCTTAAAGAATTTAAATATAACAATGGGCAAATATTGTACAATACAGGTTTAGAAAGCTCTTAGAGGCTTAACCAAAAAGACTCAAAGCTGTAATCGCCGCTAAATGTGCTTCTACAAACTATTGACTCAGCGGTGTGAATACTTATGTAAATGAGATACACTACATTACCAAAAGTATGTGGACACCTGCTAGTCGAACATCTCATTCCAAAATCATGGGCGTTAATATGGAGTTGGTCCCCCCTCTGCTGCTATAACAGCCTCCACTCTTCTGGGAAGGCTTTCCACTAGATGTTGGAACATTGCTGCGTGGACTTCCATTCAGCCACAAGGGCATTAGTGAGGTCGGGCACTGATGTTGGGCGATTAGTCCTGGCTCGCAGTTAGTGTGCCAATTCATCCCAAAGGTGTTCGATGGAGTTGAGGTCAGGGCTCTGTGCAGGCCAGTCAAGTTCTTCCACACCGATCTAGACATACCATTTCTGTATGGACCAAGCTTTGTGCACAGGGGCATTGTCATGCTGAAACAGGAAAGGGCCTTCCCTAAACTGTTGACACAAAGTTGGAAGCGCAGAATTGTCTAGAATGTAATTGTATGCTGTAGCGTTAAGATTTCCCTTCATTGGAACTAAGGAGTCTAGCCCAAACCAGGAAAACAGCCCCAGTGTGTAAATATTTGACAATCCAGGTGTGCAAAGCTCTTACAGACTTACCCAGAAAGACTCACAGCTGTAATCTCTGCAAAATGTTGAATACTTACAGTGGGGAGAACAAGTATTTGATACACTGCCGATTTTGCAGGTTCTCCCACTTACAAAGCATGTAGAAGTCTGTAATTTTTATCATAGGTACTGTACTCTTCAACTGTGAGTGACGGAATCTAAAACAAAAATTATTTGATACATCAGAAAAGCAGAACTTAATATTTGGTACAGAAACCTTTGTTTGCAATTACAGAGATCATACGTTTCCTGTAGTTCTTGACCATGTTTGCACACACTGCAGCAGGGATTTTGGCCCACTCCTCCATACAGACCTTCTCCAGATCCTTCAGGTTTCGGGGCTGTCGCTGGGCAATACAGACTTTCAGCTCCCTCCAAAGATTTTCTATTGGGTTCAGGGCTGGAGACTGGGTAGGCCACTCCAGGACCTTGAGATGCTTCTTATGGAGCCTCTCCTTAGTTGCCCTGGCTGTGTGTTTCAGGTCGTTGTCATGCTGGAAGACCCAGCCACGACCCATCTTCAATGCTCTTACTGAGGGAAGGAGGTTGTTGGCCAAGATCTTGCGATACATGGCCCCATCCATCCTCCCCTCAATACGGTGCAGTCGTCCTGTCCCCTTTGCAGAAAAGCATCCCCAAAGAATGATGTTTCCACCTCCATGCTTCACGGTTGGGATGGTGTTCTTGGGGTTGTACTCATCCTTCTTCTTCCTCCAAACACGGCGAGTGGAGTTTAGACCAAAAAGCTCTATTTTTGTCTCATCAGACCACATGACCTTCTCCCATTCCTCCTCTGGATCATCCAGATGGTCATTGGCAAACTTCAGACGGGTCTGGACATGCGCTGGCTTGAGCAGGGGGACCTTGCGTGCGCTGCAGGATTTTAATCCATGACGGCGTAGTGTGTTACTAATGGTTTTCTTTGAGACTGCGGTCCCAGCTCTCTTCAGGTCATTGACCAGGTCCTGCCGTGTAGTTCTGGGCTGATCCCTCACCTTCCTCATGATCATTGATGCCCCACGAGGTGAGATCTTGCATGGTGCCCCAGACCGAGGGAGATTGACCGTCATCTTGAACTTCTTCTATTTTCTAATAATTGCGGCTACAGTTGTTGCCTTCTCACCAAGCTGCTTGCCTATTGTCCTGTAGCCCATCCCAGCCTTGTGCAGGTCTACAATTTTATCCCTGATGTCCTTACACAGCTCTCTGGTCTTGGCCATTGTGGAGAGGTTGGAGTCTGTTTGATTGAGTGTGTGGACAGGTGTCTTTTATACAGGTAACGAGTTCAAACAGGTGCAGTTAATACAGGTAATGAGTGGAGAACAGAAGGGCTCCTTAAAGAAAAACTAACAGGTCTGTGAGAGCCGGAATTCTTACTGGTTGGTAGGTGATCAAATACTGATCTAATTCATTATTTAAAAATCATACAATGTGATTTTATGGATTTTTGTTTTAGATTCCGTCTCTCACAGTTGAAGTGTACCTATGATAAAAATTACAGACCTCTACATGCTTTGTAAGTAGGAAAACCTGCAAAATCATCAGTGTATCAAATACTTGTTCTCCCCACTGTATGTAATCAAGATATGAGTGTTTTATTTTTCATACATTTTTTTACAAATGTTAGAAGTGTTCTTCCACTTTGACATTACAGAGTATTTTCTGTAGATCATCCACAAAAAACATGACAATTAAATCAATTTTAATCCCAGTTTGCAAAACAACAAAATGTGTTAAAAGTCAAAAGGCACTGTATAAAATATTGTTGAAATAAAGAGCACTAAAGACATTTGGCCATGTCACCTTTTAATCTGAGCCACTTTGTTTTTAACAATTAAGAAATAGCTCAACTTCTTTTTAAATGTTTGTCAGTCAGTCTCCCTCCAGCTACATTATCCCCCCCCCCCCCCCCCCTTTAGACAGTCAGAACATCATCCTTCTCAGATGATTGTACCCTGGAGAAGACGTTTGCGGATGGGGAAGAAAGTGAAAGAGAACACAATCCATACACACACAAAAAAAAAAATCCTAAAATCAAATGAAAGATCTCAGCTAAATAAACAATATCAGTGAGAGAAAATACGTTTGCCATTGGTTTAATGCAGATCAATGGCGTGTGCTACTTTTAGAACAATGGAAATCCAACACCGTTATTAAACAGATTCCCACCATAGAAACAGCTAGGCGCGGTGCGTGTGTGCGGAGTGCATATTGAACCATGAGGATCTCTTGTTGCAGCTTCCCTCGCTGCCTAATGCATTACGTTTCATCCAGCCATCTAATTATTCCCTCAGAAACCTGAAATTTGAAGTTACAAAAGAGCGTCCCTATCTGTCAATGAGCGCCATTGATCTTATTGAAAGAAAATGTGGGTGTAGAGGAAACCCAATATAACTCCATGCCATTAAATTCCACACAGCATTATTCACCAACAGAATTGACAGATTTCCCTGAGACATTTCTTTTAATCTTCAACTGTTGTTCAAGAAGTGAAAAAAAACTACACCAGGCTTTTTCCCTTTTTCCATATTTGCGAGGAGGTTAACAAAAAGGCTATTGAAGTAGGGAGAAAAAAATACTCTTCCTTATAACTTGTTGATTATTAACAATGAGGAGGAAAAGACGTGTATTCGTTGTATTAGGGTTATGTGAATTGTCAGACTGTATTATTCAATGTGAAAAATATACACTGAGTGTACAAAATATTACTCTTGCCATGATATAGACCAAGGGGTGTCAAACTCATTCCATGGAGTTCCTTACTAATAGGCCATGCCTATTTTGCATGTTATTTTGGCATTAATACGTGTCACATATCAGTTTGTGTCAGGCTCTGGCCACAGGGAGGCCTTTGGCTCCTCTAGTTAGCCATGGTCAGAGCCTGACAGATCTAGGCAGCCTAGATCTATGTTTATGTTTTGTGTTGAATCCCCAATTAGAGACAGCTGCGAGTCGTTGTATTTGATTGGGGATTCTATTTAAGTTGTTCAGTCCCACACCTGTGTGTGGGTCATTGTCCTCGGTGTCAGGTTAAAGTAAGTGTATTTATGTTTGTGTAACGTTGTTACTTTCGGTAGTTCGTGTATAAGTATATTTGAGTGGAATAAATATCATAATGAACTACGACTGCGCTTCGCCTTGGTCCATTTATACACACAACCGTGACAGTTTGCAAACAATGTAAAAAAATATATACAGCGGGTGAAATAAGTATTGAACACGTCACCATTTTTCTCAGTAAATATATTTCCAAAGGTGCTATTGACATGAACTTTTCACCAGATGTTGGTAACAACCCAGGTAATCCATACAACCAAAACAAATAAGTTCCGAAATTAAGTTATGTGTAATAATGTGAAATGATACAGGGAAAAAGTATTGAACACATGAAGAAAGGGTGCAAAAAGCTAAGACAACAGCTGAAAACGATCAGTAATTAAAAAGCAATCCAGCCCCCTGTCAGTGCAAATTAATATCAGCTGGTTCAGTCCCAACTTATGGCCTACAAAAGGACTCATTGCCAAGGTGTCACACAAGACACATCTCATGATGGGTAAAAGCAAAGAGCTGTCTCAAGACCTTCGCAACCTAATTGTTGCAAAACATAATGATGGCATTGGTTATAGGCGCATTTCTAAGCTTCTGAATGTTCCAGTGAGCACTGTTGGGGCCATAATACGGAAGTGGAAAGACAATCATTTCACCATAAATTTGCCTCGACCAGGTGCTCCTCGCAAGATTTCTGACAGAGGAGTGAAAAGAATAATCAGAAGAGTTGTCCAAGAGCCAAGGACCACTTGTGGAGAGCTTCAAAAAGACCTGCAATTAGCAGGTACTGTTGTCTCAAAGAAAACAGGAAGTAATGCACTCCACTGCCATGGCCTGTATGCACACTCACCACGCAAGACTCCATTGCTGAAAAAAAAGCATGTTGAAGCTCGTTTAAAGTTTGCTGCACAACATTTGGAAAAGCCAGTGAAATACTGGGAGAATATAGTGTGGTCAGATGAGAGCAAAATTGAACTGTTTGGATGTCATAATACACACCATGTTTGGAGGAGAAATGGCACTGCACTTCAACCTAAAAACACCATACCAACAGTTTGGAGGTGGGAACATCATGGTGTGGGGCTGCTTTTCAGCAAATGGTACTGGCAAACTTCACATAATTGAAGGAAGGATGAATGGGCAAATTTACCGAGACATTCTTGACAAAAATCAGCTGCCATCTACCAGGATGATGAAGATGAAACGAGGGTGGACATTTCAGCAAGACAATGTTCCCAAACACACAGCCAAAGAAAGAAAATAAAGCTGCTAGAATGGCCCAGCCAATCACCTGACTTAAATCTCATTGAAAATCTATGGAAAGAACTGAAGATCAAGATTCACAGAAGAGGCCCACGGAACCGTCAAGATTTGAAGACTGTTTGTGTGGAAGAATGGGCCAAAATCACACCAGAGCAATGCATGCCACTAGTTTCTCCATACAGGAGGCGTCTTGAAGCTGTCATTACCAACAAAGGCTTTTGTACAAAGTATTAAATAAATATCAGTAAGTGTGTTCAATACTTTTTCCCTGTGTCATTTCACATTATTACACATAACTTAATTTCTGAACGTATTTGTTTTGGTTTTGGGTTGTTACCAACATCTGGTGAAAATTTAATGTCAATTGCACCTTTGGAAATATATTTACTGAGAAAAATGGTGACGTGTTCAATACTTATTTCACCCGCTGTATATCATTGAGTTAATAAAGCTGCATACAAACATGGTGTCATGACTTCCCATCTATGCCAAGCTCCTCTTCCCCCCAAAGGGAAACACTAGCCTTTCACTACAACCAATACCACTGACATCAATCTCTCTCTGGTCATGGTTTTAAATGTTTTGACATCTCACTTTAGTATCAACTTTGCTGTGGGGTCGTTGGAAGCTGCAGCTTTGAAATATAATTGTAACATGGTCTGAGAATTCCAGGATAGCCAACATGCCTAACTTTACTAATGTCTTATGTAGAGCACTTTGGCCAGTTTTACGGTAAAGAGAATTTGGTGTATAATTTGCATGGCCTTATGCATCTAAGTGATGACTGAATACTATCTCAGGGTTTCCTTTTGAAAACTTCTTAGGTCAAATTTTTTGTTAATGGTTTGAAGTTATAAGACCTATGTCAGAGTTTGAACATGCAACCTCTGATGGTTGCATGTCATGTCCAGTCAGTGAATATAAGGAAATACTGTATATCTAGCCTGTGAGCATATAATGACTTTGCTTCTGTCAAACATTTTTGACAACCCAATGAACTCAAATTACGGAGTGTGGCTTTAAGGTTTTTCTAAACAATAAATGTACATATGTAAATCGATTATATATAAAATTTAAAGTACTGAGAACAGTTGAAAATACTAGTTATTATCTTATTAGCTTTATTTTTAACTTAGTATTAAGAGGTGTCTAATAAAATGAGCATTACATCACATCTCTATTGAAACAGGTATTAAATCAATTCCAGGCTGGGTTCGATCCCAACTGTGTCACAGCCGGCCGTGACCTGGAGACCCATGGGGCGGCGCACATATGGCCCATCGTTGTCCGGGTTAGGGGAGGGTTTGGCTGGCCAGGATTTCCTTGTCTCATCATGCTCTAGCGACTTCTTGTGGCGGGCCGGGAGCCTGCAAGCTGAATTTAATCGTCAGTTTGACAGTTTCCTCCGGCACATTGGTGCAGCTGGCTTCCGGGTTAAGCGAGCAGTGTGTCAAGAAGCAGTGCGGATTGGCAGGGTCGTGTTTCGGAGGACGCATGGCTCTCGACCTTCGCCTCTCTCTCTCCCCATAGGGGAATTACAGCAATGAGAAAATACCTTAACTACCAATTGGAAAAAGGGGTGAAAAAATATGCACAGGTTTACATAAAAGTGTCTTTTCCGAGACCAACTGTGCCTTAAGAACTGATAGGATTTGACCTCTACAGTATGATGAGGAACATCATAGAGACATCCCCACTTAGCGAAATTGGTTGTGGTATGGTAACAGCAAATTGTGACATTATGTCAGTCTTCCCCATGCAGTAGCCCTGAAAACAAACTTACTGAGAACCACACCTTTCAGGGCAAGCGGTTTTAATGCCTGCTTCCTACTGGCCCCTCTCCAGGTTATCTTCATGGCCAGGGCATTTGTCAGGAGTTTTGTCAGTATTCACCACAGTCTCCTAGGTGGTCATGTGATCTGAAACACAACAAACTGGTATATCATAAAGAGAAAACTGATTAGAGTACTGCTTCAGAACAGGGTTATTCAACAGAAGGGGTAAAGCACCAAGGTGATGGTAAACCCAGGGCTGGAAATTGAGGTGGATCTGCGTTCTGGGTCAGATGTAACTTTTTTGAAAATGTTATGCAATTAAAATAAACAAAAAGCCTTTTCCTTATGCGGAAAAAGTTAGCACACCCCTACCTTTACCATCACATAAAATGGCTGAAATTAGGTGTACCATATGGGTTTGTGGTAACACATCATGCAAAGATCAAAAGACCTGCCCGAGGACCTCAGAATACATATTATTGATGTCCATGAGTCTGGGAGGGGTTACAAATCCATTTCCAAGCTATTCAAAGTACATCATTCCATTTCCAAGCAATTCAAAGTACATCATTCCACGGTCTGAAGGCTCATCTACAAATGGGAGAAAATTCCAGACCACTGGCAATCTACTTAGGACAGGTCGTCCCACCAAATTCCGCCCAAGAGCTGACCGAAAGATGCTCATAGAAGTCTCTAAGAACCCCAGGGTAACATCAAGTGATCTACATGCCCCTCTTGCCACAATCAATGTTGAAGTGCATGAGTCAACTGTCAGAAAGAGACTGCACAAACTTGGCCTACATGGGAGGTCAGGAAGGAAGAATCCTCTTCTCTCAAAAAAGAATGTCAAGACACGACTGACATTTGCCAGACAACACCTGGGTAAAGACCAAAACTACTGGAACAATGTGCTCTGGATAGATGAGTCAAAGGTGGAGTTGTTTGGCCGCAATGCCAGATGCCATGTTTTGTGAAAACAAAACACTGCCTTTGAACATAAGAACCTCATACCAACCGTAAATCATGGAGTCGGTTGCATTATGGTTTGGGGTTGCTTTGCTACCTCAGGGCCTGGCCAACTTTCCATCATTGACTCTACCTTGAATTCTATATTGTACCAGAGAATTCTTGAGGAGAATGTGAAGCCATCTGTCAAAAAGCTGAAGCTGAACCAAACATGGATCTTGCAACAGGACAATTATCCAAAACACAAAAGCAAAGCTACAACAGAATGGAGGGTTATTGAATGGCCGAGTCAAAGCCCAGATCTTAATCCTATCGAAATTCTGTGGGGGACTTAAAGCGGGCTGTACATGCAAGAAAGCCCTCGAACATGACACAGTTGAAGCAGTACTGTAATGAAAATTTCCTCTCAGTCGATGTAAGAGACTGATAGACAGTTACAAGAAACGTCTACATTAAGTTATTTCAGCCAAAAGGGGGCAACACAAGCTATTGAAGCTAGGGGTGTACTTATTTTTTCTGCACTATGGAATTGCATTTCTGTTGATTTTTGATGAATACATTATTGCAAACTATAATATTTCAGTGTAATTTGTTAAATTAGGTTACCTTTATCTGTCTATAGTGTTGAAGTGAAGATTACATATCCATCTGTCCATATATGTAAAAAATAATAATTAAATTAAATAAAAACAATTCCAGAGGGTGTACTTTCTGGTGGTGGTTTGTGTTGGATCCCTAATTAGAGGCAGCTGCAGTGCATTGTCTCTAATGAGGGATCCTACATAGGTTTGTATGTTCCACACCGGGGTGTGGGTCATTATTTCGCAAGTCACGGTGAAAGTAAGTGTGCTACGTTTTTTCACGTTTGTTGTATAGTGTTTGTTTTGTTTGGTAGTTCGTCATTGAGTTTGTGTTATACCTAGTATAATAAAAATGTCGAACTACAATCCCTGCGCTGCGTCCTGGTCTCTCCATGCACCCTCTCGTGACAGAATGACCCACCAGAACGAGACCAAGCAGCGCAACTGGGGAGAGACGGAGAGAGAGGAAGTGCCGCGTTATGAACGATGCCTTCGAAAAGCCCGAAGGCATCCCCAAGATAATTTTTTGGGGGGGCTATGGGGGTGGTCTGGTGTAGAGGAAGAGGCGTACCGGACTGGGGCATTCGCCAGGTGGCATTCGCCGAGGCCGGAATATAAGTGGGGGGCGAAGTGCCAGGAGGAGATGAGCGTGGCGGAATACCTAAAGAGGGAGTATAGGAGTATATGGGAGCTAGGCTGGCGTAAGATGGAGGAGTGTGAGAGCGAGAGGAGGGAGCTGGAGTTACTGGTGCCCAAGGTGAGCATCCCCAGTCCGTGTCAGGTCGTCTACTCCACCCCCATGCCAGAGCAGTCAGCTCCACCGGTGCCCAGTCCGGGTCCGGACCTCAGCTCTACTCCCCGCACCCGACCTCCAGTGCGTGCGCCCAGCCAGGTGCTTCCAGTGCCGGCTCCACGCACCCGACCTCCGGTCCGCTTCCCCAGTCCGGTACCTCCCATGCCAGAGCAGTCCGCTTCACCGATGTCCAGTCCGGGTCCGGACCTCTGCTCTACTCCCCGCACCCGACCTCCAGTGCGCCTCCCCAGTCCGTCCCGTGCCGGATCCCTGCACCCGACCTCCAGTGCGTGCGCCCAGCCAGGTGCTTCCTGTGCCGGCTCCACGCACCCGACATCCGGTGCGCCTCCCCAGTCCGGTACGTCTCGTGCCGGCTCCCCGCACTCGACCTCCAGTGCGTGCGCCCAGCCAGGTGCTTCCTGTGCCGGCTCCACGCACCCAACCTCCGGTGCGCCTCCCCAGTCCGGTACGTCCCGTGCCGGCTCTCCGTAGCCCGGAACCTCCAGCGAAGGTCCGCAGCCCGGAACCTCCAGCGAAGGTCCGCAGCCCGGAACCTCCAGCAAAGGTCCGTATCCCGGAACCTCCCGAAGTCAGCACCGCTCTGTGGTTGGAACCTACCGCTCCACCTGTGCCCATTCCGGTTCCAGCCGTCTGCTCCGCTCCAGTGCCTGAGCAGTCCGCTCCACCAGCGCCCATTCCGGGTCCAGCCGTCTGCTCCGCTCCTGAGCCAGAGCAATCCGCTCCACCGGTGCCCATTCCGGGTCCAGCCGTCTGCACCGCTCCTGAGCCGGAGCAGTCCGCTCCACCGGTGCCCAGTCCGGGTCTGGCCGTCTGCTCCGCTCCAGTGCCTGAGCAGTCCGCTCCACCGGTGCCAAATATGGGTCCGGCCGTCTGCTCCACTCCAGTGCCAGAGCAGTCCGCTCCACCGGTGCCCAGTCCTGGTCCGGTGGTCTGCTCCACTCCATGGCCGGAGCCGTTTGACCCACCGGTGCCCAGTCCGGGCCCGGTAAATTGCCCAGCTCCATGGCCGGAGACGTTTGCCCCACAGGTGCCCAGTCCGGGCCCGGTTGTTTTCCCCGCTCCATGGCCGGAGCCAGTTACCCCACCAGTGCCCAGTCCGGGCCTGGTTATTTGCCCAGCTCCATGGCCGGTCACAAGGAAGGGGCATGGGAAGAAACTGTCGACGTCGCCGGAACCAGAACCGCCACTGACGGACTAATCTTCCCTCCCTATAACCCCCCCCCCCCCACACGTATTATTATTTTTTGTTTGTTGTTGGCGTCCGGGAGTCCGCACCTTGGGGGGTGGGGGTACTGTCAGGCTCTGGCCATAGAGAAGCCTATTTGCTTCTCTATGTAGCCATGGTCAGCTGCTGTGCATCGTCTCTAATTAGGGATTCTACATAGGTTTGTATGTTCCACACCGGGGATGTGGGTCATTGTATATTTCGCTATATATTTCGCAAGTCACGGAGAACAGTAAGTGTGCCACGTTTATTACGTCTGTTTCATTCGTGTTTGTTTGGTAACGTGACGTTTTGTAATTCGTATGTTATTGTTGTTTTGGTAGTTTGAACATTTATTGAATATTCAGTAAATAAATAATGTCGTACTACAATCCCTGCGCTGCGCATTGGTCTGTGTATGCAACCTCTCGTGACATGTTCTCATGATATGTGCGTGAATTTGACCATTTTCCTGTCCTGCTAAGCATTCAAAATGTAACAAGTACTTTTAGGTGTCAGGGAAAATGTACGGAGTAAAAAGTACATACTGTTCTCATATGAGTGACAGAACACTGAGCCAATCATGGAGCAACTAGAGAACCTTACCAACCCTCATGGTTCCCTATTTTTGCTCAAGAAAGCAAAAAAGAGGACATGTTTGTATGGGGCTTTATTAACTCAATTATTTAATTTATTTTACATGCCCTGAAAGATGCATCGCTACTGGATCTAATACCTATCCCTAGCGAATTGAGGTCGATCATCTATTGTGGCGCAGCGGTCTAAGGCACTGCATCTCAGTGCAAGAGGCGTCACTGCAGTACCTGGTTCGAATCCAGGCTGCATCACATCCGGCCGTGATTGGGAGTCCCATAGGGTGGCGCACAATTGGCCCAGCGTCGTCCAGGTTTGGCCGGGGTAGGCCATCATTGTAAATAAGAATTTGTTCTTAACTTGCTTGCCTAGTTAAATAAAGGTTAATTACAAATAAAAATAAATACATTTACAGCAGTGTCTCATTAGATTTAACAGAGAAAGCATAAAGGTGTGCACAATTGTGTAGGATAGACTATTACGCAACACCCAACGCTCTTCCTATTAAATTTTCTGGATATAATGACAACAAATTACATAGCCTAGTGGGCTTCTTCACAATATGATTAGGTAATAAAATAACATGACCAATACATTTTGTTTTCCATGTTACACCTGTATTTTTAAACAATACAAGGGACTTGAAGTAGCCTACTGTAGGGGAGACCGGGGATGGTTGTAACACTTTTTTTCAGATTCACGTCAGTTTCTCAGAGATCGTTTATGGGAGTGTATTCAAAACTTGATACAAACAGACATCTGTCCTTTACTAATTGGTGTGGTTATTATATACTGTATGTAAATCAAACTGCAAATGCATGGTGTGGTCTTAAATACAAAGAGTGAAGTGTTACCTTTTACCCCATGGTCTGGGTTAGTTGTAACAGTGCTTGGCATGAAAAAGTGCATAAATCATGACATGCAACTAATTATTGAATGCCTTTATTGAGATCATGAGAGTTATATTGCCATATTTAGCATTTTGTTTGGCATTTATTTTTCCCTCCACTAAATGGTCTTTCTCAACCCAACAACAACAACTAGGCTAAACTAAACACCTGAACGTTTGCACTGCACCCAGACCTCCTTGGACTTGGAATTGTTAAAGTGCTCCACACAATGCAGAAGTTTTCCTCGTTGGAGTAATCTGAATCTTCTGGTTCAATATGCTTTGTTTTGGCTTTTTTCTTAGGCAGGATGTTTTTGTTGTTGTTGTTCAGTGTAGTTTGTCTTGGCTTGCTTCTTTCCAGCTGTTTTTTTAGGCAGGGCCATTGTGTCACGTGAGGATGCAGGACCCGAGGCACAGAGCTGGAGTGTGAATACATTCCTTTTATTAAACCGAAAGCACAAAAATTATAAAAGGAGAGACAGTGACCATAAACTGGCGTGCACACAAACCAAGGAACACACACAAGAATCCACACCCACAGGTTGAAACAACTGAACATAAATAGGATCCCCAATTAGAGACAACTCTAGACAGCTGCCTCTAATTGGGGATTGAATAAACTGAACAGAAAACTCCCAGGTCTCTTGTCAGGTCCTGACTAGAGGGAGCCAGAGACCTGGCCTCAGTCAGGGCCTGACACATTGTTCTTCTTGCCTTCTGAGAGCTTTACTTTTTATGCTCTTCTTCCAGTGTCTGCTTGACGGGTGTATCCATCAAAATCAAAATATCTTAGTCCAATGCCGCCCTGACATATGTATATATTCTCAATCCATTCCTTACTGAGATTTATGTGTATTTGGGTATATGTTGTGAAACTGTTAGATATTACTGCACTGTCCGAGCTAGAAGCACAAGCATTTCGCTACACCCGCAATAACATCTGCTAACCACGTGTATGTGACTAATACATTTGATTTGATTTGATATTCTTAGTATTCAATTCTGTTCGAAATCTGCTTGAAGAATTTACATATTTGTTGGAGATAGGGAGGACAACAATAACGATGCCAATTTACACAATAACAACTGCTTAATCAAACAGACAGACAGACACACCCATGATAGAATTATATATTAAAAATGTATAGACTTGTTCAGCTATGTCAACAGATAAGATAATGTTTTGTATTATGGGGCACATACTTTTTCAACGACATCCACATGACATGACATGTTGTCATTAAGACAACAAACACCACACGTACAAACCAGTTCAGGAAACAAGGGACTATCGAACATCAATACCAAAATGCAGTTATTGCAACCCAACATGTCTGTGTTCAGATTTGGATTGAACGGCAACATAGCCTTCAATGAGCCAGGCTCCAGTCTGTTGCCCAGGACCAGAGTGAAGACCCTGGCTCAGGACACCATCCTGGCCAACGCACGCTTCTTCGACAGAGACCAGTCTAAAGTACACACCTGCCTCTGGCTGTAGGAGTAGCAAGTGTCATGGATGCCAGAGGTTAGAGGTTATTCCCTACTATATAGGGAATAGGACGCAGCCAGTGTTGTAGTACTGTCCCCTCACAGCACTGTTCTATATTTTAATGTTGGTGCTTTTCTATTCTATACATTTCTATGTTCTGTTCATGTGCTGTTCTAATAAACAATTTCTGTGTTCATGCAAGTGACTGATCGGACGAATCCTTACTTATCAGTAGCTGCAATTTGGCAGTACGCCCAGACCTTGTTTTGAGAACGTGAAGAGAAAGATCTCAGTTTCAATGTCTCAGCTTAGCGTAAGAATTTCCACGACAGACCGAAAGTACAAATGCATCTGTTATCAATGACAAAGTCCAGTGAGAGTGTCACGATTAGGTGGAAGGAGAGACCAAGACGCAGCGCAGGGATAGTAGTTCGACATTTCTTTATTTATATATATACTATGTATATTTAAATATATATACTATGTATAATCAAACCCTAAAATGACGAACTAAAACAACACCAAACAAACAGACTAACGAACGTCACGTTCACAAAAACACACTAAATGAACGGATGTAACAAACACACTTACTTCACCGTGACTGCGACATACATCGATAACGACCCACACCCGAGTGAAGGACAGACTCAACATATATGGGATCCCTAATTAGAGACAATGTGGTGCAGCTGCCTCTAATTAGGGATCCAACCCAAACCCCACACAGAAACAGAAAAGAACGACACTGTCAGACTCTGACCATAGCTACATAGAGAAGCAAATAGGCTTCTCTATGGCCAGAGCCTGACAGAGAGTAACAATGCTGCTATGGTGGTGCCACTGCATTACTGCTGTGCAAACCAAACTGTATTCACTCTCCCCCTCTCTCTCTCTCTATTTCTCTTCCCACGCTCTCAGGTGAATAAGTTGTTTCTGGGGGAGTGTCTGCTGTCCCTTTCCCTGGGCCTCTGCTCATCTGTGCTCCAGAAACACACTTCTGGGAGATGGTAAGAATGATAAACAACATGCTCACTAAAAAATCCTGTCTGTTGGATCCCGGCACATCTAACAATGCACTGATGCGTTTCAAGAGCCTAAATTATTTTTCTCTCTTTCCCTCTCTCCCCATCTCTGTCTCGCTAAAATTCGAATAGTTTGCCTAATTTCAGTTTGTGACTAAACAAGCAATCATTGTGTCGAGAATCATTGTACCATCTAAACTGTTGTGGAATATTGTATTTTTCAGCAGTTTGAAGCTGGTGTACTAAACCGAAAGTAAAAGATCCAAAAGCTAAACTTAAGAATAGGAAGCATAGAAATAGCGCACATAGAACAGATCTACGCTTCTTAGACATGAAATAACACATATAGAATCATATAGTAACCCAAAAAAGTGTTAAAACAAATCAAAATATATTCTATTTGAGATTCATCAAAGTAGACACTCTTTGCCTTGACAGCTTTGCACACTCTTGGCATTCTCTCAACTAGTTTCAAGAGGTAGCCACCTGGAATGGATTTCAATTAACAGGTGAGCCTTGTTAAAAGTCGTTCCAGGAAACTAGGTATATGTCAAAGGAGAGCCATTTGAACGAAAACTTTTTCTTTAAAATCAAAATGCGTTTTTTTGGGTGGCAGAAATGCCTTCTGGAACATGTGAACTTTCATGTGCCTTAATAACAAACTTGTATCTGTAAATACGAATAAAATTGTTAAATTACGAGCCTAGTTGGTTAAGCCACAGAAAAAGACAGCCACCTTCCCACTAGCCATGATTGGCTGAGATAATGAGTGGGCTGTTTATGTCGAGAGAGGAGTTCGGATTGGTCTGCCATATAGAAGGCTTGTGTCTATTTGAGCTGGTCAGTATGTAATCCTGTCTAATGCTGCTTTTAAAAAATGTATCGTGTAGTGGAGCTGCGTGTTATGTGTTGCTCTCCACATTCTGGAGGAAAGGTTTTGAAATCAGTGGAATTAGAGTACGATAGCTAAAGAGATGGAGAAAACACCTGTCTCCGGATTACATCTTCAAACTAAGGGCAGTCATGACATCCGTGACAGGGAGAGGCGTACATCATGCATGATGTATATGGGTAAGATAGTCTAGCTAGCTACATTTTCAGAAATTACACATTTCTAATTTTGACAGAAAGTGGTTTCATTTCAAGTTAGTGTACTGTTAGCTAGCTAGCTAACGTTAGTTGGCTGACTCGCTAGCTAACGTTACGTGTATGATCTTATAATTCGTATATCAGAGCCATTTGCTTGCTAACATTGAACCTGGTTGGTTAGCTACCTGCAGATTCATGCAGGGTAGTAAAGTCATGAGTTGGGATTATGTTTCATTGTTCAGCTAGCTGATGTTAGCTGGCTGGCTCGCTAGCTAACGTTACGTGTATGATATTATTTGTATCTCAGAGCCATTTGCTTGGCTAGTTAGAGCCTAATGTTTGCTAGCTAACATTGAACCGGGTTGGTTAGCTACCAGCTGATTCATGCAGGGTAGTAACGTCATGAGTTGGGATTATGGTTAATTGTTTAGGTAGCTAGCTAACATTATGTATACACATTGTTTACCTAGCTAGGTTAATTGTTTACCTAGCTAGCTAGCTAGCTACATGTCTTAACAAAAGACTCCACTATGCAAGTAACCATTTCGGGTGCGTTCGTAAATTCAGTCTGAGTATGCCAGAGCGCTGAATAACTGATGTTTAAAAGCACAATACCAGTTGACTATGGCCGGTGTCAGTAAATGGTGGCAAAAAAGCATGATAAAATTGTTGCCAGCAGAGCTGGTTAGGCTGTTTTCATGTTATCTACAGGTAAACAATTAACCATAATCCCCATTTTGTGTCTGGAAGTAAATAGCAAGCTAGCCAATGTTAGCAAGTTAGCTTGGGTGCTTCACTGTCGTTGTGAGGTCAGAACGCTCGGATCAACCCTACTCACCGGCCAGAGCATCAAGTGTGCACTCTGAATGCTTCGAGAGCGAAACAAGATGGATGGGGCTAAAGCTTTAGAGGGTGTGAACGATGCTGAATGGGTGTAGACAAAAAAAAGCTTTTCACTAGGTACCAAAACAATCAAAGGACATTTTCTCAAAAGTATGATTACAAGTTTATCAACTTTCAAAGTACTTTCCCATTGTTCCCTTAAAGGCAGCGTATGATATACCATTTTGTAGCTCTATGTCTCTGCTTTTATCCAATGTAAAACACAACATTTCACATTTTTCTACATAAGACAGAATCAAGGCGGTCGGTCACATTTGTGGAATTTCTTTCCTTCTTAATGCGTTTGAGCAAATCCGTTGTGTCGGTAGGGGTGGTATACAGAAGATAGTCCAAGTCCATATTATAGCAAGAACAGCTCAAATAAGTAAAGCGAAATGACAGTCCATTATTACTTTAAGACATGAAGGTCAGTCAATCCAGAAAATGTCAAGAATTTAGAATGTTTCTTCAAGTGCAGTCGCAAAAACCATCAAGCGCTTTGATGAAACTAGCTCTCATGAG
The DNA here is from genome assembly GCA_023634145.1 of Thymallus thymallus. NCBI lineage: Eukaryota > Metazoa > Chordata > Actinopteri > Salmoniformes > Salmonidae > Thymallus > Thymallus thymallus. Next base: position 7,722,487 of record CM042392.1, on the reverse strand, counting down.
GACCGCAACAGAAAAGGAAGACCCAGAGTTACCTCTGCTGCAGAGGATAAGTTCATTAGAGTTACCAGTCTAAGAAACTGAAGCCCAAATAAATGCTTCAGAGTTCAAGTAACAGACACATCTCAACATCAACTGTTCAGAGGCCTTCATGGTCGATTTTGCTTCAAAGAAACCACTACTAAAGGACACCAATAATAAGAAGAGACTTTCTTGGGCCAAGAAACACGAGCAATGGACATTAGACCGGTGGAAATCTGTCCTTTGGTCTGATGAGTCCAAATTTGAGATTTTTGGTTCCAACAGCCGTGTCTTTGTGAGACGCAGAGTAGATGAACGGATTAACTCTGCATATGTAGTTCCCACCATGTAGCATGGAGGAGGAGGTGTGATGGTACTTTGCTGAGGACACTGTCAGTGATTTATTTAGAATTCAAGGCACACTTAACCAGCATGGCTACCACAGAATTCTGCAGTGATAATCCATCCCATCTGGTTTGCGCTTAGTGGGACTGTCATTTGTTTTTCAACAGGACAATGACCCAACACACCTACAGGCTGTGTAAGGGCTATATGACCAAGAAGGAGAGTGATGGAGTGATGCATCAGATGACCTGGCCTCCACAATCACCCAACCTCAACCCAATTAAGATGGTTTGGGATGAGTTGGATCGCAGAATGAAGGAAAAGCAGCCAACAAGTGCTCAGCATGTGGGAACTCCATCAAGACTGTTGGAAAAGAATTCCAGGTGAAACTAGTTGAGAGAATGCCAAGAGTGTGCAAAGCAGTCATCAAGGCAAAGGGTGGCTACTTTGAATAATCTAAAATATATTTTGATTTGTTTAAAACTTTTTTGGATACTACATGATTCCATATGCATTATTTCATAGTTTTGATGTATTCACCATTATTCTACAATGTAGAAAATAGTAAAAAAAAACTTTTTACTGGTACTGTATATATACACCCCTGATCAACAGTTTGGAATATTACTAATTCAAGGGTTTTTCTTAACTTGCACAATTTTTTACATTGTAGAATAAAAGTGAAGACATCAAAACTATGACATAACACATATGGAATCATGTAGTAACCAAAAAAAGGAGAAATAATGAAGAGAAATTATAGATAAAACGTATCGGTGCTCTTCGGTCATTGGAATTTATAAATTCAAAAATAAGTTGTTTGAAAGGAATCAGTGGCTAACTGCAAGCTTTGCAAAGCAATCACTAGCCTGCTATTCAGTGGAGTGGGTGTGTGGTCCCAAGTCTGGGATTAAGGGTCTCTTTTCCAAGTTTAAAATGATAAACAATTAACATTGGCCATGCTGTCAATGAAGCATGATTTGTGCCGCGCTCAAAACAACTTAACTCGGAACGGCGAAATCTGCCTTCAGTGAGTTCAAGACAACTGGCAACTCGGGAAAAACGAGCTTCGACTGGGAAAATAAGTTTTGAACGGTCATCCAACTCGGAATTGTCAATCCGGAACCCGGGCCTCTTTCTTACGACCTGAAGATCACTGACGTCATCATGATTCGACCTTGTTCCCAGTTTTCTTGAAAGCAACATAAATCCAAAGAATGCCAGACTTTGATGACAAAGTTTGAGGACAATTTGCCCATAAAGGACCGCCGCACAAACTTCCTGTTCAATTGAGCACAGCACAACAAGGTGATTCCAAAAATGTCTTGTATGCTGCTGCATAAATTATGTAATATGCCAGGGAGATATGCATACTGTAGCTAAGAAAGTAATACTAAGTGTATGTTGTGTAGTAAGCTGTTAGTAGCCCATGTGCCTCACCCTAATAATTTGGTATATTTTCCCCTATTAATTTTGCCAAGTGTTCTGACTTGGTGGTGCACATGTAGCCTATAACCTGTTTTAGAGAAATGTAATCATCTAATATTGTAAGAGCTTTCATTGTCTGCTTATGTGCCCCCTTTATTTATCCTACGGTTCTGACTTGGTGTTCAGGGAGAACACTAAGAATGGCCCATGTTCTGAATTCTGTCGCTGTACATTTCAAAAGTGCTGAACAAATAGTTATATTGACTACGTCCATCCTAGCTTGCTCATTAATGTCTTAAATGGAAATTACGGATTGCCTCATCCGCCTTATGCCATAGTTTGTACATCTAAATTGTCAGTAGAAACCACATTTGTTTAAGCAAGTCAGCCATATCAGCTAGGTTTTTTCAAAAGGCTGAATTAACTTTTATCGCTGCCAGACAAGTCTCCGCTGATAGCTAGGTGTATTAGTGGTAAGGTGTTGGGACTGCTGTTGGGATCAATTAGCCTTTTAAAATGATAAACTTGGATTAGCTAACACAACATGCCATTGGAACACAGCAGTGATGGTTGCTGATTATGGGCCTCTGTACGCCTATGTAGATATTCCATTAAAAATAAATATATACATTTCAGCAGTTTTCAGCTGCAATAGTCATTTACAACATTAACAATTCTATTGACATCTAAATTGTCAGTAGAAACCACATTTGTTTAAGCAAGTCAGCCATATCAGCTAGGTTTTTTTAAAAGGCAGTAAATGAGGCTGAATTAACTTTTATCACTGCCAGACAAGGCTCCGCTGATAGCTAGGTGTATTAGTGGTAAGGTGTTGGGACTGCTGTTGGGACTCTGCTGTTGTGACAGCTTTTGTAGGCCCTAACCGTTTGTCACCGTTATAGTGCAATTAATGTATTGTTTAGTGTTGTGTTGGGTAGTGGCTTTGCTGGCATGCATCCCACATTTTTGCTTTTGTTTGCCCCACCAAGATTTACAGTACTGTTCAAAAGTTTGAGGTCACTTAGAAATGTCCTTGTTTTTTTAAAGAAAAGCTACTTTTTTGTCCATTAAAATAACATCAAATTGATCAGATATACAGTGTAGACATGGTTAATGTAAATGACTATTGTAGCTGGAAACGGCTGATTTTTTTATGGAATATCTACATAGGCGTACAGAGGCCCACTATCAGCAACCATCACTCCTGTGTTCCAATGGCACATTGTGTTAGCTAATCCAAGTTTATCATTTTAAAAGTCTAATTCAGGCGTGGCCAACCAGTCAGAGACTAAGAGCCACATTTTTTACTATGTTACTGCAAAGAGCCACATCATACATACATATGGTCGCCAGTGAGCCACATTACCTTATGTCTTGTACTTGTCACATCCTCCATGTTAGCGACAGTTTATGGCCCTTTATTTCAACCGAAGGGTTGAAATAAAGTGCCTCGTTCTGAACCTCATTGATGATCTGGATCGTGTTAGTTGTTACCACCGACAAGCCAAAGCTAGGCTAAGCGAGCTAGCTACACGCAAGAGGTCTCTTTAGTACAGCTGGTGAAGGAACAACAGTTACCGACGGAGGATCGAGCCTTCGTTGCCTCCGTCATGGTGCAAATTAGCGGGTTCACCCATGTGTGACGTTCACATCAATACCGATCGGAGGTGAAGCTGATAATTATCGGGTGTTAGTGGATTTACATAGGTTTTTTTGAGCAGTGTGAAAGGGGCTATATACACAACACAAAATTTGATATGAACGTAAGAGCCGCATGAAACCAGGCAAAGAGCCGCATGCGGCTCGGGAGCCGCGGGTTGGCCAGGCCTGGTGTAATTGATCATTATAAAACCCTTTTGCAATTATGTTAGCACAGCTGAAAAATGTTGTGCTGATTAAAGAAGCAATAAAACCTTCTTTAGACTAGTTGAGTATCTGGAGCATCAGCATTTGTGGGTTTGATTACAGGCTCAAAATGGCCAGAAACAAACAAAGAACTTTCTTCTGAAATTAAGGCTATTCCATGAGAGAAATTGCCAAGAAACTGAAGATCTTGTACAACGCTGTGTACTACTCCCTTCACAGAACAGAGCAAACTGTCTCTAACCAGAATAGAAAGAAGAGTGGGAATGTTATTTTAATGGACAAAAATTATTTAGAAAACAAGAATTTGTTTCCCAAAACCATTGTTACTGACGTGGCATTTGAAAACCATAGTAGGTAGGACTAAATAAGGTTACATAACCTTGCCTACTTGCTATAACAATGATCTGCTGTCCAGAGGGTAACAGAAAACAGATCAATGTCTTCCTGCAGTAAAGTTAGCACTGTTGACTCAAGAGACGATGCTAATCAGCCCATCTCTTAAACCTTTCAAAAAGCCAGACCAAAATAATACAGCTAGCTAGGGTAGCTACAAGTCAAGTAGTACATGAAGTACCCACCCCTCACCCACAGGTACAAACAAACAAACAAACAAACATCAAAAACACCTAGCTTCAACAGCTACATTAACTAGCTAATTAACTAGAAAACTAGACTGTTGATGTATAAAAGCCAAGGACAGCTCGTTTTTACAACTAATTTCTCATGCATTTAAATGGCTAGACAAATAGATGGCAAATGTAGACTTCTAGCCGGCTAATGTTGCTAACTAGTTAGTAACCATGAGCTAGCTAGCTAGATAACAGGTATTGTGTACATTTGCCCAAGACAGTTCATATAATTATACATTTCAACAAATGTAGCCAATTTGTTTATACAATTGTTAATCCAGAGATTTATTTTTTAACTTTTGCTTAATTCAGCAGTCTCGTCCAAATCATCATGGTCCAGTGTCATGAAGCTTGAGACTGCTATTTGTAGCTCTTTATGATAGCCACATTAGCGGCTAATTATTATTATTATTTATTTAATTATTTATTTAATTATTTATTTATTTATTTTTTTTTGGGGGGGGGGGGTAAATACAGGCGATGTTATTGAAGATGTTCTAAAATCCCCTATGGGAAAAATGAATGGTGAAAAAACGTTTGGAACCATTTCCGTGTTTGACCGCTAGGTTTTATGGGTATTGCGATGTATAGTGTGGTACTCTATAGGCTACTACTTCCGATACCTGTAAACCTGCCCCTGAAGATCACTGAAAATACAAAAGAAAAACTTTCCTTTCACGTTTCCAGCCCGTGGTATTTGACAGTTCCCCTCCATTTCCTGACGTTTACCCCGCCCCTTCATTCCCGGGTTGTTTACAATACTGCCACGGGCCAGGAATGGTGATACAGGGGCCGACGGACTCTTTCGGAACATACCTATTCAACTATCTACTTATACGATAGAGGTCTTCTCTGAAAAGTGTTACCTCACGGGGAAAGGTGCCACGTAAGAGCGGCCCTACAACTGCAGCACGACCTTGGACTGGAAAAGTAAGATCCAAAGAAGAAAAAAAACGCCTTCACCACCCGAAAATAAAAGTAGCGAGGCTCCCACTTCCTGGTAAGAGTGCAGAAGTTTGCTAGCCGGCTAACGTTAGCTAGTTTCCAGTGTCCATACCACTGCCACCGGCGAAAGTGAATTAGTTAGCTAACAAACTAAGCGATTTTACAGGGTAATTTGTACATATTCCACGGAAAGTTTTAGCAAATAAGACGAAAGCAATGGGACTTCACTTTTCACCGTGCTTTTGCTAGCCCGCTAGCAATCCAGCTGTTTTATGAAGTTTGTATTGTACGTTACTAATAACGGTATGTACTGTCAACGTTAGCTACCAAGGTTGTGTTATGTTGATTAATGATAGTTAATGTACTACCTAGATAATATAACGTTTGTCGCTAGTGAATGCCAATATTTGTGCATTCATGTCAGCATGGAAATATGGGGTTAAGTCAGAACAGTTACAATTCATGGACGGGTTGGATGACAACGTCACGAAAAAGATGTATACATCATTGTGACCGGAACGTGCGCGTTGTTATGATTCTGAACAGTGTCACGTCTAGATGGATCCAGCTTTTGTCAAATGTACGAATTTATATTATCCTGATTTGCTGCGTACGTTCTCCTAAACCTGCTAGACAAGTACATTCTGACAAAAGCTGGAGGCATTCTAGCCATGACCTCTGAACGGTCAGATGACTAACAACAATTATAAGAAGTTGCCTTGTGTGGAATCGTAGGCTAGGAACTGGCAGATGCATCAAAAGTAGATATACCGGAAGTAAAGCCTCACAGGGAGCCACATTTTAAATGGAATACATTGATCACGATTTAAATGTATTTTCAGAAGGGCAGTGGTCACCATTCATGTAATACACTTAAATATACTGTATACATCAGACGGTATTGGGGAGCTATTTCATAGTTTTGTCAGGGGTATATTATTTTCCTATTTCAGTCTTATAGCAATCCTATGCTTGTCGTGACTTTCATGGACAGAGCAGACCATCCGATATGCCCTTTAATATTGTGATATGCAACCTGGAATAAAAATGTAAGAGGATCAGTGCTATATAGCAAGAAAAAAATCTCACATCTGTGGAGTTTGCAAGCGATGTTGTTAGGCTACATTTTATTGTTGTTTCCTCTCCAGAGTGCACTGGTGCACAAGTGATACATTGTATCATTTCGCTTGACTGAGAACCATGGGTTTAGGGCTGTCCCCGACCCAAAAAAATATTGGTGACCAAAAGTAGTCTGTTCTTTCAACCAATCGATTGGTCTAAACTTTTAAACGTGTATTTTTCCATGTATAATATTTTTAATAAAATAAACTATATGCATTGAGCTTGTCTTATGCTTTAAGCACACTGTTTGATAAAATAAGACACAAATGACTCGAGATAAAAAAAAACTTAACTTAAACTGCCCTGACCATTCTCAGATGTTACTCCCCTGAAGTTGCCGGTAAAAGGAATGCCAATTTATCTTAACCTTTCTACCGATCTGCTTGCTAGTTATGGTTTTCATATGCACGTTTTCGTGGAACAGTTTCATTTAATTTATAATAATGTCTTCATATCTCAAAGTCATTGTCATGTGGTTAATCAAAATTATATCCAAATCTAAATGGGAAAATTATACAAACCTAAAAAGTAACGTATTTTGCCATTGCCAACTATGTAAAAATAGCCTACATAAAGCCAACAAATGAAAACATTGCAGCATGCAGGTTGAAAAAATAAATATCCTATAAATCACATTGGCTTCTCATGGCCTGTCTGCCATGAACTTGAAACATTGTATCAACTTTGGTCCTGCCCAAAGCTTGTGCTAGCAAACTTGCAACATTATAACATTTATATTCTGGGCCCCCAGTGAGTTCGGGACAGACGCAGCTGTAGGCTATTTGCGCAAAGGATAAGAGGTGAACTATGCCTATTTTATGACGTTTCCACTGGATCAGAGATTGCCATTTTTCCCTTTCACGCTTAGTGGTTATCAAAAGTGAGAGAGCTTGAAAGATTTTAAATACATTGAGGAACTATTAGTATTCTCAATGGATGTAAAAAGGCTTTGTTTGCTTGCTGTTTGAGATTAAGAAAACATGACTTTGAGAAGCTCCCACAGCTCATTAGTAATCGTGCTTTAAGCCAATCAGAAATACTATCAGATCCCCAAATGGGCACATTTATATGCCTACATTTGCATGCAATCCAAGTAGCCTATAGGCCTACTTCTATGCATAATCAGGTGCACGTCCTTACTCAACATTGACAGGAAACCTCAAAGCATAAGACAACTACTAAATTGTCAAAACTGGAATGAAATAAACCAAAACCTGTTTCTCACAAGTGTAGCATAGGTTGTGCTCTCTGACAATGACAACGGTAAAAGACTGGAATAATAATATATTGAAAGCATTAACAGAAATTACCTTAACCAAACATTGTAGATTAGAAATGTATAGGAATTAACGGTAAATGTACAATCAAACGCAAACAATTCACACCAATGAAGTTATGAAACAATGAATGTGCACAAATTTGCGGGAGAGAGCGCATTCTGGAGAGAGACGTGCATTGTCCATCTTAGCAATACTCCCCTTCTTGGACTGTGCCATCCCTGGTGGCCTCCGCAATGGATTAGTTCACTAAGATGGGCTCAAATCAGACAAGTGTCTCGTGTGCCATAAAACAATTATATATATTTGCTACTGCTTTACTAAAAAAAAATGTTGGTCGACCAACAGCCTATCGACCAAACAATCGACCAGTCGACTAATTACAGCGCAAAGCCCGCCACATGATCTCCAGCCCAGACCACCCATTAGAAAAATGTGGGATGGGATGGGTATATGGTCTTCTCTATTCGCTACAGAAAATTGTAACAGAATAGGAAACAACAATTTCAACCTTTAGTGGTCAAATTATTTGGCAAAGCCTTAATAGAAGCAAGAGCAACAGCTCGCTAAAAAGTGGAAAACGCACGTGATAGCTTAATTACAATATTAGTGGGAATATGTCCATGTTTTAAAAATAAGAGAATGGAATATAATTGGATAAATTACAAAAAAGATTAGTTGAGATGCAGCCACTCGCATGTGGATTGCTGTTTCTAAAATGAGTATGGACAGCGCCCGGGGCCGAATGTTGGGTAGGCAAATTTACTAACAAGAGGGCTTTTATTGGAGCACCATTTTAAGAAATAAGAGGTAGGTTTACCGGTTTAACAGGTGCAATTATGTTATCCATATATTTGTCGGTAGGCCTGTAACTATTTCCTTAAATAGGCCTACCTCCTTTCTGCTTTGGACTCGGGCCTCATGTCTGGGGTGAGAAAATCAACTTCTGAAAGTACCATGCTTAGATTCGTAATGACATCTCTGATTGGATTCTTTGCAAACAGCGACAGTTTTGTTGCAAACAAGACACACTGGTTTGGCATTGGAGAAATACGGTAGGATGAATATATTTTAATTGGGTAGGTAGGCCTATTATTATAGACATTGGTGATTTTACCACTGTAACTAGATCAAAATGATCTTATTGTCATTGAATTGATTAGCACACTAACTACGTGTTAAATGTGTTGTGTAACCTACACTGTATAGGGCTATGAATTGGGCCGCTAGTAGGCTATTTTCTAATAAGCTAATTATATTTTGGCCCGCCGACTAGCTATAAGCTCTGGAACAAATTGGCTGGAGGCCAAACCTAGTTGCCAACCCCAGTTGTATACTGTAAATTCAATCACCCCCTTCATCATCATTCAGATAATTCAATTGTGTGGCTGTAGTTCTAAACTTGAAGAACTCGTGGTTGTCTCGGTGAACTGAAATTATGTTGCTCACCAGTGCACTGGGAAGAGGAAGCAACGATACAATGTTGCCTAACAACATCGCTCGTAAACGGCATTACATTTTAATTCCAGATTGCATATCACAATATTTACGATTATTTGCTGTGCAGGATGATTTGCTCTGCCTATAACAGTCACGCCAAGCAAAGAGTTGCTATAAGATTGAAATGGGAAAATAATGTACGAGTGAAAAAACAATGAAATAGCTCCCCAATAACATCTGATGTACAGTACCAGTCAAAGGTTGGGACACATCTACTTTTTCAAGGGTTTTTCTGTATTTTGTACTATTTTCTACATTGTAGAATAATAGTGAAGACATCAAAAGTATGAAATAACACCTATGGAATCATGTAGTAACCAACAAAGTGTTAAACAAATCAAAATATATTTTAGATTATTCAAAGTAGCCACCCTTTGCCTTGCACACTCTTGGCATTCTCTCAACCATCTTCATAAGGAATGCTTTTCCAACAGTCTTGAAGGAGTTGGCTGCTTTTCCTTCACTCTGTGTTCCAACTCATCCCAAACCATCTCAATTGGGTTGAGGTCAGTGATAGTGGAGGCCAGGTCATCTAATGCAGCACTCCATCACTCTCCTTCTGGAGGTGTGGTTTGGGTCATTGTCCTGTTGAAAAACAAATTATTGTCCCACTAAGCACAAACCAGATGGTATGGCGTGTTGCTGCAGAATGCTGTGGTAGCCATGCTGGTTAAGTGTGCCTTGAATTCTAAATAAATCAGACAGTGTCACCAGCAAAGCACCATCACACCTCCTCCTCCACGCTTCACGGTGGGAACCACACATCCAGAGATCATCCGTTCACCTACTCTGCTTCTCACAAAAACATCTCTAATTTGGACTTCCACTGTTCTAATGTCGTCCATTGCTTGTGTTTCTTGGCCCAAGAAAGTCTCTACTTCTTATTGGTGTCCTTTAGTAGTGGGTTCTTTGCAGCAATTTGACCATGAAGGCCTGATTCATGGAGTCCCCTTTGAACAGTTGATATTGAGATGTTTCTGTTACTTGAACTCTGTGAAGCATTTATGTGGGCTGCAATATGAGGTGCAGTTAACCCTAATGAACTTATCCTCTGCAGCAGAGGTAACTCTGGGTCTTCCTTTCATGTGGCGGTCCTCATGAGTGCCAGTTTCATCATGGCACTTGATGGTTTTTGCAACTGCACTTGAAGAAACTTTAAAAGTTCTTGAAATTAATTTCTCTTTGCTTATTCTAGCAGTTTTTGCCATAATATGGACTTGGTCTTTTACCAAATATGGCTATCTTCCGTATACCACCCCTACCTTGTCACAACACAATAAGAAGGAATGAAATTACACGAAGTAAAGAGTGTGTAAAGCTGTCATCAAGGCAAAGGGTGGCTACTTTGAAGAATCTCAAATATGGTTTCACTATTATTCTACAATGTAGAAAAAAAAAAAAGACAATTAGTAGGTGTCCAAACTTTTGGACACATACTGTATATATTTAATGTATTATATGAAGGGTGACTACAGCCCTTCCGAAAATACATGTGATTTCACCCACCCTGCTCCATATATTCAATGTGTTCCATTTTAAAGTGTGGCTTTACTTCTGGGCTATTATGACGTATCTGATAGTTCCTTCTCTGTATGTTCCTAGATCGTAGGTGGCTCGTTTCAGCTCGTTGTATCTTATTATACCTTGTTTTAAGGTGTTTTGACTGATGCCATGTCTATGCACAAATGTGCTAGGTAGCTAACCAACAACTCTAAAGATGTATTTGAGACAACAAGTACTCATTGTTAATGTATTTATGTTTTCAATAAACATTTGGAGACGTAATATAGTTGACATCAGTGGAGTCTTCTGAGGGGAGGACAGCTCAATATAATGTCTGGAATGTAGTCAATGGAATGGCATCAACCAACCATGTGTTAGATATTATTCCATTGACTACATTCCAGCCATTAATATGAGCCATCCTCCCCTCAGCAGCCTCCACTGGTTGACATGTTGTCAACAGTCTAAGCCCTTCAAACTCAACTCTAGACCTAAGCCAGTTCCACTGCATTTTTTTCCATTGTTCCCCTCTAATCATGGACTGATTAAGACCTGGGACACCAGGTGTGTGCAATTAATTATCAGGTAGAACAGAAAACTAGCAGGCTCCGGACCTCGTAGGGCAAGAGTTGAATACCCCTGGTTTAAGCCAATGCTGTCTGTTTTGCCCCATAGTGGCACACACGTTGTTTTTGTTGCTAAACAACCAACCTTGTATTGGATCTGCTTAGAGCCTTATATTTAGGGTGTACAATCAAAAACTCGTCTTTTGACCAAATGTTAATTGTGTAGACACTCCTCTAAGAAAACCATTGGTCCAAACTTTGACTTTGACTATAACCACAAAATGTAAAGTCCTAAAAAGTTGGCACTGTATGTCAGGTAAGCGTACTTTGCAGTTAACATTTAATTGAGAAGGTTTTTTGGGAAAGTATTTCTGACGGTTATCATTAACTGGCTACATACAGAGTGATAGACAAATGTTCGCACCAAACAAACAGACACAGGGACAATTTTGATGGAAATGAATTGGCAGATATTGTTACTTTGTCTTTTTAAGCCAGTAGTGGCTAACCAGGGGTGGGGTAATGTCAATGTGGCATTGATTATGGTAAGTGTACCTATTAAGCCCACTTCCATATTTGGATTGAAGTAAAAAAAAGTTTTTATGTGGTTGTTGTATCCATAACAGCTTTGATTCTAAATCAATCTTATGTTTTATTATTAAGTTATTGTCAGTTATGTAACTTCCCACTAGTGGCCAATTTCAAAGCTGCAAAAAAACGTTGACGTTAAGCCGTCGCTCAGATAAACACTTTTTTTTGTACCCTTTATCATGTAAAATATGATTGAAATATGCCAACATGCACATATACAGCGGGTGAAATAAGTATTGAACACGTCACCATTTTTCTCAGTAAATATATTTCCAAAGGTGCTATTGACATGAAATGTTCACCAGATGTTGGTAACAACCCAAGTAATCCACACATACAGAGAAACCAAAACAAATAAGTTCAGAAATTAAGTTATGTGAAATGACACAGGGAAAAAGTATTGAACACATGAAGAAAGGGAGGTGCAAAAAGGCATGGAAAGCCAAGACAACAGCTGAAAACTATAAGTAATTAAAAAGCAATCCAGCCCCCTGTCAGTGCAAATTAATATCAGTTGGTTCAGTCCCAACTGATGGCCTACAAAAAGGTCTCATTGCCAAGGTGTCACACAAGACACATGTCATGATGGGTAAAAGCAAAGAGCTGTCTCAAGACCTTCGCAACCTAATTGTTGCAAAACATAATGATGGCATTGGTTATAGGCGCATTTCTAAGCTTCTGAATGTTCCAGTGAGCACTGTTGGGGCCATAATACGGAAGTGGAAAGACAATCATTTCACCATAAATTTGCCTCGACCAGGTGCTCTTCGCAAGATTTCTGACAGAGGAGTGAAAAGAATAATCAGAAGAGTTGTCCAAGAGCCAAGGACCACTTGTGGAGAGCTTCAAAAAGACCTGCAATTAGCAGGTACTGTTGTCTCAAAGAAAACAGTAAGTAATGCACTCCACCGCCATGTCCTGTATGCACGCTCACCACGCAAGACTCCATTGCTGAAAAAAAAGCATGTTGAAGCTTGTTTAAAGTTTGCTGCACAACATTTGGAAAAGCCAGTGAAATACTGGGAGAATATAGTGTGGTCAGATGAGAGCAAAATTGAACTGTTTGGATGTCATAATACACACCATGTTTGGAGGAGAAATGGCACTGCACATCACCCTAAAAACACCATACCAACAGTGAAGTTTGGTGGTGGGAACATCATGGTGTGGGGCTGCTTTTCAGCAAATGGTACTGGCAAACTTCACATAATTGAAGGAAGGATGAATGGGCAAATTTACCGAGACATTCTTGACAAAAATCTGCTGCCATCTACCAGGATGATGAAGATGAAACGAGGGTGGACATTTCAGCAAGACAATGATCCCAAACACACAGCCAAGGAAACTCTCAATTGGTTTCAAAGAAAGAAAATAAAGCTGCTAGAATGGCCCAGCCAATCACCTGACTTAAATCCCATTTGAAAATCTATGGAAAGAACTGAAGATCAAGATTCATAGAAGAGGCCCACGGAACCTTCAAGATTTGAAGACTGTTTGTGTGGAAGAATGGGCCAAAATCACACCAGAGCAATGCATGCGACTAGTTTCTCCATACAGGAGGCGTCTTGAAGCTGTCATTACCAACAAAGGCTTTTGTACAAAGTATTAAATAAATATCAGTAAGTGTGTTCAATACTTTTTCCCCTGTGTCATTTCACATTATTACACAACTTAATTTCTTGTTATTTGTTTTGGTTTCTTTGTATGTATGGATTACTTGGGTTGTTACCAACATCTGGTGAAAATGTCATGTCAATAGCACCTTTGGAAATATATTTACTGAGAAAAATGGTGACGTGTTCGATACTTATTTCACCCGCTATATGTTGGCATATTTCATGGACATTAATGACTATTTCTTGCCAATTGAAAATATGGGATTTTCATGCTAGCAGCCGTGCCTGCACGTCAGTCACACAGTAGTAGCATAACTTGGTAAACTACAACAAGATAATAGATTTCAGGCATTCACAGTTTACATTTTTAAATGTATATTGTCTTATTTAACTTTCAAATGAACCTTGCATTGCTATACATAGATACCATTTTTTATTTAACATTTTCTCAGGTTGGCTTAAAGGGTGCAGTAGCACAACAAACACTCCCTCTATACAGAATGTAAATGGCAATAAAGGAATATTGTTCAATATGATCAATACTAACATTGCATAATATTGTAGTTTATAGTGTATATTTTTTACCCCAAACCATTGGTTTCCAAATATTTTATGCTATTCTGCTTCACCAAAAATCACTGTTCCAATTTAAGCCCAATATGGTCCTATTAAGCCCGGTTTGCATTGAAACCCATCGGGATAGTGTGTTGACATCCCTAATATTTAATGAGAATAAAGAGTTTCTGTTCAGATTTAAGTTGATTTAAAACACAAAAACAACACTTATGTGTATTATGCATCTATCCATGATCCCTTTACCAATATTAGGAACAATTACAAAACTCTGTACTCTCTCCAAGACATTTGGAGTGGACAGGTGGTCTTGATGCATAGAGAAGAACAAGATCAGGGTTGCAGAATATTGGGTGGGGGCATTGTCATATTTTTGTCCTTCATTCATCCAAGTGATTCAGTTTTTTGGTCCACCACTTGTGCCTTTGGAATTCAACAGTAGAGAGGAAGATTCTTCAGATAGGCTTTAGGAAGACAAGTTGCACTAATTAAGAAGAATAGCAGTACAGCAAATGTGAATCAGCTTTCAAATAATTCATTGGAAGTTGTTTGTGTTATGGTCTTTATGTATGGCTTATCCACAGAGGGCCAGTGTGGGTGCATAACCCAAGCAATAACACACCTGATTCAACTAATCATGTCTTGATTGAAGTCTATGATTAGTTAAATCAGTTGTGTACTGGTTGGCAAGAACAAAAGCCTAAGTCCACATTGATCTCTCTGGATAAGATTGGACACCCCCTTGTTATGCTACGTTCATGATAAAAAGTATTGATCAGTATACTTTAGGGGAGATTAATATAATCTAATTTTAAATAAGACATTTCATTTTGTAAGTTTTGAAATTAATTTAAAAAGATTTAAGTGGTGGGCTTATTTTGAAAAACCATGGGCTTACAGGGTTACATTCGGTACCCATTATGCCCAGTCTGGAATTTTTACATATTTTATTAAATATTTCAATGTCTTATAAAAAAAATGTTGTAAGTAAAGTCATAGAACTTTACATGAGAGTTTCATTTTTCATCTCGACTTTTCTTACAGAAATTAGGACATTATATGTTCGATTTCAGATCAAGTTTGACAGTTTGAGGGATTACATGAATAAATGCATGAACTTTCAGAATAGATTGGCGAGCTACTCATAGGTGGGCCTGTTGGAGAACCCTGGTCAAGATCCACTAGTTTATGCCTTTTGTTGTTGCTGCATAGGCTTATCTCGTTTTGTCTTATGTTTGACATCGTAACATCGTAACACAAAGTATAACAAATCATACAACTCTATGCACAAGGACTACTTTTAACAACCCCCCCCCCCCCCCCCAAATAAAAAAATCCCAAACTAATTTAGTGGAAGAACTGTGCAGATTCAAACTTTGGTAACAAAATGAGTGAAATCTCCCTCAGATTTTTTATGCGTTTTCCAAAAACTGTTAAATATTTGCTCCTAATTAAGATTCAAATAAGTCTCCAGAAAGAATGGAGTGTCAGCTATTGTTTTATTGAACCTTTATTTAACTAGGCGTCAGTTAAGAACAAATTCTTATTTACAATGACGGCCTACCTACAGGGTCAGCCCCTGGAGCAAATTAAGGTTAAGTGCCTTGCTCAAGGACACATCGATAAGATGTAAGAATGTCTTATTCACTAGCTACGTTGACGGGTGGTCACAGTGATAGCATTTCATAAAAATATCTAAAAGTCAATTATGGGCTAATTATGTGCGATTTATAGCAAAATAAATGCGTCAGTAGCTGTTTTCAAAGTATTTCTGCTTTTGTTTCATATCTGGTTATGCACAAAGAAATCCTAATCCTAACATTATAGCTATCCCACCTCGTGCAGCTACACCTCCTGTCGGAGGGGCTGTGTCTACTGTTAGTGAAGTACTGAAAGATGTATTTGTAAAAGCATTGGCACAGGCATAAAAGTTGGTCTAATTTACTCTAAAGTAAATGGGTATTTCTTTTATCAAAATAAATGGAATGGAGCGAAGCACAGACAAAATCCTAAAGGGAAAATCTGGTTGTTTTATTTCAAAAAGACACTGGGAGACAAATTCACCATTCAGCAGGTTAATAATCTAAGGCCAAATATACACTACATGACCAAAAGTATGTGGACACCTGGTTGTCGAACATTTTCATTCCAAAATCATGGGCATTAATATGGATCTGGTCCCCCCTTTGCTGCTATAACAGCCTCTTCTGGGAAGGTTTTCCACTAGGTGTTGGAACATTGCTGCGGGGACTTGCTTCCATTCAGCCACGAGCATTAGTGAGGTCTGCACTGATGTTGGGCAATTAGGCCTGGCTCGCAGTTGGCATTACAATTCATCCCAAAGGTGTTCGATGGGGTTGAGGTCAGGGCTCTGTGCAGGCCAGTCACGTTCTTCCACACCGATCTCAACAAACCATTTCTCTATGTACCTCGCTTTGTGCACGGGGGCATTGTCATGTTGAAACAGGAAAGGGCCTTCCCCAAACTGTTGCCACAATGTTGGAAGCACAGAATCGTCTAGAATATTATATGCTGTAAGATTAGGATTTCCATTCAATGCAACTAAGGGGCCTAGCCCGAACCATGAAAAACAGCCCCAGACCATTATTCCTCCTCCACCAAACTGTACAGTTGGCACTATGCATTTGGGCAGGTAGCATTCTCCTGGCATCCGCCAAACCTAGATCCGTCTGTCGGACTGCCAGATGGTGAAGCGTAATTAATCACTCCAGAGAACACTTTGGAACTCAGTAGTGAGTATTGCATCCGAGGACAGTGATGATTTTTACGCGCAAGGCAGTTAACTCACTGTTTCCCGGCCGCCGAAGACGTGGATGTCGATATAAGGCAGCCCTCCACACCTCTCTGATTCAGAGGGTTTGAGTTAAATGCGGAAGACACATTTCAGTTGAATGCATTCAGTTGTACAACTGACTAGGTATCCCGCTTTCCCTTTCTATTGTTCAAATGCCTTGGTTATTCGGCACAGTGGAATTGACCAAATCTGTCCTGCTGTGACAGTTTCCTGTTGTAGCCGAGCAGCGAGGTTCCAATATCGTATTAAAGTGGGATGAGACATTTGTAATTTGACCACTTTTTACAGTCCTCATGCCCCTCATGCCCCTGGGGATTTTACAAGAACACATTTTTATTTTTCTTATCTCAATGCACGTTCAATTTAGGATGCCTCCCAAGGCTGTTTTTCGAGCTACATTAAGTTCTGCCTTTTGCATGATGTCAGAGTCCCTCCCCGCCTCTACAGAAAGGAAACACACTACGCCTAGGCTATAGGTAGAATGTTTGTTCCTTTTCCTGAACAGTATGTTATCTTAATAAATGTATCAACTTTATTTTGTGCCAAAATTGCCATGATATTTGGAGAGGGCTGTTTTTTTATCCTGTCAAACAACAATATTTATCCTATTTGAGGAACAGGCTTGACTATAATTTTTCTCCATCTTCTTATGGTCACTGATGTTCACAGATTCAAATATCCTTGGAGGATGCCTCCCGGCTCCTGGTTTGATATGAAAGTGTTACATTTTCTATAACATTGATCCGTCCCTTTCTCTTCAAGGTCTGCTGTGCTTTGAGGGAAAACTGACTACAAAGATGTGTAAACAGTAAATTACTTACTTGCGACCCTGTGTGAAGTCTGAGCAGTGGTTGAAGTATTCCTGGGTTAGCCTGAGCCATGACTAGGTTTACAAAGGGTTGGAAACTTTCCGGTAAATTTCCCCGAAATTTTCCATTGGAAGTTAAGCCCTGGAATTTTGGGAGTTTTGCTTAAATTCATCAAAAAAGTTTGCTTGTAACAGTAAACTTTTTTTTGTGGGATACACATAAGGCAATTCTAGGTCTTGTGGCATATTTAGGTTAAACTATCCCCAATTAGGGCTTCAGGTAGCCTAGTGGTTAGCCGAAAGGTCGCTGGTTCGAAAACCCAAGCCGAGGGCTGCCTTATATCGTCATCCATGTCTTCGGTGCCTGGGAAACAGTGAGTTAACTGCTTTGCGCGTAAAAATCGCCATCTGTCCTCGGATGCAATACTCCTTGCTGAGTTCCAAACGCGTTCTCTGGAGTGATTAATTACGCTTCACCATCTGGCAGTCCGACTGGCGGATGCCAGGAGAATGCTACCTGCCCAAGAACCTGTTTGTGTCCTTGAGCAAGCACTTAACCCTAATTTGCTCCGGTGGCTGACCCTGTATGTAGGCCGTCATTGTAAATAAGAATTTGTTCTTAACTGACCTGCCTAGTTAAATAAAGTTTTTAAATAAAATAAAAATAAAACATGCACAGTGCATTCTTCCATCACATGTGCAGTGCACTCTTCCATCACATGTACAGCATATTCTCAATATCTTGCACACTAATGAGATGCTATTGAGCCCACACTACTACACTGTCTGACCCAAGGACTACATGCTTTCTGGTAAGTTTTGATTACAATACTGGGTGGGGTGAACATATGTTATATGACATTATTTTTTGTTAACTAGTAAATAGTAGCCTACAGCAAAATGTGTTTAAATAATTTATAACTTGTTAACAATTTCTGCTAGTTAATTTTTGCCACCATGTGGGTTTTAGCTTGCTTGAGCCTGCTAACTGAGGAGTGTTAATTCACCTGTTTCCATACATGTTTCATTTTAAAACATTTATCTTACCAAGGAGTTGTTTAATCTAACTGCTTAACTATTTATCTGTACGTGGAATTGTATTTTAGAATGTTTTCTGATTGATTTCTGAATGTTCTTCGCCCAGCATACACCCCTCCAACCAGTCATGCTTTATCTACTCATTTTCTGGTTGCAGAGTTCAACAGAGTTCAAGTGAAGGTCAAGCAAATCATAGAGAAAGCAGACTGTATTGCAGTCATCTCTGATGGGTGGTCGAATGTTTGTGGTCAAGGAATAATTAACTACAACATTTCCACACCTCAACCAGTATTCTACAAGAGCACAGACACAATGGACAACAGACACACCGGTCTTTACATTGCAGATGAGCTGAAGGCAGTCATCAATGACCTTGGACCACAGAAGGTATTTGTACTGGTGACAGACAATGCTGCGAACATGAAGGCTGCTTGGTCTAAAGTGGAGGAGTCCTACCCTCACATCACACCCATTGGCTGTGCTGCTCATGCATTGATTCTGCTCCTCAAGGACATCATGGCACTGAAAACAATTAATGCACTCTATAAGAGAGCCAAGGAAATGGTTAGGTATGTGAAGGGTCATCAAGTTATAGCAGCAATCTACCTCACCAAGCAAAGTGAGAAGAAGAGCCTCACAGTGAAACTGCCCAGAAACACCCGTTGGGGAGGTGTTGTCATCATGTTTGACAGATTCCTGGAGGGGAAGGAGTCTCCAAGAAATAGCCATATCAGTCTGCCGATATGGACAGCCCCATCAAGAGGATCCTCCTGGATGATGTATTTTGGGAGAGAGTGTTAAGCAGCCTGAAACCTATAGCAGTGGCCTTTGCACAGATTGAGGGAGACAATGTCATCCTGTCTGATGTTCAGACTCTGCTTGCAGATGTAAGAGAAGAAATCCGTCCTACCCTGCCCACTTCACTCTTGCTCCAAGCAGAGGAAACTGCAGTTCTGAAATACATAACAAAACGTGAAGACTTCTGCCTGAAGCCCATACATGTCGCAGCGTACATGTTGGACTCCCAAGTATGCTGGCAAGAGCATCCTGTCTGGTGCAGAGATCAACAAGGCCTATGGTGTTATCACTACCGTGTCTCGCCACCTTGGCCTGGATGAGGGAAAGGTTCTTGGCAGTCTGGCGAAGTATACTTCCAAGCAAGGGAAGTATTTGGAGATGCAATATGGTAGTCGTGCCAACATATCTCATCAGCCACCTGATGGAAGGGACATTGTGGATCTGAGGCTTCTTTCCACTGTGCCTCCATCATCCTCCAAATCCCACCAACATCAGCTGCCTGGTCCTTGTTTGGGAACAAACACACACCAAAGCACGCAACAGGCTGACCAATACAAGGGTTGAAAAATTGGTGGCCATCCGGGCAAATTTGAGGCTTTTTGAGCCTGACAACGAGCCATCCTCAACAATGTTGGAAAGTGACAGTGAAGATGAGGCCTCAGAGTCTGATGTTCAAGAGGTGGACATTGAGGAGGTCCAGGGAGAAGACATGGAAGCCCGAGAGGAAGACAACCAAAGCTTTAGTTTCTAGACTATCATTTTACAGATGTATGTTGAAAATGTTTTTGGGAGATGCGATGGATCATTGGGGATAATTCAAATCATTCAATATTCCCTTAATTTTGTTGTTCAGTGAAATCATCCCATGTGAAGTCAACTCATTTAATTAAAGTTCAATTCTTAACTAAATTGTTTTTAAAATTTCTATTGGAAGGATTTAATCATATGCAATTATGTCTCCATATAATATTGTAAATATATCCAAAGCAAAAAATATCTACATTTAAATGGTATTAATTTGCATATATTTCTGATAATTCCCACGGAAAGTTTCCACCTCTGAATATTCCCCAAAATGTGCAACCCTAGCCATCTTTATATCACTCTGAAGGGTTTTACACAATGTCACACTTTTTTGTCACCTTCCACTTCGTTCATTATTTTCCAGAAAACGCATAGCCCCTCGTTGATTATCCCTTACTAAATAGATAGTGCTATTTTAACCTCTTATACTGTATGATTACCAATATTGCCCTAGAGTAGGCCTAATTA
Organism: Thymallus thymallus; assembly: GCA_023634145.1. Classification (NCBI taxonomy): domain Eukaryota; kingdom Metazoa; phylum Chordata; class Actinopteri; order Salmoniformes; family Salmonidae; genus Thymallus; species Thymallus thymallus. The sequence continues at coordinate 7,701,777 of CM042392.1, read as the reverse complement.
GGATTTAATTAATGAAATGTTTAAAATGAATGACAGGCAAAGTTGACATTCATGTTATGTCAGTTAATTAAGATCTAATAATGATGAACTGATGATAGCAGAATCAAGTTTTCCTTATTAATCAAGAACTTCTGGTCTTATGACATTATGAAAAATAAACCGTACCTGTCCGTTTAGACAGGGAAGTAGTAGGGAAGAGCACCTATGACTCGATATAACCTACAGAATGTCTTTATGCTTAGGCCCATATGATTTTAGTATTTTAATCGCTTTCTGAATATATATTTTTATTTTATTGACCACCAAGTGCTAACAGTCGGTATAGATAGATACTTTATTGATCCCAGAGGGGAAATTTCAGTATGGATAACGTTTCAAAAGCTTGATATTGTATGTGATATCAACAGGGAGGTATATTTTCTGTGTGATTTTAAATATCGACTGGCTTTTATCAAGCTGCCTACTCAAGAACAAGATTCAAACTGTAACCAGTGCCTGCAACCTGGTTCAGGTTATCAGTCAACATACCAGGGTAGTTTCAAACTGCACAGGAATGAAATCATCAACATGTATTGATCACATCTTTACTAATGCTGCAGAAATGTGCTTGATCCAGATCCATCTGATGTAGTGATCACTATATAGTAGCCATATCTAGGAAAACCAAAGTTCTAAAGGCTGGGCCTAATATAGTGGAAAAGAGGTCATACAATAGGTTTTGTAGTGATTCCTATGTTGTTGATTTAAAGTATTTGTTGGTCCGTGGTGTGTAATGAGGAGCAAACAGATGTTGCACTTGACACATATATGAAATTTCTTATCCCAGTTACTAATAAGCATGCACCCATTTAGAAAGTTACTGTAAAAACTGTTAAATCCCTGTGGATTGATGAGTAATTGAATGGTGAGTAATTTAATGGTATGGTTGAGATGGATGAGGCAAAAGGAATGGCAAATAAGTCTGGCTGCACCACCGATTTGGCAAACTTACTCCATATTGAGAAATCATGTGACTAAACTGAATAAAAAGAAGAAGAAACTACACTATGAAACAAAGATAAATTACATAAAGAATGATAGGAAAAAGCTTTGGAGCAGCTTCAATTACATTTTTTGAAAAAACGCAACCCAGCTCCATCATTCATTGAATCAGATGGCTCATTCATTACAAAACCGACTGATATTGCCAACTACTTTAATATTTTTTTTCATTAGTAAGATTAGCAAACTTAGGCATGACATGCCAGCAACAAACGCTGACACACTACACATCCAAGTATATCTGACCAAATTATGAAAGACAAGAATTGTAATTTTGAATTCCGTAAAGTGAGTGTGGAAGAGGTGAAAAAAATTATTGTTGTTTATCAACAATGACAAGCCACCGGTGTCTGACAACTTGGATGCAACATTACTGAGGATAATAGCGGACAATATTGCCACTCCTATTTGCCATATCTTCAATTTAAGCCTACTAGAAAGTGTGTGCCCTCAGGCTTGGAGGGAAGCAAAATTCATTCCGCTACCTAAGAATAGTAAAGCCCCCTTTACTGGCTCAAATAGCCAACCAATCAGCCTTTTACCAACCCTTTAGTAAAGTAAAAAAAAAAAAGTTTGACCAGATACAATGCTATTATACACTAAACAAATTGACAACAGATTTTTAGCACGCTTATAGGGAAGGACATTCACCAAGCACAGCACTTACACAAATGACTGATGATTGGCTGAGAGAAATTGATGATAAAAAGAGTGTGGGGGCTGTTTTGTTAGACTTCAGTGCGGCTTTTGATATTATCGATCATAGTCTGCTGCAGGAAAAACGTATATGTTATGGCTTTACACCCCCTGCTATATTGTGGATAAAGAGTTACCTGTCTAACAGAACACAGAGGGTGTTCTTTAATATAAGCCTCTTCAACATAATTCAGGTGAATCAGAAATTCCCCAGGGCAGCTGTCTAGGCCCCTTACATTTTTCAATCTTCATTAACGACATGCCACTGGCTTGGGTATGCCCTTGGCTCAGATGTACACGAAGAGCAAACATTAATAATATGCATGTCAATCTCTCCTGGCTTGTATTTGTGAGAGGTATTGCCATGTTGAAAGCACTGTGCTGTCTGTTTTAAACGACTAGCACACAGTTCAGACACCCATGCATACCCCAGAAGACTTGTCACCAGAGGTCTCTTCACAGTCCCCAAGTCCAAAACCGACTATGGGAGGCGCACAGTACTACATAGAGCCATGACTACATAGAACTCTATTCCACATCAGGTAACGGATGCAAGCAGTAGAATCAGCAAGATACACATTATGGAACAGCGGGGACTGTGAAGCAACACAAACATAGGCACATGCATACACACACGATAACATATGCACTATACACACACATGGAATTTGTGTTGTAGATATGTGGTAATGGAGTATGGGCCTGAGGGCACACACTTAGTGTGTTGTGAATTCTGTAATGAATGTATTGTAATGTTTTTAAAGTTGTATAACTGCCTTAATTTTGCCAGACCCCAGGATCCATAATAATTACAAATAGTCTACGTTCCATAGACATACTATGAATGTTCTAGGGCAGCCTGTGAGCATGGCATAGCTCTGACACTGTCTGTTATCTTAACTGCAGTTAAAGCAGTGTTAGCAGATTGTGAACTGTGCTCAAACAGATCGCTCAAAAGCACAAAGTGCCTTTATTGGATGTTGTGTAGGCTAGTCCCCTTTCCCTCACACATCTCTTTTGATTATCCCTACACACAAACTACAACTCCCCCAGGATACAGATTCACTTTCATGGAGTAATTACAAGATGCTATGTGCCACTGTAAACAGTGAAGCAGTGACCGCAACAGTATGCATTTGTCAGCATGAGACGAGACAAAAGCAGAATTAATTTGTACTTGGAATTACAGAAAAAAAATAGAAAGAGTGCAGAGCATTATTACAAACAGAAGCATGCTTACTGTGGTGCTATGGGCGTTTGTTCCAACCTCAACGCAAATGAGTGTTGATGCTTCACCGAGGATTTACAGCTGAAGAGCTTGACTACAGCGTGTAAGTGTGTGTGTGTGTGTGACTATGTAAAGGCCTGTCTATATGGATGTTTCACCTCCTTGTGCTACTGTCAGCCAGGGAGGGACTCTTCCTCCATTTGTTACCCGACTCGGAGCAGCCTTCTCTTGAGCTCTCAGGTCTGGGGGTCTGGAGCTCTTGTCAAGACCTAGAGGCATGGAGAGAGGATCTATAGAACCCTACTCTCCTGCCTGGCTGCCCCTCTGGTCCTGGGGCTCTCCTCTATCCAGGGCCCCCTCTCTCGTGGTCTCTGTCAGTGGCAGTGAGATAGATGTATATTGTTTTTTTTTTAAAACCCACTTCCAACTTGACACAGGAGCTAGACAACTGTAGAAGAAAGAGAGTAATATCCACTCTCTGTTGGCTGCTCCCACAAGTGTTTGATACGCGAACAACATTTTGACCATCATGCTATATCAGACAAAACGTTGTTTGTGTATCACATTTAGGCAAAGCTTTTATTAAAGATGCCTCGTGGGATCAAATGGCAAACGGTGAGCGCCTGGTCCTGGACATTACTCTTGTATTTTTTTCTCCAGTGTGAGAGAAGATGCTTAGGCAGCCATTTCCTGCCTTGTAGTAGGCTAGGAGCTGCAGGATGCAGCAGGCAGGAGGGAGGCTGGGCTGTAGAAACAGCCATGAGCTTCAGGAGCTGGGGCTGGCTCTCGCTCTTTCAGAAGTCCTGCCAAGCTGCGGCCGGGAGACTGAAGACCTCTGCCAGTGTGCTGTGGTCGTGGGCCAGCGAATAAAAATATTTTACAGATGTCTGAAGCCAGGCCCGGGAGCCAGCGGGGTATTTAGCTGTTCTTGAAGGTCTCAGGGTGTATTTGTGTGTGTGTGTGTGTGTGTGTGTGTGTGTGTGTGTGTGTGTGTGTGTAAAAGGGTTGTGTGTGTTTGTTTGTGTGTGTGTGTGTGTGTGTAAAAGGGTTGTGTGTGTTTGTGTGCCTGTGTATGTGTTCGTGTATTAAAGCGAGAGGTGGGGTTACAGCGAGCAGGAGCAGACATTGGTCAGTACTCAGGAATGGTTGGAGCACTAGTTGTGGTTGAGTTTGGGGGCTGAGGAGGAGGAAGTTTTAGGTTGGAGAAAAGCCTGGCTATGCCACCATACTGTGCTGGGCGAGCTGGGGTTGAGGTGGAGGAAGGGGGGCGGGGGGCGGAGGGGTTGGAGCTGGAGTACAGTAGGGCCTCAGTCTGGTTCATGCCACCATACTGTGTTAGCGACCAGGTCCTAGTTGACAGTTTAACAGTGAATATTTAACTGGAGCAGTAGCAGGCTAGCAGCACGCGGCAGCAGGCTGTAAACAGGAGCGTGCCTCAGCCCAGCCTAGTTTTACTAAAGCCTGTGTACTAGGGCCCTTGGAAGCCTCCTAAAACACACTGCTTTGCTCCAAGACACAGCCCAACACAGTGCAGCCCATGTCTCAAAGTTAGCATTTCATCAGAAGGCAGGTGGCAGGGGCTGGCGGTGTCGCGACAGAAAAAGCATTCCCTGATGAAAGGAGTTTCCTGTCTTTGAACGGGAAGACTGGCATGGCGGCACGGCCGGTGTCTCCAACGTGGCTCCGGGTCAAACGGTTGCCATGGAACTGGAATTTATGCTTTTTAAGCTTTTTCATGTTCAAATCGTAAGACATATAGAATGCAGGAAGTAGGGCTGGGCAAAAAAACAAAAAACAAGTTCAATGGGTTTCCATCACATTTTAAACTCTACTGATGGTTTTCTCACAAAAAAATGTTGCGTTACATAGCGAGTGTTCCCACTCTAGTATTTGCACGTGCACTCTAGCCAACAGCTTGCAGTTACAGTGCGGGTATAGCCTACATTATGAGATTATTATGGACAAAAGAAGAGCCAGATTATTTTTATTTGTCAAACATCAATGATCATTTCACCAGAAAAAGATCCTCGATATTTTTGGAAAGGAGTGTCAAGCTCATCAGCTTGCGATTTCACCACCCTGTGAAGTTCATCATAATTTATTTAATCTGTAGCCTAATAAACTGCATGCTTTCCCGATGAGTCGTAGTGGGAGGACCACACATGTCATCACGTTACTTAAATTTACTTCAAAGTGTTTCCACCGAAATGTCTTTCATAATTCATATTACAGACACAAAAGATCCCACCTTGTCTAGCGTATTTTGTTTTGTCGACATTTGGAAAGTATACAGAGTAATCTTCTATTTCCATCAGGCCTGTTGTGAAATGTTTTATTCAACATGTACTTTACTCGCATAAAAAGGTTGGAAGGAAACCTGGTTAATGAAAATGCAATTTTGGTTTCAAATTTTACCAGAACCATGCATAATAATTTCCAACTTCTTGTAGCAGGATTTATAGAAAATTACCACAGGTCTCATATAAACAATCTTTCAATCACAAGTCCACGTGCTAGTGAGTAGCCAGCTAAATATTGAAAGTCTAGCCAACTTGGATCTATTTGCTAGCTAACAAGGTAGAACAGTTGAATTGTTATGAACAAACCCTTATGTCCGTCTCCAACTGTTTGAACAGCGTTTTAGCCTAAGCCTGGGCTACCTTATTTCTCAGAATCAGAACGAGTTGCCAATTCCTTTATATAGTAGTTTTTTATGCTTATTGCAAACAATAAAACACAAACTAGACAGCTAGTATAACAGTCTGTGTCTAAAATGCTGCTAGCGTTCTAATGTGGGAAGAAGGGAGGGAAGGCCTTTCTATTAGTTTGTATCAGGACTGCCAGGGCTGGCACCTTCTCTTTTGTGGAGAGAATCTCTCTCTCCCCTTCTCCCCCTCTCGCCTTAGGTCGTTTCTATGTAAAAGGATCCATGCGCACCAACGTGGGAAATTCATAGGAGCATGTCGAATTGGGTGTCGAATTAAAGCCAAGAGTCTGTTTCTTAATTTTTTTAAATTAAGGCATGTGTATATCTTTCAACTAATAAGCAATGGTTTTGATATCTTGTCAAATGATAGTCTTAAGGCATTAGAAATGCTTCAAAACACATTAATGTTGAAGACCCCTGCCAACTAATTTCAACACTTATTTTTCTGCCTTCTGTAAGTTTAAGAAACATTGCCTTGTGCCTTGAAATTTCATGACCGAAAACCTACACACTGTATCTTTAAGATGTTTTCCAATTTCTCTCCCTCATTAAGTTCACAGAAGTAACAAGTAAAGGTCGACCTATTAATTATTTAAAGGGGTTTTACTTATATCAATTTTGTTTATGAATTAAATACATTTGTTTATGAATTATTAATCTGTAACAGAAATGTCAGAAAAATCGGTAACGGAATTTCTGCAATTGAATTTGCTACAATGGGAAATCATAGCAGTCACAAACCAGTTTGGCCACCACCTGCTACTGACCTCACTTCCACTGGCGTACTGTTATGTTCAACTGATAACTCTTTTCTTTTACTTTCTGTCGTCTTGGTCAAAGCAAGAGTGAAACGTCTTTCAATTGACTTATCAGTATCATCAACCACTGAGCGCCGACCGAAAAGTCGTTAAAAATGTTGTCCAAAAGTAGTCCACAGACATAGTTTTGATTTCAACGTCCACAGACATCTGGACCTTCATTGGGACCGGACCAAATCTGAACCAATCATAGACGTCTATGTTTCAGTAAAGTACAGTAAAGAAAAGTATGTAGAGTAGAGTTCAGTACAGTATAACAAAATCCTAATGCTTCAAATCTGCAGCTGTTTCGCAGTGAGAACGTGCAGGGAGGTATTTTGACATCTACTTAGGCATATTAAAACACTTGACGAGACAACAGATGCAAGGGATTGCAGCGTTCTAAACATGGTCATTGGTGAGTTAACAGTCTATTAATATACCGTTGCAATAGCCTACATTTACATTCTGCAATGTGAATTGTGATATTCCAAACAACGAGCTATCGTGGTAATTTTCATGGACAGATGCAACTACTCAATGTTTTCCCAAGCTATACTAGCCTCCCTCCACAGCAATGATCTGAACCTGAATGATGCCTGGGCAGTGGTCACAGATAATGCCTCCTACTGCCTGAAGGCATACAAGGAGGTTCTGAAAGGAGTGATGCCCAACAGTGTCCATGTAACCTGTCTCTGCCATGTCATCAATCTGGTGGGTGAGACCTGGCAGCACTAGAGATACTTCTCTGAAGTTGCATCACTTGTGACATGGATGAGATCTGTCTTCTTCAAGAAGCCTGCCAGAAAGAGAGGATGGGTGAGATTCCTCATTATGAAGGAGTTTGTGCAGGCCAAGGCTCCTTCTGAAGCAGTGAGCTCCAGATGGAATGGCTGGTTTGAGGCAGTGAAGTACCATGCAGAGCATGTTCATCTGTACAGAGTTTGTTGACAGAAAAGTCATCATCCCAGGCAGCTGGAGACAGAGGAGAAGGTGCAGGCCCTCACAGTTAAGCTAACCTTCACCTCGGAGGGCTGCTCCTAGCTGATGACAGCACGTGCCTTATTAAATTGTTTACGTTTTATTCATTCACATTATTAGACTCTTTCTGATTATAAAATTGGCGTAAATCGTAAAACATAGAATAAAAAATGTAATGGAAAAATGTTCTGGGGGGGGGGGGGGGGGATAAAAACGGATTTCATAGGGCCCTAGCTGTCGCTTTATCAGTCTGGAGCATTCCTTTTTCCGAATGAGCGGTTATTAGAGTGCTAACGATTTGTATTTCCGTGAGCGTAGCTTACCAATGTCCGATAGAGGAATTCCTTTGTCCCTTCATCCCCCCCTCTCTGAATTCGTCATCGTGTTATAACCAAACTTCGTCATCTAGAGACTGTATTTACTGTATAATGTTAATGTTTTATGTAGTCTGTAATTGTTTAATTAGTTAGTAAATAAATTACTGATTCATCAATATAGTTTGCTTGTGGCTATCACTGTCTAGCCGGCTAGCTTTAGGATATTTACTAGCCCATACCAGTGACAAACTTGGCTATGTTATTGACATATCGTAGTAGATAAACAAAATCTAGCTCGCTTATTCAGAAAATTTGAGGAAGAGCATAGCTAGCTATAGCAATCTAATGTTAGCTGATGTCTCTTTCACAAGAAGCAACTGCGACAACATTGAGCCTAAGATGAAAATTTAAAAACTTTCCCATTCAACAAAATCCACAATCCACCCATCTCCGGGACTTCTCCGAAATGCCACCATATTCTCGATCGAATACATGGCTAACGCGTCACATTTTAGCCCGCCATCCACACACATACACACACACACACAGTTTCGACCCCAGCCACAGGGCTCTATACATAAAAATGTACCTCCATCACTACCAAAACTACTCTTTTCCCATAGGTTTGTACTATCCATAGCAATGGTCACCAACCGGTTGATCGTCGATCTTCAAGGCATCCTAGTCGATCACACACATTTCTTTAGAAAGCCAACAATAAATGCTGTGAAAGGCTTGCTCTGCTTCTTTTTTATGTGTGTGTTGCGCTCTTGGGGGTAGGTGCACTTGATTCGGAAGCCCTACACACCGTGTAAGCAAAGTTCCCATTTTGAAACATTTCATTTGTCTGAAAAGCCAAACTCCACCTACACGGGGGACCGGGCGATCTGTGGCCAAATAGAGTGCGCCTGCTGCACTGGCCAATCGGATAGCTCAAATCACTGTGGAATATTCCCAGGACCCCTGCCACAGCAAAGTTTAATACTAGCCTACGTAAGATTTAATAACTTTTAAAGCCATGACCACAGCAAGACTGGCAAAAAATACACCAAAGAGCTGCTGTTTTTATGAGTGAGTTCATTTATTCAGCACTGTCAACACTGTTTTTGTTCAATACTATTACAAAGCATAGACTTTTTTTATTTTTTATTATTTATTTAACCTTTTTTTAGCTAGGCAAGTCAGTTAAGAACAAATTCTTATTTATAACGACGGCCTACCTACACGGTCAGCCATAGTAGTACACCTCCCCTGGAGCAAATTAGGGTTAAGTGCTTTGCTCAAGGACACATCTACAGATTTTTCACCTTGTCGGCTCGGGTATTCAAACCACTGACCTTTTGCTTACTGTTAGAGACTGACCCTCTGCTTCTCTCCCTCCCTTCGCTGAGACTAATGCCGTGTTCAAAACAACTGGGAACTCTGGCTAAAAAAAACGAGAAACCTCGTTTTTTTCTAGAGTTCCCATATGTATTGAAAGCACCATGGCCATCAGATACAGGTACCAGCAACATTTTATTTCATTTTATGCTCAGCTGTGTTTCACAAGTGCTACACCAACTGGTGCTGTAATCAAAGCTCAAGTTTTGAAATATAACATGGTCAGAGAAGAACAATATTGGCAGGCCAGACGTATAGCCAATATGATCTGATAATGTATTCGGCCTACTGCACAAACCTCATTCCTACAGAACTGTTTTTATTAGGTTAATGTTGAAACATTTTTATAATCTTTAAGAAAACATCTGAGCGGTAGCTTGTGAGTGTCATAGAGCAAAACATGTCATCTTTTCATAGATGGTTTGTAGCTTAAACCATTCGGACTCGCAGGTGTTTTATGTAAAAAGACCCGGACCTAATCACTTCGAGGTCTGCACACGTCTCACAAAACACTTCTCTAGCTCACACAGACTAATGGTTGGTACCATCGAATGCAGAAGAAATATACTAATCCAAAATAGATGAGTCCAGTGGTACAAAGAAATCTGTAGCTCAAACACACAATGTTTTAAAGGAGTTAGAAGTCCAAATAGTGCCGGCGTTGTGGTGGGACTAGTTGGGTTTAAATAACCCATCAATCCTATCATTCAATTTGTCTGTTTGAGAATGCAGCTCTCTCTCAGGTCTGACTCCTGGCAGCCTATGCTAATTGTTAGTTCATGTGGGCCAAGGTTCTCTCTCTACCTACCCGAAGGTCAGAAAACGCAATGCTATAATGCAAGCCCATTGATTAGCATAATTTGTAGACAGTTCAATATTGCAAATGCATCTCAGTGGCTTGGGTAATTCTTAAGTTAGAGATTAATAAATGAGGTGTTACATTTATTTTTTAAATGATGCAGTTAATTGAGCCCAGTAACTTTAACCCTGTAGGTCAAATGGTATTGAAGATCTGTAATGGTGTGTTAGTGAAAGAACGGCGCCTTTTGGCGTTAGCTTTGCCGTTGTCTTCTCTTCAGTTCAATCATGCCACCAGAACTACTCCCCTTCTATAAAAGACGGTTCCTCTGTGTCCCATAAAACATTCAGGCAGAAGAAACTCTTTAAAGTTCCACTGTGCATCTCTGATTAAGAGAGGAAGATGAAGAGAGCGAGAGTGAGGAAAGAGAGGGGATGGGTGGAGAAAGGAGTGAGAAAGTGATGAGGAAAGGAACATGGAGGGAAAGGGACATAGGAGACAGGATTTAGGGAAGCAGGGGGGATATAGAAAGATAGGATGGGGAAGGGGAGGGGGTGAAGAGAGGAGAGAAGTTTCCAGAGGTATGACTAGGGTGAAGAAACGCTGCTTTAGGTAAGCAAGTCAAGCTGGCTGTGTCTGTTCATACCTCAGACATTATGGTTGACTACCTCAGGTTAGACTTAACTGGCTAGGTTCACTCACTGGCCTTGACACTAGGAATAAACTCAAATGCTAAACGTTGTTCGTTACATATCGACAGAAGTTGTTTTTCTTCCAAATATAGTTAGAGGTGTTCTGTCTACTAGAGATGAACATACTTGTGGGGGGCTGACTGCTCCCATATGTATTATTTTGTTAATGTATTATGTTAATAGTTCACTAAAGTTTATTGCAATGTACCGGCCACCTACTCGTCTTCTTTCTTTAAAATGTAAATACAAAATATTTGAGACTTTTTGGTAGACTGGTAGTCGGTGTAGTAACGTGGAAATTTAGCAACTAATATTGTTAGTTGCTAAATTTAAATAATATGTTCTCATTTGAATTTTGGCCCATTCCTCCTGACAGAACTGGTGTAACTGAGTCAGGTTTGTAGGCCTCCTTGCTTGCACACACTTTTTCAGTTCTTCCCACAAATGTTCTATAGGATTGAGGTTAGGGCTTTGTGATGGCCACTCCAATACCTTGACTTTGTTGTCCTTAAGCCATTTTGCCACAACTTTGGAAGTATGCTTGGGGTCATTGTCCATTTGGAAGACCCATTTGCGACCAAGCTTTAAATCCTTGACTGATGTCTTGAGATGTTTCTTCAATATATCCACATGATGCCATATATTTTGTGAAGTGCACCAGTCCCTCCTGCAGCACAACATCCCCACAACATGATGCTGCCACCCCCGTTCTTCACGGTTGGAATGGGTGTTCTTTGGCTTGCAAGCATCCCCTTTTTCCTCCAAACATAACAATGGTCATTATGGCCAAACAGTTCTATTTTTGATTCATCAGACCAGAGGACATTTCTCCAAAAAGGACGATCTTTGTCGCCATGTGCAGTTGCAAACCGTAGTCTGGCTTTTTAGGGGCGGTTTTGGAGCAGTGGCTTCTTCCTTGCTGAGTGGCCTTTCAGGTTATGTTTATATAGGACTTTTACTGTGGATATACAGCGGGTGAAATAAGTATTGAACACGTCACCATTGTTCTCAGTAAATATATTTCCAAAGGTGCTATTGACATGAAAGTTTCACCAGATGTTGGTAACAACCCAAGTAATCCATACAAAGAAACCAAAACAAATAAGTTCAGAAATTAAGTTATGTGTAATAATGTGAAATGACACAGAGAAAAAGTATTGAACGCATGAAGGAAGGTTAAAAAAGGAATGTAAAGCCAAGACAACAGCTGAAAACGATCAGTAATTAAAAAGCAATCCAGCCCCCTGTCAGTGCAAATTAATATCAGCTGGTTCAGTCCCAACTGATGGCCTACAAAAAGGTCTCATTGCCCATCACCCTAAAAACACCATACCAACAGTTAAGTTTGGAGGTGGGAACATCATGGTGTGGGGCTGCTTTTCAGCAAATTGTACTGGCAAACTTCACATAATTGAAGGAAGGATGAATGGGCATATTTACGAGGAGCACCTGGTCGAGGCAAATTTATGGTGAAATTATTGTCTTTCCACTTCCGTATTATGGCCCCAACAGTGCTCACTGGAACATTCAGAAGCTTAGAAATGCGCCTATAACCAATGCCATCATTATGTTTTGCAACAATTAGGTTGCGAAGGTCTTGAGACAGCTCTTTGCTTTTACCCATTATGAGATGTGTCTTGTGTGACACCTTGGCAATGAGACCTTTTTGTAGGCCATCAGTTGGGACTGAACCAACTGATATTAATTTGCACTGACAGGGGGCTGGATTGCTTTTTAATTACTGATAGTTTTCAGCTGTTGTCTTGGCTTTCCATACCTTTTTGAACCTCCCTTTCTTCATGTGTTCAATACTTTTTCCCTGTGTCATTTCACATTATTACACATAACTTAATTTCTGAACTTATTTGTTTTGGTTTCTTTGTATGTATGGATTACTTGGGTTGTTACCAACATCTGGTGAAACTTTCATGTCAATAGCACCTTAAAATACACGTTACCATGAGAAAAATGGTGACGTGTTCAATACTTATATCACCAGCTGTAGATACTTTTGTACCTGTTTCCTCCAGCATCTTCACAAGGTCCTTTGCTGTTGTTCTGGGATTTATTTGCACTTTTTGCACTAGAGTACGTTCATCTCTAGGAGACAGAACGCGTCTTCTTCCTGAGCGGTATGACGGCTGCGTGGTCCCATGGTGTTTATACTTGCGTACTATTGTTTGTACAGATGAACGTGGTACCTTCAGGCGTTTGGAAATTGCTCCAAAGGATGAACCAGATCAACCAGGTCTTGGCTGATTTCTTTTGATTTTCCCATGATGTCGAGCAAAGAGGCACTGAGTTTGAAGGTAGGCCTTGAAATACATCCACAGGTACACCTCCAATTGACTCAAATTGAGACTTGAACTTCATACATAAATACACACACACACACACACACACAGTATATGTTGCTGCGTGCTCACAGGTGGAGTGCATGGAACAGTGGTTATTCTTGGAAAAAGTAATATTTTGAAATATATCTCTTCAATTTTGAGAGTTGTTTGGAAATGGTAAACATCTTACCTGCATGTGAGTCTGTAGAAGAGTTATAACACATTCTGTATGGAAATTCGTACAACATACTTAAATAGACTTATTTAGGAAAAGTCAAGGATTGAAGGGGGCATGACTGGCAGAGATATTATTATTTTTTAAATACATATTTAGTCAAAATGACTCTTCCATAATCGTCAATTACACGGTAATGGTGCCAGTCCTAACACACACGCACGGTCATACACACACACACAGAGTCCAGACCCGGTAAACCCCGACATGAGCGGGCCGCCTCACGTTTGCACTCAGCTATGTAACTAGACATGCCTGGGAACGGCTCTTCTCACGTTTTCTAATGGTTCCGACATCTTGTTCTTGTTATTTTGCTTTATCCAAACTGCAACACTGATGCAGGATAACTGCTCATAACTACCAGGGGGAAGAAGAAGGATGCATGGAGGGAATAGGATAAAAAATAATTGTTTTTGTCAGGGGAAAAACTACCCCAAATGCCAGTTTTTATTTAATTAAATTTTTTTCAAAGTTGCAGAGAATAAAAACAACAATACTTTTATCTGCTAATGCAAGCACGCACAAACATCACGTTCTAATTGGCAGAGAGTGATGGAATTCCTATTCCTTGCCTCTGGACAGAAAAGAATGGCAGACAGACAGAGAGGGAGGGAGGGAGAAAAGGGGGAGGGGAAAAAGGGATAGACGGGATGCTCCAGTCCAGTCTGTAGGCTTGTGTTAGCATGATAGCTACGCGTCTGCGGGGCTAGCCCTCTAGCCCAGTCTAACACAGGGACTTAGCCTAGCCTGCTAGCGTAGCCTAGTGCTATGAAGTGTCACATTCCATCCTGGTCCCAGCTCATTTGGGGACGGTCAGCAACATGGCTCATTTGAGGACAGTCAGCGACATGGCTTACAATCAACCCTGGCCGCCTTATTAGACCTGGAGGTGTGTGTGTGTGTGTGTGTGTGTGTGTGTGTGTCAGTGTTCATTTTGTCACCTATTTTAATGTTTAGTTATCAGTCGACTACTCTAAAAAAGCAGACCGAATCTGTATTGCACAACACAGATGTATGAATTACAGCGCCCATGGGAAAATAGAGCTTCTGATGAGAGCAAAGCAAAAATTACCTATATGAAAGTAAGATAGTAAATATTATTAGTGTCCTGGCTTTGCATCAGTTCAAAAGATTGACGATTGACTGAAGAGACCGCCTGGGCGCTGTGTGGGAAAGCCGCACAGATCATATCGTGCATCTTAATTATGTCAATTCTGCCAATCAGAGAATTGCATTAAGTGATTGGACAAAACGGATGAAAATGAGCTTCATGTCAAATTCAATGTCTATTAGTCTGGAATTCTAGTTTAGTCACATTTTTGTAGACTAAAATGAAAAGTAATTTGTAATAGGTATTGGGTTTTTTCAGGCTGTCTCGTTATCCTCATGTTTTTGTCATATGTGTGCAGGAGCAGTGTGTTCTGGGTAGTGCTGAGCGATTAGTGCTTTTTGAGATCTGTTTCATTTTGTTTAAAAAAAAAATAATCACGTTTTTGTTTTCGGTTTAGATTTATAATAATTTATGTCTGAAATAATTTGAGCTTTTTCATTGAAATTCCAAAGCCAAATATTCAGAACATTCAATTGCCACAACATTGAAAACATTCCATTGTCTTTTTCCTTTTTTTGGGGATAACTTTAATTTTTATTCCTTAGTCATCTCATCTCTGCTCAGGCAGTAGCAGCCAGCCAGACAACTATCTAACGTTCTCTGTGCTCTCCAATGAGTCATCCTATTTAGCTAGACTAGCTAGTAGCTGCCTATGCTGAAGAGCTGTCTGACAAAATCACTATTTTAGTAGTTCTTCAAAGTAGTTAGGGCATACTTTCAAGACTGCTAATTACCAAGTACTACAACTCTCAATCAGGTAGAGCCTCCTCACGAAATATATATATATTTTTTAACCTTTATTTAACTAGGCAAGTCAGTTAAGAACAAATTCTTATTTACAATGACGGTCTACACCGGCCAAACTCTGACGACGCTGGGCCAATTTTGCGCCGCCCTATGGGACTCCCAATCACGGCCGGTTGTGAAACAGTCTGGATTCGAACCAGGTTGTCTGTAGTGACGCCTCTAGCACTGAGATGCAGTGTCTTAGACCACTGCGCCACTTGGGAGCCCCAGGTGACCCTAATTAGAAGTTACATTATGTTTTCCTACCTCATGTAGATAGCTAACATATTCAGGCTTCTCCAATTTGTTGTTACAGCCTAAATTCAAAATGAATTAAATAGATAAAAAAATGTTTACCATCTACACACAATACCCCATAATGACCAGCTCTGTCAAATTGGTTGTTGATCATTGCTAGACAACAATTTTCATGTCTTGCCATAGATTGTCAAACAGATTTAAGTAAAAACTGTAACTAGGCCACTCAGGAACATTCAATGTCGTCTTGGTAAGCAACCTCAGTGTATATTTGGCCTTGTGTTTTAGGTTAATGTCCTGCTGAAAGGTGAATTAATCTTCCAGTGTCTGGTAGAAAGCAGACTGAACCAGCTTTTCCTCTAGGAATTTGCCTGTGCTTAGCGCCGTTCCGTTTATTTTTTATCCTGAAATACTCCCCAGTCCTTAACGATTGCAAGCTTACCCATAAAATGATGCAGCCACCACTATGCTTGAAAATATGGAGAGTAATACTAATGTGTTGTATTGGATTTGCTACTTTGTATTCAGGACCAAAAAGTGAATTGCTTTGCCATATTTGTTTGTATTATTACTTTAGTGCCTGTTGCGAACAGGATGCATTATTGTGTACAGGCTTCATTCTTTTCACTCTGTCAGTTAGGTTAGTATTGTGGAATAACTACGATGTTGTTGATCCTTCGTCAGTTTTCTCTTATCACAGCCATTAAACTCTGTAGCTGTTTTAAAGTCACCATTGGCCTCATGGTGAAATCCCTGAGTGGTTTCCTTCCTCTCCGGCAACTGGGTTAGGAAGATCGCCTCGTGTCTTTGTAATGACTGGGTGTATTGAAATACATCCAAAGTGTATTTTAATAACTTCACCATGCTCAAAGGGATATTCAATCAAGTTAAACATTAGTATTGCACACAGAGTGAGTCCATGTAACTTATCTGACTTGTTAAGCACATTTTTACTCCTGAACTTATTTAGGCCTGTCATATCGAAGGGGTTGAATACTTATTGACAAGACATTTCAGCTTTTCATTTTTAATTAATTTGTCACACAGTAGGAAACATCATTCCACTTTGACATTATGGGGTATTGTGTGTAGGCCAGTGACCAAAACAAATTCAGGCTGTAGCACAACAAAATTGTAAAAGTCTAAGGGTGTGAATACTTTCTGAAGGCACTGTAGCTACGTTTGACTAGCGATTAGCATTAGTAGCTAACAATATTTATTTTAGCCAAAACTTGCTAAGAAAAGACAAACTAGCAGACAGTAGTTTGCAGACTGTAAGATACAAAAACTAATAGTGTAAATATAGGATGTTTGTGGATAGCAGCATGTCACCAACATCTTGTTGCATCTACAGTTGAAGTCGGACGTTTACATACACCTTAGCCAAATACATTTGAACTCAGTTTTTCACAATTCCTGACATTTAATCCTAGTAAAAATTCCCTGTCTTAGGTCAGTTAGGATCACCACTTTATTTTAAGAATGTGAAATGTCAGAAGAATAGTAGAGAATGATTTATTTCAGTTTTATTTCTTTCATCACATTCCCAGTGTGCCAGAAGTTTACATACACTCAATTAGTATTTGGTAGCATTGCTTTTAAATTGTTTAACTTGGATCGAATGTTTCGGGTAGCCTTCCACAAGCTTCCCACAATAAGTTGGGTGAATTTTGTCCCATTCCTCCTGACAGAATTGGTGTAACTGAGTCAGGTTTGTAGACCTCCTTGCTCGCACATGCTTTTTCAGATCTGCCCACAAATGTTCTATAGGATTGAGGTCAGGGCTTTGTGATGGCCACTCCAATACCTTGACTTTGTTGTCCTTAAGCCATTTTGCCACAACTTTGGAAGTATGCTTGTCCATTTGGAAGACCCATTTTGTGACCAAGCTTTAACTTCCTGACTGATGTCTTGAGATGTTGCTTCAATATGTCCACATCATTTTCCTTCCTCATGATGCCATCGATTTTGTGAAGTGCATCAGCAGCAAAGCACCCCCACAACATGATGCTGCCACCCCCGTGCTTCACGGTTGGGATGGTGTTCTTCGGCTTGCAAGCCTCTCTCTTTTTCCTCCAAACATAACAATGGTCATTATGGCCAAACAGTTCTATTTTTGTTTCTTCGGACCAGAGGACATTTCTCTAAAAAGTACAATCTTTGTCCACATGTGCAGTTGCAAACCGTAGTCTGGCTTTTTTATGGCGGTTTTGGAGTAGTGGCTTCTTCCTTGCTGAGCGGCCTTTCAGTTTATGTCGATATAGGACTTGTTTTACTCTGGATATAGATAATTTTGTACCTGTTTTCTCCAGCATCTTCACAAGGTCCTTTGTTGTTGTTCTGGGATTGATTTGCACTTAGCAACAAAGTACGTTCATCTCTAGGAGACAGAACGCGTCTCCTTCCTGAGCGGTATGACGGTTGCGTGGTCACATGGTGTTTATACTTGCGTACTATTGTTTGTACAGATGAACGTGGTACCTTCAGACGTTTGGAAATTGCTCCCAAGGATGAACCAGACTTGTGGAGGTCTACAATTTTTATTCTGAGGTCTTGGCTGATTTCTTTAGATTTTCTGATGATGTCAAGCAAAGAGGCACTGAGTTCGAAGATAGGCCTTGAAATACATCCTCAAGTACACCTCCAATTGACTCAAATGTTGTCAATTATCCTACCAGAAGCTTAGCCTACCAGCAGGAGGGGGAGAAAGACTACTCGAGTAGCAAATGGAGTGAACTATAAAAACACATATTACATAAGAGTTGTGTATTACATTTAACAAACCAAACATTGAAATATGTTTATAGTAGGTAAAGTAAAAACCAAAACAGGTCTGTGCATCAATACTAGTATATAGTAAAATACTGTATACGCCCAGCCCTACCTCACTAACTGTCTGTATTCCTCTTGTCATTGTATACTTAAGCAATAAGGCCAGAGGCGGTGTGGTATATGGTAAATATACCACGGCTAAGGGATGTTCTTAGGCACGATACAATGCGGATACAGCCCTTAGCCGTGGTATATTGGCCATATACCACAATCCCCCGAGGTGCCTTATTGCTATTATAAACTGGTTACCAAAGTAATTAGAGCAGTAAAAATGTTTTGTCATACCCTTAGTGTACCCAGTTTATAAATTGCTTTATCATGCAGTCTGTCCGTGGACGGGAAGAACAGGGCATGCAGTGCATGCACAATGCATTATGGGCATTGTAGTTAACACATTTTCTGTGGTGAACTAGGTTGAATATTCTCCTGTTGAAAACTACAACTTCCTATAGCGTCTCACATTTTGTTCTTGATCTTATTTCTCTCATACTTGTTTTGATTTATGTTTAGCTCACAAAGAAACCCAAACTAAATGGAATTCAAGTAATTGAACCGACGTTGGTCAATTCATTTTTTTAATAACCACCCAAAAAACATTCATTTTGGTTAATCGCTCAGCACCATTTCTGGGGTGTGTAGTGAGAGTTTAGTGTAGCCTGAGGCAGCTCAGACATCGCTTTTCAGCCAGGGCCTGGGACTGGCCATCCAGTCCTAGCTTAATGTGGGTGCTCCTTTTGGGAAAAAGGTTTGGCAACCACTCTCAGGACTATAGAATTGTAGCTAGATTGATCCAGCCCTTCAAACCAACGTCTGGCGGTGTCATTTTCAATGGAAAAATCTATGAAAGAGTGTTTGACAGTGCACATTCCATGGAAAGCCTAAGTGTCATGCTAGCCAACATACCAACCTCTGATATTGTTGGGTTTACAGTTCCTTAAGAAAGTATTCACCCCTTGACTTTTTCAACATTTTGTTGTGTTACAGCCTGAATTTAAAATGGATTGAAATGTTGTGTCAGTGGCCTACACACAATACCCCATAATGTCAAAGTGGAATTATGTTTTAACGTTGAACAAATTAGTAAAATATTTAAAGCTATAATGGAATCAACCCCTTTTTATGGCAAGCCTAAGGTAAGTTCAGGTGTACAACTGTGCTTAGGTCACATAAGTTGCATGGACTCTTTGTGCAATAATAGTGTTTAACATGATTTTTGAATGACTACCTCATCTCTGTACCCCCCACATACAATTATCTGTAAGGCCCCTCAGTCGAGCAGTGAATTTCAAACACAGATTCAACCACAAAGACCAGCAAGGTTTTCCAATGCCTCGCAAAGTTGGGCACTTATTGGTAGATGGGTAAAAATAAAATAAAAAGCAGACAATGAATATCCATTTGAGCATGGTGAAGTTATTCAATACATCCAGTCACTACAAAGTCAGTTGCCAGAGAGGAAGGGGTTTCACCATGAGGCCAATGTTCACTTTAAAAGTTAGAGTTTAATGGCTGTGATAGAAGAAAATTGAGGATGGATCAACAACATTGTTGTTCATTTATGTCCTGAATACAAAGCGTTATTTTGGGGCAAATCCAACACAAGACATCACTGAGTACTACTCTTCATATTTTCAAGCATGGTTTTGGCTGCATGGGTATGCTTGTCATCGGCAAGGACTAGGGAGTTTATTTAGGATAAAAAGAAAAGGAATAGAACACAGGCAAACTCCTAAAGGAAAACCTGGTTTAGCTTGCTTTCCAACAGACACTGGGAGACAAATTCACCTTTCAGCAGAGCAATAACCTAAAACACAAGGCCAATATACACTGGAGTTGCTTACCAAGACGACATTGAATGTTCCTGAGTGGCCTAGTTACAGCGTGAAAATATATGGCAAGACTTGAAAATGGCTGTCTAGTAATGATCAACAACCAACTTGACATAGTTTGAAGCATTTTATAAAGAATAATGTGCACATATTGTACAGTTCAGGTGTGCAAAGCTCTTAGAGACGTACAGCTGTAATCTCTGCCAAAGGTGATTCTAACATGTATTGACCTAGGGGTGTGAATACTTATGCAAATAACATATATTTTATTTCATTTTCAATACATTTGCAAATCATTCTAAAACATATTTTCACTTTAATTATGGGGTATTGTGTGTAGATGGTTGAGAAAAAAAAGTAATACATTTTGAATTCAGGCTGTAAAACAACAAAATGTGGGATAAGTCAAGGGGTAGGAATATTTGTATCTTGACTCTTCTGGTTTTAAGACTACACAAACACAGGCACCTGTCATTTGAAATATGGCATGAAATGTACTTGTCTGTATTGATTGTTAGGCTATATTGTCTGTTTTCATGTTGTTTCATTGAAACAAAACAGAAAAAGATCACGTTGACGGACAGTCATTAGTCGGCTGGTATCAGATACGCCTAGCTAGCTGTCATCCCTCTATGATTGTAATCAGAGTTTGTCTTTACAGACACAAGTGGAATGTGTTTGTTTGTCAAGTGATCATTAAGATCCTCCTTGGCCTTCCATCTCCAGACATCAAACGGAGACGGTCATACTCAGCGCTAACAACGCACCAAGCCTCGTGCCTTCTGCTGGAAGCCACCTGCAGGAGTGACGGCAGCGGGACAAAGGGCCTCCCACCACTAAATGTCCTCAGAGCTGCTCTGGAGAGGAAAGGACAATAGGCTGAGAGGTGGCTTGAGCCTTTACACACGTGCCAACTAGTCTGAACAACAGAGGGAAGGAGGAGGAGAACGCCTGACACCTGCATGCACTTTAGGCCTTGGCTCAATGGCATACATTTGTACTGTATGTGGGTGGTGGGGTGGGCAACTGAGAGGAGAGGGTGGGTGGAGAGGCGCATGCATGCACAGTTTACACACACACACACACACACACACGAGAATTGTGTGTACTTGGAGTGTGTGTGCGCGTGTGTTTTTTGTGTAGAGGAGAGATGCTAGAGTGAGGCCACCATTGAGATGAAGACAGAGGAGATAGTATTGTAGTGAGACTGGAGGGCTTCCAGCTTTAATGGGCTGACTAAGTCCTGTTGGCCCAGGAGACCGAGGCCAGATACTTCAAAGTTAGGTGGGGAAGGATGGAGGCAACAAAAGCCATAACACACTGTGGGCCAGTGAGCTAGTTTGTGTGGGCAGGCAGGCAGGCAGAGGCAGGGGTGTATACATCAAGGCAGGCCTCCCATGCAGCCAGGCAGGCGCGCCATTTGTGTTGTGCTATTTACTTCTGCTGGGAAATAATGATTAGCCTATAAAGCTGTGTGTGAAAAATGTAAAGGAGGCCTATTTATAGTGGGAGAGAGCAGTAGAAATATGGATTGCTGCTCTGTGGCCTGCCTCTTCCTTAAGGCCTCAGCACTTTTCTCTCTTCTTTCTCGCTCTCTCTCTTATCTTTTCCCTGCTCTGTGCGCCCTCCTGTTGGAGAGGGTGAAGGTCTAAGGAAGAAGGGATGAAGAAGAAAGAGAGACTAGTGTGTTAGATGTGTTTGTCGGTATCCAATTATTTACCATTGGAATACTGCAATCAGGTCTATTTTATATAATTATTGGTTTGTTCCCCTTTTATTAAGATCATTTCTATCTGATTAACATCCGTTGTTGAATTCTGATTGAGAACTTTTGAAACTGGAAAGTGTTTGACTGTGTCTGCGTTGCTAACTGTTCTGTGAAGCCAGTTTCAAAGCCTCCTCTCCTCTCACACCCAGAGAGACAATGAGGTCTCTCCATTTTTTTTTTCTATTCCATTACATCCTGAGATACCAGTTCAAAGACCGTTGGTGGTGGAATGAACACACACACACACAGCTCCGTCCATACTAATGATTTTAGTAGTGATTAAAATGAATGGGAGAATGTAAAATATGCCTCACGTCTTTAATATCTCGAGCCTGCCTTCATTAGTTTCTGTGGCTTCAGTCAAAGCCTAGCTGAGCTGAGCAGAGCCATCATCTGTTCAGATGAGGCCTGGGCCCATGGCTTTCATGAAGACAAACTCAAAGGTTTCCCTGCTTCTTGTAATCATGGACACCACTTCCACCGTCTTCTGTTGCTCAAAGGTGCCTTTGATTCACACAGATCCTATACCCAAATCACTACTACAGTCACATCTCTATCTTTCTACATCCTCTTTTTTTTCTCCTTTTTTTTTTTTCTCCTCTCTCTCTTTCCATGTCTTTCTTTCTCTTTATCTATGTCTCTGTACTCCCCTCCTTTCTTTCTCTCTATAACAGCCATTTGAGGAGAGAATACAGGCTCATCAGTCTGTGTTCATATCCATGGGTCTGGGCTGTATAGGGAGGAATGTTGCTCACTTCTCTACACCTTCCTCCCTACCATCTCTCCTTGATCCAGTTTTTAATCCCCCTCCCTTTGTTTTCCGTCCCTCTTTCTTAAATGAATAATGCAGAGAGGAGGAAGTGGGGATGAAAGTGAAGCTAAAGCCAGTGTCCTCTCTCTCCCGACGCTGCGCTCCGTCACACTCTGAACCAGCTCATCAGGGGGGTAGGGGTTTAGGTGACAGGGTTTGGGTGGTTAAACTGGGGGTTGAAGTGATGTATACTAGTCAGGGGTTCATGTCTTTGTAGCCAAAATTCAGATTGAAAAATAGTTGTATGGACCTTTTAGAATAAGATAACAGTATCTATATGTAGGCCTATCTTTCTTTGTCAGAAGATCTCTTTGTCAGATTTTGTCTCTCCAGAAACAGTTTTTGACCGAATTGGACTGTGTGTTCGTGTTTGAGTGCTACATTGCTCACATTGTTTTCTCCTGGTGAGTGAGGTGAGTGAGTGCCTGCCGTTAATTGTTATTTCCTCGTTAGTGCATCTCCCCTGCTCTGATGTAAACTGGCAGTCTTAATTGATCCTGTTAACGAGGGTGTGGGAGGGAGAGATTTAGAACCCAGATGCCTCGTGGGCATTTTGACATAGGAGCTGGGTAAGGGAGAGGAGAGGGGTGCTAGAGTCAGCTTCCATCTGAAACATCAGCAGGAGAGGAGACTGATGTGTTAATAACCACTAGTGAGGGTGACTCGTGGCCCAAATAACACCCCAGCCTAGACAAAATATCAGGCTGGACCACCGCAGACACTCACTGCATCCTCGCTAACTTATGGACCACAGCTAGTGATCAGGAGGGGAGTGGTCCAGCTAGAAAAAACACATATCTTCAAGACCAAATCAGTTATGGACATTTATTTTTTTTTTGTAATTTTTTGTGTACCAGAGTATGTCATTTAGCCAGCTGTTTGTTTTATAAATGGAGGCAATTTATACAAGATTTACGGTGAGCTGTCAGGCTTTGTGTCATTTATTCCTTGATGACTTTATTCATAAGTCTGAGCAGATCACATTGTAAATTAAAGCAAGTTTGATTGGGACACAGACTGAGTTGTACTGATGGTGTTATAGTCTCCCTCTCCAGCATTTGGGTATTTTTCATTCCCCTAACTGAAAAACTCTTTGCATTTTGAATTATGATAAATTGCTTGGAAACAGGCTTTTTAAAGGGGCGACTGAACTTCTTGATAGATATAGATAGATAGGTACTTTATTGATCCCCGAAGGGAAATTTCTTTGTCAAGCATCTACGAAAAAACACAGGGCAGGTGCAAAATGCCAGAACAAAAATACACAAAAGACAGATACATGATGCATAGTGCGGCAGTATGAAAAAGTATAAAAATACAAGTCTGGAGTGCAAAAAGCTATAAAAAGACAATGCATAGTATGGGTGAATGGCTGAATATGTACAATATACATTGTTACAGAGTGTTAGGTGAAAAAAAAATAATACAAATATTGCAAGTTGATATAGATAAATAAGGAGTATTTGCATGGTTAACTATACTATACAGGTCGATGGCAGATAAATACTTAAATAGCTAAATGTGCATATTATATGAGTGAGGGTAATAATAGTTTACTTAATATACTGTCTGGTTAAATGAACAGGTAAGTGAATATTTGCATGGTTACATTAACTGTACAGGTAAATGACAGGAAGAGATACTTACTTAAATAGCTAAATGTGCGTATGATATAATTTAGGGTAATAATAATAATTCCCTTAAAATACAGTCCTTAGTGCAGGTTTTGATTACAGATAAATGCATGTATTGCACATTCCATATACTAAAAGCAATGAAAAAAGATACAACTGACAGGATACTAATATGCATTCCTGAGTGTGACTACATAAGTTCAGTCCAAGAATTACTTACAATATTGCACGTGATATAATATAACAACTGTACATGAATATGTTTATACAGTCCTGAATGAATAAGTCCTGAGTGAATGAGTGATTACAGACCAGAGTTACTCACGGATGGATGCATAATTGTTAAACTAGGTCCTAACACCCCAATAGTTCAAGGTCCATGTTGCTGACGGCACGGCACCCCGGTGAGGCATTAAATTGTCTAATAATAAATTAATTGATTATTAGACTGTTTAATGTGTCAAGCCTAATCCCCAGGACAGAACTAGCCTTCCTGATCAGCTTATTTACCCGAGAAACATCACCGGCTTTTATGTTGGCGCCCCAGCACACCACTGCAAAAAATATGGCATTGGCCACCACAGACTGGTAGAAAGTATGCAGTAGTTTACTGCACACGTTGAAGGACCTGAGCCTCCTCAGAAAGTAGGGTCGGCTCTGGCCCTTTTTTGTACAGAGCCTCTGTGTTACCAGCCCATTCCAGCCTGTTGTCCACATGGACTCCCAGGAACTTGTATGACCCAACCATTTCCACATCCATCCCCTGTATAGGGACTGCAGTCAGTTGGGCCTTGGTTCTCCTGAAATCCACCACCACAAAGTCATTGATTGTGCTCCTGTACTCCTCCTCCTGCCCACCCCTGATGCACCCTGCAATTGCGGAGTCATCCGAGAACCTCTGTAGGTGGCATGTTTCAGAGTTATATCTGAAGTCTAAGGTGTAGAGGGTGAACAGGAAGGGGGACAGGACCGTTCCCTGGGGGGCCCCTGTATTGCTCACTGCCCGTTCTGACACACAGCTCTCTAGCCGCACAAATTGTGGCCTACCGGTCAGGTAGTCCATAACCCAGGAGACTAAGGGTGCTTCCACTTTCATCCTCTTCATCTTCTCACCCAGTAGCAGGGGCTGAATGGTGTTTAAGGCACTGGAGAAGTCAAAAAACATATCCCTCACAGTGCAACCTGCGTTGTCCAGGTGAGAGTAGGCACTCTGCAGAAGGTAGATGATTGCATCATCCACACTATTGGTCAGCACAGACCCTAAGCACCCTTGGGCTGATGCATCAGGGCCCGCCGCTTTCCACTAATGTAGTCTCTCCAGCTCTGTCTTCACTTGGTTGGTGGTGAAAGCCAGCGCAGGTGGGGAGGTGGGGGGAAGGGGGATGTTGAGGATCAGTCCAGAGATGGGGCCGATAGTTACGTTCTCTCTAGCGATCTCACGTTGCCCATAATGATAGACTGTACTTACTCCGACCTGGGGTGCAATAGCGCTGCGTGTGCTAAATCCAGGAGCTGGGCTCGGTTGTAAATAATTGAGGACTCGCATGAACGTTCGGCGCTGAGAAAATAAAAAGTGCCTCAGTGATAAAAAGGACCGCTAAAACCTTCGTAAAACAGAAGCACTCCATAATCCTGAACTATTATAGTTCAACTGTTGCAAAAAAACTCACGAAGAACATATTAAAACAACAATTAACGCACAATCATTGGGAGCTGTTTAACAGGCGACCACACAGGGCGGCGCCAATCTAGGAATGATTCTGCCTTGTTTTTCATCAGTGCTCATTAAGAAATACTAGTGGCGAAGTTGAGGACTTCTTCCCTCATGACTCGCCATCTCAAGATAGTGAGCTAATTCAGTTATATATGTAGTACAGTGAAATGCTTTTCTTGCAAGCTCTTTTCCCATTAATGCAATAATCAATATCAGTAGTAAAAATATTATGCATCTGTACTATCTAGCTGATATTTCTCTGTCAAATCAGTTATGGCAAGATGGCAAGAGCCAGTGTCTGGAATGTGTTTCATAAGACTCTCGTGCTACAACACCTAGCTTGCAACTTAGTTTCAACGTTTCATCACGTCATGTTTTGTCTCGTCTCGTCCTTACTTATGTCCGCTGTTAGATTTTTCCCGGGGGGAAAATCCCAGAACAACTAATATCCCTACAACAGGTTTAGGCTACATGTGGGCATTGCACACACATCACCCAGCTTGAGTGTAGATAGATTTATCAACAAAAAATGGATGAGTTTGTTTGTTACAAAGACAAAACATTTTATGCTATTTGTCTATTTGGCCAAATCTAAGGATATGCACAGCTCTCTGGGTCAGGTTCTGTTTTCAAGTCTCCATCTATGTAATGTATTACAGGTTATGGACAAGTGCAGTCAGGTGGCCGGAATGGTGGAGTGCATGATATCACAGAGTTTACCTCAACCCATGGGTCCAGCAGGCAGAGTTCAGTAACTACTGGCAGATATGAGATGCAGGAGGATGGTACTCTTGTCATACCACTATGTAGGCTACTGACAAGTTCAAAGCTTTTTCCGGGAGGATGCTTTGTATCGGTCAGTAGCCTATAAAGTAATATGAGAAGAGTGCAATTGCTTAACTTATGTAGATACTCTAAACTAAGTGATTTAGAGATCCTGATTCACAAGGGACACGTACAAGCACGGCACTGACTTGTTGGCATTGCTCACTTCGGCCCAGGAGTAGTGGAAGGGGGCACCTCGTTACAACATGCAAGACACACAAAGTCCATTCGGGAAGTATTCAGACCCCTTCCTTTTTTCCACATTTTGTTACGTTACAGCCTTATTTTAAAATGCATTAAATCCATTTTTCCCCTCATCAATCGACAAACAAAACCGCATAATGACAAATCGAAATACTAGTATTCAGTATTCAGACCCTTTTGCTATGAGACTCAATATTGAGCTCAGGTGCATCCTGTTTCCATTGATCATCCTTGAGATGTTTCTACAACTTGATTGTCCACCTGTGGTCAATTCAATTGATTGGACATGATTTGGAAAGGCACACACCTGTCTATATAAGGTCCCACAGTTGACAGTTGTCTCCTTGGTGAGGATCAAAGGTGCCAGATCTCCCCCCTCCCTCCCACATCTCTCTCTATTGACACCTCCTTTTTTATAACCAAGCAGTTGTGCTGTTGTAAGTCCATTAGGGACCGGTTTTCGTTGTATTCCGTCTAATCAATAACCTATACCGTGTATGTAAAACCGAGCCATGAGGTTGAAGGAATTGTCTGTAGAGCTCCGATACAGGATTGTGTCGACACAGATCTGGGGAAGGATAAAAAATGTCTGCAGCATTAAAGATCTCCAAGAACACAGTGGCCTCCATCATTCTTAAATGGAATACGTTTGGAACCACCCAGACTCTTCCTAGAGCTGGCAGCCCGGCCAAACAATTAGGGCAGAAGGGCCTTGGTCAGAGAGGGGACCAAGAACCCGATGATCACTCTGACAGAGCTCCAGAGTTCCTCTGTGAAGATGGGAGAACCTTCCAGAAGGACAACCATCTCTGCAGCACTCCACCAATCAGGCCTATGGTAGAGTGGCCAGACAGAAGCCACTCCTCAGTGAAAAATGCACGACAGCCCGCTTGTAGTTTGCCAAAAGACACCTAAAGGACTCTCAGACCTTGAGAAACAAGATTATCTGGTCTGATGAACCAAGATTGAACTCTTTGGCCTGAATGTCAATCGTCATTTCTGGAGGAAACCTGGCACCATCCCTACGGTGAAGCATGGTGGTGGCAGCATCATACTGTGGGGATGTTTTTCAGAGGCAGGGACTGGAAGACTAGTCAGGATCAAGGGAAGGATGAACGGAACAAAGTACAGAGAGATCCTTGATGAAAACCTGCTCCAGAGCGCTCAGGACCTCAGACAAGGGCGAAGGTTCACCTTCCAACAGGACAACGACCCTAAGCAAAAAGCCAAGACAACGCAGGAGTGACTTTGAGGCAAGTCTCTGAATGTCCTTGAGTGGCCCAGCCAGAGCCCGGACTTGAAACCGATCGAACATCGCTATGCAGCGACGCTCCCCATCGAATCTGACAGAGCTTGATAGGATCTGCAGAGAAGAATGCTAGAAACTCCCCAAATACAGATTTGCCAAGCTTGTAGTGTCATATCCTAGAAGACTTGGCTGTAATCGCTGCCAAAGGTGTTTCAACAAAGTTCTGAGTGAAGGGTCTGAATACTTATGTAAATGTGATATTTCAGTTGTTTATTTTTGATAAATTTGCTAAAATGTCTATAAACCTGTTTTTGCTTTGCCATTATTGGGTATTGTGTGTAGATTGATAATGGGGAAAAAATCAATTTAATCCTTTTTAGAATAAGGCTGTATACTTTCTGATTGCACTGTATACACACAGCACTGATTACACTATCAATGGTGTTTCGGTGAATTCCTGGACAGATCCTATTTTGACCATTGACCAGATAACGTGACCAACCTAATTTAAGTGTCCTCCATTTACACTGAAGCGGGACTGGTGTCTGGCGACTGCCTTAGCCTTCTGTAACAGCTTCTGATATGGTAGGGAAGTTCCCACAACGCTGCTGAACAACAGATCCACCAGGTTTTATATGAAACTTGTGAATGAAATAAAATGTCATCACTCAATAAACCTATAGCGAGAAAATTACTTTCTCTAGTTTGAAATGCTGACTACCAGCTGTGTACGTTAATGAATGCTTGCTGATATGTTTTGCTATTTGCTCCCAGAGCCATAGCTATACACACTAAACTTTTATGAGAACAGGCAGGTTATTTTGGTTTAGCAGACTAAGCCCCCAAATGCTTAGTCTGGCTCAAGCTAGGTAGCTACCTCAAGCTAGGTAGCTACCTACCTAGCTTGAAAATCCGGGTTAGTTATTATATCTTTGTTCGAGTTGAAATTAGTTGGCTAGCTAACAGTAGCTTGGCCAGTTCGAGTTAAAACATTATTGAAAGCAAGCTGGCGACATCCTATGATTAGCTAGCAAGCTAGTATCCAAGTGCCTGCCCTGTATTGACCCTAAATGCCAATGGGTAGCTAGATAGCTAGCGACAGTGAGCTACGCACATCGTCCTCTGACATCACATTAAACGTTAGCTTGATGTGTCTAGCTAGCTATAGTATAATTCTCCTTTAATCTGTGGTATAATAGCTAACATGATCAAATAATGTAGTATAACTAAAAGTAGCTACAAGCTATCTAGCCAGCTATCTACTTCGCTAACGTACTCACAAACACCAGTGGTTTGACAGTTGACAGGCAGCATAAGTGACTGTGTTGGATGTAATCCATTCCTTGCCATCTGGCAATATTGTTGAAATGCATTGGAAATTTGCACAAACTTTTTGGAAGCCCATTTTCACTCCTATTTGCCGAGCGAAATGTGCGTGCATTGCAGCCTTGACAACAATTCTCCACATGGCAGCTGTGGTAGACCACAATGTGTTGTCTCTGGGCAATTGGGCATCATTGGCAAAAGTGGGCATGTAAGCAATCCATACCCAACCCACCAGTAAATCGTGATGAATTCAATTACAAAGCTCAGACTTTAATTATCCTATTTACACTTTGTTGTCAATTTTGAATGTTTCTGACTTACATCGATGCCACATACAGTTGAAGTTGGAAGTTTACATACACTCATGTTGAAGTAATTAAAACTCATTTTTCAACCACTCCACAGATTGCATGTTAACAAACTATAGTTCTGGCAAGTCGGTTAGAACATCTACTTTGTGCATGACAAACCAAAGTAAACAACAACGGTGACGGGCGGTCAGCCCTGGCACGTGCCACACTGCCACTCAATGACGGGTTGGCAGATTTACAGCTAATTAGAATCTGGGTGATTTAGTAAAGGTTAATCATGCTATTGCCACGGACACGGTGTGTCCCTCAGTAACTCCTAAACTGGGCATTTTAATTGGCTACGTGGGGGAGTACTGAAGCTCTGTCTTCTGCCCTGACAACCAGACGGAGCTGGACAGAGAGTCTCGCGGTGAAAGATACACACAAGCAGTGTATCAAGCAGTGTGTGTGTGAAATGGAATGGTCGTATTGTATTCCACTCCAGCAGTGCGTCAGAATATTGTGTGTGTTTGTGTGTCATGCTGCAGTGGTGTGAGAGAGCCAATACAGATGGTGAGAGGCATTATTATTGTGAAGCCTCTTATCTATCTAAAGTGCCTTCAGAAAGTATTCACACCCCTTGACTTCTTCCACATTTTGTTGTTTTACATGTATTTAATTGTCATTTTTTGTCAACGATATATACAAAATAGTATTTCAAAGTGGAAAATAAATTCTAACATTTGTTTAAAAAAATCTGAAAAATAAAACACTAATATATCTTGATTACATAAGTATTCAATCCCCTGAGTAAATACATGTTAGAATCACGAGCACAGCTGTGAGTCTTTCTGGGTAAGTCTCTAAGAGCTTTCCACACATGGATTGTGAAAGGTTTTATTTAATAAATTCTTCAAACTCTGTCAAATTGGTTGTTGATCATTCCTAGACAAAGGTCTTGCAAAGGTGAATTCATCTCCAAGTGTCTGATGGAAAGCCCCAAACATAACACTTTGTATTCAGGGCACATTTTGTTGTAGTATTACTTTAGTGAATTGTTGCAAACAGGATCCATGTTTTGGAATATTTTTATTCATTACAGGCTTCCTCCTTTTCACTCTGTCAATTAGTTTAGTATTGTGGAGTAATTAAAATGATGTTGATCCATCCTCAGTTTTCTCCTGTCACATCCATTCAACTCTGTAACTGTTTTAAAGTCACCATTGGCCTCATGGTGAAATCCCTGAGTGGTTTCCTTCCTCTCCAGCAACTGAATTAGGAAGGACGCTTGTACCTTTGTAGTGACTGGGTGTATTGATACACCATCCAAAGTGTAATTAATAACTTCACCATGCTCAAAGCAATATTTGTTTTACCCATCTACCAGTAGGTGCCCTTCTTTGCGAGGCATTGGGATACCATCCTGGTCTTCGTGGTTGAATCTGTGTTTGAAATTCACTGCTCGACAGAGGGACCTTACAGAGATAAGTTAGTCATTTGAAGGTCTTAAACACTTTCACACAGAGTGAGTCCATGCAACTTATTATGTGACTTGTTAAGCAAATGTATACTCCTGAACATATATAACATGTCTCACAATCAATTGGAAACCTGGCACCATTCCCGAATTTAGTATTTTCTGTGACAGAACATTTATATTTTTTGTAGATATGCGTTATTCCACAAAATTTGTATCTAGCGCTGCAGTGAGTGGGGAGGCTATATAACCCTGTGACGTAGCTTTCGCTCTACCTCGCTCTTCCTGAGTGAAAGAGGTGCGCACTTTGACAGACAGTCTAATAACGAGTCAGAGGGGTTTAGGAACATCGACACATTTTCTAAATTTGCCGTCATTCCACTTTAAGATGAATTTCCATAATATAAATGTGATTTTTATCATTCTAAAGCTCTGTGGTTGGACGCCCTAATGGGCTACGCACACAATGCAAATGGGTCTGGTAAATTTCCCAAATGGCCTGTAAATTAAAATATTTCCGGTCACGTTGTCCAGCGGAAACTGGTGTGTGTGTGTGTGTGTGTTTAAGGTCTGACTCCATAACACAGAGGCTATCAGGTCCGTAGAGACTCAGCCAGCGAGGCAGATCCAGTTCTACTGAAATGTGACACCCTCTGAGTCACAGACACCCTCAACAACCCACTATTGTCTCAGGCTCTGTAATGCTCAAGCTATCTCCAGGAGTGTGGTGTTACTAGTCTGTATATGTTGACTGTCTGGTGGCGGAGTTCTTCTGTAGAGGGAATGTTCAGGTAACAGGAGGTTCTACTTATGTTTCTAACTGGTTGTGAGGGAAAAGACTGAGGTGTTTTTGTGACAGTAATGTTTTCTAAAGGTTGGGTTTGTGTTTCCTCAGGGGTGTGAGGGATTGATCTCCTGTCACCATGGACATGGACACCCAGCCACAAGGCCAGCAGGCAGCAGTACCCGTGTTCCAGCCACAGGTAGGATCCTCTCCAACCCAACCACAGCAGGTAGCAGTACCTGTGTTCCAGCCACAGTACGGTCCTCTTACGTTTTGTGTTTACTCACAAATACTCATTTAGATTTAGAGTACGCCTATACTTGAATTTTAAGCTAGTCAATTAATGTAAATTCAGTAAAGTACAAATTAGGCTACAGGTGATACCAAGTAAAGTTGGGAACAAAAAGTATGTCAACATTACTGTATTTGTAACAGTATTATAAATAATACAAGTTGTAATTTTACTAAACCCCTCAATCATATAGTATAGGCAGATAGGATAGAGATTAATGTTGGAGAGAGAGTTAGTATTGATTGAAACTCTGGAGGCTTGCGGAACTTGACCTCCCAGTGACCAGCTCTTGGTTCAATAACATTCAGGATTGTTACGTTGCAAATCTGGTCGCCGTTGGAATTTAGTAGCGGTATCGTTCATCAGCTTCATCGATCTCCTTCATAGTACAAGGATGTTTCTGATCCCACAATGTATTGAATGGACTTATAACAAAGAGGATTCACCCGCTATCCATATCCATACGTTGAAGAGAAAACAGGAAAACAACCGTTTTTTTCTATAACACAAAAAATTGTCCTGTTTTTCTTGTATGCAAAGCCAGTGCAATATTAACTGAAATCGCCAGCGTGTTAATTTATTTGAAGATGTTTAATTGCTCATTTAAGGATAATTGGGTTGTGTACAGAAAAGGAAAGAACGAGAACTAGCGTCCCCCACTCTCGAGATATTATATTGCAATGTAACGGAGTTGTGGTAATAAGGATTTCCCCCTTTTTCACACACTATTTAGCTTAATTTCAGTTCATTATCTCTTTCATTATTTTCTTAAAATATAGGAAATATATTTAGAAGTAGGCCTAATAACATGCATATTATTAGTTTATGGAAGATCAGATTTTACAGTTGGGATGTCAAATACCAGAGTCTATGCAGATTCAGACATTATTCTGCTTCCTGTTAGACACAGTATAGAGCTGGATGCCTATCAGCAGACGGATCCGTCTCTTTCAACAAGTCCTCAATCTATTTCACACTTTTCTCAATTTAATCTGTTTGGCAAAAACTCCCCTCCTGAAAATGTGAATATGCGGGCGTTGAATGACTCGCTGGCGTTATCATATCTCTAAGTCCCGGAGGTATGATGCATATGCATCAGGTAAAGTGGATGAGCTGGTACCATGTGCATTTTTAATGGCGCATTTGCTCTTTGAGTGGGAGAGAGAGATTCTCAAAATGGAATTTGATCGTCGCAGCAGGTTTTGACAGAGTCAGATCTCTCTCTGTGTGTGTGTGTGTGTGTGTGTGTGTGTGTGTGTGTGTGCGCGTGTGAGACAAGGGGAAGGGTTTTAAGTGAACGAACGCACCGTGGTACAGGAGCAGATTGAAGCGAAGCGGAGCAGAGAGAAACACCAGCGGGGTAGGGAAGGAAGGAAGGAAGGAAGGATGGATGGAGTGATGAATATTGTATGGCGGTGCTGAGCTGGCTGGGGCTGAGCCGAGGAGAAATGTAGGTGAAGGAAGAGGGAGGTGAAGAGTACAGACAGAGGCTGGTGATGGGGGAGAGGTGGGTACAGGGGTTGGGCTGGTGCTCTGTGGGAGATGGCACCTCTACAGGCTCCCGCTGGCCTTTCTCTGGCAGCCGCTGGCAATGCCACACTGTCGCATCACACCTCACATCTCTCCCCCTCTTTCTCTTCCTCTCCCCCTCTGTCTCTCTCTCTCTCTTCATTTATTTTCATCTCCTTCCCCCTCTCTCTTCCTCCCTCTATCTCTATCTCTCCATCTCCCTCTCTGCTCTTCATGTCTCTGTCAGTTGCATGTGTCTCTGTGTCACCATTGATCAGCCCATATCACACGTCATCTATGCTTCTGTCTTCATGCCTTTTCCCCTTTTACTCTCTTCCCATCTCTCTTCCTCTCATCTTCCTGTCAGTGAGTAGCCCAGGGTGTGTGTGTCTCTGTGTGTCACTGGTCGCCACCTCGTCCCACCCCGTCCCTCTGCCATCTCCACAGCACAGGCACATGCTGTCCCTCACAGACGTGTCTACTCCTCCACAATCCCTCACTCTTCCCAAAAAGGAGGAGCTTGAGCAATACTGATTTCCCCAAAGCATAGGCCTAAATTCAACTTTCACCAACTAAGGGTGTGTTCCTCATTCACATTTATGGCCCAAATTCCCACAAGAACTGATTGGAAATTGAGACAGAAAATGATGCACATCTCTGTTACTAACTCCCTCCAAACACGCACACCTCCCCTTCCACAAGCTGCAATCTGTACAAACCTCTCCTCTCTGTGCCACTCCTCTCCTTCTCTCCTCTTGCTGTTTGCCCAGTGACCCCTCTGTTGTCAGGGGTCGAGCTGCTGCGCCTTACTCACGTATGTGTGTCAGTGTGTGTGTGTGTGACACGCCAGCACGGGCGATGAGACGGCCTGTCAGTCAAGAGGGTCCGGCTGCCCTTTGAAGGCCAGGGGCCGACAAGGTGCCGCAAATGGCCTGTGAAGTTTACATACACTGCCCACTGCTAAACAGATTAGCTCTAATGAAGTGTCTAATGCCGGGCCCCGGCCTGACATAATCCTGCCTGGCAGCCTGGCCCCTCGGCTCACAGAAAAACTGACCCCCTCCGGCCCTCTGCGTTCCCCCTCTCCTAGCCCTAGCCCTCCCCAGCCCTGGTTCACCCCTCGCCTGCTCTCGCCTAGCCCTCCCCTTGCCCGCTACCCAAGGCGACTCCACGTGGGGAGGTGCCCGTTGTTAATCACGCTGGACAGTGTGCGATCTGACATGCAAATATAGGTCATTGCATATGTAAATGTGTGATTAGGGGGCCGGCATGCCAGAACACATTAGTGAGACTGTGCTCTCAGCAGGAGGCTGTCACAGCGCTTTACGGGCTCATGCTGACATTTGTCAAGCTACCATGCAGCGAGTGAAAGCTATGCCCTCACTCTATTTCTAGCTCTCTCTCTCTTTTTCTCTCATTCCATTTCTCTTCTAACCTAACACCATGACCTCTGCTCGTCCACTCCTTCTGCTCTTCAACAATGCTTCTCTCTCTCTTTGCTCTCTGCTTTTGACCTTGGACAGGGTTCAATCAGTATAAAATCTCTATAAAATGGTATTTAAACGGTATGTGTGGGGTACAGATATTTAAAAATCATGTTAAACACTATCATTGTTGATTGTGAAAATGGCGCCGGAGGGGAAGGCTGCCGTTTTAAAGCCTCTTAACTAACTATGTTATTTTGTTTGTTTTTTCGCATAGTTTGTAACTTATTTTTTGACTTATTGTGTACGTAATGTTGCTGCTACCATCTCTTATGACAGAAAATAACTCAGTTAGTGATTACTGACCTCGAACTGGAATGTTTTTTCTTTATTGAGTCCGACGCAAAGGCTATACTGCTTTCTCAGGAACGGGCACAGGACAGAGAAGCTACGTCTGGTAAGACAAGGGGCGGGGGGGGGGTTTGTCTATTTTCTATATATCTAATATTAAAGAAGTCTCAAGGTATTCCTCACCTGAGGTAAAGTAACTTATGATAAGCTGTAGACCACACTGTCTACCAAGAGAGTTCTCATCTATATTATTTGTAGCCTTCTATTTACCACCACAAACCGATGCTGGCACTAAGACCACACTCAACGAGCTGTATAAGACCATAAGCAAACAAGAAAATGCTCATCCAGAAGCGGCGCTCCTAGTGGCCCGGGGACTTTAATGAAGGCACACTTAAATCAGTTTTACCTCATTTCCACCAGCATGTCACATGTGCAACCAGAGGGGAAAAAACTCTAGACCACCTTTACTCCACACACAGAGATGCAAACAAAGCTCTCCCTCGCTCCCCATTTGGCAAATCTGATCAAAATTATATCCTCCTGATTCCTGCTTACAAGCAAAAACTAAAGCAGGAAGTACCAGATGAGTTAAATGCCTTTTATGCTTGCTTCGAGGCAAGCAACACTGAAGCATGCATGAGAGCACCAGCTGACTGTGTGAATGCTCTCGGTAGCCGATGTGAGCAAGACCTTTAAACAGGTCAACATTCACAAAACCGCAGGGCCAGATGGATTACCAGGACGTGTACTCAAAGCATGCGCAGACCAACTGGCAAGTGTCTTCACTGACATTTACAACCTCTCCCTGACCGAGTCTGTAATACCTACATGTTTCAAGCAGACCACCATAGTCCCTGTGCCAAAGGAAGCGAAGGTAATCTGCCTAAATGATTACCGCCCCGTTGCACTCACGTCTGTAGCCATGAAGTGCTTTGAAAGGCTGGTCATGGCTCAAATTAACAGCATCATCCCGGATTCCCTAGACCCACTCCAATTCACATACTGCCCCAACAGATCCACAGATGACGCAATCTGAATCGCACTCCACGCTGCCTTTTCCCACCTCGACAAAAGGAACACCTGTGTGAGAATGCTGTTAATTGACTACAGCTCAGCCTTCAACACCATAGTGCCCACAAAGCTCATCACTAAGCTAAGGACCCTGGGTCTATACACGCCCTCTGCAACTGATCCTGGACTTCCTGATGGACCGCCCCCAGGTGGTGAGGGTAGGCAACAACACATCTGCCACGCTGATCCTCAACACTGGGGCCCCTCAGTGGTGCGTGCTTAGTCCCCTCCTGTACTCCCTGTTCACCCACAACTGCGTGGGCAAACACGACTCCAACACCATCATTAAGTTTGCTGACGACACAACAGTGGTAGGCCTGATCACCGAGCAAGACAAAGGAGCTGATGGTGGACTACAGGAAAAGGCGGGCTGAACAGGCCCCCATTAACATCGATGGGGCTGTAGTGGAGTGGGTCGAGAGTTTCAAGTTCCTTGGTGTCCACATCACCAACAAACTATCATGCTTCAAACACACCAAGACAGTCATGAAGAGGGCACGACAACATCTTTTCCCCCTCAGGAGACTGAAAAAATTTGGCATGGGTCCCCAGATCCACAAAAGGTTCTACAAATAGATAGGTACTTTATTGATCTCCGAGGGGAAATTTCGTTGTCAAGCAGCTACGAACAACACAGGACAGGTGCAAATTGCCAGAACAAAATACACAAAAGACAGTATGAAAAATTATAAAAATACAAGAAGTCTGGAGTGTAGCTGCACCATTGAGAGCATCCTGACCGGATGCATCACCGCCTGGTATGGCAACTGCTCGGCATCTGAACGTGAGGCACTACACAGGGTAGTGCGTACAGCCCAGTACATCACTGGGGCCAAGCTTCCTGCTATTCAGGACTTATATACTAGCCGGTGTCAGAGGAAAGCCGATTGTCAAAGCCTCCAGTTGTCAAAGCCTCCAGTCACCCAAGTCATACTGTTCTCCCTGCTAATGTACGGCAAGCGGTACCGGAGCTCCAAGTCTAGGACCAAAAGGCTCCTTAACAGCTTCTACCCCCAAGCCATAAGACTGCTGAACAATTAATCAAATGGGCACCCAAACTATTTACATTGACACCCCCCGCTGTCTATTATATAGTCACTCACCCACACTGGACTCTACCCACACACTCACACATACTACGCTGACACTCTAACACACATATATACACGCACACACAACACACGCTCACACACACACAAGCATATTGACGCCGCACACACTGACA
Organism: Thymallus thymallus; assembly: GCA_023634145.1. Lineage (NCBI taxonomy): Eukaryota > Metazoa > Chordata > Actinopteri > Salmoniformes > Salmonidae > Thymallus > Thymallus thymallus. The sequence goes on along the minus strand of CM042392.1, from coordinate 7,663,795 downwards.
CATAGACACTTTCTCCCTCTCTTCACATACGCTGCTGCTACTCTGTTTATTATCTATCCTGATTGCCTAGTCACTTTTACCCCTACCTATGCAACTACCTTGTACCCCTGCACAATGACTCGGTACCGGTACCCCCTGTATATAGCCTCGTTATTGTTATTTAATTGTTATTTTTACCTTGTCCCCGAGCTGACAAGGTCAAAATCTGTCGTTCTGCCCCTGAACAATGCAGTTAACCAACTGTTCCAAGGCCATCATTGTAAATAAGAATTTGTTCTTACCTTACTTTCCTAGTTAAATAAAGGTAAAAAAATAGTGATACTTTTTTATTTATTTATTTTTTACTCTTTCTTGGACTGCATTGTCGGTTAAGGGCTTGTAAGCATTTCACTGTAATACCTGTTGTATTCGGCGCATGTGACAAATAAAGTTTGATTTGATTTGATCATTGCAACTTATTACATAAGTTGTTAAGGACAACTTTACTCCTTAACTTATTTAGCTTTGCCATAACAAATGGGTTGAATATCTTTGACTCAAGACATTTCAGCTTTTAATTTTAAAATAATTTGTATACATTCTAAAAACAATATTCCACTTTGACGTTATGGGTTATTGTGTGTAGATCAGTGACACAACATCAAAATGTAATCGTTTTTAAATTCAGGCTGTAACACAACAAAATGTGGAAAAAGTCAAGTGGTGTGAATACTTCCTGAAGGCACTGTACATATCTTCATACTAAGATGATATAGTGCTATAAAACAGTAATATTTAACAGTAATTTTTTATCTATCAGGGAGTAACTAATTAAATAAGAACTAACTGTAATCCGTTATGTTACCAGCCAAAATATTTTATTCAGATTATAGATACTTTTCAAACACTCAATGATTTCTGTTCTCTCAACGACATTCTAATCATTCTAACCAGCATTGGACAAAAAGCTGCGGCATTGTGATATATGTCGCCTCCTCTTTCCCTCCACCACACCAACATACACGTTTACAAAATGGCTGCAAAGGTCACGCTCTGCTCTGTGTGTTTTCACACATCACAACCCCAAGGCTCATTCCATTCTGGTTTCTTAGCTTTTTAATTTTAGACGTTCACTGGCGAGCCGAGTGTTTGTTGCTAGCTGACTGGTCCAACATAAGTCACTTCAAGTGCAGCAGCGTCATGCTAACCGTAATGTGCCATGGCAGACTACAGCACAGACACACACTCTAATTATCGGCCTCGTTGGACTTAATAATGACCCAATTAGATGTATGGATTCAGGAAGAGTCAAATTTTTTCTCTATTAAAGGGATACATGGTATTTTGAGTTAGATTAACTTGTGTATACCATTTTGATGTGTCTGTGTCCAGAATTAAGGAAGTTAGAGGCAGTTTCCTGAGCCAATGATCAGTTAAGAACAAATTATTATTTGCAATGATGGCCTTCACCGGCGACGCTGGGCCAATTGTGCGGCACCCTATGGTACTCCCAATCATGGCCGGTTGTGATACAGCATGGATTCGAACCAGGGTGTCTGTAGTGACACCTCTACCATTGAGATGCAGTGCCGTAGACCGCTGCGCCACTTGGGAGCCACTTTGACTGGGAAGACAAAAACAACAACACAACACAGTTCGACAAAAGATCTAAGAATGAGATAGTGTCTTCAGTAAATGTCAGGAGAAAGTTGACAGTGGAGTAGTCAGCACCTCTTAATCAGGGAACAGAAGGGGACTTAGCTCTAAATACAAATAGCAGATACATTCCATTACAGCTGCGCCATCGTAAGTTTGGACAACAAGTTTCTCTATGAAGTTAAACTTAGACATCTCAAAATTCATAAAGTCATACACAAAGGGCTCCCAAGTGGCGCGGTGGTCTAAGACACTGCATCTTAGTGCTAGAGGCGTCACTACGGACAACCTGGTTCGAATCTAGACTTTATAACAACCGGGGGTTGGGAGTCCTCTCTAAGGGTTGGGAGTCCCACGGGAGCCCGAGTTTGGCCAGTGTAGGCCGTCATTGTAATGTGTTCTTAACTAACTGTCCTAGTTAAATAAAGGTTAAATAAATAAAAATAACACAGACTACTCATCTCACCCACTTAACACATCAAAATAGGCTAAGAAACGTTCCTGAATAAAGCCCTGATCATCTACATACCTGATGATAACTGACAACTACAAGCAGACTGGTATAGATAGGTCCCAGAGCCGTGGGGCAATTTTTACCCCCTGAGGCCTAGAGTTTTTCCTTATATGTTAACTTAACTAGGAAAACTCTGGACCCTATAAGGTATGACAGTGATTAAGTAGTTGTAAAAAGGTTTTATATGGGCTATAATGTGACCAGTTTTCCCAATCAGGTCATGTCATTTTTTTTTACTCCTGAAAGAAACTCCTGGCCCTGGGGTGGATGAAAACCGTGTCAAACTGCAGCTACCTTATATTTGTTCATATAAATAATATTTAGACTAGATTAATACACAATAAACTCACAGGGCTGAGCTTGCTTTATGTGTGTTTGCATCATGCAGGTCTATGCAGCTGTAGGCCTTATAAAACATTTAATCACATCTATCACTTTTATGTTGATTGATTAATTCCAGTTAATAATTTTGGATTAAAAACATATTGGCAGCCTGGCCAGTCCAATGTTGAATATAAACTAAATTTGATCACATTTTCTCCTGCATAACATTACCAATTAGATTACCCTGACCAGATGGACAGGTCGCATAGGCTGTATGCAGTTGCTCTTATTAGTAGCCTACAGTTGATCAGACAGACAAATTGTCTCGCTTTCATCCCATACAGCATGTCATATTTCTAATGTTTAGGTGTAGCCTAGGCTGCTGAAACATTTATGTCATGACTTTTTGTCTGTGTCTGTCCGGAGTGATTGTGTTATCATCTTTGCTAAATAAATACCGGAGGAAAGTGGAAAACCTTCTTGAGTGCGCTAAAAAATGCTCTGCGCCAACCTCTCTTTAATCTAACTTTCAATGGATGATGCGATGGAAGCTATCAAAAATTCGGAATTGTTTTCGACATCCCAGAAAAGACATTTGAAAGTTTCAAATGTTCAGCAAGTAAAGCATGCAATTACCTCTGCAGCTCCCAAAAATGCAGTGGCGTTGATAAACCGCTTGAGAACATCCCTGTTTCTTCTTATTTTCTTGTTGTGCAATTTGAATACACAGACCTTCGTCATGATCGAGGTACCTTTGTCCCTGAAGCTTGAATCTGATGTGGATATTTATATACTCCCTGCTTTTGTTTTGCCATTTAGCTGAACGATCGGTGTTCTTCAGGTCACTGTACCCACCTTTCGACCAAGGCTCAGACTTGGCAAAAAGCAGTCAAAGCCAGAAATACAGGCGGCTTGATGAAAGGCTCCCTTTTGTCTTAACGTTGCCTCATGAAAGTGGTGACTGCTATTTATTGAATAATTAGCTACTACGTCAAATTATTGGATTCAATTAATCCAATAAAAATGTGTGGGACATTAATTAGTGGGAAATTATTCCAATAAAGTTGCCACTCTCCGACTTTAACGCAAGTGTTTTGTCCTATCTTTCGATTTAATGTATGTTGCCTAATCAATCTCTTTCTAAACGTCATAGACTTTAATGATTTATTTACTAACTAAATGATAATGCAGGATACACACAGTAATGGGTTACAAAATATGGTTCTCATACAATGAAACCTAATATGATAACGGGTCCCTAGTGGACCAACACAATATGACACTTGTTAAACACAATGGAGAGAGAGAGAGAGTCAGAGAGAGAGCGAGACATCTAGGAAGAGAAATACCCTTCACTACCGCTTTATGGGTCGAAATGTAAATGCATGTATTTACTTTGTTGAAGGCCTCCGTTGATTATCTCTATCGTCCACTTCGGTGGTCTGGTCTCTGGTTCTCTGGTATAAGTCTATGATTGTTCACAAGATGTCAAGATGTCCTTTCTTTTCTTTGTCTGTTCCCTCGAACTCGTTCCTGAAGATTGGTCTTCTGAGGGCAGCTAATCAGCCGTATATACCCCCTTTGATGGGGATGAGAGAGAGTAAAAGTGTGATTCTGCTCGAATCCACCTACTTAGATACAGTTCTCAACCGTAGCATTGATTGTTCCAAAATATTATTTTGTTGGAACCTCGTGTTGTCCTGTTTGGGGTCGTGACTTATCGTGAAAGGTTTTATACCTTTTTGGGCGGAACAGGCGTTTATTTTGTTTATGACCTTCTCTAATTCTCCTGAGCGTAGCTTGGGCAAGCAAGGCATTATAATTTACTAAGATCTCATGTAAACAGCTAAAATCACAGTCTTATCGTCACAAAAACTTTCTCTTTAATCTGGATATTTCCTACCGAACGTACAAGTTGTAAACACCATATAGACAGTTTGGAAACCTTTAAAGTTAATGTTTTCAAAATCGCATCTTCATTTAAGCTTTAATGACATCACAGAATCGACATTCATATTAATATGCCAACAGTCCTCATTTTCAACACACATGATAAAATTAATCATGTTCCCAATGTCTTGTTTCATTGGCATAAAGTGATAGAGGAGTCATAAAATTCAATTTTCTCTTCTCCTGTGGGGGAAGAGGAAAAGAAAGAGATCTGGTCATTGTCAACCACAAAGGCGTCAAGACTCCCCCCACCTTCTCACCACTCCAATCCACTCAATCCCCTCTCTTTGGGGGGGAGAGGAGCTTGGCAGAAATGGATCCATTGCATGACCTGTAACCTCAAGTCGTGACACTGTTAACCAACTATACTTTTGATACCAGTTGGTATTGAATGCCCCCTTAATTTACACTTTTTACATGTACCCCATAGAATGAAAGCGGTTCTTCAACTAAAAGTCTACAACATTTTTGGCAGCGTTGGCCATTCTACCATTCTGGCAGAGAAAACTGCACGCTAGCTAGCTACTGAAGTTAGCAAGGCACATTTTAAAATCTGGGCACAAATAAAGTTCTAAAACCAAGAAAACAATTTAAAATATACCTCCTCCATCTCCTGTAATTTGAAAAAAACTAATTTGAATTGAATAATATATAAAAAAAGCTCAACTATCACTCTTCAGTCTTAATCTCTATCCAACAATGTTGCCAAGCTTCTTAACCCATATAACCCCCATAATGCTCTGTGGCACAATCCCAATACAACACACTAGGTTAATTCTCTGATCCTAATTATATGATTGGATGGACAACATGTCAGTTCATACTGCAAAAGTTTTGATTGGTTGGAGGATGTCCTCCGGAAGTGGTCATAATGACTATGTATGTCTATGGAAGGGGGTGAGGCCTACAAGCCTCCTAGGTTTTGTGTTGAAGTCAGTGTAACCAGAGGAGGACGGAAGCTAGCTGTCCTCCCACTACACCATGGTGCTTCCCTACAGAGTGCTGTTGAAGTTAATGTAGACCATTGCAAAACAGTGTATTTTAATCAATTATTTGGTGACATTACTATATTTAGTATAGTTTAAAAAAATATGTTTCACAATTTTTATATTCATGACATTTCACTGAGGAGGATGGTCCTCCACTGTGTAGCATCCACATTAATGTAGTGTTTAACAACATATTATATTCTTATTTAAAATTAAAAGTGAAACCAAAATGACAGAATACATTATTTACCATTTCACTTCTGTTGGGCACAAAATCATTTGAAACACAACCAAAACAAACAGCCAATGCATCCAACAAGTTTCTAGAGTCACAAGCTTGATGTAATCATTGCGTTCTAGGAATATGGGACCAAATACTAAACTTTTCATTACATGAATACACATAGTACAGTACCAGTCAAATGTTTGGACACAGCTACTCATTCAATAGTTCTTCTTTATTTTTTTTTTTACTATTTTCTACATTGTAGAATAATAGTGAAGACATCAACACTATGAAATAACACATATGGAATTATGTAGTAACCAAAAAAGTGTTAAACAAATCAAACAAATTAGCCACCCTTTGCCTTTATGACAGCTTTGCACACTCTTGGCATTCTCTCAACCAGCTTCTCCTGGAATACTTTTCCAACATCCTTGAAGGAGTTCCCACATATGCTGAGCATTTGTTGGCTGCTTTTCCTTCACTCTGGGGTCCAACTCATCCCAAACCATCTTAATTGGGTTGAGGTCGGGTGATTGTGGAGGCCAGGTCATCTGATGCAGCACTCCATTACTCTCCTTCTTAGTAAAATAGCCCTTACACAGCCTGGAGGTGTGTTTTGGGTCATTGTCCCACTAAGTGCAAACCAGATGGGATGGTGTATTACTGCAGATTGCCATGCTGGTTAATTGTGCCTTGAATTCTAAATAAATCACTGACAATGTCACCAACAAATCACCATCACACCTTTTCCTCCATGCTTCACGGTGGGAACCACACATGCGGAGACCTACTCTGCATCTCACAAAGACAGGACAGATTTCCACTGGTCTAATGTCCATTGCTTGTGGTTCTTGGCCCAAGCAAGTCTCTTCTTCTTATTGGTGTCCTTTAGTAGTGGTTTCTTTGCAGCAATTCGACTATGAAGGCCTGATTCTGTCAGTCTCCTCTGAACAGTTGATGTTGAGATGTGTCTGTTACTTGAGCTCTGTGAAGCATTTATTTGGGCTTCAATTTCTGAGGCTGGTAACTCTAATGAACTTATCCTCTGTATACCACCCCTACCTTGTCACAACCGAACTGATTGGCTCAAACGCATTAAGAAGGAAAGTAATTCCACAAATTAACTTTTAACAAGGCACACCTGTTAATTTAAATGCATTCCAGGTGACTATCTCATGAAGTTGGTTGAGAGAATTCCAAGAGAGTGCAAAGCTGTCATCAAGGCAAAGGGTGGCTACTTTGAAGAATCTCAAATAAAAAATATATTTTGATTTGTTTAACACTTTTTTTGGTTACTACATGCTTCCAAATGTGTTATTTCATAGTTTTGATGTCTTCACTATTATTCTACAATGTAGAAAATTGTAAAAATAAAGAATAACCCTTGAATGAGTAGGTGTGTCCAATACGTTTGTTCCCCTTAAATGGGGACTATGTACAACTGGTATGGATGAAAATACCCTCAAATTAAGGCTGATAGTCTGCACTTTAACCTCATAGTCATTGTATCATTTCAAATCCAAAGTGCTGGAGTACAGAGCCCAAACATATAATATAAATGTCTCTGTCCCAATACTTTTGGAGCTCACTGTAGTTTACATGTTGTCAACAGTCTAAGCCAACCCTGTCTGTTTTGCCCCATAGTTGTGCATGTGTCGATTTTGTTGCTAAACAACCAACCCATCTATAGGATTCCTATATCTTCTTCCTATATTGTCCTTTTGCATGTTTGATGTCTCGTCGGAGGTCGTAGCAGGCTTTCTTGTATACTTCAATGTCCGTGTCCTGTTCCTTGTAAGCGGCAGCTCTAGCCTTTAGCCCAGCGCCGATATTGCCTGTAATCCATGGTTTTTGGTTTGGATATGTTCTTACTGTAGGGACGACATCGTCTATGCACTTATTGATGAAGCCCATAACTGTTGTGGTAAACTCCTCAATACTATCGGATGAATCACGGAACATACCCAAGTCTGTACCAACAAAACAGTCTTGTAGCCTTGCAACTCCTTCATCTGATCTCTTCCATATTGAGCGCATCACTGGTATTTTCTTCTATGCATTTCTGGGAGTAGAATAAAAGTGGTCTAGAGTTTTAGCACCCCTAGTGGCGCAAGAGACGTGTTGGTAGAAGTGAGCTAAGGTGGTTTTAAGTGTCCTTGCGTTAAATTCTCCGCCCACCAGATACGCTGCCTCTGGGTGAGGGGTTTCTTATTTGCTTATGGCCCCATACAGTTTGTTGAGTGCCAGAATGGTGATGGCTTATGGAGGGATGATATTTGGTAGATAAAATGGTCTTCAGCTTACCCTGAGGTATTCTATGTTGAACAAAAATATAAACGCAACATGCAACAATTCCATAGATTGTGCTGAGTTACAGTTCATATAAGGAAATCAGTCAAATGAAATGAATTCGTTAGGCTCTAATCTATGGATTTCACGACTGGGAAGGGGCACAGCAATGGGCAGGGGCGCAGCCGTTTTTTACCACAAAAGAGCTTTATTACAGACAGAAATATACCTCAGTTTCATCAACTGTCCGGTTGGCTGGTATCAGACGATCTCGCTGGTGAAGAAGCCGGATGTGGAGGTCCTGGGCTGGCGTGGTTTTCACATGGTCTGCGGTTGTGAGGCCGGTTGGATGTATTGCCAAATTCTCTAAAATGACGTTGGAAGCGGCTTATGGTAGAACAATTATCATTCAATTCTCTGGCAACAGCTCTGGTGGACGTTCCTGCAGTCAGCATGCAAATTGCACCTCCAATCTGTGGCATTGTGTTGTGTGACAAAACTGCATGTTTTGGAGTGGCCTTTTATTGTCCCCATCACAAGGTGCACCTGTGTAATGATCACAGGTGCACCTTGTTTAATCAGCTTCTTGATATGCCACACCTGTCAGGTGGATAGATTATCTTGGCAAAGGAGAAATGCTCACTAATAGGGTTGTAAACAAATTTGTGCACAAAATTTGAGAGAAATAATATTTTTGTGTGTATGGAACATTTCTGGGATATTTTATTTCAGCTCATGAAACATGGGACCAACACTTTACATGTTGAGTTTATATTTTTGTTCAGTGTATATATCAGGTGGGCAAAAGCTGCCTATAGACTAATAGTCATTGTGCTAACTCTAGTTCCAACTTCCTTCAAACTGCACGCAGAGATTACAAATTATCCCTTTAACTGTAAATATGCATAAATAATTACTAAGTTCAATATTGTTTTTTTGGACAGGAAATGTCAATGTTCAACAGAAAAACTAGGAGATGAGATGGATGATGCTTTATCACACAAACTATTGTAAACCATTCCATGTTCAACATGCTTGAAAACTCAATCATAAATGCAAGGGAAATCACTGCAAGGGTGTAGGCCTACTTGTGTGTGTGTGTGACTGTGTGTTGTCTGTGTCGGCCTTGCAGAAGCCGCTTCAGCCGGATATGGGCCACAACTCTCTGGCTAACTTCCAGATTGAGAAGAAGATTGGGCGGGGCCAGTTCAGTGAGGTGTACCGGGCCAGGTACCTGATGGACAACACCTCCATGGCTCTAAAGAAGGTTCAGGTGAGAGAGCCTCACACACCCACGCACACATAGAACACGTCATCATTTCCCCCCCCCCCCCCCCGCACCTTTCAAGATACCCAAGGACACATTTCAGGAGGTATGATGTCACCAAGCAAGATCAAATACATATTCTCAAACAACTTAATATTTTCTAGTTCATAGAGAAAGATTTGAAATGGCTCAAATCAAGATCTATATCTGAATGTTTATCAAACTTATTAGTGTACTTGCTGAAAGCAAGACCGCTCTAGAAATTGCACATACTCGTATTATTATAATAATATAATAATTTCTTCCACTCGCTCTAGTGCTTTAACCGTTTAAAACATTTTTTGGGGCATAAAATAATCTGCATAAAATAATCCACCGACAGTTGTGGTAACTCTTGAACCGTTCAAGCTAGAGACAACAAACTAACTTTCACATGTTCAGGCTATCTAATCAATCACTCACTCAATCATTCAATATTTCCATCTGCCTACTTTTTTCAACTATAACCAGTCACTACCATTACTACTGCAGTCATTAACAATACTTTAACTTATTTTACTACCATAAATACTTTCAGACAAGCCAGCAAGCACATAAGTACATTTTCTTTAGGAAATATACTTTTTTAGTTCGCCCTGCTTTGTGATCATTACTCTACGATAATATCATGGTACCAAAATCTCATGAAAATGTTGATACCAACATTTTAGAATAACGTGCGCGTCTCATGTGTAGCAGATGTGATCAGCTAGCCGCATCCCCTTCCAGCCATCACTTAACTGCTTAATTTAGCCGTGATGGTGAGAGGGGGATGCAGACCCTGATGTCTTCTGTTGCAAAGTTGATACATTGTATCGTTTCATCGCCTGGTATAACCAAGAGCACACGCCAGTCTGAGTAGTCTTTACAATTGGAAGTTCGCTAGTCACAGAGGGAAATGGAGTGACAGCTTCACGACAGGCATGCTTGCAGCTTTACAGCTAAGAAAATGGCGTGTCTCTAGCCCAAAAGGTTATAAAAATATGACCCATATTACCAGAGCGACTTTTATTTTATCTTCCTGTGCGATTTCGCGCGCATTTGATCTAATTTCACAAACCATGTCATGGGCCATTTTTAAACTAATCCCGTTGTTCATTCATGTTACCGAGCTAGCTAACAACCTGTTAACTTGACAGTAGCTCATGTCTGGCGGTGGTGTGACGCAATCTTAATTTACAGATTCCCTCTCTCTCTATAGACTGTAGAAAGTTGGCTCAGAAAGTAGGAAACTAGTGTCTTAGGATTAGTCCTTTATAACATGGGACTGTGTCACGATCGTGGTGAGAGGCAGACCAAAACGCAGCGCAGTTGTATTTTGACATGTATTTTATTTATGTGAACTTTAAGCGAGAAAAACAAATAAGAGAGTAACACGAAACGTAACCGTAGGTTGGCACACGCAGGCACTAGCACAAAACAATGAACCACAAGACACAGGTGAAAAACATGAACTTAAATATGACCCCCAATTAGAGACAATGCAATGCAGCTGCCTCTAATTGGGGACCAACACAAATCCAACATAGACACACATAGAAAACCCCTGTCAGGCTCTGACCATACCAACATAGAGAATAAGCCAGAGGCTTCCCTATGGTCAGAGCCTGACAGAGTGCTTGCCACACTCTAATGACACATGCAGTAGTTTCCACCATCATGTCAACTGTTGAACACACATTTCAATATTTTTTAGGTGCACTATGGCTCTAAAAATACAAAATTCCTCCGTATGCTGATTCACGCCCTGTGTGTGTGTGTGTTGACAGACAGACAGACAGACAGACAGACAGACAGACAGACAGACAGACAGACAGACAGACAGACAGACAGACAGACAGACAGACAGACAGACAGACAGACAGACAGACAGACAGACAGACAGACAGACAGACAGACAGACAGACAGACAGACAGACAGACAGACAGACAGACAGACAGACAGACAGAGCGCTTTCTTTAGCTAGTCAACCCACCACACTTTACCACCCCGTCTCAGGAACATCACATGATGAGAAGGTCAATGCGTTCAGTCTACTGAGAACCAAGCTTTTGATTCTCCATACCTCTAGTCTTCCCTTCCCATCACACGCTATCACAGTCCAAACCTCTGAAGTCACATGTTATATTTTACGAATACAGTATATGTCTTGTAAATCAAATAAAATGTTATTTGTCACACCCGCCGAATACAACAGGTTAATAAACCTTGTCCCTTACAGTGAAATGCTTACTTACAGGCTTTAAAATGGCGGTATGCATTTCTACACCGAAATAATGTTTTGTTCAAATCAAGTCCAAGGTTTATTTTATTTTCCTTTTTTTCACCTGTCGCTCGTTTCAAGAGTGTAGCGGGGTTTGTGTCAGTGTGTAAGAGAGTGTAGGTGTGTGTGCATGAGAGTGAGGTGTAACGATGTGTCGTTTTATGTTGAACATAATACTGTACTGTCTATAATGGTGACCTCCAAAACATCAGCTACGCGGGTATCGGCTTTTAACTGGCTTCAAACTTTGCCTTCGGCTAAGGCAAAGCTGCTGCTGACAGCCTTGCTGCTGACAGGGTTGTATACTACGTCATCAGGGTGTGACATGCTGAACCTCGAACGAGAGAGAGAGAGAGCTCGGTTTAATGTTTTGAATGTTTCTGAAAGTTTTTTTGTGACAAAGTAACTACCTGTTTAATTTGGATCCCGCAACATGATAAGCCTTAGTTGTTTTGATTGTTACTATCTGTCCCAGGCTACTGCTAAGCTACTGCTTGGCATAGCAGCTAGCCTAGCTGCTAGCTATTCAGCTAGCCAGGTTTCCTTGACAGCCTTAACACAGCCCGTGAAGAGGTTAGCCCTTGTGGCTGGGACAGTAGATAGTTTTGGGCTTGTGGCTGTTTAAATCCCTACAGTTTAGTGCTGTTTCCATCGGTCCTGGCTGGAACTGCGTGGAGTACCAGCGTTAACCTATGTTGCTATCATCATGCTGCCCAAAGCTAAAGAAGAGGACGGTGTTTCTCTATCACAGGTGTGTGATCTTTTAAATCAACAAAATGATGTTACAGCAACAGTAGAATAGCTTCAAGAGCTTTGTCCAAATACTGGTGGACTCAACTAACTAAATGATGGTTGATCTGACCAGAGAGGTCCAGGACCTTAAGAACAGTTTGCAATTCTCCCACGGATAGGTGGATGTCCGGAAAGGGACTTGCTGCAATTTGAAAACCAACTCTTAAGTCCACACAAGATGACATCAGCACTGTCTGTGTATCATTATTAACAGTGACTGGGAAAACGGACTATAGGAACAATCCAGGAGTAATAACATTGTTGTGGATGGCATACCAGAGTCTCCACATGAGTCTGAAGAGAAAGTGAGAAAAACGATCGCCGTCTGGGAAAACCTGAAACCAGCCCAGGTAAAGGAACCAGGCTGATAGAGGTCAAGTTCCAAAGGTTCTATGACAAGATGGCTGTTCTGGAGAGAGCCAAGGACTTCTGTGAAGCTGTGCGCCAGCAGCGGAAAGAACTTATCCCAGCTATCAAAGCTGCCAGAGAGCTTAGGAACATTGCTTACATCCGCTACGACAGGCTTATTGTCTACCCTCCCTCCCAAAACGAGTGAGTGAGCCAGGCTTCCGGGTCAGTAGCTTTAGCCCAACATCACACACACACACCAACTGACACTCACAAGTGTCTGATTGACTGACTATGAGCCAGACAATGTTTTTTTTGCGCCCATCTCAGTTACCTAATCCATTGCGGAGGCCTAGACTAAAAGACAATTTAAGCTTGATCCGAAAATGTGGTCGGAGGCTCCATATAGAGCATGTGACACAATTGCGGAGCCTCCAGAGGCATGCGAGGCCAAATCAAGCACCATACCGCATCGCCATGCGCCTCCCAAATGTAACAATGTAGAAGGCTCCTTATACCTCCACATTGGCATGATTGGTTGACGGAAGGTGGGGGTGGTACATCCTGTAGAAAACAATAGCTCACTTCCTTGACAACAGCTCTGCACTGCTCCTCGAAGCGCAAGAAATATGAATGCCCTGACTTCTGCTGAAGCCGTATCACCGTAAATGCTGCATGGCCATTGCAGATGTCAGATTGACCATGTGCCCAGATGCACTATGCATTGTCTCTCCAGAATGCGCTCTCTCCCGCCAATTTCTGTGCAATTTCATTGTTTCATAAGTTCATTTTGTGAGTTGTTTACATTTGATTGTTAGTGTATATCAATTCCGCATTACATACAGTGGGGAGAACAAGTATTTTATACACTGACGATTTTGCAGGTTTTCCCACTTACAAAGCATGTAGAAGTCTGTAATTTTTATCATAGGTACTCTTCAACTGTGAGTGTCGGAATCTAAAACAAAAATCCAGAAAATCACATTGTATGATTTTTAAGTAATTAATTTGCATTTTATTGCATGACATAAGTATTTGATACATCAGAAAAGCAGAACTTAATATTTGCTACAGAAACCTTTGTTTGCAATTACAGAGATAATACTTTTCCTGTAGTTCTTGACCAGGTTTGCACACACTGCAGCAGGGATTTTGGCCCAGTCCTCCATACAGACCTTCTCCAGATCCTTCAGGTTTCGGGGCTGTCGCTGGGCAATACGGACTTTCAGCTCCCTCCAAAGATTTTCTATTGGGTTCAGGTCTGGAGACTGGCTAGGCCACTCCAGGACCTTGAGATGCTTCTTACGGAGCCACTCCTTAGTTGCCCTGGCTGTGTGTTTCGGGTCGTTGTCATGCTGGAAGACCCAGCCACGACCCATCTTCAATGCTCTTACTGAGGGAAGGAGGTTGTTGGCCAAGATCTCGCGATATATGGCCCCATCCATCCTCCCCTCAATACGGTGCAGTCGTCCTGTCCCCTTTGCAGAAAAGCATCCCCAAAGAATGATGTTTCCACCTCCATGCTTCACGGTTGGGATGGTGTTCTTGGGGTTGTACTCATCCTTCTTCTTCCTCCAAACACGGCGAGTGGAGTTTAGACCAAAAAGCTCTATTTTTGTCTCATCAGACCACATGACCTTCTCCCATTCCTCCTCTGGATCATCCAGATGGTCATTGGCAAACTTCAGACGGGCCTGGACATGCGCTGGCTTGAGCAGGGGGACCTTGCGTGCGCTGCAGGATTTTAATCCATGACGGCGTAGTGTATTACTAATGGTTTTCTTTGAGACTGTGGTCCCAGCTCTCTTCAGGTCATTGACCAGGTCCTGCCGTGTAGTTCTTGGCTGATCCCTCACCTTCCTCATGATCATTGATGCCCCACGAGGTGAGATCTTGCATGGTGCCCCAGACCGAGGGAGATTGACCGTCATCTTGAACTTCTTCCATTTTCTAATAATTGCGCCAACAGTTGTTGCCTTCTCACCAAGCTGCTTGCCTATTGTCCTGTAGCCCATTCCAGCCTTGTGCAGGTCTACAATTTTATCCCTGATGTCCTTACACAGCTCTCTGGTCTTGGCCATTGTGGAGAGGTTGGAGTCTGTTTGATTGAGTGTGTGGACAGGTGTCTTTTATACAGGTAACGAGTTCAAACAGGTGCAGTTAATACAGGTAATGAGTGGAGAACAGGAGGGCTTCTTAAAGAAAAACTAACAGGTCTGTGAGAGCCGGAATTCTTACTGGTTGGTAGGTGATCAAATACTTATGTCATGCGGTAAAATGCAAATTCATTATTTAAAAATCATACAATGTGATTTTCTGTATTTTTGTTTTAGATTCCGTCTCTCACAGTTGAAGTGTACCTATGATAAAATGTACAAACCTCTACATGCTTTGTAAGTAGGAAAACCTGCAAAATCGGCAGTGTATCAAATACTTGTTCTCCCCACTGTATGTCACCAGTAGTACATTTACCGTTAATTCCTATAATTTCTAATCTACAATGTTTGTTACTTTGGTTACGGTAATTTCTATTAATGCATTCAGTATTATTATTACAGTCTTCCTGTTATCATTGTCGGAGTGGACACATTGTTTGCAGAGAGCACAACCTATGCTACACTTGTGAAAAAAAGTTTTGGTTAATTTTATTCCATTTACGAGTTTAGTCAATTTAGTCATTGTCTTTTTTTTGGAGCGCTCCTGTCAATGTTGAGTAAGGACACGCACACATAGAAGTAGGCCTATAGGCTACCTGGCCTGTGCGCAAATGTAGTCATATAAATGTGCCCATTTGGGGATCTGATAGTATTTCTGATTAGCTTAACGCACCACCAATGACCTGTGGAGCTTCTAAAGTAATGTTTTCTTCACCTCAAACACCAAGCAAAGGAAGTCTGTTTTTTTTTATTTTGTTTTTTTTGTGTTTTTTTTTTTTACATCCATTGAGAATTACAGTAGTTCTTCAATGTATTCGAAAAATCTTTCCAGCTCTCTCCCTTTCGATAACCACTCAGCGTGAATGGGAAATATGTTATGCTCTGATACAGTGGAAACCTGATTACTTCTTATCAGTGCTTGACTTGGACTGAAATAGGTTCCAGTACTCATTTTGGGTGTTGGTACTGTTTATATTTAGGTTCCGGAGCTGCACAATACTTTTGGGCTAATATTCTATAAGAGGAACAGGACCTCAAACAGTAGAAAAATTGATGTGCCTGTACTCCGCTCCGGTGAGTTCCTGCCCAAGTCAAGCACTGCTTCTCATCTCTTGCGAAAATAGCCGAAAGCGTTGTCTGTCCCGAGCTCACTGGCCCGGGAAACTCTGTTGGCCCAGAATATTTTATACAATGTTGCAAGTTCGCTTCGGGCCGGACCCAAGTTAATAGTTGATACGTTTCAAGTTTTTTGTAGACAGTCCATGTGTAGTCAATGTGATTTATAGGATATTTATTTTTACCAGGATATTTTCTACCTGCAGGCTGCAATGTTTTTATTTGTTGGCTTTATGTAGGCTGTTTTTTTTTACATAGTTGGCAATGGCAATCAAAGTTACTTTTTAGTTTTTATCTTTTTTATTTTGATTTGGATCGAATTTTGATTAACCACATGACAATGATTTTGAGAAATGAAGACGTTATTATAAATTAAATGAAACTTTCACCAACATTTGCATATGAAAACCATAACTGGCACGCAGATCGGTAGAAATGGTAAGATAAATTGGTATTCCACATGAGAAAGGTTGCCGACTCCTTGTGTAGCCTTTTACCGGCAACTTCAGGGGAGTAACGCCATAATCTGTTAAAGCCAGCACGAGCGGGATGAGAAAAGTTGAGTCAGGTTAAGGTTTTTTCTTCTGGTTATCTAGATCTCTGGTGCCCTCCTGAGGAATTTTGTCTTGTTTCATCAAATGCTAAGCTTAAAGCGTGAGACCAAGCTCAATGCATATAGTTTATTTTATTGAAACATATAGGGTGTGTCTATATATGGAAAATTGGTCTAAAGAACAAAAGACTTTCGGTCAACCATGATTTTTTTTTTGTCGGGGACAGCCCTAGTTTTTTCTCCATATTATGTCTCTGACAAGCTACCCAGAAAAGTGCTAAGAATAGCCCATATTAATATATGTAGCCTTAGAAATAAAACATAGACATTTTGGGTCCATGGCCAGGAAACTCCCCACACCTTAATCCCATTGAGAACTTGTGGTCGATCCTCAAGAGAAGGGCCAAATAGCATTCTAATAGCATTCTAGCATTCTAGTTTGCTCTGTTTTTTTGTAAATTCTTGCCAATGTGTGAAGTAACTACATTTTTGTTTTCTCATGATTTGGTTGGGTCTAATTGTGTTGCTGTCCTGGGGCTCTGTGGGGTCTGTTTGTGAACAGAGCCCCAGGACCAGCTTGCTTAGGGTGCTCTTTTCCAGGTTTATTTCTCTGTAGGTGATGGCTTTGCTATGGAAGGTTTGGGAATTGCTTCCTTTTAGGTGGTTGTAGAATTGAACGGCTCTTTTCTGGATTTTGATAATTAGCGGGTATCGGCCTAATTCTGATCTGCATGAATTATTTGGTGTTTTACGTTGTACGAGGAGGATAATTTTGCAATTTGGTGTTTGTCCCATTTTGTGAATTCTTGGTTGGTGAGCAGACCCCAGACCTCACAACCATAAAGGGCAATGGGTTCTATAACTGATTCATAGAAGGCCCTTCTTGCCTTTTCTCTCAGATTGATCACAGCTGTTCTAGGGCAACGGTGTCTAGATGGAATTTGTATTCGTGGTCCTGGGAACTGAACCTTTTTTGGAACACCATTATTTTTGTCTTACTGAGATTTCCTGTCAGGGCCCAGGTCTGACAGAATCTGTGCAGAAGATCTAGGTGCTGCTGTAGGCCCTCCTTGGTTGGTGACAGAAGCACCAGATCATCAGCAAATAGTAGACATTTGACTTCAGATTCTAGTAGGGTGAGGACGGGTGCTGTAGACCAATTCTTTGATATATATGTTGAAAAGGGTGGGGCTTAAGCTGCATCCCTGTCTCACCCCCCAGCCCTGTGGAAAGAAATGTGTTTTTTTGCCAATTTTAATTTTCAATGAATTTTATGTCGTTTGTTTTCCCCCCAACACCACTACATTTGTATAGCAGACCCTCATGCCAAATTGAGTCAAAAGCTTTTTTTTAAATCAACAAAACATGAATAATTTGTCATTGTTTTGGTTTGTTTGTTTGTCAATTAGGGTGAGCAGGGGGAATACGTGGTCTGTCGTACGGTAATTTGGTAAAAAGCCAATTTGACATTTTCTTAGTACATTGTTTTCACTGAGGAAATGTATAAGTATGTTAATGATAATGCAGAGGATTTTCACAAGGTTACTGTTGACGCGTACCCATGGTAGTTATTGGGGTCAAATTTGTCTCCACTTTTGTGGATTGGGGTGATCAATCCTTATACTGGGGAAGATGCCAGAGCTAAGGATGATGTTAAAGAGTTTAAGTATAGCCAATTGGAATTTGTGGTCTGTATATTTTATCATTTCATTGAGGATACCATCAACACCACAGGCCTTTTTGGGTTGGAGGGTTTGTATTTTGTTATGTAGTTCATTCAATGTAATTGGAGAATCCTGTGGGTTCTGGTAGTCTTAGTTGATTCTAAGATTTGTATTTGTATTTCAGCTTTTATTTCTTTCATCACATTCCCAGTGGGTCAGAAGTTTACATACAGTAGTGGCCAAAAGTTTTGAGAATGACACAAGTATTGGTTCCAGTGTTCTTAGATATTTGTCAGTAGTTACTATGGTACGCTGAAGTATAATTACAAGTATTCCATAAGTGTCAAAGGCTTTCATTGACAATGACATTCAGTTTATGCTAAGAGTCAATATTTGCAGTGTTGACCCTTCTTTTTCAAGACCTCTGCCCTGGCATGCTGTCAGTTAACTTCTGGGCCACATCCTGACTGATGGCAGGCCATTCTTGCATAATGAATGCTTGGAGTTTGTCAGAAGTTGTGGGGTTTTGTTTGTCCACCCGCCTCTTGAGGATCGGCCCAAACAATCGGGAAGGGGATTCATCAGAGAAAATGACCCTCAGCAGTCCAATCCCTGTACCTTTTGCAGAATATCAGTCTGTCCCTGATGTTTTCCTGGGAGAAGTGGCTTCTTTGCTGCCCTTCTTGACACCAGGCCATCTTCCAAAAGTCTTTGCCTCACTGTGCGTGCAGATGCACTCACACCTGCCTGCTGCCATTCCTGAGCAAGCTCTGCACTGCTGGTGCCCCGATCCCGCAGCTGAATCAGCTTTCGGAGACGGTCCTGGCGCTTGCTGGACTTTCTTGGGCGCCCTGACGCCTTCTTCACAACAATTGAACGTCTCTCCTTGAAGTTCTTGATGATCCGATAAATGGTTGATTTAGGTGCAATCTTACCAGCAGCAATATCCTTGCCTGTGAAGCCCTTTTTGTGCAAAGCAATGATGACGGCACGTGTTTCCTTGCAGGTAACCATGGTTGACAGAGGAAGAACAATGATTTCAAGCACCACCCTCCTTTTAAAGCTTCCAGTCTGTTATTCTGACTCAATCAGCGCGACAGAGTGATCTCCAGCCTTGTCCTCGTCAACACTCTCACCTGTGTTAACGAGACAATCACTGACATGATGGCAGCTGGTCCTTTTGTGGCAGGGCTGAAATGCAGTGGAAATGTTTTTGGGGGATTAAGTTCATTTTCATGGCAAAGAGGGACTTTGCAATTAATTGCAATTCATTTGATCACTCTTCATGGCATTCTGGAGTATATGCAAATTGCCATCATCAACACTGAGGCAGCAAACTTTGTGGAGACCAATACTTGTGTCATTCTCAAAACTTTTGGCCACGACTGTACACTCAATTAGTATTTGGTAGCATTGCCTTGAAATTGTTTAACTTGCGTCAAACGTTTCCGGTAGCCTTCCACAAGCTTCCCACAATAAGTTGGGTGAATTTTGCCCCATTCCTCCTGACAGAACTAGTGTAACTGAGTCAGGTTTGTAGGCCTCCTTGCTCGCACACACTTTTTCAGTTCTGCCCACAAAATTTCTATAGGATTGAGGTCAGGGCTTTGTGATGGCCACTCCAATACCTTGACTTTGTTGTCCTTAAGCCATTTTGCCACAAATTTGGAAGTATGCTTGGGGTCATTGTCCATTTGGAAGAGCCATTTGCGATCAAGCTTTAAATTCCTGACTAATGTCTTGAGATGTTGCTTCAATATATCCACATAATTTTCCTTCCTCATGATGCCATCGATTTTGTGAAGTGCACCAGTCCCTCCTGCAGCAAAGCACCCCCACAAAATGATGCTGCCACCCCCGTGCTTCACGGTTGGGATGGTGTTCTTTGGCTTGCAAGCCTCCCCCTTTTTCCTCCAAACATAAAGATGGTCATCATGGCGAAACAGTTCTATTTTTGTTTAATCAGAACAGAGGACATTTCTCCAAAAAGTACGATCTTTGTTCCCATGTGTAGTTGCAAACCGTAGTCTGGCTTTTTTATGGCGTTTTTGGAGCAGTGGCTTCTTCCTTGCTGAGTGGCCTTTCAGGTTATGTCGATATAGGACTCGTTTTATTGTGGATATAGATACTTTTGTACCGGTTTCCTCCAGCATCTTAACAAGGTCCTTTGCTGTTGTTCTGGGATTGATTTGCACTTTTCGCACCAAAGTATGTTCATCTCTAGGAGACAGAATGCGTCTCCTTCCTGAGCGGCATGACGGCTTTGTGGTCCCATGGTGTTTATACTTGCCTACTATCGTTTGTACAGATGAACGTGGTACCTTCAGGCGTTTGGAAATTGCTCCTAAGGATGAACCAGACTTGTGGAGGTCTTTTCTGAGGTCTTGGCTGATTTCTTTTGATTTTCCCATGATGTTGAGCAAAGAGGCACTGAGTCTGAATGTAGGCCTTGAAATACATCTACAGGACACCTCCAATTGACTCAAATGATGTCAATTAGCCTATCAGAAGCTTCTAAAGCCATGACATAATTTTCTGGAATTTTCCAAGTTGTTTAAAGGCACGGTCAACTTAGTGTATGTTAACTTCTGACCCACTGGAATTGTGATATTGTGAATTATAAGTGAAATAATCTGTCTGTAAACAAAAGTAGATGTCCTAACCGACTTGCCAAAACTGTAGTTTGTTAACATGAAATCTGTGGAGTGGTTGAAAAATTAGTTTTAATGACTTTTTTGCAGTTTGTTTTTTGTTATACGGCCAAAAAGATTGGAGTAGTGGTTTACCCATACATCTCCATTTTGGATAGATAACTCTTCGTGTTGTTTTTTGTTTAGTGTTTTCCAATTTTCCCAGAAGTGGTTAGTCAATGGATTCTTCAATTACATTGAGCTGATTTATGATGTGCTGTTCCTTCTTTTTCCATTGTGTATTTCTGTATTGTTTTAGTGATTCACCATAGTGAAGGCTCAGGTTTTCTGGGTCTCTATGTTTTTGGTTGGATAGGTTTCTCAATTTCTTTCTTAGGTTTTTGCATTCTTCATCAAACCATTTGTCGTTGTAGTTAATTTTCTTCAATTTTCTGTTTGAAATGTTTAAGTTTGATAGGGAAGCTGAGGTCAAATATACTGTTTGTTTTCTACTGTGAGTTTATACCTTCACTATTACAGTGAAACATTTTGTCTAGGAAGTTGTCTTAAAGGGATTGAATTTGTTGTTCCCTAATTGTTTATTGGTAGGTTTCCACACTACTTTCCTTCCATCTATAGCATATATTATTCAGTTCCTTTTGCTTTGATTTATTGCTTTTTTCAAGTAGACTGTGATTTTGCTGTGATCTGATAGGGGTGTCAGTGGACTGACTGTGAACGCTCTGAGAGACTCTGGGTTGAATTCAGTGATAAAGTAGTCCACTACAGTACTACTGCCAAGAGATGAGCTATAGGTATACCTACCATAGGAGTCCCCTCGAATCCTACCATTGACTATGTACAGACCCAGCGTGTGACAGAGCTGCAGTTGTGACCCGTTTTTGTTGGTTATGTTGTCGTAGTTGTGTCTAGGGGGGGCATATGGGGGAGGGAATGCTATCACCTCCAGGTAGGTGTTTGTCTCCCTGTTTGTTGAGGGTGTCAGGTTCTTGTCCAGTTCTGGCATTTAGGTCGCCACAGACTAGTACATGTCCCTGGGCCGCAAAATTATTGATCCCACCCCCCAGGATGGAGAAGCTGTCTTCATTAAAGTATGGGGATTCTAGTGGGGGAATATAGGTAGCACACAGGAGGACACACTTCTCTTTTGAGATCATTTCCTTTTGAATTTCTAGCCATTTTTAAAATGTTCCTGTTTTGATAAATTTAATAGAGTGAGTTAGGTCTACTCTATACCAAATTAGCATACTCCTGAGTCTCTACCCTGTTTCACACCTGGTAGTTTGGTGGATGGGACTACCAGCTCTCTGTAACCTAGAGGGCAACCAGTGGGTCCATCTCCTCTATACCATGTTTTTACAGATTAGCATTAACACTGGAATGAAGGATGTGCAAATTATGATGTGCAAATAGAGATACTGGAGTGCAAGATTAGCGAAAGTAATAAACAATTTTTGGGGATGAGGTAGTAGTGTGGGCTATTTACAGAAGGGCTATATACAGGTGCAGTGATCGATAAGCAGCTTTGACAGCTGATGCTTAAAGTTAGTGAGGGAGATAGGAACCTCTAGCTTCAATGATTTTTGCAATTCGTTCCAGTCATTGGCAGCAGAGAACTGGAAGGAATGGCGGCCAAAGGAGGTGTTGGCTTTGGGGGTGACCAGTGAGATATACCTGCTGGAGCGCATGCTACGGGTGGGTGTTGCTATGGTGACCAGTGAGCTGAGATAGGGCGGGGATTCACCTAATAAAGACTTATAGATGACCTGGAGCCAGTGGGTTTGGCGCTGTGATAGATTACATCCAATTTTCTGAGCAGAGTGTTGGAGGCTAATTTGTAAATGACATCGCCGAAATCAAGGATCGGTAGGATAGTCAGTTTTACAAGGGCATGTTTGGCAGCATGAATGAAGGAGGCTTTGTTGCGAAATAGGAAGCCGATTCTGGATTTAATTTTGGATTGGAGATGGTTGATGTGAGTCTGGAAGTTGAGTTTACAGTCTAACCAGATGCCTAGGTATTTGTAGGAGTCCACGTATTCTAAGTCGGACCCGTCGAGAGTAGTGATGATAGTCCGGTGGGCGGGTGCGGGCAGCGTTCGATAGAAAAGCATGCATTTAGTTTTACTAGCATTTAAGAGCAGTTGGAGGCCACGGAAGGAGTGTTGTATGGCATTGAAGCTTGTTTGAATGTTAGTAAACACAGTGTCCAAAGAGGGGCCAGATGTATACAGAATGGTGTCGTCTGCGTAGAGATGGATCAGAGAGTCACCAGCAGCGAGAGCGACATCGTTGATGTATATAGAGAAAAGGGTTGGCCCAAGAATTGAACCCTGTGGCACCCCCATAGAAACTGCCAGAGGATCGGACAATAGGCCCTCCGATTTGACAAACTGAACTCTGTCTGCGAAGTAGTTGGAGAACCAGGCAAGGCAGTCACTTGAGAAACCAAGGCTGTTGAGTCTGCCAATAAGAATGCGGTGATTGACAGAGTCGAAAGCCTTGGCCAGGTCGATGAAGACGGCTGCACAGTACTGTCTTTTATCGATGGCGGTTATGATATCGTTCAGTACCTTGAGCGTAGCTGAGGTGCACCCATGACCAGCTCAGAAACCAGATTGCATAGCAGAGAAGGTACGGTGGGATTTGAAGTGGTCAGTTATCTGTTTGTTAACTTGGCTTTCGAAGACTTTAGAAAGGCAGTGCAGGATGGATATAGGCCTATAACAGTTTGGGTCTAGAGTGTCTCCCCCTTTCAAGACGGGGATGACCGCGGCAGCTTTCCAATCTCTAGGGATCTCAGACGATAAGAAAGAGAGGTTGAACAGGCTAGTGATAGGTGTTGCAACAATTTTTGCTGATAATTTCAGAAAGAGAGGGTTCAGATTGTCTAGCCCAGCAGATTTGTAGGGGTCCAGATTTAGCAGCTCTTACAGAACATCAGCCGTCTGGATTTGGGTGAAGGAGAAGCGGGGGGGGCTTGGGCAAGTAGCTGCCGGGGGCACAGAGCTGTTGGCCGGTGTAGGGGTAGCCAGGTGGAAAGCATGGCCAGCCGTAGCAAAATGCTTATTGACATTTTCGATAATCGTGGGTTTATCGGTGGTGACAGTGTTTCCGAGCCTCAATGTAGTGGGCAACTGGGAGGAGATGCTCTTATTCTCCATGGACTTTACAGTGTCCCAGAACTTTTTGGAGTTAGTACTACAGGAAGCAAATTTCTGTTTGAAAAAGCTGGCCTATGCTTTTCTAACTGACTGTGTGTACTTGTTCCTGACTTCCCTGAATAGCTGCATATCGCGGGGGCTATTCATGCTAATACAGTGCGCCACAGGATGTTTTTGTGTTGGTCTAGTGCAGTCAAGTCTGGGGTGAACCAAGGGCTATATCTGTTCTTAGTTCTAAGTTTTTTGAAAGGGGCATGCTTATTTAGGATGGTGAGGAAAGCACTTTTAAAGAACAACCAGGCGTCCTCTACTGACGGGATGAGGTCAATATCCTTCCAGGATACCTGGGCCAGGTCGAATAGAAAGGCCTGCTCGCAAAAGTGTTTTAGGGAGCGTTTGACAGTGATAAGGGGTGGTCGTTTGACCTCTGACCCATTGCGAACGCAGGCGATGAGGCAGTGATCGCTGAGATCCTGGTTGAAAACAGAGGAGGTGTATTTGGAGGGCAAGTTAGTCAGGATTATATCAATGATGGTACCCATGTTTACGGATTTTTGATTGTACCTGGTGGGTTCCTTGATAATTTGTGTGAAATTAAGGGCATCTAGCTTAGATTGAAGGACAGCCGGGGTGTTAAGCATATCCCAGTTTGTCACCTAACAGTACAAACTCTGAAGATAGATGGTGGGCAATCAATTCACATATGGAGTCCAGGGCACAGCTTGGGGCTGAGGGGGGTCTGTAACAGGCGGCAATGGTGAGAGACTTATTAATGGAAAGGTGGATTTTTAAGTGTAGAAGCTCAAACTGTTTGGGCACAGACCTGGACAGTATGACAGAACTCTGCAGGTTATCTCTGCAGTAGATTGCAACTCCGCCACCTTTGGCAGTTCTATCTTGACGGGAAATATTGTATTTAGACACAGCTAGGACATCCGGGTTGGCGGAGTGTGCTAAAGCAGTGAATAAATCAAACTTAGGGAGGAGGCTTCTAATGTTAACATGCATGAAACCAAGGCTTTTACGGTTACAGAAGTCAACAAATGAGAGCGCCTGGGAAATTGGTGTAATGCTGGGAGCTACAGGACCTGGGTTTACCTCTACATCACCAGAGGAACAGAGGAGGAGTAGAATCAGTGTTCGGCTAAGGGCTTTAAGAACTGTCCGTCTACTGGGTACAGAGAATAAAAGGAGCAGATTTCTGGGCTTGGTGGAATAGATTGAGGGCATAATGTAAGACAAGGGTATAGTAGGATGTGTGTTTAGTGGAGGTAAACCTAGGCGTTGGGTAATGAAGAGAGAGGTTGCATCTCTGGAGACACCAGTTAAGCCAGGTGAGGTCTCCGCATGTGTGGGGGGAGGGACAAAGGAGCTATCAGAGGCCAGTTGTGCAGGACTGGGGGCTCTACAGTGAAATAAAACAATAGCTAACCTAAACAGCAAAAGACAAGGCATATTGAAATAAGAAAGGGGCATAAAAACAAACAGTTAATGAGGGGCAAAAAATAACAGTTAATTAAGAGGGCTAAGACAACGACGGGTAATGGCGATGAATGGACAAAGAGGGTCAGTTAGAGAAATGTGATGTGCTACACACAGGACCTGAGGCCTGGTAGTTAAACAGAAAGAAATACCATATAACCAAACAGTCCTGCAGGCATCAGCTGTGAAGCCGAGTAATCATAGGATCCGATGAGCAGCAAAGAGGTGAGCCAGGGAGTAGTTCAGTAGGCGCTGTACTAGGCGAGCGGGAGGCACGGCGTTCAGAGTGCTAGCAGGCCGGGGCTAGCAGATGGATCTTCGGCGACGTCGCAGAGGAGAACCCTGTTGAGACCACGTCGGACATTTACGTTGGCAGACCAGTCGTGGTGGCTCGGTGGGGCTCCGTGTCGACAGTAGAAGGTCCAGACAGGTAGACAAAGGTACTGTAGCCCGGGAGAGTAGCTAGTACACGTCGGCTGCCCGGGAGATGAGCCTAGCTCACGCTAGCATAGCATGTGAACAATGGAAGTGATGATCCGGTGTGATGGTCCTGTGATTTCAGTGGAAATCCGGTGTAGTGGAAGGGAACGCAGTCCGATATGCGCTGGGTTGGTAGCGCGCTGTGCAGACTGGCCAATATTGTCCGAACTAAAAGCTGGCTGAGCAGGCAGAGCAGTGGGGAGGACCGCTAGCAGTGGTTAGCGATGGCTAGTAGCTAGTTAGCAAGCTAGCTAGCAGGCTAGCTTCTGACTGCGGTTCAGTTAAATAATGGAAAGTAAGGATATTAGATCCGTTTCACGTTGGGTAAGGCGGCTTGCAGGAGAGGTAATTCGGGAACAAATAAAAAAATGTATGGAAAGACAAATTACAAACTATTACAAACTATTTACACGGGACACGAGACGGGACGAACAAAAACACGTCTGCTCTGTTACGCCATCTTGGAATAACAAGATGGCATCGAATAGCACCTGCGATATGCAACTTTTTTAGGGAAGTCAGGAACCAATATACACAGTCAGTTAGAAAAGCAAAGGCTAGCCTTTTCAAACAGAAATGTGCATTCTGTAGCACAAATTCCAAATTCCAAAAAGTTCTGGGACACTGTAAAGTCCATTAAAAATAAGAGCACCTCATCCCAGCTGCCACTGCACTGAGGATAGGAAACACTGTCACCACCGATAAATCTACGATAATATAGAATTTCAATAAGCATTTTGCTACTGCTGGCCATGCTTTTCACCTGGCTACCCCTACCCCGGCCAACAGCTCTGCTCCCACGTAGCAACTTGCCCAAGCCCCCCCTCACACAAATCCAGATAGCTGATGTTCTGAAAGAGCTGCAAAATCTGGACCCCTACAAATCTGCTGGGCTAGACAATCTGGACCCTTTCTTTCTAAAATGACCCGCCGCAATTGTTGCAACCCCTGTTACTAGCCTGTTCAACCTCTCTTTCGTATCGTCTGACATCCCTAGAGATTGGAAAGCTGCCGCGGTCATCCCCTTCTTCAAAGGGGGAGACACTCTAGACCCAAACTGTCACAGACCTGTACTGCCTTTGTAAAGTCTTCGAAAGCCAAGTTAACAAACAGAGCACCGACCATTTCGAATCCCACCGTAACTTCTCCGCTATGCAATCTGGTTTCTGAGCTGGTCATGGGTGAACCTCCACCACGGTCAAGGTCCTAAACGACATCATAACCGCCATCGAAAAAAGACAGTAATGTGCAGCCGTCTTCATCGACCTGGCCAAGGCTTTCGACTCTGTCAATCACAGCATTCTTATCGGCAGACTCAATAACCTACATCTGGCCCTTTTTTGGACACTGTGTTAACTAACCTCCAAATGAGTTTCAATGCCATTCAACACTCCTTCCGTGGCTTCCAACTGCTCTTAAACGCTAGTAAAACTAAATGCATGCTCTTCAATCGAACGCTGCCCGCACCCGCCCGCCGGACTATCATCACTACTCTCGACGGGTCTGACTTAGAATATGTGGACACCTACAAATACCTAGGTGTCTGGTTAGACTGTAAACTCTCCTTCCAGAGTCACATTTAAGCATCTCCAATCCAAAATCAAATCTAGAATCAGCTTCCTATATCGCAACAAAGCCTCCTTCACTCATGCTGCCAAACATGCCCTTGTAAAACTGACCATCATACCGATCCTTGACTTTGGCGATGTCATTTACAAAATAGCCTCCAACACTCTACTCAGCAAATTGGATGTAGTCTATCACAGTGCTTCCGTTTTGTTACCAAAGCCCCATATACTACCCACCACTGCGACCTGTACGCTCTCGTTGGCTGGCCCTCACTACATATTCGTCACCAATCCCACTGGCTCCAGGTCATCTATAAATCTTTGCTAGGTAAATCCCCGCCTTATCTCAGCTCGCTGGTCACCATAGCAACATCCACCCGTAGCATGCGCTCCAGCAGGTATATTTCACTGGTCATCCCCAAAGTCAACACCTTTGGCCGACATTCCTTGCAGTTCTCTGCTGCCAATGACTGGAACAAATTGCAAAAATCATTGACGCTGGAGACTACCATCTCCCTCAATAACTTTAAGCATCAGCAACAGCCCACCCTACTACCTCATCCTTATATTGTTATCTTTGCTCATTTGCACCCCAGTATCTCTACTTGCATCATCTGCACATCTATCACTCCAGTGTTAATGCTCATTTGTAATTATTTCGCCACTATGGCCTATTTATTGCCTTACCTTCCTAATCTTACTACATTTGCACACACTGTACATAGATTTTCTATTGTGTTATTGACTGTACGTTTGTTTATCCCATGTAACTGTTTTTGTCGCACTGCTTTGCTTTATCTTGGCCAGGTCGCAGTTGTAAATGAGAACTTGTTCTCAACTGGCCTACCTGGTTAAATAAAGGTGAAATAAATACAATTTAAAAAAGAGTTTCTCTCTCTCTCCTCTCTCTCTCTCTCTCTCTCTCTCTCTCTCTCTCTCTCTCTCTCTCTCTCTCTCTCTCTCTCTCTCTCTCTCTCTCTCGCTCTCTCTCGCTCTCTAAGAAAGGGATGGGCAACCGGCGGCCCCAATTTTCTAGGCCTGTGGAGCAATAAAAAAATTGTTGAAGCAAATCAATTCAAACTGTATTTGTCACATGCGCCGAATACAACAGGTGTAGACCTTACAGTGAAATAACAATAACGAGGCTATATGCAGGGATACAAGGTAGTTGAGATCATTTAGGTAATATGTACATAGGTAGGGATAAAAGTGACTAGGCAATCAGGATAGATAATAAACAGAGTAGCAGCAGCGTATGTGAAGAGTGAGAGAGTGTCTATGTGTGAGTGTGTGTGGCGTCAATATGCTTCTGTGTGTGTGTGTGTATATGTGTGTTGGAGTGTCAGTGTAGTATGTGTGTGGGTAGAGTCCAGTGATTGTGTTGGTAGAGTCCAGTGAGTGACTATGCATAGATAATAGACAGCAGGTAGCAGCAGTGTAAAAACAAATGTAAATAGTCCAGGTGGCCATTTGATTAATTGTTCAGCAGTCTTATGGCTTGGGGGTAGATGCTGTTAAGGAGCCTTTTGGTCCTAGACTTGGTGCTCCGGTACCGCTTGCCTAGTATATAAGTCCTGAATGGCAGGAGGCTTGCCCATGCCCATCTTCAATGCTCTTACTGAGGGAAGGAGGTTGTTGGCCAAGATCTCGCGATACATGGCCCCATCCATCCTCCCCTCAGTAAGAGCATTGAAGATGGGTCGTGGCTGGGTCTTCCAGCATGACAACGACCCGAAACACACAGCCAGGGCAACTAAGGAGTGGCTCCGTAAGAAGCATCTCAAGGTCCTGGAGTGGCCTAGCCAGTCTCCAGACCTGAACCCAATAGAAAATCTTTGGAGGGAGCTGAAAGTCCGTATTGCCCAGCGACAGCCCTGAAACCTGAAGGATCTGGAGAAGGTCTGTATGGAGGAGTGGGCCAAAATCCCTGCTGCAGTGTGTGCAAACCTGGTCAAGAACTACAGGAAACGTATGATCTCTGTAATTGCAACAAAGGTTTATGTACCAAATATTAAGTTCTGCTTTTCTGATGTATCAAATACTTATGTCATGCAATAAAATGCAAATTAATTACTTAAAAATCATACAATGTGATTTTCTGGATTTTTGTTTTAGATTCCGTCACTCACAGTTGAAGAGTACCTATGATAAAAATTACAGACTTCTACATGCTTTGTAAGTGGGAAAACCTGCAAAATCGGCAGTGTATCAAATACTTGTTCTCCCCACTGTATGTAGGATACCTTGTGACCTCGCAGGACTGAAAAAGCACTGCTCCCCTCTCAATTCAATTCAAAGGGTTTCATTGGCATGGGAAACATATATTTACATTGCCAAAGCAAGTCAATAAACAACACCTCTCTCTCACTCTCTTATCATTGTCTTCTCTGCCCTGCGCTGGGCTCAACAGCTTCTCAAAGGAGGGAAGAAGGACCTCCGTTTAAGGGCCTTAGTTTTTCAAAGCCAGAGATAGTAACTGATAAGAAAGGGAAAGTATATTTTAGGGAAAGAGTACCTGCAATTTAGTACATTTCTAATTGTGACTGAAGAACCCAAGTACAATGACTTAAAGAGCTAGTGAAGCCTGAACGGCGCACATAAGCTAACCTTCTTCAAGGAAAGGAGAATAAACTCCAGATCATTGCCTCTGCAACCTCAAGAAGAGAGCCAACAGACCAGGAAGACAATTAAAGAAGGAGCACCACAAGGAGCACCACAAGAAGCACAATTCAGGGACAAAGAGCAACAAGCACAAGGGGACACTCAACCCAAGACGGAAAGCACACACATCCTTCCCCATTGTTCTCCTCATGCGGCCAAAAAGCCACAATAAACCTTGAGGTCTTCACTAATTATTTTTCATTCTATTTCCTACATTTCAATGATTGTTGTCATTGTTTTGTAAATCATTTTATTAGTGTAATTAAATGTAGATTGTATAAAGAAATTGTGTTGTCTAATTATTCTGATACAAAATGGGCTCCATTTGATTCTCTAATTCATACCTTTAGATGAATCAATTTATTACTATTATTCAAGTGTTTGTCTTAGTGTTATTGCTAAGATAACTCTAAGTCAGGTCTTCTTTTTGTCCAATAGCGGAGGTGTGCCCCAATTTTTTAAATATATTAATTGGTCCTTAGAGATGAATTAATTAATAATTTATAGTAATAATTATACATACTACTTTACAAAGGAGAAAACAGTAGCAGGGGTGGTTTACAGCATGTGCTGAGGCAGGTGTCTAGCTCAGCAGGCCAACTCTCTCCCTCTCCACTCCACACCATGTCACTTCCTCTGACACACTTCCTCTCTCTCTCACACTGACACTCACACACACACACACACACACACACACACACACACACACACACACACACACACACACACACACACACACACACCAGGATCAGAGGGGGAAGACTGGATGCAGGCCTAGAAGCGAGAGTTTGAAAGAAGAGAGTAGAGAGAGATTCACCATTTCTAAGACAATCCCAGGTTAGCCTATGGCACTTGATGTAGATTTTGATTTGATTCATTAGAATTCCTATAAGCCAATGGCGACAGCTAGTCTTACTGGGGTCCGACACATAACGAAATATACATTATAGACAAAAGACTACATACATTTAAAAACATGAACATGAGGTGTGTGTGTGTGCATCTATCAGTTACACATACATGTCAGTACATACACACAACAAGTAGGTCACATGGGGGAGAGGCGTTGTGCTGTGAGGTGTTGCTTTATTTGTTCTTTGAAACCAGGTTTACTGTTCACTTGCTCTATATAAGATGGAAGGGAGTTACATGTACTCATGGCTCTGTATTACACTGTACGTTTCTTTGAATTTGTTCTGGACCTGGGGACTGAGAAAGGGCCCCTGGTGACATGTCTGGTGGGGTAAGTGTGTGTGTCAGTGCTGTGTGTAAGTTGACTTTGCAAACAATTTGGAATTTCCAACACATTAATGTTTCTTATAAAAACAAGAAGTGACGCAGTCAGTCTTTCCTCAACTCTTAGCCAAAATGGACTGGCATGCATAGTATTAATGCATAGTACTAATATTAGCCCTCTAATTACAATGAAGAGCAAGGCCGCTCTGTTCTGGGGCAGCTGCAGCTTAACTAGGTCTTTCTTTGCAGCATTTGAACATATGACTGGAAAATTATCAAGATAAGACAAAACTATAGCCTGCGGGACTTGCTTTGTGGAGTGTGGTGTCAAAAAGCAGAGCATCTCTTTATTACGGACAGACCATTGAATCTACAGTTTAAATCGGAAGTTTACATACACTTAGGTTGAAGTCATTAAAACTCATTTTTCAACTACTCCACAGATTTCATGTTAACAAACTACATTTTTGCAAGTCGGTTAGGACATTTCCAACAATTGTTTACAGACAGATTATTTCACTTATAATTCACTATATCACAATTCCAGTGGGTCAGAAGTTTACATTAAGTTGACTGTGCCTTTAAACAGCTTGGAAAATTCCAGAAAATTATGTCATGGCTTTAGAAGCTTCTGATAGGCTAATTGACATTATTTGAGTCAATTGGAGGTGTACCTGTGGATGTATTTCAAGGCCTACCTTCAAACTCAGTGCCTCTTTGCTCGACATCAAATCAAAAGAAATCAGGCAAGACCTCAGACTTTTTTTTTTTAGACCTCCACAGGTCTGGTTCATCCTTGTGACCAATTTCCAAACGCCTGAAGGTACCACGTTCATCTGTACAAACAATAGTAAGCAAGTATAAACACCATGGGACCACGCAGCCGTCATACCGCTCAGGAAGGAGACGCATTCTGTCTCCTAGAGATGAACGTACTTTGGTGCGAAAAGTGCAAATCAATCCCAGAACAACAGTAAAGGACCTTGTGAAGATGCTTGAGGAAACAGGTACAAAAGTATCTATATCCACAGTAAATCAAGTCCTATATCGACATAACCTGAAAGGCTGCTCAGCAAGGAAGAAGCCACTGCTCCAAAACAGCCATTAAAAAGCCAGACTACGGTTTGCAACTGCACATGGGGACAAAGATCATCTCTTTTTTGGAGAAATGTCCTCTGGTCTGATGAAGCAAAAATAGAACTGTTTGGCCATAATGACTATCGTTACGTTTGGAAGAAAACGTTGGAGGCTTGCAAGCCGAAGAACACCTGTGAAGCATGGGGGTGGCAGCATCATGTTGTGGGGGTGCTTTTCTGCAGGAGGGACTGATGCACTTCACAAAATAGATGACATCATGAGGAAGGAAAATTATGTGGATATATTGAAGCAACATCTCAAGACAACAGTCAGGAATTTAAAGCTTGGGCGCAAATGGGTCTTCCAAATGGACAATGACCCCAAGCATACTTCCAAAGTTGTGGCAAAATGGCTTAAGGACAACAAAGTCAAGGTATTGGAGTCCATCACAAAGCCCTGACCTCAGTCCTATAGAAATGTTGTGGGCAGAACTGAAAAAGCGTGTGCGAGCAAGGAGGTTCTGTCAGGAGGAATGGGCCAAAATTCACCCAACTTATTGTGGGAAGCTTGTGGAAGGCTTCCCGAAACGGTTGACCCAAGTTAAGCATTTTAAAGGCAATGCTACCAAATGCAAATTGAGTGTATGTAAACTTCTGACCCACTGGGAATGTGATGAAAGAAATAAAAGCTCAAATAAATAATTATCTCTACTATTATTCTGACATTTCACATTCTTAAAATAAAGTTGTGATCCTTACTGACCTAAGACAGTTACTGGGATTAAATGTCAGGAATTGTAAAAAACTGAGTTTAAATGTATTTGGCTAAGGTGTATGTAAACTTCCGACTTCAACTGTATATGTTTTGACCATGACAGTTTACAATCTATGGTAACACCAAGTAATTTAATCTCCTCAACTTGTTCAACAGCCACAACTTGTTGTATACTGTAGTTATACACTAACCGCCCACTTTATTAGGTACACCTGCATGTCAACGCAAATAGCCTGCTCCTTTGAACAGCGAATCATGTGGCTGCCTGCAACTCAATATATAGAGTATATAGAGTAGAGAGCTTTGGTGGTTGTTCGACCAAACATTAGAACGGGCAAGATGCGTAATCTAAACAACTTTGACCCTGGTACGATTGTTGGTGCCACACATGGTGGTTCCAGCATCTCAGAAACAGCTGCACTCCTGGGATTTTTACGCACTACAGTCTCTCGAGTTCACAGAGAATGGTGCGATAAACAAAACACTTTCATTGAGCGGCAGCTCTGTGGGCAAAAACACCTTGTTAATGAGAGAGGTCAGAGGAGAATGTCCAGACTCATTCAAGCTAACAGAAAGGCCACAAATGCTCAAATAACAGCCGTTTAAAAACAGTGGTGTGAAGAAGGCGGTCCTACCCAGTACTAATTAGCATTATGGTAATTGTCCAACTTGTCCTCTCATAGGGTAGTTGAAATGTTTTCTGAATGAATACATGGGTGATGTGTTATTATTATGGTGGCCTAGAGCGTCATTGACTGCTGCTGAGAGGTGTGTGTGTGTGTGTGTGTGTGTCATTTAGACGCGGAGGCCAACACCACCCCTTTACATATAACCATGATGTTTTGTTGTTGTCTTTCTCTTTGGGTTTCTTCTCACTCTCTCTCCTTTCCTTGAACATGCTGTAACACTCTTTCTCCTTTTGATCTCTTGATAGATATTCGACTTGATGGATGCCAAAGCTCGGCAAGATTGCATCAAAGAAATAGATCTCCTAAAGGTAAAGAGAGAGAGAGAGAGAGAGAGAGAGAGAAAAAACAATTGATCTGTATCAGACGCCTGCATGCGAGTGTGTGTTTGTGTCTTTCTTTGTGTGTGCCTCTCTCTCTCTCGTGTGTGTGTGTGTGTGTGTGTGTGTGTGTGTGTGTGTGTGTGTGTGTGTGTGTGCGTGTGCGTGTGCGTGTGCGTGCGTGCGTGCGTGCGTGCGTGCGTGCGTGCGTGCGAGTCCTCCAGGCTTACATTGACTCTTTTTTTTTTTTTTTTTTATGCCCAAAACATGATATATATATTTTTTCTCTCAGTAATGTTTAGAAGGGGGGCAGCAGTGCATCACCATGGAAATTTAGCAGACTCCCTTGTGTGTGTTTTGATGTTTTGTCCCCCACCCATATTTCTGTCTTATTCTTGTCATTCTTTTTTAAATGAAGCGTTTTCATTGATCAAACTACCTTAAACATGTGTTGGTTGCCTCTGGTCTCAAAAACGAACGAACAAATTAATGACAGATTGAATAACTCCCTCTGTCTGGGTGATCAGAGGTGTGTGTGTGTGTGTGTGTGTGTGTGTGTGTGTGTGTGTGTGTGTGTGTGTGTGTGTGTGTGTGTGTGTGTGTGTGTGTGTGTGTGTGTGTGTGTGTGTGTGTGTGTGTGTGTGTGTGTGTGTGCGTGTGTGTGTGTGCGTGTGCGCGCGCTCCAGGTGGTTGCTAGCTCTGTTCATAACATGTTACTCTCTCTTACATACACACCTAGATGAGGTCTGGATTAGCCAACCACAGAGGAGACTGGTGTAATATGTCAGGTTTAGCCACATGCCCCCTCTCTTCCCCTCCCTCCATTTCCCCCTCTCTGCTCCATTCTAGGGCTCAGGAGGCTGAAGCACAAGACATGCCACTCCATTCCTCCCCCTCTCTCAATGAAGTTCAATTCAATTTAAGGGCTTTATTGGCATGGGAAACATATATTAACATTGTCAAAGCAAGTGAAGTAGATAATAAACAAAAGTGAAATAAACAAGAAAATTTTACAGTAAACATTACACTCACAAAAGTTCCAAAAGAATAAAGATGTTTCAAATGTCATATGTGCAAATAGTTAAAGTACAAAAGGGAAAATAAATAAACATAAATATGGGTTGTATTTACAATGGTATTTGTTCTTCACTGGTTGCCATTTTCTTGAGGCAACAGGTCACAAATCTTGCTGCTGTGATGAAACACTGTGGTATTTCACCCAATAAATATGGGAGTTTATCAAAATTGGGTTGTTCTTGAATTCTTTGTGGATCTGTGTAATCTGAGGGAAATATGTGTCTCTAATATGGTCATACATTTGGCAGGAGGTTAGGAAGTGCAGCCTACGGCGGCCTTTCTCAATAGCAAGGCTATGCTCTCTCTCCATCACGCCCCTCTCTATCCCTCCTCCCTGAGTGTGTGTGCTTTCTCTGCTCTGTCTCGTCTGCGTGAGTGCTAATGGTTGTGGTGGTTAGTTCCAACAGTCTGGCTGTGTGTGTGTGTGTGTGTACTGGGCAGGGCTAACAAGGCTAGATTGTGAACGGGGGAATCCAGCCTTCCTTCCATCTATCCATCCTTCTAACCCAGTAGACAGGACAACACGACACACAGCCAAATCAGAGTAATGAGATGCCGACTGCCATGGGCCCGACACTCACACACATACTGGCATTCACGCTCCCGTCCTCTGTCTGACTCTCTATCTGTCTGTTCTTATGCTTTGTCATTATTGTGGAATTACTAACATTGTAAACTAAAGTGTAGGCTAAATGATCCTGTAGTCCTGTATGGCTCGGTTGGTATAGCATGGAGATTGCACCTTCAGGGTTATGGGTTTGATTCCCGGGGTCACCCATACCTAAAATGTATGAACGCGTGATTGTAAGTCACTTTGGATAAAAGCCTCTGCTAAAATCATTTTGTCTTTATTTTGTATTTTTTTATTTTAACCTTTATTTATCTAGGCAAGTCAGTTAAGAACATATTCTTATTTACAATGACGGCCTACCCTGGCCAAACCCTCCCCTAACCCAGACGGCGCTGGGGCCAATTGTGCGCCGCCCTGTGGCATATTCTGTGTATACTTTAGATGACTGTCTATACTCTTAGACTCAATTTAGAATTACATTTGCTTTATTGGCATGACGTATTGATACATATTGCTAGAGCACAATATTACTCTCTCACGTTTCTCTGTCCATCTCTCAGCCTCTGTGTTGTAGTTTATGTCCATCCAGCCCTTTCACGAGTTCTGTGAGATGAGATGCAGTACACCCCCAGTCCCATTGTCCGGTTCAGATTAAATTACTCCAGTCTGTTTTTACGGGCAGTCCTGAAGCCTGGTCACATTAACCTCATTTAACCTGAACTAACTGGACAGAAGCCTGGCCCTGCCTGCACACACCCTGTAGCTGTCCAGGCCTGGAGCTGGAGAGCCAGTATCTACAGTATTGTCTCTTAGCATGGCCAGGGTCTTCATGGGTCAGTGTGAGGAGGGGAAGGAGAGAGAGAGTGGTGGAGACACAGATGGCTCTCTTGCTCTGCTATGACGCGTCACAGAGCTGCAACCCTGATCCAAAAATACATCTGCTGGAGTATGTGTGTGTGTGTGTGTGTGTGTGTGTGTGTGTGTGTGTGTTTGTTTGTTTGTGTGTGTACACAGTATGTATACATGGCTTCTACTGTGGATCAGGCCACAGAGTGAACATTTCTTTAATCATGTCGGAGCAGTGTCATACCGCATGCCTGGGCCCTGCTACCTCTGCTCACATCACAACCCCTGACACACGACACATCTACTGTAGCGCTCCCTCTCTCTCTCTCTCGCCCCCCCCCCCCCCCCCCCCCACCCCACTCTCCCTGTCTGACTGCACCTGATGTGATTACTCACTTATTGACCGATCAACAGGAAATAATCGGTTGAGAAAATGAGAGGGTTTCTATATTTATTTACTTCTCTGCCAGCGGCGTGTTAAGAGCTGTGCGGAACAGCAGCCTGTTGTAATCAGACGGTGGTTGTTGTTGACATGTCACACTGCTCTGTCACACACAAGGACAAAGCCGTAGCCTTCTCATTCAACTACACTGTTTCTGCACCTTCGTATCCAGCCAATTGACCTACAACATTAAATATTACAGAAGCAGCTCATAATGGTTATTTTAAAGGATTTTAACACTTTAACATACTCTTTGTCACATTGTATTGTATTGTATTGTATGGTATATTATATCTGTGTAAGAAGGGGTCAATGGTTAGAGACTTGGGACAAAAGATGTGTTGATTTCACAAAGCTTTACAAACCCTCGGAGCCAGTTAAACAGTAATTGATCCCTCATCTATTCTCTCTCGCGCTCTCTCTCTCTCTCGCTATATCGCTCTTGCCGTCTCTCTCTCTTTCTCGCTCGCCATTTCTCTCTCGCTATTTCTCCCTCTCTCTCGTACAGCAACTGAACCACCCAAACGTGATCAAGTACCATGCATCATTTATTGAGGAGAATGAGCTGAACATTGTGTTGGAGCTGGCCGATGCTGGTGACCTCTCCCGGATGATCAAGGTAAGATATTTGGTGCTTCCACACAGGTCAGCCTTTCTCACTGGGATCCACCCTGGTGATCTACTGCCCTGTTAACCCGCTGTAGTGATGATCTCTGGTGCTGATCCACTGGCGATCCACTATAGTGATGGTCCACTCCGGTGATCATGAACAGTAGTCCACTATAGTGATCTACTCTTGTGGTGATCCGACCTTGTGATCTTCTCTGTCGATCAACTCTGGTTGACTCTTATGCCAAATGTGTTTGCCTGCTGTAATCTCTCATACAGTAGAACTCTCCACCACAACCATAGTATTCACATTCTTCACTCATGCCAATATCAAATGAGTGGTATGTATGTATGTATGTATGTATGTATGTATGTATGTATGTATGTATGTATGTATGTATGTATGTATGTATGTATGTACAGCTGGTGAAATAAGTATTGAACACGTCACCATTTTTCTCATGGTAACGTGTATTTTAAGGTGCTATTGACATGACATTTTCACCAGATGTTGGTAACAACCCAAGTAATCCATACATACAAAGAAACCAAAACAAATAAGTTCAGAAATTAAGTTATGTGTAATAATGTGAAATGACACAGGTAAAAAGTATTGAACACATGAAGAAAGGGAGGTGCAAAAAGGCATGGAAAGCCAAGACAACAGCTGAAAACTATCAGTAATTAAAAAGCAATCCAGCCCCCTGTCAGTGCAAATTAATATCAGCTGGTTCAGTCCCAACTGATGGCCTACAAAAAGGTCTCATTGCCAAGGTGTCACACAAGACTCATCTCATGACGGGTAAAAGCAAAGAGCTGTCTCAAGACCTTCGCAACCCAATTGTTGCAAAACATAATGATGGCATTGGTTATAGGCGCATTTCTAAGCTTCTGAATGTTCCAGTGAGCACTGTTGGGGCCATAATACAGAAGTGGAAAGACAATCATTTCACCATAAATTTGCCTCGACCAGGTGCTCCTCGCAAGATTTCTGACAGAGGAGTGAAAATAATAATCAGAAGAGTTGTCCATAGGACCACTTGTGGAGAGGTTCAAAAAGACCTGCAATTAGCAGGTACTGTTGTCTCAAAGAAAACAGTAAGTAATTCACTCCACCGCCATGGCCTGTATGCACGCTCACTACGCAAGACTCCATTGCTGAAAAAAAGCATGTTGAAGCTTGTTTAAAGTTTGCTGCACAACATTTGGAAAAGCCAGTGAAATACTGAGAGAATATAGTGTGGTCAGATGAGAGCAAAATTGAACTGTTTGGATGTCATAATACACACCATGTTTGGAGGAGAAATGGCACATCAGCCTAAAAACACCATACCAACAGTGAAGTTTGGAGGTGTTGGGCTGCTTTTCAGCAAATGGTACTGGCAAACTTCACATAATTGAAGGAAGGATGAATGGGCAAATTTACCGAGACATTCTTGACAAAAATCTGCTGCCATCTACCAGGATGATGAAGATGAAACGAGGGTGGACATTTCAGCAAGACAATGATCCCAAACACACAGCCAAGGAAACTCTCAATTGGTTTCAAAGAAAGAAAATAAAGCTGCTAGAATGGCCCAGCCAATCACCTGACTTAAATCCCATTTGAAAATCTATGGAAAGAACTGAAGATCAAGATTCATAGAAGAGGCCCACGGAACCTTCAAGATTTGAAGACTGTTTGTGTGGAAGAATGGGCCAAAATCACACCAGAGCAATGCATGCGACTAGTTTCTCTATACAGGAGGCGTCTTGAAGCTGTCATTACCAACAAAGGCTTTTGTACAAAGTATTAAATAAATATCAGCAAGTGTGTTCAATACTTTTCCCCCTGTGTCATTTCACATTATTACACATAACTTAATTTCTGAACTTATTTGTTTTGGTTTCTTTGTATGTATGGATTACTTGGGTTGTTACCAACATCTGGTGAACATGTAATGTCAATAGCACCTTTGGAAATATATTTACTGAGAAAAATGGTGAAGTGTTCAATACTTATTTCACCCGCTGTATGTATGTATGTATGTATGTATGTATGTATGTATGTATGTATGTATGTATGTATGTATGTATGTATGTATGTATGTATGTATGTAAAAACCCAGAGCAGAGCAGCCTCCCCATGTATAAATGATTCAGCCAGGGTGTATCTGAGCAGCTCAACAAACCCTTAGCACTCATCTACTGCAGCTCTCAATGTCCAACCATCCAATGCTGTCTCACGGCACAAATTAGGACAGCACGATTAGCACTCCCTGCGAGAGATACCACATGGCAGGCTATACACACACACACACACACACACATGCAGACACACTCACAGCTCTGCCTTCGCTCCTGCCTCCTGCCCTCTCTTCAAATGATTTGTTTTCCTAATTAAACAGTGCCAGTCCAGAGGTTGGCATCCTGACTAGGAACCCCCTCGCTTCCCCCTTCACCGCCCTGCCCCATTATGAAGTAAAGACCCCATTCTTAAACTGTGGTGCCCACACAACACCCCCCCCAACCCCCCCCCCCCCACCTTCTCTACCTCCCTCTCCCTGGCGCTTGCCCTGACCATCTCAGTATTCTAATAAAATCAAATGGTCCTTGATTTGCATGCACTTACAGAATATTGCATGTGCAGTGTTTGCAGTAGAAGGCATGAAGGGCTTTCTACTGCTCCCCCATCGACATCAAACACTCCTCTGATATGCTAATGGGAGGGCAAGGGGGAGAATGGTCCACCATGCTGCCTTTGTTTGGATGTGGTCCAAGGTCTCTCTATTTCACACACGTGCACCTACGCAAGTACACACACACACATGGACAGACGCAAATACACACGCGCACACACACACACACACACACACACACACAGACCGATGCATGTGCACAGATGCACGTGCGCACACACACACTCCTTGCTATCGTTCCTGTTCACGCTCTTCTCTTGCTCAACTATTGTTCCCATTTGCTCTCTCTGTTTCTCGCTATCTTCCCCGTTCCCTCACTCTCTCTCTCCGCTCCCATCCAGCAAAGCAACAAAGCTAGCTAGCCAGTCCGTCTCTCACCCGATTGGCTATTACGCCGCCCTAGCTGATAATTTGCATAAACTTTGTCCCATCACTCGGAACGTTGATTTCCGCTTGTCCTGTCACACTGTGGCCGTTTCTGTGACCTCTGAAAGAGAATGAAGTCATGATCGACCGCTAGGAGCTGCTGGGAGGGTGAGTGGTTAGGGTGGCGGGAATTGTGTGTTGTGTGGGTGTAGTTTGTGTGCGACTGGCTTACATATATATGTAGGAGCTATATACCAGATGTGAGCGTTTTGAACATAACCACAAATGCTTTTCTCTGGTTCTGAGAACTCATGTGCTTTCCATTGCAGCATAATGAAAATGACAAGGGGCTCGCTATGAGAAAGAGAGAGAGGGGGATGGGACAGAGAGAGGCAGAGCGAGGGAAAGGGAGAGGTCAGGGAGAGGGGAGCGAGAGAGAGAGGCAAAAAGAGAGAGGGGAAAGAGAAAGGTCTGCATCATATTAACGATGGAGTCAAATACATACAGAGGGACTTAAGAGGCTTAGCTAGTTAGTTGTGTATATTAAGCTTGTGTGTGTTGTCTGACATTGTTGTTTTGTGTTGTGTGTGTTTATGCAGCACTTTAAGAAGCAGCGGAGGTTAATTCCAGAGAGGACAGTGTGGAAGTACTTTGTCCAGCTGTGCAGTGCGTTGGAACACATGCACTCCCGACGAGTCATGCACAGAGGTACCACACACACACACACACGCACGCGCGAGCACGCACTTGAACCTCAATTTGAACTATGTACCCTGTCCTCTCTACAGATATAAAGCCAGCTAATGTGTTCATAACAGCCACAGGAGTGGTGAAGCTTGGAGATCTGGGACTGGGACGATTCTTCAGCTCCAAAACCACCGCTGCCCATTCTTTAGGTAAGACACAAACAAATACTTTTGTTTGACTTTCCTTGTGGGGACCAAACGATTGATTCCCATTCAAAACATATTTTTCTTAAATCCTAACCCTAACTGTAACCTTAACCCTAACATCTAACCTTATACCTAATTGTAACCCTAAACCTAACATCTAAGACTAAAATAGCCTTTTTTCCTCATGGGAACTGGCAAAATGAAGCCAACTGGTCCAATTGTCCTGATTTTACTATCCTTGTGAGGACTTCTGGACTTCTGGTCCCCACAAGGATAGTAAACCCAAACATACACACACACACACAACACAGTAAGGGGATGTGTTTCATTAGCTGGTGCAGTCCAGAACCATGTGTGTGTTATAAAGCTGTGGGGTTGAGGCCTTCTAAATGCAGCTTAGGGGCTGTCACCTCTTCATTGGCCAGTTAGTCACTTTCTGTTGCCTTGACCTCTGACTTCTGACCTGTTGTCTGGGCAGAACCCGTCTAAAACACGCCTCACCACCGTTGCTCGATAAACAGCTCGCTCTGACTGCTGTAAAACAGCGGCCGGCTGACACTGGCACATGATGTGTGTTGTGGTGGGGATTGTGCTACACTGTCAAAAATGCTCCGTTAGCATATTCTCACATTCTCAAAAACTTGCCCAGGACAGGATGTTTTCAAATTAACATGTAATGAACATCATTACACAATTATACTGTATACTATAGGATTGAGTGACCGACCCATACTGACAATGTTCATAACACAAGCCACAGCGACCTCTTCAGGCGGTCTGTGAGTAGGCTGCTCCTTCAGCCCCTTGGTCAGGGTGTGAAGAGGAGTGATTGGCTTGATTTATTTGGATGCCCATTAGTTTTTGCTGAAGAGCAGCTTCCTAGAGTCCACAAAAAAAACAGAAAACGTTAACAAAACAAAGATACACTGATAGACAAAAACAGTGACACTCAAATATACAAATATACAACACCTAAAGCATAATGTGTGTGTTAGAGTATGTCTGTGTGTGCGTGTCATTTCACAGTCCCTATTGTGCCATTTGACACCCTTTTTCTCCCCAATTTCCGATCTTGTCTCATCGCTGCAACTCCCTAACGGGCTCGGGAGAGGCGAAGGTGAAGTCATGCGTCCTCCAAAACATGACCCGCCTAGCTGCGCTCCTTAACACCCGCCAGCTTAACCTGGAAGCCAGCCGCACCTATGTGTCGGAGGAA
This sequence comes from Thymallus thymallus, assembly GCA_023634145.1. NCBI lineage: Eukaryota > Metazoa > Chordata > Actinopteri > Salmoniformes > Salmonidae > Thymallus > Thymallus thymallus. The sequence goes on along the minus strand of CM042392.1, from coordinate 7,620,870 downwards.
CACACAGTTCAACTGGCTACCGGGGTCAGCCCGCAGGCACCCGGCCTGCCACAAGGAGTCGCTAGAGCCCGATAAGCCAAGTAAAGCCCCACCGGCCACACCCTCCCTTAACCCGGATGATAATGGGCCAAATGTGTGCCGTCTTATGGGACTCCCGACCACGGCTGGATTGGCACAGCCCGGGAATTAACCTGGGTCTGAAGGGAGGGTAGACAATGAGCTTGTCGTTGCGGATGTTAACATTGTCCCCACGCTCTCTGGCAGCTTCCATAGCTGGGATAAGTTGTTTCCGCCTCTTGCGCACAGCTTCGGAGAAGTCCTCGTTGAGGAAGAGGGGAGGAGAAGAGCAGAGCAGAGGCTAGTTTCTCCACGAAGGGTTCATCTCCCCCACGAGCATGGAGACCCAGAATCCATCCATTCCCTAAAGCCTCTCTCCTCTTCTCCGCCCCTCACCTTTCTCTCTGTTGCTCTCTCCCTGCTGCCTCTTTCTCTTCCCCTCTTTTTTCCTCACTCAACAATTTTTATTTCCCCATCTCTCTCTTTCTTTCTGCCTCACTGTCTATCCATGTCTCTTACTCAAGCTCTCCTTTCTGCTCTTGCTCTTTCCCTTCCAATCCCCCCCCAACTCATTTTCTCACTCTCTCCTTCCCTCGCTCACCCTCCCTCCTTTCCTCTGTCTCTTTGGGAAGATCTCAATTGCATACTCCTTGCGTCGTCACTCCTCGTCTCCTTCTCAAAACCCATTGGATGAGAAGCCAGAGGTCCCTCCCCTCTGACCTTCTCCTCCAATGGGTTTTGAGAAGGAGGTGAGGAGAGAGGATGCCAGGAGCATGCAATTGAGTTTCTTCCTTTATCTCTACCCCCTCTTCCCCATTATTCCCTTTCCCCCTTTCTCTCCCCCTAGCCCTCTTCATCTCTCATTCCCTCTCTCCCCCCTCCATTCCCCTTTCTCTCCTTCTCTCCCCATGTCTCTCTATGTATGGGGGTGGTGAAGTGTGTGTGTGTGTGGAGGGAGGACTGGCTAGATAGAAGTCCAGGCTTAGAGCCTGTCAGCTCTATCTCTCTCTCTCTCTCTCTCTCTCTCTCTCTCTCTCTCTCTCTCAGCAGCCCGGAGATGCACACACACACGCACACATACATACATACATATATACATACACACACACACACACACACACACACACACACACACACACACACACACACACACACACACACACACACACCCACACACACACCCACCCCACGCATCGCCAGGTTCCATCCATAGACAATACTATCTTTTCTTCTCCTAGAATGCCGCTCAGTTGTCTTAGTGATCTCTAATAATGGAAATCAACCCCAACATGACTTCTAGTTTATCTGCATGAATAAATGAGTGTGTTTTAATTGGGAATGAATGAGTGCTGACTAAGGCACTGTTGCTCTGCTCTTCTATACTACTATTAGCATAAGAGAGGATGATTTTCTTTAATCACCTGGTAATGGATGTTAGGGGAACGCTGTTCAAACAGCACCAGGAGACCTCCGTAGAAACGCACACACACAAGCACGCACACACAGAAACGCATGTGCGCTCACACACACACACACCGCCATCCTGATGACCTGGGCTCTCGCAAGCCAGCTCTCTCTCTTTTTCTGTCTTTTCTCTCTCATTCACGCTTTCTCTTTCCTCTCGCTCTCTCTCTCCCTCTTTCTGTAGTTGTTGGTGGAAGTGAATTATTATTTTTAGAATTATAGGTCACAATTCGTTATAGAAACAAACTCCAATAAAAAGTGCTCACTTTCATTTTTGCACCGAAAGACAAACTCTTATAGCAGATTTATTAAAACAAATTACATTATACATTGGAATAATTTCCCTCTCAACATGTTAATGTGTGTGTGTGTGTGTGTGTGTGTGTGTACGTTTGTACGTGTGTGTACGTGTGTGTACGTGTTTAACTATGCTTGTGGACCAGAAGTCCCCACAAGAATAGTAGACAAACACAAATTTGACCAACTTCCCCACAAGGTCAAATGCTATTTCTAGGGTGTTTAAGGTTAGAATTAGGTGTAGGGTTAAGGTTAGGTTTTTGGGTTAAGGTTAGGGTTAGGGTATGGGTTAGGGTTAGGGAAAATAGGATTTTGAATGGGACTGAATTGTGTGTCCACAACGTTAGTTATACAAGGTGCAAACTAGCTCAACCACCTGTATATGATCTGGATATGTCTTTGGTCTCTCTCTCTCTCTCTCTCTCTCTCTCTCTCTCTCTCTCTCTCTCTCTCTCTCTCTCTCTCTCTCTCTCTCTCTCTCTCTCTCTCTCTCTCTCTCTCTCTCTCTCTCTCTCTCTCTATCAGCTACCTTCCCCCCAATCTGGCTCACTAGGGCCCTCTGTGGTGGGGCAGTGTAACTACAGCTCTCTGTATATGATCTGTGTGATTGTACTGTATGATTTGTGGACTGGAGCTGGGCCAGGCAGCATGGCATTGGGATTATTGAGTTTCAGAACCAGAGCCAGAGTGTAATGGTTGTAGAATGTCTGTTGGACTCCTGTTTCTGATCATGGTGAGGTATCTTAATGAGAGCTGAACCAGAGCTGTGACGTAGTGGACTAGCAGTTTGCATGCGTGTGTGTGTTTGTGAGATCTCTTTATCACTTTTTATGCCCTTCTCACTGTCTGTCTGTCTGTCTGTCTGTCTGTCTGTCTGTCTGTCTGTCTGTCTGTCTGTCTGTCTGTCTGTCTGTCTGTCTGTCTGTCTGTCTGTCTGTCTGTCTGTCTGTCTGTCTGTCTGTCTGTCTGTCTGTCTGTCTCTCTCTCTCTCTCTCTCTCTCTCTCTCTCTCTCTCTCTCTCTCTCTCTCTCTCTCTCTCTCTCTCTCTCTCTCTCTCTCTCTCTCTCTCTCTCTCTCTCTCTCTCTCTCTCTCTCTCTCTCTCTCTCTCTCTCTCTCTCTCTCTCTCTCTCTCTCTCTCTCTCTCTCTCTCTCTCTCTCTGTGTCTCTCTCTCTCTCTGTGTTTATGTCTGTCTCTGTGTTTATGTCTGTCTCTGTGTTTATGTCTGTCTGTTCCAGTGGGCACCCCGTACTACATGTCTCCAGAGAGAATACATGAAAACGGATACAACTTCAAATCTGACATCTGGTCGCTAGGCTGCCTGCTCTACGAGGTAACGTATACACATATACTGTACTGTGGCATACTGTACACAGACACACACACACACATCTCTGAGGTAAAGGTAGATAGGAGAGCTGTAGTGTGTTTGAAGCTAGCAGGGAAATCACAGTGACAAGTCCATGTGGTGCAGATCAACTGGATGATTGTGCTGAGTACTGATACTGACTAGTTAGATTACCCTCTAGAAGAACCCTTTCCACCTTACAAACCACACGAGGGAGGGAGGGAGGGAGGGAGAGGTAGCGAGAGAGAGGGAGAGGGGGAGAGAGAGAGGGATAGGTCTTACAGGTATGTGTGTGTTGGATGTATGGATCTTGAGTGTCTAAGGGTCATACGTGTGTGTGTGTGTGTGTGTGTTTCAGAGAACATGAATGTTTCAGTGTTATGCCTGGGGGTCTAGATGGGTGAAAGACCAGGCCATTGTCTCTCTGTCTGCATCTCCTATACTGTTTGGAGGAGGATCTTGTGTGCGTGCCCGTTTGTTTGTGATGAGGTCACCACATTATATTCACCTGACCCTGCCCACCTCGGGTGTTGTGGTAACGGGGTGGTCTCCCTTGGTGACCGGGAGAGCATGACAACAGCAGCTTGGTCACGTGTAGGTCAATATGGAGGTCTCACTGCACACCCTCCCCGGCCCAGACCTACCTCAAATTAGCATTATCGGCTCACACACAAGAAAAAGTGTGTATGAAGTATAAGGGGGGGATTCTACTCTTCTCCTCATCACCCCTTTCCTCTCTGTCCTTCTCTCCCTGTTCCTCTCCAACTCTCTCATCTCTGTTAATGTTTTACCATCAACATGAACAAACCAGTTAAAGTCTTGATGTCTCTCTCTGTTGGACCACATGTTTCTGTTTTAAACCACTCTCCCCTCGCCTCCCTCCCCTCTTCCCCTCACCTCCCTCCCCTCCCCATATAGCTTTATGCCCCTGGGTGTTTGACCATTTAAATGGGACGTACACAAGACGAGAACATGCTAAATATTGTTAAGAGATCTCTCTGTGTCCCAGTTGTATCTATACATAATGTAAGATAACAGCTATAATCGTCTGCTGTAAAAACAGTTTCATGTATCAGTTTGTTTCACATTAACTTTTAACATATAATTAGAAAGGCTTCCTATAGAATTCCAATGTTAGTTTTCCACTGAGCTTTACCTTTGTGCCTGCTCTCCCCACTCCTCTCCCTACTGTCAGAGTTTAATGTAATAGCTTAGTGAATTAATTTGTGTGTACACGAGCGCGCGCACACTCACATTCTCTCCCTTTCCCTCTCAGCTAGGCCTGCAAGAATTAATACAGTACATTAATAAAGCAGATTAACAGGCATAAAACAACGTCTAACTTTCTGTTTTACCACATCATTTGTCATCTTCTAAGACGAAAGAAAGAAAGGAAGGAAGGAAGGAAGGAAGGAAGGAAGGAAGGAAGGAAGTAAGGAAGGAAAGTGATTGCATCTGAAAGTTAGTTCTTTACAACAGTTGAGTCAGGAGGGGGATCTAGATAGATAGAGAATAGAGAGGGAGCCATGCAGGGAGATCAATATTCATTAAGAGAAGCTAGACCTCCTTATACATTCTCTTTAACATGGCTAGGGCCTCATGCTTACACACCGGCTGAACTGTAGAGGACACACACTCACACACACACTGGACAGCTAGAGGGTAGAGGAGGCGGCAAAGATCCAGCGAGAGCGAAATTGGCGTGTGTGTGTGTGTGTGTGTGTGTGTGTGCCACTAGCAGCCCCTTAGACAGACAGCAGGCGTGCGTGTATGGAAGACGGCCCTGGACTACCAATGAGCTGACACACCCCCCCCCACACACACACACACACACAGGCCCCGGAGGTCATAGAGCGAGTCAATCATTTTGCCCAGCCTGAAATGAGCCTGTGTGTTCATGTGTGTGCAGGGCCGGCAGCTGTCAGGGGCCAGGAGTAGCAGACATTAATGAACCAGATGAATAGTGCAGAAATTCCCAAATACAAACAGGACAGTTGACATTTTTCATCTGTCAAAAGAAGAAGATTCATGAAAATACCATGGTCCTTGTTTAACCCTTTACTGGCTCCAGCTGCTGCCTGCCTCCCCCTCATTTCTCTCAGTTTTTCTCTTTCTCTCTTTCTCCTCTCTCTCTCTCTCTCTCTCTCTCTCTCTCTCTCTCTCTCTCTCTCTCTCTCTCGGAATACATGCCGGAACACTACATATCCCCCTGCCACACACACTGTGCTAGTGTGGGTAAGTGATGGTACAGCGGGGGGAATGTCCAGGAGAGAGACTTCCTGCTGAGATTCTAGCGCAATCATCCTTATTTCTCATTGGCCGATATGACAGAGGCTGTCTTAACTATATCCAACACTCATTGGGCCCCTTGATCTCTACTTTATATCCCCCTGTTGGCACTCTGAGATGGAGGGACGGGCCAAGGGATGGAGAGAGATAACTGCTTCAATGGAAGCAATGTGTCTCGTTTCCCATCCTCCCCTCGTAGCTAGGCAACCTCCCAGTTGCTTGATTAAGTGGTAGCAAATGATAAAGATGGTGTGAGGAAGAGAGAGGACAGGGGGAGAGAGAGTGGATCATCTGGAAGAAAAGTGACACCAGTCTCGATGGCTGCTTCAGCTAATGTCTGCCTCTCCTCTCCTCTCCCAGCTCTCCCCTGCCTCTCCCCTTTCTCCACCCTCCCTATATCCTCCTTTACTCACGCCCCCTCCTTCCTTTCTCTGCCACTCTTCCTCTTCTTTGTGGCTACACTCTTCATACTGGACACAGAGCGATGGTATGAGTTCATCTAACTCTGAAGAGGCCAAATTCAGATAGTGTAGTAGTGTTTCAGTAGTTAGATTTCTTTCCACTAAGCAGACAATGTGTGTAACTAAAAGATCTCTCTCTCCCTCCCTCAGATGGCAGCTCTCCAGAGCCCATTCTATGGCGATAAGATGAACCTGTACTCTCTGTGTAAGAAGATAGAGCAGTGTGACTACCCTCCGCTCCCATCCGACCACTACTCTGAAGAGGTACCTCTTCAACACTCCCTTTTACCCTCTTTCACCCTACCTTCTCTCCATCTCTCTCACCCCAAAATCATCTCATACTGTGGGGTCTGAAACACCCTCGATAAATATGAGCAAAAATTACTAGAATTAAAATACTGAGCTTTATTGTATGCAAAAAAAATTGAAATTATATTATTTAATACTAATACAATTGAGATTAAGTAATACTATTATTTTCTTCAAAAAATTAGGGGGACACCCCAGTTTTCAGTACCTTTCAATACCTCACCTTGTGAGGATAATGGCACTGAGCCTTTTTCTAAAATGAGTTGGAGAATACATTGGGAGGGATCTTAGACAATTCCTCCATACAGAATCCTTCCAGGGCCTGGTTTCCCGATAGCGATGGAACATAGGTTTGCAAGTTTTTTAACGATGCATCTTTCCTACAACGGCCGAAGACGTAACATACGTCTCCCAAAACCCCACGTAGAGAGAACTTTCGCTAAGTGCATGTGTCGATACTGATAGGATCGAAAGAAAGACAGCGCTGCTCTCGGATCAGATTTCTCCATTCAAATCTTACCTTAACATTAGAATTATTGGACAATACTGAAGACGGATCAGCTCTTAGAAAGATATCACCTATGGCTGCATATATTAAGGCGTCTCATTCTAATGTTTACCCTATAATCATGCACTAAATCAAGATTTGGCACATCATCGTGCGCGTTAGGCTACACATCATGAAATATATTAAGACATATTACAGACGGTAGCCTACAAGTAGCAAAATAGAACTCTTATTGATTGAACATGAAATGTATTTCAATATGATTGAAATAGGCCTATAGCCTATTGTATTTATATTTTAATGCAGTCATCTGTGTTTTAATTTGAAGTATATTTTTATACGTTGCTTGTTTGTATCAATTGCAAAGACATTGGCAACTTTATTCTGAAGTTATCGACGGTCACAGAGAGAAGGATAAACCATGTTATTCTATGTTTAGTGGAGATCGTTTGTGTATAAAGTGATGCTGGAGGAGAAAAAAATATTTAACAACTCACTTAGCTGTTCTATTCAAGTTAATAACCATGGTTTTGTGAAACAGCTCAGATATTTAACAGTGCTCCTACGAAAGTTCTAATGAACTTAGCCTTCAGATGCCGTTGGAAAATTTTGCAATGGCATATCTCCGTCTCTGGACTTGAAACTCAATGAAAACCTGGGGTTTGAATTGAAGAAGGCAGTACATACGCAGATGAAGGATATCAAGAATCTGGAAGTATTACGTATGGAGTAATGGTCTAAGATCACAACTCATACATTTTTTTTTTTTTTAAAGGCTCAGTGCTGTTATCCTCGCAAGGTGATGTTTTGAAAGGTATTCAAAACAGGGGTGTCAATAATTTTGACCCCTATAAACAAAATCTCTTTCTCTGAGCAATTGTATTCGTATACAAATTTTTGGAGCAAACAATATAATATAACTAATTATTTATTTTCTACAGTCATTTCTGCTCATCTTTATCAAGGGTGTCAATAATAACTATACAGATGTCGGATCTTAATTTGACCCCTTTCGCAGGAGGGGAAAAAAATCCTTTAACAGGAGGATTTTAATATCTGAAGAAATGTTTAGAGTCAATGCCAGGGGGCAGCTGGAAGCGGTGTTTGTATATACAATATGGTACTGTACCTACATTGTACCTTATGTAGGCTATGTGCAGGCTACAGCGCGTCTTCTGTGAATTCAATCATTAATTGACATATTTGTAGGGGGACTTATTTTTATTTAAGGAAATCCTATGACGGTGCCACGTTGAAAGTCACTGAGCTCTTCAGTAAGACCATTCTACTGCCAATGTTTGTCTATGTAGATTGCATGGCGGTGTGTTCGATTATATACACCTGTCAGCAACGGGCGTGGCTGGAATAGCCGAATCCAGTAATTTGCAGGGGTGTCCACATACTTTTGTGTATATATAGTGTATAAAACATGAACAAGCAGCCACACTTGAAGAAAGTTTAGCGTTCTACAGTAGGCATACATCTGTCAATCAACTGATGACCCAGCAAACAGTAGCCCATTAATGGTTTTAACACCTTTCATTATGTGACAACGGATAGGCTAACGGGTAGCCTACAGAATGTAGCCTATTGGAATATAATCAAATAACAAAGGGCCTATTGCATCCATCGATGGCACTAAGATTGTCGCCAGCTGATGTCTCATTAAACCATCAATACACGCTAAATTCACCCGCACAGGTGTTCTCAATTGCACACATTATTGGTCACCTCAATACCACTCCCTGAAATATGTCGGCCTCATCTTAGTCCTGCATGCGACCAAAGTCTTTCAAGATACAGTATGTTCGATCTCTAGGTGGTTTTGTAATCGGAACAACTTATCCCTTTTTGAACATACTAAGGGAGATTTATCTATTTTGAAAAGCATTCCGTACAATAGAAATAAAGTGTTTCATTATTTACCATGGCAAATCTACTGTAGTACTTTGTATGAATGGAAACTAATGTTGGTGTAGCCTATTGTTATTATTTTATTAGTTTCCTGTTTATGTTAAACAAAGGTGTCTGATATGGTCATTTCTTATCAAGATCGCTCCATATTTGAAATGTGTAAATAAATCTTATTTGTGCCAGAAGGGTGTGGGCTGGAATTTAACCCATGCCGACATGGTAGGCCTATATGTGTGTGCTGAAGGCAGCAGCCCTAACCGCTAGACCACCCCAGGCCTCGATTTGAACTCAATTTTGACCTTAGGATTGTCATTACTTTGCCTCATTAAAGTGGTGACTGCTATTTATTATATATATATATATATATATATATATATATATATATATATATATATATATATATATATATATATATGGCAGTCCCTTATTTAGTGTCTGTTGCCAAATCAATCTCATTCTTAACATTGTAGAACCCGTAAATCTGCACAAACCCCACCCAAACTAATCCTTCCGTAATACACAAATTGGTTTAATGATTAATTTACTAACTAAATGATAATACAGGATACACACAGTAATGGGTTATAAAATATGGTTCTCATACAATGAAACTTAATATGAGTGCAGACCAACACAATATGACACTTGTAAAACACGATGGAGAGAGAGAGAGAGAGAGAGATATCTAGGAAGAGAAACACCCTTCGATACATTTGGAGTCTACGCTTAGTTAGCCCTAATACCTTGCCCGCACTGCCGCTTTATGGGTCGAAATGTAATGCATGTATTTACTTTTGTTGAAGGTCTTCGTTGATTATCTCTGTTGTCCACAAGATGTCACGATTTTCCTTTCTTTTCGTTGTCTGCTTCCTAGAACTCGTTCCTGAAGATTGGTTTTCTGAGGCTGGCTAATCAGCCGTGGTAGATACCCCCTTTGATGGGGATGAAAGCAGTGTAGACCGCAATGACTTAGAAGAGAGTAAACTTGGTGATTCTGCTCGAATCCACCTACTTAGATACAGTTGTCGACCGTAGCATTGATTGTTCCAAAATATTATTTTGTTGGAACCTCGCATTGTCTTTTTGGGGGTTGTGACTTATCGTAGACCTTCAGCTGCAGCGCGAGATCCTCTAGTCAAGTCTTTTATGACCGCTCCATGAATTCTGTGAGCGTAGCTTGGGCAAGCAAGGCATTAGAATTAACTATGATCTAATGTAAACGGCTAACATCGCAGTCTTATCGTCACAAAAACATTCTCTTTAAAATCTGGATATTTTCTATCAAACGTAACTGATGTAGACATCATTTACACAGTATGAAAACTCTTAAAGTTACAATGTTTTCGTCATCACAACTTGTAATGACATCACAGAATGGGCATTCATATTCATATGCCAACAGTCCTCAATTTCTGATAAAAGTAATCATGTTCCAATGTCTTGTTTCATAGGCATTGAGAACAAAGGATCATAAACTTATCTTCTCTTTTCCTGTGGGGGATAAGGAGGGTCTGGTTGTCTTCAGCCATTAAAGGTGTCAAAACTTCCCCTTCCACCATCTCAATCCACTCAACCCCCCCCCCCCATCTTGTGTTATTAAGCTATATAAAACAGCGTCTGTTGATGTGTATCGAGGCATTCAGAATCATTTTGTACATTTGAATGCTGCTAGGACCTAGGCATTTGAAATGTATCTAGCATTTGAAATGTATTTTGATAGCAAGCCCTGATCCCAGTGACTTGACTGCCCCTGCATGGAGAGAAAGAGAACTGCTCTTTTTCAGGGAATTCTCTGTGAAAAAAGTGATTCAGACATCTGTATACATCTGGAGAAATCTGCAGGCCTCAATCCCAAAGCCGATGGGAAAATATGTAACATTACTGTAGGCTACCCTGTGATCAAAAGACAACTATTTTCAACTAGAAATTGATCATGTTCTATTAAAAGCATCTGGGTAAATACTGAGATGCCGTGTCTAGTGTCATATTTCCTTCAATTATAGTTGAGTAGTTGTGCATGCGTTTTGGGATCTGCTCTGGAATTGTAATATAACGTAGAACTATCTGGGGATATAGATTGCCAACCTACAGACTGCTGCTGATCAAACCAAAGTTTATTGGTTGTGTACACAGTTTAGCAAATTTTATAGCGAGTGCATCGAAGTGCCTATGTTGCTAGCTCATAACAATGCAGTAAAATGTAAAACAAGTACACCAAAAAACGTAAAACAACAAGAATATTAAGAAATGTCAGAATGAATCCAATTAACAACCCAAATAGCACTATACCAGTAATCTAAATGCAATCTGTACGTACCGTGCATTCGGAAAGTATTCAGACCCCTTGACTTTTTGTTATGTTACGACCTTATTCTAAAATTGTTTTTCCCTCATCAATCTACACACAATATTCCATAATGACAAAGCAAAAACAGGTTTTTAGAAATATCACATTTACGTAAGTAATCAGACCCTTTACTCAGTACTTTGTTGAAGCCCCTTTGGCAGCTGTGATCGTTGAACAGTATTCTTACATAGGAATTCCTCTTCTCCAGGTGGGATAGGGCAGTGTGCAGTGCAATGACGTTTGCATAGTCTGTTAATCTGTTGGGGCGGTGTGCAAATTGTAGTGGGTCTAGGGAGTCGGGTAAGGTGGAGGTGATATGACCCTTAACTAACCTCTCAAAGTACATCATGATGACAGAAGTGCTACAGGAGCAATATTCATTGTCCCCCACGATGAAATCGTTGAGGTGTCTTTGGATCTGTCTCTGTCCGTTCGTACGTTAGTCACACACGATATCTCAGACAGCACTGTCCCGATTTTGACGAAACTTGGGTAAATGGTGCGTGCGTCTTGCCATAGAGATCCGGCATTTACAAAATTACACTGATTGGCGAAGGCGGTAGCTATAGTTATTAACTAAAATGTGTTAGTCACACGCAATATCTCAATTGGCCCAAGGCGGGGGGGCGCTGCATCATCGGGAGCACACAGTCCTCTTGAGCGGCGGGGGCCCACGTCGTCGGCTCCGTGTTGTTTTCCTTGAAGCGGGCAAAGGTGTTTAGCTTGTCCGGGAGCGAGGAGTCGGTGAACGCGACCTGGCTGGCTTTCCCTTTATATTCTGTGATTGTCTGGACTCCATGCCTCGTGTCTGAGCCGTTAAATTGCAACTCAACTTTGTCCTTGTAGTGTTGTTTTGCCTCTTTGATTCCCTTACGGAGGACATAGATGGTCTGTCTGTACAGGTCCATGTTCCCAGTCACCTTGCCATGGCTAAATGTGGTGGTTAGGTGGTGGCGCTTGCAGTTTGCACGAATGCTGCCATCTATCCATGGTTTTTGGTTTGGATAAGTTCTAATCATCACGGTAGGAACAACATCCTCTATGCACTTCCTGATTAACCCAGTCACAGAGTCAGTATATACGTCGATACTATTCCCAGAGGCGACCCGGAACATTTTCCCAGTCTGCGTGATCAAAATAATTTTGAAGCGTAGATTCCGATTGGTCAGACCAACATTGAACAGTCCTTACCTCGGGTACTTCCTGCTTAGGTTTCTGCCTATAGTGTGTGTGCATGAGTGTGTCTCGCTAGTCGCTACGCCCACCCAGCCCCAATATCACCCCTTTATCACCCCATCCAGGAGAGAGAGCGAGAGAGAGATGGGGAAGGGAAAGAGCGAGATATAGAAAAGGAGATGGAGGGATGGGATGGGATGGGGGTTGCCTGCAGCGCCTGTCTGGATGTAAACAATGCTCCTGAAGCATCGGCAGAAAACTGTCAGCTGCTCATCTTTGTTGTGTCACTTACTGTCTCTTCCGTTTGCTCCCCCCTCCTCTCCCCCCTCTACCTGACACCATCCCTCCGTCCCCCCCTCCATCTCTCCGCTGCAAAGAGGAAAATCTGTATTTTACATATCTGAATCTCTTCATTGCTCATCCCCGTCTTTCTCCATTCTGTGGGACCTAATACTCAGACTGTTTGCATTTGCATCACACACACACACACCCTGACACACACACACACCCTGACACACACACACACACACCCTGACACACACACACACCCTGACACACACACCCTGACACACACACAGACACGCACACTCACACACACCCTGACACACACACACACGCACACACACACCCTGACACACACACACGCACACTCACACAGACACACACACACACACACCCTGACACACACACACACACACCCTGACACACACCCTGACACACACACACACACACGCACACACACACCCTGACACACGCACACTCACACACACTTTTACACTAATTTGTTCTTTATTTTACTCCTATTATTATCTATCCTGATGCCTAGCCACTTTACCCTGCCTTCATGTACATATCTACCTAAAATACCATGTACCCCTGCACATTGATCTGGTACTCGTACGCCCTGTGTATAGCTCCATTTCTTGTGTATTTTATTTAATTTCTCTTGTGTTATTTTTTTATTTGTATTATTATTTTTAAACCCTGCATCGTTGGGAAGGGCTCGTAAGCAAGCATTTCACTATAAAGTCTACACCAGTTGTTTTCCGTGCATGTGACTAATACAATTTGATTTGATTTGATCACACACACCATACGCCGCCTGACGAGGACTCGCCGAGCCTAGCGCCACGCAACATCGGGCAGGAAGTCGGCAGGTGGTTACCATAGCGACCTCACACAGGCGCTTTCGTTCTTTTTTTTTTTTTTCGTTCTTTTTTTAATGATGCCGGTCGCTGTTCCAACTCTGAACCGTCTATCTGCTCCAATCAGCTGCTCCGCTCAGCTTCAAGTGTGAAGGCTGTCTCCAAGACGGTGTGTGTGTGTGTGTGTGTCGTAATGTGTGTGTGTGTGTGTCTTTTTGTAATACGCGTGCATGTGTCTGTGCCTGATTGTGGGGATGTGCGAGAATCGTGTGTGTCTCTCTCAGGTTGGCTAAAAGTAGATTCACAAGGCTGTGGGGTAATTAACACACTATTACCCCCCCCCCCCCCCCCCCCATGACATATTTACTTATAGCACCTCTAGCCTGCTAGCTGCTATTGGAATGGGAAGAGGGTGACTATGAGAGATTTGTGTTCCTGTCATTAGATTTGTTCATTTGTCTGGAATGTTCATTTAACACGAGACAGGCGGCTCACTTTGTGCTTTGTCTCAGTATACTGTCTAATAGCTGATATCTCTCTGTCTTCCTCTCTGTTTTCTGTCTCCATCTCTCTCGCTCCCCCTCTTTGCCCTACCCCCTGTCTCTGTCCCTCTCTTTCCCCTCCTCTCTCTCTCTTCTTCCTCTCTCCATCTAGCTGAGGAAGGTGATAGATATGTGTATTAACCCCGACCCAGAGAAGAGGCCGGACATCATGTATGTGTATGACGTCGCCAAACACATGCACGGCCAGACGCAGCAGGGCAGCTAAGTCCACACCTGAGGATACTACGACCCGCATCTCTTCCTCTCATCCCTCTTCCTCTCATCCCTCTTCCTCTCATCCCTCTTCCTCTCATCTCTTCCTCTCCTCCATCTTCCTCTCATCTCTTCCTCTCCTCTCTTCCTCTCCTCCCTCTTCCTCTCATTTCTTCCTCCTCTCATCTCTTCTTCTCCTCCCTCTTCCTCTCATCCCTTCCTCTCCTCCCTCTTCCTCTCATCCCTTCCTCTCCTCATCTCTTCCTCTCCTCCCTCCTCCTCTCATCTCTTCCTCTCCTCCCTCCTCCTCTCATCTCTTCCTCTCCTCCCTCCTCCGCTCATCTCTTCCTCTCCTCCCTCCTCCGCTCATCCTTTCCTCTCCTCCCTCTTCCTCTCATCTCTTCCTCTCCTCCCTCTTCCTCTCATCCCTTCCTCTCCTCCCTCCTCCTCTCATCCCTTCCTCTCCTCCCTCTTCCTTCATCCCTTCCTCTCATCTCTTCCTCTCCTCCCTCTTCCTCTCATCCCTTCCTCTCCTCCCTCTTCCTCTCATCCCTTCCTCTCATCTCTTCCTCTCCTCCCTCTTCCTCTCATCCCTTCCTCTCCTCCCTCTTCCTCTCATCCCTTCCTCTCCTCCCTCTTCCTCTCATCCCTTCCTCTCCTCCCTCCTCCTCTCATCCCTCGCTTCCACGTAAGGACAGGCAGACACCGATCTTGTCTTTCACACAATCATGTATTGAGATGTTCTGCTCAGAGATCTCTGTAATGTAAATGTTGTTTTTGTTTAAGAGGAGGGGTTATGTACTGTGGATTCGGAAAGTATTCAGAACCCTTCACTTTTTCTACATTTTCCACAGCCTTATTCTAAAATGGATTCAATTGATTTTTCCCCCCTTCATCAATCTACGCACAATGCCCCATAATGACAAAGCAAAAACAGGTTTTTTGAGATGTTTATATTTACATAAATATTCAGACCCTTTACTCAGTACTTTATTGAAGCACCTTGAAGCCACTCCTGAGTTGTCTTGGCTGTGTGCTTATGGTCGTTGCTCTGTTGGAAGGTTAACCTTCGCCCCAGTCTAGGATATCTCTGTACTTTGCTCCTTTCATCTTTCCCTCGATCCTGACTAGTCTCCAAGTCCCTGTCGCTGAAAAACATCCCCACAGCATGATGCTACCACCACCATGCTTCACAGTAGGGATGGTATTGCCCAGGTGATGAGCGGTGCCTGGTTTCCTCCAGAAGTGACTCTTTGGCATTCAGGCCAAAGAGTTCAATCTTGGTTTCATCAGACCAGAGAATCTTGTGTCCTTTAGGCTGTCATGTGCCTTTTACTGAGGAGTGGATTCCGTCTGGCCACTCTACCATAAAGGCCTGATTGGTTGAGTACTGCAGAGATGGTTGTCCTTCTGAAGTGACCATCAGGTTCTTGATCACCTCCCTGACCAAAGCCCTTCTATCCCAATTGCTCAGTTAGGCCGGACGGCCAGCTCTAGGAAGAGTCTTGGTGGTTCCGAACTTCTTCCATTTAACAATTATGGAGGCCACTGTGTTCTTGTGGACCTTCAATGCTGCAGAAATTTGTTGGTACCCTTCCTAGATCCGTGCCTCGACACATTTCTGTCTCGGTGCTCTACGGACAACTCCTTTGACCTCATGGCTAGGTTTTTGCTCTGACATGCACTGTCAACTGTGGGATCTTATATAGACAGGTGCGTGCCTTTTCAAATCATGTCCAATCTTTTGAATTTACTACAGGTGGTTTCCATTCAAGTTGTAGAAACATCTCAAGGATGATCAATGGAAACAGGATGTACCTGGGCTCAGGGTCTGAATACTGTAAATAAGGTAAAAATTCATAAATATCTAAAATCCTGTTTTATCTTTGTCATTATGGGGTATTGTGTGTATTTTTAAATCAATTTTAGAATAAATCATATCAAATCAAATGCTATTTGTCACATGCGCCAGATACAACAGCTGTAGACCTTACCGTGAAATGCTTACATACAAGCTCTTAACCAGTTAAAGAAATAGAGTTAAGAAAATATTTACTAAATAAACTAAAGTAAAAACTCTAACTAAAAAGTAACACAATAAAATAACAATAACGAGGCTTTATACAGGGAGTACTGGAACCAAGTCAATGTGCGGGGGTACAGGTTAGTCGAGGTAGTTTGTATATGTAGGTAGGGGTAAAGTGACTATGCTTGGATAATAAACAGAATAACTCTGTAACGTAACAAAATATGGAAAAAGTGAAGGGGTCTGAATACTTTCCGAATGCACTGTATGTCCCAGATATGTCCTCCCTCTATTCCTGTTGAGCTTAAAGATTGCTGGAGCTAAGAAACTTTTTCTATTGGACCCTCCTGCCTGGCCCTGCCCTGGAGTGACGGAGGACTTTCAGGGGATTAGGATCTCAAGTTAGGATTCAACCATAAGTAGTCTGCTGACACCTGTGTTACTGATGTCATTAAATAAATATAACAGAATATGTACTATATACATACACACACACACACAGCGGAATCTGCAACATATTAATGTTGAGTTTTGTTATTTTAGTAACAGAATACTGTTATGTGTAGATTAGAATCAAGATCGTAACAACACCCAGACAGAAAAAAATAAGTGTTTTGATGGTTAAATGTTGCTGTGTTGCACTTTTTACCTCGGTACTGATAGGAAGGTGTGGTAATATTTTGGTGAATGTATTTCAGGAAGCATCGTGTTATGTATTTTACCCCAAAGAGCAGGGTAGTAGTGTATAGAGAGAGCGAGAGCTAGGAAAGAGGTAGGTAGAGGTAGAGAGATGTCGCTAGTTAACAGCAAGGTTATATATGTATGTACTTATGTACATTGTATTGCTAGATATTGCTGCACTGTCGGAGCTAGAAACATAAGCATTTCGTTGCACCTGCAAAAACATCGACAAAACTGTGTGCGTGACCAATAAACTTAGATTTGATTTCATTCGAATGTTAATGAAATAATAACAAATATAAAAGCTTTATCTTAGTTGTGCTGCCCATGACATGAGAAACAAAATGAAAACTGAAGTGCCTAATAAAGTTATTAGTGATAATTCTAACTAATACTCCCAACCCAAAGACCAGTCCTATATTTTTTGCTTTAATAATAAGCCCCATTTTAGACTTAGGCGTTGGCTTACCATAGATTCTGCCTTTTACAAACTCATACCTCTGTACACACCATTATTACACCTTTGATGCCTTTCTCTATTCTTCATTCAGTGTCTGTAACTGATGGAAAATTAGCTGTACAGTAAGTGAGTTTTGTTAGTTACAATACATGCCTTATCAATTATGTCCTACTATCAGAATGGCTTTTGCACAGCACCATCATCAGCTTATGGAAAACATTGCTAAGATTATACCAAATATAAAATGGTATTTATTTGATCAAATAACAGTTAAGAGCATTGTCTCTTAACAGTGTATTCAAGTGTCTTTTAAAATGTTTTATGTACCCTTTTGCTTTTTTTCTGCTCTTGTGTTGGTAAAGAAGAATATAATTTAGTCCTATTGCTTTGTTGAAGATGCAGTCCAGGATCTTAAGCGCTTACAAATTCGTAACATATCATATGAATAGCAAAAAATATATATATATTTATACAAAATGGATACACAATTGTGCGCAATTTTCGTGTTCCGTTTTGGCTTGTGAGCACAAAAATACTGGCTGAATTATACAAAACCTCTGCAGAATCACTTTAAGTAATGCATTTGCCTTAAAAAAATGTGTTTTTTTACCCTGTAAACACAAACACAGGTTGTCGTATGGAGGAAAAGCACCAAGGCTCTTTTTTGATGCTCATTGTGGGCACACACACACACACTGCTCTTGAGCTTGATTAGATGACCTCAGCTAGATACTACACTTCCCTACATATTTATTTGGACAGTGAAGCTAAAACTTTTAATTTGGCTCTATAACTCCAGCTTTTTGGATTTGAGATCAAATGTTTTATGAAGCGACAGTACAGAATTTATTTGAGGGTATTTTCATACATATCTGTTTTACCATTTAGAAATTAAAGCACTATGTATCTAGTACCACCATTTGAAGGTTTTATAAGTATTTGTACACATTCACTTATAGTGTATTACAATAAGAGAAAAGTTTAGTATATGGTCCCATATTCCTACACACAATAACTACATCAAGCTTGTGACTTTACAAACTTTTTGGATGCATTTGCAGTTTGTTTTGGTTTGTGTTTCAGATTATGTTGTGCTCAATAGAAATGAATGGTTAATAATGTATTGTCATGTAAGTCACTTTTATTGTAAATAAGAATATCATATTTTTCTGAACACTTCTACGTTAATGTGGATCCTACCGTGATTACGGATAATCATGAATGAATCGTGAATAATGATGAGTGAGAAAGTTACAAGCATAAATATTATATCCGCCACCCCCTTTGTGCATCTGTAAGTGAATTTGTCCGAATACTATAAGTGAATTTGTCCGAATTAAATGGGGGGACTAGATGCATCAAGTGCATTGATTTCTTACAGGTAAAATAGAAAAATACCTTAAAATAAAAGGTGACATTCTGTACTGTCGCCTCATATAAAACATTTGATCTCAAATCCAAAATGCCGGAGTTATAGAGCCAAATTAAACGTTTAATTCACTGTTTAAATAAATACGTAGACGACTGTATATTATTCCTACCTGCCCTCTGAAGTTCTTATTGAAGCGTTAGGGAGAAAAACATGTTTTTGGCTGTCTTTCAAGATGTGCATCATAATTGCTTTGTATGCTAACTGAATGTAATAAAGTAAAAAATATTTTGGAAAATAGTCTGGATGATAACCTGTCGTCCGTCTACACTTCTTTTGAATGAGGATAGATCTCAGAAAGTCTCACACCTTGTTCAGACACCACTAGGATAAGTTAATTAGAGTTACCAGCCTCAGATTGCAGCCCAAATAAATGCTTCACAGAGTTCAAGTAACAGACACATCTCAACATCAACTGTTCAGAGGAGAATGTGTGAATCAGGCCTTCATGGTCGAATTGCTGCAAAGAAACCACTACTAAAGAACACCAATAGGAAGAAGAGACTTGCTTGGGCCAAGAAACACAAGCAATGGACATTCGACCGGTGGAAATTTGTCCTTTGGTCTGGAGTACAAATTTTTTGGTTCCAACCTCAACCAAATTTAGGTGGTTTGGGATGAGTCGGACCGCAGTGAAGGAAAAGCAGCCAACAAGTGCTCAGCATATGTGGGAACTTCTTCAAGACTGATGGAAAAGCATTCCAGGTGAAGCTGGTTGAGAAAATGCCAAGAGTGTGCAAAGCTGTCATCAAGGCAAAGGTGGCTATTTGAAGAATCTCAAATATAAAATCTATTTTGATTTGTTTAACACTTTTTTGGTTACTACATGATTCCATATGTGTTATGTCATAGTTTTGATGTCTTCACTTTTATTCTACAATGTAAAAAATAGTGCAAATAAAGATAAACCCTTGAATGAGTAATATTTCAAACTTGTGTCCCCCAGTAAAGGGCATAGGTCAGCTATGAAATTGGCAGATAGGCTTCAATTCTATCAAATAACATAATTTCAAATCCTCTTATACACTCAGTGGCAAGTTTATTGAGTACACCCATCTAGTACCGGGTCGGACCCCCCTTTGCCTCCAGAACAGCCTGAATTCTTCGGGGCATGGACACATTGCTCAATTGGTATCAACTGATGGCCTTTGGCCTGTTAATATCAAATTCTTATTTACAATGACAGCCTACCTACAGGGTCAGCCCCTGGAGCAAATTTGCTTTAAGGGCCTTGCTCAAGGACACATCGACAGGTTTTTCACCTCTCCACTTGGGTATTCGAACTACTTCGATTACTGGCCCAATGCTCTAACCTCTAGGCTATCTGCCGCCCTTTTTAATAGATGCATCATTACAATGAAATATGCTGATCTCCAAACGTTTTGGACAGTGACAAATTGAAAGGATACAATGACTATGAGGTTAAAGTGCAGACTGTTAGCTTTAATTTGAGGGTATTTTCATCTATATCAAGTGAACCGTTTTGAACTTACAGCACTTTTTGTACATCATATCTCCATTTTAGGGGACCATAAGTATTGGGACAAATTCACTAATATGTTTATTAAAGTAGTCAAAAGTTTAGTATTTGGTCCCATAATCCTAGCACGCAATGATTACATCAAGGGTGTGACTCTACAAACTTGTTTGATGCGTTTGCTGTTTGTTTTAGCTGTGTTTTAGATGATTTAGTGCCTAATAGAAATGAATAGTAAATAATGTATTCTTTCATTTTGGAGTCACTCTTATTTTAAATAAGAATAGAATATGTGTCTTAACACTTCTACATTAATGTGGATTATACTATGATTACGGATAGTCTTGAATGAATCATGAATAATGATGAGTGAGAAAGTTAGACGCACAAAAATCATACCCCCAAGACATGCAATGCACAATTGAAAGCATCCTGTCGGGCTGTATCACCGCCTAGTACGGCTCTCCAGAGGGTGGTGCCATGACGCCCTCCTTGCTGGAGATCAAGGGTGCCTGCTAGGCAAAGGTCTGAAGAGTTCTTTCCGCCAATACTCCAACATCCTAAAGTGGAGAATGAATCAATATTTCTATAATAAAGAACGTGGGAAATGGTCGGTGGGGACTCGAAGAATAACCATGTCAAATTTGTTACTAATTTGTGATGTAACTAAGGATGGTAGAACAACATAACTGTGTCTCTGAAAGTGTACACTCCTCAGTACACGTTTGCCTCTGAATGTTGTATAAAATGAATGACTAAGTATAAGAATACTTTTGAAAAGATTGAAATGTGATTTGTCTTTTAATGAGATAATGGTTTTTCATGTCTGTTGTACACTAACTAAGCCACACCCCTAATGAGGTAAGAAGAGCGGGTCAGTGCTATGAAACCGCCCTTCCGACCAGAGTGCTTGAGAAACTCGCTAAGAAATTCACGAGACCAGAGAACTGGAGGACAGTGGTCCACACGTTGAAATGGTGAATTTCTACCAGACTGTGAGATGTGGTCCACAAAGAATGTGAGATGTGGTCTACACGTTGAAATGGTTGTAAACTCTGAAACTATCGATCACTACAGAAGAAGTGATAAATCCTATAACCTCGCCTTGTGCGTAGTCTAGAACGAGAATACCGATAACCGCGGAAGTATCTATCTAAGATCCACTCTACAGGGTATGCTGAAGTAGTGTTACCAGAGTGTTAGATCACCAGCTCGACTATCGAAGACAACTACACGTAAATACGAATTGCATTCCTTTTTCCGAATGAGTGGTTATTAGAGTGCCAAGTATTTGTATATCCGTGAGCATAGCCTAGCAATGTTCGATAGAGGAATTCCTCTGTCTCTTCATCCCCCCCACTACTCTCTGTGAATTCACCATCATGTTCTAACCAAACTGTCCTGATTCGTTAGTCCTCTAGGGACTGTATTTACTGTTTAATGTTAGTATGTTTTATGTATTCTGTAATTGTTTAATTAGTTAGTAAATAAATCATTGAGCCAATTTGTGTTTTGCTGATTAATCAATAACCTTAGTATTCGTGCAGACTACAAGGAATTAAAACGTACAAAATGAGACTGACCGAGGTAATAAGACATTATTAAGTGATGGTTATCTGTGATAAGAAAATATCTTATGAGAGTTTAATTCGGGAGATAGTTGCGTATCTGATGGCGTCCGTGTGTTTTATGAGTTGTTAAATTTCAGATGGGCCAAACATGTACTATTTCTGTCACTCGCGTCTCAGGGCGAGTTGTTTTGGTCAGTATTCATTTCTAGAGCGAGGACATAGGCCACAGGCTCATCTCTTTTTATGTTACCGTGTGTTCCAGTAATATAGTGATAGCAAAGAGAATGCCGAATGGGTTGAATGAGATTTCACTAGTAAACCCCTTTCCCGTATTGTATGGGATCCTGTTTTTTTAATGAGACATTTTAAACTTGTCCATATTAACCTAGACAAAGCAACGTTTTCAGGTTAATTAAAGTTGAATTCCCAGATAGCCTATACAGGTATGATTAATCATTATCATTGATTAATCAATTCAATTAGCTTTTGCAAATTCATTCACATCCAACTCCCACATTACTGATCCAGTATTGACTGTTCATTAACGTCTATAAATAGATTAAAATCGTTTTTCCAACAACTCAAAAGCCCAAACCCCCCCCCCAAAAAAAAGAAAATGTTTCCTCTCAATTTTTCTAATAATGTGCAAGCTATCAGAGGGGGTGGTCCCCACTCTCAAGCTAATTAGTGAACTCTCACCCATAAAAGGATTGATCGCTGACCTCAGCAGCGATACCATCCCTAACTATGCCATTAGCGGAAAAACATCAGAAATAGCGACAAACGCTCTCCAAAATCAAACATAGGGCACAGGCCTTGTAAAGGTTCTCTCCAGTTTAGCCCTGATGTCTTGCCATCCGAGATTGGCATCAGTCCAATACCGCAGTGCACAGCTGAAGCACGAGCAAGAAACAGTAGACATACAGTGAGGGAAAAAAATATTTGATCCCCTGCTGATTTTGTTCGTTTGCCCACTGACAACGAAATGATCTGTCTATAATATTAATGGTAGGTTTATTTGAACAGTGAGAGACAGGATATCAACAAAAAAATCCAGAAGAACGCATATCAAAAATGTTATAAATTGCTATGCACTTTAATGAGTGAAATAAGTATTTGACCCCTCTGCAAAACATGACTTAGTACTTGGTGGCAAAACCCTTGTTGGCAATCACAGAGGTCAGACGTTTCTTGTAGTTGGCCACCAGGTTTGTACACATCTCGGGAGGGATTTTGTCCAACTCCTCTTTACAGATCTTCTCCAAGTCATTAAGGTTTCGAGGCTGACGTTTGGCAACTCGAACCTTCAGCTCCACAGATTTTCTATGGGATTAAGGTCTGGAGACTGGCTAGGCCACTCCAGGACCTTAATGTGCTTCTTCTTGAGCCACTCCTTTGTTGCCTTGGCCGTGTGTTTTGGGTCATTGTCATGCTGGAATACCCATCCACGACCCATTTTCAATGCCCTGGCTGAGGGAAGGAGGTTCTCACCCAAGATTTGACGGTACATGGCCCCATCCATCGTCCCTTTGATGCGGTGAAGTTGTCCCGTCCCCTTAGCAGAAAAACACCCCCAAAGCATAATGTTTCCACCTCCATGTTTGACGGTGGGGATGGTGTTCTTGGGGTCATAGGCAGCATTCCTCCTCCAAACACGGCAAGTTGAGTTGATGCCAAAGAGCTCGATTTTGGTCTCATCTGACCACAACACTTTCACCCAGTCCTCCTCTGAATCATTCAGATGTTCATTGGCAAACTTCAGACGGGCCTGTACATGTGCTCTCTTGAGCAGGGGGACCTTGCGGGCGCTGCAGGATTTCAGTCCTTCACAGCGCAGTGTGTTACCAATTGTTTTCCTGGTGACTATGGTCCCAGCTGCCCTGAGATCATTGACAAGATCCTCCCGTGTAGTTCTGGGATGATTCCTCACCGTTCTCAAGATCATTGCAACTCCACGAGGTGAGATCTTGCATGGAGCCCCGGACCGAGGGAGATTGACAGTGCTTTTGTGTTTCTTCCATTTGCGAATAATCGCACCAACTGTTGTCACCTTCTCACCAAGCTGCTTGGCGATGGTCTTGTAGCCCTTTCCAGCCTTGTCCCTGACATCCTTGGACAGCTCTTTGGTCTTGGCCATGGTGGAGAGTTTGGAATCTGATTGATTGATTGCTTCTGAGGACAGGTGTATTTTATACAGGTAACAAGCTGATATTAGGAGCACACTCTTAAAGGGAGTGCTCTTAATCTCAGCTCGTTACCTGTATAAAAGACACCTGGGAGCCAGAACTCCTTCTGATTGAGAGGGGTCAAATACTTATTTCACTCATTACAATGCAAATCACTTTATAACATTTTTGATATGCGTTTTTCTGGAGTTGTTTGTTGTTATTCTGTCTTTCACTGTTCAAATAAACCTACCATTAAAATTATGGACTGATCATTACTTTGTCAGTGGGCAAACAAACAAAATCAGCAGGGGATCAAATACTTTTTTCCCTCACTGTAAAGGTACAGGTGGAGAGAACCGGGAAACGTATGGCAAAAGCAGAAAATTGAAAAATACTGCTAGCTGTGCAACTGCATTTGAAAGCTGAACAATTAATGGTAAGTAAGTAAAAACTTATGACGAAGAACGAGCAACAAAATCATCTTCTACAGGAAATCCTTGATTTAGCCAATACTAAATACGACGAAGTACACGCCAAACTAGATAAATCTGACGCGTTATCTACAAACAGGAGCGCGCAACTTGATAACATGCATGCAGTTTTGTTGAACGTTACTCAAAGCAATAATGTTCTAGTCCAAATGCTGCAGACCAAAGACGATCAGTTAATGAACACAATGAAGTTGGATGACCAATCAGCAGAACTCATTGAAGTCGCTGACTAAATTAATGATGAGAGAACTCAGTTGATGAAGATGGAAATATTGATTTCTAAGCAAGCGGAGGAAATCTCATCACTGAATCTCTCGCTCCGTACTCAAGTCCTCTACCTGCAAACCATGTCAGAGAAGTATGAGGCCGAATGGAGCAAGTGTGACATTCACGTGTCCGAAATAAGTACTCCAAGTGCCCAAGTGGACTCTGTTATGCAGCAGAATACCACCGCTTCTCCTCATGGCCTTTCAGCCCACAATTGTCCACAGAATAAAGTAGACGCTCCCCGTGCACTTGGCACGGAACGCCTTGACAAACTTGGTAAGCCAAACGACACTGAGACGTTCCTAGCAGACATAAAGGCCGCTTTGAATGGCTACCGAACGCTACAGGTGCTGACAGGCTTTACCTGTTGAAGCGAACGTCGAATAGTCATGTGACAAGATTAATTAGTTTCCAACCCAATCCACCCAAAGTGCCAGAACACAAGGGTAACAAGGGTTACAAATGGTTCAATGGTGACCGAAGTATACACCAATACTCTCTACAAGCTCTGCTAAGAGAAATACATAAGCAAGAAAAATTTGATAAACAGGACAAGACAAGTCACTCAGGCTACCTCGCCTCTCACAATGTGACTCATGCTGGAACTACACCCTGTGTATGCTACCAGCCTCAAAGGTGAACCCCTGCTACTCTGAGTAGACTTGATGGATCGGTTGATCCCACTGATGGATTGGAAGACCAACCAAGTATGGCCATAGGCAACCGTGCCGTCTCCACTGACAATACTGTTGTCTCCTACCGCTGACTGCGACACAGTCACCAACAAAGACCATCTATCAAAAGAACAACTTTTGAAAAAGATGTCTCGACACTTCTCTGTGCAGCATCTGACCCCAGGAGATATTACGATGTCTCGTAACATTCAATCAGCAAACCTGATTGACAAGCCTTTTCATGATTTCGAGCCAGCAGTCTCTGTGGATTACCCACTTCCCTCCTCGGAGTCATGCGATACTGTTGCTGAAATTAATTTATCTTGTCTTCCAGACACTTCCGCAAGCACTGCGGTCGTCTCAGGAACAACGGCATCGACGTGCAGAGTGTACTCTGCTTCCGATTTATACATTTTCCGCTTTAAGGGGGATTCCCACTGGTGAAACGCTGTGCCATATTGCAGAAACATATCCTCATCTTAGTTCTCAGGTACTGGAAAGGTCGCCACACGCAAACACTGTGGTGCCTCGACAGCCACTGAGCGTTTTGAAGCACAAACACCAGGAGATTTGGTTTGATTGGTTACAGCCAATCTAAAACCTATGCGTCTGCTGACAATTCGTACACAGGATCCAACCTTTTCGTTTGTGCCTCGGATACCAACACGAACCGCTGGTGGGGGGGGTCCCGAGACACAAAGGGGGGGAATACTAGCCCAGACCCATGAGCCTTGTCGAGGCCGGTGGGGGGGTCGAGACTACGTGCAACACTGTACGAGGATGCCAGAGCAGGAAACAAATCTAGTTGTAAACTTCCCCATGAGTACAAAGAGGAGCTGACAGGCCCCTCGACGGGGATAACTTAGAACACATTTGAGATATCATTGAGGTGTACCACACTGGTCGTAAAAGACGTCCAGTGGACTTTCCACCTCCAAAACAAATGGCAACAATAATCATTCCTTGCCATGTGTAGTTTCAACTACAATACAACTAGTAAAATGCTCTAATCATGTGTTCTGATATAAATCGGTGTTTCAGAATAAATCGGTAGGATACCTGGTCCCCTTGAGTACCAGTACCAATGCCAGCAACATTCAGTCCAGCTACAATCAGTAAGAATGTTAGAGACCTAACAAGTCAAATTGCCCTTGACAACAGCGACAGAGTAGTCAGGAGTCATTCAGATTGCATCATGTGGAAGGGAATCTCCAAAACACTCTTCTGATGGTTAACACACATGCCACGGGCTCCCAAGTGGTGCAGTGGTCTAAGACACTACATCTCAGTGCTAGAGGCGTCATGACAGACAACCTGGTTCGAATCCAGACTGTATCACAACCGGCCATGATTGGGAGTCTCATAAGGCCCAGCGTCTTACAAGTTTGGCCGGTGTAGGCCGTCATTGTAAATAAGAATTTGTTCTTAAATGACTTGCCTAGTTAAATAAAGGTCAAATAAATAAATTAGAACCCTCCATTCAGGAGGAAAGTTATTAGAAGTCAAGAACCATGATCACACCGTGTATGACTAGTTCAGTGTTTATAGAGTATCCTCCGTGGATAACATAGCTATGAAATAGACTTCTGCATACCTATCGCCACTACATTGGTGGAAGACACAGTGACTTGTAGTAAAACCACTACAGATTCCGTCGCCACCAATTCTTACTGACCTATAGACATTGACCTGAAAATGATCTGATTACGTCAGACTCGTTCTGAACAGGTTGTAGCCTACCAGGATACTTGTTTTTCTTTCCTTTGGCATGCGTGCTTGTGTAAGCATAAAAGCACATGTACAACGGAGCATTCAATGAGGGTTTATGCTAGGGTCACTTTAAGGGTCAGAGCAAAACACCAGCCTGAGGCCTTTGACGTTACAGCTACCGTACTCCCCAGAAGTCCATAGGTCATCCCTGTAAACTTAGGATAGTGCCCTAAGCAACACACTAAGTAGGAAAACCCTTGACATGACATGCCTGGACGACCAGGCTGCCATCCTCGTGGCAGCCTGCTCCATTTGCAGAAATCCTCCCAGGGTAAACCACCAGAGGGGGACAGCAACGGCGATCCCCAACCAGGACATCCCGTGTTCATTTTTTTGTTAATTGATTTGATAAAATAACCGTCGTCACTTTAATGATAGTCACTTCACGACAGTGGTGCGGTCTGCCTAACAAACTACCCGTCCTCCAGGACACCTACAGCACCCGATGTCACAGGAAGGCCAAAAAGGTCATCAAGGACATCAACCACCCGAGCCACTGCCTGTTAACCCGCTATCATCCAGAAGGCGAGGTCAATACAGGTGCATCAAAGCTGGGACCGAGCTTCTATCTCAAGGCCATCAGACTGTTAAACAGCCATCACTAGCACATTAGAGGCTGCTGAAATCACTGGACACTTTAAGAAATGGAACACTAGTCACTTTAATAATGTTTACATATATTGCATTACTCATCTCATATGTATATACTGTACTTAGATTTGTGTGTATTGGGTTACAGAATTCACATAGAGGAGTCGAATAATGGAACACCCAATACTAACCATGGTAGGGATTGTAATAATGAAATATATAGGAAAACAATCAAATTCAACAATTGATAAAAAATAAACTACAACTACACTATTCCATTCAAGATAAGGAATGTTATAAAATAATTAATATTCAACTTTCTATTTATAGTATTTATAGAAAGTTAAGACAGCATTAGAAGAATGGACAAATAGCTAAATAATACATCTTCAAATATAAGGAACTGGTACACAAAGGTACTCAATCAACATGGTAGGGATAAAACCCAGCAAACAGAGGACATAGAAGGCACAGTATGTGTGTATGTGCGGATGTATTGTGATGGATGGTGGCGCATGTGT
The DNA here is from genome assembly GCA_023634145.1 of Thymallus thymallus. NCBI lineage: Eukaryota > Metazoa > Chordata > Actinopteri > Salmoniformes > Salmonidae > Thymallus > Thymallus thymallus. The sequence continues at coordinate 7,592,675 of CM042392.1, read as the reverse complement.
TTTTGTGTTTGGAAAAGTGTGGTGTTAAGTGAGTGAAAAACGGAAAATGGTTGTGAATACCAGAGCCCATGTGTGTCTGTGAGCATGGGTTGTGAGAGAGAGCTTTCAATTTTGTGCAGATATGGCATATACATTTTACTTTATTTATTGTCCTGTCAAGATGGAATTGTCCCCAACCCTATTTCCTAGACACCCATCTGAGCGACCCATACATTACGGAGAAGTCCTTATCTGTTTTATGGGCCTACAAAACAGAAAGATCTGAGCTTGTTCTTGTTTGTGGGGGAAAGGGATCAAGTGTGTATGAGTGTGTGTGTGTGTGTGTGTGTGTGTGTGTGTGTGTGTGTATCACACATCTGTTGCTATGGGTTATGATGTTAGGGACAATATAGGATGAATCACAATAATTTTTCGCTAAAAAAATAATTGCTTGCCAAAAATGTAATCTTTGTAATGGCAATACTGGTTATACAGTGGGGAGAACAAGTATTTGATACACTGCCGATTTTGCAGGTTTTCCCACGTACAAAGCATGTAGAAGTCTGTCATTTTTATCATAGGTACTCTTCAACTGTGAGTGACGGAATCTAAAACAAAAATCCAGAAAATCACATTGTATGATTTTTAAGTAATTCATTTGCATTTTATTGCATGACATAAGTATTTGATACATCAGAAAAGCAGAACTTAATATTTGGTACAGAAACCTTTGTTTGCAATTACAGAGATCATATGTTTCCTGTAGTTCTTGACCAGGTTTGCACACACTGCAGCAGGGATTTTGGCCCACTCCTCCATCCAGATCCTTCAGGTTTCGGGGCTGTCGCTGGGCAATACGGACTTTCAGCTCCCTCCAAAGATTTTCAATTGGGTTCAGGTCTGGAGACTGGCTAGGCCACTCCAGGACCTTGAGATGCTTCTTACGGAGCCACTCCTTAGTTGCCCTGGCTGTGTGTTTCGGGTCGTTGTCATGCTGGAAGACCCAGCCACGACCCATCTTCAATGCTCTTACTGAGGGAAGGAGGTTGTTGGCCAAGATCTCGCGATACATGGCCCCATCCATCCTCCCCTCAATACGGTGCAGTCGTCCTGTCCCCTTTGCAGAAAAGCATCCCCAAAGAATGATGTTTCCACCTCCATGCTTCACGGTTGGGATGGTGTTCTTGGGGTTGTACTCATCCTTCTTCTTCCTCCAAACACGGCGAGTGGAGTTTAGACCAAAAAGCTCTATTTTTGTCTCATCAGACCACATGACCTTCTCCCATTCCTCCTCTGGATCATCCAGATGGTCATTGGCAAACTTCAGACGGGCCTGGACATGCGCTGGCTTGAGCAGGGGGACCTTGCGTGCGCTGCAGGATTTTAATCCATGACGGCGCAGTGTGTTACTAATGGTTTTCTTTGAGACCGTGGTTCCAGCTCTCTTCAGGTCATTGACCAGGTCCTGCCGTGTAGTTCTGGGCTGATCCCTCACCTTCCTCATGATCATTGATGCCCCACGAGGTGAGATCATGCATGGTGCCCCAGACCAAGGGAGATTGACCGTCATCTTGAACTTCTTCCATTTTCTAATAATTGCGCCAACAGTTGTTGCCTTCTCACCAAGCTGCTTGCCTATTGTCCTGTAGCCCATCCCAGCCTTGTGCAGGTCTACAATTTTATCCCTGATGTCCTTACACAGCTGTTTGATTGAGTGTGTGGAGTCCGTTTGATTGAGTGTGTGGACAGGTGTCTTTTATACAGGTAACGAGTTCAAACAGGTGCAGTTAATACAGGTAATGAGTGGAGAACAGGAGGGCTTCTTAAAGAAAAACTAACAGGTCTGTGAGAGCCGGAATTCTTACTGGTTGGTAGGTGATCAAATACTTATGTCATGCAATAAAATGCAAATTAATTATTTAAAAATCATACAATGTGATTTTCTGGATTTTTGTTTTAGATTCCGTCTCTCACAGTTGAAGTGTACCTATGATAAAAATTACAGACCTCTAAGTAGGAAGTAGGAAAACCTGCAAAATCGGCAGTGTATCAAATACTTGTTCTCCCCACTGTAGGTAACAATCATTTGCATGAACTGCCTACATTATTACTTGTTTTGATAACTATACAATCATGTGGAAAAGTAAGCACAAGTTATTTTTAATTGGACATATGGATATGTAATCTTCACTTCAACACTATTGACAGATAAAGGTTACCCAATTTAACAAATCACAAAAAAAAGAATATCAAGACACAACTGACTTTACCCAGGTGTTGTCTGGCAAAAGTCAGTTGTGTCTTGATATTCTTTTTTGAGAGCAGAGGCTTCTTCCTTCCTGACCTCCCATGTAGGCCAAGTTTGTGCAGTCTCTTTCTGACAGTGTACCCATGCAATTCGACATTGATTGTTGCAAGAGAGGCCTGTAGATCCCTTGATGTTACCCTGGGGTTCTTAGAGACTTCTATGAGCATCTTTCGGTCAGCTCTTGGGCTGACTTTGGTGGGACGACCTGTCCTAGGTAGTTTGCCAGTGGTCTGGAATTTTCGTCGGACAGTGGAATTATGTACTTTGAATTTCTTGGAAATGGAATGATGTACTTCGAATTGCTTGGAAATGGATTTGTAACCCCTCCCAAACTCATGGTCTTTTGATCTTTGAATGATGTGTTACCATACACCCATATGGTTTAGACCAAACCAGACCAATTGTCTTATCTTTATGGAAGGCTGGACCCTCCTAACGGGGGTTTAGCGGGTGGAATAGTGGAGAACAATTGGAGGTTTACATAGTAGCAATGCAAATATCATGGTACAGCTACTCTATTATCATAAATAGAATTGAAACTTGTATCTCATTATGGTAAATGGTGAAGTAAGTATAGCCAGATATAATTGTAATGGCTTAGCAGATAATAGGAAAAGGTGATTAGTATTTACCTGGCTAAAATACAAGGAATATTATATCTATTGTTAACAGGAAACTCATTCAACAATTTTAGATGAAGTTGTTTGGAAAAAGGACAATCTTTGTAAATGATATGACTGGTGGAGCTAACAAAAATATATGGAATTGTCTGCTCTACTCAAAATTACAGCCAACTAATTGCAGCATTACCGCAAAAATGAAAGAGGCAAGTGGAAGGGAGAAAAAGTAAGGACTTGTCTGTCGGCCCTGCATTAAAGACCATAATTGGTTAAAGAAAATTGTGATAAGTAAAAAAGTATACCCGTTTCATTTAAGGACCAAAATAGTTGGGATGAGATTTTCGATGTACCGATTCCATGGCACATGGTTTATGAACTGATACGCAAAACAACGGCGGATTCAAAACTTAGAATTTTTCTTTTTAAATAATTATATAAAATCAATAGAACCAGTGGCGACCCTGTTTTGAGCACCACATTTTTAGCAATAAATAATAATACAGCGGGTGAAATAAGTATTGAACACGTCACCATTTTTCTCAGTAAATATATTTCTAAAGGTGCTATTGACATGACATTTTCACCAGATGTTGGTAACAACCCAAGTAATCCATACATACAAAGAAACCAAAACAAATACGTTCAGAAATTAAGTTGTGTAATAATGTGAAATGACACAGGGAAAAGGTATTGAACACATGAAGAAAGGGAGGTGCAAAAAGGCATGGAAAGCAAAGACAACAGCTGAAAACTATCAGTAATTAAAAAGCAATCCAGCCCCCTGTCAGTGCAAATTAATATCAGTTGGTTCAGTCCCAACTGATGGCCTACAAAAAGGTCTCATTGCCAAGGTGTCACACAAGACACATCTCATGATGGGTAAAAGCAAAGAGCTGTCTCAAGACCTTCGCAACCTAATTGTTGCAAAACATATTGATGGCATTGCTTATAGGCGCATTATATTTTTATATACAGTGGGGAGTACAAGTATTTGATACACTGCCGATTTTGCAGGTTTTCCTACTTACAAAGCATGTAGAAGTCTGTAATTTGTATCATAGGTACACTTGAACTGTGAGAGACGGAATCTAAAACAAAAATCCAGAAAATCACATTGTATGATTTTTAAAGAATTAATTTGCATTTTATTGCATGACATAAGTATTTGATCACCTACCAACCAGTAAGAATTCCGGCTCTCACAGACCTGTTAGTTTTTCTTTAAGAAGCCCTCCTGTTCTCCACTCATTACCTGTATTAACTGCACCTATTTGAACTCGTTACCTGTATAAAAGACACCTGTCCACACACTCAATCAAACAGACTCCAACCTCTCCACAATGGCCAAGACCAGAGAGCTGTGTAAGGACATCAGGGATAAAATTGTAGACCTGCACAAGGCTGGGATGGGCTACAGGACAATAGGCAAGCAGCTTGGTGAGAAGGCATCAACTGTTGGCGCAATTATTAGAAAATGGAAGAAGTTCAAGATGACGGTCAATCTCCCTCGGTCTGGGGCACCATGCAAGATCTCACCTCGTGGGGCATCAATGATCATGAGGAAGGTGAGGGATCAGCCCAGAACTACACGGCAGGACCTGGTCAATGACCTGAAGAGAGCTGGGACCACAGTCTCAAAGAAAACCATTAGTAACACACTACGCCGTCATGGATTAAAATCCTGCAGCGCACGCAAGGTCCCCCTGCTCAAGCCAGCGCATGTCCAGGCCCGTCTGAAGTTTGCCAATGACCATCTGGATGATCCAGAGGAGGAATGGGAGAAGGTCATGTGGTCTGATGAGACAAAAATAGAGCTTTTTGGTCTAAACTCCACTCGCCGTGTTTGGAGGAAGAAGAAGGATGAGTACAACCCCAAGAACACCATCCCAACCGTGAAGCATGGAGGTGGAAACATCATTCTTTGGGGATGCAAAGGGGACAGGGCAACTGCACCGTATTGAGGGGAGGATGGATGGGGCCATGTATCGCGAGATCTTGGCCAACAACCTCCTTCCCTCAGTAAGAGCATTGAAGATGGGTCGTGGCTGGGTCTTCCAGCATGACAACGACCCGAAACACACAGCCAGGGCAACTAAGGAGTGGCTCCGTAAGAAGCATCTCAAGGTCCTGGAGTGGCCTAGCCAGTCTCCAGACCTGAACCCAATAGAAAATCTTTGGAGGGAGCTGAAAGTCCGTATTGCCCAGCGACAGCCCCGAAACCTGAAGGATCTGGAGAAGGTCTGTATGGAGGAGTGGGCCAAAATCCCTGCTGCAGTGTGTAAACCTGGTCAAGAACTACAGGAAACGTATGATCTCTGTAATTGCAAACAAAGGTTTCTGTACCAAATATTAAGTTCTGCTTTTCTGATGTATCAAATACTTATTTCATGCAATAAAATGCAAATGAATTACTTAAAAATCATACAATGTGATTTTCTGGATTTTTGTTTTAGATTCCGTCACTCACAGTTGAAGAGTAACTATGATAAAAATTACAGACTTCTACATGCTTTGTAAGTGGGAAAACCTGCAAAATCGGCAGTGTATCAAATACTTGTTCTCCCCACTGTATAAGGCTCAAGAGTTACATTAGAAATGCCCGTCCAAGAAGGCTCAAGGACATTGGCCGCAGATAAAACTAAGTCAAATCACGTTATATCTACAGTAAAATCTTAGCTAGCAGTCATCATCATGAATCAAGTCGAGAATCTACTGGAAAAACCTTTTTAATCCTTGTCATATGAAGATAAATAATGAAGAGAAATTATAGATAAAACGTATCGGTGCTCATTGGACATAAACATTACACAACAAATTGGAAATTGCAAATTCAACAATGAGGGGTTTGGAAGGAATCAGTGGCTAACTGCAAGCATTGCAAAACAATCATTAGCACTCAACCTGAAGTCTAAGATTAGTTTGAAATTATAAAATTGTAAAATCTGACTTTAGTGAGTTCAAGACAACTGCGAATTCAGGAAAAACGAGTTACGACTGGGAAAATACGTTTTGAACTTTCATCCAACTCAGATTTGTAAATCCAGAACTCGGGCCTCTTTCTAGAGCTACGACCTGAAGATCACTGATGTCATCATGATTCAACCTTTTTTTCTTAGTGTTCCCAGTTGTCTTGAAAGTACCATAAATCCAGAGACTGCCAGACTTTGATGACAAAGTTTGATGACAAAATTGGAACCTTCCTGTTCAATTGAGCACAGCACAAGGTGAGTCCAGAAATGTCTTGTATGCTGCATAGATGATGTTGTATGCCAGGGAGATATGTATACTGTAGCTAAGAAAGTAATACTAAGTGTATGTTGTGTAGTAACCTGCTAGTAGCTTATGTGCCTCAACCTAATAATTTGGTCTATTTTCACCTCTTAATTTCGCCTACTGTTCTGACTTGGTGGTGCACATGTAGCCTATAACATGTTTTTGAGAAATGTAATCATTGAATATTGTAAGTGCTTTCATTGTCTGCTTATATGCCCCCTTTATTTATCCTACGGTTCTGACTTGGTGTACAGGGAGAACACTGTAAGAGCAGCCCATGTTCTGAATTCTGTCGCCATACATTTCAAAAGTGCTGAACAAATAGTTATATTGACTACGTCCGTCCTATCTCGCTCATTTATGTCTTAAACAAAATTATGGATTGCCTCTTATCTGCTTGTCTTCTTGTCTTTATAGTGCAATTAATGTATAGTTTAGTGTTGTGTTGTGTAGTGGCTTTGCTGGCATGCATCCCACAATATTTTTTTTTTGCTTCACCAAGATTTACATGCTAAAATCGCCACTGAATAGAACCAATATAATGTTATATACAGCGGGTGAAATAAGTATTGAACACGTCACCATTTTTCTCAGTAAATATATTTCCAAAGGTGCTATTGACATGAAAGTTTCACCAGATGTTGGTAACAACCCAAGTAATCCATACATACAAAGAAACCAAAACAAATAAGTTCAGAAATTAAGTTATGTGTAATAATGTGAAATGACACAGGGAAAAAGTATTGAACACATGAAGAAAGAGAGGTTCAAAAAGGCCAGGTGCTCCTCGTAAATTTGCACATTTATCCTTCCTTCAATTATGTGAAGTTTGCCAGTACCATTTGCTGAAAAGCAGCCCCACACCATGATATTCTCACCTCCAATCTTCACTGTTGGTATGGTGTTTTTAGGGTGATGTGCAGTGCCATTTCTCCTCCAAACATGGTGTGTATTATGACATACAAACAGTTCAATTTTGCTCTCATCTGACCACACTATATTCTCCCAGTATTTCATTGGCTTTTCCAAATGTTGTGCAGCAAACTTTAAACGAGCTTCAACATGCTTTTTTTCCAGCAATGGAGTCTTCCGTGGTGAGCGTGCATACAGGCCAATTGTATCTTTAATTTACAATCTGTAGAAACTATGAGAATAGAAAGGTTCAGAACTTTTTTAAAACATCACAGCACAGAGATAGATGGGAGGGCCTGAGGGTAGCTGAAGGGCGGGATTAAAAACAAACAAATGATAACTAATGTAAAATATACTGTGTCTGTAAAATGTATGTAGTATGTATAAGTTGAAAGTATGAGCCTAAGTGTTGTTGTCCATTAGTTTACTCCAACTAGGAGAGGAGTGGTAGGGTTAGGGGAAAATAATAAAGGAATATATATTTTTTTAAAGATATGTACAGTACTAGTCAAAGTTTGAGCGAGAGAGAGAGAGAGATGTACTTTGAATTTCTGCTGAGGTTCAGTCACAGGCTCATCCTCAGTCACGGTACGGACCGTGGGCTGCACTAGGAAACAGGGCTCAATACCCATCTCCTCTGCCAACTCTTTTGCGCTTGCTAATGATCCAGCAAAAGCTGCATCAGAGTGGTAGTCTTGGAGGAATACCCTGGTTGAGTTCAATTGAAATTGTGAAAGGTTAACTCGCCTCCTGCAAAAATTCAGCAGGGAATTTCTGTGGTTTAGAGATTGTGCCTCTTTTCTTATTTGTTTAAAAAAAATAGTCGCTTCCTAATAGTTTTTGTCTCATAGACATGGTAGACAATTTTGTTTAAAATATTTATAGCTTACTTTTAGCTGAAATTAGTTCCACTAGAAGTTAGCTAATGTTAACAGGTTAGGTTAGACTGCTGCCTTAATCACTAATCGTCTTCCTCACTTACAAACTTTAAAAAAAACAATACAATCATTTAAATCGGCAGATTAAGTTTTATTAATGTTTCACAATTGGATAATCCCATATAAATACACACATCCCCATATCTATCGAGGATAGTGAGAGTGAACTTCGTGAGAAGCGGGGATGGGGTGCAGGCAGGAACTGCAGCAACGGCTATGAGCTGGTGGCAGGGGCACTGGCGGTGGTGTAGTAGCCGATCAGGGGCGCCGGAGGGCTGCAGCCAATTGCCAAAATGCCACCCCAAATTCAATATGTGTTATTCTACAATATAGAAAATATAACAAATTAAGAAAAACCCTTGAATGAGTAGGTGTGTCCAAACATTTGACTGGCACTGTATATAGTGTGTGTTTTGCAAAATACAATTTTTTTTAATCATCATTTTGTCCCAGGTGGACGAGGAAAGGCTGGAATATGGAGTTGTTTTGGAGGACATCAAATACTTATTTTAAATTTTCTGAAGTCTGAAATATCAATAGTATTTGCACATTTGAAATAGCTTGTGGTGCATGATTGGTAACCAAAACTTCAAACATATTAGTTTGCTAGTAGACATGATTCACCAGGGAATTTCTCCAACCTCCAGAATATGCACCCTGGTTTATTTGAAAGCTGTTATTGTTTATGGGTATTTTATTTATGTGTCCTAGAGAGAGTATGTTAGAAAGAGTGAGAAAGAGAGAGTGAGACAGAAATAGAGACAGTGTTTTGATTGACTGTAACATCCGTCCTTTAACTGATACTTTACATAGTCTATTTGGCAGCTGGTGTCACTCCCGAACACTAACATTATCACACACACACACACACACACACACACAGACACAGACACACACAGACACAGACAGAGTGACTGCCTGTCCTTAATCTATTATGGTCAGTCCAGCTCTGAGGAAGCACAGTGAAGTAGAAGCAGCCAAAATAAAATGCCAAATACCTCTCTAAAACAGTGAGGGGTTTTAAAAGGCACGCACGGCCTGGTGCAGAAGCACTGCCAGGATTTATAGAACACCGGGCCAGTAAACAGTACTCGGAAGCATCACCGGAGCCTTCCGGAACGGGCGTTTTCACAAACTGTAACTATTGGAAACAAATGCTGTGTTAAAGAGGTTCAAAAGAAACCTGATCCACAGAGTGGCTTTACAGGTGGCTGTGGTGGCGGGGCACATCTCAACCCCTCAACACAGCTGGTTTCACTTCCTGGGGGAGACTTTACTCACCCCAACCCCACTTCCTGTTGATTAGTCAGGAGAGACAGTAAATCTAAGATGAGAATATCATGGGTTTTTGGGATGTTGGTTTCTGTTTGGCCCTTGATGGAGGTCATTTTGAATAAAAACAACACGTTTTGACAAATCGGGATAAAATATAAGTGTTTGATTTAATTTCTAGCCTCTATTTTAATCAAATTTTAGGATGTCTGACACGTGACTTTAATGTCATGTGTCCAGCACAGTTATTATAGTAAACTAAAAGTATAATGAATCATGAAAACAATTATTAGTTAACTGAAATAAAATACATTTGAGTGGTAAGGCTGGACGGTTCATGACCTTTGATCATATCATTTTTGCAACGTTCATGCAGTCGACATGTAGGCGCAAGTCAGACAATTTTTATCCCGAGAATGCAACACACTTTGAAAGGCGGTGCTACAACGTAGTAGCTACAGGACCAAAACAGTGGAGAGGTTTAGCCATGCGCTTCAATGCTCCTGACCCCTATACTACATACCTGGTTTGAGGAGTTAGCGAGGTAACTTTGGTCAACTCTGACTTCAACTCGGGATAACCAGTACCACGAAAGTGGCTAACCTTTTAGCCAGGTGAAACATTTTTTTAGGACTAAACTGTTCCGGGGTAATATGGATTAAGCCTCAGCTTGAATGTGAAGCTAACTGAAGCTGGTTAGTTTGAGAAAACTCTAACTAGCCTGTATCGTAGTATACCCCTCTGGTTGTTGTGGAAATTGACCCATTACTGCTGTTTACTTTGTGCATCTACGTCCGTTCGCTACCTTTAAACCTAATCTGACCTTTAAACTAATCACATAAATAGCTAGCCTCCCATGCATAGGCTTCTTTCTGTCCCTAACACTGAAACTACCGAGTGGCGCAGGGGTCTAAGGCACTGCATCACAGTGCTGAGGTGTCACTACAGCCTCGAGCTCGATCCCGGGCCGTGACCGGGAGACCCATGAGGTGGCTCACAATTGGCCCAGCGTCGTTCGGGTTAGTGGAGGGTTTGGCTGGCTGGGATTTTCTTGTCTCATCGTGCTCTAGCGACTCCTTGTGGCGGGCTGGGCCTGCAAGCTGACTTCGGTCATCAGTTGGACTGTGTTTCCTCCGACACATTGGTGCTGCTGGCTTCCAATTGGATACCATGAAATTGGATATGTTTTAAACTTATTAAAAACTAGTAAAATGGATCTGAAAATAAACGTAATTTCTAATAAAAAATGTATTAAAAATTCATATAAAAACACAAAACTATAATTTACATTGGTGTCCATTGTACTGGGTCTGGTGGGTCCTGCAGCATTGGTTATTAACATCAGGCAGTTTTAAAACCTATATTTCAGCCTGTATTCCAGACTTCTTAAAGGATCTCCTTCACTGTCACTGTCACTGTCACTGTCACATGTGTCTGGGTCTAGATAAATAAGCTGTCCCAAAATAACCACTTCTGTCAGTCTGACTTACCAAGGCCCTAAAGACACATGTTCAAAGATGGAGGGAGGTTAGTCCGAGGAGGAGCGAGGAGGCAGACACTCAAAGAGAATGGCTACATCAACCAGTGACATCACAATCAAATGCATAATCTGAAATTCATGTAACAGTTGGACTGTAAACAGGAATTAAAATGGATTGAATTCAATGTGTTTTTGTTATGTATTATTTTATTTGTTTACTCTGGAGGAACAACAGAGCTTTTGTTGAAATACGTTGCTTTCACTGTCTAGCTTTAGTACCCTGTCTTCCACCGTCTGTGTGTGTGTCAGGGTTGGGTAGGTTACTTTCTAAATGTCAAAAATTGTAACCAGGGATTACCCAAACTCAGTAACTTAATCTGATTACTTTTGGATTACTTTCCCTTTAAGAGGCATTAGAAGATGACAAAAAGGATCCATCAAATGCATTTGGTGTGTCATCATAGTGGTCTCTGACTTGTGGTCAGACTTGCTTAGATGGAACAAACTTAAACCTTTTTTCAATGTCATTGAGAAAACAGAAAGCTGTCATAAAGTATTTTTTCGCAAACATCCTTTCTGAATTTAAAAGTAATCCAAGAAGTAATCATCTACTTTTTCAAAAGTATCTGTAATTTGATTACAATATTTTTGCTGGTAATGTAACTCAATCAGTTATTCCCCAACCCTGTTATGTGTGTGTGTGTGTGTGTGTGTGTGTGTGTGTGTGTGTGTGTGTGTGTGTGTGTGTGTGTATACACCTCGTCTCTCGCAGTCTGCGTTCTGTAACACTGTTCTGATCTCCAGTAAACTAAACCACTCCCAGTGGCACCGAAGGAGATGGTTGCCGTTGCACCAATTGTGCTATTTTGTGTGTTTGTTCAAATTGTTTGTAACTTATTTTGGACATAATGTTTCTGCCACCGCCTCTTATGACCGAAAAGAGCTTATCAGAACAGTGATTACTCACCTCGAACTGGACAAAGATTTTTTTCTTTAACGAGTCGGACGCAGAAGATTAACTTCAGATACCCGACCAGGCCCAAATCCCAGTCATTCGCATGAAGAGAAGATGCCGATGCAGGTCGGGGTGCCTTGTGAGAATTTGTAGGCGAGTGGGTAACCCACCTCTACAATCTGTCCTATTGGCCAACGTGCAATCATTGGAGAATAAACTGGATGAGTCTATCCTACTGGATGAGTCTATCCTACCAACGGGACATTAAAAACGGTGATATCTTATGTTTCACTGAGTCGTGGCTGAACGACGACATGGATAATATACAGTTAGCTATTTTTTCTGGCATGACAGAACAGATGCCTCCGGTAAGACAAGGGGTGGCGGTCTGTGTCTATATGTCAAAATCAAATATTAAAGAAGTCTCAAGGTTTTGTTCACCTGAGGTAGAGTATCTCATGATAAGCTGTAGACCACACTATTTACCAAGAGAGTTTTCATCTATATTTTATATCTGTATCTGTATCGTAGCTGTCTATTTACCACCATTAACCAATGCTGGCACTAAGACCGCACTCAACGAGATGTATAAAGCCATAAGCAAACAAGAAAATGCTCACCCAGAGGCGGCGCTCCTAGTTGCCAGGGACTTTAATGCAGGGAAACTTAAATCCGTTTTACCTAATTTCTACCAGCATGTTACATGTGCAACAAGATGAAAAAAAACTCTAGACCACCTTTACTCCACACACAGAGACGTGTACAAAGCTCTCCCTCGCCCTCCATTTGTGACCGACGGCTCAAATCGGTCTTATGTAGCAAATTTTGAAATAGTGTTTTTTACATTGGATAAAAGTAGAGAGAGCTACAAAATGGTATATCATGCACTACAGTTGAGGAACAATGGGAAAGTGATTTTGCTTTGAAAGTTGATCAAATTGTAAACTCACTTTTTAGAAAATTGCCTTTTAATATGTTGGTACTACTACTGGAGAGCCCTTCTTTGTCTACACCCATTCAGCATCGTTCACACCCTCTTAAGCTTTAGCCCCACGAATCTGCAGGTAGCTAACCAACCAGATTCAATGTTAGCTAGCTAACATTAGGCTATAGCTTGCTAAGCAAATGGCTCTGAGATACGAATAATAACGTCATACACGTAACATTTGCTAGTGAGCCAGCCAGCTAACGTGCTATATGGCAGACCAATCCAAATCCAATCTCTCTATGTCCAGCCCACTCATTATCTCAGCCAATCATGTCTAGCGGGAAGATTGCTGTCTTTTTCTGTGGCTTAACCAACTAGGCTCATAATCCTCTTAAGGATGGAACCCTTTTTTGAAAGTTTTGCCTAAAATGACATACCCAGATCTAACTGCCTGTGGCTCAGGACCTGAAGTAAGGATTTGCATGTTCTTGATACCATTTGAAAAGAAACACTTTGAAGTTTCTGGAAATATGAAATTAATGTAGGGGAATATAACACATTATATATGGTAAAAGATAATACAACTAAAAAACGTTTTTTTTTTTTTTGTCCCATCATCTTTGAAGTGCAAGAGAAAGGCCATCATATTACTTACATTAGGAGTCCAGGTGCAATTTAGATTTTGCCCACTAGATGGCAGCAGTGTATGTTTAAAGGACGGCAGGTAGCCTAGCGGTTAGAGCATTGAGCCAGTAACCGAAAGGTCGCTTGTTCGAATACCTGATACGACAAGGTGAAAAACCTCTTGATGTGTCCTTGAGCAAGGCACTTAACCCTAATTTGCTCCAGGGGCTGACCCTGTAGGTAGGCCGTCATTGTAAATAAGAATTTGTTCTTAACTGACTTGCCTAGTTAAATAATGGTTAAATGTGCAAAGTGTTTGACTGATCTAATGAACCATTGCAGTACTGTTCAAAATGTTGCTTCAAGTCTGCCCAAATGTCCCTAATTGGTTTATTGATACATTTTCAAGTACTGTACATAACTGTGCACTCTCCTCAAACAATAGCATGGTATTATTTCACTGTTATAGCTACTGTACATTGGACAGTGCAGTTAGATTAACAATAATTTAAGCTTTCTGCCCATATAAGATATGTCTATGTCCTGGGAAATGTTATTGTTACTTACAACGTCATGCTAATCATATTAGCGCATGTTAGCTCAACCGTCCCGAGGGCGGGACATGATCCTTTAGCGGTTTTATTCGTATTTACAGACAGCATACCAGTTATTAAGGCACATGAAAGTTCATATTTAGATTTTTTTTTATAAATTACGTTCAAACGGCTCTCCTGTGAAGTAGTGACCCGCGACATACACCTAATTTCCTGAAATGGGTCACATTTGGCAAGCAGGAATCAGGAGGATAGAATGACTCGCTCAATACAGAAGGGGTCAGATGACGCAGATGCTAAGCTACAGGACTGTTTTGCTAGCATAGACTGGAATATGTTTTCCGGGACTCATCCGATGGCATTGAGGAGTATACCACATCAGTCACCGGCTTCATCAATAAGTGCATCAATGACATTGTCCCCACAGTGACCATACGTACATACCCCATCCAGAAGCCATGGATTACAGGCAACATCCGTACTGAGCTAAAGGGTAGAGCTGCCGCTTTCAAGGAGCGGGACTCTAACCAGGATGCTTATAAGAAATCCCGCTATGCCCTCAGACAAACCATCAAAGAGGCAAAGTGTAAATACAGGACTAAGATTTAATCCTACTACACTGGCTCCAATGCTTGTTGGATGTGGAAGGGCTCACACACACACTAGCAGTAGTGTGTGTGTGTGAGTAGAATGATGTTGCTGTTGATCTAAGGTCTAATTTTTCATCCTGATTCTAAAAAGCACAAATTGGGGGAGGGTAAGATTATCCTAGATCTGTACTTAGGCGCCTGACATGCACTACCTTTACCCCAAACTCCAATTAACACCCTTGTCCTGGCTCTGACGCTCTCCGTAGCCGCTTTACCCATCTCCCTCTCTCTCTTTCTATGTGTGTGTGTGTGTGTGTGTGTGTGTGTGTGTGTGTGTGTGTGTGTGTGTGTGTGTGTGTGTGTGTGTGTGTGTGTGTGTGTGTGTGTGTGTGAGAGAGAGTACAATGTAGTGATTGTTTGCTGCTGAAAGGTTTCACTGTACTTTATCAATAACATCAAGCCATACTTAGTGAAATACCCGAATCTAGTTAGAAGGTAAGACAAGGGCAAATGAAAGGCAGGGACTGGAGCACTATGTTAAAGGTGAATTTAGATTTTTTACAACCAAACTCTATTTGGTTGTAGTAAATGGCATGTTGTAGAAGGGTCCTGAGACTTTTGTTTTTGCTATTTCACTTGTTTTTGAGAAGTATACCCCCAACCAGCGATTAATTTCCTCATCTTTGTTGTGCAGAACAGGGGCTCTGAAAGAACACAAACAAATGCTTCAAAAACACCCAAATACGTACTTTTAGAAACAGAGAATACTAAAAAAGTACTAAAAAATACTAAAAAAGTATTTAGTCAGCCACCAATTGTGCAAATTCTCCCACTTAAAAAGATGAGAGAGGCCTGTAATTTTCATCATAGGTACACTTCAACTATGAGAGACAAAATGAGAAAAATCACATTGTAGGATTTTTAATGAATTTATTTGCAAATTATGGTGGAAAATAAGTATTTGGTCACCTACAAACAAGCAAGATTTCTGGCTCTCACAGACCTGTAACAACTTCTTTAAGAGGCTCCTCTGTCCTCCACTCGTTACCTGTATTAATGGCACCTGTTTGAACTTGTTATCAGTATAAAAGACACCTGTCCACAACCTCAAACAGTCACACTCCAAACTCCACTATGGCCAAGACCAAAGAGCTGTCAAAGGACACCAGAAACAAAATTGTAGACCTGCACCAGGCTGGGAAGACTGAATCTGCAATAGGTAAGCAGCTTGGTGTGAAGAAATCAACTGTGGGAGCAATTATTAGGAAATGGAAGACATACAAGACCACTGATAATCTCCCTCGATCTGGGGCTCCACGCAAGATCTCACCCCGTGGGGTCAAAATGATCACAAGAACGGTGAGCAAAAATCCCAGAACCACACGGGGGGACCTAGTGAATGACCTGCAGAGAGCTGGGACCAAAGTAACAAAGGCTACCAACAGTAACACACTACGCCGCCAGGGACTCAAATCCTGCAGTGCCAGACGTGTCCCCCTGCTTAAGCCAGTACATGTCCAGGCCCGTCTGAAGTTTGCTAGAGAGCATTTGGATGATCCAGAAGAGGATTGGGAGAATGTCATATGGTCAGATGAAACCAAAATATAACTTTTTGGTAAAAACTCAACTCGTCGTGTTTGGAGGAGAAAGAATGCTGAGTTGCATCCAAAGAACACTATACCTACTGTGAAGCATGGGGGTGGAAACATCATGCTTTGGGGCTGTTTTTCTGCAAAGGGACCAGGACGGCTGATCCGTGTAAAGGAAAGAATGAATGGGGCCATGTATCGTGAGATTTTGAGTGAAAACCTCCTTCCATCAGCAAGGGCATTGAAGATGAAACGTGGCTGGGTCTTTCAGCATGACAATGATCCCAAACACACCGCCCGGGCAACGAAGGAGTGGCTTCGTAAGAAGCATTTCAAGGTCCTGGAGTGGCCTAGCCAGTCTCCAGATCTCAACCCCATAGAAAATCTTTGGAGGGAGTTGAAAGTCCGTGTTGCCCAGCGACAGCCCCGAAACATCACTGCTCTAGAGGAGATCTGCATGGAGGAATGGGCCAAAATACCAGCAACAGTGTGTGAAAACCTTTGACCTCTGTCATTGCCAACAAAGGGTATATAACAAAGTATTGAGATAAACTTTTGTTATTGACCAAATACTTATTTTCCACCATAATTTGCAAATAAATTCATTAAAAATCCTACAATGTGATTTTCTGGATTTCTTTTTCTCATTTTGTACCATTTTGTACCTATGATGAGAATTACAGGCCTCTCTCATCTTTTTTAAGTGGGAGAACTTGCACAATTGGTGGCTGACTAAATACTTTTTTGCCCCACTGTATACACATTAAACTGTATAATTCCGAACGTTATCCACAGTGTTATATTCCATTTTGTTGCGACTCGAGCGATACCTCTCTATCCATTCTACAGGTAACTGCCAAAATAAAGGAAACACTTGAGTAAATGAGGGATACAACGTATTGAAAGCAGGTGCCACACAGGAAGCTCCAGACACTTTTAGAATCTATGCTAAGGATCATTGAAGCTGTTCTGGCGCCTCGTGGTGGACCAACGCCCTGTTAAGATACTTTACGTTAATATTTCCTTCATTTTGTTAGTTATCTGTAGCAGCAGGCTACATGAAAAACGGAACAGCTGGATAGGGGAAACGGCTTGAGTGGCACAAAATCGAATTTAACATTGTGGATAAAGTTCGGAATGACACAATTTCATGTGTACAACATCTAAAGACCATCACTATGCTGACAGTGTTTCTGTTTCTAAAAGGACGTATTTGGGTGTTTTTGGAGCATTTGTTTGTTCATGTTTTTTCAGAGACCCCGTACTACACAATAAGGATAAGGAAATGAATCGCTGGTTGCAGTAATTTTGTCAAAAACAAGTGAAATTTAGAAAGAAAAAAGTGTCTGGACCCTTCTAAAAAAAATATAGATTTCTCCTTTAACTCAGTATTGTGCATGATGCAGTTGGAAGTGGTTTACATGGAGACGGTTGTGAGAAGTTGTTTTGACAAAACATAATTAATAGACAATGTGAACTTGATCATTTCACTGCATATCTAACGTTTTGTTCTACGCTGAGTAAATAAATATGCGGTGTGAAATTAGTCAAATATGCATTAATGCAAATTAACGAAGCTGGAAAAGTGTTGGTTGAAGTTCTATAAAGGCCAATATTAACAAATAGAGGCCTAATGATCCCTATATACAGCCTCAATCCCTCAGAGTTCAACACACTCACTGCACTCTGTCCATCACGCACACACACACACACACGCCCTCTGTGGCAGGCCGTCACTCCACCCCTCTCACAAGGACCCTCAGCCTCAGCCACAGCACAACCAGAAGAAAGTTCAGCTCAGAGAAGCAAACACCCTCTCCTCTCCCTAACAAATCAGCATAACGCAGCGTTGTGACGAGGGTGATGAGATCTAACAGGCTCAGTTGTTGTTTACCCCGCATTGCAACGCAACGTGGCTCAGCAAAGACACACCCGCTCCCTCTCTCTCTCTGTGGCCTTGAGGCACACAGGAGTCAGTTGATGCTTCTCTCGTCTCTCTGACACACGCACGCACGCACACACACAGAGCAGCCCCCAACTGTTAGAAACCCTATAGTTGCACTCTGCTTCCCAGCGGAGGCCATGAATCTGCGTGCCCCTCTAGGCTAGTCCTGGGGTGCATTTTCCGTGACACACGCACACACGCACGCATGCACACACACACACACGCACACACACAGAGCAACAGCAGCTCCTCACCGTTAGAAACCCTATAGTTGCACTCTGCATCCCAGCAGAGGCCATGAATCTGCGTGCCCCTCTAGGCTAGTCCTGGGGTGCATTTTTCTGTGACACACACATACACATACACACACACACACACACACACACACACACACACACACACACACACTTCCACTGCATTGTAATGAGGGTGAGGGTTGTGGGTATAAAGGCGACAGCCTACTCACCAAATGCTGACCCGCAGCTCAGGGGCGGGAGCGAGCGCGGTGGGGGAGCGTGCTGATCAGAGGGAAACGCCACGATGCGGCTCGCTTCAGCTGAGCTGGCTGCCGTATCTTTATTTTTTATGTTTTTTGTTTGTTTTTCTCTCTCCTTTTAGTTTTTTTTCTTTGTCCTCACGGAGATGGTGGTGGATGAGAGTTGTTTGCGTGAGGGGTTTTGCACATAATTAACTGAAATGCATTCCCAGCCGAGACAAAAAAAAGTGCCATTTAAACTTTGGAAAATATACTCAGCTTCTTATTTAAAGTAATATTCTCAAAGATAATGCTATTTTTTTCCTTCAAAGATCAAAACCTATTCACCCAATGGAAAAACAAACTGAAACGTATTGTAGGCCTATTTCAGACTTAATGCAGAGACAGGTGGACTAGACACAGGTGGAGGTGGACTGGACATCCGTTGTTCAAAGAACGATCTGACAACGTGGAATTGGGGAAAGAATCTTAATGAGCTTTCTGGGCAAATTGTCTCATGTTTTTTCTATGTGTTATGTTTGTTTATTGAATTCTCTGTCTCCATAATGTTTTCTCAAAAACAGGAATACAGTGGGAAAACAAGTAGCTGATACACTGCCGATTTTGCAGGTTTTCCCACTTACAAAGCATGTAGAAGTCTGTAATTTTTATCATAGGTACACTTCAACTGTGAAAAAATCCAGAAAATCACATTGTATGATTTTTAAGTAATTAATTTGCATTTTATTGCATGACATAAGTATTTGATACATCAGAAAAGCAAAACTTAATATTTGGTACAGAAACCTTTGTTTGCAATTACAGAGATCATACGTTTCCTGTAGTTCTTGACCAGGTTTGCACACACTGCAGCAGGGATTTTGGCCCACTCCTCCATCCAGATCCTTCATGTTTCGGGGCTGTCGCTGGGCAATACGGACTTTCAGCTCCCTCCAAAGATTTTCTATTGGGTTCAGGTCTGGAGACTGGCTAGGCCACTCCAGGACCTTGAGATGCTTCTTACGGAGCCACTCCTTAGTTGCCCTGGCTGTGTGTTTCGGGTCGTTGTCATGCTGGAAGACCCAGCCACGACCCATCTTCAATGCTCTTACTGAGGGAAGGCGGTTGTTGGCCAAGATCTTGCGATACATGGCCCCATCCATCCTCCCCTCAATACGGTGCAGTCGTCCTGTCCCCTTTGCTGATGTTTCCACCTCCATGCTTCACGGTTGGGATGATGTTCTTGGGGTTGTACTCATCCTTCTTCTTCCTCCAAACACGGCGAGTGGAGTTTAGACCAAAAAGCTCTATTTTTGTCTCATCAGACCACATGACCTTCTCCCATTCCTCCTCTGGATCATCCAGATGGTCATTGGCAAACTTCAGACGGGCCTGGACATGCGCTGGCTTGAGCAGGGGGACCTTGCGTGCGCTGCAGGATTTTAATCCATGACGGCGTAGTGTGTTACTAATGGTTTTCTTTGAGACTGTGGTCCCAGCTCTCTTCAGGTCATTGACCAGGTCCTGCCGTGTAGTTCTGGCCTGATCCCTCACCTTCCTCATGATCATTGATGCCCCACGAGGTGAGATCTTGCATGGTACCCCAGACCGAGGGAGATTGACCGTCATCTTGAACTTCTTCCATTTTCTAATAATTGCGCCAACAGTTGTTGCCTTCTCACCAAGCTGCTTGCCTATTGTCCTGTAGCCCATCCCAGCCTTGTGCAGGTCTACAATTTTATCCCTGATGTCCTTACACAGCTCTCTGGTCTTGGCCATTGTGGAGAGGTTGGAGCCTGTTTGATTGAGTGTGTGGACAGGTGTCTTTAATACAGGTAACGAGTTCAAACAGGTGCAGTTAATACAGGTAATGAGTGGAGAACAGGAGGGCTTCTTAAAGAAAAACTAACAGGTCTGTGAGAGCTGGAATTCTTACTGGTTGGTAGGTGATCAAATACTTATGTCATGCAATAAAGTATTTTTGTTTTAGATTCCATCTCTCACAGTTGAAGTGTACCTATGATAAAAATTACAGACCTCTACATTCTTTGTAAGTAGGAAAACCTGCAAAATCGGCAGTGTATCAAATACTTGTTCTCCCCACAGTATGTCAACTGAATTTCTCCTTCAAAATATTTTAAAAGTTAATGATTTTCCTACACCTGTACTGCGCAGATACAGTACCTTTTGGTGCCAATCTATTCCTGTTTTAGCCAACCTGCCAGTACCTTGCCAAATGAGACAATGTTATGCCATTGAGAGCAGAAACCAGCCTGGCACCCAGGCTAGGGTTAGCCAGGCTGTGCCCACTCGTCTGTGCTTTTTGGCCTGGTTGTGAGACAAAGAGTTAGGGAGAGAGAGAGGGCCAGGCCTCCCTCTCTGCCATGCAGTAGTTAACTGGCAGACCCATCCTGGAACATCTAACCCCCAGCCTATCCTGGTTCAAAGACAGTGAGAACAATGACAAACTCTACTTTTTAGGCTTCACCACTAAGGGCATTCTGGCAACACATGCTTTCATGGATGCTGTCTCTGGCCAGGATGGACAGATCATGGAGGGGTTGGAAGAAAGAAAGAAAGACCCATTGCAACATCCTTGAATGAGAGAGAGAGAAACCAAGAAAGAGAGAGAGAGAGAGAGAGAGAGAGAGAGAGAGAGAGACCAGACAATAGCCAATTTATCTATAGCCCTGGCCAGCTTTTCATTTATCTTTTCATATCTCCTGTAAAACTAAATTCAGCGAACCCTGACCTCACTGTGACAACCCTGAGGATGTGGAGAGGAGTACGTCTACCTTATCTGGGTGTGAAAAAAGGGTGAGATATGATATGGGGAGAGGGAAGGAGTAAGAGGAGAGGGAGACGAGCGAGGGAGAGAAAATACATTGGGAGGGAGAGGGGTGAAACAGGGAGTGGGGTGAGACATGGATAGGGGAGGAGAGAGAGTTAGAAGAGTGAGAGAAGGCACAGAGGTGAGAGGAGGGGGCTGAGTGTGCCATTGTGAATTAGAAAAAGCAGAAAGAGGAGAGATCCTGTGAGGCAGCCAGATCAGCACGGCAGAGGAGGAGGAGGAGGAGGAGGAAGAGGAGGAGAGATCCTGTGAGGCAGCCAGATCAGCACGGCAGAGAAAGAGGAGGAGGAGGAGGAAGAGGAGGAGAGATCCTGTGAGGCAGCCAGATCAGCACGGCAGAGGAAGAGGAGGAAGAGGAAGAGGAGGAGAGACCCTGTAAGTCAGAGCAGTATGGCTGCCAGCTCAAAGGATGGCCCTTCCTGTTATTTTCAGCCTCATTAATATCTGAACGCTGAGCACAGACTCATCCATTATTCATTAGGAACCCAGAACGACAGAGAGGATGCGTATGTGTGTGAGAGAGTGACCCCGAGGCAGAGAGACAGTGGGGCCAAAGGCAGATAGAGCAGATAAATAGTCGTATAAGTGACACTGAGTGACAGAGCCTGGGGCTTTCACTGTGCTCTGTCGGCGGTGCTCCGTGGTGCACGGTGGTGCCGCGGCCAAAGGTCCAGGCTGATCCTCTGCTAACGACCTGCATGATGTATGAGTGGTGCTGGGACCGCTGACATGGGGGCTGGACGCACACTGGGCTGGGCTGGACGACACACACTGACACATATACTGTATCACAACGACGGCACGGCTTTCCCTAACACAACCCCAGGCCACTTCACTCCCCACACTCTAGCCTTACACCTGGACCTGGGTCCAGATAGTATTTGTTTTCTTTCAAAACGAACACACTCAAAAGAAATTAAAGAAAACAAACCCAGCTCTACCTAACACCTCCCCACCCAGTACGGTATACTGTATAGCTTCTTTGATCATTTCTAGGGGTATTTTGGCATATTACTATTACCTTATAGATCATAATACCCTGCCTAACCCTGGTGTATCTGAATGCGATGCGTGGGGACTTAACGATACAGTGAGTATTGAATTAGTGAATATTCACCACTGAGGATTCCGATTATTTAATTATATTTCAACTCATGGCTACAGACAGACAGACAGACAGACAGACAGACAGACAGACAGACAGGCAGGCAGGCAGGCAGGCAGGCAGGCAGGCAGGCAGGCAGGCAGGCAGGCAGGCAGGCAGGCAGGCAGGCAGGCAGGCAGGCAGGCAGGCAGGCAGGCAGACAGACAGACAGACAGGGAGGGAGGGAGGGAGGGAGGGAGGGAGGGAGGGAGGGAGGGAGAGAGAGACGGTCCCTATAGACTCTGTGTTGCATGCGCTATTCTCCAGTGGTATCGACTCAATCGTATTTTAACCCCTCTCAGCTGGAACCACATTCAGACAAACTCTCTCAACTTAACAAAGGCTGTGTGTGTGTGTGTGTGTGTGTGTGTGTGTGTAGGGGTTTGTGTGTGGCTAGCTTAAAACTGCTGCCTATTAAGTGTATCACTGTGAATAGAGCTCACTCAGGGGAATACTACTATGCCATTCAGGGTTTTCCTTCATTAATAAAAGTAAATCAACTCTTTACCCTTCATTCCTTTATGTCTATAAATAAACTGTCCTCATCGTTTGAACTTAGAATGCATTTCTAAAGTTAATTGTAACTAACTTGTCCTGTGTAGCTCAGTTGGTAGAGCATGGTGCTTGCAATGGCAGGGTTGTGGGTTTGATTCCCATGGGGGACCAGTATGAAAAGGTATTCACTCACTACTGTAAGTCACTCTGGATAAAAATGTCTGCTAAATGACCCCAAAACAAAAGACACCATTTTGATTTACATTTGGTTGATTTGTCAACTAACGTGAATCTAATGTGAAATCAACAAACAATGTCACCATGTCATTGGATTTAGGTTAAAGGTTTGGTGAAAAAATACAAAATTCCCTTTGATTTGACATTGATTACTTTTTTCAAATCCAATCAGTTTTCCATGTTGATTCAATGTTATCACATATATATTTTTTGGTTGAAATGACATGGAAACAATGTTGATTCAACCAGTTTATGCCCAGTGAGTATCTATTTTCCTCATCAAAGAATATTACATTCATCATATATTTTCACAAGATGTATTTTCACTTTAGAGTTGTAATAACAGAGACTGTACGACAGTAACAATGATTCCTTATACAATTATGATGTGGGAAACAACTGGTGTCTGAACATATATTATATTATTACAATTGAGTAAAAAAGGAGTACAAAACAGTACAATTGAATTTCAGCATCGGTGAGAAGTTGACATCCAAGCCTGCCAGAGGAAAACAGGAAGAACATTTCCAGTGTTCTTGCTTCGTCATTCTTGGTTTCTGCTCCATTTTCTTCCCTTCTTTGTTGTGGAAGACCTTTTCATCTGGCTGCTCCTCCATGTCAGTCTGAAGTATTCTGTCTTCCCTTCATCTTCCAGCTTCTTCTTTATCTGAACAACAGAAAGTGTCTCTAATTACATCTTACTGGGCACACACTGGCTGAATCAACGTTGTTTCCACATCATTTCAATAAAATTAACTTGAACCAACGTGGATTAGACGTTGAATTGATGTCTGTGCCCTGTAGGACGATTCATTGGGATCATTCAGTGACATCCAATTGTTTTATACTGTAGGTCTACTCTGTCTATATATTGGACACTATTTTATTTAAAGTGACTGCATTTGTTCTTAGTTAGCTGGTCCTTGATAACGAGGTTGAGACTTGCCTGCTGTAAAATGGCCTCCTTCACAGCAGGATCATTCAGTTCCAGGTCAGAGTCTGGGGTCAGCTCCACTCTCATGATATGCCTCTTGATTTTGGAGGCTAAGGAATAAACAGGAATGTTTTAAATGGAATTTATTTAAATTACATAAAATGGAATAAATTAACCACAACCATGATTTGTGGAATATGATTGATCTTTAGCACATCATATGAGTCACAAGCCTTTCCTTACACCCACAATAACATCTGCTAAATATGTGTATGTGACCAATAAAATGTGATATTTGATTTTATCAAGGTCATGTTTGATTTGAGTCTATGGCGTTTTAGTGGTACAGGGAGAGATGCTCAATGCTTAACATTGTGTAAAGGAGTATGTCTATCATGTG
Source organism: Thymallus thymallus (assembly GCA_023634145.1). Taxonomy (NCBI): domain Eukaryota; kingdom Metazoa; phylum Chordata; class Actinopteri; order Salmoniformes; family Salmonidae; genus Thymallus; species Thymallus thymallus. The sequence continues at coordinate 7,568,172 of CM042392.1, read as the reverse complement.
TTTCGCAGGAAAGCCCTGTTTCTCACTGTTCAGGAGATCGTCACTCACCACCACAACAAAAGAAGGCCTTTTCGGTGTCACAGGACCAATCCGCCCATCTGCCCTTGCTGCCAAATGCGACACAGTTATCTGCCCAGTGGCCAGAAAGGCTGTTATTGGGTTGCCCCTCAATCCAGTTTGTGAACGAGGAGTCAATCTGGTCTGACCACGTCCAGGGCTCCCTGTACAGGCTGATCCACACCACCGGGTCACCAGCTATCTCGTCATTCACATCCTGGTTCCTCACACTGGCCAGGTCTGTGTGGTTGAGCCTGCACTGCAAGAGCTCTAAACCTCTCTGCAGCCCATAGCCTCTCCTATCCATTATTCTCCTGAAGCCGAGGTGTATATGTGAGTAAGTATGTACAGTACAATCTAACTTTTACATTTAGTAGTAAGTAGTTTATATACTGTTAATTGTGTGTTTAAGAACAGTTTATAAATCAGTATAAATACAGTCGTATGAAAATGTTTGGGCACCCCTCTTGAGTCTGCATAATAATTTACTCTGTCGTCACAGAAAATGATCACAGTGGCATGCCATTCATTTTCTAATAAAAGCTGAGTACTGGGGTATTGTCCAGACAAAGATTTTTAGTGTAGCAATATTAAGTTGTATGAAATTAAATCAGATGTGAAAAATAGGCTATGCAAACATTTGGGCACCCTTGTCATTCTGTTGATTTTAATACCTGTAACTACTCAGCACTGATTAACACACAATTGGTTTGGTGAGCTCATTAAGCCTTGAACTTCATAGACAAGTGCATCCAATCATGAGAAAAGGTATTTAAGGTGGCCAATTGCAAGTTGTTGTTCTCTTTGACTCTCCTCTGAAGAGTGGCAACATGGGGGCCTCAAAACAACTCTCAAATGACCTGAAAACAAAGATTGTTCAACATTATGGTTTAGGGGAAGGCTACAAAAAGCTATCGCAGAGATGTAAGCTGTCAAGTGTCCACTGTGAGGAACATAGTGAGGAAATGGAAGACCACAGGCACAGTTCTTGTTAAGGCCAGAAGTGGCAGGCCAAGTAAAATATCAGAGAGGCAAAGGCGAAGGATGGTGAGAACGGTCAAAAACAGCCCACAGACCACCTCCAAAGACCTACGACATCATCTTGCTGCAGATGGTGTCACTGTGCATCGTTCAACAATTCAGCGCACTTTGCACAAGGAGAAACTGTACGGGAGAGTGATGCGGAAGAAGCCTTTTCTGCACACACGCCACAAACGCACATTTGGACAAGCCAGCTTCATTTTGGAATAAGGTGCTGTGGACTGATGAAACAAAGATTGAGTCATAACAAGGGGCGTTATGCATGGCGGCAAAAGAACACACTGTTCCAAGAAAAACACTTGCTACCCACAGTAAAATTTGATGGGGGTTCCATCATGCTGTGGGGCTGTGTGGCCAGTGCCGGTACTGGGAATCTTGTTAAAGTTGAGGGTCGTATGGATTCCACTCAATATCAGCAGATTCTTGGGAATAATGTTGAAGAATCAGTCACAAAGTTGAAGTTACGCCGGGGCTGGATATTTCAACAAGACAACGACCCAAAACACTGCTCCAAATCTACCTGGGCATTTATGCAGAGGAACAAGTACAATGTTCTGGAATGGCCATCCCAGTCCCCAGACCTGAATATCATTGAGAATCTGTGGGATGATTTGAAGCGGGCTGTCCATGCTCGGCAAACATCAAAGCTAACTGAACTGGAGATGTTTTGTAAGGAGGAATGGTCCAAAATACCTTCATCCAGAATCCAGACACTCATTAGAGGCTATAGGAAGCGTCTAGAGGCTGTTATTTTAGCAAAAAGAGGCTCTACTAAATATTGATGTGATTTTTCTGTTGGGGTGCCCAAATTTATGCACCTGTCTAATTTCATTTTGATGCATATTGCACATTTTCTGTTAATCCAATAAACCTCATTTCACTACTGAAATATTACTGTGTCCATCAGTTATTTGATAGATCAAAATGAAATTGCTGATCCAAACACCCAATTATTTATAAATGGAAATCATGGAAATTGTCAGGGGTGGCCAAACCTTTGCATACGACAGTAAGTGCTCAATTGTAAAGAGTAAAAGTGTCTCTGTGTGTGTGATTGCAGCTTTTGAGGGCAGAAAATATGAATTGATTCTCACCGTCGTAGCTGATGAATAAATGTTCACTGCAAATATGGTCAGTGGGACCATTCATACCACTCAGGACTCATTACTATTAGTGTTACTTGGTTCTCCATCACCCATAGTAGTGATTGTCTACCTTAGACCCCTTGCAGCTGTTCATAACATCATCATACATCATATTGTAACCCCTGTCTACTATAATGTCCTACAACCTAATATTGACAGTGCAATAACATAAATATATTTTGAATAAACAAAGTCAGTTCTAGCCTGACGTACCTGAGACCAACAGGAGAGGAAGAATGTTAATGAATTGCAATCCAACCAGGCATAGTTGCAGAAATCATATGTAAAACATGTAATGCATGTTATCAGAGCGGCCACAAGAGTTGTTAAAGAATTGTAAGAAACAACAAGTAATGGTGAACAAAGCAGTCAACATTATTAAGATATTTTCCAGCACAAGTAAAGTATATTTCCTCTTAAATCAGAATGTCATATAATGTTCAAACATGTAAATGTTGACAGTCTAATATACAGTAGTGTATGAATGAATGAATGAATGAATGAATGCAACCCATCCCTTATGGGATTAATTGACACATAAACAAACATTACAATAACTCACTGTGATAATTCTTCTTCCGGTGTTCTCTACAGTGCGCATTGCATGAAGAGTGAAACAATTTAATATAAAAATCAATACATAATAGTAAATAAGGTTTTCCAAACAATAATTATATCCTTTGAGCAGCAAAAAATATACATACATACATGCATACATTCTCTGAACCAGTTTCACCTGGAATGCTTTTCCAACAGTCTTGAAGGAGTTCCCACATATGCGGAGCACTTGTTGCTAACATACCGGTAGTACCTACAGCTGAAATGATATGCTATGTGGTTCTAAAGATAGCGTAGCCAACATATTGTCATCCAACATAACGTGTAGTGTAACTTACATTGCTCAACATTTTCTTCACATTTGTCATAATTAGTTAAAGCAATGAATTTGTATTTACTCTCGTCGGACTTCGGCTGCATATATTCCGCCATTTTCTTCAAATCTGAAAATGTTGTAAAGCCATGCCCATTTTCTGAAGAATTGCGTGTATACGAATGCGTGTATACTTTGTGTTTTGACGAATGTAGTATGACATCCGTGAACTTTTGGCATACTAACTCTATCCATAATATGACCAATAAGCGTACTAAATACTACATTTACGTCACAAATAGTACATTAGTGCGGTTAGTACGAGTATTCGAACACAGCTCTGGTCTGCCCTAGAAAGCCTATGTAAATTATGATCACCAGAATGACCAAACATTTTTTGTGGACCCCCGTTTTGGCCTCAAAATAACTTTATTATTATACATTTCGATCCCCACAGTGAATTATTTTAAATGTTGCTACAAATTGAGATATATAAAAAAAAAAATGTGATCCACTCTGACTACTAGATTTTTCGTCACACCGGCCCACGTGCTGACATAGACCAATCACGGGCCGGCAGGCTACGAGGAGGCTCGCGCCCTCATGCCATAGACATTAAGGTTGACTTGCTCTGGCAGAAGGAAAACAACTACATCGACTACTACCTTTGCTAGTTACGGCCATTTTCCCCATGATCCTTAGCGATGTGTTGGTGCCATTGAAACCCATTCAGCAATATGGCGCGCTTCATATTCAAATTCTTCCGGCTTCATGCGCCATAGGGGGTTTTGTATAGGAAGACGTGGAAGACGTCAGCACTATCACTATCTACTGGTTTTAATTTCTATGGTCTTAACCCCTCTGTGTATTTAGTATGATTTGGTTAAATGTCCTACGTCGAGCCTGTGGGTTGGCCTGCATGTGTGTGCTAGTAGGCTGGACAATAGAACGAGTCAAAATTCAGGTTGAAAAACGGCCAAAGAGTTTGTTGAGCTGGGACACTAGCGCGAGGCCATTATTTGAAACTAACCTTCGCTGAACCTCTTTTGACTGGAATGATCCTTAATATTCAATTTCTCCTTAATGGCACCAAAACATTTATATATTTTCATTTTACCACTGCAATCTGTTCTTAGGACGAAACTGAAAAATAACAACTTGTGTAGAAAGTAAACATCCGCACCTGGATGGTGTCATGTGTGCTTATGTCTGCGTAATGAGGAAGTAGGGAAAAAATGTAAACTTCTAACTATTTCTGGTCTAGCGAACGATGCCAGCAGAGTACACTGCCCAACCTTATGTCGTTAGAAAGAGGAGATTATCCTGATTAAAACGGTGTCCGACTTGAAAAAATCTTAATATACACATTGCGAGATATTTGGCGAAATATACCAGCATGCCTCTCCATAGGAAAACAATGGACGGAGCTCAGGGTTCCAAGGGCAAAATGTATTTCGGGGTTAGAGTTTGATGACAATGGAGTACGCTGCCCAGCCTTACATAATTAGATAGAGGAGATTATTGTGATTAAAATGGTATCCAACTTGAAAAAATCAAAATATACACATTGTGGTGAAATAGACATACATGTCCATGTAGAATTTTCCCATAGGGAAACAATGGGGCAGCCTCAAGAGTTCCAATAATCATGTGTACTTTTACATTTTAAATGCTATCTTTTGATGACAGCCTTACATAATTAGAGGAGATTATCCTGATTAATGGTGTCTGACTTGAAAAAATCTGAATATACACATTGCGAGATATTTTGTGAAATAAACAGATATACCTATATTCACCTATAGGAAACAATGGGACGACTTCAGAGTTCCATGAGTAATCGTTGTTGTTGACGTTTTAACTACCAGCAACTGCTTAAGAGCATTGTACGCTGCCAATACATAATTAGAAATAATAGGTTATCCTGATTTAAAATGGTGTAGAACTTCAAACCATTAAAATACATACACGTTCAGATATTTGGCAAAATAGACAGATATCCCTATTTCCCAAAAACAATGGAAGTCTTTTATTTAACCAGCTTACTATATATCTACTACCATTTGCATTTTTGTATTTAACATTTTGTTGTTTGTAGTAACCGAAAGGTGGCTAGTTCGAATCTCCGAACCAACTAGGTGAAAAATCTGTTGATGTGCCACCCTTGAGCAAGGCACTTACCATAGTCACTCTGGATAAGAGTGTCTGCTAAAGTGTCTGCAGGCAGGCAGACTCCTCTGATGGCAGGCAGCAAAGCCTCTTTTGAGAGCTACCAGATGTATATATATATATATATATATATATATAAACACATTTTCTGTGTCCAGATAATGTCAACCATCTAAAAAAAAATATATATATATATATATATATATATTACGCATAATATATATATATAATATATATATATATATATATATATATATATATATATATATATATATATATATATATATATATATATAATATATATATATATATTTGATGTGTTTATGTCAGTTTGTTTGTTTGTTGTGCTATAAATGGTTATGTTATGGTTTTAAGTGATAAAATGAACAAGAACATTTAATTACTACTTTAGTAAGGATATACACTTTATTCAGTACTACTGCAGTTGGTAAACAATTCCAATAGATGGCAGCATAAGACCAAGAATGACATTTCAGAAGATTAGTTTAGTTTTATTCCTGGATACACCACTCCCTTCACCGGAAAACTCCTGCGCGCGCTTTTTCTTTCCCTTTCCACACTGCTAACGACAGAGGAAGGACTGAAAAGGCATTTAACAGATTACTGTGAAGTAATATAATGATGATTTATTAATTATACTTAATTACTTCATTCATTACTGAACATTAATTCAGCCACCCCTGGTCGACAAAAACACATTTTCCTAGTACATTCATTGTCAAATTCATCAAACATCATCGAGCCGCTCTGCCTTCTCGCAAAAGAAAGCCGACTCAACAAGCCTCGCCAAAAGCTCGTGTCGTCATCAGCGTCTAGTGCGAGCGAGGGGCATGTTGAGGTAAATATGCTAACCACTAGGGTTGTATTATTTAATAAAATAACGATCAAAATGCTATTTAGTACTATAATGGTATTTACTAACATAATGTTATAACAAAAATTGTTTCTAGAAGTGTTCTAGGCTACCCAACTCAAGAATTAGGGTTTAGGGTTCAGGCTAAAATAGGTTATACCTATTGTTGGGGGTTAGGGCTAAAATAGGTTATACCTAGGGGTATGGTTATGGTTAGGGTTAGAGCTGTAAGTGCATTGTGTTACCAGTCAGGGTTAGGGTTATGGTTAGGGTTACCATTACAGCTATAGGTGCATTGTATTACCAGTCAGGGTTAGGGTTACAGTTAGGGTTAGGGTTACCATTACAGCTGTAAGTGCATTGTACCATCGGTCACGGCTAGAGTTGCGGTTACGATTAGGGTTACCATTACCATTACAGCTGAAAGTGCATTGTGTTACCAGTCAGGGTTACAGTTAGTATTAGGGTTATAATTACTGTGACCATTACAGCTGTAGGTGCATTGTATTATGGGTCAAGGTTAAGTTTAGGTTTACAGCTGTAAGTGCATTGTGTTACCAGTCAGGGTTACAGTTAGTGTTAGGGTTATAATTACTGTGACCATTACAGCTGTAGGTGCATTGTATTATGGGTCAAGGTTAAGTTTAGGTTTAGGTTTAGGTTTAGAGAGTGGATTGGAGTGGTGAAAGGAGGAGTTTCGACACCTTTTATGGCTGACACAATCCAGACTTTCATTCTCTCTCCCACAAGAGAAGAAGAGGGAAAAACGTTTTATGATCCTTTGTTAAGACTATCACTTGGAGCCAAAACGTTATGCCAATGAGACAAGACAGTGGGAACATGATGAATTTTTGCTGAAATGTCGAAAATGAGGACTGTTGGCATATTAATATGAATGTCGATTCTGTGATGTCATTTAAAGATTGAATGTGATGACGAAACATTGTAACTTTAAGAGTTTTACTACTGTGTACCTGGTGTTTAGATCATGTACGTTTGGTAGAAAATATCCAGATTAAAGAGAATGTTTTTGTGACGATAAAACAGTGATTTTAGTTGTTTAAACAAGGTCATAGTTAATCCTAATGTAATGCCTTGCCCAAGCTACGCTCAGGGAAATCAGATAAGAAGGTCATAAACGCCTGTTCCGCCTAAAAAGGTATAAAACCTTTGAGATCCAAATAAACTTTCTTGACTTGAGGACATTTGCGCTGCAGGCGGAGGTCTACGATTACTCAAGACCCCAAAAAGACAACACGAGGTTCCAACAAAATAATATTTTGAAACAATCAATGCTACGGTCGAGAACTGTATCTAAGAAGGTGAATTTGAGCAGAACCACCAGTTTATTTTCTAAGTCATCGCTTGTCTACACTGCTTTCATCCCCATCAAAGGGGGTATCTACCACGGCTGATTAGCCACCCTCAGAAGACCAGGAACGAGTTCGAGGAAACAGAACAAGATTAATTAGGCAACAGACATTAAATAAAGGACTGCTATATATCGTAAGATAGGACAAAATACTTGAGTTAAATTCGGAGAGTGGCAACTCAGTACAATACATTTCTCTCCATTGTGCCCCAGGAATCCTAATGATCTAATTATTGCAGGATTAATTGAATCCAATAATTAGACTTAGTAGGCAATTATTCAATAATAGCAGTCACCACTTTAATGAGGCAACGTTACGACACAGTCAGGGTTAGGGTTAAGGCTAAAATAGGTTATATGTAGGTTTAGGATTTTGAAGGGAAAAAAAACAGTATGGGTTTATAGCTCTCTTGCTCCCCCTGTGGTCTTCTGTGGGTACTACATAACTCATTTGTGACACTAGCGTCAGATCTACAAATCAATGGGAGACCTATCCATCTGGTTTGCAACTCAGTGAACCTGCGCAGCATTCGCTCAATTCGATGCCTACGAACAAACAGATTTCAACACATTTCAAATACCCAGCAGCCATTTAGAAACAACAAATTTAAATTTTTTTTATTTCTTTATAAAAAAATGTATTCTGTCGGCCACATCTTGAAAAAGAGGACAGGGCAATGCGTTTTGTTTATACATTTTCATGAAAAAAATAAATGGTTAACCATGACCAGAAAATGTTTAACGTTTGATGGGTATGCGCCAGCCATTGTTAGCATTGTGGGTCACAACAATGTGTACCCAGGTGAACAGTGAGCTTGTGCACCAAGTAGTTGTAACCTTGTTAATAATACATTACCAGAGGCTAGCCTATGAGTTCAATGTGGATAGGTTTCATTGCCAACAATAGCAAAGCAGGCATTGTGATGTAGAACAATGGGCTTGTCACACCCTGATCTGTTTCACCTGTCTTTGTGATTGTCTCCACCCCACTCCAGGTGTCACCCATCTTCCACATTATCCCCAGTGTATTTATCCCTGTGTTCTATGTTTGGCTGCTGCCAGTTCGTTTTGTTTATCAAGCCTACCAGCGTTTTCCCGCTTTACTCGTGTCTCTCTAAAGTGCCTGTTTTCTTGGTTTCTGGGTTTCAACCTTTAGGCTGCCTGCCCTGACCCTGAGCCTGCATGCCGTCTTGTACCTTTGCCCAACTACTCTGGATTACCAAACTCTGCCTGCTCTGACCCTGACCCTGCCTGCCGTCTTGTACCTTTGCCCCACTACTCTGGATTCCCGAACTCTGCTTGCCCCTTACCTGTCTTTTGCCTGCCCCTGTTGGTATATTAAACATTTGTTATTCCAACGTTGTCTGCGCCTGGGTCTCTGTACGCTGTTAGTACGAACTGGCCAGACTCGGACCAGCTGCACAACGCCATCTCCTCCCAAGGAGCCTCTGTTGGCAGGCACAAGGAATTGCTTCGGGGCCTTATGGTGGGGGTCCAGACGTTAGCTGAGCGCCATGACCGAACATTGGACATGTTGCTGGAGCAATGCCGCAGGTTGTCGGGTAGGCAGCCTGCCACGGTGGTAGTCCCACAGCCCCTCGGTAACTCGGCGGCTACCGGTTACGCCACCTTCCCGGGAGCCCCGCTTACCTCCGCCGGAATGCTTTAATGGAGAGCCGAGCACCTGTCAAGCGTTTTTGGATCAGTGTGCCCTCATTTACGAGCTTCAGCCCTCCTCCTTCCCCTCGGAGCGCTCCAAGGTAGCCTACCTCATCACACTGATGTCCTGGAGGGCTCTCACCTGGGCGACCGCGGTATGGGAACAACAGCCAGCCGTATGCGGGAGTCTGGAGGGGTTCGTGGGAGAGGTGAGGAAAGTTTTCGATGCCCCGTTCTCCGGGAGAGACGCTGCCCGTAGGCTAATCCAGCTTCGGCAGGACTCCCGCAGTGTGGCCGACTTTGCGGTGGATTTCCGCACGTTAGCAGCGGAGAGTGCCTGGAACCAAGAAGGACTATTCGACATGTTTTTGCACGGCGTCTCGGAGGAGGTCAAGGATGAGTTTGCCGCACTGGAGTTGCCCATAGATCTGGATTCCCTCATCGCCTTGACTGTACGCATCGATGGGCAATTACGGGAACGACGGGGGGAGAGGAAGTTTCGCTTCTCGCACACGGCCAGAGATTCCACCCGGAATCCGAGTCATTCAGGAAGTCCTCGATGGTCCCGTTGCTGAGAGAACCCGAGGGTTCCCGACCCTCCCTGAGAATCACCTAAGATGGCAGAGTCACCGCTCCCCGAGCTGATACATACAGTGGGGAGAACAAGTATTTGATACACTGCTGATTTTGCAGGTTTTCCCACTTACAAAGCATGTAGAAGTCTGTAATTTGTATCATAGGTACTCGTCAACTGTGAGTGACGGAATCTAAATAAAAAATTCAGAAAATCACATTGTATGATTTTTAAGTAATTAATTTGCATTTTAATGCATGACATAAGTATTTGATACATCAGAAAAGCAGAACTTAATATTTGGTACAGAAACCTTTGTTTGCAATTACAGAGATCATACGTTTCCTGTAGTTCTTGACCAGGTTTTCACACACTGCAGCAGGGATTTTGGCCCACTCCTCCATACAGATCCTTCAGGTTTCGTGGCTGTCGCTGGGCAATACGGACTTTCAGCTCCCTCCAAAGATTTTCTATTGGGTTCAGGTCTGGAGACAGGCTAGGCCACTCCAGGACCTTGAGATGCTTCTTACGGAGCCACTCCTTTGTTGCCCTGGCTGTGTGTTTTGGGTCGTTGTCATGCTGGAAGACCCAGCCACGACCCATCTTCAATGCTCTTACTGAGGGAAGGAGGTTGTTGGCCAAGATCTCGCGATACATGGCCCCATCCATCCTCCCCTCAATACGGTGCAGTCGCCCTGTCCCCTTTGCAGAAAAGCATCCCCAAAGAATGATGTTTTAATCCATGACGGCGTAGTGTGTTACTAATGGTTTTCTTTGAGACTGTGGTCCCAGCTCTCTTCAGGTCATTGACCAGGTCCTGCCGTGTAGTTCTGGCCTGATCCCTCACCTTCCTCATGATCATTGATGCCCCACGAGGTGAGATCTTGCATGGTGCCCCAGACCGAGGGAGATTGACCGTCATCTTGAACTTCTTCCATTTTCTAATAATTGCGCCAACAGTTGTTGCCTTCTCACCAAGCTGCTTGCCTATTGTCCTGTAGCCCATCCCAGCCTTGTGCAGGTCTACAATTTTATCCCTGATGTCCTTACACAGCTCTCTGGTCTTGGCCATTGTGGAGAGGTTGGAGTCTGTTTGATTGAGTGTGTGGACAAGTGTCTTTTATACAGGTAACGAGTTCAAACAGGTGCAGTTAATACAGGTAATGAGTGGAGAACAGGAGGGCTTCTTAAAGAAAAACTAACAGGTCTGTGAGAGACGGAATTCTTACTGGTTGGTAGGTGATCAAATACTTATGTCATGCAATAAAATGCAAATTAATTATTTAAAAATCATACAATGTGATTTTCTGGATTTTTGTTTTAGATTCCGTCTCTCACAGTTCAAGTGTACCTATGATACAAATTACAGACTTCTACATGCTTTGTAAGTAGGAAAACCTGCAAAATCGGCAGTGTATCAAATACTTGTTCTCCCCACTGTAGGTACTTTATTGATCCCGAGGGGAAGTTTCTTCGTCAAGCAGCTACAGGGCAGGTGCAAAATGCCAGAACGAAAATACACAAAAGACAGATACACGATACATAGTGCGGCAGTATGAAAAAGTATAAAAATACAAGAAGTCTGGAGTGCAAAAAGCTATAAAAAGGCATTGCATAGTATGGGTGAATGGCTGAATATGTACACTATACATTGTTAGTGTTAGGTGAAAAAAATTATACTATACTATACAGGTAGATGGCAGAGAAATACTTACATAGCTAAATGTGCGTATGATGTACATTAACTGATGCAGCTAGGCAGAGCAGGGCTGTCACCAGTGGAACGGCAGTACAGGACCGACACTGGGAGGTTCCTGTACTGTGGGAAATTTGGTCATTTTGTGTCCGCTTGTCCAGTAAAAGATCAGGCCCACTGGTAGGAGCGAGTACTCTGGTGGGCCATATGGAGACTTTGTTGGATTCACACACTCGCACCGCCTTTCATGCTATTTTGCGGTAGGGAGACCAGTCCAAGTCACTCCGGGTCCTCATTGACTCCGGGGCTGACTAGAGCTTTTTGGACATCACCCTGGCTGCTGAGCTGAACATCCCCACTCAGCCCCTCTCCATACCTATGGAGGTTAGAGCACTGGACGGGTGCTCTATTGGGCAGGTTATCCATAACACCACTCCCATCGACCTACGGGTGTCGAGTAGGGAAGAAGGTATGGCTGTCCACCCGGGATCTGCCCCTCCGGGTGGAATCCCGTAAACTGTCCCCCGATTTAACTGCCCATTTCCCGCATTATTAGCCACTCTGCTGTCCGCCTGCTGGCCAACCGGTGTACACGGTGAGGCGTCTCCTGAAGGTTCAACCTTGTGGCAAGGGATTCCAGTACCTGGTTGACCGGGAGGGGTACGGGCCGGAGGAGAGGTGATGTCTCCCTGCTACGGTCTCTGAGTTCCACCGCTGGAACCAGGTATGCCAGGTATGCACCCAGGTAGGAAGCCAGGTGGTGCACGTGGGGGGGTGGGGTACTGTCACACCCCCCTCCAGGTGTTGCCCATCTTCCTCATTATCCCCAGTGTATTTATCCCTGTGTTCTATGTTTGGCTGCTGCTAGTACTCTGGATTACCGAACTCTGCCTGCTCTGACCCTGAGCCTGCCTTCCGTCTTGTACCTTTGCCCCACTACTCTGGATTCCCAAACTCTGCCTGCTCTGACCCTGACCCTCTGACCCTGACCCTGCCTGCCGCCTTGTACACTGGCTACTCTGGATTCCCGAACTCTGCTTGCCCCTTACCTGTCTTTTGCCTGCCCCTGTTGGTATAATAAACATTTGTTATTCCAACGTTGTCTGCGTTCAGAAGGCGAATTGTGCCACAGTGCTCAATAGAACTAATAGGAGCTGGCAGAGTGAAAAATGCCTTAAAATAAGCCCTGATTTCTCGCGATTACTTCAAAATTACGGCAAGCAGCTGGGACATATGGTAATATTATGAAACTAGTTTTTATCAGGAGAAAAAGCGTTGTTAAAAATGTTTTGTCCAGACTAGTACTGGGTAGTTGACATATTGGAAGCACTGTGTATTTTTAAGTATATTTTCCTTCCATTCTGTCTAAAGTGGTCATTGGGTTAAGTGAGCTGACATTTTTTACTCTCACCCCCAGTTTGAACAGAGGATAGAGCAAGTGTAAGAAGTCCTCCATGTTGAAGCCAAAGTATGCTATGCAGTTATACTTACTCTAAGTACAGTGGACTGTAGTTAGTAAGCCTGAACGTCAGTGAACTGTGGTGTAATCAGGCTCAAGTGGTCAAGCGCGGTCGGTCAGGAGATAAGTGGTCGGATGGATGGCAGTGGCTTAGCGCCTCGTTAGTGTGTGTCTGCGTGTGTGTGTCTTGTTAGTAATAGGTCAGTGAACTGCTGTCCAAATTTCTAAATGGCCACCAGAGCTGTGTGTGTGTTTTACTATCAGACCACTGGGTTTGTCTGCATCTTCTCACTCAGGCTTGCTGTTTACTGCAGGAAATAGATAACCTTGTCTTTCAGTTTTATTTCAGGGTAACAAGACAGTAAAATATCCATATTTATCAGTTTGTTATTTACAATCAGTTATAAAGTGTGTGCTCTCGTTCTCCGTGGCCAACGTGAGTAAGTCAATTAAGCGTGTTAACCCTTGCAAGGCTGTCAGAACAGATGATTTCCTAAGCTGCATCCTCAGAGTATGTGCAGACCAGCTGGCTGGAGTGTTTACGTACATATTCAACCTCTCCACATCCCAGTCTGTTGTTCCCACTTGCCTCAAGATGTCCACCATTGTTCCTGTTGCCAAGTGAAGGTAACTGAGGTAAATTACTATTGCCCTGTAACACTTACTTCTGTCATCATGAAGTGCTTTGAGAGACTAGTTAAGGATCATATCTCCTCCACCTTACCCCACTACCGTGCAACTGGGTCCTAGACTTCCTGATTTAAAAAACCCTACTACGGATGTATTCCTGCACCTCCAGATTCTTTCATACAACGTGACACACCCTGAGCGGGTTCCTTCCTCTCCGGGCAACTGAGTTAGGAAGGATGCCTTTATCATTGTAGTGACTGGGTGTATTGATACGCAACCCATTAATAACTTGACCATGCTGAAAGGGATATATCTCTTCTTCTTTTTTTTTATCCATCCACCAATTGGTGCCCTTCTTTAGCGAGGCATTGGAAAAGCTCCCTGGTCTTTTTGGATGAATCTATGTTTGAAATTCACTGCTCGACTGAGGGACCTTACAGATAATTGTATGTATGGGGTACAGAAAAAAAACTCCATGGACGTTATGTGAGTTGTTAAGAACATTTGGACAAAGGGGTTGAATTCTTATTGACTCAAGACATTTTATCTTTTACATTTTTATTAACATTTCTAAAAACACATTTTCCACTTTGACAGTAAGGGGAATTATGTGTAGGCCAGTGACACACAATCTAAATGTAATCCATTTTAAATTCAGGCTGTAAAAAGTCAAGGGGTGTGAATACTTTCTGAAGGCACTGTAACTCTTCAGATGCTTTGTTCCATCCTCAGTATGGTCAGTAGTGTAGCAGTGTATTGTTATTGTGGTCCATGTGGCAGTTGTAGTGAAATATGAATGGAGGTAAATGAGAGCTACAGAGTATGAGTATACAGTATTTAAGAGGCATGAATTGTGGAGGATCCTACAGATCTATTGTCTGACAAGAAGAGAAGTGCTGCTGCTGGAATGACTGGCAGCTCCCCGTGTCCACTGGAAGGGAGAGGGGAAGGGAGGGATGGAGAAAGAGAGAGAGAATGCGGCGAAGTGTGTGTGTGTGCGTCCGTGTTTGTGCGCCTCCGTGCGTTCGTGTGCGTCCTTGTGTGTGTTGGATCAGGCCTGCCAGTGGAAGGCATTATCTCCAGGGAGGTCTCTACCAGAAAAGGAGAGGAGGAGAGGAATTGAATGATAGAACAGGGGTGGAAGAGAAACACATGGCTGCACGTCTCTGCATGTACACATAAAAAAAATATATATATGCATTTCTCACACTGTATCAGGAATATGTTTGGCATCCCTTATGGAATCCCTCACACACACACACATGCACCCACCCACACAGCAGCACATGTAGCCTATGCGAGTGAATATGATAGAGCTTCACTGTTTCAGCTGAAATATGCATTCATATATTTTTGTTATATATTTTTGATACCATACATCAACATTTAATGGTGCTGGGAGGGAGAAGAAGCGTCTTTATTCCAGTGAATGTACCAGATCTGTCACTGTGGGGAGAGAGAGTGTCATGGAAGTATGTCTTTCTTCAGGGTATCCATCGACGTGCTATGTTAATTGTCTTACCTTTTGTTCAGCTCCTATAGAGGAGAGAGATGGTTCCCATCTTCAGCTCTCCAGCTATGTTGTCTCAGCGTCATTCCAATCTATAATAACCCCCCTGTGTGAGTGTGTGTGTCATTCCTATCTCTGTATCATAGGTCGCATATGCATGTCTCTAGGTGTAGCTGCTGTGTGGTATTGTGTGGTGTGTTACAACTCTATTTTGTGGCATTGTATGAGTTTGTTTTTATCCCCGCGAAACAAAGCCAGGACTAGCATTCTCTGTGTCGAGATACGACGACACACAGGGAGTGTGAGTGTGTGGAGGCCGGGCTGCATGGCGAGAGACAGAGCTCTAGGCACACACACACACACACACACACACACACACACACACACACACACACACACACACACACACACACACACACACACCACCAGAGATAGCCCAAACCACTGCAGCTAAACCGCAAGGCCAATCCATACACACACATGCACGCACAGTATAAGACGAAGAGAGTACTTATTTGACCATTGGTGACTATGAGGCAGCACACCACTGACTTTAGATATGCCAATATCTGACCTATGTTTGCTGGTGATATGGTGGTAAGCCACTAGCAGCAGCAGTGAATAGGCATCTGCCTCACTCTTCTCTGTGTTGCCCATCTCAGAGAACGTCAATGGATAGTTCAACATGGAGACACACTGCCACCCGGTGGTTAGACATAGTACTGCATTTACAGTAATGCTTTAGATATATATATACTTTTGTACCAGTTTCCTCCAGCATCTTCACAAGGTCCTTTGCTGTTGTTCTGGGATTGATTTGCACTTTTCAAACCAAAGTACATTCATCCCTAGGAGAGCGGTATGACGGCTGCGTGGTCCCATGGTGTTTATACTTGCGTACTATTGTTTGTACAGATGAACGTGGTACCTTCAGTGTTTGGAAATTGCTCCAAAGGATGAAGCAGACTTGTGGAGGTCTACAATTTTATGTCTGAGGTCTCGGCTGATTTCTTTTGATTAACCCATGATGTTGAGCAAAGAGGCACTGAGTTTGAAGGTAGGCCTTGAAATACATCCACAGGTATACCTCCAATTGACTCAAATTATGTCAATTAGTCTATCAGAAGCTTCTAAAGCCATGACATCATTTTCTGGAATTTTCCAAACTGTTTAAAGGCCCAGTCAACTTAGTGTATGTAAACTTCTGACCCACTGGAATTGTGATATAGTGAATTATACGTGAAATAATCTGTATGTAAACAATTGGAAAAATTACTTATGTCATGCACAAAGTAGATTGACTTGCCAAAACTATAGTTTGTTAACATGAAATCTGTGGAGTGGTTGAAAAATGTGTTTTCATGACTTCAACCTAAGTGTATGTAAACTTCCGACTTCAACTGTATGTTCATAAATTGGTTAAAACACAGTTAACTTTCTACAACAAGATGTATGTCAAGAACAGCTCAAATAAGCAAAGATAAATGACAGTCTATCACTACTTTAAGACATGAAGGTCAGTGAAACTCAGAAAAAGTTTCTTCAAGTGCAGTTGCAAAAACCATCAAGCACTATCATGAAACTGGCTCTCAAGAGGACCGCCACAGGTAAGGAAGACCCAGAGTTACCTCTGCTGTCACACCCTGTTTCACCTGGTTTGCATGTCTCCAACCCCCTCCAGGTGTCGCCCATTTTCCCCATTTTCCCCTGTGCATTTATACCTGTGTTTTCTGTTTGTCTTGTCTCGTCAAGCCTATCAGCGTGTTTTTCCTGTACTCCTGTTTCTCTCTAGCCCCTGTTTTTCTAGTTTTTCTGGTTTTGACCACTGCCAGCCCTGAGCCTGCCTGCCGCTCTGTACCTTACTGACTCTTCCCTGCATTACGACCTCTGCCTGCCCTTGACCTGTCGTCTGCCTGCCCCGTTTTGTTAATAAACACCTGTGATTTGAACTGTCTGCATCTCAGTCTTATCCTGAGTTTTGATAGTATGAACTGGCCATGACTGACCCAGCAGACTCGGACCAGCTCCGCAGCTCCGTCTCCTCACAAGGAGCCACCATTTGAAGGCACAGGGACTTACTTTGAGGCCTTATGGAAGGAACGCCATGACCATGCCTTGAATACATTGCCGGAGCAATTCCGTGAATTATCTGTTAGGCAGCCAGCCCGACAGTAACCTCCCAGCCCCTCAGTAACCCCGCTGTCAGCAGCGAGTCTCCAAGCCACCCCGGCTTCCCGAGACCTCCTTCGGAACGCTTTGCTGGAGAGTCAGGAACCTATCAATCGTTTCTCTCCCAGTGTTCCCTAATCTTCGAGCTGCAGCCCTCGTCCTTCCCTTCCCTGCGGACACCTCGAAGACGGCGTACCTTATAACGCTGATGTCCGGGAGGGCTCTCGCCTGGGCTACAGCGGTGTGGGAACACAAATCTGCTGTGTGCTTCAGTCTGGAGGAGTTCATGGCTGAGGTGAAAAAAGTTTTCGATTCTCTGTTGTCCGGGAGAGAGGGTGCCCGGAAGTTACTCCAGCTTCGTCAAGACTCCCGTACTATGCGGTTGATTTCCACACGTTGGCTGCCGAGAGTGCCCGGTAACCCTGTTCAACATGTTCCTTGATGGATTATTGGAGGAGGTTAAAGATGAGCTCGCAGCCCGGGAGCTGCCTACGGATCTTGACTCGCTCATCGCCTTGACCATCCGGATCGATGGGCAGCTACGGGAACTTAAGAGGGAGAGGAGGTCTGATTCCGGTCCCACTCGTTCACCCTGGGATCCCACCTTGCCTCTGAGGAATTCCGAAAGCCACCGGCGTTTACATTCCCGAGAGAATCCAAGGTTACCCGAGTTCCCCTGAGAGTCTCCAGGTCTGCCGACTTGCCTCTTCCGGAGCCGATGCAACTCGGCAGAGCTAGGCTGTCTCCAGCCGAACGTTTACGCAGACTTAACACCAAGAGTTGTCTGTATTGCAGGACTAGCGGTCATTATGTGTCTACCTGTCCATTAAAAGACCAGGTTCATCAGTAGGTATGAGTTCTCTGGTGGGCTATACAGAGAATTGTCCTTCTCCCCTTACTCACA
This sequence comes from Thymallus thymallus, assembly GCA_023634145.1. Taxonomy (NCBI): domain Eukaryota; kingdom Metazoa; phylum Chordata; class Actinopteri; order Salmoniformes; family Salmonidae; genus Thymallus; species Thymallus thymallus. Next base: position 7,550,042 of record CM042392.1, on the reverse strand, counting down.
CCACTCTCCATGTCATCCTGCTGTGGGGCGACCAGTCGAAATCTCTCCGGGTTCTCATTGACTCTGGGGCCGAATGAGAGTTTCATGGACGCTACCCTGGTGTCAGAGCTGGGCATCCCCACTCAGCCCCTCTCCATTCCCATGAAAGTTAGAGTGCTGGATGGGCGCTCTATAGACAGTCACCCACAATACTACTCTTATCAACCTGCAAGTGTCAAGGAACCACAGCAAGTAAATGCAGTTCATGCTCGTCAAGTCTCCTCAGGTTCCCGTGGTATTCGGGTTTTCTTGGCTCCAGCGACACAATCCCCTTATCAACTGGACTGCTGGTGCTATCATGGGCTGGAGCCCATTCTGCCACGCCCATTGCCTGAAGTCGGTGCAGGCCTCTTCCTGTGGGCTTGGAAGAAGCCTCGGATCTCTCCGCCATTCCCGCAGAGTACCAGGACCTCTGGGAGGTTTTTAGCAAGGCCTGGGCCACTTCGCTTTCTCCACATCGGGATCGACCTTCTCCAGGGCACTACACCACCCTGGGGATGGCTGTACTTTCCCTCCTAAATGGTTCTCAAGTAGATTACCAAGAAAAGCTCATCCATTGTTTAAAAATTGCATTTTTGCCTTTGCCTTTCAATTATTTGAAAATGATATATATTTTTTAAGTATCTTTCTTTTTCAAACAAGTATTCCAGAGCTGACTACAATTTCAATTTTATCCCCCTGAAAAAATAGAACAAATATTACAACAAATATTATGGCTGAACTCAAATCTGCTGGTTGATAAAATACCTGTATTTATGGGAAAATGTATGTTTGAAGGTTATTTTGTTTTTAAATTATATTGTAAATTGGAATGGTAGAGTTATGTCTTTCATGGAGTTATCAGAATTGTATGGGAAGGTCTGCTCAATCCAAGATAACAACCAACTGATTACAGCATTAACCCAAAAATGTAGGAGGCAGGTGGCAGCGGGACGAGGTAGGGAACTGTTCTGTCTGCCCAATATAAAGGATCAAAACTGGCAGAGGAATAAAAATATTATAAATAGGAAAGTATACCAGCTTCATTTGAGGACCAGGATGTTGACACCTGTGCCATCAGGTAACCTGTTTCTGGTCGCAGGTTCAGGAATGGCTGAAAATGCATAACATTGATCTAAAATTGACCCTAGAAATAGTACTGTTGGGAGATCTGGAGAGACCGGGTCAGTCAATTACCAATATACTAATACTCTTAGTAAAAGTATTTATCTTAAACTCTATTGAATTCTATTCAATTAGATAGATGGGAATTGTATGTGAAACATCTCAGCATAATTAAGATATATATGATGCGTAGAAATCCGAAGAGGGTGGCCAGCATAGATAGGTGGGCGGGGCTTAGGGAAGCTGGATGTGGAATTGGAGACAAGTGGGAGTGGCTTGGTAGGGGATAGAATGACGGTCAAAGATAAAAGTATTTGAAAAATAAAGTCAAAATAAAACATAATAAAAAGTATGCTTGAATGACACTGAGGGGCAGTGTTTTTATAGTTAATGCCAGTTTGCCTGAGAATGATGCCGTGCAGGTGTTTGTACACATGCATATACACACATTCTCATTCAAATGCACACATGTGCACATACACGGACACACACACATGTAAATAGTGCCATACATGCACTCCAACATATTCAGTTGGTCTTGCTGTTATGATGTTTGTCGTCCCTGATGTCTTTTGTTTTTTTGAGTTGTTGTTTTCTGTTTTCATTTGTCTTTCTCTTTTTTCTCTTTTGTTCATTTTGTTGGTTGTTGTGTGTGGGGGGGTCTAGGATGGTTGTTATGTGGGGTGGTGGGGGGGACTGTGTGGGGGGGTCTATGATGGTTGTTGGTGCATTGGGGTGGTGGGGGGGGGACTGTGTGGGGGGGTCTAGGATGGTTGTTGGTGCATTGGGGTGGTGGGGGGGGGACTGTATGGGGGGGTCTAGGATGGTTGTTGGTGCATTGGGGTGGTGGGGGGGGACTGTGTGGGGGGTCTAGGATGGTTGGAGGGGCAGCTCTTGGGGAACTGTGAGGGCGATCTTGGAGGGCTGGTGGCCTGGCGGTGGGGAGCTTGGGCCGGTGGCTGATGGATCACTGGTTCGGGTCCCCGTTATTGACCTTGTGGGAGATCTGTCGACGTGCCCTTGAGCAGGGTGTTGACCGTAGTTGCTTCTGTGTGTCTGTTAGATGACTAATGTGATGTAGTTGTTGTGCGGCTTCACTGCAAATATATACTCTAAGATCCTTAGCCCCTCTGCTGTTCGTCTTCTGTTGCCCGCACCCTCCGTAAACATCCCACTTTTCATGTATCAAAGATTGATCCTCTGTCTCAGAGCCCTCTGTCTCCTCTTTCCAGTGGGACTATGATTTGTTTTTCAACAGGACCATAACCCAAAATAAACCTCCAGGCTGTTTAAGGGCTATTTGGCCTAAGAAGGAAAGTGATGAAGTGCTGCATCAGATGACCTGGCCTCCACAATCACCCAACCTCAACCCAATTGAGATGGTTTGGGATGAGTTGGACCGCAGAGTGAAGGAAAAAAAGCCAACAACCGCTCAGCATATGTGGGAACTCCTTCAAGACGGTTGGCAAAGCACATCCAGGCAAAGCTGGTTGAGAGAATGCCAAGAGTGTGCAAAGCTGTCATCAAGGCAAAGGGTGGCTACTGTGAAGAATCTAAAATCTAAAATATATATATTTTAATTTGTTTGACACACAAAAAATAAAGAAAAACCCTTGAATGAGTAGATGTGTCCAAACTTTTGTCTGCTACTGTACAACAACCTATACTTCTGATCAATGGAAAATATTGGAAAGCAACGGGCAGATACAAAAGTAACATAACAATATACTGTATACAAAAAACATAATTTGACACTTTCATTGTTGTGTGTTCTTATATGTTGACAAAAAGTAATGCAGAACATCTCTAGCCATCTATTCATAGTGCAGAACTGTCTTTTGAACCTCCATATTTACTACAACATTCAATTATTTTGAAGACCTATCAAAATGAAAGGTTTTTGCAATGGAGCCTAAAGCAAAATGTCAGGTTGCAAGCCGTTCAAAATAAACAGCAGAAATCCCAAGTGGAGCATTCTTTGATAAGATCAGGACAGGAAGGTTCTCAGCCATGACATTGGTCGCCTATATGAGTCTCTCCACCATGTTGGGTGATGGGTTTGGAACTGGGCCCAGGCCAGTGAGTGTGTCTCCTATATGAGTCTCTCATTGGAACAATGTTGGGACAGTGGTGAGTGTTGAGTGGTGGGTTTGGAACTGGCCTCAGTTTTCTATATGAGTTTCTCCATGGGTGGCGGCTGTGCTATGTTCAACATCCTCTTTCTCCTGTCGGCTGGGGCTGTAAGTGCCGTGGGTGGCCCTCCAGTTCAGCGCCCCCACCAGGCCCACGGAGGTACTGACCAGGGCCAGCAGCAGCACAGACTGACTGACAGCAACAGGTCAGAGGTTAGACCCTCAGAGGTCAACTGGAGGGGGAGACGGATGGAGGAGGGGGGAGGAAGAGGAGGAGGTACAAGCAGGAACAACGTAAATCATTGATTAAAAGGTGCAAAAGTACATTAACAGCAAAAAACTGGTCAGGCCAGGGAAGGAAGGAACATAAGCTGTTCAGCATCATGAGGGATGTGTCCCCGAGCCCGTAGGCAGTAGAGCTGGTATCAAGGACTGACCCAGGCTGGGTAGGAGACTGGAGTCTCTGAGGGGTGAACCCTGCCTCCATCTGCAGCTGCTCACAGATTTTGGCTGCGTCTAACGCCAGCACCAGCAACAGGACTATCATCATGCCAACCACACACGGCGCCAGCTCCGCCGCCATGTGCAAGCCAACTGGAGTACGCTCCGTCTGAGGAGCATCACACACATGCAGGGTCGCATCAACACACCCAAGACACCGAGAAACACACGCATACTGTGTAAACACAATCCAAATCCAAACCACAGACAACCATCGTCAGGGCTGATCAAACAATACAAAATCATAGCATTTTCCTAATGACCGAATATGTAAGTGAAATCATAATTATTTTTGATACATTGATTCCCAGCAATTTGTGTTGTATATGATTGATTTTGACAAAGTGAAGTATGCCCATCATACTGAGCCATTGTCAAAATGCACTTACAACTGTCATATTGCCTGGTGTCATATTGGAGCCATGCTGAGGAGCTGCTGGGATATAATTATGACACAGAGAAAGAGTTAGCAACATGCCCTTGTGGTGCTACTGTAAAACATTCCTTAATACAATAATAAACACCACTACAAAATCCTGAAATAATGCTACGTTAATGTCTTGTTTAAACAATAATCGGTTGTTTGTTTACCTCTCTGTTTAAACAATAAATCGGTTGTTTACCTGTCCGATGAGAAGGGTTTACTCTCAGAGTGAATGTAACACAGAGTACCCAGACCCAGAGAATTCCACAGCCAAGGGTCTTCATCAGTCAAAGGTTCAGTACTCTACTCTCTGCATTCTAAGCAGTTTCTATGGCAGAGCAAGCCCACACACACGGTCTATCCCTACTGCAGCTACAGAGTGTGCCTCTCAGCACCTAGGTGTCTGACTGGTAGATGTGTCCTGTACTGCATGCCTATATATACAGTATACCTGTGTGTGTGGCGGTCTCTAGATGAACGAGCATCTCTGCCAGTTAAGCTGCCCTCATGCATTTCTGTGAAACAGTCCCAATCTGCTGGTACGCCCCCAGATCTCTGCTGAGTTGCACTTCAGATGGGGAAACAGGCTGCTTTTAGCTGGCCAAGCACTATCTTTCTCTAGCAGCCATGCCACACAGCTCACCGGCAAACCCATGGAGTACTTACACCCATGGGTCTATACGTACGTACAAAAACAGACACACACATAGACACACACACACACCTCTGCCCGGGACGTACGTACACAAGTCTATGACCAGTGGAATAACTGTTGGCAAGTGTAGGTTGGAGCACTCTGAAACTGTGACAAGAGAGGTAAAGTCATGGCAGAGTGCTGAAGTGACATTTCTCAGGCCAGTTTTGTGAGTAGAGTGGCAGCTTCAGTGGTTGACTTTCCACTGTCACCAGCCCTAGAGCAGTGACAGCTACAGGACACTTCCCACTGGGCACAGACGTTTATTTTTGATTTACATTTGATTGAGTTGTCAACTAACGTGAATTCAACAAAACATTTCACCATGCCATTGGATTTAGGTTTAAAGTGGGGTGAAAAAAATGACTTTTTTGCAATCCAATCAGTTTTCCATGTATATTCAATGTCATTACATATATTTATTTTTTGTTGAAATTACGTGGAAACTACGTTGATTCAACCAGTTTTTTGCCAAGCAGGTTGGTTTGGAGCCATTTCTGATGGCAAGCTAGAGCCATCCAAATTTCTCCAAAACCAACTGCTTTATTTTCCTAGAACATTGAGACTGAGAAACAATTACGTCCCTGACTGGATAAATGAAGAGGTAGTGAAAGGGGGATAAACAACACATGAGGATGAAAAGACAGGAAATGTTTATTTGAAGACAGTCAGTGGTTTTAAGAAGTAAGACATGACAGAACACCTCAGAATGGACACACCCATCGAGAGCGAGATACATTACCAAAAGTATGTGGACACCTGCTCGTCGAACATCTCATTCCAAAACCATGAGCATTAATATGGAGTTAGTCCCCCCCCTTATGCTGCTATAAAAGCCTCCACTCTTCTGGGAAGGCTTTCCACCAGATTTTGGAACATTGCTGCGGGGGACTTGCTTCCATTCAGCCACAAGAGAATTAGTGAGGACAGACACTGATGTTGGGCAATTAGGCCTGGCTCGCAGTCGGTGTTCATTGAGGTTGAGGCCAGGGCTCTGTGCAGGCCAGTCAAGTTCTTTCACACCGATCTCGACAAACAATTTCTATATGGACCTCGCTTTTTGCAAGGGGCATTGTCATGCTGAAACAGGAAAGGACATTCCCCAAACTGTTGCCACAAAGTTGCAAGCACAGAATTGTCTAGAATGCCATTGTATGCTGTACTGTTAAAATGTCCCTTCACTGGAACTAATGGGCCTATCCCGAACCATGAAAAACAGCCCAATACATTATTCCTCCTCCACCAAACTTTACAGTTGGCACTGCCAGATGGTGAAGCGTGATTCATCACTCCAGAGAAAGTGTTTCCACTGCTCTAGAGTCTAATGGTGGCGAGCTTTACACCACTCCAGCCTACGCTTGGCATTGCGCATGGTGATCCTAAGCTTGTGTGCGGCTGCTCGGCCATGGAAAACCATTTCATGAAGCTCCCGACGAACAGTTATTGTGCTGATGTTGCTTCCAGAGGCAGTTTGGAACTCGGTAGTGAGTGTTGCAACCGAGGACAGACGATTTTTACACGCTTCAGTACTCGGTGGTCCCGTTCTTTGAGCTTGTGTGGCCTTCCACTAGACATTTCCACTTCACTTACAGTTGACCGGGGCAGCTCTAGCAGAGCAGAAATTTGAATAACTGACTTGTTGGAAAGGTGGCATCCTATGATGTTGCCACGTTGAAAGTCACTGAGCTCTTCAGTAAGGCCATTCTATTGTCAATGTTTGTCTATGGAGATTGCATGACTGTGTGCTCGATTTTATACACCTGTCAGCAACGGGTGTGGCTGAAATAGCCAAATCCATTCATTTGTAGGGTGTCCACATACTTTTGTATATACTGTATAGTGTACATATAGACAGACAGATAGATTACAGAAAAACAGAGAGGTGGATATATATAGAGACATACAGACAGAGAGATGGACATAGAGACAGACAGGTATAGACAACAGAGAACATGTGACAGAATTTTGATTGGTTTAAAATGTATAAACTGTAGGTGTGATTCGCTGCCTTAAAGGGCCTAGGGGAATCCCTCTAGCTACACCACTTACAGTACAATATAATGCTACCTGAGCTGTGTTATTTTAGGAACATCGCCCAAAGGATATCATATTGTCATATCTAACAGAGAGCATATTCAAAAGTCACATAACTTTTTTTAAATATCTGCTGCCCATAAAAAACGTGTTGTTTTAAGGCACATAAAACATCTCTGTGAAAAGAAAAGGAAGATAATACATTTAAATTTGTCTCACCTGAACAATAGAAAATACAATTAAAACCTATAGCTAAGCTGTAATTTTACACTCAGAGACATTAAGTCAATTTCTCATTGGCCCTGTTCAGGAACAAGCCCTACTGTTTCTTAATTCAAGTACTTAGTGGTCAGCTGTCACAGCTGGATTCAACCCATAAACATTGGGTTTAAAGAATCCTCTCTGCTAACCCCAGTGGTACTCTAATACACAGACACACAGATAGAACATAGCTGTTTTTCATTGAACAGGCATTTAACCCCGAAACACCCATCAAGTCTCAAGCTTACAAACGCACATGCACAAACAAATGCACCCACACACACACACAGGATGAGGGTCAGATATAGCATTATCTCTCCCCTCCAATCCAACCCTTCCTTCTTTTTCCCTTCTGTATCCTTCTCTTTTCTCTATCTCCCTCTTTCTCTTACCGGTGTCCAGTGAAGCCGGGTAGACAGTCACAAGACAGGTCTCTCTCAGTTCAGTCCCCTGCTTTGAAGCAGACACAGTTTCTGGTCTCATCCACACAGACAGACACTGGCAGCTTGGGCCTACTGATGAGAGAAAATAGGCACTCTCCTCTAGAGTGTGTGTGTGTGTGTGTGTGTGTGTGTGTGTGTGTGTGTGTGTGTGTGTGTGTGTGTGTGTGTGTGTGTGTGTGTGTGTGTGTGTGTGTGTGTGTGTGTGTGTGTGTGTGTGTGTGCATGAGAGATTTAGATGGGAGGGGGAAGGGCATTGTCTTGCTTCCGGTAGCGTGGTTGAGCGTAGCAGAAACACTACCTGACGTTAGATAATGGGGGTCAGGGGTTATCGGGTGACTACAGGATTTGGGGGGAGATCAGGATAATGACATTTAGATCCCTGACTGCTCCTCAAGTACAGGACATTAAACCACTAAAATAGGACGTTAAAACCTAATGGACTGTCCTGCTCTGATGGACTTACAACGTCCGGATATGTAAGAGGAAAACACTGGGGCTGGTTGTTATTGCATTTCTACAAATAGGTGGGGGAGGGAGGGAGGGAGAGAGAGAGAGAGAGAGGGAGGGAGGGAGGGAGGGAGGGAGGGAGGGAGGGAGGGAGGGAGGGAGAGAGAGAGGGAGGGAGGGAGAGAGAGGGAGGGAGGGAGAGAGGTGGAGAGGGAGAGGGGGGGGGGGAGAGGGAGGGAAGGAGGGAGGGAGAGGGAGAGGGAGGGAGGGAGGGAGGGGGAGAGAGGGAGGGAGGGAGGGAGGGAGGAAGGGGGAGAGAGAGAGAGGGAGGGAGGGAGGGAGGGAGGGAGAGAGAGGGAACAATACATAGAAGATTAAAACTTTCCATTAAAGATAGACATCTTGTCTGAAACTTTAGCTTACTGAGGGAGGTTGTTTCAAAAACGTCCTTGTGAAGGAGCGATGTGAGAGAATGTGTGTCAGCGAGAAAGAAAGAGAGAGTGTTGGTAGTGCATGTAAGAGAGCGTGTGTGTTTACAAGATAAATGGATGGAGGCATTCCCTCGATGATGCTCCAAGGCAAACGGGAGATGAGAGGCAGTAGCACTGAACCACCAGGGAGATAAATACACTACACACAGTACACTACAGTGACATACTACAACAGTGTTACTACACAGACTACAGCGACACACTAGAGCCATATATGACGTTAAGTAGAACAGAAATGCTACAACTAAAACACACAGTTCATGCATGGTTTAAGTGCTTTACAGAGATCTGAACATTTACATGGTTGCCTTTCTCCTTACTGTGTTGTAAAGCTAAAAGGAAGTCCCGCTGGTGTACTATTGCTTTGGTGAATTTGCATTGAGATCCTTTGATTATGCTTTTATCTCATTGAAATGTTCAAAATGCAGAATCCATGTTTTCAAAAGATAAAATATTGTTTTCTGATGTTATTGTTTCAACTGTTGGTTATTTGAGTCTATTTAAAGTCAAATTGTGTTTAAACTCAAAGGGACTGCAACTTTGGAATACTAAAAGGAACAACAATTTGGTGAACATTTTTCAAAATGAGGTGACTGTTTAGTTATGTGTTCATTCCTTTGTATAAAAATAAATATTCCATTCCTGACCCCACCCATGTGACTCACTTGCAGTAAGGTCCGGTGTAGTTCTCAGCACACAGACAGTCATACTTGTCCACTCCATGTAGACATGTGCCTCCATGAGCGCATAGATGGTTCTCACACACATCCACCTCCTCCTCACAGTCCACCCCAGTGTAGCCAAACTCACAGGCACACTCATATGCCAGCCCCTGAACACTGCAGTTGCCATGGATACAGGGGTTGGAGGCACTGGTGTCTGTGTTGCGCTCACAGCGGCGTCCGGTCCAGCCCTCCTCACAGCTACAGTTGAACAGGTTCCAGAGGTCCTGACAGCTGCCTCCGTTCATGCAAGGGCTGGGCTGGGCTGGCACACTGGGCCTCCACTGCACCCGCTCTTGGGTGGGTTTGGGGATGTCCGAAGGAACTGCTCCTCCTGAGTCCGGGGCATGTTGACTTCTGAGGGGCTGTAGTAACGCAGGGCGATGCCCCCCACCTCCGCAGTACCCAGGCACCCCGCTAGGCTCCATCATGCCTTGGGCCCCAGCCCCCCCAGCTGGATGTCCACCCCCTCCCTGAGGAAGTCCAGGTTGCACCCTTTGCTGCTGGAGGTCCCAGCTTCTTCCACCTCCTTATCCAGCACTAGGGTCCAGCAGGACGCCTCTGCCCAGGGGGTGACCATGAAGAGGGGGACGCCGTCCTGCACAGACACCGTCACAAGCTCCGGCCCACGCTCGGCGTGCAGGATGGCGACGTGGCGTTTACGGGTGCGCAGGCTGATGGAAATGCTGGCCAGGCTACGTTGGATACGGCCGTTACCGCGGTAAGACAGCACACTGCTGTCGTCAAGGAAGGAAGCGTTGGAAAAGCCTGGGGAGGAAAAGAAGGGATAGGTATGTAAACATGTGGTCATTTAATAAAGGCTGTAACACTCAGGATCAGTCCAAAATCTGATGGAATATGGAACATGGAATAAAAAAATATTCATTGTGCTGGGGAAATGTAGATTGGTCTTTTATTTTCCCCAGCACAAGGTGCACCTCTGTAATGATCGTGCTGTTTAATCAGCTTCTTGATATGCCACACCTGTTAGTTGGATGGATTATCTTGGCAAAGGAGAAATGCTCACTAACAGGGATGTAAACACATTTGTGTCTACATTTGAGAGAAATAAGCTTTTTGTGCGTATGGAACATTTCTGGGATCTTTTATTTCAGCTCATGAAACATGGGACCAACACTTTACATGCTGCATTTATATTTTTGTTCAGTATACATGATTCATAGTATCATACACATGGATTTGGGATGGATATGGAGAGTGAGAGAGAGTGAGATCAGGGTTCGTACAGACAGTGGAAAGTCAAATTCAAGGACGTTCAAGTACTTTTTCAAGCAATAATATTTATTTACAAGGACCATCAATTTTCAATAGTTCATATCATGCAATTGTTTCTAGTCGCCACCAGATGGCAGTATATCACCACAACCTCCAATCTTTGAAATTGTTGCAAGTTGCTTTTATATATTTTTTTCAGTGTACATGCTAATAATATTAAATTGTCTATATATTTAAATTGTCTTTATATTTACAAGTTTTGATCCCACATGCTCCCCAACACATAATGACATGAAAGTGAATTCTAACAGCGTAAAAGGCCCTTAGTTGACTCTACAATGTTGTATTCTATACCCATTTGAAGAGAAACAAGTTATTCATGTGTTTGATAAGATTAAAGATTCTCTCAAGGGACCCTATTTAGATTTTAGGGGGCCCCACATGGGTCCCCGAACCCAAGTTTGTGAACCACTTTGTTACTAACCTCTCTCCCTGCTTGCTTCAATGCTTCCTCTCTCTGTGTATCTCCTTTGCAGTCTGACTCACCACCTTCTGTCCCACTACTCTCCGTAAAGAAAACCTATTTCGTTATGAGAACTTATAGTAGCCCATCTTTTGATTATAGCTAGCTTAATTTCAGTCGACTGCTCCTGCTGAGGTCTGGCTCCGTTCAATGTTAACTTCTAACTTTATCCTTATAGCCAGCTAGTTAAAGCTAGCTACCTGGCTAACAGCCAGAGCCCTTGAGCTACCTAGCTAGCTAGACATCTGATTGAAATATCAGCGACTATTTAAGAGTTGTACACTCATTCTTTGAGAGTTAGGTAGCGGTCGAGGGATTAAAAAAAAAAATGTAATCCTTGGTCTCTCTGTCACTTGCCACTGTAGGTCTAGTCTGAGGTAGTTTGTTTCGTCTCTCGGCCTATGAGTTTCCCCGTTGAACAGAGTGTTGAATGAATGCGCTGCTAACAAGGCAAATACGAGGGAGCAGGCAAAAATATAGAGCATAAATGAATAATTCACAGTGGCAACCCGTCATTCATGGTAGGTGAGGCAGAGTAAGGCAGCTCCAAAATGCAGCCAGCAGAAAATACAGAGCGTAGGGGTTGGTAAAGGTCTTTAGTTACGCCGTGATTGGCTCAGTGTTCTGTCAGTCATGGGGACACTACGTCACGGCAAAATCTCGAAAATGTAAGCTTCTTGGGTGCTGCCATAGGCTCAAGGTCATTGGCCAAAGATAAAATTATGTCAAATCACGTTATATCTACTGTAGCTTTGATTGGACTGATTATGTCAAATCCTTTTCAATCCCTGTCATATGAACAGAAATTTTGAAGAGAAATTATAGATAAAACGTATCGGTGCTCATCAGCCATCAGCCAGACATAAACATTACACAACAAGTTGGAAATCGCAAATTCACCAATGAGTGGTTTGGAAGGATTCAGTGGCAGACTGCAAGCATTGCAAAGCAATCACTAGCCTGCTATTCAGTGGAGCGGGTGTGTGGTCCAAGTCTGGGTTTAAGGGTCTCTTTTCGAGGCTTAAAAGGATAAGAATTCAACACGATGGGCCAGAAAAGGTTGAATACAATGCCCATGCTATCAATTCCCGCATGACTTCTGCCGTGTTCAAAACAACTGGAAACTCAGAACTGGGATATCTCAGACTTCAGTGAGTTCAAGACAACTGGGAACTCTGAAAAAAACGAGCTCTGTCTGGGAAAATGCATTTTGAATGGTCATCCAATTCTGAATTCCAAGTCGGGAACTCAGGCCTCTTTCTAGAAGTCCGACCTGAAAATCACTAACATCATGATTCAACCTTTTCCGAGTTCCCAGTTAAAAGCACAATAAATACAGAGAATGCCAGACTTTGATGACAAAGTTTGATGGAAAAATTTGCCAATGAAGGAACGACGCGTCACCTTTCTGTTCAAGTGAGCACAGCACAACAAGATGAGTCCAAAAATATGTTATATGCTGCTGTTTAAATTATGTAATACAATGCTTTCGGAAAGTATTCATACCCCTTGACTTTTTCCACATTTTGTTACGTTACAGCCTTATTCTACAATGGATTAAATATATATTTAATGTATTTACATAAATATTCAAACCCTTTACTCAGTACTTTGTTGAAGCACCTTTGACTACAAGCTCGGCACACCTGCATTTGGGAAGTTTCTCCCATTCTTCTCTGCAGATCCTCTCAAGCTCTGTCAGGTTGGATGGGGAGCGTCGCTGCACAGCTATCTTCAGGTCTCTCCAGAGATGTTTGATCGGGTTCATGTCCAGGCTCTGGCTGGGCCACTCAAGGACATTCAGCGACTTGTCCAGAAGCCACTCCTGCGGTTTTCTTGGTTGTGTGCATAGGGTCGTTGTCCTGTTGTAAGGTGAACCTTAGCCCCAGTCGGAGGTCCTGAGAGGTACATCTCTCTGTACTTTGCTCCGTTCATCTTTGCCTCGATCCTGACTAGTCTCCCAGTCCCTGTCACTGAAGAACATCCCCATAGCATGATGCTGACACCACGCTACACCATAGGAATGGTGCAAGGTTTCCTCCAGGCGTGACGCTTGGCATTCAGGCCAAAGAGTTCAATCTTGGTTTCAGAGAGAGTCTTTTGGTAAACTCCAAGCGGGCTGTCATGTGCCTTTTACTGAGGAGTGGCTTTCATCTTGCCACTCTACTATACAGTATATATTTTTTTATTTTTTTATTTAACAAGACAAGTCAGTTAAGAACCTGGACGACGCTGGGCCAATTGTGTGCTGCCCTATAGGACTCCCAATCATGTGATACAGCGTGGATTCGAACCAGGGACTATAGTGACGCCTCTTGCACTGAGATGCAGTGCCTTAGACCGCTGCGCCACTCTTCAACCCCGTTACAGTATTCAACCCCTGTCTCAACCCCGTCACATGACAATATTGGTTAAATAAAATGGCAAAGGTGAATAAATATGAGCTCAGTATGAAATGTAAAGGACAATCACAAGAATATTAGATTTATGTTAAAATTCTGAATTGAAAGCATTTTTTTATTTAAATGATGAGCCCGCTGACACATAATGTGTCTATTTCAGGGTTTAGTATAGCAACATTCTAAAATTTTACATACATTTGATATTTATAGTAATTTAATTGGTTTAGTGGACATGAGCATTAGGTAAATATTGATTTTATAACAAGTATCTTTTATAATCATATTCAGACAACTTCAATATTGTCTGTGACGGGGTTGAAGATAAATGGTGTCCATGTCAGACAAAATGTTTTTTTGAAGGTTTAATATGTTCTTAATGTTGTGAAGGTTTAATATGTACTTAATGTTGTGAAGGTTTAATATGTACTTAATGTTGTGAAGGTTTAATATGTACTTAATGTTGTGAAAGTTTAATATGTACTTAATGTTGTGAAGGTTTAATATGTACTTAATGTTGTGAAGGGTTAATATGTACTTATTGTTGTGGGGTGTTCAGAAAATGCATTTATTCTAGTAAAAAAAAAAGTATTAAAAAAATATTATTACAGCAGCCCAAGAATGACCCATGTACCACTGACCCTAACTGGGCCCTATGGCTGTGTTTACACAGGCAGCCCAATTACGTACGTAACAGCACTTCCAATTAACACCCTTACCCTCACCATTTAATTTTATTGTGTGGGATTGGTGACATATGTGGCTGTCAAACGCAATGATGACGAGTGAGATAATGAATGCTGAGAATGGATCGGAAGGGGCAGGCTAGTCCAGGACTGGATCTGACTGATCTGCTCTACGCTTTCTCTGTTATGTAGGCCTATTAAGGATGTTCTACTTTATATAATGAATATGAATTCGGAGGGCAGAAATTATATAAAGTTATTAAATATTAAAGCGTTAGACCTCTCACTAAAGGCTTCAGTCATACAAAATGTATACTTAAATCCGAAATGGTTCTCTAGCAGATCAGTAAGAACCCATGTTCAAGAATGGCCTATTTACCTTAATTTAGATTACAACCTCTCACTTTCGGTTATTTAAAAATTAAATAATCTCCAAAACAAAAAACAAGTCATAGAAAGTTTAATCCACCAGAAAAGACAACAAATATTAGGACTAGTGTAGTTATGTCACTCTGCTCTACTCAAAATTACAACCAACTAATTGCAGCATTAAATGGAAGAGGGAAGTGGAATGGGGAGAAAGTAAGGAACTTGTCTGTCTCCCTGCATTTAAGACCAAAATTGGTTAAAGAAAATTGTGATAAATAAAAAAAGCCATACCAGTTTAATTTAAGGACCAAAATATTGACAGCTGTGCCATATAGATTGCAAAATAGTAGGGAAGAGATTTTCGATGTACCGATTGAATGGCACATGGTTTATGAATGACGCTGGATTCAAAACTTTATTTTTCAATTTAAATTATAATAAAAAAATGTTTCAACCAATAGAATGTTATATACATTCCATTCGGAAAGTATTCAGACCCCTTCCCTTTTACCACATTTTGTTACGTTTCAGCCTTATTCTAAAATTAATTAAATACATTTTTTTCATCATCAATCTACACACAATACCCCATAATGACAAAGCGAAAACAATGTTTAAAAAAACAACAACATAAAAACCTTATTTACATAAGTATTCAGACCCTTTGCTATGAGACTCGAAATTGAGCTCAGGTGCATCCTGTTTACATTGATTATCCTTGAGATGTTTCTACAACTTGATTGGTCCACCTGTGGTAAATTCAATTGATTGGACATGATATGGAAAGGCACACACACACACCTGTCTAAATAAAGTCCCACAGTTGACAGTGCATGTCAGAGCAAAAACCAAGTCATTTGGTCTAAGGAATTGTCCTTAGAGCTCCTAGACAGGATTGTGTCAAGGCACAGATCTGGGGAAGGGCACAAAAACATTTCCGCAGCATTGAAGGTCCCCCAAAACACATTGGCCTCCATCATTCTTAAATGGAAGAAGTTTGGAACCACCAAGACTCTTCCTAGAGCTGGCCACCTGGCCAAACTGAGCAATCGTGGGAGAAGGGCCTTGGTCAGGGAGGAGATCAGGAACCCGATGGTGAATCTAACAGAGCTCCAGAGTTCTTCTGTGAAGATGGGAGAACCTTCCGGAAGGATAACCATCTCTGCAGCACTCCACCAATCAGGACTTTATGGTAGAGTGGCCATACGGAAGCCACTCCTCAGTAAAAGCTAAATGACAGCCCGCTTGGAGTTTGCCAAAAGGCACCTAAAAGACTCTCAGACCATGATAATCTCTGGCCTGATGAAACCAGGATTGAACTCTTTGGCCTGAATGCCAAGCGTCACGTCTGCAGGAAACCTTGCACCAACCCTACGGTGAAGTATGGTGGTGGCAGCATCATGCTGTGCGGATGATTTTCAGCGGCAGGGACTGGGAGACTAGTCAGGATCGAGGGAAAGATGAACGGAGCAAAGTACAGAGAAATCCTTGATGAAAACCTGCTCCAGAGCGCTCAGGACTTCAGACTGGATCCAAGGTTCACCTTCCAACAGGAGAACGACCCTAAGCACACAGCCAAAACAATGCAGCAGTGGCTTTTGGACAAGTCTCTGAATGTCCTTGAGTGGCCCAGCCAGAGCCCGAACTTTAAGCATCAGCTGTCAAAGCTGCTTATCGATCACCTGTATATATATATTTTTTTTTAAACTTCCGCTCATTTTGCACTACAGTATCTCTATTTGCACATCATCAATTGCACATTCCATCATTCCAGTGATTATGCTAATCTGTAATTTATTTTGCCACTATGGCCTATTTATTGTCTTCCTAACCTTACTGCATTTTGCACTACATTTGCACTCTGTATATAGATTTTTCTATTGTGTTATTGACTGTACGTTTGTTTATTTCCCATGTGTAACTCTGTATTGTTTTTTGTCGCACTGCCTTGCTTTGTCTTGGCCAGGTCGCAGTTGCAAATGAGAACTTGTTCTCAACTGACCTACCTGGTTAAATAAAGGTGAAATAAAAAAATAAAAATAAAACTTGAACCCGATCGAACATCTCTGGAGAGACATAAAAATGGCTGTGCAGCGACGCTCCCCATCCAACAATTTAATAAAATTTTAGAATAAAGCTGTAACGTAACAAAATGTGGAAAAAGTAAAGCGGTCTGAATACTTTCTGAATGCACTGTATATATATTTTCAAAAAATATATATGGAGACAATTACATTGATGGAAGCCACAATCTATCTGCAATATTAAAGCTGATCTATCCGGTATGTAGCTATGCATGTAATGGACCAAAATGAACCCTTTAAATTAAAGGAGATCTTGGCGTCTCCCATGGACTACACCTTATACTCAGCACCCCAATCCACTCTGTCCACTCATTCCTCCATTGTTACCCTCAGCGCAGTCCTGTCCTTCATATGGCCGGGTGCACTGGCACTGGTAGCTATGCGACAGGTTGGTGCCCTGTCCTCTGTTCTGACAGGGATTATCTTGGCATCTGTCCCTCTGGCTGCAGCCTACAGTCACGTTCACCGCCAAGTCGCTTAGCCACTCCTCCGGAACCACCAGCTAGGACTCCACAAACACGTCCAGCAGACAGCCGATGAAGGCTGGGACCGGGACCAGAACCACACCTGCCTCCATCACCCAGCAGATGAAGGTGTTCTGGAAGGGAGACTCTAGACTCAACCTGGGCTTCCCTCTCACAGTCATGTTTCTGATAGACTCCGCCATCCAGGAGCCTGATGCTGAGTAGGCCGTCCACCAGCACGGCCTCCACAGAGTGCCACCCCCCATCAGTCATGTTAAGGGGGATCTCCAGTGTCTGGTTAAGCTGCAGGGCCTCTCCCTCTGCCTCTCCCTCCTCAGGCTGAGTCTCAGATGGCACCCCAGCAGCTCCAGACACAGGACCAGCCTTCCACTGCCCCGCTGGAAGAGCACGGCCCTGGGCAGCACTGCCCGGAAGCTCAGGGTGATGTTGCAGGAGGCCTCTGTGGCCATCATGGGTCTCTGCAGCAACAGGTAGCTGCTCTGCTCGAAGGAGAAGGCTGTGGGGGTCTGGCAGAGAGGCCCGGTGTGGCCCGACGGGCAGTGGCAGGAGTAGCCATGATGCCAGTCGCGCAGGAATGGAGAGCAGGAGCCCTGGTTCTGACACTCATGGCCCTCGCAACCCACCAAGGCTTCGCTGCAGTTCTGGCCCCCATACAGGAACTCATCTAGGCTCTGCTGGCAGAAGTGGCACACATAGCCCCCCACAAGGTTCTCACACTGAGCCCCACTACCTCCTCACAAAGGGTACCTGGAAGGGAAGGGAGACTGGATGATGATGTGGGCCCATGATACTATGATTGGTACACATTAGTCTGTGAAGGTGTGGAAATTAAATTACGTTATAACTTTTTTTCTAAGCGCTGGTCCCAGGCGTGAATTATTCACTCTTCACCTTTCCTGCTATTCTAGTACAGAAAACATACTTATTCTCCTCATCTTTGAAGCACTATAGTCTATTATGAATCATGAATAATGTTTCTCACTTATTATAGTACATGACTACACTATTACTTCTTACTGGAGACATGTAAACCTTCACCATATACAGTGGGGAGAACAAGTATTTGATACACTGCCGATTTTGCAGGTTTTCCCACTTACAAAGCATGTAGAAGTCTGTAATTTTTATC
This sequence comes from Thymallus thymallus, assembly GCA_023634145.1. Lineage (NCBI taxonomy): Eukaryota > Metazoa > Chordata > Actinopteri > Salmoniformes > Salmonidae > Thymallus > Thymallus thymallus. The sequence goes on along the minus strand of CM042392.1, from coordinate 7,531,839 downwards.
ATAGGTACTCTTCAACTGTGAATGACGGAATCTAAAACAAAAATCCAGAAAATCACATTGTATGATTTTTAAGTAATTAATTTGCATTTTATTGCATGACATAAGTATTTGATACATCAGAAAAGCAGAACTTAATATTTGGTAGAGAAACCTTTGTTTGCAACTACAGAGATCATACGTTTCCTGTAGTTCTTGACCAGGTTTGCACACACAGCACTCCTCCATCCAGATCCTTCATGTTTCGGGGCTGTCGCTGGGCAATACGGACTTTCAGCTCCCTCCAAAGATTTTCTATTGGGTTCAGGTCTGGAGACTGGCTAGGCCACTCCAGGACCTTGAGATGCTTCTTACGGAGCCACTCCTTAGTTGCCCTGGCTGTGTGTTTCGGGTCGTTGTCATGCTGGAAGACCCAGCCACGACCCATCTTCAATGCTCTTACTGAGGGAAGGAGGTTGTTGGCCAAGATCTCGCGATACATGGCCCCATCCATCCTCCCCTCAATACGGTGCAGTCGTCCTGTCCCCTTTGCAGAAAAGCATCCCCAAAGAATGATGTTTCCACCTCCATGCTTCACGGTTGGGATGGTGTTCTTGGGGTTGTACTCATCCTTCTTCTTCCTCCAAACACGGCGAGTGGAGTTTAGACCAAAAAGCTCTATTTTTGTCTCATCAGACCACATGACCTTCTCCCATTCCTCCTCTGGATCATCCAGATGGTCATTGGCAAACTTCAGACGGGCCTGGACATGCGCTGGCTTGAGCAGGGGGACCTTGCGTGCGCTGCAGGATTTTAATCCATGACGGCGCAGTGTGTTACTAATGGTTTTCTTTGAGACTGTGGTCCCAGCTCTCTTCAGGTCATTGACCAGGTCCTGCCGTGTAGTTCTGGGCTGATCCCTCACCTTCCTCATGATCATTGATGCCCCACGAGGTGAGATCTTGCATGGTGCCCCAGACCGAGGGAGATTGACCGTCATCTTGAACTTCTTCCATTTTCTAATAATTGCGCCAACAGTTGTTGCCTTCTCACCAAGCTGCTTGCCTATTGTTCTGTAGCCCATCCCAGCCTTGTGCAGGTCTACAATTTTATCCCTGATGTCCTTACATAGCTATTTGATTGAGTGTGTGGAGTCCGTTTGATTGAGTGTGTGGACAGGTGTCTTTTAAACAGGTAACGAGTTCAAACAGGTGCAGTTAATACAGGTAATGAGTGGAGAACAGGAGGGCTTCTTAAAGAAAAACTAGCAGGTCTGTGAGAGCCGGAATTCTTACTGGTTGGTAGGTGATCAAATACTTATGTCATGCAATAAAATGCAAATTAATTATTTAAAAATCATACACTGCCGATTTTCCGTCTCTCACAGTTGAATTGTACATATGATAAAAATTACAGACCTCTACATGCTTTGTAAGTAGGAAAACCTGCAAAATCGGCAGTGTATCAAATAATTGTTCTCCCCACTGTATGTATTGCCAATGTGCTGTGTATAGTCTTGTTGTGACGTTAAGCTCTAGATTGGAGGAAGCTGCCTTCGGTGCCATCCACCCCGTGATGCTATTTCTGAGCTGAACCTCATCATCCTCGACACCTTGTCAGGTCAACGTCGACACCTGTGTAACTGACAGGCATTTATGCCTCTACTTCATCTTGGGCGGCAGTTAGCCTAGTGGTTAGAGAGGTGAGCCAGCAACTGGAAGATTGCCAGTTAGAATCCCAGGTCCGACGGGCAGTATGCGGCGGGAAGTGAGCTAGCAACTGGGTTACTGGTATCAAATCCTAGATGCCCTTGTGCAAGGCACTTAATTCCCCACAACAACAGCTCCCCGGGGCCCAGAGTGTCAGCACCCCACACCTCTCCAAAAACCTATATGTGTACATTCAGATCTTAATATGATCCATTTTGTCGCTGGAGGATTTGAAGCAGTGTTTGTGGACTATACAATGCAGTAGGTTGCAGGCTCTCTTTCACAGTCAGTTCCTATACAGATGTACCTGGAAAACAACGGCACAAGATGGCAGCTTCAGTAAGTCCCATTACTTTGTGTTTGTACAGGTCCTCATGTTGAGAGGATAGCAGGAGGTATACAAAATCTTGTGGCCTTAGAGCGTGCTTATTTTTTACATGTTTTTTAATACCATCAAGTATTCTCATGACTTGCTGCATTGTCAACTGCCATAGCGCAGTGGTCTGAGCTTTGGCTTCAAGCATCATGAGTTCACGCAATGTGCTGGGAAATTGTTTTGACACTTTGTATGAATGGAAAATAATGTTGGTGTAGCATACTGTTATAATTTAACTAATCAAAAGGCTGCTTCCTACCTGCATCCAAAGGCACCTATCTTAGTAGGAGCAGTTTTCCAGTAGGGTACTGCCATTTGGAAAGGGATTCAACTAGTGCTAGCAATTCAGTTAATGAAGAAAAAAAATCTAAAAAAACTAGTGCACTGTGCCTTTACTAGTCCTTATTAGCAGACAATATAGCTGTCTTTTAAATAAATTCTCAGCAAGAATAGTCATAAGAGGAATAGCTGAGGCGGCGGAGAGGCCAGGTGCGTAATTTCGCAAGAGAACAAAGGCCGACAGGCTCGGGATGAAGCCTATAGCCTAAGCTAGAAGTAAATTTACACAGCGAAATAAAAAACGTTTATCACACAGGCCTAATTATATAAGAGGTAGCCTACACTAATTTTCAGGATGTATCAGCTAACAGAAACAGGCTAACAGTAGGGAATTCTAGTGTGCGAGCGCGGAGGAAGTTGCATCCATAGTTTCCACGTTTGGCTTCCGTGTTTTGAAAGCGTTCGAAAATTAGGTGGATAGTCCGTTTAGTAACGCCACTCACTACTTGTATCTACATATATAGTCCTATTTGTGTTGTTGGTCACATGGCTGCTAGCACCGTCATGAAAAGAGGCTTGAGGGTACAATATTATGTTTTTCTAAGTAGTGAGAACGCTCAGGAGCAGGCAATGTTGAAAAGTAATCTTTGTACTTTTCTTGAAAGTAGTTTTGTAATTGACTAAAACAAGCAGACAACAAGAAAATGTACATTTAACAAATGTCAAGTTTTTGCTGTGAGCTAATGGAGTAACCTAGGTAACCACACGTCCCTCACCGCAAGACCACCCCAGGTCACGAGTGAACTACATTTTGAGTTCATTCATAACCTTAGGATACACTAGACACTTGTATGTCGTAGCCTAGTAGAGACCAATATCTATCTTGTCATTAAGTTATATAAAACGTTGGTTGTTGTACATTTCAGATACATTTTTGTACACTTGAATGTTGCAGTAATAGGACCTAGGCCGAGAGAGAACGTGATTTTGATAGCAAGCTCTGATTCCAATGACTCTACTGCCCCCACATGGAGAAAAAGAGAACCGCTCATTTTCAGCCACTCAGGAGGGTCATTTGAATTTCCTGATGCATCAGGAAAATTCTCAGCAACAAAAGAGTGATCAAGTTAAGATCCGACATCTGTATATGTCTGTTTCGGGGGGGTTTGGGCTAAAAATGGAAGAAAAATGTTGGTTGTTCAATTGACCATTAAAGTAATCTTAAGTTATCGAGGCCAAGTTATCTCTTATATCGTTTTATTGATAATGATATAGATGTACATTTACATTTTAGTCATTTAACAGACGCTCTTATCCAGAGCGACTTACAGGAGGGTTAAGTGCCTTGCTCAAGGGCACATTGAAAGATTTTCACCTAGTCGGCTCGGGATTCGAACCAGCGACATTTTGGTTACTGGCCCAACGTATTGATTTATGATGTATATAATGTTCATTTTCTGTATATTCTTATTATTAGTTATTTAGTTATTTTATGCTGTGTGATGCAGAGAGATTACTGTTGATTTGTTTTGTCTATCTTGTGTGTATTCCTTCAGGGAACACGCTGGAAACAAGTAGAACCACTTTAATGTGTTATCCTGTGTTGGCAATCAATCAATCAATTAAAATGATCAGGTTGATACTCTAACCCAGGGGTCACCTACCTTTTCTTGCATAAGAGCTACTTTAAAAAAACGTAACATATCGAGAGCAAAACATATTTTTTTTGCTTTCAAATAGGCACATTCTTCTCTTCTCTTCTCCTTTACCCTGCAACTCTTCCCCGGGTCCTTGGTGTACAAGGGATGTATGTGTTTTCTGTCAATATACCTGTTAATTTAATGTTTAATAAACCGTATTTGGCATGTCAGGCCCCATACAATCCTCTTTTGTATTTTCCAGAATTCTGTTTTCAAATTTTTTCTTTTTTTGGTTTAGATTTTTTTCCAGTTTCTTACTCTCAATATTACACTTACGAATAGAGAAACAACGAAAATTGATATTACGAGTCCATGTCAATGTTTAAATCACATCAGAAGATAATTTTTTGGGTCTGGAAAAAAGAACAGATTTCGATTTCTTTAATTGTGCATCTAGCAAGAGAGGAATGTGTTGGTCTAGTGATGTTTCAGCTGTTAGGCCTACTGAACATGTCATGGCAGATTTAGTAAAACAATGACCACCCAATTGATACAAATAATCGTATAGTCCTGTCAGGTAAGCCTACCCACTGGGCACAGTTCAATGTCTAGTTTTGATTTACATTTGGTTGAGTTATCAACTAACATGAAATCAACATACAAGTTGGGTGAAAAAAATTGCAAATTCCCTTACGTTGATGACTTTTTATTCAAATCTAATCAGTTTTCCACTTGAAAACAACATATGACATGAAAACAACATTGATTCAATCAGTTTATGCCAAGTTTACATTTAATTGAGAAGGTATTTGTGGAAAGTCTTTCTGTCTGCCCACAAGATGCCGGTTATCTTTAGCGTCGTTAACTGGCTATATACGGTAATTAATTGGCAGATATTGTGTTATGTTTGGCTTTTTAAGCCAATAGTGGATTAAGGATTAAGTTAAATTAAGAGTAAAAATTTAAGTAATAGTAAAGTAAAATGTCCATGTCTAGTTTTCAATTCCATTTGATTTCAGATAAATAATAGTATAGGATCTGAAACCGTAAGCATCTATTCTTAATATAAGAATATGTCAGTGGTAAAATACAGTATCAAATCAAATGTTATTAGTCACATACACATATTTAGCAGATGTTATTGCGGGTGTAGCGATATGCTTGTGTTTCAAGCTCCAACAGTGCATTGATATCTAACAATACACAACAATACACACAAATCTATAAGTAAAATAATTAAATAAGAAATATATAAATATTAGGATGAGCGATGTCGGAGTGGCATTGACTAAAATACCTTAGAATTGAATACAGTATATACATATGAGATGAGTAAAGCAAAAATATGTAAACATTATTCAAGTGGCAAGTGTTCCATTATTAAAAGTGGCCAGTGATTCCAAGTCTATTTATACAGTCGTGGCCAAAAGTTTTGAGAATGACACAAGTATTGGTCTCCACAAAGTTTGCTGCTTCAGTGTTCTTAGATCTTTATGTCAGTAGTTACTATGGTATACTGAAGTATAATTACAAGTATTCCATAAGTGTCAAAGGCTTTCATTGACAATGACATTCAGTTTATGCAAAGAGTCAATATTTGCAGTGTTGACCCTTCTTTTTCAAGACCTCTGCAATCCGCCTTGGCATGCTGTCAATTAACTTCTGGGCCACATCCTGACTGATGGCAGGCCATTCTTGCATAATCAATGCTTGGAGTTTGTCAGAAGTTGTGGTTTTTTATTTGTCCATCCGCCTCTTGAGGATCGACCACAAGTTCTCAATGGAATTAAGGTCTGGGGGGTTTCCTGGCCATGGACACAAAATGTAGATGTTTTGTTCCCCGAGCCACTTAGTTATCACTTTTGCCTCATGGCAAGGTGCTCCATCATGCTGGAAAAGGCATTGGTCTTCACCAAACTGTTCTTGGATGGTTGGTAGAAGTTGCTCTCGGAGGATGTGTTGGTACCATTCTTTATTCATGGCTGTGTTCTTAGGCAAAATTGTTAATGAGCCCACTCCCTTGGCTGAGAAGCAACCCCACACATGAATGGTCTGAGGATGCTTTACTGTTGGCATGACACAGGACTGATGGTAGCGTCTTCTCCGGACAAGGTGTTTTCCGGATGGCCCAAACAATCGGAAAGGGGATTCATCAAAGAAAATGACTCTACCCCAGTCCTCAGCAGTCCAATCACTGTACCTTTTGCAGAATATCAGTCTGTCCCTGTTGTTTTTCCTGGAGAGAAGTGGCTTCTTTGCTGCCCTTCTTGACACCAGGCCATCCTCCAAAAGTCTTTGCCTCACTGTGCGTGTAGATGCATTCACACCTGCCTGCTGCCATTCCTGAGCAAGCTCTGCACTGGTGGTGCCCCGATCGCGCAGCTGAATAAACTTTAGGAGACGGTCCTGGCGCTTGCTGGACTTTCTTGGGCGCCCTGACGCCTTCTTCACAACAATTGAACTTCTCTCCTTGGAGTTCTTGGTGATCCGATAAATGGTTGATTTAGGTGCAATCTTACCAGCAATATCCTTGCCTGTGAAGCCCTTCTTGTGCAAAGCAATGATGATAGCACGTGTTTCCTTGCAGGTAACCATGGTTGACAGAGGAAGAACAATGATTTCAAGCACCACCCTCCTTTTAAAGCTTCCAGTCTGTTATTCTGACTCAATCAGCATGACAGAGTGATCTCCAGCCTTGTCCTCGTCAACACTCTCACCTGTGTTAACGAGACAATCACTGACATGATGGCAGCTGGTCCTTTTGTGGCAGGGCTGAAATGCAGTGGAAATGTTTTTGGGGGATTAAGTTCATTTTCATGGCAAAGAGGGACTTTGCAATTCATCTGATCACTCTTCATGACATTCTGGAGTATGTGCAAATTGCCATCATCAACACTGAGGCAGCAAACTTTGTGGAGACCAATACTTGTGTCATTCTCAAAACTTTTGGCCACGACTGTATAGGGCAACCACCTAGTGATGGCTATTTAACAGTCTGATGGCCTTGAGATATAAGCTGTTTTTCAGTCTCTCGGTCCCAGCTTTGTTGCACATGTACTGACCTCGTCTTCTGAGTGGCGCAGCGGTCTAAGGCACTGCATCTCAAGTGCTACAGGTGTCACTACAGACCCTGGTTCGATTCCAGGCTGTGTCACAATCGGCTGTGATTGGGAGTCCCATAGGGCGGCGCACAATTGACACAGCGTCGTCCGGGTTTGGCCGTCATTGTGAATAAGAATTTGTTCATAACTGACTTGCCTAGTTAAATAAAGGTTAAAAAAAAAAGAATAAAATAAAATACATTCTGGATGATAGCGGGGCGAACAGGCAGACGATATGTGATGTGTACGCAGAGGAACTTGAAGCTTTCCACCTTCTTCACTGCGATCATGTCGATGTGGATAGAGGTGTGCTCCCTCTACTGTTTCCTGAAGTCCACGATCAGCTCCTTTGTTTTGTTGAGTGAGAGATTAGTTTCCTGGCACCACACTCCCAGGGCCCTCACCTCCTCACTGTAGGCTGTCTCATCATTGTTGGTAATCAAGCCTACCACTGTTGTGTCGTCTGCAAACTTGATGATTGAGTTGGAGGCGTGCTTGGCCACGTGGTCATGGGTGAACAGGGAGTACAGGAGAGGGCTGAGCACGGTTGGTAGAAGTTGTGGGGCCCCAGTGTTGAGGATCAGCGGAGTGGAGTACCATGGCTTCTATTCAGGCCAATTGACCCATTCAATCCATTCAATCTTATATACAGTAGTAACCACATAGCAACACAAGCTACTAGACTAAGACATTTTCTCAATCCAGTTATACAACAACTGGATTCCATTTACTTCAATGAGATTGTATAACAATGCATTGTCATTGAAACAAATGGTCACATACCGTACATAAAGCATGAAGAACAACATATAACCATACCTGCACTTAGCAATAGAATGCACTTTCAGCATTGCGTCGGCCTGCGAGTTTCCCACCAATAACTGCACACTCGCCTAGATGTCAACTACCACTGTGTGTATAATCTCATTGTGACCACAGGTCATCATAGTAGCCGGCAGTCCCTGTCCTCTTGTCTTTAGCCATGCACAACTAAACACAGTACAGTGCTGAGTCCTACTGCAGGCAGGAGTCTGGGAAAGACATATCCTCAGGATTAACACTAATGCAATTAGTGCCATTTTACAGAGTGAACACTGGTGATGCTGGGGTGTCAAATACAGTGATAGGAGATGCAGGCACTAGTCTTACCTGTTGGGCCTTACAGACAGATCACAGGCTTGCGTAAGCAGCAGGGCGACTAGAATATTCCTCTTTTGTAATAGAAGTGTAAATGGGTGAAATAGGCCCAAGCTACAACCATACACATGTTTGCTACCTGTCCTATAGTTATGAAACTGAGAGCTGATCATTGACTCTTGGGCGTGCCCTAAATAATAGACTGGACCAATATTCATACTTATGGTTTTCATATTTTAAATGGGCATGCCCAAATTTGTTATAGGAGTGCATAGAATCATCAAACACCCCAGCAATTTGAACCTTGGACAAGTTTTGACAGTTATCAATAATCATTCATAAAGTTTCTATGGGACATTACCTGTGGTTCCAGGTAGGCAGTTGCATATGAATACTACAGCATGCTGTGGTTCGTAGTGGTCTGAAACAGCTCTCTCTCTCTCTCTCTCTCTCTCTCTCTCTCTCTCCCTCTCTCCTCTCTCTCTCCCTCTCCCTCTCCCCCTCTCTCTCTTTCTCTCCCTCTCCCTCTCTCTTTCCCTCTCCCTCTCTCTTTCCCTCTCCCTCTCTCTTTCCCTCTCCCTCTCCCTCCAAACAGCTCCTACACTAAAAGGGCATTATCATAATTTTCACCATATTATTGCAACCTCATAGTGTGGAAATATACTGAACAAAAATATAACTGAAACCTGCTTTTAACATGATTTTACTGAGTTACAGTTCATATAAGGAAATCAGTCAATTCAAATGAATTCATTCAGCCGTAATCTATGGATTGCACATGACTGGAAATACAGATATGCATCTGATGGTCACAGATACCTTAAAAAAAAGGTAGGGAGTGGAATGTTGTCCGCCTCCTCTTCAATGGCAGGAACTGGAACACGCTGTTGTACACGTCAATCCAGAGCATCCCAAACATGCTTAATGGATGACATGTCTGGTGAGTATGCAGGCCATGGAAGAATTTGTACATTTTTCAGCTTCCAGATCCTTGCGACATGGGGCTGTGATGACGGTGGATGAATTGCATGACAATGGGCCTCAGGATCACATGACAGTATCTTTGTGCATTGAAAACGCAATTGTGTTCATTGTCCGTACCTTATGCCTGCCCATACCATAACCACCATGGAGCACTCCGTTCACAACCTTGACATCAGCAAACCGCTCGTTCACACCACACCATACACTTGGTCTGTGGTTGTGAGGCCGGTTGGACACAATGCCAAATTCTCTAAAACAATGTTAGAGGCAGCTTATGGTATAGAAATAAACAATACATTCTCTGGCAACAGCTCTGATGAACATTCCTGCAGTCAGCATGCCAATTTCACCCCGCCTTAACTTGAGACATCTGTTGCATTGTGTTGTGTGACAGAACTGCCCATTTTAGAGTGGCCTTTTATTGTCCCCAGTACAAGGTGCAAATGTGTTATGAGCATGCTGTTTAATCAGCTTCTTGATATGCCACACCTGTCAGGTGTATGGATTATCTTGGCAAAGGAGAAATGCTCACTAACAGGATCTTTTATTTCTGGGATCTTTTATTTCAGCTCACGAGACATTTGAACAACACTTTACATGTTACATTTCTATTTTTGTTCAATATACTGTATACAGTTGTGTGTATATATATATATATATATAACACAGGGAAATCATGTTTTTGACTTCACTTGTCCTTTAAATAACACTCATAGGACATTTTATGAATGTTACTAGTGCTGCGAATTTAATAAGGGCCGTTCAAATATAATTTCCCAAGTCTTATGTGGAAAACATAGAGCATGATAGGGATATCATCGTTATGTATGTCCCATTGATTCAGAGGGGTTGGGTTAAATGCAGAAGACACATTTCAGTTGAATGCATTCAGTTGTACAACTGACTAGGTATCACCCCTTTCCCTTTATGTTCTTTGTGAGCGCACGGGCAGCACCATTGAGGCCATCTCCCTGTTTTAAGTAGTCTTTTTTTCTTTCTACCACTTCTATAAATTGGGAAACAAACTGAAAGGGTGCATACTGCCAGCTATAGTGTGTTATTTGAACTGCTATAAAGCCAATTTTGGCAATTCACTTCCACCTACAGTTATGGAATGTTTGCTCACAAGTATAATCCATTGGCTGATCCCTAACCCGGATGAAATCATGTGATCCTTCCTTCACCCATAGGAAGGCCCAGCCAGTTGACTACTTTAAATGGTGGAAGACCTCAATGGCAACGGAATGTATGTTTTAAGTTACATTCTTAGAACATTTTCTAACGGTTAAAATTGTTTGTGTTTTTTTATGGAAAGCTTTCTCAATATTTTGAGAACAGAATGAATATGTTTTAAAATAACATTCTAAGAACATTCTATGAAAGTTACTAATGTTTTCTTGTGGTATTTATGGAAAGTTTTCTTCATCATCTGAGAACCGAATTTTGAGCTTATTGTGTAGATTTTTGTGTACATTCACAGAATATTGCCAAGAACTGACATACAAGAGAACCATACATTGAAGGTTCTGAGAACATCACTTAAATCACAAAATTTTTGAGAATGTTCCCAGAATGTAGTAAAAATATGACATTAAATAGAAGCACATGGGAACTTGTGTGGAATGTTCTATGGTAGTACTGAACTTCCCACAGAAGAACGTTGTTTCTTAAAGTTCTCTGAACTTTTTGAGAACATTACCAATGTCAAATAATTTGGAGAATGTTCCTAGAATATTTTTTTTTTTTTTATGTAACCATTCACACCAAAGTTCTTAGAATGAGATCCCTGTCTCCCCCTCACTCTCATACCTCCATGGGGATCGTCTAGTGAGGTGCTGCAGGTGCCATTTCAAGAACAAATTACATGCCTACAGTGCTTCCTGTTCTCTAACTAACTGTGTTAGTGTACTGTACCTGGTCAGAAGTCACATGTATAGTTCCCCTTGTCCTCCAGACAGGTGGCGCTGTTGATGCAGGGCTGGGGAGTGCATGGAGGGAGAGGAGTTTCACAGTGTCGCCCAGCAGTCGCAGCTGTACCTGAATGATAAGGATTTTTAGTTACAGATCTTTCAGTTTCAGTGCCAATGACTTTTCCAATAAAAAGTGAAGCTCTGCAGGCAAGCATTATGCAGGTGATTCTTGTTTTACTCCACACAAAAAAAAATACAAATCTCTCACACACACACAAACTACTTATTCATTAACCCCATCAATACACAGGGCCCCATTTTGGTATGGCTGGTCTTGGCACTCAATTTTGATTTCACAGTGGTCGCCCTGGAAACTGGACATGCAGGTGCATTAGAAGTCGTTTACGTAGTCATGACAACTCCATTGAGACAGGGCTGTGATTGACACTCGTCAATCTGGACCTCACTGGTGGCACCTTGAACATCAAACATCCAATATGGCCGACAGAATCAGTCACAGGGCTCGGGTCATATAATACACACTGGCCAAACCATTAAAAAAAATATATATATATTATTATTTCACCTTTATTTAACCAGGTAGGCCAGTTGAGAACAAGTTCTCATTTACAACTGCGACCTGGCCAAGATAAAGCAAAGCAGTGCGACAAAAACAACAACACAGAGTTACACATGGGATAAATAAACGTACAGTCAATAACACAATAGAAAATCTATGTACAGTGCGTACAAATGTAGTAAGATTAGGAAAGTAAGGCAATAAATAGGCCATAGTGGTGAAATAATTACAATTTAGAATTAACACTGGAGTGATAGATGTGCAGATGATGATGTGCAAATAGAGATACTGGGGTGCAAAAATAAATAACAATATGGGGATGAGGTAGTAGGGTGGGCTATTTACAGATGGGCTGTGTACAGGTGCAGTGATCGGTAAGCAGCTCTGACAGCTGATGCTTAAATTTAGTGAGGGAGATGGTAGTCTCCAGCTTCAATCATTTTTGCAATTTGTTCCAGTCATTTGCAGCAGAGAACTGGAAGGAATGGCAGCCAAAGGAGGTATTGGCTTTGGGGATGACCAGTGAAATATACCTGCTGGGGCGCATGCTACGGGTGGGTGTTACTATGGTGACAGCGAGCTGTGATAAGGCAGGGATTTACCTAGCAAAGACTTATAGATGACCTGGAGCCAGTGGGTTTGGCGACGAATATGTAGTGAGGGCCAGCCAACAAGAGCATACAGGTCGCAGTGGTGGGTAGTATATGGGGCTTTGGTAACAAAACGGATGGCACTGTGATAGACTACATCCAATTTGCTGAGTAGAGTGTTGGAGGCTATTTTGTAAATGACATCGCCGAAGTCAAGGATCGGTAGGATAGTCAGTTTTACGAGGGCATGTTTGGCAGCATGAGTGAAGGAGGCTTTGTTGCGAATTAGGAAGCTGATTCTAGATTTAATTTTGGATTGGAGATGCTTAATGTGAGTCTGGAAGGAGAGTTTACAGTCTAACTAGACACCTAGGTATTTGTAGGTGTCCACATATTCTAAGTCAGACCCGTCGAGAGTTGTGATTATGGTCCGGCGGGCGGGTGCAGGCAGCGTTCGATTAAAGAGCATGCATATAGTTTTACTAGCATTTAAGAGCAGTTGGAAGCCACGGAAGGAGTGTTGTATGGCATTGAAGCTCGTTTGGAGGTTAGTTAACACAGTGTCCAAAGAAGGGCCAGATGTGTACAGAATGGTGTCGTCTGCGTAGAGATGGATCAGAGAATCACCAGCAGTGAGAGCGTTGTTGACTGGCTTACTGATCATAATGTACTGATATTGGAGGCTCTGTTTTCTTTACTCGTGTTGTTGTTATTGTTTGTTTCTGTGTCAGTTTCTTGACATAAGCCCCCCTGCGTGGCTTTCATCTGTGTTCTACCATGTTATTCTGAATCCCAGATCAATCATACTGTAAACCAGAACACAGGGCAAAACATTTTCTAAGAGTGTACCTAAGATGCTCTAAAGAGCTAGGATTACCCACAGATTATCTTTAATGAGCAAGTCTTTATTTCTATAACTGGATGTTTTCGAGCATGGAAAGGCTATAGATATCCTGATTTCATGTTTTTGTATTTCTACTTTTAAATGTATGAGCTATAGCATAGAATAGTGTATAGAGCAGAGGGTTAGATTGAGGACTAGTGTACATAACTCAAATTGCCACTAGATGGCACCTGTTTAAACTCAAAGCCTGCAGCCACATACCGGACCTCTGCAGGTAAGACTGGCCACTCCTTGACCTGAACCATTTAAGGGGGTTTCTCTTTTAACAACAGAGCAAAACATTTTGAGACCTAAATTCACGTAGTACATCTCTGTTTCACTCCTGTTTCAAAACATTTTCTCCAATTTGGTAACTACTGAACAAAGGGCTGTGACACACACTCGTTCACCTCTATCTGGCAGCGCTCACCCTGGAACCCAGGCACGCAGAAACACGAGTAGCCATCACCACAGCTATGGCAGATGGCCTGGTTGAAGCAGGGGTTGGGGGAACATTGTTCCGTTACTGGTCCTGCTGACCTTGCCTTCAGGGGAGACGCACCTGGGGACAGGAAATATCGTTTTGATTGATTGTCTGACTGATGTGTTTCCTTTAGCATATGGGTGGGATGCTCCAGATCTGGAGGGCCAAAGGTGTGCTGGCTCCCCATGGGAAATTGAAATGTCACAGCAGACCTTTCCGGTATATATTATTTTAGGTCTTTCATACATTCTTTCTCTTTTCTCGTACAAATATATCAGTACTCAGTACCACCAGAAAATTGTATTGATATTGAAATGGGTAAGTGTTTAGTGACATCCATATTTTATTCTCTTAGCAGTGTGTTACAATGAGTCATATTTTGCATTATCCCACACAGCCATTGTGTCCTATAGCCTGTGACACAAGACGCTCTCTTTCCGCCTGTGGAAAAAAAGCCTCCTACCATTCTCCATTCTAGTACAAGGACGTTTGCCAACTTAAAAGCCTCACAAAGCATCACAGCATGCCTGCCTCCATGACAACCAATTCCACAGTTCCATTTCTGCATGGCCTCTATTGCCATAACGACCGCAGGCAGGCGGACAGAAGTCAGTCATTTGAGGCATTTATCACTCCATTCATTTGAAGCACAGCCTCAGTGCTGCTGTGGGTATACTCAATAACACAGCACAGCACAGCTTAATTACACACGCCTAGCCTGCCAGTCAGTCACAGCTATGTTTCTCCTCTTTTCATTAGTTCGGCTATAAACATTTTGCCACCCATACTAATTAGTGACTTAATCCATTCATGTGTTTTTCCAAAACACCTCCTAGGGGCATGGAGGCATCATGCATACTGTAGATCGGGGGTGGCCAACCCTTCTCCTGGAGAGATAATGTTATGTGTCACGGTCGGGTGCACACACAGACCAAGACACAGCGCAGGGATAGTAGTTCGACATTTTAATCTTATACTATGTATAATCAAAACAAATGGCGAACTACAGGACACAAACAAACACTATAAACCAACGTCACGTTCACCAAAACACACAAAATGAACGGAAGTAAAAAAGGCACACTTACTTTCACCGTGACTGCGACATAATACGACAACGACCCACACCAGAGTGAATGACAGACTAACATATATAAGATCCCTAATTAGAGACAATGCGGTGCAGCTGCCTCTAATTAGGGATCCACCCAAAACCCACACAGAAACAGAAAAGAAAGACACTGTCAGACTCTGACCATAGCTACATAGAGAAGCAACTAGGCTTCTCTATGGCCAGAGCCTGACATTATGTTACCTCAGGTGTGTTTTGAGTAGGGCTGGAGCAAAAGCCTCTACACTCAGTAGGTCTCCAGGAGGATGAGGATTGGCTAACCCTGCTGTAAATGTATACTCAGCAAAAAAATAAACGTCCTCTCACTGTCAACTGCATTTATTTTTCAGCAAACATAACATGTGTAAATATTTGCATGAACATAACAACATTCAACAACTGAGACATAAACTGAACAAGTTCCACAGACATGTGACTACCAGAAATGGAATAATGTGTCCCTGAACAAAGGGAGGGGGTCAAAATCAAAAGTAACAGTCAGTATCTGGTGTGGCAACCAGCTGCATTAAGTACTGCTGTGCATCTCCTCCTCATGGACTGCACCAGGTTTGCCAGTTCTTGCTGTGAGCACTGATGGAGGGATTGTGCGTTCCTGGTGTAACTTGGGCAGTTGTTGTTGCCATCCTGTACCTGTCCCGCGGGTGTGATGTTCAGATATACCGATCCTGTGCAGGTGTCACTGCGAGGACGATCAGCTGTCCGTCCTGTCTCCCTGTAGCGCTGTCTTAGGCGTCTCACAGTACGGACATTGCAATTTATTGCCCTGGCCTCTGCAGTCCTCATCTGCAGTCCTCATGCCTCCTTGCAGCATGCCTAAGACACGTTCACGCAGATGAGCAGGGACCCTGGGAAGTTGTGACCTTAATTGCCTACCGTCTGTAAGCTGTTAGTGTCTTAATGACCGTTCCAGATGTGCATGTTCATGAATTGTTTATGGTTCATTGAACAAGTATGGGAAACAGTGTTTAACCCCTTTACAATGAAGATCTGTGAAGTTATTTGGATTTTTACGAAATATCTTTGAAAGACAGGGTCCTGAAAAAGGGACGTGTTAGTGAGGCTACCCCGGGATGCTGGCCTTCTAAGCAGAGTTGCAAAGAAAAAAAACCTATCTCAGACTGGCCAATAAAAATGTAAGATTAAGGGAAAAATAGCACAGACCCTGTACAGAGGAAGATATGGCTTTTTCTTCTCTAAGAGTTGAGGAGAGACTGGTTGCATTGCTTATTCTTTTTATAAGAAACAATGTGTTGAAAATTCCAAATTGTTTGTCAACTTAGACACAGCTCTGACACACACTTACCCCACCAGCTATGCCACCAGGGGTCTTTTCACAGTCCCCAAATCCAGAACAAATTCAAGAAAGCGTACAGTATTCCATCTCATATTGCTCAAATTAACAGCAAACGTGGATTCAAAAAGCAACACCTCACAGCACAACACCTCTCCACTATTTGACTAAGATATTTTGTGTGTGTATTAATATGAAGGCTATGTGTGCTGTATTTAAATTAATGTAGTTCTGTCCTTGAGCTGTTATTGTCTATTAATGATCTGTATTATGTCATGTTTTGTGTGGACACAAGGTAGAGTAGCTGCTGCTTTCGCAACAGCTAATGGGGATCCTATTTAAATAAATAAAAATTAACGTGGGGGCAAGTATCATCAGCATACAAGTGCAGGTTACATTTTTTTTACCGACAGTCAATAGTAAACAGTACAAAGTACAGGACCCAGAATCGACCCCTGTGGGATACCTTTCCTTATGTCCAGAAAACCTGATCTAACACTATCAGTAGTTACACAATGAGTTCTATCTGTCAAGTATTTTTTTTTTACCAGTTACATGCAGCCTGGTCTAGGGCAATTGAGGAAAGTTTCTGAATTGAGCAGTGAGTGACCTTTGAAGTGACCTTTGACAGGTCAATGAAGAGGGCAGCACTTTGGAAACAAGCGTTTTAATTAATACTTTCAAGTGATATCCTCTGGGTCCACATTGTACATTTTGTTCCATATGTCTGTTACCCAAAATGAATTCAATTTAAAAACATTTTTTGCCTTTTATCCATACAGTTAACCACATCATTTATAACTAGTGATGCACTGGTCTAAAACCCGACTGAGGTACATTTAGAATACATTTCAAAGATACATTTTTTAGCTGAGAATTAATACATTTCAGCTAGGCAAGAAAGTTAATAAATAGGTCACAACCTTTGTGAAGGGGGAGTATATGTCACTCAAATGTCACATGAATGCACATGAATGCGATGTCATTTACAAACTAGCCTTCAATACTCTACTTAGCAAATTGGATGTAGTCTATCACAGTGCCATCCGTTTTGTCACCAAAGCCCCATACACTACCCACCACTGCGACCTGTATGCTCTCGTTGGCTGGCCTTCATTATATATTCGCCGCCAAACCCACTGGCTCCAGGTCATCTATAAGTCTTTATTAGGTAAATCCCCGCCCTATCTCAGCTCACTGGTCACTATAGCAACACACACCCGTAGCATGCGCTCCAGCAGGTATATCTCACTGGTCACCCCCAAAGCCAACACCTCCTTTGGTCGCCATTCCTTCCAGTTTGCTGCTGCCAATGACTGGAACGAATTGCAAAAATCATTGAAGCTAGAGGTTCCTATCTCCCTCAATAACTTTAAGCATCAGCTGTCAAAGCTGCTTATCGATCACAGCACCTGTATATAGCCCTTCTATAAATAGCCCACACTACTACCTCATCCCCATATTTATTTTTTGTTTATTTTCACTGATCTTGCACTCCAGTATCTCTATTTGCACATCATAATTTGCACATTTTTCATTCCTGTGTTAATAATGATAATTCTGTAATTTATGTCACCACTATAGTCTATTTATTGTTCTACCTCTTAACCTTACTGCATTTTTGCACTACATTTTGCACTCTGTATATAGATTTTTCTATTGTGTTTTTGACTGTTTGTTTAATGTGTAACTCTGTGTTGTTATTTGTCACACTGCTTTGCTTTGTCTTGGCCAGGTCGCAGTTGCAAATGAGAACTTGTTCTCAACTGACCTACCTAGTTAAATAAAGGTGAAATAAAAATAAAATAAAAAAAACATTAGACATGGCAAAATAGATACAATTGCAGGAGAATTATCTTTAAAACTGCAAAATGTTCTTTCACCCAATGACAAAATGTGTAGAATTGCAGGAAATAAGCTTTAAACCTTCTGTCCACCAGCAAGAGGGGTGTGAACAGTTTGTGTCATGAACAGTGCTTGTGCCCATAGAAATTGACGTGGTGCGTGTGCACGAGCAGGGTTGGTGCGGGATGTTCCCCAATGCTGGAAGGGGGGCTTCCGAGTGAAAACGTTTGGGAACCCCTGAACTAGAGGCTGGTAGAGAGAAAAGCAATTGATTGACTGACTAGGGTCAAACAAACCCCCATTTCTCTCAAATAAAGGATGATAAAGGATGATTAAAAGCAACACTTATCCCAGAAAAACTTTCTCAGACAGGGAAGAAAAGGAATTTGTATGCCGGTACGGTAGGGAGTATCTTCCATTCTCTCCCTGATTTCATGTTTTTGTATTTCTACTTTTAAATGTATGAGCTATAGCATAGAATAGGGTATAGAGCAAATTGCACCTGTTTAAACTCAAAGCCTGCACCCACATACCGGACCTCTGCAGGTAAGATTGGCATGTGTACTAACCTACCTCTCCTATAGAAAGCTTGAATTTGTTTAGTAAATAACATGGGTGCTTAAGCATCTACACTCAGAAAAAGTAGACAGTAACTTATCATTGCAGACAATATGAGTAGTAATATAATGATAATAGGGATGAGAACTACATAGAATACTGCAATGCTAACACAACAGCGACAACAACTTACTTTGTTTACCATCCCATGCACACGTCTACCCACTTTCTTAGGAAACCAGTGGTGTAAAGTACTTTAGTAAAACTACTTTAAAGTACTAATTAAGTCGTTTTTTGGGGTATCTGAACGTTACTTTACTATTGATATTTTTGCCAACTTTTACTTTTACTTCGCTAAATTCCTAAATAAAATAATTTACTTTTTACTCTATAGTTTTTCCCTGACACCCAAAAGTACTTGTTACATTTTGAATGCTTAGCAGGATAGGAATTCACACACTTATCAAGAGAACATCCCTGGTTATCCCTATTGCCTCTGATCTGGCGGACTCACTAAACACAAATGCTTGGTTTGTAAATTATATCTGAGTGTTGGTGTGCCCCTGGCTATCCGTAAATTAAAAAAATTGTGTCGTCTGGTTTGCTTAATATAAGGAATTTTATATTTTTACTTATGATACTTAAGTATATTTTAGAAATTACATTTACTTTTGATATTTAAGTATATTTCAAACCAAAATACTTTTAGACTTTTACTCAAGCAATATTTTACTGGGTGACTTTTACCTAAGTCATTTTCTAATAAGGTATATTTACTTTTACTCAAGTATGACATTTGGGTGTTTTGCCCATAATATACTAGACAACATACACATGGCCAGTAGCTACATTAATAAAAATTGGCAGCTTTACATTGTTACCTAGCAATACACTACTACTACTACTTTTACAGATCCACATTCTCATCTGCCCAGCCATGCAATTTATAAACTTAATCTCCACTGTAAAAAACATCTAGACATTTGCAACATTGTTGGAATATTGAAATTCGATCTCAACTGTGTCCCATAAATATGAACTTGTCGGGATGAGACAGACAGGTAGCTTTTCTCAGCCAGTCGAAATCATGAATCAGCATCATTTTCATGGATATACAAAGACATGTCAATAGAAAACAAAACAAAAAATGTAATTAAACAAAACAAAATGCATCTTTACTGAACAAAAATATAAACAACATGTAAAGTGTTGGTCCCATAAAAGATCAGAGAAATGTTCCATATGCTCAAAAAGCTTATTTCTCTCAAATATTGTGCTTGTTATTGAGCATTTCTCCTTTGCCAAGGTATTCCATCCACATAAAAGGTGTGGCATATCAAGATGCTGATTAAACCCCAGTCAACATGGTGGGTTAGGGCCTATTCCATTTGAGACTCTTCCTGAGTCCAGTAGAATCATATTACTTTGGGTTCTGGCTAATGTTACTCGGGCCGAGTCCGCTTCAGCATATCCAATTAACTTTTTCAGAAGTAGGTGTCAGGCTCTGGCCATAGAGAAGCCTAACTGCTTCTCTATGTAGTTATGGTCAGAGTCTGACAGTGTCGTCCTTTCTGTTTCTGTGTGGGGTTTAGGTTGGATCCCTAATTAGAGGCAGCTGCACGGCATTGTCTCTAATTAGGGATCCAATATATGTTGAGTCTGTCCATCACGCTGGTGTGGGTTGTTATCGTTACATGTTAATGCATTTCGCAGTCACGGGTGAAGTAAGTGTGCTTTTGGTTACGTTAAAACTATCGTGTGTTGTTTTAACGTAACGTTGTTAATTCGTGTTTTGGTTTCGTTTTGTAGTTCGTCATTTGTGTTTCTTTATTACATTGAAAAGAAAACATGTTACATAGTAAAATAAAGAATGTCGAACTATACCTGCGCTGCGCCTTGGTCTCTCTCTGCACCTTCCCGTGACAGAACGACCCACCACACTGAGACCAAGCAGCGCAACTGGGGAGAGACTAACTCGGAGGAATTAGTACCCATTCCCACGTGGCCTAGGGTGAAGCCGGAGGACCGGGGTAGTTTCATGAAACTATGGAGGAGGATGGAGAAGGCAAGATCTGTCATGGCTGTGAGCACCACACCATCGGGGCGCGGCCAGAGCCCGGAGAGGCTGAAAAAGGGGAGTCGCACGCCACTTCGGATGCCCACAGATCTGGATCGGGAGCGGCCAGAGGGGTTCGAGGAATACCCGGAGGAGGAGCGGACGAGGTGGTGGAGAGCCTGGAATGCTCTTCCTCTGGAGAAGCTGAGGGATCCGCTGGTTATACAGGCGTTGGTGGACTTCAAGCGCCAGATGACTCTCGTGGCGAGGCATATGGTTGGACCGGAACCTCCAGCGAAGGTCAGCAGCCCTGCACCTCCAGCGAAGGTCAGCGTCCCGCCACCTCCAGCGAAGGTCAGCATCCCGCCAACTCCAGCGGGGGTCAGCGTCCCGCCACCTCCAGCGAAGGTCAGCGTCCCGCCACCTCCAGCGAAGGTCAGCGCCCCCGAACCTCCAGCCGTCTGCTCCGCCTCAGGGCCTGAGCAGTCCGCTCCACCGGTGCCCATTCCGGGTCCAGCCGTCTGCTCCGCCTCAGTGCCTGAGCAGTCCGCTCCACCGGAGCCCATTCCGGGTCCAGCCGCCTGCTCCGCCTCAGTGCCTGAGCAGTCTGCTCCACCGGAGCCCATTCCAGGTCCAGCCGCCTGCTCCGCTGCAGTGCCGGAGCAGTCCGCCCCACCGGTACCCAGTCCGGGTCCAGCCGCCTGCTCCGCCGCAGGGCCGGAGCAGTCCGCTCCACCGGTACCCAGTCCGGGTCCAGCCGCCTGCTCCGCCTCAGTGCCGGAGCAGTCCGCTCCACCGGTACCCAGTCCGGGTCCAGCCGCCTGCTCCGCCTCAGTGCCGGAGCAGTCCGCTCCACCGGTGCCCAGTCCGGGTCCAGCCGTCTGCTCCGCTTCAGAGCCGGAGCAGTCCGCCCCACCGGTGCCCAGTCCGGGCCCGGTTGTTTTCCCAGCTCCATGGCAGGAGCCGTTTACCCCACCGGTGCCCAGTCCGGGCCCGGTTGGTTTCCCCGCTCCATGGCCGGAGCCGTTGGCCCCACCGGTGCCCAGTCCGGGCCCGGATTATTGTCCAGCTCCATGGCCGGAGCCGTTTGCCCCACCGGTGCCCAGTCCGGGCCCGGTTGTTTTCCCCGCTCCATGGCCGGAGCCGTTTACCCCACCGGTGCCCAGTCCGGGCCCGGTTGTTTTCCCCGCTCCATGGCCGGAGCCGTTTACCCCACCGGTGCCCAGTCCGGGTCCGGTTGTTTTCCCCGCTCCATGGCCGGAGCCTTTTGACCCACCGGTACACAGCCCGGGACCGGTGATAAGGAAGGGGCACGGGACAAAAACTAGTCCATCGGGGAGCCGCCCCCGATGGACTAGTTTTCCCTCCCATTTACCCCCCCCCCCGTGTTTTGTGTGTGTTTTTTTTGTTTGTTTAGGCGTCCGGGAGTCCGCGCCTTTGGGGGGGGGGGCTACTGTCAGGCTCTGGCCATAGAGAAGCCTAACTGCTCTATGTAGCTGTGTCGTCCTTTCTGTTTCTGTGTGGGGTTTAGGTTGGATCCCTAATTAGAGGCAGCTGCACGGCATTGTCTCTAATTAGGGATCCAATATATGTTGAGTCTGTCCATCACGCTGGTGTGGGTTGTTATCGTTACATGTTAATGCATTTCGCAGTCACGGGTGAAGTAAGTGTGCTTTTGGTTACGTTAAAACTATCGTGTGTTGTTTTAACGTAACGTTGTTAATTCGTGTTTTGGTTTCGTTTTGTAGTTCGTCATTTGTGTTTCTTTATTACATTGAAAAGAAAACATATTACATAGTAAAATAAAGAATGTCGAACTATACCTGCGCTGCGCCTTGGTCTCTCTCTGCACCTTCCCGTGACAGTAGGGCCATATGAGGTTTTTATTTGGCAAGTAATGGAAGAATAATAAACTCTGTACAGGGTCTGTGCTTGTGATAATTTAAATGTGATAATTTCACTTCGAATTTGCTACGGCATTTGCAAGCAAAAATGTGGCCTGTAGAATATTAGATGAAGAAAGAC
The DNA here is from genome assembly GCA_023634145.1 of Thymallus thymallus. Classification (NCBI taxonomy): domain Eukaryota; kingdom Metazoa; phylum Chordata; class Actinopteri; order Salmoniformes; family Salmonidae; genus Thymallus; species Thymallus thymallus. The sequence goes on along the minus strand of CM042392.1, from coordinate 7,509,283 downwards.
CCTCGAAAATCTATGCTATAAATGAATTATATTTTACTACAGATTTTTTTGGGGAACCTCACTATTCTATTAATTTCAGTCATTTGGCCAATCCTGGTTTAATATAATGCCATTAGCAATTTTTAGGCATACTGTATGCTGGTGGCAACGTTAATTATAGGACGACTTGGGACACATGATCCACGACATACATCACATCTCAGTGTCATAGGCTATAGCCTAATTTTCTATGGTAGGCCTATCTGTAAACACCGATATATCCTGACAAAATACACCATATGAGTGACCTAATGTAATTTTCCGGACGTTGTAAACTGTCAAATATAAACACATAACTAATCCAAACGGTTGTATAACCAGGGCTTTATTTCGGCATTAAACACAAAAGGACATTTGAGAGGTTATACAAATTAGCCTACATCACTGCAGTTTGCAGCCTGGACAATAATTGTGTACTAACAATAATACTTTCCTCATTGCACTGTGTTGTTGTAGCCTAGGACGTAGAATAATTGTTTTTTCTTAAAAAACGTAGGCCTATACCTTCCATTTGATAATCTCCTACCTAGGCTGAAGGAGAGATGCAGCCTTCAACCATGCATGTTGAATTAGTCCAATAGCCTATTAAACTGTTACAGAATTAGTCTGTAGCCTAGTAAAATAGCAAAATAAATAACGGCCATGACAGTCAATGGAAAAAAATCATGGCGCTCGAAACATTATGATTGTGGGTTAGATTCCCAGAGACACGAACGGAAAATTAATGCATGCATACTGTCACTTTGTATAAAAGCATCTGCTTAATGACAATTGTATTATTTTGCACTCCTCATATTTATGAGACAGGGAACGCCTGCATGGAACTTTTGTTTAATAAAGTACCTATCTATCTATCTATCTATCTATCTATCTATCTATCTATCTATCTATCTATCTATCTATCTATCTATCTATCTATCTATCTATCTATCTATCTATCTATCTATCTATCTATCTATCTTTAGACAGTAGATATGGGCTGCCTGCACATTCTGAGAAGAAAATAAAACTGCATATCTAAACCGGGTACGTAATGAATTGTATAACCAACTGTGTAACTTTGACATAGTGTTTCTTTGTCATAACCCAAGGTTGCATGCAACATTTTTGCTGAACCTGAACATAGGCCAAGTTGAATTGATGATTGAGACCTCACATCACCAAGTCTACAATAGGCTACTATTTCCTGTCTGTTTTACAAATCTGTGATTGTAATTCTCAACATAGCAAATAGCAGCATACATGCATCATCAATTGCCAACATTAATGTTTGCTTAAGTACCCTTAATAGGGAGCTAGCATTACTTCTAAAGGAACCAAAAACACACAACCCAGAAGCGTTGGACTCTGCTGCTCGAGCCATCTGCCTTACAGCTCGAGCCTGCCTCGGCTCCTGACTTTCAAACCGTTGTTTTGAGAGTCAGTCAGTTTGTTAACAGTCGAGGCCAGCTGGAGAAGTTACCAAAACATAACAAATATATACAGCGGGTGAAATAAGTATTGAACACGTCACCATTTTTCTCAGTAAATATATTTCCAAAGGTGCTATTGACATGACATTTTCACCAGATGTTGGTAACAACCCAAGTAATCCATATATACAAAGAAACCAAAACAAATAAGTTCAGAAATTAAGTTATGTGTAATAATGTGAAATGACACAGGGAAAAAGTATTGAACACACTTACTGATATTTATTTAATACTTTGTACAAAAGCCTTTGTTGGTAATGACAGCTTCAAGACGCCTCCTGTATGGAGAAACTAGTCACATGCATTGCTCAGGTCAAACTAGTCAAAGAGAACAACAACTTGCAATTGGCCACCTTAAATACCTTTTATCATAATTGGATGCACTTGTCTATTAAGTTCAAGGCTTAATGAGCTCACCAAACCAATTGTGTGTTCCAATTAATCAGTGCTAAGTAGTTACAGGTATTTTTCACATCTGATTTAATTTCATACAACTTAATATTGCTACACTAAAAATCTTTGTCTGGACAATACCCCAGTACGTCCAACTGGCCTCACAACCACAGACCACGTGTAACCACACCATCCCACATCCTCGTCTGAGACCTGCCACCCGGACAGCTGAGGAAACTGAGGAGTATTTCTGTCTGTAATAAAGCCCCGAATTAGGATTGGCTGGGCCTGGCTCCCCAGTGGCTGGGCCTGGCTCCCCAGTGGCTGGGCCTGGCTCCCCAGTGGGTGGGCCTGGCTCCCAACTGGGTGGGCCTATGCCCTCCCAGGCCCATCCATGGCTGTGCCCCTGCCCATTCATGTGAGATCTATAGATTAGTGTCTAATGAATTTATTTAAATTTACTGATTTCCTTACATGAACTGTAGCTGTAATGAACTGAAAAGTAAAACATTTGAAATTGCTGCATGTTGCGTTTATATTTTTGTTCAGTATAGTTTGCTGTCTTTCCAGCTTCCGCCTGAAGTGATTGTGTTGGCTTGTTGGCAGCTAGTTGCCATAGCAACCTGCAAAGTTCTGGAACTAGTTACAGGCGTATATATTGATAAAAGTTACCTTGTCCGAGAGAGATTTGCCTGGTTATCAAAACGTCACACCTGGGTAAGTCTGGTTGCAGTCCAAACCCGTTATATAAAATGAATCGTGAAAAAACGATTGGAACCATTTCCAGGTTTTACCGCTAGGTTTAATGGTTATTACGACCAGAGAATGCCCAAAACTGCACCACGTTTTGTTGAAAAATGTATGGTTTGGGAAATAAAAATGTCTTTAAGCTTTTTATGCATATGGAACATTTCTGGGATCTTTTAGATAGATAGATAGATAGATAGATAGATAGATAGATAGATAGATAGATAGATAGATAGATAGATAGATAGATAGATAGATAGATAGATAGATAGGTACTTTATTGATCCCCGGGGGGAAATTTCTTTGTCAAGCAGCTACAACAAAACATAGGGCAGGTGCAAAATGCCAGAACGAAAATACACAAAAGACAGATACACGATACATGATACATAGAGCGGCAGTATGAAAAAGTATAGAAATACAAGAAGTCTGGAGTGCAAAAAAGCTATAAAAAGACATTGCATAGTATGGGTGGTTGGCTGAATATGTACACTATACATTGGTGGATGGTTAACTATACTATACAGGTCGATGGCAGAGAAATACTTCAATAGCTAAAAATGCGTATGATATGAGTGAGGGTAATAATAGTTTACTTAATAGACATACTGGTAAATGAACAGGTAAGTGAATATTTTGCATGGTTAAATTAACTGTACAGTTAATATACAGTTACATTTACAGGTAAGTGAATATTAGCATGGTTGTATTAACTGTAAAGTTAAATGACAGGAAGAGATACTTAAATAGCTAAATGTGTGTATGATATAATTTGGGGTAAAATTAAAATACAGTCCGTAGTGCGCAGGGTTTAATTACAGATAACTGCACGTATTGCACATTCGATATACTAAAAGCAATGAAAAAAGATACAACTGACAGGATACTAATATGCATTCCTGAGTGAATGACTACGTAAGTTAAGTCCAAGAATTACTTGCAATATTGCACGTGATATGATATAACAACTGTACATGAATATGTATATACAGACCTGAATGAATAAATAAGTCCTGAGTGAATGAGTGATTGCGGTCCAGAGCTACTCACGGATGGATGCACAATTGTTAAACTAGGTCCTAACACCTCAACAGTTCCAGGTCTGTGTTGCCGACGGCATGGCACCCCGGTGAGGCATTAAATAGTCTAATAGCCGCCGGCAGGAAGGACCTCCTGTAGCGCTCTCTGGCACACCGTGGTGGGATCAGTCTGTGACTGAAGGTGCTCGTCTGCGTCATAACCATGGCGTGCAGAGGGTGGGTGACGTTGTCCATGATGGCCAGCAGTTTGGCCAGGATCCGTCTCTCCGCCACCTCCTCTAGAGTGTCCAGGCTCATCCCCAGGACAGAACTAGCCTTCCTGATCAGCTTATTTACCCAAGAAGCATCACCGGCTTTTATGTTGGCTCCCCAGCACACCACTTCAAAAAAGATGACACTGGGCACCACAGACTGGTAGAAGGTATGCAGTAGTTTACTGCACACGTTGAAGGACCTGAGGCTCCTCAGAAAGTAGAGTCGGCTCTGGCCCTGGGCCCCTGGTGTTACCAGCCTATTCCAGCCTGTTGTCCATATGGACTCCCAGGAACTTGTATGACCCAACCATTTCCACATCCATCCCCTTTATAGGGACTGCAGTCAGTTGTGCCTTGGTTCTCCTGAAGTCCACCACCATCTCCTTTGTTTTGCTGATGTTGAGCTGAAGCTGGTTCTGCTCACACCACAACACAAAGTCACTGATTGTGCTCCTGTACTCCTCCTCCTGCCCACCCCTGATGCACCCTACAATTGCGGAGTCATCCGAGAACTTCTGTAGGTGGCAAGTTTCAGAGTTATATCTGAAGTCCAAGGTGTAGAGGGTGAACAGGAAGGGGGACAGGACCGTTCCCTGGGGGGCCCCTGTGTTGCTCACTGCCCGTTCTGACACACAGCTCTGTAGTCGCACAAATTGTGGCCTACCGGTCAGGTAGTCCGTGACCCAGGAGACTAAGGGTGCTTCCACTTTCATCCTCTTCATCTTCTCACCCAGTAGCAGGTGTTGAATGGTGTTGAAGGCACTGGAGAAGTCAAAAAACATAACCCTCACAGTGCAACCTGCGTTGTCCAGGTGAGAGTAGGCCCTCTGCAGAATGTAGATGATTGCACCATCCACCCCGTTGTTGCGTTGGTATGCGAACTGCAGGGGGTCCAGTGAGATACGCACCAGGGGTCTGAGGTGAGCGAGGACTAACCTTTCCAGGGTCTTCATGATGTGGGATGTTAGCGCTACAGGTCTGAAGTCATTCAGGACAGTGGGGTGTGCCTTCTTGGGCACTGGGACGAGGCAGGATGTTTTCCACTGCACAGGGACCCTTTCCAGGCTCAGACTAAGGTTGAAGGGTTGTTGGAGTATTCCACACATTTGGGCAGCACAGACCCGCTTTCCACTGATGTAGTCTCTCCAGTTCTCTCTTCACTTGGTTGGTGGTGAAAGCCAGCCCAGGTAGGGAGGTGGGGGGAAGGGGGGTGTTGAGGACCAGTCCAGAGGGAGCAGGGGTGGAGGTGGGGTCGCTGATTGTCTCCACAGATGTGTTGGGGAGCTGGAAGGGAGGTAGACAGGGCCAGTATCGAACCTGTTAAAAAATTGGTTCAGCTCATTGGCTCTGTCCTGGGTCCCCTCCGTCTGCCCACTGTTTGACATTTTGAAGCCAGTGATATTTCTCATACCCTTCCACACCTTTCAGCTTGTGAAACATGGGACCAACACTTTACATATTGGGTTTATATTTTTGTTCAGTGTAGTAAGTACACCAGCATGCTTTCCAGATGGGTGTCTTTTCAGATTCCACATTTATTCTTTATTTGTGGACACTATATCACAGCACTCCTCTTGCTTTTGGTCCTCATCTTTGTAAGTCACAGATTTTGCACCTGTTTGTTTTTATCAGTTTCTTTATGAAAATATTTAGCTAACTCCATGATAGTAGCTAAAGCAAGGGGCTATAGCAACAAATAGCCTACAAATGTATGCTGGGCCGGGCATGCCCTGAATTCGTAAAGTGAGCGAAATTGGAGCTGGCAAGAAAGCTGAAGCTTCAGCTTTTAGAAAACCTGCTCCGAGCTCCAGTAAAATTGGGCACGCTCCGCTCACATACTCTGGTGTGCTAGAGCTCTCGTAGAGGGATGACTGTTCTTACTCTCTGACTGGCCTTCCTGTAGACCAGTGTTTCCCAACCGGGGGTACACATACCCCTAGGGGTACGTTGGAAGATTTTGGGGAAAATATGACCCCAAAAAAAGACGTGTTCAAGTTATTTCAATCTTAATTGGAAGGAAAAACTTTACTGAGGTCACTGGTGTGAAATCTAGTTTATTTTATATTTATAGGCCTACTTTTTTACTTTAGTTTCATTGCTCTACCTGGCCTCTGCCCACCATTTAAACCTCTGCTCCGCGCTAGAGTGCCTGCTGCTTTTATCCTTGCAGATAAAACCATAAGACGGCAGCTGATGCACTGAAGACTGTACTATTGTCAAATAACACTGTGTGCCATAGGATTGACGAAATGGGCGCTGATATGGTGGATTAAGTGGTAAAAATAAATAAATCCGGTCCATTTGCTCTGCAGTTAGACAAATTGACTGATGTCATTGAGGAAGCCCAATTGATTGTGCGATACAGAGACATTTAGAAAATGAATGAGCACATTCTGTTCTGCAAGAAGCTACCGGGGAGAACTACATGTGAGGATGTGCTTCACGTTATTGACAGCTTTTTCTCAGAGCACAATTTGGATTTGGAAATCTTATGTTCATGTGTGCATGGATGGTGCGGCATAAAAGCCTGGGGGAGTGAAAAGATGAATTGCTCACATAAAGAATGTCAATCCTGATGATGAATGGAATCATTATCATTCACAGGGAGGCATTGGCCAGCAAGATAATGAGTCCTGAGTTAGGCCTACATGATGTTTTGAATAACGCAGTGAAAGTGATTAACTTTATCCTGTCCAGGCTTCTGAATCACTGACTGTTTGAAAGGCTCTGTGATGACAGTGGGACTGAGCACCAGCAGCTACTGCTTCACACCGAAGTCAATTGGCTAATCAGAGCGATAACACTACAAAGGCTTTTTGAGCTCTGCGCCAAAGTAAGTGATTTTCTGTCTGAGCATTCACGATCCCCTTGAGTCTGTGTTCGAGGACACAGACTGGGTAGCCCACCTTGCCTATCTTGCAGATGTGTTCAGCAAACTGAACAACCTGAATCTAACTCTGTATTCTAAACATTTGACAAAGTTTATGGATATAAGTTGTTCCAGCAGCTTGATACCTACCTTTATTTTATTCAGGACAGTGGGGTGTGCCTTCTTGGGCACTGGGACGAGGCAGGTTTTCCACAGCACAGGGACCCTTTCCAGCCTCAGGCTAAGGTTGAAGGGTTGTTGGAGTATTCCACACAGTTGGGCAGCACAGACCCGCTTTCCACTGATGTAGTCTCTCCAGCTCTCTCTTCACTTGGTTGGTGGTGAAAGCCAGCCCTGGTAGGGAGGTGGGGGGAAGGGGGGTGTTGTGGATCAGTCCAGAGGGAGCAGGGGTGGAGGTGGGGTCGCTGATTGTCTCAACAGATGTGTTGGGGAGCTGGAAGGGAGGTGGACTGGGTGGACAGGGCCAGTATCGAACCTGTTAAAAAATTGGTTCAGCTCATTGGCTCTGTCCTGGGTCCCCTCTGTCTGCTCACTGTTTGACTTTTTGAAGCCAGTGATATTTCTCATACCCTTCCACACCTTTCAGCTTGTGAAACATGGGACCAACACTTTACATGTTGGGTTTATATTTTTGTTCAGTGTAGTAAGTACACCAGCATGCTTTCCAGATGGGTGTCTCTTATTTAACCTTTACTTAACTAGGCAAGTCAGTTAAGAACAAATTCTTATTTACAATGATGTCCTACACCGGCCAAACTCGGACGACGCTGGGCTAATTGTGCGCCGCCCTATTCTAAAGATGACAGAGCTCCTATGGTGCAAATAGTAAGCTCATACTTCCCTGACATTGAAAACAAGTCTGCCAAACTTTAATATGTGTGTAATTATTTCATGACTGACAGTACCAACAACAGCATTCCTACCACACTGCAGGAAAATATTCTAGATGTGTCCTCAGACCATGGCCTGAAGATAAGGTACTCAGACAAGACTGTCACAGTTATTGTGTGATGTGGAGAAGGAATATCCTCATTTGGGGACACATGCATTGATTGAACTGCTGCCCTTTGGATCTACAGTGCATACTTATGTGAAATGACATTTTCATCCATAAACCTAATCGAGACCAAGCACACACTGCTCCCAAGACTGACAAAGCTTATGAGTGAGAGATGGGGCCAAGTTTCTTATTGATTGGTGAGTCCTCATGTGTCATACACAAGTCTATAAATATGGGTTACATGTATTGGGAGTGTCTATAAAATGTTTTGTGTATGTATTATTATGTATTTGTTTTTGTATGATTTGTAAGATTAAACTGATCTTAAGGGTACATAAGTATTAGTATAGTAATACATTTTTACTCACAGTTATACAACGGGTGAGTCTAATCCTGAATGCTGATTGGTTAAAACCGAATTCCAGCCGGTGTCTATTCCACAAGTTACCACCTGCCAAATCAATGACGTTAAAATGCCTATTTACTCTGTTACATCTGACTGCACAATCCAATGTCTCATCAGCCCAGCCAGGCAATTTATAAACTTGATCTCCACTATAAAAATCATCTAGATATTATCTCACATTTCTTTTAGACTAACATTTAGTTTTCAACAGTGGAGATTTGTATAAACCTCGCTGTCTGTCTCTCTGATATTTGCAACATTGTTTCAATATTCTAATTCGATCTTCAGCTGTCCCATAGTAATGAACGTGTCGGGAGTCGGGACGAGACAGTCAGGCAGCTTTTCTCAGCCCATCGAAATCATGAATCAGCTGGCATAATTTTTATGGATATATAAAAAGAAATGTCAATAGAAACAGGTAAAACTAAACAAAATGCAGCTAGTTGGCTTTTGGTCTTTCCAGCTTCAGTTTGAAGTGATTGTGTAAAGTGTGTTGTTGGCTAACTCATCTGCTCTGAACAACAGTGTCCTGACAATAGAGCACATTTTCTATGGCAGGCGAAATCGTGCATCATTAGCTCATTGTTATGGATGTATCCAAATAAATGTCACTAGAAAACAGCTTAAACAAACGCAAATGCAGCTACTTCGCTGTTATTCTGGCTTCACTGTTTGACGTGACTGTAACGTGCTGACTACGTTTGAGCCATCAAGAGCATGTTGATTTTGTCCATCCACACCAGATGTGATCAGGACACACTGGTAGAAATATAAAAACGAAACATTCTTATTTGTCCTGGGATATAAACATTGGGTTGTTAATTTACCTGAAATACACAAGGTCCTTTTTTCCCTGGCCCTTTGTAGAATTTGGACCAATTCTGAGTCACTCAAAACGTGTGTTCTCTACTCAGACAATTAATACACAGATAAAAGGGGAAACCTAGTTAGTTTCTAGTAATCTATCCTGCTTCAGTCTTCTTCTTCTGGGGACTTTATATGGCGGTTGGCAACCAAGTTTAAGGTTCATTACCACCACCAACTGGACTGGAGTGTGGACCATAGTTTATCTTTTAACCACCCACGTTGGTATACGCTCATAAAAACCAATGAGGAGATGGCAGAGGCGGGACTTGCAGCGTGTTCAGTGTCACAAATAGAACCAAGTTCTATTTTAGTGCCTGGCTACGCAGATGCTCGCGAGCAGTTTGGATTAAATGATTGAATAACATGTATGTGTACATGTATTTTGCAACGCTCATGCACGCATCGAGTGCAAGTGTGGTCAGCATGTAAGTTAGCCGTAGTTGGCTAGCTAGCAAGCAAGGGATAAGAACGTTGCCAGCCAGTAAGGCAATGGAACATTTAGAACTTGGTTGCGTCCATAGATACTGAACAAAATGACTGCACGACTAGGTCGTGTCTCTGGCAACCGAACAGAATGAACGACCAGCTGGCTTGGGTAGTGTAAGGGCTGAACATGCTTAGCTAATTAATATGTTAATCTACAACAAGAGTTACTAACTGAATGCATTGTGTGATCATAAAACTTGTAGGACTGCTGTAGGCTTGTGTGTGGGGGAGCCATGTGGAAGGAATGTGCTAGCTTGGGGGTTTCACGATAGAACTGTATTTTGTGGTAACATGAGACAAGAACATCTGCTGAGAGGGAACTGCTTCCGTCAACTGGATTGCGTCACGAGGCTGGGACCAGCCTGCACGCCAACGATAGGCTGAGTAAGTTTAAACCACACTCAGCCTCTACTCTGACAGGCCAGCAAGGAGCGGGAACTATTCTGTCGGAGTATTTAAGGAAGAACAAAGGATAGGGCTCGCGCTCTTCTCTAGCCCTGCTCGCTGTTTGCTCACGCTCTATTGCGCTCTCTTGCGCTCTCTCTCGCTCTCTCTCTCTCTCTCCTCTAGCTCTCTCTCTCTCTCTCTCTGTTTGCCCTGCGTGGTGTCACAGTGAGCCTGTATATACAAACTTCATACTTACCATTTAAGGGTTTGCTAGAATGAAATACATAGATGATTTAAACTGTGTAGTAATCCTTTCGTTCCAATACCAGATTTGAATTGACGCGACCTTAACAGTAGCAACCCTAGATTTGTGTTGGGACTATATCGCGTATGAATAAACATATATAAAAAACGTTAATAAAGGCTTCCAGTGTGGCGCAGCAGTCTAAGACACTGCATTGGAGTGCTAGAGGCGTCACTACAGACACTGCTGTATCACAATCGGCCGTGATCGGGAGCCCCATAGGGTGACGCACAATTGGCCCAGCGTCATCTGGGTTAGAGAAGGGTTTAGCCGGGGGGGCTTTACTTGACTCATCGCACTCTAGCGACTCCTTGTGGCAGGTCGGGCGCCTGCAGGCTGACCTCGGTCGGCAGTTGAAGGGGGTAAAAATAAAATACAAATAAAATAAAACGTTAATGATAATGTCAATCATTATTTGAATATGTTGGTAAACCGCTCTATAAAAGTGATAGTTCCCTCGAAGCCGGTGTTTGGAGGATATATTGATTTGCTGGCCCGAGACGAACACCCGCGTCAATATATTGTGCATTATTGCTTAATTAAATGTCTGTTAAATGAGACCTAGACAAAAAATATTAATATTAATCCCGCGCATGAGATGGTACTTCAGGCAGGTCAAAGTGTTTTAGGGGTACAGTACACAAAAAAGGTTGGGAAACACTGCTGTAGACCAGACAGCCACACGCTCAGTGACAACGTCTGGCTTGGCACACTGCTGCTCAGGGGCGGGCCTTTTTGGCATGATAGCCAAATGCTGGCATAATGCTGATGATTTCTCAAATAGGGGTTCTAATCCACTGACAAAATAAACACATTTGTATAATTTGATTGATCATAATCTCTTGCACAATGTCTGTAAAAAATATATTTATATTTTTGGTCCATGTAGGCTAATGCATTGTATAGTATGCTAAATGCATCACAGATTAAATTGTGTATTGCACATACGATTGTCCACAGTATGGTCCCCAAGTACCTATGTAACTACTTTAACTTGGTCCGGGATAACCATAATTATTCCACTAGAAGGAGTGAAACCAATGTTGTTCCTTTTATATTAAATAGTGGTTTGGGGAAATAAACTTCTTTGTACTCAGCTGCCATTCTTTGGAATAGTCTCCCAAAGAATTTGAAACGTATACCTTCAATGGGAAGTTTCAAGTTATGCCAGAAGGTTCTCAACTGGCTTCTCTCCACAATCCTCTTTGGTTACGGATTGGACATGAGGTACAGTCAGTAAGATGTTTTTACTTATTTCACATTTTCCTATATGTCTATTGTCCATGTTTAAGTCATGAAATGCAACCGATCTATGGAGAGAGGATCTCACAGTGACGTCATGGGCCTGGCCATGTTCATTCTGAAACGTCTGCTGTGGAACCCTGCCATCGCTGCAGAGTTCAGACATGCCAAACTACCGAACCTCTACAAAAATGGTAATGTATTTCTCTCCTGTCTTCTATTATATGTTCTGCTTTTTTGTTGCTATATAAAAAATGTAAAATATAATGTGAGTGCCAGTGGTGGAGCACACCTTTCATTTGAATGGAAGCTGCTAAGTATAGGCTATGAAGTGTCTTGTATCAGGTGGTCATTGATTGTTATTTGTCTTTGTTGATCATGCCACTAGGAGGCGCTGTCTCGTTTCACTCTGAAGAAACTTCTCCTGCTGGTGTGCTTCCTGGACAAGGCCAAAGAGTCCAGGAGGATCGAACACGACCCCCGTCTGTTATGCATGGACGCAGAATTCAAGGTAGGGAGACACCTCTTAACTCCCACAGCCACAAATTAACTTGTCACGAAGACTGGGCTTCAGACCTCTAGTTTTTTATTTTTGTTTTTATGTCATAAGTGAAATAAGCCATGTGTCAGACCCCTGGTGTGTACATCACTGGACCCCCTGCAGTTTGCATACCAGCGCAACATCGGGGTAGATGATGCAATCATCTACCTTCTGCAGAAGGCCTACTCTCACCTGGACAACGCAGGTTGCACTGTGAGGGTTATGTTTTTTGACTTCTCCAGTGCCTTCAATACGACTACAGAGCTGTGTGTCAGAACGGGCAGTGAGCAACACAGGGGCCCCCCAGGGAACGGTCCTGTCCCCCTTCCTCTTCACCCTCTACACCTTGGACCTCAGATATAACTCTGAAACATGCCACCTACAGAAGTTCTCGGATGACTCCGCAATTGTAGGGTGCATCAGGGGTGGGCAGGAGGAGGAGCACAGGTGCACAATCAGTGACTTTGTGTTGTGGTGGGAGCAGAACCAGCTTCAGCTCAACATCAGCAAAACAAAGGAGATGGTGGTGGACTTCAGGAGAACCAAGGCACAACTGACTGCAGTCCCTATACAGGGTATGGATGTGGAAATGGTTGGGTCATACTAGTTCCTGGGAGTCCATATGGACAATAGGCTGGAATGGGCTGGTAACACCGGGGCCCTGTACAAAAAGGGCCAGAGCCAACTCTACTTTCTGAGGAGGCTCAAGTCCTTCAACTTGTGCAGTAAACTACTGCATACCTTCTACCAGTCTCTTTTTTGCAGTGGTGTGCTGGGGAGCCAACATAAAAGCAGGTGATGCTTCTCGGGTAAATAAGCTGAACAGGAAGGCTAGCTCTGTCCTGAGGATGAGCCTTGACACTCTAGAGGAGGTGGCGGAGAGACGGATCCTGGCCAAACTGCCGGCAATCATGGACGACGTCACCCACCCTCTGCATGCCATGGTTATTACGCAGAGGAGCACCTTCAGTCACAGACTGATCCCACCACGGTGTGCCAGAGAGCGCTACAGGAGGTCCTTCCTGCCGACGGCTATTAGACTATATAATGCCTCACCGGAGTGCCGTGCCGTCGGCAACACAGACTTGGAACTGTTGGGGTGCTAGGATCTAGTTTAACAATTATGCATCCATCCGTGAGTAACTCTGGTCCGTAATCACTCATTCACTCAGGACTTATTTATTCATTCAGGTCTGTATATACATACTCATGTACAGTTGTTATATCATATCACGTGCAATATTGCAAGTAATTCTTGGACTTAACTTACATAGTCATTCACTCAGGAATGCATATTAGTATCCTGTCAGTTGCGTCTTTTTTCATTGCTTTTAGTATATCGAATGTGCAATACGTGCAGTTATCTGTAATTAAACCATGCGCACTAAGGACTGTATTTTAAGGGAATTACTATTATTACCTCAAATTATATCATACACACATTTAGCTATTTAAGTATCTCTTCCTGTCATTTACCTGTACAGTTTAGGTAACCATGCAAGTATTCACTTACCTGTAAATATAACTGTATATTTACCTGTACAGCTAATTTAACCATGCAAAATATTCACTTACCTGTTCATTTAACCAGTCTGTCTATTAAGTAAACTATTATTACCCTCACTCATATCATATGCATTTTTAGCTATTGAAGTATTTCTCTGCCATCGACCTGTATAGTATAGTTAACCATCCAACAACCACCAATGTATAGTGTACATATTCAGCCAACCACCCATACTATGCAATGTCTTTTTATAGCTTTTTTGCACTCCAGATATCTTGTATTTCTATACTTTTTAATACTGCCACTCTATGTATCATGTATCTGTCTTTTGTGTATTTTCGTTCTGGCATTTTGCACCTGCCCTATGTTTTGTTGTAGCTGCTTGACAAAGAAATGTCCCCCTCGGGGATCAATAAAGTATCTATCTATCTATCTATCTATCTATCTATCTATCTATCTATCTATCTATCTATCTATCTATCTATCTATCTATCTATCTATCTATCTATCTATCTATCTATCTATCTATCTATCTATCTATCTATCTATCTATCTATCTATTGGGCAATTTAGATAGCTAGCTACGTTGGCTACCTATTGCTAGCTAGCTGAAGTTAGCAGCTAGCTAACTAGCCTAACTTACCTCAATGTGCTTGCGAAGGTTGGAGGATGAATTTTTAAAAGCCGAGATTTCTGCGTTTTTGTTGAGGCAAAGACAACATTTCACGATGATATTATTGCCTCTTTTATGTTTGAAAATAAAAATGTCCTGCAATTATGGCCAAGGGTTGTCACGATTTGCCACATCTTGATCCTCTACTGGCCTGTTCATACTTGACTGATGATGAGTAGAGTAGTAGTGAGAATGGGTTGCATTTGTCATACTACATGATGAGCGCGAATGAGTACGAATTGGCTTACAAAAATACCTGAAGATAACCTTTGTAACCGTTACAAACGAAATGTAGCTGAGCAAAGAGTACTTTACTTGCTGAAAAAAATACTTGAGTAAGAGTAAAATTACAGCCGACAGAAAGTAACGCAAAAAAGTATTTGTTACTCCAAATGCGTACTCTTTTACTCATTTGCGTTACTTGTAACGCATTACTACCCACCCCTGGCCAAAGAGTACCTCCTCAAATAAAAGCACTTCTCCTATATCCTGGAAGCTCTGAAGAACTTGGGAAAGACCACACTCATCCCACTATACTAAGTAATAATAGTCCTGAATGGGCCATTTCATGGAAATACATTGTGTATAAAACATTAGGAACAGCACTTTCCATAGACTGACCAGGTAAAAGCTATGATCCCTTATTGATTTCACTTGTTAAATCCACTTCAATCAGTGTATATGAAGGGGAGGAGACGGGTTAAAGAAAGATTTTTAAGCCTTCAGACAATTGAGACATCGATTTGAGTGTGTCAAGAACTGCAATGCTGCTGGATTTTTCACTTTCGACAGTTTCCCGTGTGTATCAAGAATGGTCCACCAGCCAAAGAACATACAGCTAACTGTGGGAAGAATTGGCTTCAACATGGGCCAGAATCCCTATGGAAGGCTTTCGTCACCTTGTAGAGTCCATGCCCCGACCAGGGAAAAAACGGGTGTTCTGTGGATAAAAAGGGGTGCATATGAATGGTTGCAGCAATTTATGTGAGCCAGTGTAGTACACTGGATGGCGCTATTGGACTACTGATATGATGAACTCTGTGTTAGGGAGACTGATTGGCTAACAGTAGGTGGATTGTGGCGGCCACCATGCTGTCCCCAGAGTGTTGTGAGCGTCTGGTGACGAGCGGAGTCATGCTGGTCATCTTCGCACTCATCTGCAGCTGAAACCGGAGCGTCCCCTGTATGGGGGTCATTATCTACACCATCCAGTTCCTGGTCCCCACACTCCTGCAGTGATTTCATACAGCCACTGTGTTGTGTTGTGCCTAGGCCCATATCAATCCCACCCAGATTAAAAAATAGGATTCCTATTACTCTCACTTTATGTGATATGTATTTCCCTGTTCAGCATGTTATGTTTTTTTCATAGCAATTTTGACTGAACATGAACATTCTCTGCCTTCGTGGCTACCTTCTTTCCTATAGTGTTTTTTCACCCTCCAGTATGACAAGACAATCGAGGTGGTGTATGAGGTAGTGTTTCTGCAGCAGGACCAGCACAGGGCTCTGGTGTGGCACTACTACTACAACAACAACCACAACATCATGATAAGTATAATTACATTATTTTGGAAGAGCTTATCATGCAACTAAAACAAAACATTGGTAATAACATGAAAAATATGTAAATCATGAAGCAACAAAACAAGACTGAATCCAAACACTGATGATTTTATGTGGATTTTACATTTACTCTATATTCTGATATATTATATACTGTTATATTATTATACTGTATTATATACTGTTTCTGTCCTGCCCTTGTTTTTGGTGCAGGGCATGTGATGTCCATAGTCTCTTCGTAGCAAAACTCCCTGATCTTCACAAAAAGATAAGTTTGTCTAGCTGTGTCCAGTCCAGGTGGTGCTTGTACAGGCAGACCATCTATGGGAGGAAGGATGTCAGTGTTGCGCAGCAGATGAAACCTTGTCCTGACTGAGTCCGAACGCTCTTTGGCGACAACAACACCAGGCTCCAGAAGACATTACAATCTTGCACAACATGAATTCACCTCCCAAGTTTAGATAAGAAGAATAACCTCATACAAAGCATTGAACATTATATTCACCTGAAGTGCTGGTACTGCTTGATCTGTGGCAGCGGTCTGATGTACGGAGTCAGGTGTTGTTCTGGAAAATACAGAAATAATGTGAGATCAATAAAAGTAGTGCCAATCATGTTGGAGGTCAATTAAATAATCAAATGTGTTGTTTATGCTTTACATACCAAGTGTTGTCATCGATTCCTTGTAGAGACGCCATACTGCTGCTTTTGTCACATGGGATGGCAGCAGCATTCCACCAAAGTGTTTGTGTTCTGGGTGGCGTCCTGATTATACTATTGCATTATCCTCTGTGTAGTTGTTAATGAAGTTAACCATTCGCTGCAAGTCCTCATGCTTCAGGTGTAACCTGTGCTTGCCTGAGCCAGCTCTCTCTTTGATGGGAGGCATTAGACCATTATCCTTGTATGACTGGTGGAGGAGAGTCAGGCATTTTCTGCTGATGCTGAAAGACCAATTCCAGATACAAATATTTTAGCATTATTATACAATAGATAGCCGTAATCACCGTCAGACACACCTGGCTAACTTGATGGGCCATCAGCTACCTACCGTCAGCTAACATTAGGCTATAACTAGCAATGTGAAATGGCATTCTGAGAACATCACTACACACAGATCCCACACGTAATGTTAGCTATTAAGCCAGCCGTCTAATGTCAGCTAGCTATCTAACAGTAAGCTTTAACTTGGTCTTTTGTTTAGACATGTAGCTAGCCAGATAGCTAAACAATGAACAATCCGTGGAGTACTAGCAATACAAACCGATTCTCATAGCTAGCTTAAGTTAACCAAATAGGTTCAATGTTAGCTAGCTAACCACTAGGCTATAACTAGCAATGTGAAATGGCATTCTGAGATATCACTACACACAGATCCCACACGTAATGTTAGCTAGCAAGCCAGCCATGTAACCTCAGCTAGCTAGCTAACAGCTTTCACTGACCATGTGCAATGACAGAAACATCGTCAGATCTTTCTCTCTCCGTCACCAATGCCATGTTTTCCAATGCCAAGGATGTATGTGAATCTTCATGAAAAAAAATCTCTTTGGATGAGGTCACCATCTTATTGCCCTTTTACTGCTTCAGCCCCTTCTCTCTTCTTTTTGAACGCATATGCTATTATTATCCCTCTAATATATGCTTTAAAGGTTTCCCATACTGTGGAAATAATTTCAGTTGAGCTTATGTTGATCGCAAAAAAGAACCTAAGATCATCTGCTAGTGATTGGCTAAATATCTCACCTTGGAATAGCATGGTGTTGAGTCCAAATCTACCCTTCCTCACATTTTCGGAGTTTACATCAACATGTAACTCTACTATATCATGATCTGTGAGGGCGATGGGCCCAATCTTGCAATCAATCACATTATTAACCATGAAATTAGATAAAGAAGGAATCTATTCTGGAGTATGTTTTATGACAGTGGGAGAAAAAAAAACATTCTCTATCATTAGGATGGACTAATCTCCATATGTCTGTAAGAACCATATATTCTGCTAGCATATTTATTGCAAGTCTATCCTTTGGCATAGATTTACCTGTAAATTTACTTCTATCAATCTTATTCTCCATCATTTGGTTAAAGTCTTCTGCAACGGTTAGTCCACCGCCAGCCTCACTCCCCTCTTTCAGATTAACCAATCTCCCCTACTTCTGTTCTCAAATTCTTCGACACGACACTATGATTCCACAATATGTCCACCCTTTTCTCGTGATTCTCATTAGATACCGGAGAAGGCATCATCCAATGTCGAAATCCTTCCCTCTTCCCCATCGATCTTCTCTTTGTATTGCATCAACTTTTTCCTTTAGCTCTGTAGTTGTAGTTTTTATCATGGAGACATCGGATGCAACAAAGTCGTATTAATCTTTC
Source organism: Thymallus thymallus (assembly GCA_023634145.1). Classification (NCBI taxonomy): domain Eukaryota; kingdom Metazoa; phylum Chordata; class Actinopteri; order Salmoniformes; family Salmonidae; genus Thymallus; species Thymallus thymallus. The sequence continues at coordinate 7,491,090 of CM042392.1, read as the reverse complement.
CCATTTGATGAAATGTGACATGTTTCAGAAAACTAGGTGTATGTCACAAGTCACGACTTCACAGGAGAGCCAACTACGTGTTTTTTTTTTTTAAAAGCTTTTTTTTGCAGAAATACCTTCTGGAACCTTTGAACTTTCATGTGCCTTAATACCAAACTTGTATGCCATCTGTAAATACAAATAAAGTTTAATTACGAGCCTAGTTGGTTTAGCCACAGAAATAGACAGGAACCTACCAGCTAGCCATGATTGGCTGAGATAATGAGTGCGCTGGACATGCCGAGATATGAGTTTCAGATTGGTCTGTGTTGTAGCATCTAGTGTCTATAAACTGAGCGCTCGTTATGAGAAGATACTCTTTTCTACTGCAGTTTTTTCGAAAGATATAACATTAGCCATGGAGAACTGCAACTATTTTGCTACTATGCTCAATAACAAAATACGTCAGTGTATGCATCCTCTGAAAAACATGTCTACAACTCAAGTATTATTAAAAATGTGTAACAAATTGAAAAACATAATATATGTACCACATCTCAATATTCACAAGAGACATATTCAAAAGTTTTAAACAAAATTGTAAACTCTTTAAACATACCTATGCTACTTTCACATAACAAAATACAATGTCAGTTTATGCATCCTTAGATACTGTGGGGAAAGTGTTATATTGTGTACATTTTCCCCTTGTAGATATTCCTTGACATCTTAGATGCTAGTACATTAGTAGTACATAACAGTGTAATAGTGTAGTACTACAGTATGGACCTGTCTTGACAGCCTTGTTTGAAACTTTAAAGCTTCTGGTTTATTGTCAGAATGAGCATTCTGGATATGAGTTGTACTTTATATAGAACATCAGTGACTCCTTAATTCACCAAAGGTTCTGGTTCTCTACAGTTTAACATAAACACTATTTCCCTCCCTTCTAAAAACATACTTTTGGATTATAAACATTGTCATGTCATATACATCATAACCCAAGGGGGGTCGAAATTGTTGTTCAAATGTTGCATATACATTTTTTAGTACCTAGGCATTTTGTTATACTGTATGTTAGAATGTCTAATAAACAACTATATTGTATACATTAGCAATATTGTTTTGTCAAAAAAATATTAATATAATTAAGCAATAAGGCCCGAGGAGGTGTGGTATATGGCCAATATACCACGGCTAAGGGCTGTTCTTATGCACGACGCAACACGGATTGCCTGTACACAGCTCTTAGCCGTGGTATATTGGCCATATCACAAACCCCCAAGGTGCCTTATTACTATTATAAACTGGTTACTAGAGCAGTAAAAATAAATGTTTTGTCATACCCATGGTATACGGTCTGATATACCACGGCTGTCACAGCCAATCAGCATTCAGGGCTCACAGTGGCAAAATGATCACAGTGGCATGCCATTCATTTTCTAATAAAAGCTGAGTACTGGGGTATTGTCCAGACAAAGATTTTAGTGTAGCAATATTAAGTTGTATGAAATTAAATCAGATGTGAAAAATAGGCTATGCAAAAATTTGGCCACCCTTGTCATTCTGTTGATTTGAATACCTGTAACTACTTAGCACTGATTAATTGGAACGCACAATTGGTTTGGTGAGCTCATTAAGCCTTGAACTTAATAGACAAGTGCATCCAATCATGAGAAAAGGTATTTAAGGTGGCCAATTGCAAGTTGTTGTTCTCTTTGACTCTCCTCTGAAGAGTGGCAACATGGGGGCCTCAAAACAACTCTCAAATGACCTGAAAACAAAGATTGTTCAACATTATGGTTTAGGGGAAGGCTACAAAAAGCTATCGCAGAGATGTAAGCTGTCAGTGTCCACTGCGAGGAACATAGTGAGGAAATGGAAGACCACAGGCACAGTTCTTGTTAAGGCCAGAAGTGGCAGGCCAAGTAAAATATCGGAGAGGCAAAGGCGAAGGATGGTGAGAACGGTCAAAAACAGCCCACAGACCACCTCCAAAGACCTACAACATCATCTTGCTGCAGATGGTGTCACTTTGCACAAGGAGAAGCTGTACAGGAGAGTGATGCGGAAGAAGCCTTTTCTGCACACACGCCACAAATAGAGTCGCTTGAGGCATGCAAACGCACATTTGGACAAGCCAGCTTCATTTTGGAATAAGGAGCTGTGGACTGATGAAACAAAGATTGAGTTATTTGGTCATAACAAGGGGCGTTATGCATGGCGGCAAAAGAACACAGCGTTCCAAGAAAAACACTTGCTACCCACAGTAAAACTTGGTGGGGGTTCCATCATGCTGTGGGGCTGTGTGGCCAGTGCCGGTACTGGGAATCTTGTTAAAGTTGAGGGTCGCATGGATTCCACTCAATATCAGCAGATTCTTGGGAATAATGTTGAAGAATCAGTTACAAAGTTGAAGTTACGCCGGGGCTGGATATTTCAACAAGACAACGACCCAAAATACTGCTCAAAATCTACCCGGGCATTTATGCAGAGGAACAAGTACAATGTTCTGGAATGGCCATCCCAGTCCCCAGACCTGAATATCATTGAGAAACTGTGGGATGATTTGAAGTGGGCTGTCCATGCTCGACAACCATCAAACCTAACTGAACTGGAGATGTTTTGTAAGGAGGAATGGTCCAAAATACCTTCATCCAGAATCCAGACACTCATTAGAGGCTATAGGAAGCGTCTAGAGACGGTTATTTTAGCAAAAGGAGGCTCTACTAAATACTGATGTGATTTTTCTGTTGGGGTGCCCAAATTTATGCACCTGTCTAATTTCGTTTTGATGCATATTGCACATTTTCTGTTAATCCAATAAACCTCATTTCACTACGGAAATATTACTGTGTCCATCAGTTATTTGATAGATCAAAATGAAATTGCTGATCCAAACACCCAATTATTTATAAATGGAAATCATGGAAATTGTCAGGGGTGCCCAAACCTTTTCATACGACTGTACCTAGTATGGTGTATCAATGTAGATGTTAAGCTGTCTTTAAAAAAACAAAACATATTGATTAGTTAATTAAGATGCTGAATATAAAAAGGGGCTTCTTCTATAGAAATACACTATATTGCTGCAAATAAACCACTAGTAAAGGATTTGTTAAAACTTTTTTTGGTTACTACATGATTCCATGTGTTATTTCATAGTTTTGATGTCTTTACTATTATTCTACAGTGTCGAAAATAGTACAAATTAAGAAAAAACCCTTGAATGAGTAGGTGTTCTAAAACTTTTGACCTGTAGTGTAGGTCAGGCCTCTTGCTTAATAGTACACGGCAGATCATTTAATCAATGTTCTTACTGGTCCTAGACTATGGCGAAATCATCTACATTAGATGCATTTGACCATAGAGCACTTTGTTTTATTATGGGTACAGGTTCAGTACACGTCCCTGAATTCTCTCTTATAAAGGGAGGTTGACCCTCTTTGAGGTCGCGTACTTATGTAGGTAAATTCATTGCTCTCTTTGCATTTATAAAGCTCTTTGGCATACTGTAAACTCCCTCTGTATCTAACATCTACAATAACTATTGGACGTAGGAGTCACAGTTATCATACACAGTCTCTTTCTGGAAATTCCTTTGGTCTGTACAGAGTTAGGTAAATCAACAAAGCCTCCTTCACTCATGCTGCCAAACATGCCCTTGTAAAACTGACCATCCTACCGATCCTTGATTTCGGCGATGTAATTTGCAAAATTACATTGCCAAAGATTTAGCAGCTCTTTCAGAACATCAGCCGTCTGGATTTGGGTGAAGGAGAAGCGGGGGGGGGGGGGGGGGGCTTGGGCAAGTAGCTGCCGGGGGCACAGAGCTGTTGGCTGGGGTAGGGGTAGCCAGGTGGAAAGCATGGCCAGCCGTAGCAAAATGCTTATTGAAATTTTCGATAATCGTGGATTTATCGGTGGTGACAGTGTTTCCGAGCCTCAATGCAGTGGGCAACTGGGAGGAGATGCTCTTATTCTCCATGGACTTTACAGTGTCCCAGAACTTTGGAGTTAGTACTACAGGAAGCAAATTTCTGTTTGAAAAAGCTGGCCTTTGCTTTTCTAACTGACTATGTGTACTTGTTCCTGACTTCCCTGAATAGCTGCATATCGCGGGGGCTATTCGATGCTAATGCAGTGCGCCACAGGATGTTTTTGTGTTGGTCTAGTGCAGTCAAGTCTGGGGTGAACCAAGGGCTAGATCTGTTCTTAGTTCTACGTTTTTCTATGTTTTTTGAAAGGGGCATGCTTATTTAGGATGGTGAGGAAAGCACTTTTAAAGAACAACCAGGCGTCCTCTACTGACGGGATGAGGTCAATATCCTTCCAGGATACCTGGGCCAGGTCGAATAGAAAGGCCTGCTCGCAAAAGTGTTTTAGGGAGCGTTTGACAGTGATAAGGGGTGGTCGTTTGACCGCTGACCCATTGCGAACGCAGGCGATGAGGCAGTGATCGCTGAGATCCTGGTTGAAAACAGAGGAGGTGTATTTGGAGGGCAAGTTAGTCAGGATGATATCAATGATGGTACCCATGTTAACGGATTTTGGGTTGTACCTGGTGGGTTCCTTGATAATTTGTGTGAGATTGAGGGCATCTATCTTAGATTGAAGGACAGCCGGGGTGTTAAGCATATCCCAGTTTAAGTCACCTAACAGTACAAACTCTGAAGATAGATGGGGGGCAATCAATTCACATATGGAGTCCAGGGCACAGCTGGGGGCTGAGGGGTCTGTAACAGGTGGCAACCGTGAGAGACTTATTTCTGGAAAGGTGGATTTTTAAAAGTAGAAGCTCAAACTGTTTGGGCACAGACCTGGACAGTATGACAGAACTCTGCAGGTTATCTCTGCAGTAGATTGCAACTCCGCCACCTTTGGCAGTTCTATCTTGACGGGAAATATTGTAGTTGGGGATGGAGATTTCCGAATTATTGGTGGCCTTCCTGAGCCAGGATTCAGACACAGCTAGGACATCCGGGTTGGCGGAGTGTGCTAAAGCAGTGAATAAATCAAACTTAGGGAGGAGGCTTCTAATGTTGACATGCATGAAACCAAGGCTTTTACGGTTACAGAAGTCAACAAATGAGAGCGCCTGGGGGATAGGTGTAAAGCTGGGAGCTACAGGACCTGGGCTTACCTCTACATCACCAGAGGAACAGAGGAGGAGTAGGATTAGGGCACGGCTGAAGGCATTAAGAACTGGTCGTCTAGTGCGTTGGGTACAGAGAGTAAAAGGAGCAGATTTCTGGGCGTGTTGGAATAGATTGAGGGCATAATGTACAGACAGGGATATGATAGGATGTGAGTTCAGTGGAGGTAAACCTAGGCGTTGGGTAATGAAGAGAGAGGTTGCATCTCTGGAGACACCAGTTAAGCCAGGTGAGGTCTCCGCATGTGTGGGGTGAGGGACAAAAAAGCTATCAGAGGCCAGTTGAGCAGGACTGGGGGCTCTACAGTGAAATAAAACAATAATAGCTAACCTGAACAACAAAAGACAAGGCATATTGAAATAAAGGGGCATAAAAACAAACAGTTGAGGGACAAAAATAAAAATAAAAAAAAACAGTTAATTAAGAGGGCTAAGGCAACGACGGGTAATGGCGATGAATGGACAAAGAGGGTCAGTTAGAGAAAAATGTCATATGCTACACACAGGACCTGGGGCCTGGCAGTTAAACAGAAAGAAATACCGTATAACCAGACAGTCCTGCAGACATCAGCTGTGAAGCTGAGTAATCATAGGGTCCGATGAGCAGCAAAGAGGCCAGCCAGAGAGCAGAATTCAATGGGCGCTGGACTAGGCAAGCGAGGAGGCACAGTGTTCAGAGTGCTAGCAGGCCGGGCTAGCAGGCCGGAGCTAGCAGATGGATCTTCGGCGACGTCGCAGAGGAGAACCCTGTTGAGACCACGTCGGACAATTACGTCGGCAGACCAGTCACGGTGGCTCGGTGGGGTTCCGTGTCGACAGTAGAAGGTCCAGGTAGGTTGACAGAGGTACTGTAGTCCGGGAGAGTAGCTAGCACACGTCGGCTGTCCGGGAGATGAGCCTAGCTCACGCTAGCATAGGTAGGATGTAAACAAACAATGGAGGTTAGCCAAAAACGTCGGTCACTCGATTGCAGCTAGCTAGCTGTGATGATCCGGTGTGATGGTCCTGTGATTTCAGTGGAAATCCGGTGAAATGGAAGGGAACGCAGTTCACTAATGTGAAATAATTAGCTGGAGTGCTGGCAATTCCTTAGCTAAGCTATCTAGCAAAGTGGTTAGCTTTGTAGTTAGATAGCTAGCTAACTAACTGGCTTGACTGTTAGAAAGCTAATTTGTTTTTGGGTTGGTACTTGAAATATTGAGCAGGTAATCAAATGTATCTAGCCAGCTCAATTTGAGAAGCTGCTTTTCAAGTTTTCAAGCTAAAAGCTATTTTGTAACTGTGTGTGTCTCTGTCAGTCTAGCCTTCTTTTGTAGATGTCTGGCCTACCTAGATAAAGAGAGCCTGTGTGTGTGTGTTTGTGTGTGCGTGTTCGTGCATGTGTGTGTATAAATATGTGACATTCTATTCCGACAGAGAATTAATGTAGGAAGACGTGGAGAAATGTGCGAGACGGTTACATTTAAGGAGAAAAAAGCTGAAAAGGATAAGCATAGGAGTGGCCCACGGCAAGATAACACAGTCCCTGGCGGTACAGTCATATTATGGCCTTCTTAAACCCCTTCATAAAGTCTCGTCCCACAAGTGGTCGAATGCCAGGGGAGCAATTTATTTCAGCCAGCCAGAGTGAGAACCTTGAGAGTCAGGTGGAAGGTCAGATAGAACAGGAGAGCCAGGCCAATAATGACAGCAGCAATCGTGGAGACCAGAGACAGAGCAATATACCTCAGTTGGATGAGGATACGGTGATACTTGAACTCACACAGATAGAGGGAGAGTTTCCAATCAACCAGGCAAATACCCAGCTGACATCCCCATAACCCCTGCAAAGATTTGAAGGAAGCACCAGGCTAATGCCTCCTCAAGCCCAATGTCAGCCTTTGAATGCAGGCTTCTAACAGCTATTGAAGCCCATGTTGAGGCCAGTCATCCTCCTGCCACACCACCTGCACCAACACAGCCAGAGCATGAAGATAACCTCTTTGCTCTGAGCATTGTACCATCCCTACAGAGGCTCCCTCCACACTGAAAATAATCAGTAAAGATAAAAATTCAGCAGCTGCTCTGAGGTAGAGGTCAATTGTAAATGCTCGAACATCAACTGAAGCGTGTACTGTGTATAATACTACTACTACTACTACTAATAATAATAATAATAATACTTATACACAGTATAGAAATTTAGGGCTAGTTATGGTTAAGGCTGTGTGAGTGTGTGTAGGTCTTTGTGCATGTAGAACAATGTAAGACTAACCTTTAAAAAAAAGTATTTATCTTTTCTCTTTTACAGAGATGTCACTGCCTCCTTTTTGTTCCATGGGTTAACTGTTCCATGACTTGGTCAACTGTTCTGTAATCCAGATTGCATATGTAAGTGTTTAATTTCACACACATAACACACCCTACAACTGAACTACCACCCACACTAGTACCAGCCTTTTCCAACTTCTTGTGAACAGGTTGACCATCACGCACACTTACAACAGAGATGGAGTCATGACCAGAACTCCCAGACCAAAACCCCATTCACGTATGTGTTGTCAACTGGTCTTGAGAGCAAGACCCCAACATCAAGACTCCATCTATCACAATACACACAGTAGACATAAACAACCAAAAAGGTCTTCCTGTGCTCTGCTGTCAGCCTGGTTAACCAGACTGACCAATGTGCTCACATCACATTTCATTTTATTTGTCAGTCTGTGCTTGAAACTGATTGGATCCACCTTCCAACAATACAAATTATATGACATAACCCCCATGTCTATTGTCAATTCTATTACTTTTCTAACTGTTGTCAATCATATAGACACATCTCATAGTATACCAGAGCACTCTGACACACCCACATCTGTTAAAATATGAGTGAGAAAAAAAATTTAATGGGAGGTTATTTTATGCTCCACAAATCACAATGGGGACGGAGTGCCAAGGTGAAATATACATCATATACATCATATAACAGTGGAGCACAGGTTGAAGTAGACTAACCTTTCCTTTTCTCTCTGTTGTATTTTACAGAGACATCACTGCCTCCTTATGTTCAACTGTTCCAATGTACCCTACAACTGAGCTACAGAGCATTTGCCAGAGCAGGTTCTTGCAAAACATAACACCATACTACCCAGCACTCCCTTACACTTTACACCAGGGCTGTCCAATCCTCCTCCTGCAAGTCAGTGTATTGTAGTTTTTCACTCCAACACAAACTCAAACATATTAACCTACTTAGAATGCTGTATCCACGACTAAAGGAACATGCCAGACACTTAACTACAACGTATCTTGATAATGACATCAGTATGCTCTACTATGGCTAGCATCATTATTTGACGTTCCCTGTGTCAGTGTTAACCATGACTCTTTTCTGCATTTCTCAGATGCACAGAGAGAACACTTTCACCTGTTTCAGGGCATTGGATTACCGGTCAACAAATATTACAAATAAAATATTGTGGTAGCATGGAAGTCTTTTAGTCTTGTCATTCATAAAAAATATATAGTTTGGTTACTTTAAATATATCTACCAATATGCAGTGTAGACATTTGGCCAAATATATTTTTTAGATCTCTCCACTGTGTGCTACTACTCAACCACTCCAGCTGCAGAGGAGAAGTACTGGGTCAGCTTTTAGTGCCTGCCCGAGTGATGTAGACCATTGTGCCATTTGGAGGGTCTGCGGCAATGGCCTCCCAGTCCTCCTTTGGAACAGGCATCTATTCCTCGACCAGACCTTCCCAGATGTCTGTTGCCACTGAGGAGACCTACATGGTAGCTGTACAAGATGGTCTTGTAGGAATTTCCTGTTGCAAGGAATCTGCAACGTAAGCAAACGTAAGCAAACATTTATTAGTATTAACAACAAAATAATTATTATGAAGGCCTGATTCACGCAGTCTCCTCTGAACAGTTGATGGTGAGATGTCTGTGTCTGTTACTTGAACTCTGTGAAGCTTTTATTTGGGCTGCAATTTCTGAGGCTGGTAATGATCTTATCCTCTGTAGCAGCGGTAACTCTGGGTCTTCCTTTCCTGTGGCGGTCCTCATGAGAGATGGTTTTTGCGACTGCACTTGAAGAATTTCGGGATCGACTGCCGTTCATGTCTTAAAGTAACAATGGACTGTTGTTTCTCTTTGCTTATTTGAGCTGTTCTTGCCATAATATGGACATGGTCTTTTACCAAATAGGGCTATCTTCTGTATACCACCCCTACCTTGTCACAACACAACAGATTGGCTCAAACGCATTAAGAAGGAAAGAAAATAGACATGAAAACTCTCTTGGTAAATAGTGTGGTCTACAGCTTATCATGAGATACTTTACCTCAGGCAAGCAAACCTCGAGACTTCCTTAATATTTGATTTTGCGCACCAGCTGTTATAGGGTAACATCCGTAAAGTAAACCGAAAGGTTGCTGGTTCAAATACCTGAGATGTGTCCTTGAGCAAGGCACTTAACCCTAGTTTTCTCCAGGGGCTGACACTGTAGGTAGGCTGTCTTTGTAAATAAGAATTTGTTCTTAACTGATTTGCCTTCTTAAATAAAGGTTAAATAATAAATAAATAAATAAATAAATATCAAAACAATTCTCTAGGTTTAATTATTACGTGATTAAACTAGGAAGTACATTAATTAACTAGGAAGTCAAAATGTTGTTTACAGAGTTACTTTTTTTATATCTTGTGATAGCACTGGGCGATGTATCGAGTTTTGGAGATATATCGATATATTTTCAAAAGCGATAGAGGATGAGAAAATATCGTTAACATTGAGATATATACAGTATATATATATAGATATAGAGGTTACATTAAAACTTATTTAAGCTTATTCAACTCGCTAGTTTTTGCGTCTCTCCGCTCTCACACTCCGCACGTAAACCCGCCCCCACTCACTCGCTCACGTTTTCTGGCGCAACATGGAGGACGACACAGCCACAAGGCAAGATAGCAACGAGGAGCTGGTTTGTAAGAAGAGAAACAATGGCTCAATCATTTGGAGATGGTTCGGGTTTAAAAGGTTGGATGAGCAACAAGTGCTGGAAGCACTACAAACCTCTTTCACCATTTACAACAGCGACATAAACTACAGTACGAAGAATGTATTAAACTTTGTGGAGGTCGTGCTGTTGCAAGCCAGACTAGAAATCCTTCTGCCTCAAAACAAACCTCTTTACAAGCTTAAAAACAAAAGTGCCAAGTGGTGAGATATAACGGAGGCGGTAGCCTACCACATTGCTAAAGATATGGTCCCTGTTGCAACAGTTGAACAAGCTGGCTTTAAAAAGCTGCTGAAAACAATGGATCAAAGATACGATTTGGCCAGCCGTCACTACTTTACAAGAGAAGTACTAAGTGATGTCAGCACATATTAACGTTTTTGTTATCTGTTAAATAAATAAACATTTAATAAAGTTAGATAAATAAAATTAAATAAAAACATATTCAAAAGATTTTTCTACATTTTGTATCACAGGACATGGCATGGATGATGACCACATCTCTCGGGCTATTTCCCTGTGCAAGAAAATAGTGAGCAGATGTTCCTATAGATGGAAGAAAAGGAGAGAATTGGCTGAAGCTCAGATTCAGCTGGGTCTGCCCACTCACCTGCTCATCATTGAGTCTGCTTCTAGTCCTTACCTGGCAGGATATAGAGGTCCTAGAGGCGGTCCAGAAGGCTCTCAAACCCCTTCAGGACTTCACAGATGCTCTTTCTGGTAGGACTATGTTACTCTCTCGTATGTCAGACCTGTGCTTCATCTTTTCAATGCAAGTCTCCTGGCACATGATGAGGGAGATAGTGAGCTGACTAAATCCATCAAGACCACCGTTGTGGATTATCTCAACACAAAGTATGCTGACCCAGCCACTAGTGACCTATTGGACATGGCCTCACTTGTTGATCCAAGGTTCAAAACCAAGTACGTCTCAAGTGACAAGATCAACATGTTGAAGCACAAAGCTGTCTTGGAGGCGGAGTCTCTGCTGGCTGATCAGAGATGCTTTCAGCCTGACACAGCTGTGCCAGCTGTGCCCACTGTGCCCCTGCCTGCAGACCAAGAGGGATCACCATTTGTGCCACTACCAGCACCAACCTGACACAGAGGCAGGCTATTGAAAATTAACTTTCAAGATACTTAGTCAGTCAGTGTAGAGAGTGATGGAAGGAATATGACATTTTATTTCCAGCATTTAGACACCTGGCAAAGAAGTATATTTGTGTACCAGCCACCCTCACACCTTTTGAGAGTGTTTTCAGTTGCAGTGGTAATTTTGTAGTCTGTGATAGGCTAGTGTTACTTGCACAAAACCTGTGATAGAACTACAGAGCTACACACAAGGAAAGGTTTTGTAGTTTGTTTAAGTGTTCAGATCAGTAGAAAACGAAACTACTTTCTCAGAGCAAGTAGTCCAGTTTATATTTTATGTTTACATATTCATTGTTATCTGCACAGAGATATGATGACCACATCTCTCGGGCTATTTCCCTGTGCAAGAAAATAGTGAGCAGATGTTCCTATAGATGGAAGAAAAGGAGAGAATTGGCTGAAGCTCAGATTCAGCTGGGTCTGCCCACTCACCTGCTCATCATTGAGTCTGCTACGAGATGGGGAACAAGGCAGCAAATTATTGAGAGGGTTCTTGAGCAGCATTTATTCGGGGTATCCGAAATCCAGGCATCTAGTCCTTACCTGGCAGGATATAGAGGTCCTAGAGGCGATCCAGAAGGCTCTCAAACCCAAAGGTTTTGTAGTTTGTTTAAATATCGAGATATGACTTTTGGTCCATATTGTCCAGCCCTATCGTGTGATAACAGTCGTTTATTTAATGGATTTTACCTCGGTCAGTCTCATTTTGAACGTCGTAATGTCTTGTAGTCTGCATGAAACCTAACACATTGGGTCAATTATTTATTTACCACCTAATTAAACAATTACAGAATATACAAAACATTTCTAACATTATACAGTAAATACCGTCCCTATAGGACTAACGAACAAAGGAGTTACTCAATTTGGACAGGAGAAGCTACGCTCACGTAAATACAAAATCGTATGCACTTTAATGACCGCCCATTCGGAAAAAGAAAATACATTTTATATATTCACTATTGAGCTGGGCTTAGATGGGTCGAAGATGTAAGACTCTGGTTTGCCCAGTAGAGATCGCCATTGCCCTTTGTAGAGTCTTCTGGGTTGTAGTGGTGTGAGTTTCATCTCACTTTGTAGATGCTTCTGTGTGGTCGTCACTGTCTTCGTCCTAGACTTGCGCACATTGTCAGCTGCAGACTGATATACGGTAGTTTGTAGTCTAGGATTCACTTCTTCTTTAGTGATCGATAGTTCAGAGTTCATCCCATTTCCAGCCGTGTACCTCGTAATCCACGCTGTCTGGTCCTTTGGTAGAGTAGTAGTTTTAAACAATTTTAACGTTCAGCGTCTCCACGTTCTTTGGACTAATATTTAAATTCTTAGCGAGTCCTCTTAAGCACTCTGGTCAGAGAGGCGGTCCCATCACACTGACAAGCTCTTCTGACCTCATTAGGGGAGCGGCTTAGTTAGTGGGCAAACGGACATGAAAAACCATTATCTCTAAAAGACTAAAATCACATTTCTATCTTTTCAAAAGTATTCTGATACTTAATCATTCATTTTATGCAACATTCAGATGCAGGCCTCATAATTGAGGAACATATATAAACAGAGTTACAGTAATGGGGTTATACTGTCCTTCATCATGTCACAAAATGAAACAAAATCGACATGGTTGTTTTTTCAGTTACCCCATTCTCAAAAATAGAAAATATTGTTATATTCATCCAATTCTTGGATGTAGGAATCTTGGCGGGAAAATATCCATTGTTCTACTGTGAAATCCTCTCTCCTCATTCTGCATGTCCAGGGAGAGAGAGTCTCTGCCAGGAATGTATGACCTGTCGTAAAGTCATAAAACTGCCCCCCCCCTCCTAACAGGAGAGGAGGGGGGGGGGGGGGTTCACATCTTTGCCTAGCCGATCCACTGATAGGAGGCGGGCGTCATGACAGCTTGTAGCTGGGTAGGTAAATTGCCATTGCTTGTTTCCATCTTGTTTCGCTGTTACTTTCCAGCCGTTACCTAGTTATTTGAGCACTGTAGTTATTATGTAACGTACTGGTTATTTCACCATAAGTTCAGTGTACCTACAGGGCCTTGACACTGTGTTCTAAAGCAAACATCTGTTTCCATTACCATATAAATGATTATTACTTTCTTAATAGTTTCACCATAGCTTCTGTGTACCTTACTGTTGCTTTCTTTATAACTTTACTTTTATGTACAGTGGGGTCAGAAATTATTGACATCCTTGATAAAGATGAGCAATAATGACTCTGTAAAATAAATAATTAAAATACTGAGCTATATTGTATGCCCCCCAAAATTGGGAAATTTCCCCCCCGGGGGATCATAAAGTACCTATCTATCTATCTATCTATCTATCTATCTATTATATACTAATACAATTGCTCAGAGACAGAGATTTTGTTAAAAATGTTTATCTCAAAAAGGTAGGGGTTAAAAATATTGACACCCCTAAAGATTATTATAAGTAAATTTGTAAGTTTAGTATTTTGTCCCATATTCCTAGCACTCAATGATTACATCACAGTTGTGACTCTATAGACATGTTGGATGCATTTTTGCTGTTCTTTTTGGTTATGTTTCAGATTATTTTGTGCTCAATAGCATGTCTGCGGGAATGATCTTTGACCTAACTTTCTCACTCATAATTTTTCACGATTCATTCAAAATTATCCGTAATCATGGTAGCATCCACATTAATGTAGAAGTGTTAAGAAACATATTGATTTACAATAAAAGTGACTCCAAAAGGACACAATACATTATTTACCATTCATTTCTATCGGGCACAAAACCATCTGAAACAGAAACAAAAAACAAGCTAAACTATAAATGCAAAAGCTTGATGTAGGAATATGGAACCAAATACTCAACTTTTGACTAATTTATTTCTAAGAATCTTTAGGGGTGTCAATAATTTGGACCCCTACCTTTTTTAGAAAAAACAAATATATTACTTGTTAAACAAAATCTCTTTCTCTAAGCAATTGTGTCGATGTGCTCCAACTTCAAAGGCAGATATACTTCATAGGCTAATAAATCCTCAAGTTGCTTGGAAATTAGTGTTGGGTGTGAGTGTTTAAAAATTGACCATGCTGTTAATTTCCTATAAGGTATTTGATTGGCTTAGAATGATAAAAATTGTTCCACTCTTTCCAATTACACTGTCTATTTAAGTGGTGGTTTGAATGTTGGTTTTAATGTATCAAACATGGAATCAAAACCAAGAAGGGCGAGAAAGCCCAACTGGACAGAGGAACAGTGTTTACTGTTAGCCCAGTTAGTGGATGAACACAAGGCCATTCTTAAAGGAAAATTCGGGCTGGGTGTCACAGCACGGGGCAAGAAGCAGACGTGGGAGCGTATAGCACAAACTATTAACGGTTCATTCCCCCTGCTTGTGCACACAAGTGAAGACTGCGAGAAATTCTGGTACCTGTTGCAATCAAAAGCCAGAGAGGAAATTGCAGCACACAAGCGGGTGTCATCAGGCACAGGTGAGTGCTATAACACTTTTTTTAAACTGCTGGCAAACTTCTCAAACAATTATATGTATACTGTACATGTGGTCCACTGTATTGTTTTCTAGGGGGGGGGGCACCTGCTAAACAGCTGTCTCAGGTAGCCCAAACCGTGTTCAACATCTTTGGTCACTCAGAAACAAGTATTACCGGTTTGAAGGAGGGCACAGACAGCTCAATGATTCAGCTGGTGGAGCTACAAAAATTGTAATTTTAATAAACCAACAGCCAAGTAACACAATATAAAGACACATTTTTATTTAACATAGGCAAGGCCATTTCTCATATTTCTATCTGGCATTCTATGAACTGAAAAAAACCCAAATTGGCCTAAATTTATTTTAAATAACAGAGATTAAATGTTTTCTCCTTTCAGTAGCACAGAGCCTTCAGCAGAGGAATGGGAACCGTCGACATCGCAGATGGGCGACCATCAGCCCGAAGCGCCTCATTCCCTGCCTTCTGCTGCCACCGCAGCTGCTCCAACACCATCCCTAATAGACAAAAAACTGGAGATAGAGATGGATGTCCTAAAGCAGCAGAAAATAGTACTCCATCTACAGGAGGAGTACTACAAACTAAAAATTGAGCTACTCAAAAATAAAACTAATAACAAATAATATTTTTTTTGTGTCTTCATAATATCTTTCTAATGAAAATGTTGGCTAAGGTGTGTATGTTTAGTCACGATTTTTATATTACATTCACTGTAACTTACATGAAATGCAAATTAGTAAACTGGGCTCTGTAAGGATTCCCACTTTGGGACAGATCCCTACCTTGTGGAGGGTATTCTTCATCATCCTCTTCATCAGCCCGATTGTCCGTGGGAGGGTCTGCAATTTGTCTAGCTTTACAGATGTTATGAAGCACTGCACAGGCTGTTATCACTTTGCAGACCTTTCCTGGTGCCATTCGCACCTCTCCATGCAAAATGTGAAAGCGCCTCTTTAGTTGACCAATACCCCACTCAACTACGGCTCGTGTTTTCTTGTGAGCTCTGTGAGTTAATGAAAATGAACAGAATTCAGTTGATATTTTCAAAACATAATGGTAGGTTATTTATGGGAAGTAGAGTAGCCTACAAATACTACTGCAACACATTTGTTGTTCTCTAAATTTGAAGTCCACACACATTAATTGTATGTTGTCACTGTTACCTGTTGTAATTTAGCTGTGACCCCTGGTCAGGATGAAGGTAAGGTGTGAGGAGCCATGGTTTACAAGGATAACCACTGTCCCCTAACAAGTGGCAATTTGCTGGAATACGACGTCCTTCAAACAGATGTCTCAGGCCACTCTCCATCAGTATCCTGGCATCATCTGTTGCACCGGGCCATTTTGCAACAATGTCTACTATCCTATAATCTGCACTGAAAACAACTTGAACGTTTATGCTGTGGTACCTCTTTCTATTAACATAAACGTCCTCGTCTTCCAACGGTGCAATAATTCGGATGTGGGTTCCATCAATTACTCCGACAACACCAGGGAAGCCTGCTATATTCATAAATTCAGTTTTTTGAGCCTGCAAGGTGGGAATGTCCAGTGGAAACGAAATGAACTGCAACACAATAAGAGGTTCTGAAAGTGCTGTAATTGTTTGTGTGATCACTCTGCTTACAGAAGGTTGTGACAGACCCAAATCATCACTGCTGCATTGTTGCATTTTCCCAGTTGCCAAATATCGTAATGTAGTGATTACTTTCATTTCTGGCGCTATGGCATTTCTGCGCTGTGTCGGAGATGTTAGCGCGTCTCTAATAAGATCAGTCACAAACATGATCCCTGCACGATCTAATCTATAGCGTCTTATTAACTCACTGTCATTCATTGTCTGCAACACATTTCTTCTCCCTCTTCGTCTTTCTGCTATTTCCTCCTCTGCTAAAGAAGCTCTTAAGCCTCTTAAAAGTCCTCGTCCGTGCTCCTAACAATTTGGACCTTAAGACCTCTTTTAAGGGTTAAGATGCTTTCTGAATTACTTTTTTCTTTACTAGGATTTTTTCTTTAATTTTAAGAGTTAAGAATTTTCTTAGAATTGTGTCACTAGGAGCTACTCTTTGCATTAAGATTTTTTATGAATACGGGCCCAGGCCTTTTTGAGGGCAAAATAATTAGGCTGATGCGTATAGCAAGCTGCTACAAGGAGTAGGCATGTTTTGACTTCCCTAATACACACTCACTTTGAGCAGGCCAAGGTCACCTGGTAAAAGCAAGTAAATTAGAGGCAAATTAGTGTGTTTGTCAGGCTCGGTCCTAGCAGTTCTGCTGCCGCCCTAGGCAATATAAACATACAGTATGGAGAACAAGTATTTGATACACTGCCGATTTTGCAGGTTTTCCTACTTACAAAGCATGTAGAGGTCTGTAATTTTTATCATAGGTACACTTCAACTGTGAGAGACGGAATCTAAAACAAAAATCCAGAAAATCACATTGTATGATAAATAATTAATTTGCATTTTATTGCATGACATAAGTATTTGATCACCTACCAACCAGTAAGAATTCCGGCTCTCACAGACCTGTTAGTTTTTCTTTAAGAGGCCCTACTGTTCTCCACTCATTACCTGTATTAACTGCACCTGTTTGAACTCGTAACCTGTATAAAAGACACCTGTCCACACACTCAATCAAACAGACTCCAACCTCTCCACAATGGCCAAGACCAGAGAGCTGTGTAAGGACATCAGGGATAAAATTGTAGACCTGCACAAGGCTGGGATGGGCTACAGGACAATAGGCAAGCAGCTTGGTGAGAAGGCAACAACTGTTGGCGCAATTATTAGAAAATAAGGAAGAAGTTCAAGATGACAGTCAATCTCCCTCGGTCTGGGGCACCATGCAAGATCTCACCTCGTGGGGCATCAATGATCATGAGGAAGGTGAGGGATCAGCCCAGAACTACACGGCAGGACCTGGTCAATGACCTGAAGAGAGCTGGGACCACAGTCTCAAAGAAAACCATTAGTAACACACTACGCCGTCATGGATTAAAATCCTGCAGCGCACGCAAGGTCCCCCTGCTCAAGCCAGCGCATGTCCAGGCCCGTCTGAAGTTTGCCAATGACCATCTGGAAGATCCAGAGGAGGAATGGGAGAAGGTCATGTGGTCTGATGAGACAAAAATAGAGCTTTTTGGTCTAAACTCCACTCGCCGTGTTTGGAGGAAGAAGAAGGATGAGTACAACCCCAAGAACACCATCCCAACCGTGAAGCATGGAGGTGGAAACATCATTCTTTGGGGATGCTTTTCTGCAAAGGGGACAGGACGACTGCACCGTATTGAGGGGAGGATGGATGGGGCCATGTATCGCGAGATCTTGGCCAACAACCTCCTTCCCTCAGTAAGAGCATTGAAGATGGGTCGTGGCTAGGTCTTCCAGCATGACAACGACCCGAAACACACAGCCAGGGTAACTAAGGAGTGGCTCCGTAAGAAGCATCTCAAGGTCCTGGAGTGGCCTAGCCAGTCTCCAGACCTGAACCCAATAGAAAATCTTTGGAGGGAGCTGAAAGTCCGTATTGCCCAGCGACAGCCCCGAAAGCGGAAGGATCTGGAGAAGGTCTGTATGGAGGAGTGGGCCAAAATCCCTGCTGCAGTGTGTGCAAACCTGGTCAAGAACTACAGGAAACATATGATCTCTGTAATTGCAAACAAAGGTTTCTGTACCAAATATTAAGTTCTGCTTTTCTGATGTATCAAATACTTATGTCATGCAATAAAATGAAAATTAATTATTTAAAAATCATACAATGTGATTTTCTGGATTTTTGTTTTAGATTCCATCACTCACAGTTGAAGAGTACCTATGATAAAAATTACAGACTTCTACATGCTTTGTAAGTGGGAAAACCTGCAGAATCGGCAGTGTATCAAATACTTGTTCTCCCCACTGTATACTGCCCCTGTGTCATGTATAGTATAAAGATTTGGAACGGATTGATAGACTAGAGTAGAGTAACGATGTATACACTCTTAGAAAAAAGGGTTCCAAAAGGGTTCTTTGGCTCTCCTCATAGGAGAACCCTTTTTAGTTCTAGGTAGCACCTTTTTCTCTAAGAGTGTATCATGCGCAATTGGTGCATTTCAGTTGAGCTTATTCAGTAGCACTTGGAAACAAAATATCATTGCCAACTACTCACATCGGAGAGTTACAATGTTGAAATCACAAGGCAGCCAACTGCCTGCCTATAGTAGGAAACAGAGTAGTTATCAATAAGCCACGTACAGTATATCACACATGACGAGTCACAACCCCACAACAAAAAAAAGTGTTTTAATTTAACCTTTATTTAACTAGGCAAGTCAGTTTACAATGACGGCCTACATCGGCCAAACTCGGATGTCGCTGGGTCAATTATGCGACGCCCTATGGGACTTCCAATCACGGCCGGTTGTGTCACAGTCTGAATAAACAAAACATTTATAAACATCATCCAGTAGAACTGGAAACAAGTGCTTTCATAAATGCATGGCGCAGGCGTCCCGAGTGGCGCAGCGGTCTAAGGCACTGCATCGCAGTGTTGCGGTGTCACTACGGCCTGGATTTCGATCCCAGGCTGTGTCACAACCGGCCGTGACAGGGAGTCCCATAGGGTGGCGCACAATTGGCAAATATTATATTTTGAAGTTGTGTTTTATTATTGTGTAGGTAACTTTTTCTTCTAGGCTAAATGTTTTTTTTATGATATTTATTTATGATTTGTAGCAGGGATGAAGACAAAATGGGCAATGTTTTGCTTTTGTTTAAAAAGTTTATAACACATTAAAGTTAATGAACAGTTACAGCAGTTTTCCCTTATCAATCTACACACAATACCCCATAATGGCAAAGCAAAAACAGGTTTTTAGAAAACTTAAAATGGGAAATATCACATTTACATAAGTATTCAGACCCTTTACTCAGTACTTTGTTGAAGCACCTTTGGCAGCGATTACAGCCTTCTTGATCCTATAAGCTTGGCACACCTGTATTTGGGGAGTTTCTCCCATTCTTCTCTGCAGATCCTCTCAAGCTCTGTCAGGTTGGATGGGGAGCATCGCTGCACAGCTATTTTCAGGTCTCTCCAGAGATGTTCGATCGGGTTCAAGTTCAGGCTCTGACTGGGCCACTCAAGGACATTCCGACACTTGTCGCGAAGCCACTTCTGCATTGTCTTGGGTGTGTGCCAGGGTCGTTGTCCTGTTGAAAGGTGAACCATTGCTCCAGTTTGAGGTCCTGAGCTTTCTGGAGCAGGTTTTCATCAATGATCTCTCTGTACTTTGTTCCGTTCATCTTTACCTCAATCCTGACTAGTCTCTCAGTCCCTGTCACTCAAAAACATCCCCACAGCATGATGCTGCCACCATCATGCTTCCCTGTAGGGATTGTGCCAGGTTTCCTCCAGACGTGATGCTTGGCTTTCAAGCCAAAGAGTTCAATCTTGGTTTCATCAGACCAGAGAATCTTATTTCTCATGGTCTGAAAGTCTTCAGGTGACTTTTGGCAAACTCCAAGCGGGCTGTCATGTGCCTTTTACTGAGGAGTGGCTTCCGTCTGGCTACTCTACCATAAAGGTGCTGCAGAGATGGTTGTCCTTCTGAAAGGTTCTCCCATCTCCACAGAGGAAGTCAGGAGCTCTGTCAGAGTGACCATCGGGTTCTTGGTCACATCCCTGACCAAGGCCCTTCTCCTCCAATTGCTCAGTTTGGCCGGGCAGACAGCTATAGGAAGAGATTGGTGCTTCCAAAC
The DNA here is from genome assembly GCA_023634145.1 of Thymallus thymallus. NCBI lineage: Eukaryota > Metazoa > Chordata > Actinopteri > Salmoniformes > Salmonidae > Thymallus > Thymallus thymallus. Next base: position 7,470,573 of record CM042392.1, on the reverse strand, counting down.
TTTTTCCATTTAAGAATGATGGAGACCACTGTGTTCTTGGGGACATTCAATGCTTCATAAATGTGTTGGTACCCCTCCCCAGATTTGTGTCTCAACACTGTCTTGGATCTCAATGGCAATTCCTTCGACCTCATGCACTGTCAACTGTGGGACCTTATTTAGGCAGGTGTGTGCTTTTCCAAATCATGTCCAATCAATTGAATTTACCACAGGTGGACTCCAGTCAAGTTGTAGAAACATCTCAAGGATGATCAATGGAAACAGGATGCACCTGAGCTCTTTTACAAGTGCCATAGCAAAGGGTCTGAATACTTATGCAAATAAGGTATTTCTGTAAACCTGTTTTCACTTTGTCATTATGGAGTGTTGTGTGTAGATTGATGAGGGAAAAAACAATTTAATACATTTTAGAAAAAGGTTGTAACGCATATAGATAAGCATCAGAGACATGATGCCAGTGATGTTCAGCAACAACCACAATGCCGTGACGGCGTTTACAGAGGAAGCAATTGAAGGTAAACGAAACAATGGAATTAAACAGAATTATAATGTAGGCTATAACAACTGAAGGGAACTAACAGTACATTGGCAGTTGAATATGTGTGGTTATTAGGCCTACTGACGGTTGATACTGATAATGGCTAATATTTAACATGGTAGAAATAGGAGACAGAGAAAGTCACATAGCCTATAATTAAGATATTCGAGAGTGCACATCCCTGCAAGTTAAAATGCTGTACAATTTAAATTCTGCATAATGGCACAGCCTTTCATAAACAGTACTGTTGGAAAGTTGATATGTTGATATGCTTCAGTTTCAGCTATTTTTTCAGCTGCCATATGACTGGTTTCACATTTGTCTCCAGCGATTATAAGATAAAATAGATCTAAAACAAGTGTAATTTTTTTTATTAAATTAATTTATATTTACAATTCCCTTATTCAGACGGATTACTCATATCTGAAAAAATTAAGTAGATGTTTTTTGGCACTTGGAACCGGTAGGTTCGCTAGACCTTATTCATGGTTTGCTCATGAATTAAATTGGTGGAAATATTAGGTCTATGACTAGGGTGGCTGGAGTCTTTTTTAGGGCCTTCCTCTGACACCACCTGGTATAGAGGTCCTGGATGGCAGGAAACCTGGCCTACCCTCTGTAGTGCCTTGCGGTCAGAGGCCGGGCAGTTGCCATACCAGGCTGCAACCAGTCAGGATGCTCTCGATGGTGCAGCTGTAGAACTTTTTGAGGATCTGAGGACCCATGCCAAATCTTTTCAGAGAGGGAATAGGCTTTGTCGTGCCCTCTTCACGACTGTCTTGGTGTGTTTGGACCATGTTAGTTTGTTGGTGAAGTGGACACCAAGGAACTTGAAGCTCGCAACCTGCTCCACTACAGCCCCGTCAATGAGAATGGGGGCGTGCACGGTCCTCCTTTTCCTGTAGTCCACAACCATCTCCTTTGTCTTTATCACGTTGAGGGAGAGGTTGTTATCCTGGCACCAGATGGCTGTAGTGTCATTGTCAGTAATCAGACCTACTGCTGTTGTGTTGTCTGCAAACTTAATGATGGTGTTGGGAGTCGTGCCTGGCCATGCAGTCCTGGGTGAACAGAGAGTACAGGAGGAGATTGAGCACGCACCCTTAAGGGGCCACAATGTTGAGGATCTGCGTGGCAAATTTGTTGTTACCTACCCTTTTCACCTGGGGGCAGCCTGTCATGAAGTCCAGGATCCAGTTGCAGAGGGAGGTGTTTAGTCCCAGGGTCTTTAGCTTAGTGATGAGCTTTGAGGGCACTATGGTGTTACAGATTCAGTCAGGGATATGTTGAAAATGTCAGTGAAGACACTTGCCAGTTGGTCAGCACATGCTCGGAGTACACATCCTGGTAATTCGTCTGGACCTGCGGCCTTGTGAATGTTGACCTGTTTAAAGGTCTTACTCACATGGGATAAGGAGAGCGTGATCACACAGTCGTCCGGAACAGCTGATGCTCTCATGCATGTCTCAGTGTTGCTTGCCTCGAAGCGAGCATTGAAGTGATTTATCTTGTCTGGTAGGCTTGTGTCACTGGCAGCTCGCGGATGTGCTTCCCTTTGTAGTCTGTAATAGTTTGCAAGCCCTGCAACATCCGACGAGCATCGGAGCCGGTGTAGTATGATTCAATCTTAGTCCTGGATCGGTGCATTGCCTGTTTGATGGTTCGTCTGAGGGCGTAGCAGGATTTCTTATAAGCGTCCGGGTTAGAGTCCTGCTCCTTGAAAGCGGCAGCTCTACCCTTTAGCTCAGTGTGGATGTTGCCTGTAATCCATGGTTTCTGGTTGGGGTATGTACGTACAGTCAATGTGGGGACGACGTCGTCGATTATTGATAAAGCCAGTTACTTATGTGGTGTACTCCTCAATGCCATCGGAAAAATAACCGGAACATATTTCAGTCTGTGCTAGCAAAACAGTCCTGTAGCTTAGCATCTGCTCTCATCTGACCACTTCTTTATTGACCGAGTCACTGGTGCTTCCTGCTTTAGTTTTTGCTTGTAAGCAGGAATCAGGAGGATGGAATTGTGGTCAGATTTGCCAAATGGGGGGCGAGGGAGAGCTTTGTATGCGTCTCTGTGTGTGGAGTAAAGGTGATCTAGAGGTTTTTTTTCCTCTGGTTGCACATCTAACATGCTGGTAGAAATTAGTTAGTACCGATTTAAGTTTCCCTGCATTAAAGTCCCCGGCCACTAGGAGTGCCGCCTCTGGATGGCCTTATACAGCTGACTGAGTGCGGTCTTAGTGCCAGCATCCGTTTGTGGAGGTAAATAGACAGGTACTTAAAATATAGATGAAAAATCTTGGTTAATAGTGTGGCCTACAGCCTATCATGAGATACTCTACTTCAGGTGAGCAAAATCTAGAGACTTCCTTAGATTTCGTGCACCAGCTGTTGTTTAGAAATGCACACAGACCGCCACTCCTTTTCTTACCGGGGTCTGCTGTTCTATCTAGCCGGTGCAGCGTAAATCCCACCAGCTGAATGTTATCCATGTCGTTGTTCAGCCATGACTCGGTGAAACATAAGATATTACAGTTTTTAATGTCCCGAAGGTAGGATAGTCATGATCGTACCTCGTCTAATTTATTATCAAATGATTGTACGTTGGCTAGTAATACTGATGGTAAAGGCAGATTAACCACTCGCCTTTGTATCCTTACAAGGAACCCCGAACTTCGTCCCTGATATCTCTGTCTCTTTCTCCTGCCAATGACTGGGATTTGGGCCATGTCGGGTGTCTGAAGTACATCCTCCAGGACCGGCTCATTGAACACGAATTCCTTGTCCAGTCCGAGGTAAGTAATTGCTGTCCTGATATCCATACGGTGGCAGAAACATTATGTACAAAATAAGTTACAAATAACGCAAAAAAATACATAATAGCACAATTGGTTAGGTGTCCGTAAACCGGCTGCTCTTTCCTCCGGCGACATTTTTATTTATATGTAATGATGCTTGCTAAGATAGCCAGCTATGTAAGCCAGTTAGCTAGCTGCCTAGGCTTATTGAGGCTATTTTGCTGCTCTTCCCATTATTGTCTACAACAACTCCATTCAGATTAAACAGTTTATCTTATGGTTGCCCGCTGTTGCCTATTATTCTTATTTAGCTAACTTAATTCCATAATTTTAATTCAATTTTGCATTGATTCGATATTCCAACACAAGCCTCTGACTGTAGTGCCAATGATTGACACTTACAACCAGGGGCGTTTCTGGACAATCTGGCACCCTAGGCGAGATCTCTAAAAAGCTCCCCCCCCCCCCCATCTTAAGGGGAAATAACACTTTTAAATTTGACTAATATAAACACATAAGAATTACTAGTGCGGCATCAAGTGTGCAAACATTAAAAAAAAAGGACAAGTCAAAATATTGTGTGCAGCTATAAAATGTAAATAAATAAATATTTAACAGGGGCACAAGGTGGGTAAACAAAAAAGACACAAAAAAAAGACTGCGATTACAGCAGATGAAGGGCAGTTTCTAACTGTCTTAAAACTGGACATGCCTCGATTTCCTTGTTGCAAAATGATAAATGATATCATCGTAGGATAGCTTCCTGGACACCTCTTTGTTTATGCTCATTATCGCAAGGCCATTGAGACGGTCTTGTTTCATTGTGGACCTGAGGTACTTCTTCTGCAGAAGATACTGTGACAGGAGCAGTTGTAGTAATTCGGAGGGACACCCACAATTTGGGGAATATTTCCTTGGAAATGGAATGATGTACTTCGAATTGCTTGGAAATAAATAATCTTTCTTCTGAGGGCCTCGGGTAGGTCTTTTGATCTTTGAATTATGTGTTACCACACACGCATATGGTTAACACCAAACCAGACCTATTTTCTGTTCCATCCCTAGTATTTAATCTCATCCAGGTACAGTCGTATGAAAAAGTTTGGGCACCCCTCTGAGGCTGCATAATAATTTACTCAGTCGTCACAGAAAATTATCACAGTGGCATGCCATTCATTTTCTAATAAAAGCTGAGTACTGGGGTATTGTCCAGACAAAGATTTTTAGTGTAGCAATATTAAGTTGTATGAAATTAAATCAGAAATAGGCTATGCAAAAATTTGGGCACCCTTGTCATTCTATTGATTTGAATACCTGTAACTACTTAGCACTGATAAATTGGAACACACAATTGGTTTGGTGAGCTCATTAAGCCTTGAACGTCATAGACAAGTGCATCCAATCATGAGAAAAGGTATTTAAGGTGGCCAATTGCAAGTTGTTCTCTTTGACTCTCCTCTGAAGAGTGGCAACATGGCGGCCTCAAAACAACTCTCAAATGACCTGAAAACAAAGATTGTTCAACATTATGGTTTAGGGGAAGGCTACAAAAAGCTATCGCAGAGATGTAAACTGTCAGTGTCCACTGTGAGGAACATAGTGAGGAAATGGAAGACCACAGGCACAGTTCTTGTTAAGGCCAGAAGTGGCAGGCCAAGTAAAATATCGGAGAGGCAAAGGCGAAGGATGGTGAGAACGGTCAAAAACAGCCCACAGACCACCTCCAAAGACCTACGACATCATCTTGCTGCAGATGGTGTCACTGTGCATCGTTCAACAATTCAGCGCACTTTGCACAAGGAGAAACTGTACGGGAGAGTGATGCGGAAGAAGCCTTTTCTGCACACACGCCACAAACAGAGTCGCTTGAGGTATGCAAAGGCACATTTGGACAAGCCAGCTTCATTTTGGAATAAGGTGCTGTGGACTGATGAAACAAAGATTGAGTTATTTGGTCATAACAAGGGGCGTTATGCATGGCGGCAAAAGAACACTGTGGGTAGCAAGTGTTCCAAGAAAAACACTTGCTACCCACAGTAAAATTTGGTGGGGGTTCCATCATGCTGTGGGGCTGTGTGGCCAGTGCCGGTACTGGGAATCTTGTTAAAGTTGAGGGTTGCATGGATTCCACTCAATATCAGCAGATTCTTGGGAATAATGTTGAAGAATCAGTCACAAAGTTGAAGTTACGCCGGGGCTGGATATTTCAACAAGACAACGACCCAAAACACTGTTCAAAATCTACCCGGGCATTTATGCAGAGGAACAAGTACAATGTTCTGGAATGGCCATCCCAGTCCCCAGACCTGAATATCATTGAGAATCTGTGGGATGATTTGAAGCGGGCTGTCCATGCTCGGCAACCATCAAACCTAACTGAACTGGAGATGCTTTGTAAGGAGGAATGGTCCAAAATACTTTCATCCAGAATCCAGACACTCATTAGAGGCTATAGGAAGCGTCTAGAGGTTGTTATTTTAGCAAAAGGAGGCTCTACTAAATCTTGATGTGATTTTTCTGTTGAGGTGCCCAAAGTTATGCACCTGTCTAATTTCGTTTTGATGCATATTGCACATTTTCTGTTAATCCAATAAACCTCATTTCACTACTGAAATATTACTGTGTCCATCAGTTATTTGATAGATCAAAATGAAATTGCTGATCCAAACACCCAATTATTTATAAATGGAAATCATGGAAAATGTCAGGGGTGCCCAAACTTCTTCATACGACTGTAAATTGGTCCACATCAAGCGGATTGTTTTGTTTTGTCTATTTCCTGTATTTTTGCCATTTTTGTATGCATTTAAATTAGCCATTGGTCTTTTGGAATGTAGAATGTGTGACACAAAACATTTATGAATGTATTTTTTTCTAATTCAGACTGTAAGAGCACAATACTAGCTCTGGTCCACATTAGCTCTGGTCCAGAGCGTAGCTAATAGCTAGCTAGCTCTGGTCTGCACTAATTCTGGTGTAGTTCTGGTACGCATTAACTCTGGTCCAGGGTGTAGATAGTAGCTAATCATCTCTGGTCTGCACTAAATCTAATCTAGCTCTGGTCCGCACTCCTGGTCTTTGAGAGACTAGTCAAAGGTCATTTCACCTCTACCTTACCTGTCACCCGTGCGCTCTCAGCCCCCTCCTGTACTCTCTGTTCACCCATGACTGCGTGGCAAAGCACGCCTCCAACTCATTCATCAAGTTTGCAGACAACACAACAGTAGTAGACTTGATTACCTACAATGACTATACAGCCTACAGGGAGGAGGTGAGGGCTCTGGGTGTGTGGTGCCAGGAAAATAACCCCTCACTCAACGTCAACAAATCAAAGGAGATGATTGTGGACTTCAGGAAACAGCAGAGGTAGCACCCCCCTATCCATATCGACAAGAACGCAGTGGAAAAGGTAGAAAGCTTGAAGTTCCTCAGCGTACACAACACTCACAACTGAAATGGTCCACCCACACAGACTGTATGGTGAAGAAGGCGCAACAACGCCTCTTCAACCTCAGGAGTCTGAAGAAATTTGGCTTGGCACCTAAAACCCTCACAAACATTTACAGATGCACAATTGAGAGCATCCTGTCGGGCTGTATCACTGCCTGGTACAGCAACTGCACCGCCTGCAACTGCAGGGCTCTCCAGAGGGTGGTGCGGTCTGCCCATTACATCACCGGCAAACTACCTGCCCTCCAGGACACCTACAGCACCCGATGTCACAGAAAGGCCCAAAAAAAATCAAGGACAACATCCACCCGAGCCACTGTCTGTTCACCCTACTATCATCGAGAAGGCGAGGTCAGTACAAATCTGGGACAGAGAGACTCAAAAACAGCTTCTATCTCAAGACCACCAGACTGTTAAATAGCCATCACTAGCACATTAGAGACTGCTGCCTGTACACATAGACTAGAAATCACTGGTCACTTTAATAAATGGAACACTAGTCACTTTAATTATGTTTACATGTCTTGCATTACTCATCTCATATGTATATACTGTATTCTATACTATTCTACTGTATCTTAGTCTATGCAGCTCTGACATTGCTCATCCATATATTTCTATATTCTTAATTCCATTCCTTTACTTAGATTTGTGGGTATTTGGTATATGTTGTGAAATTGTTAGATATTACTTGCTAGATATTACTGCACTGTCAGAGCTAGAAACACAAGCATTTTGCTACACCCACAATAACATCTGCTAAACACGTGTATGTGACCAATAACATTTGATTTGATTTAATTTGACAAGCTCTGGTCCAGGGTTTAGCTAGTAGCTAACTAGCTCTGATCTGCACTAACTCTGGTTTAGCGCTGGTGTGCACTAACTAGCTCTGGTTCAGGGTGTAGCTAGCTAGCTAGCTAGCTATTTAGCTCTGGTCCGCACTAGCTCTGGTCCTTACCCCCATGACTATATATTCTTTCCACCAGCTGGCAAGCAGAGTTTGCCATTCAAGGCAGGATTTGCATCTCTGGCGGGTAGCCCCCATTCAAAGGACCGCTAAAAGCCCTCGGCAAGCCATCTAGCCATGAGTCATTTTATTAAATGATATTATTAAATGATTAAACTTCTCTTCTTTTAAGTTAATTCTTAAACATGTGTAAGACCATGTGCGATGTTCAAATAAAACTCAATGTTCTTAAAAATTTGTGGCGAGAGGGAGTAGGCATTCCGATGGCTTGATACTGAAAAATGTCTTGCCTCCGACTGGTAGCTGTAGTGTATCCTGTTGGGAAAATGGCAGGGGAATGTTTTTTATATTTACAACTTCATACAGGTTGGGGGTGGAAGCTGTATTTATTATTACTTAAACTCTGTATGTATTTCTTATATGTTATATAAACTGAATATAACTGAGAAGAGGTGAAATGGCTTTAAATACTTAGAAAGTAACTTCTGCTTTTTAGCCTCTATTATTGATAGTTCTTCAGTAATGAATAACTGTTTCTATAACAAGAAGGAAAATGACTATGTCAGTATTTAGCAGCTAGATACTAACTATTAACAGGTTTTTAACGTGTTAATATCTGGTTGTTGCTGTCTCATTTCGGTAGCCAATGCTTGATTACATTATTGTGGCTACTAAATGTGAAAGTCTTGTGTAAAGAATATGTTCTGAAACATTATTTAAAGTTATTGAACCAACTTAATTTCTTGATTTACAGGGAATCTATTTAATTGCTTGTAACCCTAATGAATAGGTAATTTCAAATTTGAAACTAGGAACAAGAGAAAAAAAAAGAAATTGTTGTATTTACATGAAATATTAGTTTGTATTTGCTATTTATTAGGTTGAACTAAAGTGGAAAAGTAATTTGAGTGTTGAAAGAAATAGGTTGCAACATAAAATATAGGTTTGGTAATAATCAAATAAAATAGTTTTCCATTTAAACATATATTTGGCTTCAACAAATGTAGTACTTTCAATTGAGATAAAAACCTAACTAATTAATTTGTATCCAGTTGATGTGTATTCCTTAGGTTGATCCAAAAATGATTCTTTACAGTGTACATTGCTATTGGTGATACGAGGCTTTCATAATAATGAAGTTAGGGCTGTGGAGAAGCGTGTGTTATTCTACTGGAAACCAGTCGCCATGACTGAGTGATCTCCACCAGGAGCCTCCGCATCCACTCTCATTCATCCACCACCATCCCTCCCTCTCCTCCCCCTCTCCTTACTTTTCTCATTTCCTCCCCTTCATTTGCATCCTATGCCCTTTCCGCTGTTCATTAACACTTGATGAATGTGGGAGAGTAAAAAGGGTTTGTTAAAGTCGTTTAGTGTGTGACTCATTAATATTTTCTCGATTTGCCCGCTCCTCCCTCTCTGCTCCCTGGCTGTCTAGATGTGACTGGCTCATCTGTCAGACACCCATTATGTGGAGATGTAAGATGTAAGTGTGACCGGGATTAGAGTGTGTGTGTGCGTCACCGGGTGTGTGACAGGATTAGAGTGAGACTGTGAGTGTGAGAGAAAGTGTGTGTGTGTGTGCGTCACCGGGTTAACCGGGTTTCAGAGCGTTTCCCGTCAGGCTCTTGTGAACCTTTGGATGTGGAATGACATCACCATATCATCTCTCTTTCTTCATTTCTCTCGCTTTCCCTTTCTCTCTCTCCTTCCTTCCTTCTCTCTCCCCACCGCACCAGCACTTTGAGGCAGCCATTAGTCTTAAGTACAGTTCTCTCGCACACAATGAAACACACACACACACACAGAGGCATGAAACGTGTATGGTATGATGTGATATAGACTACGATCCATCCATCCATTACAGTGCATCACTCAGTAACCATGGATAAACGTAGCAGTTACAACCAATAGATACAGTGGGGAGAACAAGTATTTGATACACTGCCGATTTTGCAGGTTTTCCTACTTACAAAGCATGTAGAAGTCTGTAATTTTTATCATAGGTACTCTTCAACTGTGAGTGACGGAATCCAGAAAATCACATTGTATGAATATGTTGGTAACCCGTTATATACAGTCGTATGCAAATATTTGGGCACCCCTGACAATTTCCATGATTTCCATTTATAAATAATTGGGTGTTTGGATTAGCAATTTCATTTTGATATAACTGATGAACACAGTAATATTTCAGTAGTGAAATTAGGTTTATTGGATTAACAGAAAATGTGCAATATGCATCAAAATGAAATTAGACAGGTGCATAAATATTTAGTAGAGCTATATTTTGTATCTCTTTTAGAGCATGTTAAATAAAGGTTTATGTGAACTGGAATTGTGAATTATTTTCTAAGAGTTTACTAATATCACCGCAAAACCTCTTGTTGTGAGTCGCCTGGTAAATTTTACTCCTCAAGTAATGTATGTAACGATCAGGCAAAGTCAAACGTTAAACGTAAAAGTAAAGTAAAACGTGAAGGCAAAGCTTGTAAATGCTTGTCATCTGCAGGGCCTAAAAATAACACCCGCCACCTACCAAATGCAGGTAGATTTTGGCGTTGGCGACAGTGGAGGCTGCTGAGGGGAAGACGGTTCATAATAATGGCTGGAATGGAGTATAATGGATGGACCATGTTTTTAATGAAAACCATGTTTTTAATACCATTCCATTTTCTCCATTCCAGCCATTATTATGAACCGTTCTCCTCAGCAGCCTCCACTGATTGGCAAATAAGAATGTCTAATTCACCAGCCACGTTGTCGGGTGGTCACACTGTGCTCTACAGTGTGAGCGTTTCATTAAAATAAGTCAAGCATGGGCACAAGTGCAAGTTGTGATTTATAGCAAAATAAATGCTGCAGCAGCTGTTTTCAAAGTATTTCTGCCATTTTGTTTAATATCTGATAATGCACAAAGCAATCTGAATCCTTACATTATAGCTAGCTATTCCATCTTGTGCAGCAACACTGCCTGTCTGGGGGGCTGCTGAGAGCATTCAGTGAAGTGCTGAAAGATTTGTTTTTAGAAGCAGTGCCACAGGCATAAAAGTTGGTCTAATTTACTTGAATGTCTACTAAAGGGAAACTTTATACTTTTGTGTTTCTTGGCTATTTACATTGTTTTGTTCTGAAGCTAGGTTGCTTTTCAATGTTTAAGTTTGCTTCCACTTCTAGCAAAAAGAGACAATATCAGCCTTTACTAGTGATATTCTCAGTGGCCCTGTTACCAAGGTAACCTTAAAGGGGCAGTTGAACATTTTTGTCTGTGATATTTTGGTTAAAAGACTCAGATCACAGAATACTACATTAAATCGAGCAATATAGCACATTACTTCTTACTAGTAATACATTTGTTGTTTTAAAAAAATCTTAGCGGCTGGTAGATGTTTTTATCTACCTGACACATTTTTTTTACGCCCTGGCCATTTCCTGGTTGGAGGTTTCACAGGGAATCAGTGTAAGAGCGCCGTTAATGAATGATACGGGCAATGTGGTAGTTTACAATCTGAAGACCTTTAGATTATAATTCATGCCTTTGAAATGTTGCATTGTGTCATGACTTCTGCCTGCTGGCTGATGCATGATGGGTAATGCTACAAGAAGCCTGTCAGTTCATTGTGTGTTAGACAGGGGCAGGGGTAAGGGTAAGGTCAGCATGCTGCCGAGTTTCCAGGCATGATTGAGCCTGGGTTGTTTCTTTGAGAGTGCTATTTGATTCAGTTCATTTATTGAGCCTATCCTTTGTTCTACGTCCAGTTTCTTTTCTTTAGTAAATAATTGTAACATTTTCACCGCTATTAAATCCTCGCTTGAAAATAAAAGCCTCACTCGGGGACAAAAAAAGTCAAAACGGCTGTTGCCTGCTAAAACGCGTGGCCTTTTCTTGGCTTTCTTTTGCAAATTACTATGAATTAACCGACTTATTTCCTAAAACTGGTCAATACTAAACATCATATTAAGGTTTGGAACATTCATTGTGTGACAAGAAATAACCAGCAGGTCTATTATGCTCCAGCAGCTAGAATTTGCCCTACCACAATTCAACTGTGGGAACATGGCGTCTCTCAAAAGCAAACAACAGAAACAGCTGGCCGCTACTATATGAGAGATTGTTCGTGAGGAGATTACCTCTGCTCTCGACTTACAATTAAAACCGGTAAAATTAATCATTGGCAGTGCTCACCGCTACTGGATACCTATTCAATTAAAGTGGAAAGTCTGGAGAATACAGCCAACGCAACATGGGTGCGACCTATATGACCTGGAAACAGCGCAACCTAAATTAGAAGGGATAATAAAAATTCCGAAATAGAAAACAGAATCACTCAAATTATTCCTGTAAATTCAATATACAGCTTACAGGACTTGAAACTGCTGTGGAAACAGGCAACCCAACTTCCTTCATAAGCAATCTTTTCTATGAACTGTTGAAGCAGGAGAAGCTGGCTGCCATGCCGCTGATGAACATTGCACAATGCACAGGTCAACTCCCCAATGGCTCTTGCTGTATGATTGTACGGATCCATAGCTTTGAAGTCAATCAGCAAATTGTTCGTATTGCAGTGGAATCCGGGGTCTGACCTATGCAGGGAAGAGGATCAGCAATCTACCCAGATCTGAGTGCCGAACTGTTAAAACAGAGCGAGACTTACAATGAGATGAGAACCCATCTACACACACTAAACCTGAGATCCGGCTTCATCCACCCGGCAAAACTCATCCTGACCTTCCAGAACACAACGCACACTTTTTCCACTGCCAAGGAAGCTCAAGACTTCTTTGAGAAGGACATCAAACAAACAGATGGAACCCTCATTATTATTATTATAATTATTATTCAGGTATGCTATCCATTCACAATCACACAGCCTAGCCCAGGGTTCGTCAACTAGGTTTTTTTCTGAGCTAATAGTCTGCGGGCCAGAACATAAATAGTATATAATATTAGCACAATTAATTGGACTACACTACAAATTAAATAACATTTTAACACATTTGATTAGTAGATAATAATTCGATCTGATTACACTCATAAAATCCCCATGTCTATTCAATTATTATTTTTGTGCATTGATTGGTGGGGAAAAACAGGTCTACGTAGCCTACTGTAGGCTACACTATTGTTTTTAACGTCAACATTCGTTCAGAACAATTAGCTTGATAGCAAGAGAAAATGTCGCTCTCAAAAATTATAAAAATAAAGCTGTATAATGAAAATCTACGTTTCAGGGAAGAATGTACAGTGTTTATATTTTCCAATGCCAAGCCAGTGTGTCTTATTTGCATAAAAAATTTCACTGTTTTCAAATAATTCAATCTCAGACGTCATTATAAGTTCTTTAAAAGTGGCCTTCCCGCCCAGACAGAGGCGTTAACTGCAAGCTACACACACAGCTTTTTTGGCTGACAAATTCTTCACTTAAACGGGTTAAATCTGCAGTTACAAGGAAGAGGGAAAACAGTCATGGACATGGTGGAAAAACTTGAGGTCTTTACTAGGAAGTTTGAGTTGTTCGATTTTGACTTGTCATCTGGAAGGCTACTGCACTTAAGCACACTGAAGAACGAGAGGCAGAGGGACCAGACAAGTTCTCCAACAGATTTGAAGACTACAGCATGCCCAAGGATAGCTTTGCGTTATCCTCTTACAGTCTGCCCAGGTGGATAATTATCCTCCCTTGCTAAAAAAACCCTGATACCTTCGCTGGATGAGTCCGCAATTCAAACTGAGCTGATTGAATTCCAGACATCGTTCCATCTCAGGGATGCACTCAGGAGTGCCAAGTCCATGTGTGCGTTTTGGGTGGCATGCACAGAGGAATACAGCACAATAAACAAACTTGCATTTTATGTGCTAACAATTTTTGGATCAACTTACACCTGCGAGTTCACATAAGTCAATCGAAGACTGCCTGCGCATCAAAATCACATCCATCTCACGCAACATCCATAAGATCGTCTCTGAGGGGGAATGCAACTTTTCCTATTGAGTAAGTAACTTAGTCGCCTATATGACTGTAATTAGTAAATACTAACATTATTGCGAATGCTTATCCAGGGATATTTAGGTCTCAAGTTGACAGTATTGTCTGTTTGTTCTGTCATTAAAGGAGCAGGCCATCCCGATACAGACATTTAGATACAGATGTCACCTTTTTTTCTTTCAATTATTATTATTATTAATATAAAAAACAAATATTGTGAAAGATGTTGCTAAGCCTCATAGCCTACTTCAGCCAGTTAAGATATTTTATATAGGCCTAGGCTCGGAAGAATTAGACTCCAATTAAGCCCTCTTGTTATTTGTAAAGTCACATTAAAAAAGTATTATTGTTGAAATGAATTACTCGACTGGTGTAGGGTTTCTCCATCTGTTGCTGTGCAACACTTGCATAACAAGTTAGCTATGTTTTCAGCACCAGGTGCTGTTCACCTCCTATTGATTGCGCTGCGGTTGCAGCTTTACGTTACAGCACCACAAAATGGTCCGCTGCCTGCTCTATTAGTCTCCTGCATTCTCTCACCTCATGAATTAAGTTAAAATGTAACTTTTGCATTATTTAGGTAGGGTAACATCCTTATTGGGAAATTGCATTTGGGTGTTTTTGCATCTCAGGTCAAAGATCTTTTTTATTATATCTATATTTTTAGATTGAAAAAAATATACATCATTAATTAGGGGGGGCCAAATAATATTGCTGGCGGGCCAAATTTGAACCCTGGCCTAGCCTATGGCTATGATGCTGCCTTTGGCATAAGACAATGAAGATACCCTTCATGTTTGAGTACAAGGAACAATATTACTTTTATTGCTGAGCATTGAACTTGTTATAATTATACTGCCTATGGTCCAGGATATTTACATAGTGATCGCACCACGACAATTAATGAACAATATATGGAGGTGTTGTGCATAATCGGACTACTTTCTTGTGTGTCTACAGTGCATTGAATCCATTTGGGCTAAATATGGCAATATAATGTGGTAGCTATCCCCCTACTAATCTTTGTTTAATTTTAATTTAAATTTTTGCTACTGGCAATGAGAGATGGCCAGTCCCATATGATCTACTACTACATGATTGCTTTTTTGCTCTTACTTGTTTTTCTTCCCGTTATTCCTGTCCAGTTTAGGGTACTGGATTTATCTCCTAGGGAGGACTTGCCCTGCAGACAATGAGATCTAACGGATTACAGTTATCGTCCTTTACATGTAATCCGTTACTCCCCAACGTTGGTCATAGGATGCCACCTTTCCAACAGGTCAGTTCGTAAAATTCTGTGCTGCTAGAGCTGCCCAACTGAAAATGCTGTTATTGTGAATAGGAAACGACTAGGAGCAACAACAGCTCAGCCTTGAAGTGGTAGTCCACATAAACAAACAGAATGGGACTGCCAAGTGCTAAAAATTGTCTGTCCTCAGTTGCAACACTCACTACCAAGTTTCAAACTGCCTCTGGAAGCAACGTCAGCACAATAACTGTTCGTTGGGAGCTCCATGAAATGGGTTTCTATGGCCGAGCAGCCGCACACAAGCCTAAGATCACCAATGTGCAACGCCAAGCGTCGGCTGGAGTGGTGTAAAAATGGCCGCCATTGGACTCTGGAGCAGTGGAAACGCGTTCTCTGGAGTGATGAATCACGCTTCACCATCTGGCAGTCCGACGAACAAATCTGAGTTTGGCGTATGCCAGTAGAATGCTACCTGCTCGAATGCATAGTGCCAGTGGAGGAAGAATAATGGTCTGTTTTTCATGGTTCGGGCTAGGCCCCTTAGTTCCAGTGAAGGGAAATCTTAATGCTACAGCATACAATGACATTCTAGATGATTCTGTACTTGCAACTTTGTGGCAACATTTTGGGGAAGGCCCTTTCCTGTTTCAGCATGACAATGTTCCCGTTCACAAAGCAAGGTCCATACAGAAAAGGTTTGTTGATCGGTGTGGAAGAACTGACTGGCCTGCACAGAGCCCTGACCCTATCAATTGGAATGGTGACTGCGAGCCAGGCCTAATTGGCCAACATCCGTGCCCGACCTTACTAATGCTTGTGGCTGAATGGAAGCAAGTCCCCGTAGTAATGTTCCAACATCTATTGGAAAGTCTTTCCAGAATAGTGGAGGCTGTTATAGCTGTAAAGGGGGTACCAACTCCATATTAATGTCCATGATTTTGGAATGACATGTTCAACAAGTGATTAAAAAAATGATTAAATTAACTGTACAGGTAAATGTACATGTTAAATGTACAGGTAAGTGAATATTTGCATGGTTACATTTACTGTACAGGTAAATTACAGGAAGATAGCTAAATGTGTGTATGATATAATTTGGGGTAATAATAGTAATTCCCTAAAAATACAGTCCTTAGTGCGCAGGGTTTAACTACAGACAACTGCACGTATTGCACATTCGAGAAAAGGTGCAACTGACAGGATACTAATATGCATTCCTGAGTGAATGACTACGTAAGTTAGGTCCAACAATTACTTGCAATATTGCATGTGATACGATATAACAACTGAACATGAGTATGTATATACAGACCTGCATGAATAAATAGGTCCTGAGTGAATGAGTGATGACGGACCAGAGTTACTCACGGATGGATGCATAATTGTTAAACTAGGTTCTAGCACCCCAACAGTTCCAGACCTATGTTGCCGACGGCACGGCACCCCGGTGAGGCATTATATAGTCTAATAGCCGTCGGCAGGAAGGACCTCCTGTAGCGCTCTCTGGCACACCGTGGTGGGATCAGCCTGTGACTGAATGTGCTCCTCTGCGTCATAACCATGGCGTGCAGAGGGTGGGTGACGTTGTCCATGATAGTCAATAACACATGGTATGGTGTTGTCAATAACACATGGTATGGTTTAGTCAATAACACATGGTATGGTGTAGTCAATAACACATGGAATGGTGTTGTCAATAACACATGGTAAATGTAATTGAGTGGCGGCAATAGCATCGCACCCCCCACCCTATAGCGATCGACTATAGAGGATCGCTATGGGGCGCAATCGGGCGATGTAACTTTAACACACACGCTCTCTGTGTGTGGTTACAGTAGGCTAACGTATGTCAATGGTTTTAGGAACAGCAGTAACATCTGGCAGGATTTAGGCTACCAACTGCCTAGCCAGCTGTAGCTCAATCTTGGGTGCAATGATCACGTTCCCACACTGACTGACTGTGTGGAGGCTCATTGATTTAACGTTACGTTAGCCTACATGCTACACTAGCAAAGTTATATATAGCTGTCGGCTATGTTAGACACGATTTACCGTTCTTCAAATGTTGGAAGTTGTTTGCGCCTCCGTCTGTAATTTTTTTGTTTACTACAGCATGTCCGAAAATGTATATCCGAAAAAAATACTTTTGGGTATCATCTTACCCAAGGGCTCCATCTGAATTCACCCGCGCAACTTTTTCTCCGCTGGCACAATTTGATTGGCTGCTGTCCGATTCAGCTGCACACGTTTTTTAATAGCATCATTTTTAATATTTGGGCTTGGTGAGGGTAACAAGTCAGTTCCAGTCAAAAGGCTCAAATCCAAGTTAAATCACGAGTCATTGGTGTTAAAGTCAAAGTCGAGTTGCAAGTCTTTTTTGATTTCGTCGAGTAGAGTCTAAAGTCATCATATTTGTGACTGGAGTCTGACTCGAATCCAAGTCATATGACTCGAGTCCACATCTCTGGAAGCAGCTATTAACTAATATAATTCATAATCCATTTTTATCCATAATTGTGTGTGTGTGTGTGTGTGTGTGTGTGTGTGTGTGTGTGTGTGTGTGTTTGTGTGTGTAATAGTATATTAACTAATATAATTCATAATCCATTTTTATCCATAATTGTGTGTGTGTGTGTGTGTGTGTGTGTGTGTGTGTGTGTGTGTGTGTGTGTGTGTGTGTGTGTGTGTGTGTGTGTGTGTGTGTTTGTGTGTGTAATAGTATATTAACTAATATAATTCATAATCCATTTTTATCCATAATTGTGTGTGTGTGTGTGTGTGTGTGTGTGTGTGTGTGTAATAGTATATTAACTAATATAATCCATCAGTAATACGTTAACTGCAGTGCAATAAACATTAACTACAGTGTAATAGTGCAACTAAACGTTAAGCGTTATCCACCCTGCTTTATATCAAATTATATCTTATTCTGTTGCTGACAGTATCATGAAACCAGAAACACAATACCTTGCTTTTCTTCTGGCTAGTCTTTCCTCCCTAGCAACTGGATCTGCGTTAATCTTTTCTCTGTGCCTTGCAGCCCTCTCCTTATTAGACAATGGCATCTACAGTATAAAGACAATGTGCCTTGAAATACCTTAACATGCCATAAAATAGTTTACAATTATCATATTCAGTATTCATACAACATGTTAATATGAATTGCATGATTAAATGTTGTAAACTAGTGAAAACTGTCATTCAGCATAACGGGTGACATTGTGGGATAACATTAAACTTTTGTTGTGCTGAAGGACAAAAGCGTGATACTGAAGGACGGATTTCATACATAAACATATTTAACAGGCAGTCCCTTGGCCACCTATATAAACTAATGACCTTAACCTATAAAGATTATCCTTACTTTTCATATTTAATATAGCTTTTTATAAAATAATAACATTAAAAGTATGTTTTCTGTGTTGTACTGAAGGACATGCTTTTTTGTTATAAAGGTTACTAGAGGGTGAAAAGGTGAAATCATCAAATATTTCAGAGAGATTTACACTGTACTCACCTCATCACATTGATAGAGGGTCTTTAATGGGTCTTCTTTGTGATGTCACACACTGTCACATGATTACCATCCTGTGGTATGCTTTAAAATTGCTTTTTATCTTTGTTATACTGAATGACATTGATGAAGAGCAAAAGGCCAGACAAAAGTTATGCCATGGGTGTTATTTTCTATTTTTAGAATTAATTTCTACATTTTAAAAACAACTGAAGGACATTTTGGCACTTTAGAGCTCAATAACTCCCTTAATTTAATAGTTTGCAACACACATATTTCTGGGTCAAAAGAGTTGAGTGATTTAATATTATATTTTTAATAAAGAATATTTTTGGGGATGAAATGCCTTCTGGAACATTTGAAAATTAATGTGTCACAATACCAAACTTGTATGCCATCTGTAAATACAAATAAAGTTAAGTTACGAGCCTAGTCGGTTTAGCCACAGAAATAGACAGGAACCTTCCCGCTAGCCATGATTTGGCTGAGATAATGAGTGGGCTGGACATGCCGAGAGATGAGTTTCAGATTGGTCTGCAGTGTAGCATCAATAAAATGAGCTGATCGTTATGCATAGATACTCCTTTCTATTGCAGTTTTTTCAAAAGATATACCATTAGCCATGGAGAACTGCAAATATGTTGCCATGCGGACTCTCTCTGACTGAATGAATCAGACGATGAGGAAATCCCTGATTTAGGTAAAAACATTTTCAATGAAGAAGACATAGTAGAGTCTTCTGCTGACAGTGATGGGGAAGAAACGGCGATCAACAGTATTGTTGTCACGGAAGAAGTTGAATGTCTGGTATAAGCAGTGTATGATAAGGAGATTAATAGAATTCTGCTGTTTGATTGCAAATGCATAGGGAGTCGAAAAGAGAACACATAATGGCATTGCACATGGGTCAAGCATGCTGTACAAACAAAAACGAAAACGTCTTATTTAATGAAAGGGGTTGTAGTCTGCCGTGAAGCATTTATCCATGTATATGGGTAAGAGTCTAGCTAGAGTTTTAGATATTATGCCATTTCTCATCACTATTAATAGCCTAATGTTAGCTAGTTAACATTGAATCCATTTGGTTCAGCTATATAGCTACAGTACATGTCTAAACAAAAGACCCAAGGTTAAAGCTTACTGTTAGCTAGCTAGCTGACGTTAGATGGCTGGCTTGTTAGCTAACATTACGTGTGGGATCTGTGTGTAGTAATGTTATCTCAGAATGTCATTTCACATTGCTAGTTATAGCCTAATGTTAGCTGACGGTAGGTAGCTGATGACACATCAAGTTAGCCAGGTGTGTCTGACGGTGATTATGGATATCTATTATATAATAATGCTAAAATATTTGTATCTGGAATTCGTCTTTCAGCATCAGTAGAACACGCCTGACTCTCCTCCACCAGTTATACAAGGATAATGGTCTAATGCCTCCCATCAAAAAGAGAGCTGGCCTAGGCAAGCACAGGTTACACCTGAAGCATGAGGACTTGTAGCGAGTGGTTAACTTCAGCAACAACTACGCAGAGGATAATGCAATAGTATTACTAGGACACGACCCAGGACACAAACACTTTGGATCATACAATAGTATTACCAGGACACCAACCAGGACACAAACACTTTGGATAATACAATATTATTACCAGAACGCCACCCAGGACACAAACACTTTGGTGGAAAGCTGCTGCCCTCCCATGTGACAAAAGCAGCAGTGTGGTGTCTCTACAAGGAATCGATAACAACACTTGGTATGTAAAGCATAAACAACACGTTTTGATCATTTAATTGACCTCCAACATGATTGCCACTACTTTTATTGATCTCACATTATTTCTGTATTTTCCAGAGGAATCTGTGGAGAAATTTGCTGCCCGACATTTCAAGCACTAAGCCCAGGACATACTTGTGCGCTGGCAGTGCCAGAGGAATAACTATCAGGTCTTCAGATCTGCCAATCTGCCAGAAGCTGTTAAGTCAGCCAAGCTGAAGAAGCAAGAGCAGCATCTCCTGCTTGTTCAGGGTGAGCGGTCTGTCTACCAGATGATAGTTGCTGACTGCCAGACCACCTGTCAAGACCTGCATTTCCTCCTTTATACTGATTAAAAAATATATATACAAATATGGGAGGCAGGCAAATGCCTTTCACAGACTGACAGGTGTAAGACAATTCATTTTGTAATGTTCTTTTGTTGTTTGCAGGTACACTATCCTTCTGACCCTATGCAGCCAGGTCCATCTACCTTTTAACTCCTCACAAATGTGGCTTGTTTGGTGTCTGCTGTGAAGGAATATCACAACAAGTCAACTACTTGATTGATGAAGGCATGTCATCAAGCAAAGGCAGCAGCGCAGTAATCAACTACATGCACCATTTCTTCACCAACTACGGAGTTGGGGAAACACGTGTGGACCTGAATTGTGATAACTGCAGTGGCCAAAACAAGAACAAGTTTGTGCTCTGGTATTGTGCCTAGCAGACCATGCACAAGCTCCACCACAGTCTAGACCTTCACTTCCTGATCACAGGCCACACCAAGTTTGCCCCCGACTGGTGCTTCGGCCTCATCAAGCAGCGCTTCAGAAAGACCAGAGTGAACACTTTGTCTGAGATTGCTGGTGTTGTGAAGGACGGCACTGTGACGGGTCAACATCCCACCGCTGGTTGGACTGGAGGATGGTACGGTACTGGTGGAAAGCTATGGCTGGCAACAACACCTGACTTCGTACTTCAGGCCACTGCCACAGATCAAGCAGTACCAGCACTTCAGTTGAATATAATTTTCATTGCATTATTCTTCTTATCTAAACTTGGGAGGTGAATTTATGTTGTGCAAGGTAGTAATGTCTACATTTTTTTGTTATTTCCTGTTTTACAGCTTCGATTCTCTGGAACCTAGTGTTGTTGTCGCCAAGGCTGGGGCTTATAGCATTTCTTTCACATGACCCATCAATTTATACAAGTGTGTCTGGGTAAGCGTCATGTAATATTTATAAAATATTTTTATCTTGACACTTTCTGTTTAGCTGGAATTTTTCCTTATTGTAGGCTACTACTTTTAGTCATA
This sequence comes from Thymallus thymallus, assembly GCA_023634145.1. Taxonomy (NCBI): domain Eukaryota; kingdom Metazoa; phylum Chordata; class Actinopteri; order Salmoniformes; family Salmonidae; genus Thymallus; species Thymallus thymallus. The sequence continues at coordinate 7,448,997 of CM042392.1, read as the reverse complement.
ATCTTTACTACACTACTCACTGTTTAGTGCATGTCCTCACATGTGAATCCTTAAAGAGATGGGTAGGGTTAAGGCTTAAGAGGGTGTGAACAATGCTGAATGGGTGGAGACAAAAGAGAGCTCTCTAGTAGGGACCAAAACATTCAACGGCCGTTTTCTCAAAAGTGAGTTTACAAGTAGATCCAGTTTCAATGCAAAATTACTTTCCCATTGTTCCTCAAATGCAGTGTATGATATACCATTTTGTAGCTTTGAGTCTCTACTTTTATCCAATATAAAAAACAGAAATTGCAATTTTGCCACATAAGACCGAATCCAGGTGGTGAGTCACATTTGATATCTGAGTGAAAGTGACTAAGAAAATCAGTGGGAGCCCCCTGGAGGTCAGAGCCCCTGGGCACGTGCCCTTTGTGCCCAGTCGGTAATTTGCCCATGATTACTACAAGTTTTGATAGCAGGCTAGATTAAATTACGAATTTAAAAAATTGTAGCTGACATGGGCTAATTGATTGACTGAGAGTCACTACTGAGTTCCTAAAAAACATAATATTGCATATAATTTTACCTTTGTCTTTGTGTCTTTCAGTTGTCCTCATTGACCTCACAATGTGTAGTATCTCTTGGCTATCTCTGACTTTATATCACTTGGCTCACTCAATTTACCAGTTAAAGCAGGGATTGAATTTGAGTAGGATTTAGTATAAATGAAAAGTGTGCATGAACTTGAACAGAGGCTTCTGTGCTAAAAGCCATATAACTGACTGGACCAGGAATTTGCAATGAGCCATTCACCCAACTGTAGCCTACAGTTTTAGGATCAAGAAAAAAAAAAAGTAGCAATTTCCAATTCAGCAAATTCGATTTATCTTAACTTTACTCCCTTTACATTTGGACTGACTAGCGGCGGCTCTGCTCTCATTTTGCTTGGCCTTGACAGGCAGGTGGACATCTGGCCGTGTACAATGGAGAACCATGTAGTACATCCACTCACTCACATAGCTGTGTTTAATAGCTTTATGAGTAAGTAAACACTTCTTTTGACTATGTTTGACTTATTGGGCTAGGAATTGGGCTGAACCAAGGTAAATGTAGTGTGTATCTTAGGTGAGTCCACTACAAATTTTGCTACATAAGATCGAATCCAGGTGGTGTGTCACATATGCTGAGCACTTGTTGGCAGCTTTTCTTTTACTCTGCGGTCCAAGTCATGACAAACCATCTCAGTTGGGTTGAGGTCGGGTGATTGTGGAGGCCAGGTCATCTGATGCAGCACCCCATCAGTTTCCTTCTCGGTCAAAGAGCCATTACACAGCCCGGAGGTGTGTTTTGCTTCATTGTCCTGTGGAAAAACAAATGATTGTCCCACTAAGCGCAAACCAGATGGGCCCAAGGTCTGTCACGGTTGGGTGCATGGAGCGACCAAGACGCAGCGCAGGGATTATAGTTCGACATTTTTATTTGCTACAATATGCAATGTCTACATGAACGAACAATACAACACAAAAACAAACACGATATAACGAACGTGAAAAACGTAGCACACTTAATGTTCTCCGTGACTTGCGAAATATACAGCGAAATATACAATGACCCACAGCCCCGGTGTGGAACATACAAACCTATGTAGGATCCCTAATTAGAGACGATGCACAGCAGCTGCCTCTAATTAGGGATCCAACACAACCCACATATGTCACATATGCTGAGCACTTGTTGGCAGCTTTTCTATTACTCTGCGGCCCAGGTCATGACAAACCATCTCAGTTGGGTTGAGGTCGGGTGATTGTGGAGGCCAGGTCATCTGATGCAGCACTCCATCAGTTTCCTTCTCGGTCAAAGAGCCATTACACAGCCCGGAGGTGTGTTTTGCTTCATTGTCCTGTGGAAAAACAAATGATAGTCCCACTAAGCGCAAACCAGATGGGATGCCGTATCGCTGCAGAATACTGTGGTAGCCTTGCTGGTTAAGTGTGCCTTGAATTCTAAATAAATCACTGACAGTGTCACCAGCACCATCACACCTCCTCCTCCATGCTTCACGGTGGGAACACAACATGCGGAGATCATCCGTTCACCTGCTCTGCGTCTCACAAAGACGTTGGAAAAAAAAAATCTCAAATTTGGACTCATCAGACCAAAGGACATATTTCCACCTGTCTAATATCCATTGCTCGTGTTTCTTCTTATTGGTGTCCTTTAGTAGTGGTTTCTTTGCAGCAGTTTGACCTTGAAGGCCTGATTCATGCAGTCTCCTCTGAACAGTTGATGTTGAGATGTGTCTGTTACTTGAACTCTGTGAAGCATTTATTTGTGCTGCAATCTGAGGTGCAGTTAATTGCCAATTTCTGAGGCTGGTAACTCTAATGAACTGGTAACTCTAATGAACATGAGAGCCAGTTTCATCCTAGCATTTGATGGTTTTTGCGACTGCACTTGAAGAAACTTTCAAAGACCTTGACATTTTCCAGAATGACTGACCTTCATGTCTTAAAGTAATAAGGACTGATGTTTCTCTTTGCTTATTTGAGCTATTCCTGCCATAATAAGGACTTGGTATTTTACAATATAGTGCTATCTTCTGTATACCACCCCTACCTTGTCACTGATTGGCTCAAACACATTAAGAAGGAAATAAATTCCACAAATTAATTTTTATCAAGGCACACCTGTTAAAAAAAACAATTCCAGGTGACTACCTTATGAAGCTGGATGAGTGAATGCCAAGAGTGTGCAAAGCTGTCATCATTGCAAAGGGTGGCTACTTTGAAGAATCTCAAATAGATTAACACTTTTTTGGTTACAACGTGATTCCATGAGAGTTTTGATCCCTTCGCTATTATTCTACAATATAGAAAGAGTAAAAATAAAGAAAAACCCTGGAATGAGTCGGTGTGTCCAAACCTTTGGCTGGTGCTGTATGTACAGTGGGGAGAACAAGTATTTGATACACTGCCAATTTTGCAGGTTTTCCTACTTACAAAGCATGTAGAGGTCTGTCATTTTTATCATAGGTACACTTCAACTGTGAGAGACGGAATCTAAAACAAAAATCCAGAAAATCACATTGTATGATTTTTAAATAATTAATTTGCATTTTATTGCATGACATAAGTATTTGATCACCTACCAACTAGTAAGAATTCCGGCTCTCACAGACCTGTTCTCCACTCATTACCTGTATTAACTGCACCTGTATGAACTCGTTACCTGTATAAAAGACACCTGTCCACACACTCAATCAAACAGACTCCAACCTCTCCACAATGGCCAAGACCAGAGAGCTGTGTAAGGACATCAGGGATAAAATTGTAGACCTGCACAAGGCTGGGATGGGCTACAGGACAATAGGCAAGATGCTTGGTGAGAAGGCAACAACTGTTGGCGCAATTATTAGAAAATGGAAGAAGTTCAAGATGACGGTCAATCTCCCTCGGTCTGGGGCACCATGCAAGATCTCACCTCGTGGGGCATCAATGATCATGAGGAAGGTGAGGGATCAGCCCAGAACTACACGGCAGGACCTGGTCAATGACCTGAAGAGAGCTGGGACCACAGTCTCAAAGAAAACCATTAGTAACACACTACGCCGTCATGGATTAAAATCCTGCAGCGCACGCAAGGTCCCCCTGCTCAAGCCAGCGCATGTCCAGGCCCGTCTGAAGTTTGCCAATGACCATCTGGATGATTCAGAGGAGGAATGGGAGAAGGTCATGTGGTCTGATGAGACAAAAATAGAGCTTTTTGGCCTAAACTCCACTCGCCGTGTTTGGAGGAAGAAGAAGGATGAGTACAACCCCAAGAACACCATCCCAACCGTGAAGCATGGAGGTGGAAACATCATTCTTTGGGGATGCTTTTCTGCAAAGGGGACAGGACGACTGCACCGTATTGAGGGGAGGATGGATGGGGCCATGTATCGCGAGATCTTGGCCAACAACCTCCTTCCCTCAGTAAGAGCATGAAGATGGGTCGTGGCTGGGTCTTCCAGCATGACAACGACCCGAAACACACAGCCAGGGCAACTAAGGAGTGGCTCCGTAAGAAGCATCTCAAGGTCCTGGAGTGGCCTAGCCAGTCTCCAGACCTGAACCCAATAGAAAATCTTTGGAGGGAGCTGAAAGTCTGTATTGCCCAGCGACAGCCCCGAAACCTGAAGGATCTGGATGGAGGAGTGGGCCAAAATCCCTGCTGCAGTGTGTGCAAACCTGGTCAAGAACTACAGGAAACGTATGATCTTTGTTATTGCAAACAAAGGTTTCTGTACTAAATATTAAGTTCTGCTTTTCTGATGTATGAAATACTTATGTCATGCAATAAAATGCAAATTAATTACTTAAAAATCATACAATGTGATTTTCTGTATTTTTGTTTTAGATTCCGTCACTCACAGTTGAAGAGTACCTATGATAAAAATTAGACTTCTACATGCTTTGTAAGTGGGAAAACCTGCAAAATCGGCAGTGTATCAAATACTTGTTCTCCCCACTGTATATAGGAAGCTAGATGGTGGAAGAGTGCTGGGCTTTGGGCTTTGGGATAAATGGTGGGTCGGCACTCTTTTTTAAAGATATTGCATTGACAACCTATACTAAACTGCTCTAACGCTGTCTGATAGGGCCAGCGCAAGCGAAGTTGTGTAGTATGCAGGAGGCTGAGGAGAACATACTGATATTCTTTGAGTCGATGTACAATGTTCTTTTTAAAGAATTCCAGGTAGTTGTCCTGAGACAACAGAAGAGGGCATATGGGGGCACTGTGTTAGACTGCTCTTACATTTACCCCTCTCAGTCCAATTCATTCATCATAAGAAAGTCCATACATCAATATTGACAGGAACACATGTAAAGATTTTAAAGAGAAAGACTAAACACAAAGAATACCATGACCAAGGAGCACCACAGTGTGCCAGGGAGTGCTACAGGAGGTCCTTCCTGCCGGCGGCTAATATACAATTTAATGCCTCACCTGGATGCCGTGTCGTCGGCAACATAGACCTGGAACTGTTGGGGTGTTAGGACCTAATTTAACAATTAGGCATCCATCCATCCGTGAGTAACTCTCCAGTCTGTAATCACTCATTCACTCAGGACTTATTTATTCAGCACTCATTCATTCGGGACTGTATATACATATTCATGTTCAGTTGTTATACCAATACTGTATACTGTATACTAGTATCTTGTCAGTAGCATTTAGTGCATTTAGTATATCGAATGTGCAATACGTGCTCTGTAATGAACCCTGTTCTAAGGACTGTATTTTAAGGGAATTAGTATTATTACCCTAAATTACAGCGGGTGAAATAAGTATTGAACACGTCACCATTTTTCTCAGTAAATATATTTCCAAAGGTGCTATTGACATGACATTTTCACCAAATGTTGGTAACAACCCAAGTAATCCATATATAAAGAAACCAAAACAAATAAGTTCAGAAATTAAGTTATGTGTAATAATGTGAAATGACACAGGGAAAAAGTATTGAACACATGAAGAAAGGGAGGTGCAAAAAGGCATGGAAAGCCAAGACAACAGCTGAAAACTATCAGTAATTAAAAAGCAATCCAGCCCCCTGTCAGTGCAAATTAATATCAGCTGGTTCAGTCCCAACTGATAGCCTACAAAAATGTCTCATTGCCATGGTGTCACACAAGACACATCTCATGATGGGTAAAAGCAAAGAGCTGTCTCAAGACATAATGATGACATTGGTTATAGGCACATTTCTAAGCTTCTGAATGTTCCAGTGAGCACTGATGGGGCCATAACACGGAAGTGGAAAGACAATCATTTCACCATAAATTTGCCTCGACCAGCTGCTCCTCGCAAGATTTCTGACAGAGGAGTGAAAAGAATAGTTGTCCAAGAGCCAAGGACCACTTGTGGAGAGCTTCAAAAAGACCTGCAATTAGCAGGTACTGTTGTCTCAAAGAAAACAGTAAGTAATGCACTCCACCGCCATGGCCTGTATGCACGCTCACCACGCAAGACTCCATTGCTGAAATAAAAGCATGTTGAAGCTCGTTTAAAGTTTGCTGCACAACATTTGGAAAAGCCAGTGAAATACTGGGAGAATATAGTGTGGTCAGATGTGTCACAAGTGTGTCAAATTAGAAAATGATATGACAAACGTAATGGAATTTGCACACCAAACAAAAACGAAACACACTACTGCAGTGCAGCTGCCTCTAATTAGGGATCCAACCCAAAACCCACACAGAAAGAAAGAATAGAAATTGTCAGACTCTGACCATAGCTACATAGAGAAGCAAATAGGCTTCTCTATGGCCAGAGCCTGACAGTACCCCCGCCCCAAGGCGCAGACTCCCGGACGCCAACAACAAAACACAACTACATGGGGGGGTCAGGGAGGGAAGATTAGCTCGCCGGTGGCGGTTCTGGCTCCGGCGACATTGAGAGTCTCCTCCCATGCCCCTTCCTTATGCCCGGCCATGGAGCTGGGCAATTTACCGGGCCCCGGTGGGGTAGACGACTCCGACAATGGAGCTGGGCAATTTACCGGACCCGGACTGGGCACCGGTGGAGAAAACGGCTCCGGCCCTGGAGCGGGGCAAGGAACCGGGCCCGGACTGGGCACCGGTGGGGTAAATGGCTCCGGCCATGGAGCGGGGAAAACAGCCGGGCCTGGACTGGGCACCGGTGGAGCGGACTGCTCAAGCACTGGAGCGGAGCAGACAGCTGGACCCGGAATGGGCACCGGTGGAGCGGACTGCTCTGGTACTGGAGCGGAGCAGACGGCTGGACCCGGATTAGGTACCGGTGGAGCGGACTGCTCTGGCACTGGAGCGGCGCAGACGGCTGGACCCGGATTGAGTACCGGTGGAGCGGACTACTCTGGCACTGGAGCGGAGCAGACGGCTGGACCCGGATTGGGCACCGGTAAGGCGGACTGCTCTGGCACTGGAGCGGAGCAGACGGCTGGACCCGGAATGGGCACCGGTGGAGCGGACTGCTCTGGCACTGTAGTGAAGCAGAAGACCGGCCCCGGATTGGGCACCGGTGGAGCGGACTGCTCTGGCAGTTCCGGGCTGCGGACCTTCGGTGTAGGCTCCGGGCTGCGGACCTTCGCTGTAGGCTCCGGGCTGCGGACCTTCGCTGGAGGCTCCGGGCTGCGGACCTTCGCTGTAGGCTCCGGGCTGCGGACCTTCGCTGTAGGCTCCGGGCTGCGGACCTTCGCTGTAGGCTCCGGGCTGCTGACCTTCGCTGGAGGTTCCGTGTTGCTGACCTTCGCTGGCGGTTCCGGGCTGCGGACCTTCGCTGTAGGCTCCGGGCTGCGGACCTTCGCTGTAGGCTCCGGGCTGCGGACCTTCGCTGTAGGCTCCGGGCTGCGGACCTTCGCTGGAGGTTCCATGTTGCTGACCTTCGCTGGAGGTTCCGTGTTGCTGACCTTGGCTGGAGGTTCCGTGTTGCTGACCTTCGCTGGCGGTTCCGGGCTGCGGACCTTCGCTGTAGGCTCAGGGTTGCTGACCTTCGCTGGAGGTTCCGGGCTGTGGACCTTCACTGTAGGCTCAGGGCTGCGGACCTTCACTGTAGGCTCAGGGCTGCGGACCTTCACTGTAGGCTCAGGGTTGCTGACCTTCGCTGGAGGTTCCGGGCTGCGGACCTTCGCTGGAGGTTCCGGGCTGCGGACCTTCGCTGGAGGTTCCGGGTTGCTGACCTTCGCTGGAGGTTCCGGGTTGCTGACCTTCGTAGGAGGCTCAGGGTTGCGGACCTTCGCTGGAGGTTCCGGGCTACGGACCTTCCCTGGAGGTTTCGGGCTGCGGACCTTCCCTCCTCTATCTCCCGTAGGAATGGGTCCTTCTGCACCTCTTCCGGAAGAGCAACCCAGGCTCTCCACCACCTCGTATTCTCCTCCTCCAGGTATTCGCGAAACCCCTCTGGCTTCTCCCGATCATGGATTGTGGGCAGACGAAGTGGTGTGCGAACCCCTTCCTTCAGCCTCTCCGAGCTCTGGCTGCGCACCGATGGTGTGGTTTTCGAAGCAACAACGGACCTTCCCTGACTCTGGGCCGGCGCTGGAGGCACCGGGTTGGGAACTGGCGTTGGGGGGCTGTGACTGCCCCGATCTTCCTCACTCTATCGCCAATCCCCTCCTCGTGAGATCTCCTCCAAGAGTCCCCACGAGAGAGGGAACAGAAGTACGTTGTCGTCCTCGTCTTCTGACTCCTCTCCGTACCTCTGCTCCCTTGGCTGTAGGGGCTCCTCCTGGATCCCCCACAAGTGCAGTGGCCGGGGCTCTTCTCCGTTTACCCCTGACCACCCCCATAGCCCCCCTTCAACAACCGTTTGGGGTGTCTGGGCTCCAGGCTGTTCCTTCTGGGTCCATCGTCGCTTCCCCTTTCCCTTGCGCTGCTTGGTCTCCTTTGGGTGGGTCGTTCTGTCACAAGTGGGTGGAAACAGAGACCAAGGCGCAGCACAGTGATAGTTTGACATTTTAATGATTCGAATCAAATTAGACAATGACGAACTGTCCAAACACAAACACGATATGACAAACGTGATGGAATTTGCACACCAAACAAAAACGAAACACACTACTTTACCCGTGACTGGAGGAATAACAACCCACACAAAACTGAAGGACATACAAACATATATAGGATCCCTAATTAGAGACAATGTGGTGCAGCTGCCTCTAATTAGGGATCCAACCCAAAACCCACACAGAAACAGAAAGAATAGAAACTGTCAGACTCTGACCATAGCTGCATAGAGAAGCAAATAGGCTTCTCTATGGCCAGAGCCTGACAAGATGAGAGCAAAATTTAACTGTTTGGATGTCATAATACACACCATGTTTGGAGGAGAAATGGCATTGCACATCACCCTAAAAACACCATACCAACAGTGAATTTTGGAGGCGGGAACACCATGGTGTGGGGCTGCTTTTCAGCAAATGGTACTGGCAAACTTCACATAATTGAAGGAAGGATGAATGGGCAAATTTACAGAGACATTCTTGACAAAAATCTGCTGCCATCTACCAGGATGATGAAGATGAAACGAGGGTGGACATTTCAGCAAGACAATGATCCCAAACACACAGCCAAGAAAACTCTCAATTGGTTTCAAAGAAAGAAAATAAAGCTGCTAGAATGGCCCAGCCAATCACCTGACTTAAATCCCATTGAAAATCTATGGAAAGAACTGAAGATCAAGATTCATAGAAGAGGCCCACGGAACCTTCAAGATTTGAAGACTGTTTGTGTGGAAGAATGGGCCAAAATCACACCAGAGCAAAGCATGCGACTAGTTTCTCCATACAGGAGGTGTCTTGAAGCTGTCATTACCAACAAAGGCTTTTGTACAAAGTATTAAATAAATATCAGTAAGTGTGTTCAATACTTTTTCCCTGTGTCATTTCACATTATTACACATAACTTAATTTCTGAGCTTTTTGCACTCCAGACTGTGTATTTTCATACTTTTTCATACTGCCGCACTATGTATCATCTATCCATCCATCCATCCATCCATCCATCCATCCATCCATCCATCCATCCATCCATCCATCCATCCATCCATCCATCCATCCATCCATCCATCCATCCATCTATCTATCTATCTAATCTCAGATTTAACAGGTCTGCTGTAAGGCCTTGCACAGTAAGAACACGTTTATTGAAGTAAATGTGGTGTGCTTGCTAGCTTGTCTTAAGGTATTTATGGTTGTGAAATAAGTTATAGTAGTGGTAGTGACTGCAGTGACATTGTAGTGACATTTTAGAATTTAAAAGTAGGTAGATGGAAAGATTGATTGATTGATATGATAGCTTGAACATGTGAAAATTGGTTTGGTGTGTCTAGTGTCATGACTGTCTTGTGAGGATCCAAGTAGGTCAGTAGGTTTGCAATGAATAACTTCAACCAGGAACTGGTGGGGTGCCCCGTTGTAAATTAAACAGAGTAGATTCAGATCTCCCTCTCCAACGTTCACAAGAAGAATGTGCCTTTGTTTCCACATACTTTTCCCACTGAAACTCTTTCACGTTCTAAAGCGAATACTGGAACTGGTTGGAGGCGATCTATAGAACACTATTTTCATAGGGGTTGTTATGTTGTGATGTCATAAATGTTAAAGGAAATAATGAAACTTGGAAAGTACACCCTCTTCATATGTGAAATGTCCGTCCTATACGTTGTTCATGAAATATGAAAAATTATTAACGTATTTTTGTTGAGATAGGGATGTGATTTTAGGAGCCATAATATATTATTTGTTTTCTATAAACTTTGCACAGTAAGTAGCCACACCCTGAGTGAGGTCAGAGAGCGTGTCAGCCTGACGGAACCGCCCCCTTTCGACCAGAGTCCATAAAAGATGGTTAAAGAAATTAGCATATCAGACCAGAAAGACACATAGCTGCAGCTGCATGTCCAAAGTGGTTCGAACCCTGAATCTCAACATGAGGTAGAGACAATAAAGTCACCTAAGTGCAGTATCTCGAAAAAGTGAATTTAAGGAGGAGCATTCTACTACTCTCTTCAAAGCATCGTATTCCACTACTCTCATCACCCCACTGGGAACCGTTGACACGGCTGGCTAGCCTGTCTCCAAAGAATCATCTTCCAGAGTGAAGAGAAGAAGAATAAACTCTGTAGTTCTGTTCAGGACTACACGACAAATCACCGGATACCGGACAACTTCAGAGGAGAACAACAATAGAAGAAGGGTGGGGACCCCTTTTGGACAATCAGAGCCTTACAAGCATGCCGCGGAAAGGACCAACCAACTCCATTTCCAGGAAGGCCTGGTTCCGACATAAATACACGAAGAACCAAGACATTTACACGTAAATACATCCATGATCCCCCCCCCCCCCCCCCTTCCACCAATCTCTTTTGTAACGAGCTGCCATATTGTGTCAATCCCCTAGGGACCAGTTTGCATCTAATTAAGTTTCCAGTCAATATCCTGTACAGTGTATGTGCTTATCCTGTGTTATTATTTAGTTATCTGCTTCATTCCAGTGCCAGAGCAGTACGCTCCGCCGGTGCCCAGTCCAGGGCCGGCCGTCTGCTCCACTCCAGTGCCAGAGCAGTCTGCCACACCCGTGCCCAGTCCGGGTCCGGTCGTCTGCCCCGCTCCAGAGCTGGAGCCACCTGCCACACCGGTGCCCAGTCCGAGTCTGGTCGTCTGCCCCGCTCCATGGCCGGAGCCGTTCGCCAGACCAGGTCCCATTCCAGGACAGGTAATCAGACTTGCGTCAGGGAGGAAAGTGTCCACTTCACCGGGGCCAGAACCGCCACCGAGGTGAATTGTCCCTCCCCAACCCTCCCATGTCATTTTTTTAATTATTATAATTTTTTTGAATGTATTTATGTATTTAGAGGGGGGGGTACTGTCAGGCTCTGGCCATAGGGAGCCCTTTGGCTCCTCTAGATAGCCAGGGTCAGAGCCTGACAGATCTAGGTCCCTAGATCTAGGTTTTATGTTTTGTGTTGAATCCCCAATTAGAGAGCTGCGAAGCGTTGTCTCTGATTGGGGATTCTATTTAAGTTGTTCTGTCCCACACCTGGGTGTGGGTCATTATCATATATATCGCTATGTCACAGTCCAAGTAAGTGTGTTTACGTTTTTGAGATTTCACCGTTGGTTTTGTTTGTATAGTTCGTACATTTAAGTTTTGAAGTAAATAAAACTATGTTGAACTATCGCTGCTCTGCTCCTTGGTCTCTCCCTACACCCATTCGTGACAATGGTGACCAGAGAAAAGAGAGTCACACACCAGTTGGGTCCAGAGAAAAATGGCATCCACCTGTTGACTTAGAACATCTACAGGAGCAGTTCATTTTATTGACACTAGATGATACACGCAGACCAATCAAACTCATTTTGATAAAAATAAATGTTTACGTTTAAACAGCTAGTTTCCTGAATCGGGGCACACATTGTGTCTACCAACGCCCCTGGGATATAGTGAATTTGCTGAAGCATTCTGACAACTCAGCGACACAATTGTAGGGATTAACTGAGCTGAGCTTGGGTCATTGATAAGTCATTGTCTCAACGCAGCCTTATAATGCTGTGAAAGGATCAAGTAACCCAAATGAGGGTCCCATCCTCCATTTAAAACAAGCTTTCTTTCCAGAAGGTACCAAATTGTCAATAAATGTTACACCCACAGAGCTGCAATAGTCACGTAGCCAGTAATGGAGGACTAAAAGTCTGCTTAAATGTTCAATGCCACAATTTAGGGAAGGTACAGGGCCAGATATTATGGGGTGTTTGTTGGTGTCAAGCTGAGACCCAATCATTTCTTTTAAAACCATCTTCAGCTGTTCTGTGCTGCCCTTCATAAATTAATTGAATCCCACATTTGCTATGATAGACAACATTTCCTGATGCAGATTTAAAATGTTTGTGAGCAGTTTATTGATGTCCTGTACTTGTGTGCCAGTATACTACAACGTTTTTGCTCCAGGGACTGAGACATTTCTCACCATTGAACTGCCCAATACAACGGCTGGAGAAGGGGATGAAGAAATATGGCCCAATCCTACCCCTCACACAATTCGTGGAACCTTTCACGGGCCCACGAGAAGCAGGATAGTGTACGCCCGCAGCTCCCGGTGTTAGGTCCAGACCTCCCACAGCAGGCAGAGCCCCGTCAGATCCAGAGAGAAGGGAAGGGGTCGAACTCGATGACGAAACCGCTATTGGAGTCAGCGCAGTTGGAATCAGCGCAGTTGGAATCAGCACAGCTGTCACAGACACAGACAATCCCAGCTATGAAGGCGCAGGCAGATCAGGCACCAGGGCAGTAAAGCTATTCTTCATGTCGATCTGCTCCGGACCTCTTGCAGACACCCTAGTCCATTTAGCAGCAAGCCGCTGCCTTCGGTTTCCACGACTTGTAACATGGGACCAGCGCTGATTGGAACAATCCTCTTGCTGTTCTCCGTTTAATCCACTACAAGATAGAGGAGGAGAAGCAGATGAAGACGACTTCCTTGGCAGACAAGTTCCAGGTAGCACAGGCCATTCGGATAGGGACAGAAGACAAGGAAGTTATACATCCATCAAGTCCGAGTGGCATCCAGCCACAGGAGATGAGAACGAGAATGTTCCAATTTGCGTTTTTCACATAAGTTCGCGCAGAATTGAAATGTGCTTGCTAAGGATAGCCACATCATTCCTGTAATCCTCCACAAACAATTGCAGCATTGGAATTATGGATTGTCAATATTGTCCCGGACAAGAGCGCAATAAACACAGCTTCTAAAGCACTGGAAACGTTTGTTAGCTATTCCAGATGAAGCAGGATCCATTGCAACTTAGACCTTCACATGCTGGAGGTAGCAATGCAAAAATACAGGCTAGTTGGTGAACATCCAGTCCAAACCAGCAGGTTTTGACACAAAAAACGTATGAACAAAATAACATTTTGTAAACAACAGGCTGAAACAACAGGCCGAGGTGCAGGAGGTATCCAAGTTCATGACAGGAAATTATATGCAGTGGGTGTCAATCAACACAGGTAAGTTCAATGTCTGATTTGTTAGCGTTGTATAAAGTCAAGCACACAGCCATGCAATCTCCATTGACAGACATTGGCAGTAGAATGGTCCATACAGAAGAGCTCAGTGACTTTCAACATGGCACCTTCATAGGACTTCTGCCTGTTAGAGCTGCCCCGGTCAACTGTAAGTGCTGTTATTGTGAAGTGGAAACATCTAGGAGCAACAACGGCTCAGTCCTGAAGTGGTAGGCAACACAATTTCACAGTAAGTGTGTAGCGTGTAAAAATGGTCTGTCCTCGGTTGCAACACTCACTACCCAGTTCCTTTGGAAGCAACGTCAGAACAAGAACTGTTTGTTGCGAGCTTCATGAAATGGGTTTCCATGGCCGAGCACACAAGCCTAAGATCACCATGCGCTATGCCAAGCGTCGACTGGAGTGATGTAAAGCTCGCTGCCATTGGACTCTGGAGCAGTGGAAACGCCTTTTCACCATCTGGCAGTCCGACGGACTAATCTGGATTTGGCGGATGCTAGGAGAACGCTACATTCCCTGAATGCATAGTGCCAACTGTAATGCTTGGTGGAGGAGCATGATTCTGTGCTTCCAACTTTGTGGCAACAGTTTGAAGAAGGCCCTTTCCTGTTTCAGCACGACAATGCCCCTGTGCACAAATCGAGGTCCATACAGAAAAGGTTTGTCGAGATCGGTGTGGAAGAACTTGACTGGCCGGCACATAGCCCTGACCTCAACCTCATCGAACACCTTTGGGATGAATTGGAATGGTGTCTGCGAGCCAGGCCTAATCGCCTAACATCAGTGCCCGACTTCACCAATGCTCTTGTGGCTGAATGGAAGCAAGTCCCAGCAGCAATGTTCCAACATCTAGTGGAAAGCTTTCCCAGAAGAGTAGAGGGTTTTATAGCAGTAAAGGGGGGACCAACTACATATTAATGCCCATGGTTTTGGAATGAGATGTATCTCAGTAATTCAAATATCCTTGATGAGGGCATTAGAAACCTTGGTCGTAAACACACTACCAAAGAGAAAAGTGTGTAACTTTCGTTTATTTTTATGAATTTACAATCTCTCTTGACCTGTGACCTGTGAGGTAACCCTGGTGAGTGTTAAGGGACATGGATTGGACTTATCCGTGACACACGGCTCTGGGTGGCCACAGACCGATGGGCACTGACTTACTCTACAAACGACTGTGGTGTCATAAAGAAAGAGGTAAGAAGTGTTCTTATAGTCTAATACTGAATGGTTTACTATGCCTTTTAGATCGACCCTATGTAGCGAATGAAAGGAAATATTAAAATAGTGTAAATCATAAAGCTAATTAGCCAACAGTGATTAGGTTCTCCTGTGGCGCATCAAGCAAAGACGCACGTTGCATCCATCTTCTATCCAGCATTAGCATGCTGTTACATATTTATATGGACATCAAAGGTACGTTGAAATGTTCCGAACATATGTCTTCATTTTTTTGTAGATTTTTCCCCACTATGATGGCTTGGTTTCCTCGGTTCAATAGTTCAATAAGACGTCTAACTAAACCTCTAAATCAGGGAAATATTATCACACTTAACACCTGATGAGTGCTTTGAAGGTTATCTTGACAAGTGACTTCTTTGTATGGTTTTAAGCAACATAAAGTTGTAAAGTTGATACATATACTGTACAACCAACAAGATCTCACAGTCTCACTTCAGCCGTTCATCCATGTTTCTCAAACATCAAATTTCGAAGTTTAGGCATTGACTCCTCATTGTTAAGATTAGGCATCAACTCAGAGGCTTATAACAAACATGTTAAAAACAAGTTTCTATCACTGGATTCGGACATGCAACCTTTTGCACTAGAGGCAGATACTTAAGATTTGGGATTGGCTTAAAACTAAACTCTCAAAAACAACCTTTTGCAAAAGGCAAAAGGCCTCCTGCGGGGGCTTAAAAAAAATAAATAGGACATAACACACATCACGACAAGAGAGACACCACAACACTACATAAAGAGAGACCTAAGACAACAACATAGCAATTGCAGCAACACATGACAACACAGCATGGTAGCATCACCACATGACAACAAAATGGTAGCAACACAACATGGCAGCAGCACAACATGGTAGCAGCACAAAACATGGTGCAAACATTATTGGGCATAGACAACAGCACAAAGGGCAAGAAGGAAGAGATACGTCACGCGAACCAAAACCTAGTTGATGGAAACAGTGCTTACTGTTTACCCTAATGGCCAGTTTCAATGTCATCTCCTGACGTCCTCAAACATGGATGGACATCAAATACTGACTTGTATCACGGGTGACCTGGCTGGTACAACTGATGCACAATTACTGGCTGGTTGTCACAAGCATGCAGCCCTAAGATAATCTTGAAGTTCCTTGTTTTGTCTTTGTTTAATTTTTCCTCATATTATTGTTATTAAAACATTATTCTTGTGTGAGTTCTTTTTTAAATGTAGCTCTGCAAACAATCTTTCCCTTTGGTGCCACAGGCTGATACAATTTGAAAACATTTATATTTTCATTCATGTGGAGTGAGATAGAACAGCTATTTTTATTTTTGGCATGTCAGGGGAGGGAGAGGGACACTGCTATGAAAAAACCTCTAGTGTTTATCCAAACAGAAAAAATCCTGCAGGAGCTCAGAAACTCTATTTTTATTTTGATGCTGAAAGTTGTTGGATGTTTTGATGCATGGCATCCCAGGTGAGAAGACAAACACACACACACACACACACACACACACACAACTCCCCCTGGAAGCTGCTTGGTGTCAGATGATGGGTGGCTGACAGGTGATATGCGGTACGGTGCTGGTATCTAGAGAGAAACCTCCTAGGCCTTTAATCACAGATTACTGCCAGTCTGAGGGCCAGAAGGAAGAAGAGGCCCCCTGAGAGTCATACAGTCTCACGACAGTATACACACATTTTTTTATCATAATTTTTTATTGAACCTTTATTGAACTATGCAAGTCAGTTAAGAACAAATTCTTATTTACAATGACGGCCTACCAAAAGGCAAAAGGCCTCCTGCGGGGGCTTAAAAAAAATAAATAGGACATAACACACATCACGACAAGAGAGACAACACAACACTACATAAAGAGAGACCTAAGACAACAACATAGCAATTGCAGCAACACATGACAACACAGCATGGTAGCATCACCACATGACAACAAAATGGTAGCAACACAACATGGCAGCAGCACAACATGGTAGCAGCACAAAACATGGTGCAAACATTATTGGGCATAGACAACAGCACAAAGGGCAAGAAGGAAGAGATGACAATACGTCACGCGAAGCAGCTACAACTGTCAATAAGATTGTTCTTGATTGAGTCTTTGAATGAAGAGATGGAGACAAAACTGTCCAGTTTGAGGCGTTTTTGCAGCTCGCTCCAGTCGCTAGCTGCAGTGAACTGAAAAGAGGAGCGACCCAGGGATGTGTGCTTTGGGGACCTTTAACAGAATGTGACTGGCAGAATGGGTGTTGTATGTGGACAATGATGGTTGCAGTAGGCATCTCAGATAGGGGGGAGTGAGGCCTAAGAGGGTTTTATAAATAAGCATCAACCAGTGGGTCTTGCGACAGGTATACAGAGATGACCAGTTTACAGAGGAGTATAGAGTGCAGTGATGCGTCCTATAAGGAGCATTGGTGACAAATCTGATGGCCCAATAGTAAAGAACATCTAGCCGCTCGAGAACACCCTTACCTGCCGATCTATAAATGATGTCTCTGTAATCTAGCATGGGTAGGATGGTCATCTGAATCAAGGTTAGTTTGGCAGCTGCGGTGAAAGAGGAGTGATTACGATAGAGTAAACCAAGTCTAGATTTAACCTTAGCCTGTAGCTTTGATATGTGCTGAGAGAAGGACAATGTACCGTCTAGCCATACTCCCAAGTACTTGTATGAGGTGACTACCTCAAGCTCTAAACCTTGACCACATGACCTTTGTTTTGGAGGTGTTCTTAAAAAGGTTAAGGGCAGAGAAAGCTTGTTGGACACTAAGACAGCTTTGTTGTAGAGCGTTTAACACAATCGTGGGAGGGGCCAGCTGATTATAAAACTGTATCATCTGCATATAAATGGATGAGAGAGCTTCCTACTCCCTGACCTATGTTGTTGATGTAAATTGAGAAGAGCATAGGGCCTAAAATCAAGCCTTGGGGTATTCCCTGGGTGACAGGTAGTGGCTGAGACAGCAGATGTTCTCACTTTATACACTGCACTCTTTGAGAGAGGTAGTTAGCAAACCATGCCAAAGACCCCTCCGAGACACCAATACTCATTAGCCGGCCTACAAGAATGGAATGGTCTACCATATCAAAAACATTGGCCAAGTCAATAAAAACTTTGACCAAGAGGTTTTTCTGGGGTCAAGTTTAAGGAGCTCCTTTAGCACCCCAGACGTAATGACTGCCTGCAAGGAGAACCTTTGTAGCGGGGCAGAGGAAAAAGAGGGAGAAGCATCGGGGCTAGTCGCATTAGAAGGGGTGAGAGATGAGGAAATATTGGTTGGGCAATGAGGCATGGCTGAGTCAAATAGGAATCCTGACTTAATGAAGTGGTGATTAAAGAGCTCAGCCATGTGCTCCAGTAACAAACATATCATCAACATTAAGGGACATGGGCAGCTGTGAGGAGGAGGGTTTATTCTCTAGGTCTTTAACCGTTTTCCAGAACTTCTTGGGGTTAGACCAACAGAGAGAGAACTGCTCCTTAAAGTAACTATCTTTGGTCTTCCGGATATCCTGAGTGCATTTCTCACTTGCTTGAACGAGAGCCAGTCAGCCTGAGTATGCATGTGCCGAGCCTTTGCCAAATGGAATTCTTGAGGTGGAAAAACGTATTTGTGAGCTCCCTTTACGGCCTAATCTGGATAACAACAACCTCGGGAAACATTTCAAAGAAAATTAATATTTTGTTAGTTTTCACTTTGCTAAATCTTAATCAGTCCAAACAATTCAAAATGTGAATTCTTACTTTCCAATTACCTTCCAATTTCCTTTGTTACCTTCGCTGGTCTACATATATGTTTCCTTCAACTCAGAAAAACTCATTAATCGTAGGTGTTTTAATCCATCCCAACATTCATGTACCCTTTATGTAGCCTGTACTATATTTAGACACGGCGGCATTTCTCTCACCACCGAGTCTAACGATTTACTCTCGTATATGACTGATTTTACTACAATGCCCTTCGTGTTCATTAACAAACTTTTTAAAAGGTAATTTTAGGTTTAGCAACCCCAATGCTGGCGCCTGACACAATTGCTTTTTTAAAACTCTACAAACTCACAATATTAACTCCACTCTAATTTCTCGTGACCCCTCCCTTTCCTCAATTCTATACATTTATTTTAGAATAAGACGGAATAGTGTCTCGCATAGATTCTATCAACCCCAAAAGGCTTTTTTCTGACGTTTACTGACACCGGCCATATTCAACGTTCGTAAATTCAACAGTTATCCTGCACTCTGGTACATTCAGACGAGAGTGCTCTGAAATCGGAGCAGATAGCCAGTAATAACGAATGCACCTGAATTAACAATGTCCATTGAGAACGCACAACAACTATACCATTTAGCTAAGCTAAGAATTACGTGAATAATCAAGTCAATAAACATTGGGTAGTTTGATAGCATATAGTTAATACTTGCAAGTTCGATGTATTAGTAGCAACTAACGTTCGGTAGCTAGCTAGTATATATTACTGGTACATTACTGCTGTAATGATATGCTATGCGGGAATCCGGGATCATTTGGCATACTAAGTATCCATACTATAGTTAGTAGACCAACCAGCTTCACCTGGAATGCTTTTCCAACAGTCTTGAAGGAGTTCCAACTCATCCCAAATCATCTCAATTGGGTTGAGGTTGGGTGATTGTGGTCAGGTCATCTGATGCAGCACTCCATCATTCACCTTCTTGGTCAAATAGCCCTTACACAGCCTGGAGGTGTGCTGGGTCATTGTCCTGTTGTATCGCAGCAAAATGCTGTGGTAGCCTTGCTGGTTAAGTGTGTCTTGAATTTTAAATAAAATCACAGACAGTGTCACCAGCAAAGCACCCCAAAACCATCACACCTCCTCCTCCATGCTTCACGTGGGAATTACACATGCAGACATCATCCGTTCACCTACTCTGAGTCTCACAAAGACACAGCGGTTGGAACCAAAAATCTCAAATGTGGACTCTTTAGACCAAAGGACAGATTTCCACCAGTCTAATCTCCATTGCTCATGTTTCTTGGCCCAAGCAAATCTCTTCTTATTATTGTTGTCCTTTAGTAGTGGTTTCTTTGCAGCAGTTCGACCATGAAGGCCTGATTCATGCAGCCTTCTCTGAACAGTTGATGTTGAGATGTGTCTGTTACTTGAACTCTGTGAAGCATTTATTTATTTATTTATTTCTGCAATCTGAGGTGCAGTTAACCCTAATTAACTTATCCTCTGCAGCAGAGGTAACTCTGGGTCTTCCTTTCCTACGGCGATCCTCATGAGAGCCAGTTTCATCATAGCGCTTGATGGTTTTTGCGACTGCACTTGAAGAAACGTTCAAAGTTCTTGACATTTTCCGGATTGAGTGACCTTCATGTCTTAAATTAATCATGGACTGCCATTTCTCTTTGCTCATTTGACCTGTTCTTGCCATAATATGGACTTGGTCTTTTACGTCTATCTTCTGTATACCATCCCTACCTTGTCACAACACAATTGATTGGCTCAAATGCATTAAGAAAAGAAATTACACAAATTAACTTTTAACAAGTCACACCCATTTATTGAAATGTATTCCAGTGTGCAAAGCTGTCATCAAGGCAAAGGGTGGCTCCTTTGATAAATATACATTATGTTTATTTGTTTTACATTTTTTGGGTTACTACATGATTCCATATGTGTTTTTTCATAGTTTTAATGTCTTCACTATTATTCTACAATGTAGAACATAGTCAAAATAAAGAAACACCCTTGAATGAGTAGGTCCAAACTTTTGACTGGTACTGTACACATCCTGCTTCTTCACCTGCTGGATCATCTGCGACCAGCCACCTGGACAGCTGATGAAACTGTGGGTTTGAATTTCTTTACAAACTGTCATTGGATAACATGTCTCACTAGAGGATACCATGTCTTAAGAGAGGATACCATGTCTCACTAGAGGATACCATGTCTTAAGAGAGGATACCATGTCTCACTAGAGGATAACATGTCTCAATAGAGGATAAAATGTCTCACCAGTGGACTTTGTAAAGTGTAAATATTTAAACCCTTGTATGAATAGAACACTAGTGTAAATATTTAAACCCTTGTATGAATAGAACACTATTGTAAATGAGGAATTTGTGTTAAGTGTTTAATGGTTTACAAGAGATTTGATCAACTAAAATAATATTATAAAAAGTCAAATACAACTTGCTTACCCACATGTAGACGTACGTAAGTGGTGTAAAAATACATCTAGAGTGGTCCCTTTATGGATAATTTGATAAAGATAAGGTTGAAACATTGTATGACTGTCTAAAGGGTCTGGGAAATAGTCTCAGACAAAGTTTGGCACAAATCCTCTTTGGGTAAACGTATGGGACCTGTCTTACCCCTAATCAATACAACTTGAAATGCTTATGGGATTTTCTCCACCCTGGTAATACTTTATGAAATAAAAACATGTTAAATAGAGTAAGAGCCTTGGGACTGATATACAATTGGAGGCTGCCATCTAGTGTTTGGGTAATTAGAGGCCGCCATCTGGGGTTTGTAAGGGACACAGTGGGACATCTTGCTTCAATACAAATCTCACCAGATTGGGTCTGCTGTATGGTCAGGATTTCTTCCTAAGGATTAGCCCTCTAACTCCCTGACCCTGTAACTCTGTGGGGAGATCGCCAAGATGATAGCGGGGAGTATAAGCCAATTTGCAAAAATGTATGTTTAAACTGTGTGTTGTTATTCTCTTTGACATTCGTCTTAGACATTTGTATTAAGAATATTGGTAGAAGTAAAAATGTGTCATACAGTGAATAGTGTGTCTGGATTTCCTGAATCAGACATGCCCTAAACTAAATTGTTGTTCTGGTTTGTCATTGCCAGAATCCAGAAATGAAATTGTGTAATTAAGCATATGTGTAACTGTATGAAGCAAAGGTCTTAAGTTAAAACATTCTACTGCAATTGTTTTATAGGTAATAACTATTTTAGATAAGAGCTAAAGTTTTGATGTCTTCACTAGTGTTCTACAATGGAGAAAATAGTACAAATCTAGAAAAACCCTTAAATGAGTAGGTGTGTCCAAACTTTTGACTGGTACTATATGTCTTTTTCAAGTTTAATGTGTGCTTGTTTTTAAATGGTCTAATTAATTAACTCAACTAAAGCAGAAGAGCCGCACAACTGATAGCCCACAGTTTTTAGTCTGCTGAGGGGTTGCTGAAGGCAAAATGGACCTGCAGGGCAGAATGGTGCATGTGGGGCAGAAGGTTAGGATGAGCTCAGACAGATACTCCAGAGTTGTGGATAGCTTGGCAGGTGTGAACCAGGATTTTAAAGTCAATGCGTGAGGATATGGGGAGCCATGTGTGATGTACTTACGGGGGAAGGTGTGAGTGAGGACATGTGCAGCACAGTTCTGGACATATTGTAGCCTTCTAGGCAACTGGCAGATGCGCCAACAAACAGGGCGTTACAATAGTCCAGACGGGATGAGATAAAGGCATGGAGGATTCGCTCAGCTGCAGGCTGTGACAGCATAGGTCATAACCTGCCAATGTTCCGTAGATGGAAGAATTTGACTAGGGTCACACTTGAATGTGGGCCTCAAAGGAGAGCTAACTGTCAAATATCACACCCAGGTTGTGAACCTTATTGGAGAGGGGGACCTGGACACCATCAATATTGAGGCCATAGCTGCTGATGTTCATGATGCTGTGAGTACCAATCGGGACGTCTTTTTGCAGTTTAACTGCAGGAAACTCAGCTGCATCCACGCTTTGACTTTATGCAGGCCACTGACCAAGAGTGTTGTGGCATTGGCAGTATCATTATTTGTTGGAACATACTCCAGGTCATCTATAAGTCTTTATTAGGTAAATCCCCGCCCTATCTCAGCTCACTGGTCACTATAGCAACACCCACCCGTAGCATGCGCTCCAGCAGGTAGATCTCACTGGTCACCCCCAAAGCCAACACCTCCTTTGGCCGCCATTCCTTCCAGTTCGCTGCTGCCAATGACTGGAACGAATTGCAAAAACCATTGAAGCTAGAGGTTCCTATCTCTCCTTCCAGTTCTAAAACTTGACTGGAAGGGCTTGAGTAGGTTGTGATCGTACAGAGCGTGTTGGATTTGGCTAGACACAGCACGTTCGAGGAGCTTACTCAGGAAGGGCAGGTTGGAGATTCTGTAGTTCTGGAGGTTGTCGGGGTCAGATCCAGGCTTTTTAAGTACTTGTATGACTGCGGCAAGGGTTGAGTTGTTTACATATGGGTTAAGTATACACAATGCTAGCCATTAGACAGGCGGTATTTGTCTAGCACATACATATCTAATGGATTATTAACCATGCAGCGGAACACCATCTCATGGTGTTCCCTGATTCCCTCCATCCCAAACAAAGGAGCACTAACAGAGGCAGAATAGCAAAAGCCTTGCTTAATCCGTCAGACCTTAATATAAAATGACCTCAAGTAATGCTTATTCCACTGAAATCCAATGTCCCCGTGGAGGTTAATGACCATGAAAGAGCCTTTGAATCAGACCCTGACTTGCCAGGTCCACAGCTGATCGATCACAAGGCCCGTGATGTGTGAGGTGCATTGCATTAAGGCCCCAGTCATATACCATCCCAGGCTACAACACAGCTGATATTACGTGTTTCTAGGTGGCCTCATCTAAGGAATGTGTTTCCTGAGTTTGTAACCAAGATAGAAACAATTCTAATTTTGATCTTTCTATAGAATGTGGTTCCTAAGCATTTTGTGTCATTGGAGACACAGGCCATCATGAAGAATATATTGTGAACTCTGCTGATCGAAGCATGCTGAAGAATTACCTTATAGGTAAAAGTCATTCAGTATATAAGCTCCAGGAAAATGTACTTCGTGGTTCCTATGACAAGCTACACTCACCTGGGGGTTTGTGATGAGGAAACCGGATCGATCTAATAATAAATGTTTGTGTCAACTTTCTAATTTAGCATTGTGTTTCCTCCTCACATTTTAAATCCTTCAATATCAGAGAAATCATCATTACAAATTGGCATCTACGAACAGTACCAGCGCACAGCTAGAACCACAGGTGAGCATAGTCTCATTAATTCATTTTGAATTGTGTAGAATCTGCTGACCTTAGGTAAAAAAGTTGGCCTGGTAATGCACGATTACAAAATTCAATATTTTTTTAAGGGGAAAAGATGATTGGTATTGATTTCGGAGGATTATGAAGGATGTGAGGAAGACTGGCAAATTCGAAGTAAAGTAGGAGTAGGATTGATGTTGTGGTTCAAAATAGAGTGTTCAATAAATTAGTAGAAAGCAAAGGAAAGCAAGGGAAAATGGAATCGTAAAACACAAGCTGATCCTATCTTTAACAAGTGTTTGGGAACAAAATGAGACTTAGGTTGAAGTAGGTTCATGGGGAAAATAAATTCCTCAAAAGGCAAGTGGTAAGTCCTAGTTTGAGGGCTATGGAATCGTAAAACAATAGATGATCCTATTTTAGCAAGTTGACAGGCTAAAAAGGTTTATAAGTGGGGTTTACGGTTTGAGTCCGCTGATAATCGGTAAAACAATAAATGATCCTATTTTAGCAAGATAATGACAGGCTAAAAAGGTTGATAAGAGGGTTTGAGTCCCTTGTGTTGGAAATATTCATGAAACAAAAAGATGATCCGATCGTCTTAGGCGTAACGACAGTTGATAATACTAGAGTGGGTGAAAGGCCCTGGGTGATGACCCTAGAGAATTAACGTCCTTTGTGAATTTCTCAAAATGGAAGCACAACATCAATCATTCGATAGACAAACAACATTTTAATAAAGCTCAAGTTTGGGATTTGATTCAAATATTGATTACTAACCATTGTATGGATTTGACATTTTGTTTCGAGTTCAGGCTGTATCATAACCGACAGTGATTGGGAGTTCCATGGGGTGGCGCACAGTTGGCCCAGCGTTGTCAGAGTTTGGAAGGTGTAGGTCGTAGGTATAAATAGGAATTTGTTCTTGACTGGCAGGCCTTGTTTGATAAAATAACAAATAAAAAGAAATAGAATTTAGAATTTACCATGAAATAGGAAAATATTGTAGAAGAAACTACTAAGTTCATAGTTTTGTTTGGAAATAGTATAATATGAATGCGATATGACCGTTGTGTGAAAGTGATAATAAGTACTACATTTGAAGTTGGGATATTAACATATAGGAATATGTCTAATAAGATGATTGAAAGGTGGATAAGAAGCTTTGGTAATGTTATTTTGCAGTTGGGTTCTTTCAATACCCATCATGGAATATCACAGGGGAGGTATTGAGAAAGGGAGGGCTGCGGTCCAAACACTTAAATGACACAACCTCGTCCACTTAACCTCGCTTTATGCCCTTGGGGGAATCCCTGTCGCCATCTTGGAGGGCAGTCCAAATGATTAGCCAAGCAAGGGAAGTTTGCAACATAAGCCCCTCAGCCCTCGTTTTTCGTCGAGTTTGCGAGTGTACAATTATGTTCACTCCGTGACCTGAAACTCCCCATAATTCAATTCACGACGATTGTATATCAGCTAAGAAAAGTATGCGAAAAACAACATTAATGGAGAAGTCAACATACAAGTGTAAGTAAAAACGAATGCAAATAAGTTAGAAATTGTGCTACTAATGCACATGGTGGCACAAACGTGTCTCGTAAAAGTAATTGTCTTTTTGTTTGGTTCGTTTTTGGACAATTTTGAAATATTCACTTTCGGTTAAAAAGTATGGGGAATTGACTTAGTTGTGATATTTTCTCGGTTCGGGTGATGTATATTTGAGGTGAGTAGGTAATAAGGCAAGATTCGTAAACTAAGTTTGGCATGGGGCTGAATTTCTTTCTGAGCTAATAATAGTCCGTGGACAGTTGGGGAACTCTGCCCTACGCTTTGAAACTTAAAGGGTAAGAGATGAGTTGCTATAGTTATTGAATAAAGCATTTTACCATGGAGTTATAGCAGATTAAGGTGGAATATCGATGTAATTTATAACGTCATACAGAGTCGAATTAGGATTTCCGTTCAACTAATTATCAATGTAATAGCGAATGTGATGTGATAGGAATTGTCGCAGAGGGAAAGAACATTTGTTTTATTAGACTTGTTAGAGATGCTTCCGAATCAATGAAGGTCATTGAATGATTATCTTTCATTGCATGTGAAAATCTCTGAGGAGAAATGCTTGGACATGTAAAGTTATTTTCTGGTAATTGTAGCTTCATTTTTGTGTTAGATGTTAACACGGCTAAGCATTATAATTGGGTTATTTAAGATATTATTTGTTATTTAAATAGCATTTGGAGTTTGTGTTACTGACTGCAATCAACTATTGACGTGTTTTTCTGGGATAATAATAGTGTCTGTTTTGAGATGTTTTAACAGCTGACTTGGTTCAAGTTGATGGGATAATTTATTTAGCATGAGAAGGGAAAGATTGTGTGGTAATAAATTATTGTGTTGTCTACTAGCATGAAAGAATGGAGTAGTAGTAGTAGTCTTCTTTCTCGAGGTTACTACAGATGTTATCTTCATGCAGGGACGATTTGGAAAAATGGTGTGGACCTGAAACCCTCTAACCGACTGACGACATGGAGTTCAATATTGTACTGAACCACTTCTACCTGAATCTGAGTTAGCAATCTGGTATGCTGAGTCCAATCGAAGCTGTCAAATGTTTTCTTCATGTTTATCTGAGGAGTGTGACAGGAGTCCACGTGGAGTGAGCATGAAGAGAGTTCTGTTTAAACTCGTCTCACTTTGATGTTAGACTGGTTGGCAAATGGACAAAGCATGATGTGCGTTAAAGGTAGCTGCGCAGGTGGAACATTGTAATTGGGACATTATCATGGTTCACTTTGAACTGTAAAAGTATCTGAAGAAGAAAAAAAAAAGAAGAAAAATGAAGACACACCAGAGTAAGAGTGCCGGGGTAGAAGTGTGGATCAACTGTACCTGTAATAGATTTTTTGGGGTATCGGGTTGATTATTGGTCTATACACTGCTAAATGTATAGTAAATTTATAGCAAGAATGCATTTAGATACTGATCTGTAATTATAATCGGGGTAAGAAGGTTGATGAGGATTATTGTAAGATTATAATGTATGTTAATATCAATGTACATTCTGTCAGTGTTGATGTTGAATTGAGGGTATTGACTATCAGGGAAAGAGTGTTGATGTTTGTCTACTGAGGATGTGTTATTGGAAAAGGATGGGTCCCTTAATGGCCATAGTACTTATTATAGCAATAATAATGGGATGTTGTTTGCCTATATTTAGGGTACTACTTTTGAGATCTATACACACGATCACTAACATGCCCATGATTACTGCTAGGGATGTATTCCCTTCTTGAACATTAATTCAAGAAGGGAAAGAACAAATTCAATCCATCTCATCTTATTCAAGTGTAGAGTCTATCGATAATGTTGAGTAAGGGAGGAATGAAGGTGATATGATGATTGTATAAGCATGTGTGTAATTTTAACAGGAATTGGAATGAAGGAACATCAC
Organism: Thymallus thymallus; assembly: GCA_023634145.1. Classification (NCBI taxonomy): domain Eukaryota; kingdom Metazoa; phylum Chordata; class Actinopteri; order Salmoniformes; family Salmonidae; genus Thymallus; species Thymallus thymallus. The sequence goes on along the minus strand of CM042392.1, from coordinate 7,421,725 downwards.
TACATCCAGCGATCAGATAGCGCTTTGTGCGACCATGGAGAAGCAGAGTTCCTGTCACGTTCGGGTGTGTAGAGAGACCAAGACGCAGCGTAGCGATAGTTCGACATCGTTTATTAAATAAATAAACTAGACTGGACATCGAACTATTCACAAAATAACAAATACAATATAATACACACGTAGCACGAACACGGGACATACAACAACATAACATAACAATGAACCACGCCAAGGGAGTGGAACATAGACAATTAAGTAGGGTCCCTAATTAGAGGTAATGCATAGCAGCTGCCTCTAATTAGGGATCCCACACACAACACCACACAGACGTAGAAATACTAGATCTGCCAGACTCTGACCATAGAACTATAGAGAAGCAAAGCTTCTCTATGGCCAGAGCCTGACAGTACCCCCCCCCCAAAGGCGCGGACTCCCGGCCGCAAGAAAAACAAACACAAAAACATGAGGGCAGGGTCAGGGAGGGAAAAACATCAAACAATAACCATCGCCGGTGGCGGTTCCGGCCCCGGCGAAGTGGATGTCTTCCTCCTCATTTCTACTGGGCCCGGACTGGGCCCCGGTGTGGCTGGCGATTCAGGCCATTTAAAAGGGCAACCCACCGGTCCTGGAAATGACCATGGTGGGGCAAAAGGCTCAGGCCATGGAGCGGGGCAAATAACCGGGCCAGGACTGGGCACCGGTGTGGCAGGCGACTCCGGCCATGTAAAGGGGCAACCCACCGGTCCTGGAAACAACAATGGTGGGGCAAAAGGTTCAGGCCATGGAGCGGGGCAAATAACCGGGCCAGGACTGAGCACCGGTGTGGCAGGCGACTCCGGCCTTTCAATCATCACGGGAGGCTCCGGGCTGTCGAGCGTCACGGGAGGCTCCGGGCTGTCGAGCGTCACGGGAGGCTCCGGGCTGTCGAGCGTCACGGGAGGCTCCGGGCTGTCGAGCGTCACGGGAGGCTCCGGGCTGTCGAGCGTCACGGGAGGCTCCGGGCTGTCGAGCTTCACGGGAGGCTCCGGGCTGTCGACCATCACGGGAGGCTCCGGGCTGTCGACCATCACGGGAGGCTCCGGGCTGGAGACGCGCACTTGAAGCCTGGTGCGTGGAGTCGGCACTGGTGGCACCGAACTGATGACACGCACCTCAGGGCGAGTGCGGGGAGTCGGCACGGGACGTAGAGGACTGGAGAGGCGCACTGGAGGCCTGGTGCGTGGAGCCGGCACTGGAGGAACCTGGCTGAGCACACGCACTGGAGGTCGAGTGCAGGGAGTCGGCACGGGACGTACCGGACTAGAGACGCGCACTGGAAGCCTGGTGCGTGGAGTCGGCACTGGTGGCACTGGACTAATAACACACACCTCAGGGCGAGTGCGGGGAGCAGGCACAGGACGTACCTGACTGGAGACGCGCACTGGAAGCCTGGTGCGTGGAGTCGGCACATGTGGCACCGAACTAGTGACACGCACTTCAAGGCGAGTGCGGGGAGCAGGCACAGGACGTACCTGACTGGAGACGCGCACTGGAAGCCTGGTGCGTGGAGTCGGCACTGGTGGCACCGAACTAATAACACGCACCTCAGGGCGAGTGCGGGGAGCAGGCACAGGACGTACCTGACTGGAGACGCGCACTGGAAGCCTGGTGCGTGGAGTCGGCACTGATGGCACCGGACTGATGACACGCACCTCAGGGCGAGTGCGGAAGAAGAGTGCGGGGAGCAGGCACAGGACATACCTGACTGGAGAGGCGCACTGGAGTGTAGCAGACGGCCGGACCCGGACTGGGTACCGGTGGAGCGGACTGCTCTGACACTGGAGTGTAGCAGACGGCCTGACCCAGACTGGGCACCGGTGGAGCGGACTGCTCTGACACTGGAGTGTAGCAGACGGCCGGACCCAGACTGGGCACCAGTGGAACGGACTGCTCTGTCACTGGAGTGTAGCAGACGGCCGGACCCGGACTGGGCACCGATGGAACGGATTGCTCTGGCACTGGAGTTCTCGCACGTGAAACCGGCATAGGTTGCACCGGACTGGTGACGCGCATTTCAGCGCGCATACAGGAAGCCGGCATGGAACATACTGGAGTGGGGATGCACACTGGAGACTCGGCGCGGGATGTGGGCATCGAACGACCCGGACTGGGAATGCACACCGTGGGCACCTTTAGCTCCAGCTCCTTCCGCTCGTTCTCACACTCCTCCCAATTTCGCCTACACAGTTCCATAATGCTACTATAGACCCCCTTCAGGTATTCCTCTTCCTCCACCGTATTCCACATGGAGAGTGGTACTGGCGCGTCCTCCTCGTAGCCAGACCATCCCCATAGCCCCCCCAAAATATTTTCTTGGGCTTGCCTACGGGCTCCGTTACCTCCGTTTACTCGATTATACCGTTTTCCTCTCTTCTCCTTTGCTCCAGATTTTCGCTGCTTGGTCGGGTGGTGGTTCATTCTGTCACGTTCGGGTGTGTAGAGAGACCAAGGCGCAGCATAGCGATAGTTCGACATCGTTTATTAAATAAATAAACTAGACTGGACATCGAACTATTCACAAAATAACAAATACAATATAATACACACGTAGCACGAACACGGGACATACAACAACATAACATAACAATGAACCACGCCAAGGGAGTGGAACATAGACAATTAAGTAGGGTCCCTAATTAGAGGTAATGCATAGCAGCTGCCTCTAATTAGGGATCCCACACACAACACCACACAGACGTAGAAATACTAGATCTGCCAGACTCTGACCATAGAACTATAGAGAAGCAAAGCTTCTCTATGGCCAGAGCCTGACAGTTCCTCTGATTGAAGTTTAAAGAAATATAGTTTGTCATGAAATATAATAATTTGCATGTATTGTTTAGTCTACATGTAACGTAGAAATATGCAGGAAGCAATGTATTTTATTGGGTGATGTCATGATATTAATAATTCATTTCTATGTATGTTTTTATTGTTAGAATGGTTAATATGATGGGTATATTGGAAAAGTATTTATCCAACTGTGTTATTAATGGACATATTTCTATGTGAGGTTTTTTCCTTGAATATAATTGAGTTTTTGCCTACATAGATATTTATAGTGAATGGAGATTAATTAATAATGTATTGATCTTTTACTCAGACCTAGTAAAATTGAGGAATGAGATGTTTGGTCATGTATGATTGTCACGAGAGGGTGCATACCTCGACCAAGACGCAGCGCAGGGATTATAGTTCGACATTGTATTTTATTTATTTACTATGTATATAAATTTTATAAATGAACGAACTACACAACACAAACAAACATGAATGAATGAACGGACGGACGTAACGAAATGTTGCACACTTACTGTCACCGTGTCTGCGAAATAATCGACAACGACCCACAACCCAGTGTGAAAATTACAAACCTATGTAGGATCCCTAATTAGAGACAATGCGCAGCAGATGCTGCGCATTGTTACGTCCGCCTCTAATTAGGGATCCAACGCAAACCACCACCAGATACAGAAAGAATAGACCTGTCAGACTCTGACCATGGTTACATAGAGAAACAAATAGGCTTCTCTATGGCCAGAGCCTGACAATGATCCAGATAACTGAGAATGTATGCCTTTTTTGATAAGTATATTGAGAATCCGTGTTGGGTTCATTGATGTAAGTGGAGAGGAGAATAATTTCTCAACCATGGGGAAAATTTGACTCGAATCATATACAGTGGGGAGAACAAGTATTTGATACACTGCTGATTTTGCAGGTTTTCCTACTTACAAAGCATGTAGGGGTCTGTAATTTGTATCATAGGTACACTTCAACTGTGAGAGATGGAATCCTGAAAATCCTGAAAATCACATTGTATGATTTTTAAATAATTAATTTGCATTTTATTGCATGACATAAGTATTTGATCACCTACCAACCAGTAAGAATTCCGGCTCTCACAAACCTGTTCATTTTTCTTTAAGAAGCCCTCCTGTTCTCCACTAATTTCCTGTATTAACTGCACCTGTTTGAATTCGTTACCTGTATAAAAGACACCTGTCCACACACTCAATCAAACAGACTCCAACCTCTCCACAATGGCCAAGACCAGAGAGCTGTGTAAGGACATCAGGGATAAAATTGTAGACCTGCACAAGGCTGGGATGGTGTACAGGACAATAGGCAAGCAGCTTGGTGAGAAGGCAACAACTGTTGGCGCAATTATTAGAAAATGGAAGAAGTTCAAGATGGCGGTCAATCTCCATCGGTCTGGGGCACCATGCAAGATCTCACCTCGTGGGGCATCAATTATCATGAGGAAGGTGAGGGATCAACCCAGAACTACACGGCAGGACCTGGTCAATGACCTGAAGAGAGCTGGGACCACAGTCTCAAAGAAAACCATTAGTAACACACTACGCCGTCATGGATTAAAATCCTGCAGCGCACGCAAGGTCCCCCTGCTCAAGCCAGCGCATGTCCAGGCCCGTCTGAAGTTTGCCAATGACCATCTGGATGATCCAGAGGAGGAATGGGAGAAGGTCATGTGGTCTGATGAGACAAAAATAGAGCTTTTTGGTCTAAACTCCACTCGCCGTGTTTGGAGGAAGAAGAAGGATGAGTACAACCCCAAGAACAACATCCCAACCGTGAAGCATGGAGGTGGAAACATCATTATTTGGGGATGCTTTTCTGCAAAGGGGACAGGACGACTGCACCGTATTGAGGGGAGGATGGATGGGGCCATGTATTGCGAGATCTTGGCCAACAACCTCCTTCCCTCAGTAAGAGCATTGAAGATGGGTCGTGGCTGGGTCTTCCAGCATGATTTAGATTCCGTCTCTCACAGTTGAAATGTACCTATGATAAATATTACAGACCTCTACATGCTTTGTAAGTAGGAAAACCTGCAAAATCGGCAGTGTATCAAATACTTGTTCTCCCCACTGTATAGGTAACAGTCATTCAGTATATAAGCTCCAGGAAAATGTACTTTGTGGTTCCTATGTCAAGCTACACTCACCTGGGGGTTTGTGATGAGGAAACCGGATCCATCTAATAATAAATGTTTGTGTCAACTTTCTAATTTAGCATTGTGTTTCCTCCTCACATTTTAAATCCTTCAATACCAGAGAAATCATCATTACAACAAGCCAGCTACCCAGTCGACTATCCAGTTATCCAGCCAGCCAATGCCATCTTTGATAAGTGGGAGTCAATTTGAAATTGACTGCATCGTCTAATATTATCTCCATAGCAATTTCGAGCCAGCCGACCTGCCCTGCTTTACTGTGCCTTGCGCTTCGCTCCACTTTGTCAGCCAGATGCCAGTGAAAAAGCCCATTAGAGAGAGCCTAGAGATTAAGATTTGGTACAGATGACCCAGACTGGAGCAACAAAGTAAGGGGTGCTGGGAGGTTCAACTGCTTTCACATTCCCAGCATGGAGTTTGCCAAAGCTTCCTAGCCTTATTGTAGCAGCCCACAACAGTCCTGAATAGGGAGGATTTAGTGTAAATGGGTTGCCGCTCATAGGTGTTATTCCCTGTCATTTCTAAAGGCTGAGGAGAGGATGATAACCCTGTATATTGTGCATACTGAATGTAACTCTTCTGCATGGCAGAGAAGGGAAATCCAGAGTCTTAGTGGGTTTTCCAACAGATTCCAGTGATCATGCAGAGAAGGATGTGAAGGGGGGTTTGCTATAGGCAGGAAGGCACAATAGTTTATAGGGAAGATCCTTTTTCAAGTTAGATTAAATAAACTTTTACTCTGTTTAAAAATTTTCATAGTGTGTTCATGAAATGATTATGCTTTTTGCTAAGCTTAGCAATTACACCAAGAGTACTGAAAAAGGCTATTATAATGTCTGGAATGGTACTCAAGGGACTGATGTCTGTGCCTGGAAACCTTTATTAACCAACTGTAAAGGATGATGTCCATCTGTTCTTCTGCATGTATTCCTGTCTGGTCTGATTGAGTCATAGAAATTGAACTGATATAAAAGTCGTAGAGTGAAGTGTTTTAGTGAGCAGTTCTCAGGCTTTGAAGCTGAGAGTGATGCCATTAGGCCAATTCTTGTTCATTAAAGGTAAGGTATATAAATATTTAATCCTAAACATTTATTTGATGCAGATTTGGTAGACCACAGCTAAAAAATATTGTCCCAAAGAAAGGGAAGGTTGGGATTAAGTTGTCTAAACTGTTGAAAAGATCCAATCTGATTCTCACCCTCTGCTTTTAAATCATTGACTTACAACACTTGAGGCTTTCTTTTAAACGTTAAATGTCATACCAAAGGATGAACCAACAGTAATTCCTTTGTGGCAATATGCCTAGTTACCGGATCATTAAAAATACTTATTTTGAGCTCCAAATACTATATATAGTTTGTACTGCCATGGCAGTACAAGAACCTGACAATATAAATAATCCACAGTTTACTGGAAACATCCAAAGGGAAGTGTGATGGATAAAAGGTAGGCAACACAGAGTTCGCAGACGATGGGTCCAGAAAAATGATATTTCCTTTGTGTCCGACTTTATTACAGGAATAAGAAGCGTATCTCCATCAGACAGCATGGAAACGGGAAGGTTACGTAGAGGTTTGCTTCAAAAATGCTCTCTCGTAGACAATTTAAAAAGCTCTTGCTGTAACTAATCCATGAAATAAGAAATATCCAGCCAAACTCCAACCTGAAAGGTGTGTGTGTGAGAGAGCAGACACTCAAGTTATTCGTATGGCGTGACGCATTAAATCAGTGTTCAGTGTGCCAAGGGCATCACTGCAAACAAGTGGATTTCTGTGCTACTGATACAGTATGATAGTTCATAGTTCCTCCTTTAAAACATCTAGAGGTACACTACATGAACAAAGGTATGTGGACACCTGCTTGTCGAACATCTCATTCCAAAATCATGGGCATTAATATGGAGTTGGTCCCCCCTTTACTGCTATAACAGCCTTTTGGGAAGGCTTTTCACTATATGTTGGAAAATTCCATTCCATTCCATTCCATTCAGCCACGAGTATTAGTGAGGTCCGGCACTGATATTGGCCGATTAGGCCTGGCTTGCAGTCGACTTTCCAATTCATCCCAAAGGTTTTTGATGGGGTTGAGGTCAGGGTTCTGTGCAGACCAGTCAAGTTCTTCCCCACCGATCTCGACAAACCATTTCTTTATGGACCTGTCTTTTTGTACAGGGGTATTGTCATGCTGAAACGGGAAAGGGCATTTCCCAAAGAAGCACAAAATTGTATAGAATGTCATTGTATAATGTAGCGTAAAGATTTCCCTTCACTTGAACTAAGGGGCCTAGCCCGAACCATGAACAACAGCCCCAGACCATTATTCCTTCTCCAGCAGGTAGCATTCCCCTGGCATCCGGACTGCAAGATGGTGAAGCGTGATTCATCACTCCAGAGAATGCGTTTCTACTGCTCCAGAGTCCAATGTCAGCGAGCTTTACACCACTCCAGCCGATGCTTGGCATAACGCATTGGAGATCTTAGGCTTGTGTGCGTCTGCTCGACCATGTAAGTTCATGGGCTGACGTTGCTTCCGGTGACAGTTTGGAACTCGGTAGTGAGTGTTACAACCGAGAACAAATTATTTGTATACGCTTCAGCACTCGGCGGTCCCGTTCTGTGATCTTGTGTGCCCTACCACTTTGCGTCTGAGACGTTGATGCTCCTAAACGTTTCCACTTCACAACAACAGCACTTGCAGTTGACCGGGGCAGCTCTAGCAGGGCAGAAATTTTACGAACTGACTTGTTGGAAAGGTGGCATCCTATGACGGTGCCACGTTGAAAGTCACTGAGCTCTTCAGTAATGCCATTATACTGCCAATGTTTGTCTATGGAGATTGCATGACTGTTGACTGTGTGCTCGATTTTACACACCTGTCAGCAATGGGTGTGGCTGAAAATACAATTCACCCTAAACCAACTGTCCCATCGTAACACTTCTCATTTTAATGCTTAGTGGATGCATCCTGTTCTTAAGATGAATGAGAATAGAGAACTCTAATATTAAGCTGCAAACCCCAGTGGTGAAGACGCCCTTGAAGTATCTGGTGGACACACTTTTGAGTGGCAACTGTTCCCTCTCCACAGACAACCTGATGTATTCTCAGGGTCGGTAATTCTGGAAATAAATGCAACTCATTCATCTCAAGCAGGAGTTTTCTAAAGTTCAAAGGGTCCTAGCAAGTATCCCTGCTTTGCTGAGAATTCTAATTCACGTGCTGCCATTAGCCCGTTCTGACGTTACCGCAAAACAAGTCAGAAACAACAATTCTACTATCTCCGGAGAGGAGAAAGCAGCTGTCAATTTCTAATGAAGGACACTTTAGGAATTTCTAACTCAATTATCATCCTGTTCTCCTGCATGTTTTCCTGTCTGGCCTTTAACTGACATAAAAGTTGTCAAGGGCAGTTTGAGCAGCTCTCAGGTTTTGAAGCTAGTTTATTAAAGCGATGCCCTGAGGCCAATGCTTCATAGTGTTCATTAAAAGGTAAGGGATATACATTTTGTTTATTTATCAACCCTCTATCAGTAAAAAGTTAGTTTGATGCAGATGTGATATTCCACAGCAAAAGCACCCTTCATCTGATGTTGACCCAAAGAAAGGGAAGGTTTGGATAAGCTGGGGAAAAGATCCTATCTCATTCTCACCCTCTGTTTATTAATTATTGACAATTTTGTACAATTTCATACCAAAGGATGATCAAACAGTCATTCTTTTGTGCCAATATGTAGGCAAGGCCTTACCATTTCAAATACTTATTTTGAGCTACAATAGTTGTTACAAATACCATTCATAGTGTCTGCTGCCATGGCAGAACGCTTTGTGTTCAGAACCTGACAATGCAAGTAATCTACATGTAAACTTTATTACACCATATTTTTATACGCGGGGGATATCCTTGGAACAAAACTAAACACAGGTCCCGTCAAATTAATGATTTACAGCAGAATTAAACAAAGTGCCAAGGTTTATTAACAGAGAGCAGCAATACATACAATTTATAAATGTAGACAGGTCACCACAACAGAACACACTCACTTGCTGTAAGTACCACTTAGGGAACACTCAAATTAATTACCAACAGGGCAAGAAAAAATAGCACGCTTGTGGTGAAACACTCTTTTTAAGATAGCACTCATGGATTACACACGGTGTAAAATGATAACACACTCATGATTACACTCAATGGGTAAGAAGATAACACACTAGTGATTACACACTCTTGGTTAGATGATGACACACTTGTGACCATTAACATGCGGAAGCACACGCATTCATTCATATGATTTGCCTATGCTCTCTAACAATAATAGTCTCCTACTAAGGACAGCCAGCCATGGAGGTTTTTGGGGAAGTGGAGACAAAAACATAGGTAACCCCAAGCCTTTTGCCTAATTACCAGATCATTTACTGGGGAGAACTGAACAAAATACCAAGCTACATACCTAACTTAAGGGACTCAACATGACCGTAAGAGCAGCGATAAGGATTCTCCAACTCTGTTTAAAGTTCCTGGGCTATACCCTGTTCCCAGCCAAACAGTCACAACTGGCTTCCAAGCCGCTTTTCCCCAAACAGCGTTGAAGTCATCACAACAGTCGACAAACTTGCAACAAACACTGCCCAGTGTGCACCAGCACACCAATCGAGAGTTCCGTCTCACTAACTGATACCCAAATCTCACCTTGTCTCACACCAGCCACTAGGTGCCACGGGCTACATAAAGTTTATTTGAAACATTCGAAGGGAAGTGTGATGGAGAAAGGTGGGCGACACAGTATTTGCAGACAGCGGGTCCAGACAAAAGATATTTCCTTTGTGTCCGACTTTATTACAGAAATAAGAAGCATAACGCCATCAGACAGCATGGAAACAGGAAGGTTACGTAGAGGTAAAAAAAAAAATCTGAGACAATTTAAAAAGCTCTTGCTGTAACTAATCCATGAAATAAGAAATATCCAGACAATCTCCAACCTGCAAAGTGTGTGTGTGTGTGTGTGTGCAGACAAGTCGTTCGTATGGCGTGACACGTTAAATCAGTGTTCAGTTTGCCAAGGGCATCGCTGCAAACAAGTGGACTTCTGTGCTACTGATATGATAGTTCATAGCTAGATATTCAGACATTTACAATTCAACCTAAACCCCATCGTAACACGTCTCATTTTTATGCTTAGTGGATGCATCCTGTTCTTCAGATAAATGAGGAGAAAATCTCTAGTAATCTGCTGCATACCCCAGTGGTGAAGACGCCCTTGAAGTAGCTGGTGGACACTTTTGAATGGTGTCTGTTAGCTCTCCACAGACAACCTGCCCATTTTGTTGGGGCAGTAATTCTAGAAATAAATGGAACTCATTCATTTCACGCAGGAGTTTTAATTATCCCTGCTTTGCTGAGAATACAAATTCACGCGCAGCCAATTGCCCTTTACGCGAAACAAGCCAAAAACAACGAGAGAAGAGAAGAAAGCAGCTGTTAATGACTAATGAAGGACACATCAGGGACTTCAAATTGAAGATCGATTGATTTAGAAAAACATGTCAAATGAAAACCTAACCAAAAAAATGTGGGGGTAAAAAAGTCAAATGAGCACTTTTTAAATTAATTTAATTAAGATAAATTGAAATAATTGTCTGGTCCCTGTGAAAGACATTGGGTAAATGTAAGGGCACGTTTCTTACAAAGTAACCTTAGAAATAGGCCTGTTTCTATAATCACACGGGACAGAAGTAATTTGTTTTAATTGGCAATAATTCCCCAAATTAATTTTTTAAAGTTCAGTTCCTAAATCTTATAGTGCATATGTAATGGGTTGAAAACAGTCACACAAAAAAGACACCCCTTTATTATTATTTTTAAAACCAATTTGTTTAGGTATTTGTCTTAATTAATGTAAATTGTATACTCTACATGCTTGAGCATTAGTAGTCCATCAGGCCAATAGATGGCGCTGTTCCACTGTGGTAGTAGGAGAAACAGTAAGTTCTGGTCAAGCGTGCGCACCATTCTTCAGAATAAAGAAAGCGGCAGAACTTTGCAGACGTAAACTTGTGTCCGTTCTTTTTACTATTACAGGCCACCTCAGCTACAGACTGAGGCCGATAACATTTTGGGGGCTCGTCCGGAATAGCGCCACCATCTAGTGAATTACTGATCCTACAACTTGGTGATACAGACGTCAGAGCTGCGGAGAGGGCTGCGAGAGTTATCCAGAGAGCTGAGGCTACAGGGACGACTTCAAGAGTCAACAGAGAGCGGATTGAGACATCCAGTATCCAGTAACCATGGTGACGCATTGCAAGATTATTTGGGATCTTCAAAAACATTTATCATCACTGAATGTAAGCCAGCTGCACACACTAGCAGTGGCACTAGACAACAAGAGTGAAAGAGACATTCCAGAGGCATCTGAGTACAACGAACCAGAACTTTTTGACCACATCATTGACTAGATCAAGGGTGAGGAGATTGTTTGACCTACTTCACCTGCATGATCAACTTGATTAACTATTATCAGTCACAGACAATGACACTACACCGACCGAGACAAACAACACATCAACGACCAAAGACACTGTGAGCAATGGGTCAGCACATGCAGCATCCCTGGTTGCAGAACAGGTATCTGGGTTGATAAGGGTTACTGATATAGCAGCACTGTTTCCCCATAGAGAATTTAAGATACATGGTGGCCAAATCTCTGATTCTCTTTCTGATTTTACTTACGGTAGTATATGTAAACAAATTGATGAGGGTCTCTGAGAGAAATATCCTGAGTCAGAGGTAGTGGTTGCAGTCAGAAATGTTCTATGAGTAATCAAGCCAGGTACTTTCAGGGACATGTTGACAAATGAAGAGCGTCTTACAGTAGCGGAGCTGAAACTCTCTCATCTCAGAGATAAAAGTAGCACAGAGCTCTTTCAGGAGCTGAGTAACGCTATACAGCAGTATAGGGGAACGCCTCCGCAGTTTGCATACAGGTTAATGGGGCTCAAACAGCGTGTACTGTTTGCATCACAGCAGAGTGGTGATGAGTTTGACTATGACAAGAAGCTGGTACAGGGTGTGTTCTTTCACACACTTTAACAACGGCTCAGTGAAAAATACACTAAAATCAGAGATGACCTCAAGAAATATTAAGTCGTCAGTGTGACTGAACACAATCAGCCAGTGAGATCTAGGTCGCAGTGCTAGACACCGAGTAGTAAATGTCAACTCAGCACAGCAACAAGGGGACAGTGAATATTGTGACCAGTCTTCCCCCACTCAGGTTGATGGTGAAGTGCAGGCCAATCGCACAGCCATCCAGGAGCTGACCGCAACAGTGGCTAAAAACCTGTAGAAAATGATGAGACCTGCTGCAGGTGAGGCCCAGGGGAACAAACTCCCCCATCCTCCGGAGGTCAGACAAGAGGTGACGCCCAGGGATATACCCATCACCTATCCTCCAGAGCAACGACAAGAGAGGCACCGAGATATGCCTCTTCACCACCATTCAGAGCAACGATGACAGACATGGCCCACACTAAAGGTAAATGTCAAGACTGTGTCCAGTAGGGATTTGAAAGCTGCCCTCACTGCTTCCGTTGTGGACAAGAAGGACACAGAGCTGTCGCCTGCCTAAGGAGACAGACGTCGGGAAACGGGTCCATGTTGCAAGTGAGGGACAGACGGTGACCGCTGCAAACAAAACGTCCCTACTCCAAATCAACTGTGTGAAGACAGAGAAACCAGCTACACGTCCACACACACAAACACAGACTCAGCCTAAGACACCTAAGGTGAAACGCTTTGCACAGCTTATTGGCAAAATCTGTATATTCTCATGCCTATGTAATGGAGTCAAAGTTGAGATGTTGTTAGACACTGGGGCACAGGTTAGCATTATAGGGAGGGCCTGGGTAGAGAACGCTTTGCCAAGTGTTGAGATCCAACCCCTTGAGACTTTGTTAACTGAAGGCCAGCTCCACGTGACTGCAGCAAACAGCACTACTGTCCCCTTTGATGGATGGATTGAAGTATCCCTGGAGCTTCTGAGTAGTAAACATGGGGAAATGGCCATACATGTGCCTATGCTAGTAAGTCAGAGCTGTGTAGACTGTCCACTACTAGGCTTTAATGTCATAGAGGAATTCATCAGAGAAAACAGTGAACTGACTGATGGTGTCAATCTCAGTGCAATGCTGAGTGAGCTGATGAATGTAAAAGAAAAAGCTGTTGAAACCATGGTCTCTGCCATTAAAGTGATGACCCATGAAGAAATGTCACTGAGCTGTTTGGTAAAAGTGGGAAAGAATGGACTGTCCATTCCTACAGGTCAAATAACTGAGGTGAAATTTGAATCAGAGCCTGGCCAGAGGGAGGAACAATGATGATTGGGCCAGCCATGGACAGCCATTGCCCAGAAGGTTTGGAGCTGTTGTCATGCCTCATGGGTGTGCCCTGTGGAGCCTTGAAGGTGGTAAAAATTCCAATTCAGAACTCCACACGACATGACATTTACTTCTCTCAGAGAACAGTGCTGGGTTGGGTAGAGCTGATAGATGACAGAAGAAGCATGTGAGTCAGTCTAGTGATGCTTTGCTATGTTCCACTCAGATTCACCATGGTGAGCAGAGAAAAGAGAGTCACACAACAGTTGGGTCCAGAGAAAAATGGCACCCACCTGTTGACTTAGAACATCTACAGGAAGAGGAACAGGAAATAGTCAGAAGAATGCTGTATAAAGAATCTGATGTGTTCGCACAGGAAGATGGAAATATCGGCTGCATTCCAAACCTTAAGCTGAAACTTGAAGGATCACACTCCTGTTCAGAAAAGTTACCACTCCATTCCGAAACCTCTATACAAAGAAGTAAAATAATATGTTCAAAACCTACTGGAGAGAAGTTGGATCAAGAAATCCACATCTCCATATTCATCCCTGGTGGTTTGAGTGCGCATGAAGGACAGCAGCCTGCGGGAGGTAGCCTAGCGGTTAGAGTGCTGTTTCGAACACCCGAGCCGACAAGGTGAAAAACCTGCCGATGTGCCCTTGAATAAGGCACTTAACCCTCATTTGCTCCAGGGGCGCTGTACTACTATGGCTGACCCTGTAGAACAATGTAGGCTGTCATTATAAATAAGAATTTGTTCTTAACTGACTTGCGTAGTTAAATAACGGAGCTGAATCGCATGATCCCTGACCGTCATCCATTGCCACGGATACAAAACCTGCTGGATAACCTAGGGGTATACACATGCTTCGTGGATAAAATCTCAAGACAAGCCACTGCGTTCAGCACCCCCTGGGGGCTATATGTGTGGGTCCGCATCCCCTTTGATTTGACCAACGACCCATCCACTTTCCAGAGGTGTATGGAAGGAGTTCTAGCGGGCATGAGAGATGACTGCTGTTCTCCATATCTGGACGATGTTCTCTGCTATTCGAAGACGTTCAGTGAACATGTGGAAGACCTGAGAAGAGTGATTAGGCGATTGAGGAAGCACGGTATCAAACTGTGCTTCCTCAAACGCCAAGTGAGGTATATAGGTTGGATTGTATTCAATGAGGGAGTACAAATCGACCCTAAAGACTTGGAGGCTGTGTTGCGGCTAATGGAGGCTCGTTCATCCAAGATTTCTCCAGGATGGCCAAACCCCTATTTCAGCTGCTACAAATTCCATCAGAAGAAAAGGGGAAAACTGCCAGTCCCAAATCAACCAGAGGAAAAACCCAGACCAAAAAGGTTAGCAATGGACATCGGCATCCCAAGACACCAGTCCAGTGGAAGGCTGTACAGAGAGCCATCGTAGCCAAGTTCGTGGACATGCTAACCAATCCAAGCATACTAGCATACCCAGACTGTGACTTACCATTTGTGCTACACAGAGACACTTCCAATGAGGGTCTGGGGACAGTCCTTTACCAACATCAGAACAGGAAACTACGTGTAATTGGGTATGGGTCCAGAACGCTAACTCCAGCAGAGGAAAAACTACCACCTCCACTCTGGAAAAACTTTAGTTTTTAGTTGCTGCACCGGAAACCTCCTGTTACCTGTAAATTACTTGCCAGTGCATCAAGACTCCAAACGCAGTTGTGCTCAATTCAAGCAGACGTTTTTGCTTTCCTATATTGAATTTGCCTTGCAGAGCACAGTGGGAGTGCTGTGTGAGATTAGACAGACCTGATGAGGAACAGCGATGTGCTGAATGCCAGACAGCTCAGCTTCCTGTCTAATCCCCATAGGCCTTGCCTGTGGAGTGATAAAACCGGATCCAGCCTCGTTAGCATAGCACCTTTATGCACCTTTCAATGTATGACAGGCGGCAGTATTATGAATGAATGGTGCTGAATGATCTGAAATTATTTAGGTAAGATAAGAGAAGGGCTGTGTGATACATGACCACTATTAGGTGAATGGACTGGATATCACTCAGATGGTTCTGACCTGACCAGGAAAAACTCTGGGGCCAATGTCATAGTCAAACTCAGGGATATAATCGGCCGGAGGAGATGGCTGCCGTTTTACGCCCCCCTAACCAATTGTGCTATTATGTTTGTATTTTCGCGTTGTTTGTCAAATATTCTGTACATAATGTTTCTGCCACTGTCTCTTACAACCAAAAAAAGCTTCTGGATATCAGGACAATGATTACTCACCTCGCACTGGAAAAATATTATTTCTTTAACGAGTCGGACACGAAGGATTTTCTACAGACACCCGACACAGCCCAAATCCCCGTCATTTACATGAGAAAGAGACAGAGATATCGGGGACGGAGGTCGGGGTGCCTTGTAAGGATCCGACGGCGAGTGAGTAATCTGCCTCTACCATCAGTCCTATTAGCCAACTTACGATCACATATATCCTACCAACGGGACATTAAAAACTGTAATATCTTATGTTTCACCAAGTCGTGGCTGAACGACGACATGGATAACATACAGCTGGTGTGATATACGCTGCATCGGCAGGATAGAACAACTGCCTCCAGTAAGACAAGGGGTGGTGGTCTGTGTATATTTGTAAACAACAGCTGGTGAGCGAAATATAATATTAAGGAAGTCTCAAGGTTTTGCTCGCCTAAGGTAGAGTATCTCATCATAAGCTGTAGACCACACTATATACCAAGAGAGTTTTCATCTATACTTTTTCATAGCTGTTGTGGCCGGGGACTCCTAGTGGCCGGGGACTTTAATGCAGGGAAACTTAAATCCGTTAAATCTCATTTCTACCAGCATGTTAAATGTGAAACCAGAGGCAAAATAACTCTTTACGCCACACACAGAGATGTGTACAAAGCTCTCCTCGCCCTCCATTATGGCAAATCTGACCATAATTATATCCTCCTGATAACTGCTTATAAGCAAAAACTAAAGCAGAAAGCACCAGTGACTTGGTTAATGAAGAAGTGGTCGGATGGCGCAGATGCTAAACTACAGGACTGTTTTGCTAGCACAGACTGAAATATGTTCAGGGATTCTTCCAATGGCATTGAGGAGTACAACACATCAGTTACTGGCTTCATCAATAAGTGCATCGATGACGTCGTCCCCACAGTGACCGTACGTACATACCCCAACCAGAAGCCAGGGAATACTGGCAACATCCGCACTGAACTAAAGGGTAGAGCTGCCGCTTTCAAGGGGTGGGACCCGGACACTTATAAGAAATCCTGCTATGCCCTCTGATGAACCATCAAACAGGACTAAGATTGAATCGTACTACACCGGCTCCAACGCTCGTCAGATGTGGCAGGGCTTGCAAACTATTACAGACTACAATGGGAAGCACAGCCATGAGCTGCTCAGTAACAAAAGCCTAGCAGACAAGCTAAATTACTTCTATGCTCGCTTTGAGGCAAGCAGCACTGAAGCATGCATGAGAGCATCAGCTGTTCCGGATGACTGTGTGATCAAGCTCTCCGTAGCCAATGTGAGTAAGACTTTTAAGCAGGTCAACATTCATAAGGACGTAGTGCCAGACGGATTACCAGGACGTGTACTCCGAGCATGCGCTGACCAACTGGCAAGTGTCTTCACTGACATTTTCAACATATCCCTGACTTAGTCTGTAATACCAACATGTTTCAAGCAGACCACCATAGTCCCTGTGCCCAAGAACACTAAGGTAACCTGTCTAAATTACTACCGACCCATAGCACTCATGTCTGTAGCCATGAAGTGATTTGAAAGGCTGGTCATGGCTCACATTATCGCAGAAACCCTAGACCCAATCCAATTTGCATATCACCCCAACAGATGATACAATCTCTATTGCACTCCACAATGCCCTTTACCACACAGGTGGTAAAGGTAGGTAACAACACATCTGCCACGCCCATCCTCAACACTGAGGCCCCTCAGGGGTGCATGCTCAGTCCCGTCCTGTACTCCCTGTTCACCCATGACTGCATTGCCAGGCATGACTCCAACACCATCATTAAGTTTGGTAGGCCTGATCACCGACAACGACGAGACAGCCTATAGAGAGGAGGTCAGAGACCTGGCCATATGGTGCCAGGATAACAACCTCTCCCTCAACGTGATCAAGACAAAAAATATTATTGTGGACTACAAGAAAAAGAGGACTGCGCACGCCCCCATTCTCATCGACGGGGCTGTAGTGGAGCAGATTGAGAGCTTCAAGTTCCTTGGTGTCCACATCACCAACAAACTATCATGGTCCTAACACACCAAGACAGTAATGAAGAGGGCATGACAAAGCCTATTTCCCCTCAGGAGACTGAAAAGATCCTCAAAAAGTTCTACAGCTGCACCATCGAGGGTATCCTGACTGGTTGCATCACTGCCTGGTATGGGAACTGCTCGGCTTCCGACCGCAAGGCACTACAGAGGGTGGTGTGTACAGCCCAGTACATCACTGGGGCCAAGCTTCCTGCCATCCAGGACCTATATACCAGGCGGTGTCAGAGGAAGTTCCTAAGAATTGTCAAAGACTCCAGACACCCTTGTCATAGACTGTTCTCTCTGCTACCGCACGGCAAGCAGTACCGGAGTGCAAAGTCTAGGTCCAAAAAGCTTCTTTTACAGGTTCTACCCCGAAGCCATAAGACTCCTGAACTGGAAATCAAATGGCTACCTGCATTATTTCCCCACCCCCTCTTTTACGCTGCTGCTACTCTCAGTTTATTATCTATGCATAGTCACTTTAACTCTACCCACATGCACATATTACCTCAATTACCTTGACTAACCTGTGCCCCGTCACAATGACTCTTCACCGGTACCCGCTCTATATAGCCTCGCTACTGTTATTTTACTGCTGCTCTTTAGTTAGTTATTACAATTTTTGACTTATCAATTTTTGACTTTTATTTTTCTTAAAACTGCATTGTTGGTTAAGGGCTTGTAAGTAAGCATTTCACTGTAAGGTCTACACCTGTTGTATTTGCGTATGTGACATTTCTATTTTGATTTGATTTGATTTGCTTTGATTCAACATATCAGCGCATTCAGGGACACGCCCATATGAAAACATATTACAGTTTACTATATGTTGGGATGAAGTTTCTAAATGGTATCTATGGTTTCATGTATTTTGGTACTAGAAGCACCAGTAAGTATAGTTGTGCCCTTTCTAGAGAGTGTGTTTGCTAAGTTGTAACTAAGAGCTATTCTGGCTGTGACCTTTTCCATAGAAGTGGTTCATAAGCATTCTGTGACCTTGAAGACAACGGACAGTTGAGAGACTATTTGGAAACTTTGCTGATGTAAGCATGCAGATGTATGGACATCTTGTTTTGACCATGGTATATAAACTCCAGGCTCGTCTTCCTCTAACATTAGAATGGCAAGATTCACCTCACCGGCAGTTGCTAAACAAATCCGGATCAGTCTCTAATAAATAACTTTTCTACTGAACATTGAATATTCTCCTCACATCTGAG
Source organism: Thymallus thymallus (assembly GCA_023634145.1). Lineage (NCBI taxonomy): Eukaryota > Metazoa > Chordata > Actinopteri > Salmoniformes > Salmonidae > Thymallus > Thymallus thymallus. The sequence continues at coordinate 7,402,814 of CM042392.1, read as the reverse complement.
TTTCTTTAATACCAGAGGAAATCATCATATCAAATTGCATCTAACGAACAGGATCCAGTAAACGGCTAAAACAACATTTAACTTGGGATTGTGGAATCTGCTTATCTTAGGTAAAAAGCTGTGCTGGGAAGAACGTAAAAGTATGTGACGGTGTAATTATGGATGAGAGCCAGACGCAGGAGATGGTGTGGAATAAACGTATATATTTAATACGTACAGGTAATTTCCACAATATATATAGGAACAGCACAACTGTGCCAGTAAACTGCTAAAGGTGCTACTAAACCTAGGCAACCGCCTAGAGCACAAACCACAAGTAAAATAAATAACTTGGATGAGAAGCACACCATGCATCAACACTTCCACAATAAACAATAACAGACAAGGACATGAGGGAACAGAAGGAACATATAACATGAAGTAATTGGGGGAAATGAGAACCAGGTGTGCGTAATGACAAGACAAGACAAATAGATAATGAAGGAGGGAGCGGCAGTGGCTAGAAAGTCGGTGACGACGAATGCCGAAGCATGGGGATGAGGCAACTTCGGATGGAGTCGTGACAAAGTAAGTATTTCTTTAAGGGGGAAGGAGTGTTTTACATATACTGTGTATATATATATATACAGAGGGTGAAATAAGTATTGAACACGTCACCATTTTTCTCAGTAAATATATTTCCAAAGGTGCTATTGACATGAAAGTTTCACCAGATGTTGGTAACAACCCAAGTAATCCATACATAACCAAAACAAATAAGTTCAGAAATTACGTTATGTGTAATAATGTGAAATGACACAGGGAAAAAGTATTGAATACATGAAGAAAGGTTAAAAAAGGCATGGAAAGCCAAGACAACAGCTGAAAACTATCAGTAATTAAAAAGCAATCCAGCCCCCTGTCAGTGCAAATTAATATCAGCTGGTTCAGTCCTAACTGATGGCCTACAAAAAGGTCTCATTGCCAAGGTGTCACACAAGACACATCTCATGATGGGTAAAAGCAAAGAGATGTCTCAAGACCTTCGCAACCTAATTGTTGCAAAACATAATGATGGCATTGGTTATAGGCGCATTTCTAAGCTTCTGAATGTTCCAGTGAGCACTGTTGGGGCCATAATACGGAAGTGGAAAGACAATAATTTCACCATAAATTTGCCTCGACCAGGTGCTCCTCGCAAGATTTCTGACAGAGGAGTGAAAAGAATAATCAGAAGAGTTGTCCAAGAGCCAAGGACCACTTGTGGAGAGCTTAAAAAAGACCTGCAATTAGCAGGTACTGTTGTCTCAAAGAAAACATTAAGTAATGCACTCCACCGCCATGGCCTGTATGCACGCTCACCACGCAAGACATTTGGAAAAGCCAGTGAAATACTGGGAGAATATAGTGTGGTCAGATGAGAGCAAAATTGAACTGTTTGGATGTCATAATACACACCATGTTTGGAGGAGAAATGGCACTGCACATCACCCTAAAAACACCATACCAACAGTGAAGTTTGGAGGTGGGAACATCATGGTGTGGGGCTGCTTTTCAGCAAATGGTACTGGCAAACTTCACATAATTTAAGGAAGGATGAATGGGCAAATTTACGAGGAGCACCTGGTCGAGGCAAATTTATGGTGAAATGATTGTCTTTCCACTTCCGTATTATGGCCCCAACAGTGCACACTGGAACATTCAGAAGCTTAGAAATGCGCCTATAACCAATGCCATCATTATGTTTTGCAACAATTAGGTTGCGAATGTCTTGAGACAGCTCTTTGCTTTTACCCATCATGAGATGTGTCTTGTGTGACACCTTGGAGGGGCTGGATTGCTTTTTTAATTACTGATAGTTTTCAGCTGTTGTCTTGGCTTTCCATGCCTTTTTAAACCTCCCTTTCTTCATGTGTTCAATACTTTTTCCCTGTGTCATTTCACATTATTACACAACTTAATTTCTGAACTTATTTGTTTTGGTTTCTTTGTATATATGGATTACTTGGGTTGTTACCAACATCTGGTGAAAATGTCATGTCAATAGCACCTTTGGAAATATATTTACTGAGAAAAATGGTGACGTGTTCAATACTTATTTCACCCGCTGTATCTATATACAGTGGGGAGAACAAGTATTTGATACACTGCCGATTTTGCAGGTTTGCCTACTTACAAAGCATGTAGAGGTCTGTAATTTTTATCATAGGTACACTTCAACTGTGAGAGACGGAATCTAAAACAAAAATCCTGAAAATCACATTGTATGATTTTTAAATAATTAATTTGCATTTTATTGCATGACATAAGTATTTGATCACCTACCAACCAGTAAGAATTCCGGCTCTCACAGACCTGTTAGTTTTTCTTTAAGAAGCCCTCCTGTTCTCCACGAATTACCTGTATTAACTGCACCTGTTTGAACTAATACCTGTATAAAAGACACCTGTCCACACACTCAATCAAACAGACTCCAACCTCTCCACAATGGCCAAGACCAGAGAGCTGTGTAAGGACATCAGGGATAAAATTGTAGACCTGCACAAGGCTGGGATGGGCTACAGGACAATAGGCAAGCAGCTTGGTGAGAAGGCAACAACTGTTGGCGAAATTATTAGAAAATGGAAGAAGTTCAAGATGACGGTCAATCTCCCTCGGTCTGGGGCACCGTGCAAGATCTCACCATGTGGGGCATCAATGATCATGAGGAACGTGAGGGATCAGGCCACAACTACACGGCAGGACCTGGTCAATGACCTGAAGAGAGCTGGGACCACAGTCTCAAAGAAAACCATTAGTAACACACTACGCCGTCATGGATTAAAATCCTGCAGCGCACGCAAGGTCCCCCTGCTCAAGCCAGCGCATGTTCAGGCCCGTCTGAAGTTTGCCAATGACCATCTGGATGATCCAGAGGAGGAATGGGAGAAGGTCATGTGGTCTGATGAGACAAAAATAGAGCTTTTTGGTCTAAACTCCACTCGCCGTGTTTGGAGGAAGATGAAGGATGACTACAACCCCAAGAACACCATCCCAACCGTGAAGCATGGAGGGGGAAACATCATTCTTTGGGGATGCTTTTCTGCAAAGGGGACAGGATGACTGCACCGTATTGAGGGGAGGATGGATGGGGCCATGTATCGCGAGATCTTGGCCAACAACCTCCTTCCCTCAGTAAGAGCATTGAAGATGGGTCGTGGCAGGGTCTTCCAGCATGACAACGACCCTAAACACACAGCCAGGGCAACTTAGGAGTGGCTCCGTAAGAAGCATCTCAAGGTCCTGGAGTGGCCTTGCCAGTCTCCAGACCTGAACCCAATAGAAACTCTTTGGAGGGAGCTGAAAGTCCGTATTTCCCAGCGACAGCCCCGAAACCTGAAGGATCTGTATGGAGGAGTGGGCCAAAATCCCTGCTGCAGTGTGTGCAAACCTGGTCAAGTACGACAGGAAACGTATGATCTCTGTAATTGCAAACAAAGGTTTCTGTACCAAATATTAAGTTCTGCTTTTCTGATGTATCAAATACTTATGTCATTCAATAAAATGCAAATTAATTACTTAAAAATCATACAATGTGATTTTCTGTATTTTTGTTTTAGATTCCGTCACTCACAGTTGAAGAGTACCTATGATAAAAATTACAGACTTCTACATGCTTTGTAAGTGGGAAAACCTGCAAAATCGGCAGTGTATCAAATACTTGTTCTCCCCACTGTATACATACACCTTTATTTAACCAGGTAAGCCAGTTGAGAACTAGTTCTAATTTACAACTACGACCTGGCCAAGACTGCAAAGCAGTGCGACAATAAAAAAAACAACAACACAGAGTTGCACTATAGAAAATCTATGTATAATGTGTGCAAAAAGGATGATTTGGTATTAAAACTGTGAAGGAAGCAAAATAGGAGTCAGATTTATGTTGTGATTCAAGGACAGGGAGCATAAATACATTATTATAGAAGTGAGTTGCTAGAAAAATCTTATTGTTGTATGGAAGCGCTTCTTGTTGTATAGAAGTGAGGTGTCAGGTGAAATAGCAACTTTGTGAAATCAAAATGGTCTTAGAGAGACAAAGAATGCACAGTGTACGACTGCAGCAGCTAAATAAAATATATTGAAACACGGCATCAATCATTCAATAGACAAACAACATTTTAATAAAGCTCAAGTTGGGGATTTGATTAAAATATGAATTACTAATCATTGCATGCACTTGATATCATGGGGAATCAATCTTGTAAAATGAAGTCCGTTAAGCCCGCCATGATTAAGAATAAATCTGAGTGTGATTTTCCTCGAAGGGAGAGGAAAGCAATGACAAAGCTATTACAGACGAACCCACGTTTAAAATATGTTGATGCTAAAAGAATTGAAAATCAGACACCGTGTAAGGTTTATGTTCAGAGAGGTTTTCAGGTTTGGTGTCCAGAGACCTCTCTGGAAATATCTATGTTTCAGCTGCGCCGCATTCCCACCTGTGTTGGTGGGTTTTTATGTGTGTTCCTTTTTTGTGTTCGCGCCGGTTCATGGTCGCTGTCTCTCCTTGGTTCGTTTTGTGGATTAAGTTATGGAATAAAGGAAGGTCTATACACTACAGCTCTGCGCCTCGGGTCTCGGGTCCTGTCTCACTGCGACCGTGACACACTGCGTGAATGGATAGATAGATAGGTACTTTATTGATCCCGAGGGGACATTTCTTTGTCAAGCAGCTACAACAAAAACACAGGGCAGGTGCAAAATGCCAGAACGAAAATACACAAAAGACAGATACATGATACATGATACATAAAGCGGCAGTATGAAAAAATATAGAAACACAAGAAGTCTGGAGTGCTAAAAAAGCTATAAAAATATATTGCATAGTATGGGTGGATGGCTGAATATGTACACTATACATTGGTGGATGGTGGATGGTTAACTATACCATACAGGTCGATGGCAGACAAATAGCTAAAAGTGCGTATGATATGAGTGAGGGTAATAATAGTTTACTTAATATACAGACTGGTTAAATGAACAGGTAAGTGGATATTTTGCATGGTTAAATTAACTGTACAGGTAAATATACAGTTACATTTACAGGTAAGTGAATATTTGCTTGGTTACATTAACTGTACAGGTAAATGACAGGAAGAGATACTTAAATAGCTAAGTGTGTATGATATAATTTAGGGTAATAATAGTAATTCCCTTAAAATACAGTCCTTAGTGCGCAGGGTTTAATTACAGATAAATGCACGTATTGCACATTCGATATACTAAAAACAATGAAAAAAGATACAATTGACAGGATACTAATATGCATTCCTGAGTGAATCCAAGACTTAATTACAATATTGCACGTGATAAGTTATAACAACTGTACATGAATATGTATATACAGACCAGAATGAATAAATAAGTCCTGAGTGAATGAGTGATTACAGACCAGAGATACTCACAGATGGATGCATAATTGTTAAACTAGGTCCTAACACCGGAAACAGTTCCAAGTCTATGTTGCCAATGGCACGGCACCCCGGTGAGGCATTAAATAGTCTTAATAACCACCGGCAGGAAGGACCTCCTGTAGTGCTCTCTGGCACAACATGGTGGGATCAGTCTGTGACTAAAGGTGCTCCTCTGCATCATAACCATGGCATGCAGAGGGTGGGTGACGTTGTCCATGATGGCCAGCAGTTTGGCCAGGATCCGTCTCTCCGCCACCTCCTCTAGCGTGTCAAGGCTAATCCCCAGAACAGAGCTAGCCTTCCTGATCAGCTTATTTACCCGAGAAGCATCACCGGCTTTTATGTTGGCGCCCCAGCACACCACTGCAAAAAAGATGGCACTGGCCACCAGAGACTGGTAGAAGGTATGCAGTAGTTTACTGCACACGTTGAAGGACCTGAGCCCCCTCAGAAAGTAGTCGGCTCTGGCCCTTTTTGTACAGAGCCCCGGTGTTACCAGCCCATTCCAGCCTGTTGTCCATATGGACTCCCAGGAACTTGTATGACCCAACCATTTCCACATCCATCCCCTGTATAGGGACTGCAGTCAGTTGTGCCTTGGTTCTCCTGAAGTCCACCACCATCTCCTTTGTTTTGCTGATGTTGAGCTGAAGGTGGTTCTGCTCACACCACAACACAAAGTCAGTGATTGTGCTCCTGTACTCCTCCTCCTGCCCACCCCTGATGCACCCTACAATAGCAGAGTCATCCGAGAACTTCTGTAGGTGGCATGTTTCAGAGTTATATCTGAAGTCTGAGGTGTAGAGGGTGAACAGGAAGGGGGACAGGACCGTTCCCTGGGGGCCCCCTGTGTTGCTCACTGCCCGTTCTGACACACAGCTCTGTAGTTGCACAAATTGTGGCCTACCGGTCAGGTAGTCCGTGACCCAGGAGAATAAGGGTGCTTCTACTTTCATCCTCTTCATCTTCTCACCCAGTAGCAGGGGCTGAATGGTGTTGAAGGCACTGGAGAAGTAAAAAAACATAACCCTCACAGTGCAACCTGCGTTGTCTAGGTGAGAGTAGGCCCTCTGCAGAAGGTAGATGATTGCATCATCCACCCCGATGTTGCGCTGATATGCGAACTGCAGGGGGTCCAGTGATGTACCCACCAGGGGTCTGAGGTGAGCAAGGACTAACCTTTCCAGGGTCTTCATGATGTGTTAGCGCTACAGATCTGAAGTCATTCAGGACAGTGGGGTGCGCCTTCTTGGGCACTGGGACGAGGCAGGATGTTTTCCACAGCACAGGGACCCTTTCTAGGCTCAGGCTAAGGTTGAAGGGTCGCTGGAGTATTCCACACAACTGGTTTCACAATTTCCAACTGGTCAGCACAGACCCTAAGCACCCTTGGGCTGATGCCATCAGGGGCCGCCGCTTTCCACTGATGTGGTCTCTCCAGCTCTCTCTTCACTTGGTTGGTGGTGAAAGCCAGCCCAGGTGGGGGGAAGGAGGGTGTTGAGGATCAGTCCAGAGGTGGGGGGAAGGGGGGTGTTGAGGATCAGTCCAGAGCTGAATGGGAGGTGGACAGGGCCCTAATCGAATGTGCTAAAAAATTGGTTCAGCTCATTGGCTCTGTCCTGGGTCCCCTACGTCTGCCCACTGTTTGACTTTTTGAAGCCAGTGATATTTCTCATACCCTTCCACACCTCTCTCACCTGGCTCTGCCTCAGCTTGTCCTCCATCTTCTCCTTATACCCTCTCTTCCCCTCAGCAATCCGCAACTTCAGCTCCCTCTGGACGCATTTCAATTTGTCCCTGTCCCCCTCCAGGTCGCTGGTGACCCAGGGTTTAGTATTTGGAAAACACTGTACCTTCCTGGTGGGTACAGTGTTGTCTACACAAAAATGTATGTATTCTGTTATGCAGTCAATAAGTCCATCGATGCCCTCCCCATGAGCCTCACAGAGCACATCCCAGTCCTTTGTTTCAAAGCAGTCCTGTAGGGCCTCTCCTAATTGTCCTAGTAGCCGCAGGCTACTGTTGGACCATAGGCCTGTAGAGTGGGGTGAGGTGGATAAGGTTGTGATCCGATCTACCGAGTGGAGGGAGTGCAGTGGAGTTGTACGCATCCTTCACATTAGCATATAACAAGGCCAGAGTTTTATTATTCCTGGTTGGGCACTTCACGAACTGTTTGAACGTGGGCAGCGTTGAAGAGAGAGATTCATGGTTAAAATCCCCCGAAATGGCAAAGAAAGCACTAGGAACCTGTCTGTAACCTCGGGATAACAGAGTGGATGATGTCACACGCTGTGTTTGCGTCCACGGAGGGCGGGATGTAAACAATAACAGCGATGGCCGCCGTGAATTCCCTCGGTAAATAGTAGGGTCTCAGGCTAACGGCTAACAGCTCAATGTCCGGGCTACAAAACTGTTCCTTAAGAGTAATATGTTTCGGATAACACCATCTGTTGTTAACTAATAAAGCCAGCCCCCCTCCCTTATTCTTACCGGAAGAAACGTTATCGCTGTCTGCTCTGATGGTCTGGAAACTGCCGATTTACTCTCAGTAAAAAACAATAGGCTCGCTTCCCGATAGTCTCTTTGTCCAAGACCCAAACCCTGAAGCTCGTCCGTCTTATGCAACAATCTCACGTTGCCCATTATGATAGACGGTATAGCCAGTTTGTACTTCCTCATCTTTGCCTTACACTTCAATCCCGCCCTGCGTCCACGCCGTCGCCTTTTCAACTCGTCCGGAATAACACACTCGGTTGTAAATAACTGAAGACTCACGTGTACGTTTGGCGCTGAGAAAAATAAAAATCTAATAAAAATAAACCACAAAAACCGTCGTAAAACAGTAGCACTCCATAATCCTGAACTATTATTGTTCAACTGTTGCAAAAAAACCTCACGAAAAACATACTAAAACAACAATTTACGCTCGAACAATGGGAGCTGCTTAACAGGCGACCACGCAGGGCGGTGCCAATCGTTGACGAAATTAGGATTTAAATATAGAACCATACCTTACCGATTTATCACTATGGATTGATAACAAATATGCTCAGGAAGGCAGTTTTGAAAAATACATATTGCAAATAGCGCGAAAATACATAATTGACAATACAGCCGTAAGCAACCCAACATGGGATTTAGACTATATGAAAGAGGCGTATAAAGCATGGGATTTAATGAGCGCACAATGAACTGGAAATATAATTAGGAAGGAGAAAAAGACATCTAAGAAATTAATTAATTTGGCAATGGAACAAAATAGGCTAGATTGTGACTAGAGTCAGTAAGCTCTATAAAGGAATTTGTCCACAGTTAACTAGCTCTACCGAGCCACCAGCTTACGATGACGCGGAAAGGAACTATAAAGAGGATGATGATATATATGGTTGGTTATTTATGGAATCATATAGAAGTCAGGGAGAGAACTATAAAGAGGATGATGATATATATGGTTGGTTATTTATGGAATCATATAGAAGTCAGGAAGAGAACTATAAAGAGGATGATGATATATATGGTTGGTTATTTATGGAATCATATAGAAGTCAGGAAGAGAACTATAAAGAGGATGATGATATATATGGTTGGTTATTTATGGAATCATATAGAAGTAAGGCTAATAAAAAAATTTGTCCCACAATCAGTTCTACATAATTTTTTCCTAAGGATAAAACAGATATGTTAGAGATTAAACAATGGAAGGGAGAATGCAGAGAAACGGTTGCTACATTTTAGGAGAGCTTAAGAAATGTCAGAAAGACGATTCAGAGGAGATTTATTTTTTAAAATTAAAAGATGAGATATACTCGAGAAAGCATTTTTTATGTGAATTATTTAGCCAACCCTTAAAAAAACAAAAAAACAAACAGTGATGGACTATTAGGATGAAGTTTCTATATGACGTATCTACTGTATGGTTTCATGTATTTTGGTACTAGAAGTACCAGTAAGTATAGTTGTGCCCTTTCTAGAGAGTGTGTTTGCTAACTAGGAGTGCAAGCTATTCTGGCTGTGACTTTTTCCATAGAAGTGGTTCATAAGCATTCTGTGACATTGAAGACACTGGACAGTTGAGAGTCTATTTGGAAACTTTGCTGATGTAAGCATGCAGATGTATGGACATCTTGTTTTGACCATGGTATATAAACTCCAAGCTCGTCTTCCTCTAACATTAGAATGGCAAGATGCACCTCACCGGCAGTTGCTAAACAAATCCGGATCAGTCTCTAATAAATAACTTTTCTACTGAACATTGTATATTCTCCTCACATCTGAGTTTCTTTAATACCAGAGGAAATCATCATATCTATAGAATACTACAGTACTTACTATACAATTCTGTGCTAAACTGTAGTATACTGTAGAATACCATACTGCATACTGTAGTATCCCTCAATCATGTGTAGTGCTTACAATTGGTTGTAACAACAAAACCGAATTGTGCGCAACTAGGTGGCAAAACCGATGGGGTTGGCTTAGATTGTTAACAGCATGTAAACTATATTTTGTCTCCACATATTTATCGAAAACATAAACACATTTTCACAATGAGCACTTATCTCTCAAATACATTGATACAGTTGTTGGTTAGCTAGCTAGTGAATTTTTTTTGCCATATTAGCATCCACATGAAATTAGGCAAAACACCTCAAAACAAGACATGGTATCAATAACAAGATAAAAATGAGTGGAAATCTACAATTCACCACATCGCAGCGTCTTGTCATTTTTGCTAACTATCTGACCGTCCAGAATCATAACACCACACAGCCTTAATTTTCGTGATGCTGTCACAAAAATAGTCAGCCAATTTTGTAGTATACTGTAGAATACTACAGTAAATACTACAGTATACAGACTGCAAGAACACTACAGTAAATACTATAGTATATAGTACTGTATTTAATTTGTATATACCTAGCCCATTCCCCTCCCCCATAACCCAATTTGTGTCAACCATAAGTGAGAAACCTACATCAAGTATAGACTATATAATGTGTTCCCGGCAGGTTATAGAAAAGAGCAGAATCTCTGAATAATCCATCAACAAAAACACTACAATAATTATTATAGTATATACTAACTTTTATTTACTACAGTATATATACACACTATAGTAAACTGTAAGTAATACAGTATACTACAGTCATGTCCGCAACACTAAAGTAAAGTACAGTATTCACTCTAGTGTTTTTGCTGACTTCATGTGGGACCTCATACATCATCAGGGAAAGGAGATAAATATGGAACTTGTTTTTACTCAGACAATTTTCTACAGCTTAATTTGTGTTTACATTCGAAGTAGGGCCTTATCCCTCTATTCATGAATTTAAGTGTATTAAGGATTTACCAAAGGATTTAATAATTATGTTTTCCCAGTAAATGCACTCTCATTTTGTTAATTTCCTGGAGCTTACTTTCTTTGAGATAGCGTGTGACTCACATTCCCCAGCATTGTTTTGGTTAGTTTCATGTTGGATTGTATAATTCAACGTAGCTGTAAACTCCAGAGGGAAAGAGAACAGACTTATTACAACCACTGATAAACCACAGAAAGGGCTGTTGGGAGATAAAGGGCCTGTAGAAAAGAGAGAGAGAAACACGAATCCCGTTTGTCTTGTGGAGGCAAAAACATAGGGCTATGAAATAATTTTTCCTTGAATCAAAGTTGGACTGGGATGAATTTCAAATTTGCATAAACAATATATAAATTAAACAAAAACATTACAATCAAACAAATATTTTGTGTTAAACATTTGTATCAGAACATGGATAGAATGTAAATTTTAAGAAATGTTATAATAGGAAGCGTCATTGGTGCTTCATCAATGACCAGGCTCCCGAGTGGCGCAGTGTTCTAAGGCACTGCATCTCAGTGCTAGAGGTGTTACTACAGTCCCTGGTTCAATCCCGGGTTGTATTCCAACTGGCTGTGATCGGGAGTCCCATAGGGCGGTGCACAATTGGCCAAACGTCGTCCGGGTTATGGGAGGTAGGCCGTCATTGTAAAATAAGAATTTGTTCTTAACCAACTTCCCTAATTAAATAAAGGTTAAATAAAATAACATCAATTCTGTCACAATGATGCCTGACCAAGAGAACAACGTGACCCCATTGTGCCAAATATCATACATTTTTCTAGGATTTGCTCATTAAATTTCTCCTCCCTTTCTTGTTCGTGAGGCAGTTGAAGCATGTGATGTCTCCTCCTATTTATAATGAATGAGTCAAAGCCACATATCTCACTCATGCTGAATCAGTCTTTACTGTCACTAAATGGACATAAACTGAACAAGTACTAGAGTATACAGCACTCGAATAAACACCATGAATACTTTACAAAACTCATTAAGCAGTTCATGATTTCTCCCCATTTTCTGGGTAAATTGTGTGTACGTGTTGGCCTATCATGTTAATGTGTGCATAAATTGCGTAATTTCATTAAAACCATGCTAGGATTAAATTAGTCTTTAAAAAACCCATCTTTACATAAGCAAAAAATCCCTGGTAGTAAATTGCTATGGGACAGATTACAGATGACATTCCAGTAGGATATTTTTAACCTGTGGATCATTTAGAACAGTTAGTTTGAGACATGCCTCTAAAAGTAATAAAGAGTACCGAAAGGTGATTAAGGATGGGCCTTTGGGCCACGCAATGTCTAACTGTAGAGAACATACTACCAACAAACATACTCTTACATTTCAGATTGGTGTGACTATCGATCACAATTTACTGTATAGGCAAACGAATGTCAGCACTGTCAATATTCCTGTGGTTATGGACAGATTCAGCACATTCTAAACAGAAAAGTGTGTTGATTTACCAGATGGTTTATTAGTAGCTCATAATGTGGTTTCTGCAATGCACAAAGACAGCTGACATCAAGGAGTGCTATAAATTCATAGCCTCTCTTTTTTTCTTCTTTTTGGGGGTGATGGGAAAATAATCTGAAAGCTGTCAGAATGAATCAGGTTAGTCACAAGTGAGTTTGCCATTCAGAGTTGGGATGCTGTTGTGATGACGCATACTGTACAGTAGGAGCCTACCTCGCCCTGATCACAATATACATTTTTTTATGATCACAACATATACTGAACAAAAATATAAACGCAACATGCAAAGTGTTGGTCCTATGTTTCATGAGAGTAAATAAAAGATCACAAATGTTCCATATGCACAAAAATATTATTTCTCAAAAATTGTGTTCACACATTTGCTTACATCCCTGTTAGTTCGCATTTCTCTTTTACCAAGATAATCCATCCACCTGACAGGTGTGACATATCAAGAAGCTAATTAAACAACATGATCATTACACAGGTGCACCTTGTGCTGGGGACAATAAAAGGCCACTCTTAAATGTGCAGTTTTGTCACACAACACAATGCCACAATATGGCATGCTGACTGCAGGACTGTCCACCAGAGCTGTTGCCAGAGAATTGAATGTTAATTTATTTCTCTACCATATGTAGCCTCCAACATCGTTTTAGAGAATTTGGCAATACGTACAACTGACCTCACAACAGCAGACTACACGTAACCACACCAGCCCAGGACCTCTACATCTGGCTTCTTCACCTGCGAGATTGTCTGAGACCAGCCACCCGGACAGTTTATGAAACTGTGGGTTTGCACAATTGAATAATTTCTGCACAAACTGTCAGAAACCATCTAGGGAAGCTTGTTGTCCTCACCAGGGCCTTGACCTGAATGCAGTTCGGCGTCGTAAATGAATTCAGTGGGCAAATGCTCACCTTCGATGGCCACTGGCATGCTGGAAAAGTGTGCTCTTCACAGATGAATCCCGGTTTGAACTGTACCAGGCAGATTGCAGACAGCATATATGGCGTTGTGTGCGAGCGGTTTGCTGATGCCAGTGTTGTGAACAGAGTGCACTATAGTGGGGTTATAGTATGGGCAGGCATAAGCATCGGACAATGAACACAATTGTATTTTATCAATGGCAATTTTAATGCACAGAGATACTGTGACAAGATCCTGAGGTCCATTGTCTTGCAATTCATCCGCTGCCACCACCTCTTGTTTCAGAATGGTAACGCATGGCCCCATGTCGCAAGAATCTGTATGCAATTCCTGGAAGCTGAAAATGTCCCAGTTCTTCCATGGCCTGCATACTCACCAGACATGTCACCAATTGATCATGTTTGGGATGCTCTGGATCGACGTGTACGACAGTGTGTTCCAGTTCCCAGCAATATCCAGCAACTTTGAACAGCCATTGAAGAGGAGTGGAGTAACAAACAAACAAGCATGAGGCAAATGTTGGTCACACCAGATACTGACTGATTTTCTGATCCACGCCCCTACTTTTTTAAGGTATCTGTGACCAACAGATGCATATCTGTATTCCCAGTCATGTGAAATCCATAGATTAGGGCCTAATGAATTTATTTCAATTGACTGATTTTCTTATATGAACTGTAACTCAGTAAAATCTTTTAAATTGTTGCATGTTGCAGGAAAAGCTGTGTTGAATGTCACACTTCAATCCATGCTCTCTAAACTCAGGATGCAATTTAGGGATGCCGTTGTGAAGAGAGACCCCAGTCGAGGACTGTATGAAGCCGTATTGAAAGAACAGCTTGTTCTTGGACTAAGGAATGAACACACCCGGAAAAGGGAAGGGAAAGGTAAATACTACAGAACCCCACCTGAGATATGCTCAACTAATGGAAGAAGCAGAGAAAGCTGGTCAGGGAGGCAACCAGCAGAGTGCATCCAGAGGCAGTAGTGTAGCAACTGTACAGGCAAGTGGTATGGAAGCTGACCCATCTACAATGCTAAAACGTCACACCGAGACACTGGAGAAACTGGTTACCCGCCAGGAGAACCTCATCGAGTTCACAAAGAAGACTTGTGGTAAAACGGCACAAACTGAAACACAGCGGGAGAGTACAGCATAAACACAGCAGAAGCCCCCATGGGTGAGAATGGGAAGTACATATGCTATTTCTGTAAGGAGCCCGGCGACTTGAAGAGAAATTGCCCAGTAACAGAGGTGAGCATTGGTGGTGTGAAGACCAAGTGCTTGATTGACACTGGGTCGGACGTTACAACAAAGTCAGCAACTCACTTCCTCAATAACTTTCGGGGGGCCAGCTCTCACTGATGGAAGCTGGGTCAAGTTGACTGCTGCAAATGTATGGATATCCCTGTCATAGGATGTATGGAGGCTGACATAGAGTGCATGGGACAAGTGTGTTCCTGGGAAGTGTGTTTTTGTTGTTAACCAAGATGAGTCTATGGTGCAGGTAATTAATTTCTTGAAGGAGTTCAGTGAAATGTTTGATACTTTCCCCAGAAATGTGTAAATTCCTGACCCTCATGATAGCAAGAGTATGTCTGCTATCTGAGCTAAGATACTGTACATCAGCAGGTTCAGGTGCTGGAGAGACCATGAAGAAGGATGGCAGTGTAAGGTTTTGCTGCGACTATCGTAGATTGAACAGTATCACATGCAAGGATGCCTAGCCCTTACCAAGGTTTGGAGACTTGTTGTATGTTCTAGGAAAGGCCAAGCTATTCTCCACCCTTGACCTTACCTCTGGGTATTTTCAAGTTGCAATGGATTCAGGTGACCAAGCCAAGACTGAAGTCACCACCCTGTTAGGCTTATTCGAGCGGACCAGGATGGCTTTTCTATTGTCAAATCCTCCAGTGACCTTCCAAAGGTTAATGGAGTCAGTTCTGGGTGATCTACTGATCGGGATGCTGTTGATATACCTCAAGGATATCTTGGTTTTCTCCAGGGACTTTGAGTCATGTGGAAAGGCTTGGTACAGTGTTCTCGAAGCTCAGAGAGTGTGGTCTGAAACTTAAATCAAGCAAATGCCATCTTATCAAGCAAGATATGCAGTTCTTGGCACACATCATCTCAGCCAAGGGTGTCTGTGTCGATGAAGGAAAAAACACAGTGGTAAGAGACTGGCCCACTCCCAAATGCCCTCTTTATATCCACCAGGCTTTGGGGTTCATTAACTATTACCGAAAGTTTGTCCCCAACTTTTCTTGGATTTCAGCTCTACTGTATGGGCTGGTGGGAAAACCCAAGAAGAACAAAGAGGCACTCCCTTTCCAATGGGATGCGGCCTGTCAGCAGGCGTTCAACGAACTCAAAGGTAAACTTACCAAAATGTCTATCTTGGCATACCCTCACTTCACAGAGCCCTTTATCTTGACCACAGATGCAAGCTTCAATGGCCTGGGTGCTGTGTTAAGCCAACAGCAAAATGGAGCAGAGAAAGTACTGGCGTACGCTAGTCGTGGACTCCACAGATCAGAACGGAATGTCAAGCACTACAGTGCGTTCAAACTTCTTGAACTATGACTGATAAGTTCAGGGAGTACCAGTTTCACTCAAAATGTGTGGCTTACACAGATCAAAATTATTTCAATTATAGACAGTGCTAACCTGACTGCTGTTGAAGAGAGATGGGCTGCCCAGCTGGCTGAGTTTAATTTTGATATCTGATACAAGCCAGGAGGAATCAATCAGAATGCAGACACACCGTCAAGGTTACAGAACCCAGTAGAGCCTGAGGCCATGCATGCTGGAGGAGATTCCCTCACAATTCAACCGAACAAGGTTTTAAACGTTCTAAACGTTTATCTGGACTCACCGTGTGGGTTGATTTAATAGAGACCACACCATTGCACTCTTACACATATACAGGAACATCTCTTACTCTCTCCAGACTAACTGTCTCTCATTAGTATGAAAACCATGGTGGAATGCAGTTTATGCAGTGAGGCAGCCAGCCGCATTAAAACGATGCAAACTTATTTTTATATGTTATGTGAACGAGCCTGGGAACGCTACCCTGTAATTATTCAATTTTGAGAGGAATAATTACGTTTATGAATCCTACTAGATATTTAGGCTGCTGTTTCTGCTCTGTGTGTTCAAATTAATTACTATAATGGAGAGCTGAAGTAGAGGATAGAGTTCTCAAAAAGGACTCTCTAGAACAGCTCTTATGTGAACTCTAGCTCACCTGTGGTGTCACGCTTTGCTGCAGACAGAAATGGAACACATAAGCTAGGTTTCCATCAAATTGTTAAAAGTGGTGGTAATTCTAAATTAACAAATGAGAAGAGACGCATCACACAAGTCAGAGTTATACGTCAATATTTATTTCAATCTTGTTAACAAGGGAGCAGGTCAATGCAACACACACATACCGGATGTGAATCGATTTGAGTGCTGCTTAATGCAGAAACTCAAGGGGTTTATGTAGCAACTCAAAAACTGCTCAGTCATGGGTTCAGCCCCTCCCTGGCAGATCAGGGCATCATAAGCTATGTGAGGTTATAATGCACAAACAAGTGATAGCGATTGTTCTGTTGACTCCTTTCTACCACACTAGCCTCCGTTGCCTTCGGACTCCCCACAGCTGTGCCCTTGGAAGATATTAAAAGCACAGGATAGGCAGAAGACTGTAGCCACCTCTCAGAGGCTCTTTGTCTTATGCCGTGGGATCAGAAGAGTAGAGAGAAATTGAAACAATACAGATCTGTCCCTCAAGTTTATCTCTATCCCATGTCCTTGAATACATGCCTAGACCAGCTCCGGGGAGTGAAGACGAAACAGATGAATCATCCTTTCTCAGCTCAGTCATTGGCACAAATGAATGTATCTACTATCGTTAAGCATATTATTAGTTAACTATTAGTATTCAAACAAATCAAGTACATACGTTGATTTCTTCTCTCACAATCTTCAAGTGAATATTCCAATATTTACACAAAAAACGATGTGAATTTTACCAGCAGCGGTCTGTTTCCATCAAACTGACTGCTTGCGAATTAAAGTAGTGCACATAAGAAGCATTTATTTAATTAAAAAAATGAAGTTTTATGCACACAGTAAAGGCGTTACCATGAATTTGACAGTAGCTTACAGGCAGCTTAGTGGCAAGTCAAATTCAGTTTTCATAGTACAGTACACCTACTGTAATATAAATATGGTATCAAAGCAAGTACTGTGTAATGAGACAGTACAATACCGTAAAATCGAATGAATGAATGGATGTATTTCACAGTATTTACTGTAATTACAAGGGATTGGTGAAAGCAGGTTTGCTGGTAGGTAAAGTGTTTGAATATTTTGAGTTTTATATCACTTGCACTTCTAGAGGCCTTAACAAAGGCTTCCAAACTGGCAGTGACTACAAGGCAAACCAGACCAAAAGGACATGGCAAAATGCTCCACCATTTAAGGTTTAAGACTTACTGCCACTGACAACAAGTAAACTATGTTTCGTCTCGATTTTTATCCCTAGTAGGAAGTCCACTGTGTGCAGCTCACCATGCACTATTAGCTCCAATATAAATTGCAGCTTACCTTTATTTAACTAGGCAAGTCCAGTAAATCAGTTAAAACAATCAAGGAACCCAGGAGATTGCTAAAAATAGCCCATAATAACATACATTGGCAAGAAAAAGTATGTGAACCCTTTGGAATTACCTGGATTTCTGCATAAATTGGTCATAAAATTGTATCTGATCTTCAAGTCACAACAATAGACAAACACAGTGTGCTTAAACTAATAACAAACCAATTATTGTATTTTTCTTGCCTATATTGGACTTGAAATGTAAGGCAAAGCGGAGGAGGTTCAAGTACAAGCCGGCTATACCATCTATTATTATGGGCAATGTGAGGTCTCTACATAACAAGATGGATGAGTTGGAGGGACTTGTTCGTGGACAAAGGATTTATCGGGAAACGAGCTTAATGTTTTTTTCTGAGACTTGGCTGAACGATAACATCCCCATACAGAACGTCACTATCGACGGTTTCCAGACCGTCAGAGCGGACAGGGATCGCGTCTCTTCCGGTAAGAGTAAGGGTGGTGGGCTGGCTTTATTAGTTAACAACAGATGGTGTCATCCGAACCATATTACTCTTAAGGAAGAGTTTTGTAGCCCGGACATTGTAGCCCGTTAGCCTGAGACCCTACTATTTACTGAGGGAATTCACGGCGGCCATTGCTGTTATTGTTTACATCCCGCCCTCTGCTGACGCAAACACAGCGTGTGACGTCATCCACTCTGTTATCGCGAGGTTACAGACAGGTTCCTAGTGCTTTCTTTGCCATTTCGGGGGATTTTAACCATGCATCTCTCTCTTCAACGCTGCCCACGTTCAAACAGTTCGTGAAGTGCCCAACCAGGAATAATAAAACTCTGGACTTGTTATATGCTAATGTGAAGGATGCATACAACTCCACTGCACTCCCTCCCCTTGGTAGATCGGATCACAACCTTGTCCACCTCACCCCACTCTACAGGCCTTTGGTCCAACAGCAGCCTGCAACCACCAGGACTATTAGGAGATGGTCCCCGAAACAACAGACT
The DNA here is from genome assembly GCA_023634145.1 of Thymallus thymallus. NCBI lineage: Eukaryota > Metazoa > Chordata > Actinopteri > Salmoniformes > Salmonidae > Thymallus > Thymallus thymallus. Next base: position 7,383,994 of record CM042392.1, on the reverse strand, counting down.
GGGATGTGCTCTGTGAGGCTCATGGGGAGGACATCGATGGACTCACTGACTGCATAACAGACTATATTAATTTTTGTGTAGACAACACTGTACCCACCAGGAAGGTACGCTGTTTCCCAAACAATAAACCCTGGGTCACCAGCGACCTGAAGGCCCTGCTGAATGAGAAGAAGAGGGCCTTCAAGGAGAGGGACAAGGACAAGGACAAATTGAAATGCGTCCAGAGGGAGCTGAAGTTGCGGATTGCTGAGGGGAAGAGAGTGTATAAGGAGAAGATGGAGGACAAGCTGAGGCAGAGCCAGGTGAGAGAGGTGTGGAAGGGTATGAGAAATATCACTGGCTTCAAAAAGTCAAACAGTGGGCAGACGGAGGGGACCCAGGACAGAGCCAATGAGCTGAACCAATTTTTTAACAGGTTTAATACTGGCCCTGTCCACCTCCCCTCCAGCTCCCCAGACCACACACCCTCATGGCTGTCCCAACCCCACATTGCTCACAGCACCTCTGCTGAGACAATCAGTGACCCCACCTCCGCCCCTGCTCCCCCTGGACTGATCCTCAACACCCCCCTTCCCCCCACCTCCCCACCTGGGTTGGCTTTCACCACCAACCAAGTGAAGAGAGAGCTGGAGAGACTACACCAGTGGAAAGCGTAGGGCCCTGATGGCATCAGCCCAAGGGTGCTGAGGGTCTGTGCTGACCAACTGTGTGGAATACTCCAGCGTCTTTTCAACCTTAGCCTGAGCCTAGAAAGGGTCCCTGTGCTGCCTCGTCCCAGTGCCCAAGAAGGCACACCCCACTGTCCTGAATGACTTCAGACCTGTAGCGCTAACATCCCACATCATGAAGACCCTGGAAAGGTTAGTCCTCGCTCACCTCAGACCCCTGGTGTGTTCATCAATGGACCCCCTGCAGTTTGCATACCAGCGCAACATCGGGGTGGATGATGCAATCATCTACCTTCTGCAGAGGGCCTACTCTCACCTGGACAACGCAGATTGCACTGTGAGGGTTATGTTTTTTGACTTCTCCAGTGCCTTCAATACCATTCAGCCCCTGCTACTGGGTGAGAAGATGAGGAGGATGAAAGTGGAAGCACCCTTAGTCTCCTGGGTCACGGACTACCTGACCGGTAGGCCACAATTTGTGCGACTACAGAGCTGTGTGTCAGAACGGGCAGTTAGCTACACAGGGGCCCCCCAGGGAACGGTCCTGTCCCCCTTCCTGTTTAACCTCTACACCTCAGACTTCAGATATAACTCTGAAACATGCCACCTACAGAAGGTCTCGGATGACTCTGCTATTGTAGTGGGCATCAGGGGTGGGCAGGAGGAGGAGTACAGAAGCACAATCAGTGACTTTGTGTTGTGGTGTGAGCAGAACCACCTTCAGCTCAACATCAGCAAAACAAAGGAGATGGTGGTGGACTTCAGGAGAACCAAGGCACAACTGACTGCAGTCCCTATACAGGGGATGGATGTGGAAATGGTTGGGTCATAGAAGTTCCTGGGAGTCCATATGGACAACAGGCTGGAATGGGCCGGTAACACCGGGGCCCTGTACAAAAAGGGCCAGAGCCGACTCTACTTTCTGAGGAGGCTCAGGTCCTTCAACGTGTGCAGTAAACTACTGCATACCTTCTACCAGTCTGTGGTGGCAGTGCCATCTTTTTTGCAGTGGTGTGCTGGGGAGCAAACATCAAAGCCGGTGATGCTTCTCGGGTAAATAAGCTGATCAGGAAGGCTAGCTCTGTTCTGGGGATTAGCCTTGACACGCTAGAGGAGGTGGCGGAGAGACGGATCCTGGCCAAACTGCTGGCCATCATGGACAACGTCACCCACCCTCTGCACGCTATGGTTATGACGCAGAGGAGCACTTTCAGTCACAGACTGATCCCACCACGGTGTGCCAGAGAGCGCTACAGGAGGTCCTTCCTGCCGGCGGCTATTAGACTATGTAATGCCTCAACGGGGTGCCGTGCCGTCGGCAACATAGATCTGGAACTGTTGGGGTGCTAGGACCTAGTTTAACAATTATGCATCCATCCGTGTGTAACTCTGGTCCGTCAGCACTCATCCACTCAGGACCTATTTATTCATACAGGTATGTATATACATACTCATGTACAGTTGTTATATCATATCACATGCAATATTGTAAGTAATTATTGGACTTAACTTACGTAGGCATTCACTCAGGAATGCATATTAGTATCCTGCCAGTTGCACCTTTTCTCATTGCTTTTAGTATATCGAATGTGCAATACGTGCAGTTGTCTGTAATTAAACCCTGCGCACTAAGGACTGTATTTTAAGGGAATTACTACTATTACCCCAAATGATATCATACACACATTTAGCTATTAAAGTATCTCTTCCTGTCATTTACCTGTACAGTTTGTGTAACCATGCAAGTATTCACTTATCTGTAAATATAACTGTATACCTAACTGTACAGCTAATTTAACCATGCAAATTTTTCACTTACCTGTTCATTTACCCAGTCTGTCTATTAAGTAAACTATTATTACCCTCGCTCATATCATACGCATTTTTAGCTACTGAAGTATTTCTCTGACATCGACCTGTATAGTATAGTTAACCATCCAACATCCACCAATGTATAGTGTACATATTCAGACAACCACTCATACTATGCAATGTCTTTTTATAGCTTTTTTTGCACTCCAGATATCTTGTATTTCTATACTTTTTCATACTGCCGCTCTATGTATCATGTACCGTGTATCTGTCTTTTGTGTATTTTCGTTGTGGCATTTTGCACCTGCCCTGTGTTTTGTTGTAGCTGCTTGACAATGAAATTTCCCCCCCGGGGGATCAATAAAGTGCCTATCTATCTATCTATCTATCTATCTATCTATCTATCTATCTATCTATCTATCTATCTATCTATCTATCTATCTATCTATCTATCTATCTATCTATCTATCTATCTATCTATCTATCTATCTATCTATCTATCTATCTATCTATCTATCTATCTATCTATCTATCTATCTGTAAAGTACGGTGGAGGGAGCATCATGGTTTGGGGCTGCTTTGCTGCCTCAGGGCCTGGACAGCTTGCTATCATCGATGGGAAAATGAATTCCTAAATTTATCAAGACATTTTGCAGGAGAATGCAAGGCTATCTGTCCTCCAATTGAAGCTCAACAGAAGTTGGGTGATGCAACAGGACAACGACCCAAAACACAGAAGTAAATCAACAACAGAATGGCTTCAACAGAAGAAAATACCCGTTCTGGAGTGGCCCAGTCAAAGTCCTGACCTCAACCTGAGATGCTGTGACATGACCTCAAGAGAACAGTTCACACAAGACATCCCAAGAATATTGCTGTACTGAAACAGTTTTGTAAAGAGGAATGGTCCAAAATTCCACTTGACCGTTGTGCAGGTCTAATCCACAACTACAGTACATACAATGTTTGGTTGAGATTATTGCTGCCAAAGGAGGGTCAGACAGTTATTAAATACAAGGGTTCACTGTGAATGTTTACATAGTGTGTTCAATAAAGACCTTAAAACGTATAATTGTTTGTGTGTTAATAGTTTAAGCAGACTGTATTTGTCTATTGTTGTGACTTAGATGAAGATCAGATAACATTTAATGACTGTCACGGGAAGGTGCAGAGAGAGACCAAGGCGCAGCGCAGGTATAGTTCGACATTCTTTATTTTACTATGTAATACGTTTTCTTTTCAAATGTAATAAAGAAATACAAATGACGAACTACAAAACGAAACCAAAACACGAATTTACAACGTTACGTTAAAACAACACACGACAGTTTCAAAGTAACCAAAAGCACACTTACTTCACCCGTGACTGCGAAATGCATTAACATGTAACGATAACAACCCACACCCGCGTGAGGGACAGACTCAACATATATTGGATCCCTAATTAGAGACAACGGGTAGCAGCTGCCTCTAATTAGAGATCCACCCAAAACCCACAAAGAAACAGAAAAGAACGACACTGTCAGACTCTGACCATAGCTACATAGAGAAGCCTATTGCTTCTCTATGGCCAGAGCCTGACAGTACCCCCCCCCCCAAGGCGCGGACTCCCGGACGCCTAAACAAAAAACCCAACACACACAAAACACGGGGGGGGGGTAAATGGGAGGGAAAACTAGTCCATCGGGGGCTCCGGCGATGTGGACAGTTTTGTCCCGTGCCCCTTCCTTATCACCGGTCCCGGTGATGTGGACCGGTGGGGCAAAAGGCTCCGGCCATGGAGCGGGGAAAACAACCGGGCCCGGACTGGGCACCGGTGGGGCAAACGGCTCCGGCCATGGAGCGGGGAAAACAACCGGGCCCGGACTGGGCACCGGTGGGGCAACCGGCTCCGGCCATGGAGCGGGGAAAACAACCGGGCCCGGACTGGGCCCCGGTGGGGTAAACGGCTCCTGCCATGGAGCGGGAAAACACCCGGGCCCGGACTGGGCACCGGTGGGGCAAACGGCTCCGGCCATGGAGCGGGGAAAACAACCGGGCCCGGACTGGGCCCCGGTGGGGTAAACGGCTCCTGCCATGGAGCGGGGAAAACAACCGGGCCCGGACTGGGCACCGGTGGGGCAAACGGCTCCGGCCATGGAGCAGGGAAAACCTCCGGGCCTGGACTGGGCACCGGTGGGGCAAACGGCTCCGGCCATGGAGCGGGAAAAACAACCGGGCCCGGACTGGGCACCGGTGGGGTAAACGGCTCCTGCCATGGAGCGGGGAAAACAACCGGGCCCGGACTGGGAACTGGTGGGGCAAACGGCTCCGGCCATGGAGCGGACTGCTCTGGCACTGAGGCGGAGCGGGCGGCTGGACCCGGACTGGGTACCGGTGGAGCGGACTGCTCTGGCTCTGAGGCGGAGCAGGCGGCTGGACCCGGACTGGGTACCGGTGGAGCGGACTGCTCTGGCACTGAGGCGGAGCAGACGGCTGGACCCGGATTGGGTACGGGTGGAGCGGACTGCTCTGGCACTGAGGCGGAGCAGGCGGCTGGACCCGGACTGGGTACCGGTGGAGCGGACTGCTCTGGCACTGAGGCGGAGCAGGCGGCTGGACCCGTAATGGGCACCGGTGAACTGACCTTCGCTGGAGGTTCGGGGGCGCTGACCTTCGCAGGAGGTGGGGGGGCGCTGACCTTCGCAGGAGGTTCGGGGGCGCTGACCTTCGCAGGAGGTTCGGGGGCGCTGACCTTCGCAGGAGGTTCGGGGGCGCTGACCTTCGCAGGAGGTTCGGGGGCGCTGACCTTCGCTGGAGGTGGCGGGGCGCTGACCTTCGCTGGAGGTGGCGGGGCGCTGACCTTCGCTGGAGGTGGCGGGGCGCTGATCTTCGCAGGAGGTTCGGGGGCGCTGACCTTCGCAGGAGGTTCGGGGGAGCTGACCTTCGCAGGAGGTTCGGGGGCGCTGACCTTCGCAGGAGGTTCGGGGGCGCTGACCTTCGCAGGAGGTTCGGGGGCGCTGACCTTCGCAGGAGGTTCGGGGGCGCTGACCTTCGCTGGAGGTGGCGGGGCGCTGACCTTCGCTGGAGGTGGCGGGGCGCTGACCTTCGCTGGAGGTGGCGGGGCGCTGACCTTCGCTGGAGGTGGCGGGGCGCTGACCTTCGCAGGAGGTTCGGGGGCGCTGACCTTCGCAGGAGGTTCGGGGGCGCTGACCTTCGCAGGAGGTTCGGGGGCGCTGACCTTCGCAGGAGGTTCGGGGGCGCTGACCTTCGCTGGAGGTTCGGGGACGCTGACCGTCGCTGGAGGTTCGGGGGCGCTGACCGTCGCTGGAGGTTCGGGGGCGCTGACCGTCGCTGGAGGTTCGGGGGCGCTGACCGTCGCTGGAGGTTCGGGGGCGCTGACCGTCGCTGGAGGTTCGGGGGCGCTGACCTTCGCTGGAGGTTCAGGGGCGCTGACCTTCACAGGAGGTTTACAGGCGCTGACCTTCACAGGAGGTTTACAGGCGCTGACCTTCGCAGGAGGTTCGGGGGCGCTGACCTTCGCTGGAGGTGGCGGGGCGCTGACCTTCGCTGGAGGTGGCGGGGCGCTGACCTTCGCTGGAGGTGGCGGGGCGCTGACCTTCGCTGGAGGTGGCGGGGCGCTGACCTTCGCAGGAGGTTCGGGGGCGCTGACCTTCGCAGGAGGTTCGGGGGCGCTGACCTTCGCAGGAGGTTCGGGGGCGCTGACCTTCGCAGGAGGTTCGGGGGCGCTGACCTTCTCAGGAGGTTCGGGGGCGCTGACCTTCGCTGGAGGTTCGGGGACGCTGACCGTCGCTGCAGGTTCGGGGGCGCTGACCGTCGCTGGAGGTTCGGGGGCGCTGACCGTCGCTGGAGGTTCGGGGGCGCTGACCGTCGCTGGAGGTTCGGGGGCGCTGACCGTCGCTGGAGGTTCGGGGGTGCTGACCGTCGCTGGAGGTTCGGGGGCGCTGACCTTCGCTGGAGGTTCAGGGGCGCTGACCTTCGCAGGAGGTTCAGAGGCGCTGACCTTCGCAGGAGGTTTAGAGGCGCTGACCTTCGCAGGAGGTTTACAGGCGCTGACCTTCGCAGGAGGTTTAGAGGCGCTGACCTTCGCAGGAGGTTTAGAGGCGCTGACCTTCGCAGGAGGTTTAGAGGCGCTGACCATCGCAGGAGGCTTAGAGGCGCTGACCATCGCAGGAGGTTTAGAGGCGCTGACCTTCGCAGGAGGTTTAGAGGCGCTGACCTTCGCAGGAGGTTTAGAGGCGCTGACCTTCGCTGGAGGTTTAGAGGCGCTGACCCTCCCTGGAGGCTCAGGGTGGCTGACCCTCGCTGGAGGCTCAGTGTTGCTGGCCCTCGCTGGAGGCTCAGGGTTGCTGGCCCTCGCTGGAGGCTCAGGGTTGCTGGCCCTCGCTGGAGGCTCAGGGTTGCTGGCCCTCGCTGAAGGCTCAGGGTTGCTGGCCCTCGCTGGAGGCTCAGGGTTGCTGGCCTTCGCAGGAGGCTCAGGGTTGCTGGCCTTCGCAGGAGGTTTAGGGGCGCCCGGTACGGCCCGCGCCTGCTCCGCGCACCAGCTCTATGGTGATTGTCTCTAGCCCGGTGCGACCCGTACCAGCTCAACGCACCAACCCAACGGTGCGTTTCCCCAGCCCGGTGCGACCCGTGCCATCTCAACGCACCAACCCAATGGTGCGTGTCCCCAGTCCAGTACGCCCCGTGCCTACTCCTCGCACGGAGCCTACAGCGACGTTCAGCCCCGCTGTGGAGCAGGAGCTCCATAGCGTGTCGGTGCCATGTCTGGGGCCGACAGCCAGCCCAACCACAGGGCTGGAAACCATCTCTGCGTCGGTGCCCAGGGTGGGCACGACGTTCAGTCCCGCTACAGCGCCGGAGCGGTCCGCTCCACCGGTGCCCAGTCCGGGGCCGGTCGCCTGCGTCGCTCCAGTGCCGGAGCAGTCCGCTCCACCGGTGCCCACTCCAGTGCCGGTCGTCTGCTTCGCTCCAGTGCCGGAGCAGTCCGCTCCACCGGTGCCCAGTCCGGGGCCGGTCGTCTGCTTCGCTCCAGTGCCGGAGCAGTCCGCTCCACCGGTGCCCAGTCCGGGACCGGTCGTCTGCTTTGCTCCAGTGCCGGAGCAGTCCGCTCCACTGGGGTCCGAGCCAGGGGAAAACATCAGCCCCTCTCCAGGGTCGAGGGCTCCCACACCAGGGTCCAGACAGGACTTGGTGAATGGCGGGAGTACTGAGGGGGGAACCATCGCGCCGGGGTCCGGACCGGACCGGGCGTGCAACGGAGAGGTAGGAGGGAAGCTACTCTCAAAGCCTGCGCCACGCCCGGAGCCGGAACCTGAGCCCCCACCAGCAACCACCTCAGTACCCCGCCATGTCCCCCCTAGTTTTTGTGTATTTTTTTTTCAGGAGAGGGGGGGATATTTGTGCGATCGGTCCGCACCTTAGGGGGGGGGGTACTGTGAGGGCTTGGTTGTGGTAAGGCCTCTTACTCCCACCTAGGGGAGGAGAGAGGCATACAACCAAGTCCTCACACCCTAACTAGGGAGATTATGATCCCCAATCAGAGACAGCTGTCTAGCGTTGTCTCTGATTGGGGATAGTATTTAGGATCCACACAAATCCACCTGTGTGTGGATCATTGTCCCTGTTGAACTGCACTGCCAGCAGTCAACAGCACGTAAGTCACTGTGTTTTGTTTGGTTTTCATGTTTAGTTTTCTCAGTCATCTCCTTTTGTTATTTTTGTGCTTCGTGATTACATCTCCAAAATAAAAGAGGAATGACACTCCATCAGCACTCCGTCTACCGTCCCTTATATCCAAACCGTGACATTGACTGAAGAATGTAGTCCTTGGCAATGTTGCTGAAGTTTGGAACATACAGTATTATCACATCATAGACCTCATATCATATCTATTTTTGATACCTTTTCTGTCCAAGTTCATGGACAGTAAACCAATGCACAATATAAACGAATGTGTATCACAAAGGTTGAAATGTATTTACAGTGCAGTGATTGGTTTGTAATAGTGTTGCTGCTCCACTATCATGGCCTCATTCCGGGATCCATTACTAGAACATTCAACAGTATCTGATAGACCTTGAGGCATTTACGTTATTAGTCTATTGACACCATTCCTATCTCTTTCTCCCCCCCTCTATACAGTGGGGAGTACAAGTATTTGATACACTGCCGATTTTGCAGGTTTTCCTACTTACAAAGCATGTAGAGGTCTGTAATTTTTATCATAGGTACACTTCAACTGTGAGAGACGGAATCTAAAACAAAAATCCAGAAAATCACATTGTATGATTTTTAAATAATTAATTAGCTTTTTATTGCATGACATAAGTATTTGATCACCTACCAACCAGTAAGAATTCCGGCTCTCACAGACCTGTTAGTTTTTCTTTAAGAAGCCCTCCTGTTCTCCACTCATTACCTGTATTAACTGCACCTGTTTGAACTCGTTACCTGTATAAAAGACACCTGTCCACACACGCAATCAAACAGACTCCAACCTCTCCACAATGGCCAAGACCAGAGAGCTGTGTAAGGACATCAGGGATAAAATTGTAGACCTGCACAAGGCTGGGATGGCTACAGGACAATAGGCAAGGAGCTTGGTGAGAAGGCAACAACTGTTGGCGCAATTATTAGAAAATGGAAGATGTTCAATCTCCCTCGGTCTGGGGCACCATTCAAGATCTCACCTCGTGGGGCAACAATGATCATGAGGAAGGTGAGGGATCAGCCCAGAACTACACGGCAGGACCTGGTCAATGACATGAAGAGAGCTGGAACCACAGTCTCAAAGAAAACCATTAGTAACACACTACGCCGTCATGGATTAAAATCCTGCAGCGCACGCAAGGTCCCCCTGCTCAAGCCAGTGCATGTCCAGGCCAGTCTGAAGTTTGCCAATGACCATCTGGATGATCCAGAGGAGGAATGGGAGAAGGTCATGTGGTCTGATGAGACAAAAATAGAGCTTTTTGGTCTAAACTCCACTCGCAGTGTTTGGAGGAAGAAGAAGGATGAGTACAACCCCAAGAACACCATCCCAACCGTGAAGCATGGAGGTGGAAACATCATTCTTTGGGGATGCTTTTCTGCAAAGGGGACAGGACGACTGCACCGTATTGAGGGGAGGATGGATGGGGCCATGTATAGCGAGATCTTGGCCAACAACCTTCTTCCCTCAGTAAGAGCATTGAAGATGGGTCGTGGCTGGGTCTTTCAGCATGACAACGACCCGAAACACACAGCCAGGGCAACTAAGGAGTGGCTCCGTAAGAAGCATCTCAAGGTCCTGGAGTGGCCTAGCCAGTCTCCAGACCTGAACCCAATAGAAAATCTTTGGAGGGAGCTGAAAGTCCGTATTGCCCAGCGACAGCCCCATGCACTAAAATGCAAATTAATTATTAAAAAATCATCCAATGTGATTTTCTGGATTTTTGGATTCCGTCTCTCACAGTTGAAGTGTACCTATGATAAAAATTACAGACCTCTACATGCTTTGTAAGTAGGTAAACCTGCAAAATCGTCAGTGTATCAAATACTTGTTCTCCCCACTGTATATACGTATATACTGTATACAGTGGGGGTTACAGACAATTACAGACTCAAGTCATCTTGGGAATGATGCTATGTGTTTTGCACACCTGTATTTGGGGAGTTTCTCCCTTTCTTCTCTGCAGATCCTCTTAAGCACTGTCAGGTTGGATGGGGTACATTAGTATGTGTCACAATTCAGTTTGCAAACAATGTAAAAAAAAAATCTATAAATCATTGAGTTAATAAAGCCGCATACAAACATGGTCTCTTTTTTGTTTTCTTGAGTTAGGCAGCTCCAAAATGCAGGTGTTTCAGCCTAGCTCAGTGCTTTGTGTGGTGGTGGGGCAGCCAGCGGAAAATAGCGTAGGTGTTGGTAATGTTCTCTAGTTGCGCCATGATTAGCTCAGTGTTCTGTCACTCGTGGGGACAGTACGTCACCGTCAACTGTCGCCTACTGTTCTGACTTAGTGGTGCACATGTAGCCTACAACCTGTTTTAGAGAAATGTAAACATTGAACATTGTCTGCTTATATGCCCCCTTTATTTATCCTACGGTTCTGACTTGGTGTACAGGGAGAACACTTTAAGAACGGCCCATGTTCTGAATTCTGTCACTGTATTGTTTAGTGTTGTGTTGTGGCTTTGCTGGCATGCTTCCCACTTTATTTTATTTTTCCCATTAAGATAAACATGCTAAAATTGCCACTGGCTGTAACGTAACAAAATGTGGAAAAAGTGAAGGTGTCTGAATACTTTCCGAATGCACTGTATATATATACAGTACCAGTAAAAATGTTGGACACACCTACTCATTCAAGGGTTTTCCTTTATTTTAATTATTTTCTACATTGTAAAATAATATTGAAGACATCAAAACTATGACATAACACATGTAGTAACCAAAAACGTGTTAGTTGGTGACAGTGTTAAAGACCACCTAAAGCGAAAGTCTGATTCAAGACCACGACCAGAGGGGGACGAGAGGTGTGAGACCGAGTCAAGACCAGAAAAATGTATATGGATTTTTTAGACATTCAGAATGGTGAAACAAATACATGCTGAGGGCAAATAGAGCCACTCTGCAAGTTGTTACTAACCCAAACACAGTGGGGAAAAATGAGGGCCTTCTATACTTTCAGAGAAGGGTGAGGAACGGGAGGAAGCATCCATGTGATGTGACATTGTACAAACAATAACCCACACACAGGTGGGAAAGCAAGAACCTTAAATAGGATTCCAAATTAGAGACAACGCAGGGCAGCTGCTTCTAAATGGGGACCAACAAAACATAAAAATATACAAAACATAAAAATATATTTGCCAGAGCCCTCTCCTCTGTCAAGCCCTGACCTCAGCCACCAGACAAACATAGAGATGCCTGGCGGCATACCCACATGACAATGATATTATTATTTTCAATGATATTCTGATTTAATTTCTTCAGTTTTTGTTGGAAATGAAAGTGAAACTGAAGAGAAAAAAATATCCAATGAGGACTTTTCTTTGGTCATCACTGGGGAGATAAATATGCCTAGCTAAGTCTCTAATAAATCCTTTTTGTTGTGAAAAACTCACTCTGATTGGCCTGGCCTGGCTCCCCTGTGGGTGGGCTTGGCTCCGCAGTGGGTGGGCCTGGCTCCCAAGTGGGTGGCCCTATGCCCTCCCAGGCCCACCAATAGCAGCACCCCTGCCCAGTCATGTGAAATCCATAGATTAGGGCCTAATGACTTTATTTCAATTGACTGATCCCCTTATATGAACTGTAACACAATTACATCTTTCAATTGTTGCATGTTGCATTTATATTTTTGTTCAGTATAATTTGTTAGCTGAACGTTAAAAAGATGTTTGCGATGGTACCTACTGGCTTATTATGTCAGAGTGAAATGGCTGCTTATCTTTTAACATCATGCTGTGTGTGATTGCTGTCTTTCTATCGGTCCTATGTATTTTACATAAAGTGCACTCCTACATGGAGTGCGCTGGTATTACGGTTGCTGTCCTTTCAGCCTCACAAGCCTATCACACATCCTTTGATGTGTCAATGTTGTCCCTTTTGGTGATAGTGATTGCGTTAGGCTACCGTAGGTTGTGTAAGCAAATACTGTTGCGTGTAGCATTATCAGTGGGTGCTGTCTCTGTGTGTGTCAGACTGAAGCTTGGCTCAGCCTCATGTTTCTACAGCATGCTGTGGGGATGTTTTTTAGCGGCAGGGACTGGGAGACTAGTCAGGATCAAGGGAAAGATTAAACGGAGCAAAGTACAGAGAGATGCTAGATGAAAACCTACTCCAGAGCATTCAAGACCTCGGACTGGGGCGAAGGTTCCCCTTCCAACAGACAACGACCCTAAGCACACAGCCAAGACAACGCAGGAGTGACTTTGGGACAATTCTCTGTCCTTGAGTGGCCCAGCCAGAGCCCGGACTTGAACCTGATCGAACATCTCTGGAGAGACCTGGAAATAGCAGTGCAGCGAAGCTCCCCATCCAACCTGACAGAGCTTGAGAGGATCTGCAGAGATGAATGGCAGAAACTTCCCAAATATAGATATGCCGAGCTTGAAGCGTACTTAGTAAAGGGTCTGAATACTTATGTAAATGTGATATTTCAGGTATACATTTTTTATACATTTGCAAAAAAAAAAGTTTAACTTTCTCATTATGGAGATGATGAGGATTATTATTTTTTAAATACATTTTAGAATAAGGCTGTAACGTAACAAAATGTGGAAAAAGTCAAGGGGTCTGAATACTTTCCGAATACACTGTATCGAACTCCCGAGTGGCGCAGCGGTCTAAGGCACTGCATCTCAGTGCTAGAGGCGTTACTGCAGACCTTGGTTCGGTCCCGGGCGTTATCTCAACCTGCTGTCATTGGGAGTCCCATAGGGCGGCGCACAATTGGCTCAGCGTTGTCCAGGTTAGGGGAGGCCGTCATTGTAAATAAAAATGTGTTCTTAACTGACTTTCCTAATTAAATAAATATAACAAAAAATCTTACACTGAGATAAGCCTGAGACACTCAATATGTGGTCTCGAGACCGGACTCCTCGATCTCGAGTACTACAACACTGGTTGGTGGTGTATTGATCGTGTCTGCTCTCCTTTCCTTTCTCTCCAGGCTGTTGATCCTGTGTCCTGTAAGCTGCTGTTCGTAGTCCTCATCCAGGAGGATCCAGGGGCTTCACAACCAGGGCTTCTGCTTAGACCTGGAAATCAATGTCCCGGGTTTGGGTTTGCATTCAAGCCTCCTTTCAGCTGCAACAAGGCCACCCGGGACATCATGATATCAAACACTCCTCACACGCACGTTGTCGAAAGTCACCTTGCACAGCCGTGCCGCTGCCTGGCTACTGCGAGCAGCACGTCTATTCACGTCACACTCCTCCTGTGGCCATCTAGTGTGTGTGTGTGTGTGTGTGTGTGTGTACCACAGGTCTCCCAAAATAACTCTGAACAGAGAGTCACTGTATGGAAAAAGCACTCCAGGAGCCACACACCTGTGACTCATCGGCGGTGGACATCAAGGGTTACTTAAAGCAAAGTGACACACCGTCAGTTAAGTTTTGATCTTCCTCTGTCCAGTGTCTGTGTTATTTTGCCCTTAATCTTGTCTTTTTATTGGCCAGTCTGCCTAGAAGGCCACCATCCGGGAGTCGCCTCTTCACTGTTGACGTTGAGACTGGTGTTTTGCGGGTACTATTTAATGGAGCTGCTAGTTAAGGACTTGTGAGGCGTCTGTTTCTCAAACTTGTCCTCTTGCTCAGGGGGGCCTCCCACTCCTCTTTCTATTCTGGTTAGAGCCAGTTTGCGCTGTTCTGTGAAGGGAGTAGTACACAGAGTTGTACTAGATCTACATTTTTCTTGGCAATTTCTCGCATGGAATAGCCTTCATTTCTCAGAACAAGAATAGACTGACGAGTTTCAGAAGAAAGTTATTTGTTTCTGGCCATTTTGAGCCTGTAATCGGACCCACAAATGCTGATGCTCCAGATACTCAACTAGTCTAATAAGCACAACAGTTTTCAACTCTCTAACTGTTTTAAAGTCAGCATTAGTCTCATTGTCAAATACCTGAGCGGTTTCCTTCCTTTCCGGCAACTGAGTGAGAAAGGACGCCTGTATCTTTGTAGTGACTGGGTGTATTGATACAGCATCCAAAGTGTAACTGATAACTTCACCATGCTCAAAGGGATATTTAATTTCAGCTACCAATATGTTCCCTTCTTGGCTGGGGATTGGAAAACATCCCTGGTGTTTGTGGTTGAATCTGTTTGAAATTCACTGCTTGACCGAGGGACCTTACAGATAATTGTATGTGTGTAAAGAAAAAATAAATATATAATTCCACTTTAACATTATTGGGTATTGTTTGTAGGCAAGTGAATAAAGCATTTCAGTTTAATCCATTTTAAATTCAGGCTGAAACATAACAAAATGTGGAAAAAGTCAAAGGCTGTGAATACTTTCTGAAGGCACTGTAAGTAAGAAAAAGGTATGTGCACCAGTACTTAGATTATATAGGATGAGCTATGTCTAGAATGAATAAAGGAATTTCTCAAGAGATCAAATTACATTTCAACAGAATAACGTTGCAGGAATGCTAATCTTATCTGTATCTAATTACATTAACAATTTCAGAACAATAAACATTATGTAAACATTTTAATTTGACAAGGGTTCAATGACTTTGTACTTAGAGCAGCAGTCTCTAAACTGCAGGGCAGGGCAGGGTACCGGGCACAGGCCGGCTAGTGATGGCTCTTTAACCTTTTCACACTTACCAACAAACGGGTGTGATCATTCTAGAGGGGTCCCTGGAGCATACGATCTAACTGGATTGATTAGAAAACGTATTTAGAATGTCCAGTTTCGATTGACACAACAATCAGAATTTGAACTGGCCACAGTTTTTTCACAGAAACATTTTGCACAAACACAGTCCTTACAAAGTCCGTACAAAGTTATGTCCAGAAAGTGAGCAGTTTCGTTTTATTCAGACATTCACAGAAGTAGCTACAGCATAACACAATCATCCAAACCGTAATAATTAAGGCTACATTTGTCCTAGCGCTAATTGAGGAAAGATTGACATAACACAAGCGGTCATGAATTAGCTAATAGCATATATGAATTAGCTAATATGAATTAGCTAATATCAATTACTATTTATAATTAATCACATCATGGGTGAGCTCACCATTGACCGAAAAAATTGAGTAAAACACTTTCTAGAAATCAGAAGTAATCCGATGATGGGTAGTTTGTGCACACTGCTGTGTTTATTTTTCACATCAACCGAAGATAATAAGAGGAGACAAGATGAGTTTGGTCTGTTTGCAGTATGCATGTTGAAGGGGGTGTGTCGTCTACGATCATTCACTTCCCTTAATTCTCTTCTGGAAATGAACCCGAAATTCCTTCACCTCATTATAACATCTTTGTTATAATGTCAACAAACATGGCGCCACACATAGCTGGCAAATTTGTATTTATTTAACCATTATTTAAAAAGAGGCAAGTCCGTTAAGAACAAATTCTTATTTACAATGATGGCCTACCTACAGGGTCAGCCCATGGAGCAAATTAGGGTTAATTCAACAGGTTTTTTCACCTTGTCGGCTGTTCACTGTGTCCCAACGCTCTAACTGCTAGAATACCTGCCACCCAAATTTCCTTAGCATTAGTTTATTATAATCAGTACAGTTACACACATCATAGGTGTCCAATACAATCTATGCAATAATCGGAATGCATTATTTGTCACCAGTACTTGAAAACATGTAAATAAAACCGTAAATACATTATGCTCCATTCTTACATACATGCATACATAAATGCATACATACATAAATGCATACATACATACATACATAAATGCATGCATACATACAGTGGGGAGAACAAGTATTTGATACACTGCCGATTTTGCAGGTTTTCCCACTTACAAAGCATGTAGAAGTCTGTAATTTTTATCATAGGTACTCTTCAACTGTGAGTGACGGAATCTAAAACAAAAATCCAGAAAATCACATTGTATGATTTTTAAGTAATTAATTTGCATTTTATTGCATGACATAAGTATTTGATACATCAGAAAAGCAGAACTTAATATTTGGTATAGAAACCTTTGTTTGCAATTACAGAGATCATATGTTTCCTGTAGTTCTTGACCAGGTTTGCACACACTGCAGCAGGGATTTTGGCCCACTCCTCCATACAGACCTTCTCCAGATCCTTCAGGTTTCGGGGCTGTCGCTGGGCAATACGGACTTTCAGCTCCCTCCAAAGATTTTCTATTGGGTTCAGGTCTGGAGACTGGCTAGGCCACTCCAGGACCTTGAGATGCTTCTTACGGAGCCACTCCTTAGTTGCCCTGGCTGTGTGTTTCGGGTCGTTGTCATGCTGGAAGACCCAGCCACGACCCATCTTCAATGCTCTTACTGAGGGAAGGAGGTTGTTGGCCAAGATCTCGCTATACATGGCCCCATCCATCCTCCCCTCAATACGGTGCAGTCGTCCTGTCCCCTTTGCAGAAAAGCATCCCCAAAGAATGATGTTTCCACCTCCATGCTTCACGGTTGGGATGGTGTTCTTGGGGTTGTACTCATCCTTCTTCTTCCTCCAAACACTGCGAGTGGAGTTTAGACCAAAAAGCTCTATTTTTGTCTCATCAGACCACATGACCTTCTCCCATTCCTCCTCTGGATCATCCAGATGGTCATTGGCAAACTTCAGACGGGCCTGGACATGCACTGGCTTGAGCAGGGGGACCTTGCGTGCGCTGCAGGATTTTAATCCATGACGGCGTAGTGTGTTACTAATGGTTTTCTTTGAGCTCTCTTCAGGTATTGACCAGGTCCTGCCGTGTAGTTCTGGGCTGATCCCTCACCTTCCTCATGATCATTGATGCCCCACGAGGTTGGATCTTGCATGGTGCCCCAGACCGAGGGAGATTGACCGTCATCTTGAACTTCTTCCATTTTCTAATAATTGAGCCAACAGTTGTTGCCTTCTCACCAAGCTGCTTGCCTATTGTCCTGTAGCCCATCCCAGCCTTGTGCAGGTCTACAATTTTATCCCGGATGTCCTTACACAGCTCTCTGGTCTTGGCCATTGTGGAGAGGTTGGAGTCTGTTTGATTGAGTGTGTGAACAGGTGTCTTTTATACAGGTAACGAGTTCAAACAGGTGCAGTTAATACAGGTAATGAGTGGAGAACAGGAGGGCTTCTTAAAGAAAAACTAACAGGTCTGTGAGAGCCGGAATTCTTACTGGTTGGTAGGTGATCAAATACTTATGTCATGCAATAAAATGCTAATTAATTATTTAAAAATCATACAATGTGATTTTCTGGATTTTTGTTTTAGATTCCGTCTCTCACAGTTGAAGTGTACCTATGATAAAAATGACAGACCTCTACATGCTTTGTAAGTAGGAAAACCTGCAAAATCGGCAGTGTATCAAATACTTGTTCTCCCCACTGTACATGCATGCATGCATACACGCATGCATACACGCATGCATACACACATACATACATGCATACATACATGCATACATAAATGCATACATACATACATACATACATACATACATACATACATACATACATACATACATACATACATACATACATACATACATACATACATACATACATACATAAATGCATACATACATGCATACATAAATGCATACATACATGCATACATAAATGCATAAATACATAAATGCATAAATACATACATACATGCATACATAAATGCATACATACATGCATACATAAATGCATACATACATACATACACACACATACATAAATGCATACACACATACATACATAAATGCATACACACATACATACATAAATGCATACACACATACATACATAAATGCATACACACATCCATAAATGCATACACACATCCATAAATGCATACACACATACATACATACATACATACATACATACATACATACATACATACATACATACATACATACATACATACATACATACATACATACATACATACATACATACATACATACATACATACATACATACATACATAAATGCATACACACATACATAAATGCATACACACATACATACATACATACATACATACATACATACATACATACATACATACATACATACATACATACATACATACATACATACATACATACATACATACATACATACATACATACACAGTATGATACAGTAGAAACGACAACACGATATACAGAAAATAAGCCACTTACTTTTATAGGAAAGTGCCCATGTCCAAAGTTATTATTTGTGAGGAAATAATGCGAGCGACAGCCAGAAAATGAGCCAGATCGTGGATATACAGAAAATAAGGCACTTACTTTGATAGGAACATGGAAGACTGCTCAAATATCTGCATACTTGATGTGCAGAAGAAATGGGGAAGTGCTCTCCTCGAAGAGGGAAGTTTTGTCCGGCTCAGTAAAGCCTCAAACATAAAAATTCCACAACGCTGATATGGACTACTTCTATGTGAATTGATGAGGAGGCAGAACATACCTCAATTCAAACTGTTAGAAAATACAACTTGTTATAAAATAATACAAAATGGACAAGTTGAAATAGCCTATAGATAATTAGCAGGCAGCGCGTGTTAACTGTCCTGTTGCGTAACAATCAGTGAGTGCATTTTGACATCACGTGCATAAAACAACTCACACTGGGGCGACGTATGAAAAGGTTAACAGTCTGATGGCCTGGAGATAGAAGCTGTTTTTCAGTCTCTCGGTCGCAGCTTTGATGCACCTGTACTATCTCTGCCTGCTAGATGATAGCAGAGTGAACAGGCCGTGACTTGGGTGGCTGTCCTTCATGATCTTTTTGGTCTTCCTGTGACACCAGTGCTGTAGATGTCCTGGAGAGCAGGCAGTGTGCCCCCGGTGATGCATTGGGCTGACCACTTTTGGCTGCAGAGCCCTGCGGTTGCAGGTGGTGCAGTTGCCATACCAGGTGGTGATGCAACCCAACAGAATGCTCTTGATCGGGCTTCTGTAGAAGTTTGAGAGTGTCTTAGGTGTCATGCCAAATTTCCTCAGCCTCCTGAAGTTGAAGAGGCGCTGTTCACCACGGTGTCGGTGTGGAGGGACCATTTCAGATTCTCAGTGTGGAACTTGAAGCTTTTGACCCTCTCCACTTCGGCCTCATCGATGTGGATGGGACGTGCTCTTCTTGCTGTCTCCTGTAGTCCACGATCAGCTCCTTCATTTTGTTGATGTTGACGTAAAGGTTATTTTCCTGACACCACTCCACCAGGGTTCTCACGTTCTCCCTGTAGGCTGTCTCGTCGTCACATGGGGTCATTTTTTTCCAGTCAATTTACTAGCTTAAATGTGGTTATAGCTTTACATCCATATCAGGCCTGCTTGAGCTGTTGGACTAATAAAACATCTACATTAGCTGTCAGGGGATTAACCATACCAAATGCCTTCTAACCTTCTAAGATTTATTGAATTACATGTACATGACCGTTAGACCATAACACACCACACATAAAGGATTAGGAAACTCACTCAACTCCCAAGACTAGTCCTTCATAATTAAAAAAAGAGCATATCTTCTATATACATGAGTAATACACCTTCTGAGGAAGATGATTCAATCCAACCTGTGCACATGGACTGCCAACACACTTATCTAACACGCTTGTTTATTTATTGTACCAGCTGGCTGTAGCAGATAGATGTTCAGGATATGGATTCATACAGTAGTACACTAATGTAGATGAAGAACCAAGGGTAAGTCGTTATCATGAGAAGAAATACAGACCTTCAGTCAATTGCTGCAAAAGAGAGGCAGCATTCAAGAAAGACGTGAAAGAACACTGTCTGTCCCCATGGTTTATTGATGTCTAAAGCTGTTGTGTTCTGCTGCACTACCCACTAGAGACATAGAGACATACATGCATTATAACATACCTATTACATACAGCATGGAAGTATCTACTTAGATGATGTAGTGATATGTAGAAGAGTATGCATATGCTGACAATGTATGCTGCAATGGAGTGCTAAGCTTGCAGAGTAAACTCACCCTTAATTATACCAGTTGTGTCCTCATGTTACTGAATCTACTACACAACACAAGCTTTTGCCTCAAATATCAGATGTGTTGTGATCGCAAAACAAAGTAACAGCTTCTATTTATGTGATAGGATCAAATGCCTGCAGCAATGTCACTCCCTCCCTCCGCTTGCACATCCACATCTCATCCATCACTACCATGGATGAAACACCTCTACTCCTCTCCACCTGCATATATGTGATAATATAAACCAACCGCTCTCTGAAAAGGTTGTTTTTTATTCACGTCAGATGGAAGTGGGGAAGAGAGAAATGTTGTCTGAGCAGTCAGCGCTGGAGGAAGGGCGGGGGATGGGGGGCTGCAATTATCTGCTTCAGTGCCTTAGCCTTTTTGTAGACCGAGAGAGAATTGAAGCAGCACTTCTGAAAAATCTTTTAAAAAATGAATTAGATCTGCTTTGCATTTAAAGTGCATCATGCACTTCAGCTGGTTTTGGAGAACTATGTGCCATAACCTTGCCTGGCAGATGTCCAATCTATGGATGTTCTGGTTAAAGAGGCTCCCTCTCCTATGTTTGTCCCACTTCCTTATTCTCCATGAGTGGACTGGTCAGGAAGTGACCTTGCTTACTGTATGTGAGGGCTCCTGCCAAAACCTTGCCTCATCTCATGATCTGATATGATCTCCTAGGTCTGCCATATTCAATCCAGTCAGATCAGTGGAGGGATGTGGGATGAAGGATGATGTCACACCCTGACCTGTTTCACCTGTCTTTGTGATTGTCTCCACCCCTCTCCAGGTGTCGCCCGTCTTCCCCATTATCCCCAGTGTATTTATACCTGTGTTCTCGGTTTGGTTTTTGCCAGTTAGTTTTGTTTCCTCAAGCCTACCAGCGTTTTTCGCCTTGCTCCTGTCTTTCTCAAGTTCCTGTTTTCTAGTTTTCCCAGTTTTGACCATTCTGCCTGCTCTGGCCCCAAGCCTGCCTGCCGTTCTGTACCTTGTCACACCACCCTGGATTACTGACAACTTCCTGCCCTTGACCTGTCGTTTGCCTGCCCCCTGTTTTTGTAATAAACTTTTGTTACTTTGGCACTGTCTGCATCTGGGTCTTCTCCTGAAACGTGATAGCACAAACTGGCCATGACTGACCCAGTAGACTCGGACCAGCTCAGCAACCATTGGGTGGCACGAGGTGTTGCTTCGTGTTCTCATGGAAGGGTTCCAGACCTTGGCCGAACGCCATGACCGAGCATTCAACATATTGCTGGAGCAATTCTGCGGGTTGTCTGGTAGGCAGCCTACACGGCGGTAACCTCCCAGCCCCTTAGTAACCCGGCTGTTAGCAGCGCGGCCTCCCCGGCCAACCCGGTTTCCCGAGAACCCCGCTTACCTACCTCGAAACGCTTCGCTGGAGAGTAGGGAACCAGTCTGGCATTTCTCGCTCAGTGTTCGCTCATCATCGATGCAGCTCTCCTCCTTCCCCTCGGACCGCTCTAAGATAGCGTACCTTATCACGCTGATGTCCGGGAGGGCTCTCGCCTGGGCTACGGCAGTGTGGGAACAACAGTCGGCCATATGCTTCAGTCTAGAGGAGTTAAAGAAGGAGGTAAAGAAGGTTTTCGATGCTCCATTGTCCGGAAGAGAGGAAGTCACTCCAGCTTCGGCAAGAATCCCGCAGTGTGGCAGACAATGCTGTGGATTTCCGCACGTTGGCAGCTGAGTGTGTCTGGAACCCGGAAGCGCTGTTCGACACGTTCCTGCACAGAGTATCGGAGGAAGTAATGGGCGAGCTGGCAGACCGGGAACTACCAATCTCGACTCTCTCATCGCCTTGACAACTCAGATCAATGGGCGACTACGGGAACGAAGGAAGGAGAGGAGGTCCGATTCCACTCGCCCGCCCAAGGATTCCACCTCACCTTCAAGGGATCCCGGAAGTCCCCGACGGCTCCGTTGCAGAGATACTCTGAGGCTAAGGTTACCCGAGTTCCCCCGAGAGTCTCCGAAGTCTGCCGATTCAACTCTTCCCGAGCTGATGCAACTAGGCAGAGCTTGGCTGTCTCCAGACGAAACAGGAATACAGGCTTCACATGAAGAGTTGTCTGTATTGTGTCCTTCTGTCCACTAAAAGACCAGCTCACCGGTAGGAGCGAGTACTCTGGTGGGCCATACGGAGAACATTTCCTCTCCCCTTACTAGCATCTCTTTTCATGCTATCTTGGTGTGGGGGAACCAGTCGAAATCTCTCCGGCTACTCGTCGACTCTGGGCCCGATGAGAGCTTTATGGATGCTACCCTGGCGTCCGAGCTGGGCCTCCCCACTCAGCCCATCTCCATTCCCATGGACATTAGAGCACTGGACGAGTGTCAGGGAGCCACAGCGAGACAATCCAATTCCTGCTTATTAAGTCTCATCAGGTTCCGGTGGTATTGGGATTCTCTTGGCTCCAGTTAAATAAAAAATTAATAAAATAAAGCGACAACCCCGTCATTATGGGATGGAGCCCGTTCTGCCACGCTCATTGCCTGAAGTCAGCGCAGCCTGCCCCGGGATGTCTTCCTGGTGGCTCGGAAATTGCCCCCAATCTCTCCGCCATTCCCGCGGAGTAACAGGACCTCCGGGAGGTGTTCAATAAGGTCCGGGCAACTTTGCTTTTATCGCCTCTTTATACGGGGTTACAGCACCCTGGCTTCTCCCTTGTATGCACTTCTCCAAAGGTTTAGTTCACATGGTCCCCAGCTGCTGACCGGGAGTTCTGGGACCTCAAACACTGTTTCACCACAGCTCCAAACTTGGTTCATCCTGACCCGTCCCACCAGTTTGGATGTCGGAGTATGGCCGGTCCTGTCCCAGCGTTCGGCCCTGGACCTCAATTTACATCCCTGCACCTTCTTCTCCCATCGCCTTATGATATGGGGAATCGTGAGCTTCTTGCGGTGAAGATGGTGTTGGAGGAGTAGAGGAACTGGCTGGAGTGGGCGGAAACATCCGTTCATTGTTTGGACAGACCACAAGAACCTGGAATATCTCCGCACCACCAAGGCAAGCTAGGTGGGCCCTGCTTTTCACCCAGTTCAACATGTCCCTATCATACCAACCGGGAAGCAAGAATGTCAAGCCGGATGCTCTGTCATGCCACTATAGTCCCACGGCTACACCCCCGGAACACATGCAACCATTTCTCCCACCTCAACTGTGAAGAGGCGACTCCGGGATGCTGGCCTTCTAGGCAGAGCTGCAAAGAAAAAGCCATATCTTCTTCTGTCCCGTGTCTGTGATCTTTTGCCAATCTTAATCTTTTATTTTTATTGGCCAGTCTGAGATATGGCTTTTCTTTGCAACTCTTTTTTTTTTTTTTTTTTTTTCACCTTTATTTAACCAGGTAGGTCAGTTGAGAACAAGTTCTCATTTGCAACTGCGACCTGGCCAAGACAAAGCAAAGCAGTGCGACAAAAAAACAACAGAGTTACACAGTAAACAAACTTACAGTCAATAACACAATAGAAAATCTATATACAGAGTGTGCAACTCTGCCTAGAAGACCAGCATCCTGGAGTCGCCTCTTCACTGTTGATGTTGAGACTGGTGTTTTGCGGGTACTATTTAATGAAGCTGCCAGTTGAGGACTTGTGAGGCGTCTGTTTCTCAAACTAGACACGCTAATGTACTTGTCCTCTTGCTCAGTTGTGCAGTTGTCCTCTTTCTATTCTGGTTAGAGCCAGTTTGCACTGTTCTGTGAAGGGAGTAATACACAGCGTTGTACGATATCTTCAGTTTCTTGACAATATCTCACATGGAATAGCCTTCATTTCTCAGAACAAGAATGGACTGACGAGTTTCAGAAGGAAGGTCTTTGTTTCTGGACATTTTGAGCCTGTAGTCAAACCCAAAAATGCTGATGCTCCAGATACTCAACTAGTCTAAATAAGGCCAGTTTTATTGCTTCTTTAATCAGCACAACAGTTTTCAGCTGTGCAACATAATTGCAAAAGGGATTCATAATGATCAATTAGCCTTTTAAAATGATAAACTTGGATTAGCTAACACAACGTGCCATTGGAACACAGGAATGATGGTTGCTGATAATGGGCCTCTGTGCGCCTATGTAGATATTCCATAAAAAATCTGCCATTTCCAGCTACAATAGTCATTTACAACATTAACATTAAAATAGATTTTCTTTCAAAAACAGCGACCCCAAACTTTTGAACGGTAGTGTAGGTACAGCAGATCCCCTTATTGTATGGGACACTTTTAAATGCACTTTTAGAGGCCATTCAATACAATACATTTTATTAAAACAAAAGGAGTTTAGGTCAAAAGAGATTAGACTAATAAAGGAAATAGAAGAAATAACAGTAGAGGTAGATGGTAATGGAAACTGTACAATACAGGTAGATGGTAATGGAAACTGTACTATACAGGTAGATGGTAATGGTAACTGTATTATAGAGGTAGATGGTAATGGAAACTGTATTATACAGGTAGATGGTAATGGAAACTGTATTATAGAGGTAGATAGTAATGGAAACTGCACTATACAGGTAGATGGTAATGGAAACTGCACTATACAGGTAGATGGTAATGGAAACTGCACTATACAGGTAGATGGTAATGGAAACTGTACTATACAGGTAGATGGTAATGGGAAACTGCACTATACAGGTAGATGGTAATGGAAACTGCACTATACAGGTATATGGTAATGGAAACTGCACTATACAGGTAAATGGTAATGGAAACTGAACTATACAGATAGATGGTAATGTAAACTGTACTATAGAGGTAGATGGTAATGGAAACTGTACTATACAGGTAGATGGGAATGGAAACTGTACTATAGAGGTAGATGGTAATGGAAACTGCACTATACAGGTAGCTGGTAATGGAAACTGTACTATACAGGTAGATGGTAATGGAAACTGTACTATAGAGGTAGATGGTAATGGAAAACTGCACTATACAGGTAGATGGTAATGGAAACTGCACTATACAGGTAGATGGTAATGGAAACTGCACTATACAGATAGATGGTAATGGAAACTGTACTATAGAGGTAGATGGTAATGGAAACTGTACTATACAGGTAGATGGTAATGGAAACTGTACTATACAGGTAGATGGTAATGGAAACTGTACTATAGAGGTAGATGGTAATGGAAACTGCACTAAAGAGGTAGATGGTAATGGAAACTGTACTATAGAGGTAGATGGTAATGGAAACTGTACTATAGAGGTAGATGGTAATGGAAACTGCCCTAAAGAGGTAGATGGTAATGGAAACTGCACTAAAGAGGTAGATGGTAATGGAAACTGCACTAAAGAGGTAGATGGTAATGGAAACTGCACTAAAGAGGTAGATGGTAATGGAAACTGTACTATAGAGGTAGATGGTAATGGAAACTGCACTAAAGAGGTAGATGGTAATGGAAACTGTACTATAGAGGTAGATGGTAATGGAAACTGCCCTAAAGAGGTAGATGGTAATGGAAACTGTACTATAGAGGTACAAAATAGGTTAGAGGAAAAACTAAAGGAATTGGAGGTACTTATTCAAGAATGATCAAATGTAATGTATTACAAAAATAAAGCGAATTGAATGGAAAGTTGTGAAAAATTTAAAAGTCTTCATCAGAAATGCTACCAGTCATCCATGATTCACCAAATTATATTTTGAAAGAGGAAGCAAAATATTTTAAGCATATGGTTTATTTTCAGTGTTCTCCATTTCCACTGAATGATGTTAACTGTAAGGATTTCTTTCCTAATTATAATAATAATGTAAAATTAACACATTTACTGAAAGATCTGTGTGAAGGCCAACTTACAGAAGAGGAACTTTTTGAGCCAATGAAATATTTTCAGTCTGGAAAATATTCCAGGGCTTGATGGGATAACAGTACAGGTATATCATACCTTTTTTGTTTTGTTTTTGTTTTAATTACTCCTATAAAAATGGTAGACTTTCAGGTACTCAACAAGAAGGTCTGATTTCATTACTACTAAAACAGGACCCAGGTGGTAAGTGTAAAGATCCAGTCCAGGCCTCTTACAAAATGCATAGCACATATAATAAAACAAAGGTTTTACCAGATATTGTTCATCCTGATCAGACAGGTTTTTTACATGGATGATATATTGGAGATAATATACAACAATTACTTGAAACAATTGAATATTACTTTAATTTCGGTGAATCTCTTATAAATGGGTTAAAGTTATGTACAGCAGCCCCAGATGTAAAAGTTTGAGCAAAAAATATTTCATTTTATTTGGAATGCTAAGCCAGACTAAATTAAACGTGCCTATTTATATAATGAATATGAGTTTGGGGGGCTAAAATTATTGAATATTAAAGCTTTAAACCTCTCACTAACTCATACAAAAGTTATACTTAAACCCAAAGTGTTTCTCCAGTAGATTATAAGAAAGGCTCATCCTTTGTTCAAAATTGGCCTTTTTGCATTTATACAACTTCTCATTTCCGACTAATTGAAAATGAAATTCACACTTTCTTAAGCCATACAAAGCTGGTTACAATTTCAGTTTCTCCATAAAAATATAATAAATATTACAACAAATGTTATAGTTAAACTCAAATAATACTGATGAATAAAAAAAAAAACATTCATTATGGAATAATACATTTAAAAAAAACAAGTATATTTATTAATGACATTATGAATAGAAACGGAGGAGTTATGTCACATATGAAGCTATTAAAAATATATGGGAAAGTCTGCTCAATCCAAACTTACAACCAACTGATTACAGCATTAGATAGGTACTTTGATCCCTGAGGGGAAATCTCTTTGTCAAGCAGCTACAACAAAACATAGGGCAGGTGCAAAATGCCAGAACGAAAATACACAAAAGACAGATACACGCTACATGATACATAGAGCGGCAGTATGAAAAAGTATAGAAATACAAGAAGTCTGGAGTGCAATAAAGCTATAAAAAGACATTGCATAGTATCGGTGGATGGCTGAATATGTACACTATACATTGGTGAATGGTTAACTATACTATACAGGTCGATGGCAGAGAAGAAATACTTAAATAGCTAAATGTATGTATGATATAATTTGGGGTAATAATAGTATTCCCTTAAAATACAGTCCTTAGTGCGCAGGGTTTAATTACAGATAACTGCATGTATTGCACATTCGATATACTAAAAGCAATGAAGAAGGATACAACTGACATGATACTAATATGCATTCCTGAGTGAATGACTAGGTAAGTTAAGTTCAAGAATGACTTGCAATATTGCACGTGATGTGATATAACAACTGTACATGAATATGCATATAGAGACCTGAATGAATAAATAAGTCCTGAGTGAATGAGTGATTACAGACCAGAGTTACTCACGGATGGATGCAACAATTGTTAAACTAGGTCCTAACACCCCAAAAGTTCCAGGTCTGTGTTGGAAGGACCTCCTGTAGCGCTCTCTGGCACACCGTGGTGGGATCAGTCTGTGACTGAAGGTGCTCCTCTGCGTCACAACCATGGCATGCAGAGGTTGGGTGATGTTGTCCATGATGGCCAGCAGTTTGGCCAGGATCCGTCTCTCCGCCACCTCCTCTAGAGTGTCCAGGCTCATCCCCAGGACAGAGCTAGCCTTCCTGATCAGCTTATTTACCCGAGAAGCAAAAATGGAGGAGGCAAGTGGAAAAGGGACAAGGTAGGGACGGTTGTTGCCTGCCATATTAAAGATACAAATTGGCTGAAAGGAATTGTCATAAATAGAAAAATATACCAGTTTCATATGAGGACAAACATTTTCACAGATGCGCCATACAGGTTGCAAAATAAATGGGAAGTGATTTTCGATGTACCGATTCCATGGTACAGTGGGGAAAACAAGTATTTGATACACTGCCGATTTTGCAGGTTTTCCTACTTACAAAGCATGTAGAGGTCTGTAATTTTTATCATAGGTACACTTCAACTGTGAGAGACAGAATCTAAAACAAAAATCCAGAAAATCACATTGTATGATTTTTAAATAATTAATTAGCATTTTATTGCATGACATAAGTATTTGATCACCTACCAACCAGTAAGAATTCCGTCTCTCACAGACCTGTTAGTTTTTCTTTAAGAAGCCCTCCTGTTCTCCACTCGTTACCTGTATTAACTGCACCTGTTTGAACTCGTTACCTGTATAAAAGACACCTGTCCACACACTCAATCAAACAGACTCCAACCTCACCACAATGGCCAAGACCAGAGAGCTGTGTAAGGACATCAGAGATAAAATTGTAGACCTGCACAAGGCTGGGATGGGCTACAGGTCAATAGGCAAGCAGCTTGGTGAGAAGGCAACAACTGTTGGCGCAATTATTAGAAAATGGAAGAAGTTCAAGACAACGGTCAATCTCCCTCGGTCTGGGGCACCATGCAAGATCTCACCTCGTAGGGCATCAATGATCATGAGGAAGGTGAGGGATCAGCCCAGAACTACACGGCAGGACCTGGTCAATGACCTGAAGAGAGCTGGGACCACAGTCTCAAAGAAAACCATTAGTAACACACTACGCCGTCATGGATTAAAATCCTGCAGCGCACGCAAGGTCCCCCTGCTCAAGCCAGCGCATGTCCAGGCCCGTCTGAAGTTTGCCAATGACCATCTGGATGATCCAGAGGAGGAATGGGAGAAGGTCATGTGGTCTGATGAGACAAAAATAGAGCTTTTTGGTCTAAACTCCACTCGCCGTGTTTGGAGGAAGAAGAAGGATGAGTACAACCCCAAGAACACCATCCCAACCGTGAAGCATGGTGGAAACATCATTCTTTGGGGATGCTTTTCTGCAAAGGGGACAGGACGACTGCACCGAATTGAGGGGAAGATGGATGGGGCCATGTATCGCGAGATCTTGGCCAACAACCTCCTTCCCTCAGTAAGAGCATTGAAGATGGGTTGTGGGTGAGTCTTCCAGCATGACAACGACCCGAAACACACAGCCAGGGAAACTAAGGAGTGGCTCTGTAAGAAGCATCTCAAGGTCCTGGAGTGGCCTAGCCAGGCTCCAGACCTGAACCCAATAGAAAATCTTTGGAGGGAGCTGAAAGTCCGTATTGCCCAGCGACAGCCCCGAAACCTGAAGGATCTGTATGGAGGAGTGGGCCAAAATCCCTGCTGCAGTGTGTGCAAACCTGGTCAAGAACTACAGGAAACGTATGATCTCTGTAATTGCAAACAAAGGTTTCTGTACCAAATGTTAAGTTCTGCTTTTCTGATGTATCAAATACTTATGTCTTGCAATAAAATGCTAATTAATTACTTAAAAATCATACAATGTGATTTTCTGGATTTTTGTTTTAGATTCCGTCAGTCACAGTTGAAGAGTACCTATGATAAAAATTACAGACTTCTACATGCTTTGTAAGTGGGAAAACCTGCAAAATTGTCAGTGTATCAAATACTTGTTCTCCCCACTGTATATGGTTTCTGAACTGGTACAAAAAACTACACTGAGTCAATACTTTGAGTTTTTCATTCTAAATTAATATACAAAATTCTTGGCAACAACATTCTGCTATATACTGTATATATGGACAATACAACAATCTCAGCTCTGTAGATTTTGCTGTGAAGAGACAGAACCACTAGATCATTTATTCTGGTGTTGCCCCTATGTAGATTGTTTCTGGTCATAGGTTAACTTAACATTAACCTTAAAAATATCAGTGTTGGGCAATTTGGAAAGCCTTAGCCAGTCAATAAATAATATAATAACACTCGTAGGAAAGGTTTTCATCATTAGCACACAATCTGTGGATACTACACGATTAGACATTTTAAAAATGTATGTAAAACATCACAGCATGATTGAAAAATACATGGCACATGGAAACCAAACGAGGTTGGTCTATGGTGATAGGTGGGATAGGTGAGAGTAGCTAAGAGGTGGGATTAACGATCTTAAAATGTGTATGTAAAATGTATGTATAAAATGTGTGTACAGTATATGTAGCAGAAAAGCTGAAAAAAAAAATATATATATATAAAAGTGAAGACATCAAAACTATGACATAACACATATGGAATCATGTAGTAACCAACAAAGTGTTAAACAAATCAAAATATATTTTGTATTTGAGATTCTTCAAAGTAGCCACCCTTTGCCTTGATGACAGCTTTGCACACTCATGGCATTCTCTCAACCAGCTTCATGAGGACAGCCACAGAAATACCTCTGATGCAGAGGTTAAGTTCATTAGAGTTAGCAGCCTCAGATTGCAGCCCAAATAAATGCTTCACAGAGTTCAAATAACAGACACATCTCAACATCAACTGTTCAGAGGAGACCGTGTGAATCAGGCCTTCATGGTCGAATTGCTGCAAAGAAACCTCTACTAAAGGACACAAATAAGAAGAAGAGACTTGCTTGGGCCAAGAAACACAAGCAATGGACATTAGACTGATGGAAATTTGTCCTTTGGTCTAATTTGAGATTTTTGGTTCCAACCTGAACCAAATTTAGATGGTTTGGGATGAGTCAGACCGCAGTGAAGGAAAAGCAGCCAACAAGTGCTCAGCATATGTGGGAACTCCTTCAAAGTTGAAGTGACAAAGTTGTCATCAAGGCAAAGGTGGCTGTTTGAAGAATATAAAATATACAGTTGAAGTCAGAAGTTTACATACACCTTAGGCAAATACATTTAAACTCATAACTTTTTCACAATTCCTGACATTTAATCCTAGTAAAAACTACCTGTTATAGGTCAGTTTGGATCACCACTTTATTTTAAGAATGTGAAATGTCAGAATAATAGTAGAGAGAATTATTTATTTCAGCTTTTATTTCTTTCATCTTATTCCCAGTGGGCCAGAAGTTTACATACACTCAATTAGTATTTGGTAGCATTGCCTTTAAATTGTTTAACTTGGGTCAAACGTTTCAGGTAGCCTTCCACAAGCTTCCCACAATAAGTTTTGGCACCTTCCTCCTGACGGAACTGGTGTAACTGAGTCAGGTTTGTAGGCCTCCTTGCTCGCACACACCTTTTCAGTTCTGCCCACAAATGTTCTATACGATTGAGTTCAGGGCTTTGTGATGGCCATTCCAATACCTTGACTTTGTTGTCCTTAAGCCATTTTGCCACAACTTTGGAAGTATGCTTGGGGTCATTGTCCATTCGGAAGACCCATTTGTGACCAAGCTTTAACTTCCTGACTGATGTCTTGAGATGTTGCTTCAATATATCCACATCATTTTCCTTCCTCATGATGCCATCTATTTTGTGAAGTGCACCAGTCCCTCCTGCAGCAAAGCACCTCCACAACATGATGCTGCCACCCCCATGCTTCACGGTTGGGATGGTGTTCTTCGGCTTGCAAGCCTCCCCCTTTTCCCACCAAACATAACGATCGTCATTATGGCCAAACAGTTCTATTTTTGTTTCATCAGACCAGAGGACAAAAAGTATCTTTGTCACCATGTGCAGATGCAAACCGTAGTCAGCTTTTTAATGGCGGCTTTGGAGCAGTTGCTTCTTCCTTGCTGAGCGGCCTTTCAGGTTATGTCGATATAGGACTCTTTTACTGTGGATATAGATACTTTTGTACTTGTTTCCTCTGGCATCTTCACAAGGTCCTTCACTGTTGTTCTGGGATTGATTTGCATCATTGCTCCCAATGATGAACCAGACTTGTGGAGGTCTACAATAGTTTTTTCTGAAGTCTTGGCTGTTTTCTTTTGATTTACCCATGACTTCGCGCAAAGAGGCACTGAGTTTGAAATTAGGCCTTGAAATACATCCACAGGTATGTATTTCCAATTGACTCAAATTATGTCGATTACACTATCAGAAGCTTCTAAAGCCATGACATAATTTTCTGGAATTTACCAAGCTGTTTAAAGGCACAGTCAACTTAGTGTATGTTAACTTCTGTACCCACTGGAATTGTGATATTGTGAATTATAAGTGAAATAATATGTCTGTTAACAATTGCTGGAAGAATGACTTGTGTCATGCTCAAAGTA
The DNA here is from genome assembly GCA_023634145.1 of Thymallus thymallus. Lineage (NCBI taxonomy): Eukaryota > Metazoa > Chordata > Actinopteri > Salmoniformes > Salmonidae > Thymallus > Thymallus thymallus. Next base: position 7,351,891 of record CM042392.1, on the reverse strand, counting down.
TATGTCCTAACCGACTTGCCAAAACTAAAGTTTGTTAACATGAAATCTGTGGAGTGGTTGAAAAATGAGTTTTAATGACTTCAACCTAAGTGTATGTAAACTTCCGACTTCAACTGTATATCTTGATTTGTTTACATGATGACTACATGATTCCCTATGTGTTATGTCATAGTTTTGATGTCTTCACTTTTATCCTACAAAGTAAAAAATAGAGCAAATAAAGAAAAACCCTTGAATGAGTATATGTTCCAATCTTTTGGCCCCCAGTGTATATTTTTGTCCATCTGCTGCAGCCTGATAGAAAGAAGATGACAGGTATGACGTCGAAGTAGTAGTAAGCCTCTAGTCAAGGCTGTGTGTGATTATTATGCAGCTTACATGCATCCACAGAGGAGGGAGTGTCAGACTCAGTGTGCCAGCTGCAGCCCCGTAGCCTAGAGCTGAAGATAGCAGTTTTCACCAAGATATGAGAATGAGGTTTGGAAAAAAGCTAAAAAATCCAAATGGCCTGGAGTTAAAAACAGCAAGCTTGTTGTTCACAGAAATGGCTCAATGGCCACAAAAAAACAAAACACTGTTGAGACACCATTAACTGTTGAAACACTAGTCACATTAACAATGTTTCTGTATCTTGCACTACTCATCTCATATGTCTAACTGTACGCTATACTATTCTCGGTATCTTAGTCACCTAATCGTGTTTACATACTGCATCACCAATCTCTTATGTGTATATTGTTTACTTTAGATAGATAGATAGATAGATAGATAGATAGATAGATAGATAGATAGATAGATAGATAGATAGATAGATAGATAGATAGATAGATAGATAGATAGATAGATAGATAGATAGATAGATAGATAGATAGATAGATAGATAGGTACTTTATTGATCCCCCGGGGGGGGAAATTTCATTATCAAGCAGCTACAACAAAAACACAGGGCAGGTGCAAAATGCCACAACGAAAGTACACAAAAGACAGATACACGGTACATGATACATAGAGCGGCAGTATGAAAAAGTATAGAAATACAGGATATCTGGAGTGCAAAAAAAAAGCTATAAAAGGACATTGCGTAGTATGAGTGGTTGGCTGAATATGTACACTATACATTGGTGGATGTTGGATGGTTAACTATACTATACAGGTTGATGGCAGAGAAATACTTCAGTAGCTAATGCGTATGATATGAGCGAGGGTAATAATAGTTTACTTAATAGACAGAATGGGTAAATGAACAGGTAAGTGAAAAATTTTGCATGGTTAAATTAGCTGTACAGTTAGGTATACAGTTATATTTACAGATAAGTGAATACTTGCATGTTTACACAAACTGTACAGGTAAATGACAGGAAGAGATACTTTAATAGCTAAATGTGTGTATGATATCATTGGGGTAATAATAGTAATTCCCTTAAAATACAGTCCTTAGTGCGCAGGGTTTAATTACAGACAACTGCACTTATTGCACATTTGATATACTAAAAGCAATGAGAAAAGGTGCAACTGGCAGGATACTAATGTGCATTCCTGAGTGAATGCCTAGGTCCAATAATTACTTACAATATTGCATGTGATATAATATAACAACTGTACATGGGTATGTATATACAGACCTGTATGAATAAGTAGGTCCTGAGTGGATGAGTGCTGACGGAACAGAGTTACTCACGGATGGATGCATAATTGTTAAACTAGGTCCTAGCACCCCAACAGTTCCAGATCTATGTTGCCGACGGCACGGCACACCGGTGAGGCATTATATAGTCTCATAGCCGCCGGCAGGAAGGACCTCCTGTGGCGCTCTCTGGCACACCGTGGTGGGATCAGTCTGTGACTGAAAGAGCTCCTCTGCGTCATAACCATAGCGTGCAGAGGGTGGGTGACGTTGTCCATGATGGCCAGTAGTTTGGCCAGGATCCGTCTCTCCGCCACCTCCTCTAGAGTGTCAAGGCTCATCCCCAGGACAGAGCTAGCCTTCCTGATCAGCTTATTTACCCGAGAAGCATCACCGGCTTTGATGTTTGCTCCCCAGCACACCACTGCAAAAAAGATGGCACTGGCCACCACAGACTGGTAGAAGGTATGCAGTAGTTTACTGCACACGTTGAAGGACCTGAGCCTCCTCAGAAAGTAGAGTCGGCTCTGGCCCTTTTTGTACAGGGCCCCGGTGTTACCAGCCCATTCCAGTCTGTTGTCCATATGGACCCCCAAGAACTTGTATGACTCAACCATTTCCACATCCATCCCCTTTATAGGGACTGAAGTCAGTTGTGCCTTGGTTCTCCTGAAGTCCACCACCATCTCCTTAGTTTTGCTGATGTTGAGCTGAAGGTGGTTCTGCTCACACCACAACACAAAGTCACTGATTGTGCTCCTGTACTCCTCCTCCTGCCCACCCCTGATGCACCCTACAATAGCAGAGTCATCCGAGAACTTCTGTAGATGGCATGTTTCAGAGTTATATCTGAAGTCTGAGGTGTAGAGGGTGAACAGGAAGGGGGACAGGACCGTACCCTGGGGGGCCCCTGTGTTGCTAACTGCCCGTTCTGACACACAGCTCTGTAGTCGCACAAATTGTGGCCTACCGGTCAGGTAGTCCGTGACCCAGGACACTAAGGGTGCTTCCACTTTCATCCTCCTCATCTTCTCACCCAGTAGCAGGGGCTGAATGGTATTGAAGGCACTGGAGAAGTCAAAAAACATGACCCTCACAGTGCAACCTGCGTTGTCCAGGTGAGAGTAGGCCCTCTGCAGAAGGTAGATGATTGCATCATCCACCCCGATGTTGCGCTGGTATGCAAACTGCAGGGGGTCCATTGATGAACACACCAGGGGTCTGAGGTGAGCGAGGACTAACCTTTCCAGGGTCTTCATGATGTGGGATGTTAGCGCTACAGGTCTGAAGTCATTCAGGACAGTGGGGTGTGCCTTCTTGGGCACTGGGACGAGGCAGGATGTTTTCCACAGCACAGGGACCCTTTCTAGGCTCAGGCTAAGGTTGAAAAGACGCTGGAGTATTCCACACAGTTGGTCAGCACAGACCCTCAGCACCCTTGGGCTGATGCCATCGGGGCCCGCCGCTTTCCACTGGTGTAGTCTCTCCAGCTCTCTCTTCACTTGGTTGGTGGTGAAAGCCAGCCCAGGTAGGGAGGTGGGGGGAAGGGGGGTGTTGAGGATCAGTCCAGGGGGGGCAGGGGCGGAGGTGGGGTCACTGATTGTCTCAGCAGAGGTGCTGTGAGCAAAGTGGGGGTGGGATAGCCGTGAGGGTGTGTGGTCTGGGGAGCTGGAGGGGAGGTGGACAGGGCCAGTATCGAACCTGTTAAAAAATTGGTTCAGCTCATTGGCTCTGTCCTGGGTCCCCTCCGTCTGCCCACTGTTTGACTTTTTGAAGCCAGTGATATTTCTCATACCCTTCCACACCTCTCTCACCTGGCTCTGCCTCAGCTTGTCCTCCATCTTCTCCTTATACACTCTCTTCCCCTCAGCAATCCGCAACTTCAGCTCCCTCTGGACGCATTTCAATTTGTCCTTGTCCTTCTCCTTGAAGGCCCTCTTCTTCTCATTCAGCAGGGCCTTCAGGTCGCTGGTGACCCAGGGTTTATTGTTTGGGAAACAGCGTACCTTCCTGGTGGGTACAGTGTTGTCTACACAAAAATTAATATAGTCTGTTATGCAGTCAGTGAGTCCATCGATGTCCTCCCCATGAGCCTCACAGAACACATCCCAGTCTGTTGTTTCAAAGCAGTCCTGTAGGGCCTCATTCGCCTCCGGGGACCATCTCCTAATAGTCCTGGTGGTTGCAGGCTGCTGTTGGACCATAGGCCTGTAGAGTGGGGTGAGGTGGACAAGGTTGTGATCCGATCTACCGAGGGGAGGGAGTGCAGTGGAGTTGTATGCATCCTTCACATTAGCATATAACAAGTCCAGAGTTTTATTATTCCTGGTTGGGCACTTCACGAACTGTTTGAACGTGGGCAGCGTGGAAGAGAGAGATGCATGGTTAAAATCCCCCGAAATTGCAAAGAAAGCACTGGGATGCGCTGTCTGTAACCTCGCGATAACAGAGTGGATGAAGTCACACGCTGCGTTTGCGTCAGCAGAGGGCGGGATTTAAAGCTTACTATTCCACTGGATCTTAGTTCAATGCCGCCCTGGCATATGTATATATTCTCAATCCTTTCTTACTTAGATTTATGTGTGTTATATGTTGTGAAACTGTTAGACATTATTGTTAGATAGTACTGCACTGTCGGAGCTAGAAGCACAAGCATTTCGCTACACTCGCAATAACATCTGCTAACCATATGTATGTGACCAATACAATACAATTTGATTTGATTATTGGTCCACAAATGTACAGATGTGATGGGCTATATTTATCACTAATGAGATAAATAATGCTGCTATTTGTCCCGAGCCTAGCCCTAGGTGCCACGTCAAGCCAGAGCGATGAGAAGGTGTAACAACATTTAATGACGGGAGGACAAGGGATAACAAACGCACACTGACCAACTAGTGTCTACCAGCCTGTCTGCCTGCTTGCTTTCCTGTCTGTCTATCCATCTGTCTGTCTACCTGTCAGCCTCCTTCGCACCCAGCCTGTCTGACACACACAGTGAAATTCTTGGCCTTTAGAGCGCTAAAAACTGTAAACTTTTTTCCCTTGCAGAATTGCTGAATACAACTTTCTGTGCAATTACCGACATATGATTAATTGAAACCCTGATTAAAGATGAATGCCTCATTATGAAACAGTGAATAGGAGGTAGCACCATTACAGTGGACTATCAGTGAAAATCTGGCAGGGATCATTCAGCAATGGTTTAACTCTCCCTCTACAGGAAGATATCTATCGTCATCATGGGGTGAGCTCTCAGTCATTATGAGCACACAAGGGACACAGTTCCTAAGGGAAATGGGCTAAAGAAGTGGTGTACTATAGGCCCTTAAAATCAGCCCAAAGGGATTCAGAGTTGTGTCTGCAAAGTTGGATGTTGTTGAGGGAATGTAACAATTCTGAATTTCAAATTTAAATGTAGCGAATACCAAATTGCAATGTTGTATAGGAATATTCAAAGGAATTTGCACCCTTTCTCTTCCACATTCAAAGAAACAAAATGGGTGGAAACTGATATGAACATGAGCACGAACCGGAATCAAATGCCCTTTGGTATACAGTCCTACAATCCCAACCTACTGGGCACACCATGTAATTTCAATGTGGAGAATTGGGTAGTATTTGGTTGATATGTCGATCAATGTGATTACAACCTATTTTCAACCACTCAAAAAGACAGCCAAAATATTTTGTTACTATGCTTTAAACCATTAAAAGCACAACCAAATTCCAATGCAAAATCAATGTCTGAATGTTGTTTACAACTTAATGTGTAATCACTGTGCTTCATCTAATCGCACAGCCAAATGACCTGGATTGCAGTTGAGATTAAATTGAATGAGGATAGCAAAAATCAAATCAAAGTTTGCTTACTTACAAGCCCTAACCAATAGTGCAGTTTGAGTAAAAAATGAGTTATGTAAACAATAGATAAGTAAATAAAAAAAAACTGTAAAATGACAGTCAAAATTATATATATATATAATTATATATATACAGGTGGTATACAGGTGGTACTGGCACAGAGTCAATGTGCAGGGGCACCGGTTAGTCGGGCTAATTTAGGTAATATGTACATGTAGGTATGGTTAAAGTGACTATGCATAGAGGGCAAACAGAGAGTAGCAGCAGTGTAAAAGAGATGGGGTGGGGAGTGGACACAATGCAAATAGTCCGGGTAGCCATTTGATTAGCTGTTCAGGAGTCTTATGGCTTGGGGGTAAAAGCTGTTGAGAAGCCTTTTGGACCTAGACTTGGTGCTCCGGTACCGCTTGTCATGCGGTAGCAGAGAGAACAGTCCATGACTGGGGTGGATGGAGTCTTTGACAATTTTTAGGGCCTTCCTCTGACACCGCCTGGTATAGAGTTCCTGGATGGCAGGAAGCTTGGCCCCAGTGATATACTGGGCATACGCACTACCCGCTGTAGTGCCTTGCGGTCGGAGGCCGAGCAGTTGCCGTACCAGGCAGTGATGCAGCCAGTCAGAATGCTCTCGATGTTGCAGCTGTAGAACCTTTTGAGGATCTGAAGACCCATGCCAAATCTTTTCAGTCTCCTGAGGTGGAATAAGCTTTGTCGTGCCCTCTTCACGACTGTCTTGGTGTGTTTGGACCATTCTAGTTTGTTGGTGATGTGGATACCAAGGAACTTGAAACTCTCAACCTGCCCCACTGCTGCCCTGTCAATGAGAATGGGGGCGTGCTCGGTCCTCCTCCTTTTCCTGTAGTACACAATTATCTCCTTCGTTTTTAATACGTTGAGGGAGAGGTTGTTGTCCTGGCACCACACTGCCACATGCAGTCATGGGTGAACAGGGAGTACAGGAGGGGATTGAGAACGCACCCCTGAGGGGCCCCAGTGTTGACGATCAGCGTGGCAGATGTGTAAATCAATCTTCAATTAACATTTACCAACGCCATTTTTTCCTTGCTCTACTTTTTTCATTCAACTTTTTTACCCCGAACACTTTATCTGGACATGGTTCTACAGGACTTCCACCAGCCGGAGCTAAGAAGTAACATTAACACTGCCATCTAACGTTAATTGCAGTCACTGTACTCATAACATACAGGAATACTATCGCCTTATGGCGAGGATAGCCTCACTGCAAGCCCAGCTTCAGACGCAATCGTTAGGCAAGGGCAATTTAAGTGTAGGAAAGGATGAAATAGCATCTGTGCCACCAGTAAGTACAGATAGTAGTATAAATCCTCTCACACAATCCCCACAGCCGGACAGTTTTCTCAGGGCTTCTGGAAAGAAATGCAGTCGGCATGCTCAACCGGTGTCGCTCATTCAGCCGATAGAAACTTTCAACTGGTTCTCCCAATTAAGCAACGAGTCGGAGCCAGAGGCTTCTCAGGTCTCTCCTCCACCCGTTACAGGGTCTGATCCACCGAAGCCTCCCACCATTAGTTCTGACAAATTGAAAACCCTAGTCATTGGTGACTCCATTACCCGCAACATTAGACTTAAAAAGAATCATCCTGCGATCATACACTGTTTACCAGGGGGCAGGGCTACCGACGTAAAGGCTAATCTGAAGATGGTTCTGGCTAAAACAAAATCTGGGATATTGTTATCCACGTCGGCACCAACGATATTAGGATGAAACAGTCAGAGGTCACCAAGAGCAACATAGCTTCAGCGTGTAAATTAGCTAGAAAGATGTGTCGGCATCGAGTAATTGTCTCTGGCCCCCTCCCAGTTAGAGTGATGAGCTCTACAGCAGAGTCTCACAACTCAATCGCTGGTTGAAAACGTTTTTCTGCCTCTCCCAAAGGATAGAATTTGTAGATAATTGGCCCCCTTTTTGGGACTCACCCACAAACAGGACCAAGCCTGTCCTGCTGAGGAGTTCTTTGAATCTGCGTATTTCTCCAAAGCTCAGCTGTCCTAAGTCTGCACATAACTGCCAGGACCTATGATCAATGGAGACACTCAAGTTTTTTTTAATCCTATATCTATTGACACATTCATGAAAATTATCATGGCCTCTTAAGCTTCAACTAAATACTGAAAGAGCTACTTCCTGTGCTTGGACCTCCTATGCTGAACACAATAAATGGCTCCCTATCCACCGGATATGTACCAAACTCACTAAAAGTGGCAGTAGTAAAGCCTCTCTTGAAAAAGCCAAACCTTGACCAAGAAAATGTATCGGCCTGTATCGAATCTCCCATTCCTCTCAACATTTTATGAAAAAGCTGTTGCGCAGAAACTCACTGCCTTCCTGAAGACAAAAAATAACAATGTATACGAAACACTTCAGTATGGTTTTAGACCCCATCATAGCACTGAGACTGCACTCATGAAGGTGGTAAATGGCCTTTTAATGGCATCAGACCAAGGCTCTGCATCTGTCCTCATGCTCCTATACCTTAGTTTAGGACCACTATTGTTTTCACTATATATTTTACCTCTTGGCAATGTCATTCGGAAACATAATGTAAACTTCCATTACTATGTGGACGACACAGGTGTACATTTCTATGAAACATGGTGAAGCCCCAAAATGACCTACCCTGGAAGCCTGTGTATCAGACATAAGGAAGTGGATAGCGACAAATGTTTTACTTTTAAACTCGGACAAAACATAGATGCTAGTTCTAGGTCCCAAGAAACAAAGAGATCTTCTTTTGGATTTGACAATTAATCTTGATAGTTGTACATTTGCCTCCAAAAAAACTGTGAAGGACCTCTGCGTTACTCTGGACCCTGATCTCTCTTTTGAGGAACATATCAAGAATATTTAGAGGACAGCTTTTTTCCATCTTCGTAACATTGCAAAAATGATGCAGAAAAGCGAATCTATGCTTTTGTCACTTCTAGATTAAACTACTGGCTACCTGGATAAAGCAGTAAATAAACTTCAGTTAGTGCTACACACGGCTGCTAGAATGTTGACTAGAACCACCATTTTTTTTTATCATATTACTCTCGCGCTAGCCTCTCTACACTGACTTCCTATTAAGGCTAGGGCTGATTTCAAGGTTTTACTGCTAACCTACAAAGCATTACATGCAGTGGCGGCGCCAGGGGGGAGCTAGGTGGTGCTGCAGCTCCCCCTATTATAGCCATAGCACCTGCCCAGCACCCCCAAGAAATGTCTGAAATTTTTTATATTTATATTTTAATGTCATGTTTGAATATACTTTTTCATGTTTTTAAAATAGGAATCAAATAATAATTGAATATATATATTTTAGTCTATAATAACATGAGGCCGAAACAGGTGATCTTCTTTGGCCAATGGGCGCAGCCCCCGCCGAACCTTTGACCTTAACGCATTTCAGCTTGTTTTTGATTGTGTATTTTACTTAGCTAAAACTCGCTATGGATCGTTTTTTGCTCCCTAAACGACCACGTTCTGAGTCACACCCTGAAAAGATAAAAGATAAACGAGATTGTGAAGGTGCAGACACACCACCACTCGTCATCACAGAGCCCCAGGAACAAGAAAATCCTGGGGATGAACTTGAAGACGGAGGAGAATCCCCGGCGGCGGTTTCCATTGAGGATGCTAACGTTACGGTTTGTCCTGCAGCTGATATTAGCAACCATCCTCAAGAGGGCCCAAGAAGGCCAGTCCTTCAAAAATACCCTACACGGCAATTTGGGAATCAGCAGAGAAGTTTTAACAAAAGTTGGATGGATCAGTATTCATGGCTAGAATACAGCGTGGTCAAAGATGCCGCATTTTGTTTTGCGTGTAGGCATTTTCTGAAACGAGGGCACGGATTTCATGTAGAGCCAACATTTACCAGCAGCAGCAACGGATTTAACAACTGGCGGAAAGCATCAGCATCTCTGAAGAGCCATCATGAAAGTATGGGACACAAATTTGCTATGGAAGGATGGAATGAGTTCAAGCAAAAAGAGACAAGTGGATCTAAAATAGCAAACCTGCTTGATAAGGGACATTCTGCGTTAGTTATGGAGAACAGAAAATGCGGCCGTATAAAGATGCATTTATGGACCTGTACACGTTAATATGCATAGCCCTGACACTTCCTGTCACATCAGTGAGCTGTGAACGCAGTTTTTCTTGCTTGGGCCGTGTAAAAAACTACCTGAGGAACAGCAGTGGAGACGCTAGGACCAGTAATCTGGCACTTTTGGCTATAAATGCAGAGAGAACGAGGACCCTTGACTGCGATAACATCATTGATGCCTTCGCACTCAATCACAGCAACAGACGTATTGTTTTGTTGTGAAGACATCTATGGTAAGTGCTTGATTTCCCCCTCTGTTGGCTTTTACAAATGTAATTAATTTGGTGGTTGAAGCACAAATCTTGGCTCTTCATAGTTGCATAATGCTCCAACAATAGGAACACTGCTGATTCGTCATTAGACTAGTGTTGGTAACTGGCTGTGTGATTTCGTGATGTGAGCATTTTAGGCCGAAGCGTGTGTCTGTTGCCTTCTGTTGTTGCTGTTTGCTGCTCCGTTGTATTCAGGGCTCAAGTGTGACATAATTGTGTGAAATAATATTTTTTTTATAGTTTACATTGACAGGCTTATGTATGTTGTATCTATAGCCCTTGCGTTGAATATATATATATATATATATATATATATATATATATATATATATATATAATGGCTGTCAAAAGATTAATCGTGATTAATCACATCCAAAATAAAAGTTTGTGTTTGCATAATATATGTGTGTGTACTGTGTAGAATTATTATGTATAAAAACACACACAATCATGTATATATTTAAGAAAAATTGGTTATATTTATATATAAAATATTTATATATAATATAAATCATATAAATGTATATACAGTATATAAATGCAATTATTCCTTACATATATAGGCTACATGAATGTGTGTGTATTTACACATAATAATTCTACACAGTACACACACATATATATTATGCAAACACAAACTTTTATTTTGGATGTGATTAATCACGATTAATCTTTTGACAGCCATAATATATATATATATATATGTCGCGGAATGAATATAGTTAATGCGGGCGTGTACGCATACCAAGGGTGGTCCAATGCGACCTCTATAATGAGACGCCGCAAAATTTAAAGCACCTTCTCTTAAGTGTTGAGCACCCCCATAGCACCTGCAACAGAAAATCTCTGGAGCCGCCACTGATTACATGGGCTTGCTCCTACTTATCTCTCCAATTTGGTCCTGCCGTACATACCTACAAGTACACTACAGTCACAAGACGCAGGCCTCCTTATTGTTGTCACGGTCAGTGGTGAAGGAACGAGATACGTGCAAACATAGTTTATTTAATACGAACAAAACAACAAACGCAAGAGAACACCATGAACTAGTGACTGGTACTCACACATACAGCCAACGCAATGATCCACACGCAGCTGGACGCGAAGGTAACATAAATAGAATCCACAATTAGAGACAACTCAAGACAGCTGCCTCTAATTGGGGATCAACAAAACCCAACACCAACTCCCTGTGTATGTCAGGACCTGACAGTGACCATCCTACTCCCTCTAGAGGGAGTCAGAGACCTGGCCTCAGTCAGGCCCTTACAGTACCCACTAAGGCGCAGGCTCCCGACCAGGATATTCCCCCTCCAACCAAAAAACACAAAATTAACACAGAATAGGGGGGAGTGGGCGGAGTACTGGGGAGGTTGTTGGTTGGGGCTCCGGCTCAGGCGTGACGGAGGCTCTGAAGGCAGTTCCTTCCCTGCCTCCGCGTTACACGCCCGGTCCTGTCCGGACCCCGGCGCGATGGACCACCCCTCAGTACTCCCGTGAAGCACCAAGTCCTGTCTGGACCCTGGTGTGGGAGACTCCGACCCTGGAGAGGGGCTGACGGTCAGTCCCGGACTGGGCACCGGTGGAAAGGACTGCTCCGACACTGGAGAGGGGCTGACACCCGGTCCCGGACTGGGCACCGGTAGAGCAGACTGCTCCAGCACTGTAGCGGGGCTGACGACCGGTCCCGGACTAGGCCTGCTCCGGCACTGTATAGGGGCTGGACGGCAGGTCCGGTCTAGCCCCCGTCCAGTGGAAAGCCCCAACCTCGGAGCAGGGCTGAACGCCGTGCCCAGCCTGGGCACCGACGCAGAGGATGTTTCCAGCCACGTAGCTGGGCTGGCTGCCGGCCCCGGACTGGGTACCGGCACGCTGAGGAGCTCCAACTATCTTCCGCTTGGATAGTTCCATCTGTGCCACTGAATCTTGCTTTATTACCCGTTTGTCTACAACTTTAAATGCACTTTAAATACAATTTGATTTCATTTTGTCCTATTCTTTAACTTAAATTTTTGGTTGAGTTGGAGACATAAATCCAACATATTTATTATTAAATTCCGTTTGAAATAAACCAAAGCTTGAAACACTAGGCCTATAATTATTGTCAAATGTTTTGTTTAATCCTGGGCTGAATTTAAACAATCCCACTGGACGCAGACGTCAATTCAACGTCAATTCCACGTTGGCTCAAGATAAATTCATTGAAATTATGTGGAAACAACAATGATTCAACCAGTGTGCGCCCAGTGGGACAGCTGTTGATTACTTCCCAAATGCTATATAGGCTTAAATAGCATCATTGATGATATGATTTTAAAAAGTATGGTTACATTTAATTTGTTCTGTTAAACCAACCCTTTGGAATGCCTTTGATAGCAACAGTGAATCTATTAAGTGGAGATTTCTCAACAATCATTCTCACTATGGCACATTGCTAATATCAAAGCTAAAAAGCGCCAGGATTGGTTAAAACCCTGGATGGGAGACCAAAAGGATACCTGTAAATAGATAAACTCTCCAGTAGGAGGTGCTGCCTAGCCTATAGTTATTTTCTTATAGTGGATATTACGTTGAAGATATGACGCTGTTTCAAAGGTCAAATTCAACATATTTTATACAAGGTTTGTGTAGGTTGAAAATTGGTTACCATGATGACATAATCATGTGGTTGAAATATCACGAAACAACAATTGATTACTTTTTTCAAATTTAATGTATTTACATGTAGATTCCACGTCAAAATACATTGAGAAATTACATTGAAATAACATTGATTTAACCAGTTTGTGCCCAATGGGAAGGTACTGATGACCTTTTAATGCTCCATAGTTTCAGCCACTGTAGGTAAAGGGACTGGATTCATTTATAGCTATGCACAAGGCTGAGCAGCAGAACTAGCTGACTGTAAACCCCACCCTGAGAGAGCAAGGTGCCTTAAATCTGCAAATTCTATGAACACACACACACACACACACACACACACACACACACACACACACACACACACACACACACACACAAATACTTCCTTCAACCCTGAACTGCCTTCACCTTTGGGGCTGATCTATAGCATGCATGTCATTATTCTGTGTGGACTTTTATCAGACCATGCTTCCCCCAGAGGAGAAACAAGGCCTGCATGGAGAAGTAAAGAGAGAAAGTACATACATGCATTTTTAAAGCAGTGTAACAGCAACAGCGCTGGCTGAGCTGAGTGGTATCCTGCTCTTATCGTGTTGATTAGGGAGGGGATTATCAGGCTAGAGAGAGAAACATCAAAGGGTGTTAAGAGAAAGACCCCCTTGAACATTTAAATTAGGCTGCAGTGTATGGGGCATACATACAGTGGCCCCTGGGTGTGTAGGCTGAGCAAGAGAACTGCACATCCATACACATAGAATGGTGAGGGACACATAGTACAGTAGTGAATGAATTCCTTGGTTGTTTCTTGGTCCATGCAATGAGACAGCTCTATAGAATGAGTCATTGCTGTACATGCATGTGACTTACTGTGTTTGAACCACTTTAAATCTGCAATACAGCGTTAACCCCCCTGGTAAAGGTATCAGCTCTGAGGGCTAACACAAGTCTTCAGGCCTCAGGCAATGTTACTCATCACATGTGTGGTTCACCACACCACCTCAATGGTATATTGAACACTGAGAAAAGGTACGGAATTCTGAGAGGTGATGTGATTTAGAGAAGCAACTGTTCATTCCAGCATTTCAACTGGAGTATCCAAAATGGCTGCCGAGCTACTTAACATGGACTAGCCACTCTAATGGTATGAAAGCACCATAGTCCTGTGTTATTCCCTGAGGATGTTTTGGGGGGGCTAAGCCATATATTATATATATCACAAGAGAGACCCCAAAGGCACCTGCCTGAGGTTTTAAAGTGTCTGTTGATCAGAATGACACATTTTATGATGCATCGCAGTGAATTGACTGTACAATAGGTTTCCAGGAAGATATACACTGAAAATTAATGAAGTTTGCATTGGACTGCAAGGCGATGAGCAATTTGCCTGCCTCTGCTGGCTATTGATGACATCAATTGTTGCCTGGGGTCAATCCGTGTTGTTACATCAAACCGACCTCCAAACAATGGGCCTCATTAATCGAGAGCAGAGACAAGTTAAACATCCCTGTTTTAACTCGGCAAGGGTTCGCCCCCTCTCAGTGCTCTTAGTCAATATGTATTTGATCAAGTGCGAGATGCCCCTGCCATCCGATTAATCTTTGCCACCTTTTCCATCTCCAACTGAACGCCCACTAGCATTTTGACATTCCTATGTGGTCCGGCAACTGACAGCAACATAAGTCACAGGCTGAATTAAAAACAGATCAGGCCAGCAGAAGGAATAAAGGTGGCGCTGTGAAAATGAAGCAAACCCCAGGGTATACATGCATCACCATCAGCCCTCTTACAATTGTGTGACTTATGGACTCCGTAAATGCACTCCCAGCACATTTAAGAGCTACTCCAATATGAATATATTGAATTTATAAGATCTAAAAGGATCGCGGCACTTCCACTTCTCTCATCCTCTTCTTCCTCCTACTCCTCCTTCTCGCACAGAGGGAGCAATTGAAAAACAATGAGAGAGAAAGAAAAGAAGGAGAGGGAGAGAGAGATGTCACTTTACTTAAAAGTGTAGTGGAAATATACCCTCTTGAGCGATAATTAGATTTCATGTGGTTCATAATGCTGAGATGCACAATGTGTGTGCGAGTGTTAGAGGAAGATTAGTCAATGCTATCCATTAGTAGAGGACGATACAGCGGTGAGAATTGAGGTACACTGTCATCAGTACAGCAGTATGTCTATACTTTTTTAACGTGTTGGGTCGCTTTGAGCATTGGTAGTACACATTTTACCTTGATTTATCATTATACAATTTAGAAGTTTGTACTTCAGTCAACTCAATTTGAAGAAGACAACTTGATTTTATAAATCATAATCCTTCAGAAACTCATCTTCCCTCTCTTCTCCCTCCCTCCGAGTTCTCTCTCTCTCGCCCCCTCCCTCTCTTCATATTTTGTTGGGGGGGGGGTTACAGGTACAATATTAATATCATTTTATATAACATGTACCTGTGGGCTGCCACTCAAAAGAAAAACAAAAGTAAGAAATACATAGAGAAATTATCATATTGATCACACTAGATTTTGTAATAACAAAATTGTTTAGTAAAGACAATTTTACAAAAATGGGCCTTCACCCCCAACTCCCCATACCATCCCCCCAGCCTAACATGTCTCCATCCAACCACCAACATCCCCTTCCCACCCTGCCTAGCAACACAGGTTGGTTTTCTATCCCCAACCCCTTATATCTCTTCCTGCCCATCCCCCAACCACTTATTCCTTAAGTCCCCCCATTGGTTGTTGATCATTGCTAGACAGCCATTTTCAAGTCTTGCTATTGATTTTCAAGCCGATATAAGTCAACATTTTAACTAGGGCACTTAGGAACATTCAATGTCGTCTTGGTAAACAACTCCAGTGTATATTTGGCCTTGTGTTGTAGGTTATTGTCCTGCTGAAAGGTGAATTGGTCTCCCAGGGTCTGTTGGAAAGCAGACTGAACCAGGTTTTCATCTAGGATGTTGCATGTGCTTGGTTCTATTCCATTTCTTTTCATCCTAAAAAATCCTCCCTTGTCCTTATTGATCTCAAGCAGACCCATAATATGATGCAGCCATCCCATGCTTGAAAATATGAAGTGGTACACAGTGATACATTGTGTTGGATTTGTAGAGTAACTACAATGTTGTTGATCCATTCTATTTTTCTCCTATCACAGCCATTAAACTCTGTAACTGTTTTAAAGTCACCATTGGCCTCTTGGTGAAATCCCTGAGAGGTTTCCTTCCTCTCCGGCAACTGAGTTAGGAAGGATGCTTGTATCTTGGTAATGACTGGGTGTTTTGATACACCATAGGGGTGTGCCGACAAGGCCATACTCAAATTTGTAATATCTGTAAATTGACAGTTGGATCGGATGATACTCCTGATTTATTTTTTTATGCCTAAGTAGATGTTAGCAAAATATCTATCTCCCTGCCCGTTTATAGACCAAACAAGCTGCAGATTAGGAGCCGCGGAGGGTTGTGAGTGTGTTTCTGATTTGTGTCATTGATAGAAAACGTCCTTGTCATTTAATTTATCATAGTAGCAGTCTGAATGATCAGACCGAAAAAGAGAAGGGAAAGTGATCAGGTGCAATTATTAAGTGAGTGGACACACAATGTCCTATCAAAGCAGCAGGATCAACATACAGCCCGCCCTTCTCTTTACAGACAGGCAAACTAGCCAGTTGACTTATTTAGACCACATAGCACCTAACTTGACTGACTGACATGAGAAAGATGCATGCTGACACCCTAAAATAACAGATAGTTACATAATCATATCCAGAAATACTAGTCTCCTTCCTAAACGGTATGATGGCTGCGTGGTCCCATGGTGTTTATACTTGCGTACTATTGTTTGTACAGATGAACTTGGTACCTTCAGGCATTTGGAAATTGCTCCCAAGGATGAACCAGACTTGTGGAGGTCTACAATTTTTTTTCTGAGGTCTTGGCTGATTTCTTTAGATTTTCCCATGATGTCGAGCAAAGAGGCAGTGAGTTTGAAGGTAGGAATTGAAATACATCCACAGGTACACCTCCAATTGACTCAAAGGATGTCAATTAGCCTATCGGAAGCTTCTAAAGCCATTACATAATTTTCTGGAATTTTCCAAGCTGTTTAAAGGCACAGTCAACTTAGTGTATGTAAACTTCTGATCCACTGGAATTGTGATACAGTGAAATAATCTGTCTGTAAACAATTGTTGGAAGAATGACTTGCGTCATGGTTCTTGCTTTTAGTATTTCGAATGTACAATACATGCATTTATCTGTAATTAAACCCTGCACTAAGGACTGCATTTTAAGGGAATTACTATTATTACCATACATTATATCATACACACATTTAGCTATTTAAGTATCTGTTTCTGTCATTTACCTGTACAGTTAATTTAATCATGCAAAATATTCACTTACCTGTTAATTTAACCAGACTGTATATTAAGTAAACTAGTATTACCCTCACTTATATCATATGCACATTTAGCTATTTAAGTATTTATTTGCCATCGACCTGTATAGTATAGTTAACCATGCAAATACTCCTTATTTATCTATATCAACTTGCAATATTTGTATAATTTTTTCCCCCCATCTAACACTCTGTAACAATGTATAGTGTTCATATTCAGCCATTCACCCATACTATGCAATGTCTTTTTATAGCTTTTTACACTCCAGACTTCTTGTATTTTGATACTTTTTCATACTGCCGCTCTATGTATCATGTATCGTGTATCTGTCTTTTGTGTATTTCGTTCTGGCATGTGTAACGATCATGCTGTTTAATTAGCTTCTTGATATGCCACACCTGTCTGGTGGATGGATTATCTTGGCAAAGGAGAAACGCTCCCTAACAGGGATGTAAACTAATTGTGGACAGAATTAGAGAGAAATAAGCTTTTTGTGCAGATCTTTATTTCAACATCTTTATTTCATGAAACGTGGGACCACCACTTTACATGTTGCGTTCATATTTTTGTTCATACACACACCAGTTTATTAGATACACCCATCTAGTACCGGATCGTAACCCCCTTTTGCCGCCAGAACAGCCTGAATGCTTCAGGGCATGGAAACGTTGCTCATTTGGTATCAAGGGACCTAACATGTGCCAGGAAAACATTCCCCACACCATTACACCACCGCCATCAGCCTATACCGTTGACACCAGGCAGGATGGGGCCATGGACACATCCCCACATTTTATGTACACACTTTATTAGAATTTTTATGACATTGTTATATTTGGTAGCAATAACTTGTTTTCCCCCGACTCCAACCCCATTCGATGCGTGGGACTGATGTGCGTGGAGTTACGTCTACAAGGGTGCTAATACATTTTCACAAAAGCTCTGATGAAGGCCTTGAGGCTGATACGTAAAGCTAGTTTGCTGGTTTCATTTTTTTTTCATCTAATTCAACTGTTACCCTGCACCTGCAAAAAAGATAGCTCAGATGTGCAAGTGCCTATTTAATTTTGAATTACAGTTTCACTCTGCACTCTGAAATCTTGCAAGTAAACACAAAAAGGAAGACAAATTAACTTGCCACCAGTGGTGTAAAGTACTTAAGTAAAAATACATTCAAGTACTACTTAAGTCGTTTTTTTTGGTATCTGTACTTTAATTTACTACTTATATTTTTATACTTTTACTTCACTACATTCCTAAAGAAAATAATGTGCTTTTTACTCCATACAGTTTCCCTGACACCCGAAAGTACTTGTTACAATTTGACTGCTTAGTAGGACAGGAAAATGGTCCAATTCACACACTTATCAAGATAACATACCTGGTCATCCCTACCACCTGATCTGGCGGATTCACTAAACACAAATGCTTTGTTTATAAATTATGTCAGAATGTTGGAGTCTTCCCCTAGCTATCCAAAAATAAAACAAATAAAACAAATCGTGCCGTCTGGTTTGTGTAACATAAGGAATTTGAAATGATTTATACTTTTACTTTTGATACTTAAGTACATTTTAGCAATTACATTTACTTTTGATACTTAAATATATTTAAAACCAAACATTTACTCAAGTAGTATTTTACTGGATGATTTTCACTTTTACTTGAGTCATTTTATATTAAGCTATCTTTACTTTTACTCAGGTATGACAATTGGGTACTTTTACCATCACTGCTTATCACGCATTGTGTGAGTAGCCTCTCATTCACACAAGAAGATGCCAATAAGATCCTCTTCCCTACCTCCAACATGGACTAAATAGCTCCACGCTCTACTTAAAATCCAACTCCAGAGACTCTGAGAGAAAGAGACTTGTTTGTTCCTGCATGGCACCACTCTTAATGAGTATTGGCGCATTCCAAGAGGACTGAGAATACAGAAGTAGCCTACAATAAACTTTAATTCAGAAATGGGGTGAAATCCTCCACAAATGTTCTTTAGATGTAATGCTATTAAATCGTTGAACGTGTGTCGAAGAAAGTAAAAGAGTTTGAACATGAGTTTATAATAAAGGAGATTCTAGGATTCTACGCATGGGAAGCCCGAGAGGCCGACTAGGGACACACCAATTCCCTATAGACAGCAACTCCAACTACCATCCACACAGACTGTTTTTTTGCCCGAAAGTAGTACAACAAGGCTCCACAAAGAAAATAAACGTTGTAGGAGAGGCAAGCGGTCAAACATGGGCTGGGCAAGGACTTTGATGTAGTTACCCAAGCTGTACTTAGTTATCCTCACACATATTGCCTCCGCATAACTTTTTAAATTATAAGAGGGCCATATCAGAGCTAGCCAACATTCTCTGCCTCGTCAGTTGGCATTGTATTGAATCGTCTTGAAAGGAAAATATACACATTACTATTAACATGTATGCTTTTTATTTTGTATGTATGCAATGCCACTATCATACTGTAACACCAGCACACCGTTCTTGCAGTATGTCTCGATCATCATGTCAAGTACATCTCATCAATGTGTTATAGTTGTACATAGGATTTCATAACTGTTTTCTTAAAAGATAAGCCTATATTTCTTATTGTCCTCTTACTGTTTAGGGGTCTGCTTCTTGTTACTTTGTTAGCACGTATTCTTAGATTGATTTATTTTTGTTGGTCACCATCTCAATTTTGTGGGGGCGGGTCAAATCTACTAATTTGGTGGGGGCGGGTCATATCTACTAATTTGGTGGGGGGCGGGTCATATCTACTAATTTGGTGGTGGTAGTGGGTCATATCTACTAATTTGGTGGGGGCGGGTCATATCTACTAATTTGGTGGGGGCGGGTCATATCTACTAATTTGATTAGCTTCTTAAAGTGTCAAAACACCTGCTATAAGGCAGCAGATTGCTGTGACTTGTTTATGCAGGGTTTACATCTAATGCTTTTGGTCTGATATCTGACAGGAGGGAGGATGACAGTTTTCTTTTGGATAGCCTATAATGTCTCTTACCCTTATACCCTGAAATTGTCACACCCTGATCTGTTTCACCAGTCTTGTGCTTGTCTCCACCACCCACAAGGTGTCTCCCATTTGTCCCCATTATCTTCTGTGTATTTATACCTGCGTTTTCTGTTTGTCTGTTGCCAGTTCGTCTTGTCTCGTCAAGCCTACCAGCGTGTTTTTCCTGTAATCCTGTTTTTCTAGTTTTTCCGGTTTTGACCACTCTGCCTGCCCTGACCCTGAGCCTGTCTGCCGTTCTGTACCTTACTGACTCTGCCCTGCATTACCAACCTCTGCCTTCCCTTGACCTGTCATCTGCCTGCCCCCTGTTTCATTAATAAACATCTGTGATTAAAACTATCTGCATCTGGTTCTTATCCTGAGTTCTGATAGAAATAAAAAAAATCTGTTCACTCACATATTTCACTAATTTATGTTATCAACCTACGAATTACAAACTTGGAAGATACACTCGCAACACAGTCGAGTCTTCAGTTTTACATTACGACAGGAGAGACCAGTGACAAAATACATCAAACACATTATTTGGAGAAATTGCAGTAATAGTGTTGATAGTTGATTTGGCTTTACCACAAATTAGCATTGCATTGTTTTGTATTGCTGCCATTTACTATGCACTCGAGGACTCCTCCAGCAGAGGCTATGCTAACATGGTACTGTTAGCTTTGGGTAATATGAGAGATCGTGGGTAAAGTTATAAGCTAGCTAGTTGTGGACACAAGTAATATTTATGTATCTAGTTGTGGACACAAGCCTATCATGTAATGCACGCAATGGCAGATACTGTAGCTAGCTCAATACATTTGGTTATCAAAAGTAACTAGTGGAGATGTGAAACAGTTGTTTATACTTTGGCTAAAACCTAGCTTTTATATCAGTTTATTTAGCTATACAAACAAGCTAAAACTGCACACATCTGAGGACAGTAGCTAGCTAAATCAATGGCGAGGGAGGGTGTGAGAGGGAAAATGTTCACAACAGAACGATTGGGAACTATTTCACACCTGCGGTTTGGTTCCTAAAGGTTTTGCGCCATCTCAGACCAGTTTCTAAACCTAGCTTTGGTTTTGGAGGTTCTGCGTGAAGACCCCTTTGAAAAACTGGAGTCATTGGAGATCTCCAAGTGTTATCCGTACAGCCTTCCTGGAGACTCTAAGGTGGCTCATCACCTGGTGGTTTGGCTCCTAAAATGTGTGCGCCGTCTCAGACCAGTTTCAAAACCTTTTGCCCCCACTTGGGATTTAGCTTTGGTTTTGGATATTCTTTGTGAAGCCCCCTTTGAAAAACTGGAGTCATTGGGGATCTCCACGTGTTATCCGTACATCCTTAATGTACTCAGTTCACCCATGGAGACTAATGGTTATGTCCTCCTACAGGTTGTTAGCTTCTGAGCTATTTCCCCCTTTTGCTTCTGAAAAGTAACAGAGGTTACATGCCCTGTGTCCAGTACAAGCTTAACACACCGACATTGAGAGGATCTGGTATACAGTATCTGGTTATGCAACCAGCTTTTTTGTCTTTTGCTAATCCAGCTTGTGTTGTTTAAAGGGTTGACTCTAGGAGATATTTGTGCTGCGGCGAAATGGGCATCACCACACACTTTTGTGAGGTTTTATCGCTTGGATGTCACTACTGCCAGTGTAGCCCACAACGTGCTTACATCTGGGACAGCAGAGTGTCACTGTCTGCTGCTTCTAGTAATTATGAATGGAGCAGAGCAGATATTGTCTGTTATAACTATGGCTGAGGGATTGGAAAATCATATTTTAATCATATTAATGAAGTTGGAGCCAAATCCCATATGTTCCAAGACAGACCAGAGATATTACCACTCTAGTCTATCAAAAGCTTTTTCTGCATCGAGAGATAAAACAGCCCAAGGAGCTGTTGTTTCTGATGAAGCATCTAAGATATATACTAGTTGATGAAGGTTAACCAAGGATAAAGTTAACAAACCCGCTTTGGTCAGTGTGGATAAGTAAGTCTCAAGATGGGAAAACAACACTTTGGAAAACAATTTAATATCTGTGTTTATCAAAAGATAGTGAGAACACTGGGTGGCATCCTTACCTTTTTTTTAATGAAAGCGAAATTCGTGCTGTATTCATATCTCTCTCAAATGAACCTTTGTGACCGGCTGTGTAAATAATTCAGAGCAATAATGAACCTAATTGATACCAACATTTCAAATAGACCTCAGGAGGAATAACGTCCCATCCAGGTGATTTGCCTTTATTGTAACATCACCGCTGGATCCACCCTCCTCCATCCAGCGTTCGGCGTCTCCCTCCTATTAAACTCCATTTCATGTGCATGGAGAGTGCTAGATCCCAGGAGGATGTGAACTGTGCAGCTACGCACCTGTTTATGTCGGTGATTAACCTCTGTTACGGACAGGCTTTGCAGTCTGCTCCAGTTATGCTGTGTATTACCTACCTGCGTTTTGATTATTTGTTTTGTAGGGTAGTTCTTGTTTCAAGCCCAGGGCTGATGTTCTTTTTTTATTCTGTTTGGACAGTATTTTATGTTGGAGTAATGCCATTAAGCAAAACATGGAGACTTCGTTTTGTGTCCGTGCGATTGCTTCCACCAACCATCACCGTTACAGAATTACCGACCCTAAGTATGAAAGCAGCAGGACCCACGGGCCGGTCCCAGCCAAACGAGGTTTCGAGAGGCACGAGCAACAACTCTCCCAGTTAGCGTAGGCAATGAACACTGTACTGACCACATTGAACCGGCTGGAGCAGGCATTACCGACTGTTCCAGTTTCATCTGGTTCGGACATTGCTGACGGGGACGGTGGACCGGAGAGCGTAACAGGTATGAGAACCCCAGCGCCGGAGCGTTATGAGGGCAACACAGCTTCCTGTAAGAGCTTCCGTCCAGTGCGAACTACACTTTTTCTTCCCACCGAGGCCTTCTCCCTACAGACGCACAGAAGGTGGGCTTCGTAATTTCTTGTCTTGCTGGACATGCGGCAACCGCGCTCTGGGATCGAGGGCATCAGGTGCTTCACCGCTATGATGAGTTTAAGACACTCCTTAGGGCTGTTTTTGAGGGCAAAGATGCGGGTGAACAATTGATCCCGTTGAAACAGGGGAATCGGCCCGCTGCAGACTATGCGCTACTTTCGTACGGTGGCGGCAGGATAGTGGATGGAACGACGCGGCGCTCATAGCGCATTTTCAGGCAAGGTCTGAATACAGACATTCAAAACGAACTAGCTAGCCGCGACGAGGATATGGGATTAGATCAGCTCATTCGCGTCGCTATTCGTTTGGACAATCTCATCCGGGTTACGCCGGAGGGGCCGGAAACCCACGACCATGACAACCTTTCCTATGGAGCGGAGAGATGAAGCTATGGAAGTGGACTCCACGCATCTGTCTGCTTTGGAACGTCAGTAGAGACTAAGAGATGGTCTCTGTTTGTACTGCGGAGAACAGGGACATTGGAGTAGACAGTGCGCCTTGCTCGCATCTTGAACCGACTCCTTCAGACGAGAGGGGACCCTCCGTTCGCCAACACAGGTAGGCTCACTTAATTCGGCTAATTATTCAGAGTGTATCCCTGTGTTGATGGATGTGGTACTTCAGGGCATTAATAAACAGCCATGTCTACAGGCATTGATAGATTCCGGGTCCGCTGGCAACTTTATACCGCGGCGGTATGGGATATTCCAGGAAAACCTGTCATTCAAGGTCATACACTCCCCATCATGCAGTAGTGTTAGGCATGCCTTGGCTACAAATACACAACCCGATTATTTATTGGACTCAGGGAGCTATAATAGACTGGTCTCCTATGTGCAAATCGCGATATATAGCAGTCTCCGTAAATGCCAATACCATTGAGAGTCCGGCCAACGCGTCTACCCCTCTGTTACCGGAGCCCTATCGGGACTTAGCTGAGGCGTTTGATGATTAAGGCCACGCAATTACCCCCACACCGAAGTGGTGACTGTGCTATAAAGCTCCTTGACGGGGCGCCTCTACCCAGGGGTCAGGTGTACCCGCTGTCGTATGCGTAAACGCAAGCCATGGAGTTGTACCTTCTGGAATCTATACAGCAGGGGTTTATTCGGCATTCCGTTTCGCCGGCTTCATCCAGCTTATTTTTTATTAAGGAGAAAGACGGAGGACTGAGACCTTGTATAGACTATCGCAGTTTGAACAACATCACTGTTAAAAACAAGTATCCTCTGCCGCTTATCACCGCAAGCATCAAACAGTTGCATGGCGCACGTCTGTTCACCAAATTGGATTTACGCAGCGCTTACAATTTAATTCGAATAAAAGAAGGCCATTATGAGTATCTGGTCATGCCCTTTGGATTGTCTAACGCTCCTTCTGTGTTTCAAGCATTTGTGAATAATGTGTTCAGAGATCTGATCGGGCGCGACGTCATCGTTTACATTGATGATATCTTGATTTATTCCCCCTCCTATGAAGCACACGTGGCCCACGTCAGGACCGTCCTGCAGTGCCTAATAGACAATCAATTGTATGCAAAGGCGGAAAAGTGTTGTTTCCATCAAGAGGAAATCTCGTTTTTGGGTTATGATATTAACCCGGCAGGGGTCACCTTGAATCAGGATCAAATCCAAGCGGTAAGGGAGTGGCCTGTTCCCCACAATGTTAAGGCTTTGCAAAGGTTCTTGGGGATTTCCAACTACTACAGGCGTTTTATACGCAATTTCAGTTGTATTGCAGCCCGCCTTACCTCACTTCTCAAGGGAGGAACGGGGAAATTACGCTGGACTCCGGAGGCAGAGCGGAACATTAATCTCTTAAAGGACCAGTTCACGTCCGCCCCGCTCCTGACAAATCCCAATGCAGATCTGCCTTTTGTGGTTGAAGTGGACGCGTCTGAGGTAGGAATCGGAGCCGTGCTATCCCAGAGGCAAGGTAACCCTAACCCTAAATTGTATCCTTGTGCCTTCTTCTCCTACAAACTCAACCCTGCAGAACGCAACTACGACGTGGGGGACCGGGAGCTGCTGGCAGTGAAGAGGGCGTTGGAGCAATAGAGACAGTGGCTGGAGGGGCCCAAACACCCATTCCTCGTCCTTACAGATCCCAGGAACCTCGAATACATCCGAACAGCCAAACGACTCAATTCTCGACAAGCCAGGTGGGCTCTCTTCTTTTCGAGGTTTGCATTCACGTTGTCTTACAGGCCGGGGTCCAAGAACACTAAAGCGGATGCCTTGTCCCGCATTTATGAGGGAGAGGAGAGAGTTACGGACGGAGCGCCCATTCTCCCCTTCTCTTGCATTGTGGCACCAGTACTCTGGGGAGTGGACGAGGATATCAGACGAGCCCTGGCCAATCAACCACCACCCACCTTGTGTCCTCCGGACCGCACATATGTTCCGCCAGAGATACGGGACCGTGTCATTGCATGGGCTCACACGTCACCCGCTACCGGACATCCAGGTATGGCACGCACCATAGACACGTTATCCCGGAAATATTGGTGGCCACATCTCAGTCAAGAGGTCCGGGAATACGTCCAGTCATGCTCCATATGTGCTCAAAGCAAATCTCTGCGTCATTTACCATACGGGAAGCTACATCCGCTTCCCATTCGACAGAGACCGTGGTCTCTTTTATCAATTGACTTTGTCACTGACCTCCCTCCTTCCAGGGGATGCACCACAATCATGGTCATCGTGGACTGATTCTCTAAAGCTTGCAGGTTCCTCCCCTTACCAGGTATTCCTACAGAGCTCCAAACAGCGGGATCATTGTTTCAACATGTTTTTAGGCACTATGAAATACCCGAGGACAGTGAGTTTGACCTCAGGAAAAGACCGCAACCAAACGGACAGGTGGAACGACAGAACCAAGAGCTGGGGAGGTTCCTGCGGACTTACTGTCACGACAGGCCATGGGACTGGGCCGGGCACGTACCCTGGGCAGAGTAGGCCCAAAATTCATTACGCCATGCATTGACCAATCTTACTCCCTTTCAGCGAGGTGGCCTCCCAGCGAGGTAGCTTAGTCTGGCTTGATGTGGATTTACAAAATCACAGTTCACAGTTCTTTATAGAAGCGGGAGAATCTTTGATTGATTAATTTTGGATCTGATTGAAATTCCCCCGTTTCAGATTCAATAGTTGCTATATCAGCTAATTGGTCATTTATAGGGCTGAGGCGGTAATGACATTTTGTCAGATAGTTATTGTCATGCAAAAGGTTGCCGGTCTCACGGTAATTGACCGTTAATTAACATAAACAAGTTTCGCATCTCCAAGCCTCCACACATACAAGCTGCTGAAGTGTGGCTTTGGAACATCTAATTTTAACAAGTCTAATAAATCAATTTAATATTCACCATAAAAATAAATCCAATAAATAAGCGTGTTGGGCCAGTAACCGAAAGGTCGCTGGTTCGAATATCTGAGCCGACAAGGTGAATAAACTTGTCAATGTGTCCTTGAGCAAGACACTTAACCCTAATTTGCTCCAGGGGTGCCGTACTACTATGTCTGACCCTGTAGGTAGGCTGTCATTGTAAATAAGATGTTTTTCTTAACTGACTTGCCTAGTTTAATAAAGGTTACAAATGAAATAATGAAACTCTCTCTGTGTGCTTGAAAAAATATGGAGAAAGGAGATGGAAACTCATGGTGGTGAAATATTATGTAGCTAAAGGTAGCCTAATGCATCACCATATTAATTATGAAATTATAAAAAAATTATATTTGAAATAAAATACAAATTCAGTATTGTAGGCTAACCCTGTAAGCCGACCCTGCACAATCAATGAACCAACAGCATCGCCTAGGCCTAAACGTTCTCTCCCAGACTTATGAATAGAAACTCTGAAGAGTAGCATAAGGTAACCAATCCATCCAGTACGCATAATAAATGCAATTACTAGAATTTGTTTAATTTTGGAATGTAGGCTAGACCAATTCAAGACATCTTAAATTCCTTTTGTTAAATGTTTTTCTGCAGTGCGTAATATGCGGAAGGATATGTATTGTATAACGAATAGCTTGGGCTCATATATAGGCCTACGCATATGTACAGTGGTAAGAAAAAGTATGTGAACCCTTTGGAATTACCTGGATTTCTGCGTAAATTGGTCATAAAATTTGATCTGATCTTCATCTAAGTCGCAACAATAGACAAACACAGTCTGCCTAAACTAATAACACACGTTTTCATGTCTTTATTGAACACACTGTGTAAACATTCACAGTGGAGGGTGAAAAAAGTATGTGAACCCTTGGATTTAATAACTGGTTGACCCTCCTTTAGCAGCAATAACCTCAAACAAACGTGTTTTGTAGTTGTGGATCAGACATGCATTTTTGGACCATTCTTCTATACAAAATTGTTTCAGTTCAGTAATATTCTTGGGATGTCTGGTGTGAAACTCTCTCTTGAGGTCTTGCCACAGCATCTCAATCGGGTTGAGGTCATGACTCTGACTGGGCCACTCCAGAAGGCGTATTTTCTTCTGTTGA
Source organism: Thymallus thymallus (assembly GCA_023634145.1). Taxonomy (NCBI): domain Eukaryota; kingdom Metazoa; phylum Chordata; class Actinopteri; order Salmoniformes; family Salmonidae; genus Thymallus; species Thymallus thymallus. The sequence goes on along the minus strand of CM042392.1, from coordinate 7,324,435 downwards.
AGCCATTCTGTGGTTGATCTACTTCTATGTTTTGGATCGTTGTCCTGTTGCATCACCCAACTTCTGTTGAGTTTCAATTGGCGGACAGATAGCCTTACATTCTCCTGCAAAATGTCTTGATAAACTTGGGAATACATTTTTCAGTTGATGATGGCAAGCTGTCCAGGCCCTGAGGCAGCAAAGTAGCCCCAAACCATGATGCTTCCTCCACCAAACTTTACAGTTTACAGTTAGGATGATGTTTTGATCTTGGTGTGCTGTGCTTTTTTTTGTCCACACACAGAGTTGTGTGTTCCTTCCAAACAGTTCAACTTTAGTTTAATTTGTCCACAGAATATTTTACCAGTAGCGCTGTGGAACATCCAGCTGCTCTTTTGCGAACTTCAGATGTGCAGCAATGGTTTTTTTTAAAAGCAGCGGCTTCTTCCGTGGTGTCCTCCCATGAACACCATTCTTGTTTAGTGTTTAACGTATCGTAGACTTGTCAACAGAAATGTTAGCATGTTCCAGAGATTTCTGTAAGTCTTTAGCTGACACTCTAGGATTCTTCTTAACCTCATTGAGCATTCTGCGCTGTCCTCTTGCAGTCAACTTTGAAGGACGTCCACTCCTAGGGAGAGTAGCGACAGTGCTGAATTTTCTCCATTTATAGACAATTTGTCTTACTTGGAGTGTTTTTTACAGGGCAGGGGTTCATTAGCCTAGGGGTTCACATACTTTTTCCAACCTACACTGTGAATGTTTAAATTATGTATACAATATAAACAAGAAAAATACAATAATGTGTGTGTTATTAGTTTAAGCACACTGTGTTTGTTTATTGTGACTTTGATGTTGATCAGATGACATTTTATGACAAATTTATGCAGAAATCCAGGTAATTCCAAAGGCTTCACATAATTTTTCTTGCCACTGTATAAGCTCTAATATATGTATGGGTGTTTTGAATTAATCATCACCTTAGAAAGCGCTGTCCATTCACATTCCATTAATTGTGATTTATTCTACCCAGATGCAAATGCAGTTGCATTATTATTTTTTAAACCTTTGGTGGCATCTGGGGGTCATTGACACATTTTCAATGATCATTATTAAATAATTTAGTTCAATTTCAATTTGATCACAGAATTTAGGATTTGTTAGTAATGAAACCTTGAAAGGCCATCTTGTGGCTATTTTAGGAGATTCTGAAATGTGTCGTTGGCAGTAGTAAGCATGGTGATCAGACAAGCTCATACTCATGAATGTAAATGTTCTTAATTTAGAAAAATAGAGGTGTAGATAATAATATAAAATCGTTTTGGGAGAACATTTGTGTAGAAGGTGCTCTTTTGCTTTTGGATTATGTGCTTCCCAGGCATCAATGAGGTTGAAATCAGAGAGAATATGTTGGAGAGCCTAGGTTCCATGTGAACTGTAGTTGGTCTTATTAGGTTTGTCCAGCATGTACAAAATGGCATTTATGTCTGTCACAAAAACCAGTTGGAGTTCTGTTAATTCTAACAATACGCTGCTCATATAATCAAAATAGGATCATATGAATTTGGAGCATACACAGTAATAAAGGCATTTCTTTCCATTATCGATATATTTAACCTTTTCACACGTACCAACAAACAGGTGGGATCATTCTAGAGTGGTCCCTGGAGTGTACGATCAAACCGGTTTGATTAGAATGCTTATTTAGAATGTCCAGTTTCAATTGACCTTACAAAGTTATATCCCAAATGTAAGCAGTTTATTTTTGGATGCAATGTTCAGACATTCACTGAAGTGGCTACAGCATAATACAATCATCCAAACCGGAAGAAGGCTACATTTGTCCTAGCGCTAACTGAGGAAAGATTGACGTAACCCAAGCGGTCATATTTTTATAGCATTAGGTCATTATAATCAGTACAAGCGTCAAAAACTATGTTACACACATCATAGGTGTCCATTACAACCTATGCAATAATTGGAATGCATTATTTGTCACCAGTACTTGAAAACATGTGAATAAAACCATAAATACATTATGATCCATACATACATACATGCATACATACATTACTGTATGATACAGTAGAAACGACAACACAATATACAGAAAATAAGGCACTTACTTTGATAGGAACGCGCACATGTCCAAAGTTATTATTTGTAAGGAAAATAACGATGCAATAATGCGGTCGCCAGCCAGAAAATGAGCCAGATCGTGGATATACAGAAAATAAGGCACTTACGTTGATAGGAACATGGAAGACTGCTCAAATATCTGCATACTTGATGTGCAGAAGAAATGGGGAAGTGCTCTCCTCGAAGAGGGAAGTTTTGTCCGGCTCAGTAAAGCCTCAAACATAAAAAATCCATAACGCTGAAATGGGCTACTGAATTAATGAGGAGGCAGAACACACCTCAAATCAAAATGTTTTTAGAAAATACAACTAGTTATTAAATAATTAGAGATGGACAGGTTTAAACAGCCTATAGATAATTAGCAAGCAGCACTTGTTTACTGTCCTGTTGCGTAACAATCACATTTTGGAACAGTGATTGCATTCTGACATCACGTGCATAAAACAACACATGCTGGGGCGACCATTAGAGATATTTGGAACTCAAGTATGAAAAGGTTAAGGAAAGTGATTCTTTATTCTTGGTCTTCGCCTTTACCCAAGATGCTGATTTTGAGTTTGTATCATTATGATTACACTTTTAGTTTTGTTTGGGGCTGATGAAGAAGCAGACAGTTTTAACAAATGGTTCTGTTTTCTATGTGCATACTTTTCCAGCAAATGTGTGTCGTGGAGCATTGCTATATATCAATATGGTTTCTTGCTAGGATATCAAGACAGCTAGAATGCTTAATAGGACAATGTAGGCCTTTCAAATTCCAAGAAAGAATAACTAGCATTGCAATTGTTTTAGTGTTAAACAAAAGAAAAAGCAGGATCCACAGGAAACGCACCCATTGGTCGTTGCCCGTCCAGAAAACCCTTCCTCACACCCATTGGTCGTTGCCCATCCAGAAAACCCTTCCTCGCACACATTGGTCGTTGCCCATCCAGAAAACCCTTCCTCTAAACCATTGCATGGGATTTGCAAATATACAAGAATAGTATCTCTCTCTCTCTCTCTCTTTTTCTCTTTCTCTCTCTCTCTCTCCTTCTTTCTTTCTGTCTCTCTCTCTCCTTCTTTCTTTCTGTCTCTCTCTCTGTCTGTCTCTGTGTCCGTCTCTGTGTCTGTCTCTGTCAGGCTCTGGCCATAGAGAAGCCTATTGCTTCTCTATAATTCTATGGTCAGAGTCTGGCAGTTCTACATGTTCTACTTCTGTGTGGTGTTGTGTGTGGGATCCCTAATTAGAGGCAGCTGCTATGCATTGTCTCTAATTAGGGACCCTACTTATACAGTGGGGAGAACAATTATTTGATACACTGCCGATTTTGCAGGTTTTCCTACTTACAAAGCATGTAGAGGTCTGTAATTTTATCATAGGTACACTTCAACTGTGAGAGACGGAATCTAAAACAAAAATCCAGAAAATCACATTGTATGATTTTTTAATAATTAATTAGCATTTTATTGCATGACATAAGTATTTGATCACCTACCAACCAGTAAGAATTCTGTCTCTCACAGACCTGTTAGAAGCCCTCCTGTTCTCCACTCATTACCTGTATTAACTGCACCTGTTTGAACTAATACCTGTATAAAAGACACCTGTCCACACACTCAATCAAACAGACTCCAACCTCTCCACAATGGCCAAGACCAGAGAGCTGTGTAAGGACATCAGGGATAAAATTGTAGACCTGCACAAGGCTGGGATGGGCTACAGGACAATAGGCAAGCAGTTTGGTGAGAAGGCAACAACTGTTGGCGCAATTATTAGAAAATGGAAGAAGTTCAAGATGACGGTCAATCTCCCTCGGTCTGGGGCACCATGCAAGATCTCACCTCGTGGGGCATCAATGATCATGAGGAAGGTGAGGGATCATCCCAGAACTACACGGCAGGACCTGGTCAATGACCTGAAGAGAGCTGGGACCACAGTCTCAAAGAAAACCATTAGTAACACACTACGCCGTCATGGATTAAAATCCTGCAGCGCACGCAAGGTCCCCCTGCTCAAGCCAGCGCATGTCCAGGCTCGTCTGAAGTTTGCCAATGACCATCTGGATGATCCAGAGGAGGAATGGGAGAAGGTCATGTGGTCTGATGAGACAAAAATAGAGCTTTTTGGTCTAAACTCCACTCGCCGTGTTTGGAGGAAGAAGAAGGATGAGTACAACCCCAAGAACACCATCCCAACCGTGAAGCATGGAGGTGGAAACATCATTCATTATATATTCGTCGCCAAACCCACTGGCTCCAGGTCATCTATAAGTCTTTATTAGGTAAATCCCCGCCCTATCTCAGCTCACTGGTCACTATAGCAACACCCACCCATAGCATGCGCTCCAGCAGGTATATCTCACTGGTCACCCCCAAAGCCAACACCTCCTTTGGTCGCCATTCCTTCCAGTTTGCTGCTGCCAATGACTGGAACGAATTGCAAAAATCATTGAAGCTAGAGGTTCCTATCTCCCTCAATAACTTTAAGCATCAGCTGTCAAAGCTGCTTATCGATCACTGCACCTGTATATAGCCCTTCTGTAAATAGCCCACACTACTACCTCATCCCCATATTTATTTTTGTTTATTTTCACTAATCTTGCACTCCAGTATCTCTATTTGCACATCATAATTTGCACATTTTTCATTCCTGTGTTAATAATGATAATTCTGTAATTTATGTCACCACTATAGTCTATTTATTGTTCTACCTCCTAACCTTACTGCATTTTTGCACTACATTTTTGCACTCTGTAAATAGATTTTTCTATTGTGTTTTTGACTGTTTGTTTAATGTGTAACTCTGTGTTGTTATTTGTCACACTGCTTTGCTTTGTCTTGGCCAGGTTGCAGTTGCAAATGAGAACTTGTTCTCAACTGACCTACCTGGTTAAATAAAGGTGAAAAAAAAAAAAAAAAAAAAAAACAATTCTTTGGGGATGCTTTTCTGCAAAGGGGACAGGACGACTGCACCGTATTGAGGGGAGGATGGATGGGGCCATGTATCGCGAGATCTTGGCCATCAACCTCCTTCCCTCAGTAAGAGCATTGAAGATGGGTCGTGGCTGGGTCTTCCAGCATGACAACGACCCCAAACACACAGCCAGGGCAACTAAGGAGTGGCTCCGTAAGAAGCATCTCAAGGTCCTGGAGTGGCCTAGCCAGTCTCCAGACCTGAAACCAATAGAAAATCTTCGGAGGGAGCTGAAAGTCCGTATTGCCCAGCGACAGCCCCGAAACCTGAAGGATCTGTATGGAGGAGTGGGCCAAAATCCCTGCTACAGTGTGTGCAAACCTGGTCAAGAACTACAGGAAACGTATGATTTCTGTACCAAATATTAAGTTCTGCTTTTCTGATGTATCAAATACTTATGTCAGGCAATAAAATGCAAATTAATTACTTAAAAATCATACAATGTGATTTTCTGGATTTTTGTTTTAGATTCCGTCACTCACAGTTGAAGAGTACCTATGATAAAAATTACAGACTTCTACATGCTTTGTAAGTGGGAAAACCTGCAAAATTGGCAGTGTATCAAATGCTTGTTCTCCCCACTGTATGTGTTTGTTCCACTCCCTAGGCGTGGTTCATTGTCTAATTGTCCGTGATCGAAGTAAGTGTGTTTTCCTTAGTATATTCGTCGTCGTCGTCGTCGTCGCCGCCGCCTCCCGTGATGGTCCACAGGCCGGAGTCGCCTGCCACACCGGTGCCCAGTCCTGGCCCGGTTATTTGCCCCGCTCCATGGCCTGAGTCTTTTGCCCCACCGGTGCCATTTCCAGGACCGGTTGTTTACTCCTTTAAATGGCCGGAGTCGCCTGCCACACCGGTGCCCAGTCCTGGCCCGGTTAATTGCCCCGCTCCGTGGCCTGAGTCCCCTAACCCACTGAGGTCCATTCCAGGACCAGTTGTCCGCCACGCTCCATGGCCGGAGTCGATCGCCACACCGGTGCCAAGTCCGGGCCCGGTCATCAGAGTGGAACTAAGGAGGAAGCTATCCACTTCGCCGGGGCCGGAACCGCCACCTGCGATGGTTATAGTTTTGTTGTTTTTTTTCCTTGCATAACCCTCCCCTCATGTAATTGTGTTTGGGTTCTTGCGGCCGGGAGTCCGCGCCTTTGGGGGGGGTACTGTCAGGCTCTGGCCATAGAGAAGCCTATTGCTTCTCTATAATTCTATGGTCAGAGTCTGGTAGTTCTACATGTTCTACTTCTGTGTGGTGTTGTGTGTGGGATCCCTAATTAGAGGCAGCTGCTATGCATTGTCTCTAATTAGGGATCCTACTTATACTGTATGTGTTTGTTCCACTCCCTAGGCGTGGTTCATTGTGTAATTGTCCGTGATCGAAGTAAGTGTTTTCCTTAGTATATGATTCGTTGTTTTGTATAGTTCACATCCAGTCTCTTTACGTTATTCAATAAATGATGTCAAACTATCGCTGCGCTGCGCCTTGGTCTACTCTATACACACCCGAGCGTGACAGTCTCCCTCTGTCAATTTCAATTTAAGGGGCTTTATTGGCATGGGAAACATATGTTTACATTGCCAAGCAAGTGAAATAAATAAACAAAAATTTACAGTATACATTACACTCACAAAAGTTTTCAAATGTCATTTTGTCTTTATACAGTGTTGTAACAATGTTCAAAAGGGAAAATAAATAAACATAAATATGGGTTGTATTTACAATGGTGTTTGTTCTTCACTGGTTGCCCTTTTCTTGTGACGAAAGGTCACAAATCTTTCTGCTGTGATGGCACACTGTGGTATTTCACCCAGTAGAATTTGATTTGTTTTTGAATTCTTTGTGGGTCTGTCTAATGTGAGGGGAAATATGTGTCTCTAATATGGCCATACATTTGACAGGAGGTTAGGATGTGCAGCTCAGTTTCCACCTCATGAGAGCCAGGTCTGTCTACGGTGGCCTTTCTCAATAGCAAGAATATGGTCACTGAGTCTGTACATAGTCAAAGCGTTCCTGAATTTTGGGTCAGTCACAGTGGTCAGGTATTCTGCCACTGTGTACTCTCTGTTTAGGGCCAAATAGCATTCTAGTTTGCTCAGTTTTTTTGTTAATTCTTTCCAAAGTGTCAAGTAATTCTCTTTTTGTTTTCTCATGATTTGGTTGGGTCTAATTGTGTTGCTGTCCTGGGGCTTTGTGGGGTCTGTTTGTGAACAGAACCCCAGGACCAGCTTGCTTAGGGGACTCTTCTCCAGGTTCATCTCTCTGTAGGTGATGGCCTTGTGATGGAAGGTTTGGGAATCGCTTCCTTTTAGGTGGTTGATTAAACAGCTCTTTTCTTGATTTTGATAATTAGCGGATATCAGCCAAATTCTGCTCTGCATGCATTATTTTGCGTTTTACGTTGTACACTGGGGATATTATTTTCAGAATTCTGCATGCAGAGTCTCAATTTGGTGTTTGTCCCATTTTGTGAATTCTTGGTTGGTGAGTTGACCCCAGACCTCACAACCATAAAGGCAATGGTTCTATTTTTTGCCAGATCCTAATTGGTATGTCAAATTTAAGGCCCTTATTTCCTTGTCTTTTGATATCATTCACAGCTTTGTGGAAGTTACCTGTGGCGCTGATGTTTAGCCCAAGGTATGTAGATTTCTTTGAGATTATTATTATTATTATTGTTATTATCATCATCATCATCATCATCATCATCATCATCATCTTACTCATTTCTGGGATGAGACTACACACTCACACACACACTCCAGGTTTGCAACATTGTATCATAACAGCCTGACCAGGACCTCAGTCCCTGTGTCTGTCAATCAACACATTACACCAGGAAACTTGACAGTTTTGATGATGTTTTCATCAGGGCGCCATCCCATTGTTGACAGTCATAAAGACCCGTGTTCATGTACTAGGCAGGCACTAATATGTCATTAAGTACAAAAATAAATGGATGCCTGTATAATCCTCTAAAATAATCTTACTGAATTTATGAAGTAGCCCTACATGTCCCTAACTAGCCTAACATAAATCATATTATAATAATAGAAACAATGTAACATCTATACAAGTCCATTAACCCATAACTAACCATAAAAATGATGATAGACAATCTGTTTGAATATCCTTGTCTAGCTTATTCTACATGATTAATGGTCACACACTCCCGCTTTAGACCAGTGCAGCAGGACTGCAACTTCTGCTAGTGTATCATCTGTTCAATGAGTGTTTCACCTGCTCCAAGCCTGAGAGAATCAAAGCTTGCTGCTTCTTGTATAGGACTGTGTAGAATCCGCTGAAAAGCTCCATCAACATTCCCACAATCCCTTCTGCACTTATCGGCACACGCTCTTCCCTAATGCAGGAAACAGTGTAACGTTACCGATAGTCATGAATCATCAGGTGGATAGATATGTAAATTATAAGTTTCTCCTGACTAATCTAGCAACCACTTTCTTAATGTATAGCCTATTAGCTGATATGTTTCGGTCTAGTTACACAAGCGAGCCAACACAGAACAACATCATTTCAGTAGCTAGCTACATTAGCTTGGTTGATATAAGGTTCTTCCGCGCACCTCTGTAAGTTTTCCCAGTTTCTTCTTGCCCCTTACATTTAATATAGCGTTTCTCTGTATCCCTCAATGTCTTTCGTTGCCTGTCCTTCCATTTCTTTAATTCGGTTTTTATTTTCTTTACGACATTTCGCCGGTTTTCATCGGCAGCAGAAAACAAAAGCATTGTCAGTCCATTTTTAGTTGTGTACATAAACATTTTTTTTTCCACATGAGCCTATTTTCACATCTAAAATACCGGTTTGTTAGCGCATAAAATTCTTGCGAAACCAATTCCTTTAATATCTAGTAATGATGTTTGATGTTTTCAAAAATGGCACATAAAGGTTTTTTTCTCGCAAGGGCTCAGCTGTGGTCAGTAGTTTTGTGGTTGTGGTCCGTAGTTGTGGTCAGGAGTTGTGGTCTGTAGTTGTGTTGCTGTGGTCAGTAGTTGCTGTGGTCAGTAGTTGTGTGATTGTGGTCAGTAGTGGTCATTAATTATGTTCAGTAGTTGTGTAGTTGTGGTTTGTAGTTGTGGTCTTTAGCAGTCTTGTTGTGGTCATTAGTTGAGTGGTTGTAGTTGTGTTGTTGTGGTCCGTAGTTTTACGGTTGTGGTCGGTAATTTTGGGCACTCTTCACCCTCATCATAATTTGTCCCTACACTGCCACATGTGCTCCTCTGCGTCTCTGAGTATCCATAGCAACGGCTCCATTTGGGCTGCTCAACGATGAGACAGAGAGCTGTTAGCTGACGTTAGCAAGCTACATTTTGTCACTCAGACAAACAGCTGTAACTTTTTATTGGTAGAAGATATTTCTGTTCTGATTTTTTATTTGAAAAGCAGAGAAGCAGACAGAGATTTCATACTTTAAGTTGTTGTCTCACTTGTCGGGGGAGTGGCCAAAACAGCAAAAAAAATTAGGAAAAAATGAAGTTACTAAAACAGCTGTACCGTAGCTGGTAGTTTTGTTCCGCAAACAGATTTTAATAACAGAGAAGTAGACGAGGATGTCCTACATTCTAACTTTCTGTCTAACTTTTGGGGGAATTGGTCAAAATGTCTGTTGTTCATAAAAAGTTTCAGAAAATGTTATTGCAGTTACTAAAACAGCTGTAACGTTTTATCAGAATAAGATATTTATGTTTGAAAATGTTGATGTGGTCAGAATTGAAAGCAGAGAAGTGGAATTTTTGTCTAAGTTGTTAACAAAGTTGTCAAAGTAAAATGTGTAATGTTGCATTTATAATTAATGGAATGTTGGAAGTGAATGTTACAATGGGGAGATTTAGAATATTGAGGAAATCCCAGAAAAAGTGGATGGAGGGAAAAAAAAGAGAAATAGTGTAATATTTTAGAATCAAATATATCAAAAATGTGTATACAAGCAACTCAATCGAGACTTGTCTGCACGATTTAAAGTTTGAATGGTGTTTCTATCTTAACCTGTGTAAGAGGAGTAGCATGCTAAAGAATAACAATGTCACACCCTGATCTGTTTCACCTGTCCTTGTGCTTGTCTCCACCTCCTCCAGGTGTCACCCATCTTCCCCATTATCCCCTGTGTATTTATACCTGTGTTCTCTGTTTGTCTGTTGCCAGTTCGTTTTGCTTCGTCAAGCCTACTAGTGGTTTGCCCAGCTCCTGTCTTTTCTATGGTCTCCGTTTTCTAGCTTTCCCGGTTTTGACCATTCTGCCTGCCCTGACCCTGAACCTGCCTGCCGTCCGGTACCTTGCCACGCTACTCTGGATCATTGACCCCGGCCTGTTCTGACCCTGAGACTACCTGCCGTTCTGGATCTGTTGAACCCTATCTGGATTTCTGACTTTTTCCTGCCCCTGACCTGTCATTTGGCCTGACCTTGGCCGAACGCCATGACCAAGGGTTGAATACGGTGCTGGAGCAAGTCCACAAGTTGCCTGTTAGGCTGCCTACCACGACTACACCCTAACAGCCCCTCAGTAACACAGCAGTTAGCAGCGCCGCCTCCCTGGCTACCCCGGTTTCCCGGGAACCCTGCTTACCTCCCCATGAATGCATCGATGGAGAGATGGGAACCTGTCGGGTTTTTCTCGCCCAGTGTTCCCTCATCATCAGTTGCAGCCCTTCTCCTTCCCCTTGGACCTCTCTAAGATAGCGCACCTCCTCATGCTGTGGGCACTTTGTCTTATGTTGTGGGCAGCATCATAGCCATAGGCTAGACTATGTGATTGTGCATGGATAGCATACCTGAATGTTGAGCCAGTCAAATTGTGGTTAGCCTAGATCTGTCAACTCGCCCCCTTGTGTGTTGGGCTTCTCGGAGAAGTCTTGAGTCTCCTTGGCAGTGGAAAATGTGTGTGTTGTATTCTGTAAAGTCAAGATCAAGTTTAGCTTGCGTAGCTGGGATCACCCTCTGGGCCAGATGTACTCACGCTTTTGCGCCCACTTCAGGCGTATTTGTTTCGCAAAGTGCGCATAAAACCATGGCGAGGTATGTACGAACGGGACACACCGAGATGAAAGCGCAGCAGACTGCCTGTCGCGGGAACTGAAAATGGCAAAATGTGCTTTTCGTGTCATGCATATGCATTCATGGGATGGTCAATGGGAAAGTGGGAGTGTCACATAAAGAGATGGGAGGGGAAGCGTAAACTGCGCCTAATTATGTATTCCGAGTTATGTACAGAAAAAGCCGGTGAAAGCGCGCCTCTATTTTGCGCTGAAAATTCTCCGCCTCTTAAAAGCAGGTGTAACTTAGGAAGCGGGTTTCCTGGCATACGCCTCCTGGTGAAATGGCAGCAGTAATCCCAGCAAGACCAAGACATAGGCTAAGGAGACGAGCTGAAAAGATTTTTGCCACAAGAATCACATTTTTTCAGTTGAGTGAAAACGAAATCATTAAGCGTTACAGATTACTGGAAGAAATCAAAGATGACATGGAATCTCCGACTCAGCGTTCACATTCCATTCCAGCAGTTGTTAAACTCCTCGCTACATTACAATTATTGGCATCAGGATCATTTCAAACAGTCATAGCATCAGCAGTGGGAATATCACAGTCATAGTACAAGTACTTGACGCTTTGCTACAGTGCACTAGTCAATACATACATTTCCCCACCACTAATGCTGAAATAACACGCATCAAGCAGGATTTCTTTGACATCGGCAACTTTCCGAACGTCATAGGAGGCCCATTCAATTGCGCGTTTAAATACGCGCAATTTACGGTATAGTGGGTGGGGCCAGGCGCTGATTACCTGATGAACTGCAGGTACATAACACGCACACTGCGGTTTCACATCAATCGCTTTCTGCGTCTTGGCCATGGCGCTATTAACGCTGCGTTCGCAAATGTACGTACATCTGGCTACATTCAGCACTCAGGTCTGGGTAGATGCTGATCCTTTTCTCTGCATAGAACCCCCGATTACACTGCAAGGTGAACAATTTGCTGTTTGACTTTATAAATATGTCTTGTACAATCAAACATGAGACCCGATTTAGCATAGGACCCGTGAGGTGCGCAATGTTTCTCGGCAGCATCAGACCCCGCTTCTTCTGCACAAAAAGTTCATAGAAAAGATTGCTCATGAAGGAAGTTGTTGCCTGCTTTCACAACAGTTTTAAGTCCTGTGAGCCACACATTGAATTTACAGGAATGATTTGAGTGATTTTGTTTTATTGTTTAGTAGATTGATTTCCCCATCTAGCTTAGTTTCCAGGTCATGGAGTTGCACATCTGTCACATTGGCTGCAGTCTCCTTATTTCTACTTTAGTTGAGTAGGTATCCACTTTAGTAGTGAGTAGTGCAAGACATTAATTTACCGGTTTTAATTGCAAGTCGAGGGCAGAGGAAATTTCCTCACAAACAATCTCTTGGATAGTAGTGGCCTACTCTTTCTGTTGTCTGGTGTTGAGAGACAACAGAATGTTCCCACCGGTGAATTCTGTGGAACATCCCACACCTTAATATGGTGTTATATGTTGACAATTATTTCAAAACAATCCCATTAATTCATAGTTATTTTGTAAATAAAGTCACACGTTTCAATGCATGCTCCCGAAATGCATTGAATGTCTCTCATTCTCTCTCTCTTACACACACGCAAACAATCTTGTTTTCTTTTTCTCTCTCAATGCTCTCTATTTTCTTTCACATCCTACACACACAACAAACTACTTGTGTTTTACACCATGAGATCATTTACTTATTTATTGAAGGTCTTGAAACAATAAGAATCAGACAGACAGTTGAGATTTAATAAAATAATCTGCTGTTTAACCAAGTGAGTAAAACTGAACTACCTTCTCTTCACAGCCGGCTGCCTCAGAGCAGGTCTCAGTGCCCCTATGTCCATTAGACACTATTGACTGGCTCCTCAGTGAATGGTATAAACTGTGATTACAAATGGCACGTTGCTGCCAAACACAATTCGACGGTTGCGATTTATCCTTAAACAGAGACATAATGAGGATATGATAAACAAACAGACCACGTAATTGAGACACTAGTTATCCAATTTTATACAATGGTTTGGTCTAATCCTGAATGCTGATTGGTTAAAACCGCATTCCAGCCGGTGTCTATTCCACAAGTTACCACCGGCTAAATCTATGATGTTAAAATGCCTATTTACTCTGTTCCATTTGACTATGCAATCCACTGTCTCATCAGCCCAGCCAGACAATTTATACATTTGATCTCCACTATAAAAAGCATCTAGACATTTATTTTTCAACAGTGGAGATTTGTATAAACCTTGCTGTCTGTCTTTGACATTTGCAACATTGTTTCAATATTCAAATTAGATCTCCACTGACCGACAGGCAGGCAGTGTTTCTCAGCCAGTCGAAATCATAAATCAGCTGGAATCAATTTTATGGCTAAATACAAAGAAATGTAAATTGAAAAAAGGTCAAACAAAACTAAGTGCAACTAGTTTGCAGTCTTTCCAGTTTCAGTTAGAAGTGATTGTGTTAGCTGTGTTGTCAGCTAGCTCCTCTGAACAACAGCTGTCACTAGAAAACAGCTTAAACAAATGCAAATGGGGCTACTGTTGTTATTCTGGCTGCATTGTTTGGCGTGACTGTAAGTTAGCCATAGTTGGCTAGCCAGCAAGGGATAAGAACAGTGCCAGCCAGTATAGCAATGTAACATTTAGAACAAACGACTGGGTCGCATCCATAGACGCAGAATAAAAAGACTGAACGACTGGGTCGCGTCTCTGGCCAAACCGATAGAACGAACGACCAGCCGGCTTGAGTAGCAAACCTACATTTGTGTCGGGACTATATATCTTGTGGAAGGATGAAAATACTATGAATACATTCTTCAAAATGAATGTTTTCTATGAAAATATGTCAATCATTATTTGAATATGTTGGTAACCCGTTTAGCACAGTTTGCCAATATATACTCCAAACACCGGCTTCGAGGGAATCATCACCTAAACAACTACTGTCTTCATAATGGTTTAACTTGCCGGAGGGAAAGGGTAGGAATTATTTTGTTGGAAGTAAGGGGGAAAAACATTGAAATGGAACACTCACAAACATACACGCAATCACATGCACACACAGGGGCGTAACTTTCACTAGGCAGAGAACACAGGTATAAATACACAGGGGATAATGAGGAAGATGGGTGACACCTGGAGACAAGCACAAGGACAGGTGAAGCAGATGAGGGTGTGACAATTGAGTTTCAAGATTCCACAAACATTGTCATGAGAAAGAACACTGAAATAACATGAAAGATAATGGGGTAGCTGAAAAAGAGGCTAACATCAGGAAAGTACCAAGAAACAGCCAAGTAAGAAAGCTGTAATTACCTGTTAATAGTTAGTTTGTAGATGCTAAGTATTGATATACTGTAAAGAGTCATGAATTTTTTACTAAAGAGCTATCAATAAGAGGCTATACTTATCAAATAAAAAAAATGTATTGGTCACATACACGTGATTAGCAGATGTTATTGTGTAGCGAAATGCTTGTGCTTCTAGCTCCGACAATGCAGTAATATCTAACAAATTACACCAGATATACCCAATATACACAAATCTAAGTAGGCATGAATTATGACTATATACATATATGGACGAGCAATGTCAGAGCGGAACAGACTAAGATACTGTAGAATAGTATAGAATACAGTATACATATGAGATGAGTAATGCAAGATATGTAAACATTAAGTGACTAAGATACCATAGAATAGTATAGAATACAGTTTATACATATGAGATGAGTAATGCCAGAAATGTAAACATTAAAGTGACTAGTGTTCCATTCCTTAGTGGCCAGTGATTTCTAGTCTATGCCTATAGCAAGCCGTGTCTAATGTGCTAGTGATGGCTGTTTAACAGTCTGATGGCCTTGAGATAGAAGCTGTTTTTCAGCTTCTATCTCATCTTACTGTTACTTTCTTTTATATTTCCACAGATAGATTAACCCCACAATCACAAGTAATTAAGCTACTTTCATAAATGGAACGTCATTAATAGGACAGCATACAGTTTATTATTTCCATGACTAGCTAAATTTAATTGTATTGGTCACATACGTGTGTAGCAGATGTTAATGTGGGTGTAGTGAAATGCTTGTGCTTGACTAGCTAATAGTTTCTACATAGCAAAAGAAGCATCAATAATATACTCTGTTAGTATGGGGGTAATTCACAACACTTTAATGAATGGATAATACATTTTCATTTTGCTTCTTGCAGCATACAATCAATCATCAGTCATTGTAGCCAGAAACTAAGATAGCTAACTATTTACTGGATGCATTTCAACATCGTCAGAGGAGGCAATGGTATCTAGCTAGCTAGGTAGCCTGATGATGGCTTCAGTTGACAGGTACTGGAGGGTCATCCACACATTGCTATCCACATTGGTTTGCATCAAAACTATGAGGCCAAGACATGAGGCCTGAGCATTATCCAACAACTTGCTTCTTTTATTTATTTTATTTTACCTTTATTTTACTAGGCAAGTCAGTTAAGAACAAATTCTTATTTTCAATGACGGCCTAGGAACAGTGGGTTAACTGCCTTGTTCAGGGGCAGAACAACAGATTTTTACCTTGTCAGCTCGGGGATTCGATCCAGCAACCTTTCGGTTACGGGCCCAACACTCTAACCACTGGGCTACCTGCCGCCCGTACCTACCTTCTGTACCTTGCTAGCTAAAAAAAAAAGGATCCATTAGTTGACTGCACTATAGCTAGATATCTGACGTTAGTCTGAAGCTAGCTGTCGATCCTTGTATATATATGGAAGATGCATGTCCAACCAACTAGGGCTTTGTTTTCAAGACTAGGCTTGGTAGCTAGTCCTCGTCAGTCTCACTGTCTTTATGCAACCTAGCAATATTCCTTCATGCACCTGTAGCCGGTATGCTATAACTATGTGTGATGGTGTGTGGTTGTGTTCTGCCGCTCGTAAGAAGAGTCATGCTAAGGGTCGGCTTTATTCTCATATCTGGTTCACAGGGCAAAAGGAAAAGGGGCTTGAGGGCTGCACGTCATCAATACTGTACATAGTCGTGCCTCCCCTCTTGTTCAGTTAGTAACATCACTCTTTCTACGTTCTCAATGTAGGATATATACTGAACAATAATATAAATGCAACATGTAAAGTGTTGGCTCCATTTGTCATGAACTGAAATAAAAGATGTCCTACATTTTCCATAAGCACAAAATGCTTATTTCTCACAAATGTTGAGCACAAATTTTCTTACATCTCTGTTAGTGAGCATTTCTCCTTTGCCAATATAATCCATCCACCTGATAGGTGTGGCATATCAAGTAGTTGATTAAACAGCATGATCATTGCCAGGTGCGCCTTGTGCTGGGGACAATAAAAGGCCACTTTAAAATGTGCAGCTTTGTCACACAACACAATGCCACAGATGTCTCAAGTTTTGAGGGGGTATGCAAATGGAGTGCTGACTGCAGGAATGTCCACCAGAGCTGATGCCAGAGAATTAATGTTAATTTCTCTACCATAAGCCGCCTCCAACGTCGTTTTAGAAAATTTGACAGTACGTCCAACCGGCCTCAAAACCGCAGACCTATGTGTATGGCGTTGTGTTGGCTCGCGGTTTGCTAATGTCAATGTTGTGAACAGCGTGCCCCGTGGTGGCGGGGGGGGGTCATGGTATGGGGGGTCATGGTATGGGAAGGCATAAGCTACGGACAACGAACACAATTTAATTTTATCAATGGCAATTTGAATCCACAGAGATAACGTGACGAGATCCTGTGGCCCATTGTCGTGCCATTCATCCTCCGCCATCACATGTCGCAAGGATCTATACACAATTCCAGGATGCTGAAAGTGTCCCAGTTTTTCCATGTTCTGCATACTCAGACATGTCACCCATTGAGCATGTTTGGGATGCTCTGGATCAACGTGTACAACAGCGTTCCAGTTCCAGCCAATTTCAAGCAACTTCGCACAGCCATTGAAGAGGAGTTGGACAACATTCCACAGGCCACAATCAACAGCTGGATAAACTCTATGCGAAGGAGATGTGTTGCGCTGCATGAGGAAAATGGTGGTCACACCAGATACTGACTGGTTCTCTGATCCACACCCCTGCCTTTTTTTAAAGTGTCTGTGACCAACAGATGCATCTCTGTATTTCCCAGTCATGTGAAATCCATAGATCAGAGCCTAATGAATGCTTTTAAATTTACTGATTTCCTTATATAAACTGTAAAATCATTGAAATTGTTTGAACAAGTATTTTTGTTCAGTATATTAAATGACAATAGAATGACAGACATTACAGTTAAAAAATACTTTAATGTTGAAATCTGAATAGATTAAATAGGTTAATGAATAGAATTAATGATATAAAAACCTTTCACAATATAATAGAATATGAATAGTGCAAATAGACAGTGTTACACAATAAAAGTCCCTCAATGTAGTTTGACTCAAAATATGAATAAAAACAGACCATGTTCTCAATTACTATCATCAATAGAATGTCAAAAACGAATGTTAAAAATCATGAAAAACCTTGCAACTTAGGCTCAATAAAAGAGCCATCTAGCCAACACCAGGCTAGTGATAGGCTAAACAATAGAACAATAACATTTTCACCCAAGGCTGAAAAACGGCCAAAGAACATTGGCTGAGCTGGAACACTAACAAAAGGCCATAGCAAATGAATTGAAACAAACCTTTGCTGAGCCTCTTCTGACTGGAGTGAAGCTTAGAATTCAATCTTCCCTAAATGGCATCAAAAAATGTCTCCCTTTTTATTTTATCACTACAATCTGTTCTTAGGACAAAACTGAAATATAACAACTCCTGTAGAAAGCAAACATCCACACCGCAATGGTGTAATGCTGACCAGCCTTACATTCTGATTAAAATGGTGTCTGACTATATACACTACCGGTCAAAAGATTTAGAACACCTACTCAATTCAAGGGTTTTTCTTTATTTAGACTGTTTTCTACATTGTTGAATAGTATTGAAGACATCAAACCTATGAAATAACACATATGGAATCATGTAGTAAACAAATCAAAATATATTTTATATTTGAGATTCTTCAAATAGCCACCCTTTGCCTTGATGACAGCTTTATACACTCTTAGCATTTTCTCAACCATCTTCACATGGAATGCTTTTATAACAGTATTGAAGGAGTTCCCACATATGCTGAGCACTTGTTGGCTGCTTTTTCTTCACTCTGCGGTCCGACTAAGGATTTATGTTCAGAGAGGTCTCAGGAAACCTTTATGGTTTTCAGGTTTAGTGTCCAGAGACCTCTCTGGAATTCTCTATGTTCTGTTTGGGATTGGTCCCCAATTAGAGGCAGCTGCGCCACATTGTCTCTAAATGGGGAGCCTATTTATGTTCAGTATTCCCACCTGTGTTTGTGTTTTTTTTTGTGTGTTCTTTTTTGTGCCCGCCTGTTCATGGTCGCCGTCTCGCCTTTTGTTGGTTTTGGGATTATTCTTACCTTAATAAAGCAATGTTTTTGCACCACTGCTCTGCGCCTTGGGTCCTGTCTAACTGCGATCATGACACCGACTCATCCCTAACCATCTCAATTTGTTGGAGGCCAGGTCATCTGATGCAGCACTCCATCACTCTCCTTCTTGGTCAAATAGCCCTTACACAGCTTGGAGGTGTGTTTTGGGTCATTGTCCTGTTGAAAAACAAATGATAGCCCCACTATGCCCAAACCAGATGGGATGGCGTTGACTCACTTGAGTCGGCCAATCAAAAGGGTGTGCGTCCTTTTGGGTCCCCGGGGCCAGGATTGGGAGACACTGTAGGACATATGCAATTATCAAATTAATGATGGTTAATATTGTTAAATTCTTCTTGTGGATGGCTGCGGATCCGAATTTTCTGGACCCCTCTTCGAGATGTTTTGCTGCACCCATTTTATTTTGTTTTCCTTTCCTAACGCAAGCTCACAACCTAGTTGGTGTTTTTGTTGTTTATTCTGAGATGCTTTGTGGGTACGGCTCCTGTGTTCTTTTCTTGTAGTATAGAGAGTGTATCTACTTAGTGCACATATTCCTTAGGATACGATACCAGTAGATACTGACAGGATGGTAATATGAGGAAAGGGCCCTGTGAAAGGTGACTCTTTGCTAAACTTGACTGTCAGTTTCTAAAACATATTTAGTAATGTTCGCTAAAGCAAATCTACTGAGTGGATCTAATCATCCATATGATACGCAGGGTTGGGGAGTAATGTAAGGGATTACAAAAACCGGTAACTGTAAACGTTACGTTATCCCCTAAAATATTGTAATCAGATTACAGATAATTTTGAAAAACTAGATGATTACTTCGAGGATTACTTTTAACTTCATAAAGGATGTTTGCAGAAAAAAATCGGACACTTCTGTTTTCTCAATGACATTCAAATCAGCATTGAAAATTTGTTTGTTCTACCTGAGCGAGTCTGACCATAAGTCAGAGACCAGTATGATAACACCAAATGTGTTTGATGGATCGCGGCAAAGAGCAGGAATAGGCTTTTGTTGGCTACAGTCCAAGCTATGTCTTCCAACGGTGTGACTGCAGTCGGCATCCAAAGATGATCCAACTTGAATAACTGCTTGTAGTTAAGGATGACAGCAGTGGTGTAGTCTATGGCGGTACGGATATCACTTATTATTGATATCTACATATCGCATTGATGTGAATCACACTGCTACTATTTGCGTCTTACGGATTGTGTTTGTTGTGGATGGCTGTTCACAATTCTAAAATGTGTATTTGAACCCAATAATGGTTGAATTTAAGAAGATTAAGATTAAGCTGCCTATCAATCATTGTTTTTGAAACCAGTGGACAGCCAGTGAAAAATGCGCTCTTGCAACAGCTGCATAGAGCAGATCCAAACCTTTGGAATAAAAGTGGGGCTTTTATTGCTTAATCTAATTCTTGCTGATAAAAAAAACAAAAACATAGGCCTAATGGACACATGCTCAAACTCCCACAATTTTGATAGACTTGAAGAGGCAATCTGTAGTTGCTACATCCATTTTTGGGATTTATAAATTCTATATACAGTACCAGTCAAAAGTTTGGACACACCTACAGCACTCATTCAAGGGTTTTTCTTTATTTATTACTATTTTCTACATTGTAGAATGAAAGTGAAGACAAACTATGAAATAACATAAGGAATCATGTAGTAAGCGAAAAAGTGTTAAACAATGAAAATTGTTTTATAGATTCTTCGAAGCAGCCACCCTTTGCTTTTAAGACAGTTTTGCACACTCTTGGCAAAGCATGCCATTCCAAATGCACAGCACTTATTTTTCAACTGGAACCAATGAGCCCAATCAGTCCTCCATGACAACAAAATCATAAACAACAGAGCCCTAAATTTTGGGGTCATGCTCAGGTAAAACACCTTGGCTAATCTATACTTCCATATTTCCAACTACTATTCTTTAAGATCAAGGGGTATAACATTGGTTGGAATAACTGGAATTCTGAAAGATTTTGATTATTAAAGATATCATTTAACTGTATTATGATATGTAGTAGAACGCGATGGGTTAGAAGAAGCCTACATAACCAACCCATAAAGGAAAATGTAACATCCATATATGGCCAGCTATGTAAACTTTAACATTGATTTATCCTGCAATAGATGTTGTTCAATTGGTAACATACATTTGTCTTCTAATGCCATCCTGTCTCTTAAAAGTAACGGAATGTAATCAGATTATGTTACAGATTTTGGGTAATCCACAATTACGTTACTGATTACAATTTTGGACAGGTAACTTGTAACTGATTGCATTTAGAAAGTAACCTACCAAACCGTGATGATACGATATCAGTAGATACTGACAGGCAAGTGATACTAGACAGGGGGCCTACAACCTACAATGTAAGTCCTTGTTAAACTTGAATGCCAGGTTATGAAACATAACTTTAGTCATTTGAATTCTAATATTTAACTTTTGTTGCTCTCCCGAACCCAAAGCAAAAAGACTCCCCACTCACACCCCAGCACCTAATCATACTCTCTTTACAGGACTGTAATGTATGTACAGTGCATTCAGAAAGTATTCACACCCCTTTACTTTTTTCCACATTTGGTGTGTTACAGCCTGAATTTAAAATGTATTACATTGTGATTTTGTGCCACTGGCCTGCACACAATACCCCATAATGTCAAAGTAGAAATATGTTTGAATTTTTTAAAACTCATTTATTAAAAATTAAAAGCTGAAATGTCTTGAGTCAGTAAGTATTCAACCTCTTTGTTATGGTAATCCTAAATAAGTTCAGGAGTATACATTTTCTTAACAAATCACATAAGTTGCATGGACTCACTTTGTGTGCAATAATAGTATTAAACATTAATTTTGAATGACTATCTCATCTCTGTACCACACACATACAACTATATGTAAGGTCCCTCAGTCAAGCAGTGAATTTCTAACACAGATTCAAGACCAGGGAGGTTTTCCAATGCCTTGCAAAGAAGGAAACCTATTGGTACAGTAGATAGGTACACATAAAAAAGAAGACATTGAATATACCTTTGAGCATGGTGAAGTTATTAATTACACAACTTTTGATGCTGTATCAATACACTCAGTCACTACAAAGATACAGGCGTCCTTCCTAATTCAGTTGCCGGAGAGGAAGGAAACAACTCAGGCATTTCACCATGAAGTCAATAGTTAGAGTTTAATGGCTGTGATGCAATCAACGTTTTGTCCTTAATACAAAGTTATGTTTGGCGCAAATCCAATACATCACATTACTGAGTACCAATCTCCATATTTTCAAGTATAGTGTTGGCTGCATCATGTCATGGGTATGCTTGTAATCATTAAGGACTTGGGAGTTTTTCAGGATAAAAATAAACGGAATAGAGCTAAGCACAGGCAAAATCCTAGAGAGAAAAGCTGCTTCAGTCTGCTTTCCACCAGACACTTGGAGATAAATGCACCTTTCAACAATAACCTAAAATACAAGGCCAAATCTACACTGGAGTTGCTTACCAAGAAGACAGTGAATGTGCCAAGTTACAGTTTTGACTTAAATCTGCTTGAAAATATATTGCAAAACTTCAAAATGGTTGTCTAGCAATGATCAACAACCAATTTCACAGACCTTAATAATTTTGAAAATAATAACAGGCAAATTTTGTACAATCCAGGTGTGCAAAGCGCTTGGAGATTTACCCAGAAAGACAGAAAGTTGATTCTAACATGTATTGTCAATACTTATGTAAATTAGATATTTGATATAAACATGGTTTCACTTTGTCATTATGGGGTATTGTGTGTAGACGGATGAATTTTTTTTTTTAAATACATTTTGAATTCAGGCTGTAATACAACAATTTTCAAGCCACTGTAATGCACTTTTGATAAAATCAGCGCTCTTTGACAGTGCTTCAAATAGAATGTTCGATCAGTCGGACATGCTTCTCAGATAGGGGCTTGCTGTTCTTGAGAATTGCCATAACTAGCTATCATAGTGATCCCTTTGAGTAGTTAATTCAGTGAATCATTCATATAGCTTGCTAGCTAGCTAGTTGGCTGTACTAGAAATTATATCATATTAGCCAATTGTTTCAATGCACCTTCCAAATGTGAAATTACAAGACAAAAAGGACTCTTACTTAAGAAGCTGTTCCTATGACCTCTTGGTTGTGAAGTTAGGGAAGCTAGCTAATCTTGTTGCCAGAGACTTTCACCCATATGCGCACTCCATGGGGGTCTAGAATATAAAGTCAATGCTTGACCGTGTTTTGGGTCAGCACATATCCCGCTTGGATGCATTTAAGATGCATTAGTTTGTATCCATGAAGCATCCCATGTCTGCTCAGATGATCAACACTATGTCAAGGAGGTTAGATTTCATTTTCCATCTGTAGAGCCTTAGAGAACTCAGAATCAAATAAAATAGTATTGGTTCATACACATATTTAGCATATGTTATTGCGGATGTAGCGAAATGCCTGTGTTTCTAGCTCCAACAGTGCAGAAATATTTAACAATTCGCAAAAATAAACACAAATCTGAAAGTAAAAGAATGGAATTTAGAAATATATAACTATAGGATGAGCAATGTCGGAGTCTGGAGTGTGCATTCGGAAAGTATTCAGAACCCTTGATTCGCAGAATGGTTTATTCTAAAATCGATTAAATTGTGTTTTTTTCTGAGTCAATCACACACAGTACCCCATAATGACAAAGTGAAAAACAGGTTCGGAAATGTTTGCACATTTATTAAAAATGAAAAACATAAGTATTTTACATAAGTATTCAGACCTTTTGCTAGTAGACTCAAAATTGAGCTCAGGTGCATCCTGTTTCCATTGATCATCCTTGAGATGTTTCAACAACTTAATTGGAATCCACTGGTGGTAAGTTCAATTGATTGGACATGATTTGGAAAGGCACACACTGTCTCTATAAGGTCCCACACTTGACAGTGCATGTCAGAGCAAAAACCAATCCATGAGGTCGATGAAAGTGTCCATAGAGCTCCGAGACAGGATTGTGTCAAGGCACAGATCTGGGGAAGGGTACCAAAAAATGTTTAGAACCACCAAGACTCTTCCTAGAGCTGGCCCGCCGGTCAAACTCTTGGTCAGGGAGGTGACCAAGAACCCGATGGTCACTCTGACAAAGCTCCACACTTCCTCTGTGGAGATGGGAGAACCTTCAAGAAGGACAACCATCTCTGCAGCACTCCACCAATCACACCTTAATGGTAGAGTGGCCAGACGGAAGCTACTCCTCAGTAAAAGGCACATGGAGTTTGCCAAAACGCACCTAAAGACTCAGACCATGAGAAACAAGATTCTCTGGTCTGATGAAACCAAAATTGAACTCTTTGGCCTGAATGCCAAGCGTCACATCTGGAGAAGCATGGTGGTGTCAGCATCATGCTGTGGGAATGTTTTTCAGCAGCACGTACTGGGAGACTAATAGGATCGAGGCAAAGATGAACGGAGCAAAGTACAGAGAGATCCTTCACGAAAACCTGCTGCAGAGCGCTCAGGACCTCAGACTTGGGCGAAGGTTCACCTTCCATCAGGACAACGACCCTAGGCACACAGCCAAGGCAACGCAGGAGTGGCTTTGGGACAAGTCTCTGAATGTCCTTCAGAGGCTCAGCTAGAGCCCAGACTTAAAAAATATATATAAATTAGCAAACATTTCTAAAAACCTGTTTTTGATTTGTCATTATGGGGTATTGTGTGTAGATTGATAAACTACAATTTAATTCATTTAAAAATTAGGCTGTAACCAAACAAAATGGGGTCTGAATACTTTCCGAATGCACTGTAAAGGGTCATTAATCAGGGAGTAAAGTCCAGGCGTGACTTATGATGAGACGCAGGTGTGAGTAAAGATGGGTTTGTATTTGTATTTATTATGGATCCCCATTAGCTGCTGCAAAGGCAGCAGCTACTCTTCCTTGGGTCTGACAAAATGAAGGCAGTTATACAATTTTAAAACCATTACAATACGTTCATAACAGATTTCACAGCACACTAAGTGTGTGAACTCAGGCCCATACTCCACTACCACATACCTACAACACAAAATACATGTGTACTTGTGTGTAGTGCTTATGTTATCATGTGTGTATGCATGTGTCTGTGCCTATGTTTGTGTTGCTTCACAGTCCCTACTGTTCCATAAGGTGTATTTTTATATATTTTTTATCTGATTCTACTGCTTGCATCAGTTACCTGATGTGGAATAGAGTTACATGTAGTCCTGGCTCTATGTAGTACTGTGCGCCTCCCATAGTCTGTTCTGGGGACTTGGGGACTGTGAAGAGACCTCTGCTTGCATGTGTTGTGGGGTATGCATTGGTGTCTGAGCTGTGTGCTAGTCGTTTAAACAGACAGCTCGGGGCTTTCAACATGTCAATACCTCTCACAAATACAAGTAGTGATGAAGTCAACCTCTCCTCCACTTTGAGCCAGGAGAGATTGACATGCATATTATTAATGTTAGCTCTCTGTGTACATCCAAGGGCCAGCCGTGCTGCCCTGTTCTGAGCAAATTGAAATTTTGTGGCACCTGACCACACGACTGAACAGTAGTCCAGGTGCGACAAAACGAGGGCCTGTAGGACCTGCCTTGTTGATAGTGCTGTTAAGAAGGTAGAGCAGTACTTTATTATGGACAGAGTTCTCCCCATCTTAGCTACTGTTGTATCAATATGTTTTCACCATGACAGTTTACAATCAAGGGTTACTCCAAGCAGTTTAGTCACCTCAACCTGCCCAATTTCCACATTATTCATTACGAGATGTAGTTGATGTTTAGGGTTTAGTGAATCATTCGTCCCAAATACAATGCTATCAGTTTGGAAATATTTAGGACTAACTTATTACTTGCTACCCATTCCGAAACTAACTGCAGTCTTGCAGTCATTTCAGTTGCTGTAGTAGCTGACGTGTATAGTGTGCAGTCATCCACATACATAGTCACACTGGCTTTACTCAAGGCATGCCATTAGTAAAGATTGAAAAAAGTAAGGTGCCTAAACAGCTACCTTGGGGAATTCCTGATTCTACCTGGATTATGTTTGAGAGGCTTCCATTAAAGAACACCCTCTGTGTTCTGTTAAACAGGTAACTCTTTATCCACAATATAGCAGGGGGTGTAAAGCCAACACTTACGTTTTTCCAGCAGCAGACTATGATCGTTAATCTCAAAAGCTGCACTGAAGTCTAACAAGACAGCCCCCAGTATCATTTTATCATCAATTTCTCTCAGCCAATCAGTCATTTGTGTAAGTGCTGTGCTTGTTGAGTGTCCTTTTCTTTAAGTGTGTTTGTTGGGTGTCCTTCCCTATGAGAACAGAATCTGATTCCACCAACATGCGCTTCCAACCCCTAGCTCTGCACGAGGTGAAGGTAAGTTGGCAAAAATGTATTTACAAGCTGACGGCTGAGATAGCTCAATTTACAGTAAGAATGGTATAAACATGAATTGGGTATGGTTTGTGTTATGGGGTTACAGGTGGTTGGATGGAGCCTGAGGACCACAGAGTACCTTACAGACCATTTAAGCAATTCAGTCTACCCTCTTTTCTTTTTACATTTCGTCATTGCAGTGCCCTGCTGAAAAATACCACAAGCGGCTGCATTTTGGATACACAAGCATGAGGGAGTAGACACACCTTGAGGTTATGGAGAACAAGATTGTGGGACAGAAACCTGCAAGGGACACTGAAAGGTATACAATCAAGACTACAACAGGAATGACAACCACCTCCTTCTCTATGCAGATTCTCAAAACACAATGCAAAGACATGTCTACAAAAAGCCCCTGCAAAGGGCTACTATTGACAAGAATGATCTGTCAAAGTCAATGGGCTAGGGGAGGTTTACGTACAGTACTTTGAGATGAGGAAGTAGGTTCTGGTTGTGTAGGGTTGTGCTCACACCAGTGTTTCCCAAACTCCGTCAGGGGGACCCCAAGAGGTGCAGGTTTTGGTTTTTGCCCTAACACTACACAGCTGATTTAAATGATGAACTCTTCATCAAGATAACTGGGTATTCAACAATAATGTCATGGTAGAAGTAACATACCAAAACACATTTATGAACAGTGTAGTTCAGTTCAGTGTGTCCGAGTGTGTCTCAGGTGTAGAGACAACATTGCAGAGAACTGTAGCTACAGATTGTTACACCAGATAATGTGATTAACCCAAAGAAGTCTTCTCTCATTGATCGAGACAGGTGCTGCATGTCATGATGACAGAGACCAGCCAGCAGACCAGGGTTATACCAGCAACCCTTGCAGTTATGCAAGCACACCACCAGACCTTTTGGCAGAGGCCAAAATAAAGGTTACAACACCTCAGCAAATGGCAGACAGAAAATCACCTTCTGGTCTGAAAACCATACAATAATGTAAAACGAAAAACTTTTAAGTGAGAAGTAGGTATTGGTCTGAAACCAGAAAAAGAAAGGACATCCAAATGAGTGTGTTTATACAGGACCTCCCACCCCCACCTACCATCAACTAATTATGCCAATGCAGAGCTATATAGAGCCCTCTTCATTGTTACAACATTTGGGAGACGCACAACGATGTGGTGCGGTGCTCAATTTGGCCTCTGCATGCCTCCGGAGCTCCGCAATTGCATCACACCCTCCATACGGAGTCTCCACAGAGTCTATGACCACATTTTCGGATCAAGCATAGATCATCTTTTAATGGAGCTATGCAGCCTAAGTTAAGCAATCTATTACTCACATTGTTTAAGTAAACTGCTCCTCCCAGTCAAGTACAACCTCAATGTTTTCAACTGAAGGTTTAGAGACAAAATTACCAACAAAGAGTTTGTGTGTTATACAGATGGAGTCTTGTATGGAGCGTATATAAGCAGTGCCATGTAATGTAACAGTTTCCTGCTAGCTAGAACACGCCAGATTGACAAGGGTTTGGGTGTAGGGGGTTGGTGTCGATTTGAAATTCATCGTTAGTGTTACTTATGGAGAAAAAGGTAGAGGGGACCAGACAATGTTTGTATCTGCCCTCATTCCTCCATCAAACCCAAACCGTCAGCAGATGACAGGAGACCGAGCAGACTGCAGAGAAGGAGAATATGCGTGGGATCGCACAGCGCAATATAATGAGTGTGTCAGATGGCATACAGAAGATGAGAACTCACAGTACACACTGTCAGAACAGCAAGGGATGACACAAATTATGAAAGATGAATATAACACAGCTATACAGTGTATTCAGAAAGTGTTCTGTTACATTACAGCCTTATTCTAAAATGTATTAAACTGTTTTTCACCCTCATCAATCTACACACAATAACCCACAATGACAAAGCAAAGACCCTTTACTCAGTACTTTGTTGAAGCACCTCTGGCAGCAATTACAGCGTCGAGTCTTCTTAGGTATGACGCTACAAGCTTGGCACACCTGTATTTGGGGAGTTTCTCCCATTCTTCTCTGCAGATCCTTTCAAGCTTTGTCAGGTTGGATGGGGAGTGTAGCTGCATAGATATTTTCAGGAGGGAGTAGACACACCTTGCGGTTATGGAGCACAAGATTGTGGGACAGAAACCAGTAATGGACACTGAAAGGTATACAATCAAGACTACAACAGGAATGACAACCACCTCCTTCTCTCTGCAGATTCTCAAAACACAATGCAAAGACATGTCTACAAAAAGCCCCTGCAAAGGGCTACTATTGACAAGTATGATCTGTCAAAGTCAATGGGCTAGGGGAGGTTTACATACAGTACTTTGAGATGAGGAAGGAGGTTCTGGTTGTGCAGGGTTTTGCTTACACCAGTGTTTCCCAAACTTGGTCAGGGGGACCACAAGAGGTGCAGGTGCAGGTTTTTGCCCTAACACTACACAGCTGATTCAAATGATGAACTCTTCATCAAGCTTTGATTATTTGAGTCAGCTGTGTAGTGGTAGGGCAAAAACCAAAACTTGCACCCCAGGACCAACTTTGGGAAACACTGGTTTAGACAGTTTCTCCCATTCTCCCATTCTTTCAAGCTTTGTCAGGTTGGATGGGGAGTGTAGCTGCACATCTGCTTTTAAGTCTCTCCAGAGATTGTCATTCCACAGTGCCCTGTTGAAAAATACCACAAAGCGACGGCATTTTGGATACACAAGCACGAGGGAGTAGACAAAGAGTTCAATCTTGGTTTCATCAGACCAGAGAATCTTGTTTCTCATGGTCTGACAGTCCTTTAGGTGCCTTTTGGCAAACTCCAAGGAAACATCTCAAGGATGATCAATGGAATCAGGATGCATCTGAGCTCAATTTCGAGTCTCATAGCAAATTGTCTGAAAACTTGTGTAAATGAGGTATTTCTTTTTTTTATTTGTAATACATTTTAGAAAATTTCTAAAAAATTGTTTTCATTTTGTAATTATGGGGTATTGTGTGTAGATTAATGAGGAAAGTGTTCTATTTAATCCAAAATGTGTAAAAACTGAAGGGGTCTAAATACTTAGCGAATGTCCTGTAAATCAAGTTTGTTATTGACTTTCTTTTTTCTTTTGATAATTTGGACTTGATGTTGTTTTTACTTTTGATCATTTGGACTTGATAGTTTTCCACAAACGTAATAGTTTTATAGTTATCTTGTTCCATGAGAGAGGTAACCTCGGTGCAGTCATATTGCTATGTGCAATACTTTTGAATCAGTACATTAAAATCGCTAAATTAAACAATGAATAAGCAAAATCATTAGCTCTATATCAGTGAACTTAAAAGGTATTTTTTTTATATTCTCTATAGGATCTTTGGACTGAAGCTCAAAGTAAAACCTTTTGGCATCAAACTTTCATTCACACCTGACAGGTTGTCTGGGTTAAGAAGTACGGTTCAGCTCTGTCACCAGATGAAAGGAGACAGGGAATTAGTATGTAGAGAGAAGAACCTAGGTTTATCTGTGATGCTCAGAGAAGCCAGGCTTAAAACCAACCTTGTCATGAGAGGTTATATATCTCTGAGATATCATGGACGGATTGACTAATGACTCCTGTTACAGCTCAATACTTTCTCATGCGATACAACATTATTGCCTCTCACCTATAAACCACAGATAGGTATTAAACATGCACGCACACATGCACACTCATGTACACAGACACACACACTCACTTTATCTCAGCAGGGAAAACTAATTACTGTCAAGGAGGAAGTGCACAACAAGCTAAATAATCACAGATTACAGCATTGGGAGGGCTGACAAACCAGTAATGACTAGTTATCTCATTCAACCTGCGTGTTTGTTGAGAAAACAGTAAATTGGCAAGGCTTAAGGTAGTCAATAGTGGATGCAGACAAGGAGTTGAGGATGAGGGTTTTGAAGATCTTAAAAAGTGGCACAACACTTTGTAAATATTCAATTACCCACCTATGTTATTATACAAAACACAAGAGCTAGGTCATATTATAGAATGAAATACGACATCAGGGAAGTCTGGGACCACAGAAGGCACACAGCAGTTCTCTCAGAGGAACATGGAGTGGGCAGAGCACTGCAGAATCACTGTGTGGGCTTCTAAAGACATAACAAAAGCTGGACACTCAGATATTCACAGAGAGACTCATGGAGGCACACCATTGAAGAGAGGACACAGAGAGAAAGAGAGAGAGAGAGAGAGAGAGAGAGAGAGAGAAGAAGATAGAGGTTGAAGAAAAAGAGACGCAGAGAGATAGAAAGGGAGTTTGTATTAATGCAGAAGGTCATAGAGCAAGCAGCGAGCGAGCACTTGTGTGTGACTGTGAATTGAGTGTGTGGTTCAAAGGAGCCTCTGTATTTTGCCTTGGTGATTAGGAGAGGCTGGTGCCAAATTCTATTTGACTTTTAGTGTGTGACAGTTGTCTAGGAGACAAAATGACGGGGCTCCCAGGTCCTCTGTGCATTCTTCTCTGGGCTGGCTAATTACACCCACAATCTCCTTTTATAGACCACTGCGCAATTACAACTTTATCGCTGAATAATCATTTTGCTGGGACTGGGGGTTTGATGACAGAGGATGGAAGAATTTTAATTATACAGTGTGTATATATATACACATATACACAGTGAATTGAGAAAGTATTCACACCCCTTGACTTTTTCCACAAGCTCTTAGAGATTTACCCAGAAAGACTCGCAGCTGTAATCTCTGCCAATCTCTACAAAGTATTGACTCAGGGGTTGTTGTGGATGAGCGCTCGGATCACCACGATGACGACCTCCGCGAACCTCGTGTAGAATAACTAGCAGACATGGTTAGGGCCAGCATCATAATAGAAACTGACATTGAAGAGAGTGACCACGGGCAGGAAGGATAGAACCCTCCGTGGGGAAGCTCTCTATGTCGAGAAACACGAAGGAACCCTCTGAAAGGAAGTGGCTCTCGGAACACGCAGACATGAACACCAGTGCACAGGTTTATGTGATGGTGCGAGGACGGTGAGCACAAAAATGAGGAGGTTGAAGAAAAAGGAAAACAAACAAACAAATCGATACATCAAGTTTAATACAGCACAACACAACTGAGACGCAGCTCACAAACAGTAATCCACACGCACACCACAGGGAGAGGAACATATAAAGAGTGTGTAATCATGTGAGTGGAAGCAAGTGTGCGTGTGCAATCGGGATGGGAATCAGGCGTGGGGGCGTGAGCGCGACTGCCATCATACTCATGCCGGGGTTAGTATACCGGCGAGCCGGAGTGCCGGGGCGGGATGGGCACCGGCGAAGTCGGAGGCACAGTCATTACAGTTTAGAACAAACAGACATGAACACCAGTACACAGGTTTAGAACATGCAGACATGAGGTGTGGTTTAAGGCAAGAAAAATTAAGTATAAAAAAAGGGGACGGACGAGAAGTAAGACAAAAGTTTTTTGGATGACATATTGACTGCGCAATTAACAGGCTTGTTATTGTAAACTAGACGATGATCAACACTTTTTTCTCAACTGACTGCCAGAGAGGAATTGTAAGTAGAAACTATTTTGTATTGTAATAATCTGTATTGTGTGAAACTGTTTAATTAAAAACTATCAACAGAAATACTAAAGCATCTGTAAAGTGAATTGCACTTCAGTTGCCTTCCTCTTGAACCAGACCTGGATATCTTAAAGTGAGAAGTGTTCACCTCCCTAGCCAGGAGAAGGGACCTCCACTACCGGTTTCAGTATAACACTGACTCAAGCAAGAGCACTTAGTTACCTCAGTGCCCTGAGAGGAGTCTAAGAAGTTTTAATCTACAGCTCGTCTGTCTAGTAGCCTCAGCACTAGTGCCCGTCCGCGCTCTACGTCCTTCTCCTCCTCTATCTCCCGTAGGAATGAGGTGGTGGTTCTATAAATACCCGGAGGAGGAGCAGACGAGGTGGTGGAGAGCCTGGGTTGCGCTTCCGCTGGAGGCTCAGAAAAATAGAATTGAGTACGTTAGGATCACCAATATTAAATAACCTAATATACAGTATGTAAGTTAGTAGTAAATAGTTTGCGTGGTATAGAGACTCCAGTTCCTCAGGGAACAGGCGAACAGAAAAGTTAAATGCTGAAACTCTAAATAAAAGGAATAGTCTTCAAACTGTCATAGAATATCTTTAGACTTACACCGTTACATCTCCACCTTAGTGAACTCTATTTAAACCCAGCAGGCTAACGGACCTAAGACCCCTTTGACTTACCTAAATAGAAGAGATTATGTAAGACACATATAGTTTAGACTAAACCAGCAGGAAATAAATAAGCCTAACTCACCTTTAACCAGCCGTATACAAGTGAAGACAGATTCCCTTTCATCTCTGATCCTAGTTGGACCCCAGAGGAACTTGGCAATAGTAGCTATAATACCTGACTGGAAGTAACCCTTTAGTAGGATAATCTACAGTTGAAGTCGGAAGTTTACATACACTTAGGTTGAAGTCATTAAAACCCATTTTTCAACCACTCCACAGATTTCATGTTAACAAACTATAGTTTTAGCAAGTTGGTTAGGACATCTACTTTGTGCATGACACAAGTAATTATTCCAACAATTGTTTACAGACAGATTATTTCATTTATAATTCACTATATCACAATTCCAGTGGGTAAGAAGTTTACATACACTAAGTTGACTGTGCCTTTAAACAGCTAGGAACATTCTAGAAAAGGATGTCATGGCTTTAGAAGCTTCTGATAGGCTAATTGACATCATTTGAGTAAATTGGAGGTGTACCTGTCAAGGATGTATGTCAAGGCCTACCTTCAAACTCAGTGGCTTTTTGCTCGACATCATGGGAAAATAAAAAAAAAAATCTGCCAAGACCTCAGAAAAAACATTGTAGACCTCCAAAAGTCTGGTTCATCCTTGGGAGCAATTTCCAAACGCCTGAAAGTACCACGTTCATCTGTACAAACAATAGTACGGAAGTATAAGCACCATGGGACCACGCAGCCTTCATACCGCTCAGGAAGGAGACACATTCTGTCTCCTAGAGATTAATGTACTTTGGTGCGAAAAGTGCAAATCAATCCCAGAACAACAGCAAAGGACCTTGTGAAGATGCTGGATGAAACAGGTACAAAAGTATCTATATCCACAGTAAAACAAGTCCTATATCGACATGAAAGGCCGCTCAGCAAGGAAGAAGTCACAGCTCCAAAACCGCCATAAAAAAGCCAGGTTTGCAACTGCACATGGGTACAAAGATCGTACTTATTGGAGAAATGTCCTCTGGTCTGATGAAACAAAAATAGAACTGTTTGGCCATAATGACCATCGTTATGTTTGGAGGAAAAAGGGGGAGGCTTGTAAACCGAAGAACACCATCCCAACCGTGAAGCAAGGGGGTGGCAGCATCATGTTGTGGGGGTGCTTTGCTGCAGGAGGGACTGGTGCACTTCACAAAATAGATGGCATCATGAGGAAGGAAAATTATGTGGATTTATTGAAGCAACATCTCAAGACATCAGTCAGGAAGTTAAAGCTTGGTCGCAAATGGGTCTTCCAAATGGACAATGACCCCAAGTATATTTCCAAAGTTGTGGCAAAATGGCTTAAGGACAAAAGTAAAGGTATTGGAGTGGCCATCACAAAGCCCTGACCTAAATCCTATAGAAAATTGTGGGCAGAACTGAAAAAGTGTGTGCGAGCAAGGAGGCCAACAAACCTGACTCAGTTACACCAGTTCTGTCTGGAGTAACTTATTGTGGGAAGCTTGTGGAAGGCTACCCGAAACGTTTGACCCAAGTTAAAGATAGATAGATAGATAGATAGATAGATAGATAGATAGATAGATAGATAGATAGATAGATAGATAGATAGATAGATAGATAGATAGATAGATAGATAGATAGATAGATAGATAGATACTTTATTGATCCCTGAGGGGAAAGTTCTTTGTCAAGCAGCTACAACAAAAACACAGGGCAGGTGCAACATGCCAGAACGAAATTAGACGGATACATGATACATAGAGCGGCAGTATGAAAAGGTATAGAAATACAAGAAGTCTGGAGTGCAAAAAAGCTATAAAAATACATTGCATAGTATGGGCGGATGGCTGAATATATACACTATACATTGGTGGATGGTGCATGATTAACTATACTATACAGGTCGATGGCAGAGAAATACTTCAATATCTAAAAGTGCGTATGTGTCAGGCTCTGGCCATAGAGAGGACTATTTGCTTCTCTATGTAGCTATGGTCAGAGTCTGACAGTGTCTTTCTTTTCTGTTTCTCTGTGGGTTGGGTTGGATCCCTAATTAGAGGCAGCTGCACCGCATTGTCTCTAATTAGGGATCCTATATAATTTGGTCTGTCCTTCACTTTGGTGTGGGTCGTTGTACGTTTCATGTCACAGGGAAGGAAGTGTGTTCCATTTCATTGTTTTGTTTGGTTTGTAGTTCGTCATTGTGTGAATTTTATACATAGTATAATAAAATGTCGAACTATACCTGCGCTGCGCCTTGGTCTCTCCTTCCACCTATTTGTGACAGTATGATATGAGTGAGGGTAATAATAGTTTACTTAATATTAAGACTGGTTAAATGAACATGTAAGTGAATATTTTGCATGGTTAAATTAACTGTACAGGTAAATGACAGGAAGAGATACTTAAATAGCTAAATGTGTGTGATATAATTTAGGGTAATAATAGTAATTCCCTTAAAAAACAGTCCTTAGTGCAGGGTTTAATTACAGATAAATGCACGTATTGCACATGCAATATACTAAAAGCATTGAAAAAAAGATGCAACTGACAGGATACTAATATGCATTCCTGAGTGAATGACTACATAAATTAAGTGAGAGTAGGCCCTCTGCAGAAGGTAGATGATTGCATCATCCACCCCGATGTTGCGCTGATATGCGAACTGCAGGGGGTCCAGTGATGTACACACCAGGGGTCTGAGGTGAGCGAGGACTAACCTTTCCAGGGTCTTCATGATGTGGGATGTTAGCGCTACAGGTCTGAAGTCATTCAGGACAGTGGGGTGCGCCTTCTTGGGAACTGGGACGAGGCAGGATGTTTTCTACAGCACAGGGACCATTTCTAGGAAGCAATGAAGGATATACTGGAAGGGGTGGATTGTGAAGTATATATACTGTAGATTATATTTATATAATGCATTAACAGAAGAAGAACACTTAAAAGTACTGGAGGAAGTAATAACTAAGTGTAAAGAGGCAGGCTTGCTCTTAAACATACAAAAGTGGTAAAGGTGAGGTTAACGTTTTGGGATACAAGATAACCAGCTTTGTGGAAGCATCAGAGAAGTATTTAGGGGAACTGGTTGACTATGCTAACCCGCCCCGCATGGTACAAGAGTTACAGAGCCTGATGGGGATTTCTCAGAGCTATTTGCACCTCTGTACAAACTAACCACATACCCCGGAAGTAAAGTGATGACACTCGAGAAATGGCGTAGAAATGAGATGGAACGAGACCAACCTAACCACTCTGAAGAAAGTGGTTAGAGCTACTAAGAAAACAAAAGCTTTGATACCCAGACAGGAAGGACCTCTGAAGGTGACGGTAGGGCTAAGTGAAGGCACCGTAGTGTTACAAAACTCTGATGATAGAAAAAGTGGGAATCTTTAGAACAAAGGTTTTTAGCAGTAGAACAAGAATTGGCTGCATTATGGGAAATGTGGACAAAGATAGATGTAATTGCAAGCCCGAATGACATCAGGGAAGCTGACTGCTTGTGCATGCTGTAGGAGCAGTGTCTTCAGCGAGGGAGGTGGGGATGTAAGCCACCCCATCTGAGGTTTGGCTGGTGGCGGCGATCAGATCCTGCAGTGTTTGGAATTGTGCTGGGTCAGGGAGAGCTGTTGTAGCATTGGGCGGACTTCCTTAACTCATGAGCTTCAGTCGGTTGCGGAGAGGCCACAGGCACGGGGGCTGTCGGCCACTCGTTCTCTGGTTGGGACAAGAATAGTGGTCCCAAGCTAAGAGTTTTACCCCTAGTGATGTCATCAGCAGGATTGTTTACGCTGTCAACATACCTCCAGTCATTGACTTCCGTTAGGTCTTGGATTTCATGACAAGGGAGACATGGGTGTGGCCTGCCTCATCCGCCACTCGGAGATAGGAAACCACTCCATAAGCCTGCTCTGAAGCGTTACAGAACACATGAAGTTCACGGCTTGATCCCAGTTGGTCAGCACAGGTTGGCACATAACACCTTGGCATCTTTGACAACGCTGTTTCCCAACAGATCCATCGTTCCACTAGGTCAGCTGGGTGGATTAGTTCATCCCAGTCCCTCTTGGTCTGCCACAGGTCCTGGACATAGACTTTGGCCCGGGTTGTGTATGGAAGGATATACACGAGGGAATCGTATTAACTGGCCAGGGTCCGATAGATGGTGCACAGAGTGGGGATTTCAGTGCTCAGGGCTGAGCGGGTCTTGTACCCCAGGGAATCAGGTATGCAGCTCCATCTCCGTCCTAGAGTGGGTTCTTGTGAGTTAGCGCCAGACTGTGACACTGCTACTTGACCTGACTTGTGGCGGGAGGTGCTGGATAACCTCTGCTGTGTTGCTCGCCCACTGTCTGACCTCAAATCCCCCTTTGGACAGGAGATTCAGGACTTTGTCGAGGAGTGCTTTCACTTCAACAGTGGATGGGATGCTCTGCAAGCAATTATCCACATAGAAGGCATTCTCCACTGAATCCCAGACTTCTGGGTAACTGTCTGGGTGCTCCCGTGCGTGTCTCTGCAGAGCGTACATGGTACAAAAAGGACTGCATGTGGTGCCAAATGGGAGTACTTGCCATTCATAGATTGTGGGCTGTGCGTCTTGTTCCATATCTCGCCATATAAACTGGAGCAGTGTGGTGTTGGAAGGCAGCAGTCAAATCCAATCAGGATGAGTGGGGCAACCCTGGCCATGTTAGGAAGAGGCAGTCCTTTGAGTTGAGGATATTACTTCTGTAGAACACTCACCAGGCAGGACTGCTCTGCGAGATTCAGTGAAACGCAGAAGGTAACGGCAGAGCCTTTCATTTGGATAACATCATGAGGTTAAGGGTCTCAGTGGTCCCCTTCAGGTTAAGCTGCCGGGCAGTAGCTGGGAGAATGATTGTTCTTTCAGACCCATCATCTAGAACAGCGAATGTATCCATGCTCCTCCCTTCTCTTTGCAGAGTGACCTTTACCATCTTCAACATGACTCTTGGAGACCGGTTATGTTGGTTGAGGTAGAGCTACTTTGCGGCTCCACCATGAGAATACTCTACTCCTTCGGTGCTTGGGGAATTACATCATGCAACAATTGCAGGGTTTCTTCAATGTGCAGATCTCTGCTTTATGGCTATGGGCCCACTTTTAGCATCGCTCACCTGAAGTTATCCAGGCCTTCAATTGGGGTCAAGTGAGCTTTTGTATCTTGGGGCATGAGCCCAGAAAGTGCCCCTCACTATTGCAATAGGTGCAGTAAGGCTGAAATTTGATGTTCATGCTCTTGAGAGAGGTCTTCTTCCCAGCTTCACTATTTAAGTACATGGTAGTGGCATTCAGCCTTTTATCTTCCTTGCATTCAAACTCTTTCCTTACCCCAGAGGCTGTGATTGAGGCCTGGTGAGCGATGCTCTTCGCCTTAATCTTCAACCATGCTGCCAGGTCTTTGAGGACATAGGTGCCTCTTGAGCCCTCTTTCAGGATGCCTTTGTTCAAACAATGTTCAATGAAACTGACTCTGAGGTAGACTGGAAGCTTGCCAAGGAGCCTGTCCACGTGGGAGCCACATTTCAGCTCGTTCCCGTGTTCTCCTTCAACAGATGTTAGCATCAAGGTCAGGGATTGGACAGCAAGGGAGAACTCTTGGAAGGCAGCATGGTCTCCTGTTTTGATAAGCCTACACGAAACACAGCCCTTATTTGAAGTGTTTCTAAGATCCCCTATGGGAAAAATGTATGATGTAACAACAATTTAACCATTTCCCTGTTTGACCGCTTTGTTTTATGGGTATTATGACTCCTACAAATTTTTGACTAATTGGTTGATACTGTCATTGTAAACACATCTTCCTCTTATCTTTTTTATTGCTGGAGATGATGAATATGAAGTAGAATGTTTTTTTTAATGTACCTTTAACACCATCTTTTCACATGGACGTTTTTCACATATGAAACTGCAAATGTGATTTTCACATGTGAAACCGCAAATTCCACACGTGAAACTGCAATTTGCATGTGATGTGAAAACGTGTTTTCTCTTCACATTTGAAAAGTTGTTGTTAACATGTGACCTCTACATTTATTTCACAGGTGCACATTTAACAGGGGGCTGTCTCGGAAGAGGGAACGGTCAGGAGAGTTAGAGTTAGCCGGGCACACGGGGTGAAAGAGAGGCCCTTCAAATGAAAGAGTTTCTCTAAAGCTAGGATTTACCTAGCCTGTGTCTGCCAGCCCTGATCCACATTCAGATGTAAACATGACAACAGGGTGAGGGTCAACTGCACTTCCTCAGGAGCCTCTAAAGATGTATCGTCACTTATCCATTGACAGAAAGAGGGAGGGAGGCAGGGAGAGAGAGGGAGTGGGGTAGAGGAGGGAGACAGATAGATTGAGAGGGAGAGTCAAGGAGAGGGATGAGAGAAGGGGAAAGAAAGAGGGGAAAATACAAAGGGATGAAGGGAGTGAAGCAGAGAGAACGAGAGATTCTCTCTAACACCATTATCACTGTGACACATGAAATGTTGGTCAAATAAACTTTGTATTGAATATTTTTTTCTGTTACTCTTACTCACTCTAATTGCTTTCTTTCATGCAACATTCATGAGATGTATGAATCATTTACACAGATCTATGTACAAACTTTCACAGCTTCAACTCCCCAGTGTGCTCAGACACGGTCGATTGAAGAGAAACTCTCTGGGGTGACAGTTTCTAAAACATCTCCTGTCATTTGCTGCCTGCATAGCCACTTAAAATGGCCACCCATGGATTCCAGATTCCAAAGAGTGATTCATAATACATAGGTAATAAAGGTGCAGTCTGGGATCTTAAACACAACCAATTCGTAACGTACCTTACAAATTGGATACGTAACATATCATACGATAAAATAATAAACAAAATGATAGATTCCCAGGATGTAACATATCATAAGAAATGGATGACTTAGTACACAATTGGATGATATAGTACACAAAAAACAGAGACTAGTAAGCAGGGCCAGCATTATGGGCGGGCCTTAGGGGGCATTGCCCCCCCCTATCAATTAAAACAAAATGTAATTGGTAGCATACACATGTTTAGCAGAGGTTATTGCAGGGGTAGCAAAATGCTTGTGATCCTAGCAGTAATATCTAACAATACACACAAATCTAAAAGTAAAAGAATGGAATTAAGAAATATAGAAATATTAGGACGAGCAATGTCGGACTCTGGAGTATAACTATATATACAGTGCATTCGGAAAGTATTCAGACCCCTTCCCTTTTTCCACATTTTCTTACGTTAAAGGCTTTTTCTAAAATAGATACATCTTTTTTTGTTCTTCATGAATCTACACACAATACCCCATAATGATGAAGTGAAAACAGGTTTTAATTTTTTTTGGCAAATGTATTAATAATAAAAAACAGAAAAACCTTATTACTTAAGTATTCAAACCCTTTGCTATGAGACTCAAAATTTAGCTCAGGTGCATCCTGTTTTCATTGATCATCCTTGAGATGTTTCTACAATTTGATTGGAGTCCACCTGTGGCAAATTCAATTGATTGGAAATTATTTGGAAAGGCACATACCTGTCTATATAAGGTCCCACAGTTAACAGTGCATGTCAGAGCAAAAACCAAGCCATGAGGTCGAAGGAATTGTATGTAGAGCTCAGATACAGGATTGTGTTGAGGCACAGATCAGGGGAAGGGTACCAAAACATTTCCACAGCATTGAAGGTTCCCAAGAACACAGTGGGAGAAGGGCCTTGGCCAAGAACCCGATCTTAACTCCGACAGAGCTCCAGACGTCCTCTGTGGAGATTGGAGAACCTTGCAGAAAGACAACCATCTATGCAGCACTCCACCAATCAGGCATTTATGGTAGAGTGATCAGACGGTAGCCACTTCTCAGTAAAAGACACATGACAGCCCGCTTGGAGTTTGCCAAAAGGCCTCTAAAGGACTCTCATACCATGATTAAAAAGATTGAACCATCCCTAATATCTACTGAAAAGACAGAAATGCCAATGGGGGCGGTGTTGTGGTCTATATTCAGAACCACATTCCTCTAAAGCTTAGAGAGGATCTCATGTTAAATACTGTTATATGAGGTCATACAAGAAGTTTTGTAGTTATACTTATGTTGATGATCTGGTCTGTGGTGTGTAATGAGGAGCAACCAGACGCTGCGCTTGACATGTTTATGAAATTGCTTATTACAGTTACTAATGAGCATGCACCCATTAAGAAAATGACTGTAAAAACTGTTAAATCCCCTTGGATTGATAAGGAACTGAAAAATTGTATGGTTGGGGGGGGGTGAGGCAAACGTTATGGCAGTCTGGCAGCAAAACCGATTGGTTAACGTACTGCAAATTGAGAAATCATGTGACTAAACTAAATAAAAAGAAGAAGAAACTATACTATGCAACAAAAATAAATCATATAAAGAATTATAGTAAAAAGGTTTGGGAGAACCTTAAATGAAATTCTGGGCAGAAATGCAAACTCGGCTCATTTATTGAATCAGATGGCTCATTCATCACAAAACCCACTGATATTGCCAACTGCTTTAATGATTTTTTAATTGGCAAGATTAGCAAACTTAGGCATGACATGCCAGCAACAAACACTGACACTACACATACAAGTATATTTGACCAAATTATGAAAGACAAGCATTGTACTTTTGAATTCCGTAAAGTGAGTGTGGAAGAGGTGAACATTTTTTTTTGTTGTCCATCAACAATGACAAGCCACCGGGGTCTGACAACCTGGATGGAAAATTACTGAGAATAATAGTGAACAATATTGCCACTCCAATTTTCCATATCTTCAATTTAAACAAATTACTGATTATTGGCTGAAAGAAATTGATGATAAAAAGATTGTGGGGGCTGTTTTGTTAGACTTCAGTGCGGCTTTTGACATTATCGATCATAGTCTGCAGCTGAAAAATCGTATGTGTTATGGATTTACACCCCCTGCTATATTGTGGATAAAGAGTTACCGGTCTAACAGAAC
Source organism: Thymallus thymallus (assembly GCA_023634145.1). NCBI lineage: Eukaryota > Metazoa > Chordata > Actinopteri > Salmoniformes > Salmonidae > Thymallus > Thymallus thymallus. The sequence continues at coordinate 7,283,149 of CM042392.1, read as the reverse complement.
ACAGAGGGTGTTCTTTAATGGAAGCCTTACCAACATAATCCAGGTAGAAGCAGGAATTCCCCAGGGCAGCTGTTTAGGCCCCTTACTTTTTTCAATCTTTACTAACGACACACCACTGGTTTTGAGTAAAGCCAGTGTGTCTATGTATGTGGATGACTCAACACTATACATGTCAGCTACTACAGTGACTGAAATTGCTAACATACTTAACAAAGAGCTGCAGTTAGTTTCAGAACGGGTGGCAAGGAATAAATTAGTTCTAAATATTTAAAAAAACAAAAGCATTGTAGTTGGGACAAATCATTCACTAAACCCTAAACCTCAACTAGATATTGTAATGAATAACGTGACAATTTAGCAATTTGAGGTGACTAAACTGCTTGGAGTAACCCTGTATTGTAAACTGTCATGGTCAAAACATATTGATACAAAAGTAGCTAAGATGGGGAGTAGTCTGTCCATAATTAAGCGCTGCTCTGCCTTCTTAACAATGATATTAAGAAGGCAAGTCCTACAGGCCCTAGTTTTGTCGCACCTGGATTACTGTTCACTCGTGTGGTCAGCTGCCACAAAAAGGGACTTAGGAAAATTACAATTGGCTCAGAACATGTAGCATAACTGGCCCTTAAAAGTACACAGGCAGCTAACATTAATGATATGCATGTCAATCTCTCATGGCTCAAAGTGAAATAGAGATTGACTTCATCACTACTTGTTTTTGTAAGAAGTGTTGACAAGCTGAATGTACTGAGCTGTCCGTTTAAACTACTAGCACACAGCATGGACACCCATGCATACCCCACAAGACATGCCACCAAGTCCAGAACAGACTATGGGAGGAGCACAGTACTACATAGAGCCATGACTAGTACACGCATTCTACACACACATACATTGTAATATTGTTGTATGGTGGTGTTATACATTTTGTTTTGTATATACGGTATGTAGTGGTGTAACAATGTTATTTGATGTACTGTTTTATCTTATATGTAATGTAAGTGCCTTAATGTCTTTGGAACCCAGGAAGAGTAGCTGCTGCCTTTGCAACAGCCAATGGGGATCCCTAATAATTACAAATTCAAATACAAACTCTATGCAAAGGAGATGTGTCGTGCTGCATGAGGAAAATGGTGGTCACACCAGAGAATGAGTTTCTGATCCACGACCCTACTTTTTGTTAAAGATATCTGTGACCAACAGACGCATATCTGTATTCCCAGTCATGTGAAATCCATAGATTAAGGCATAAGAAATGTATTCCATTTGACTGATTTCCTTATATGAACTGCAACTCAGTAAAATCTTAGAAATTGTTGCTAGTTGCGTTTATATTTTTATTCAGTGTAGTATTGGGTCGAACCCCTCTTTGCCTCTAGAACAGCCTGGATTCTTTGGGGCATGGATTCTACAAAGTCTGGTTTAAAACATTGCTCAAATGGTATCAAGGAACCTAACGTGCCAAATTCTGACACTGACATCAGCATGACAGGAACAGGAATTCGTCGGACCAGGCAATGTTATTCCACTCCTCAATTGTCCAGTGTTCATGATCACGTGCCCACGAGACACTTCTTGTTTTTAGCTGATAGTGTCAGACCTCAGGATAAGACCCAGATGCAGTGTGTTCTAAATAACAAACGTTTATTTACAAAACAGGGGCATTTTTACATGTACATTTTAGTAATTTAGCAGACGCTCTTATCCAGAGCGACTTACAGTTAGTGCATACATGTTCAAACTTTTTTTGTACTGGTCCCCCATGGGAATCGAACCCACAAGCCTGGCATTGCAAGCGCCATGCTCTACCATCTGAACTACAGAACGTCAGGCAGGGTCAGGGCAGACAGAATGGTCAAAACCGGGAAAACTAGAAAACAGGGACTAGAGAGAACAGGAGTACGGGGAAAAACGCTGGTAGGCTTGACGAGACAAGACAAACCGGCAACAGACAAACAGAGAACACAGCTATAAATGCACCGGGGAAAAGCACAAAGACAGGTGAAAAAGATCAGGGTGTGACAGATAGAAGTGGAACCCGGTGTGGTTGTCGGCTGTAATAATTAATCTGTGACAAGTTGTGTATTCCGAGATGCCTTTCTGCACACCACTGTTGTACTGCACCGTTATTTGCCTGTTTGTGGCACGTCTGTTAGCTTGCACGATTCATGACATTCAACCTCTCTTATCAACAAGATTTTTTTTTGCCCACAGGACTGCCACTGACTGGAAGTTTTTTGTATCACACCATTCTCAGTAAATCCTAGACAGTATGCGTGAAAATCCCAGGAGGCAGGCAATTTCTGAGATACTGGAACCGGCACGCCTGACACCGAAGATCATATCATTCTCACAGTCGCACAGGTCAATCGTTTTGCAAATTCCAATGTTCAGTCGAACAGTAACTGAATGCCTCGATGGCTGTCTGCCTGCCTGCCTGCTTTATGTAACAAGCCACGGCCACGTGACTCACTGTCTTTAGGAACTAACCATTTTCGTGAATGGGGTGGTGTACTTAATGAACTGAGATTTGTTCAACAAGGGAAAACGTTTGTGAACGGTAGCTAACAGTTTGTGTGTGGTGAACAAACATTTTGAAGATGGAAAACAGCAGAAGAGCTACAGGTGATTAAAGGCACTATTTATCAATTAACGTGTAATTAAAAGCTAGCAAATGTGTTGCTACGAAGATGATTTTATTGTATTGCTCAATTTACTTTATTCCTATTTAGCAGATAAGCTAGTTTTGTTTTATTTATTATTTTTATTTAACTAGGCAAGTCAGTTAAGAACAAATTCTTATTTACAATGACGGCCTACACCTACACCAAACTCGGACGACGCTGGGCCAATTGTGCGCCGCCATATGGGACTCCCAATCACGGCTGGTTGTGATACAGTCTGGATTCGAACCAGGTTGTCTTAGACCACTGCGCCACTTGGGAGCCAAGCTAGCTATCTTAGCTGGCTAACGTTAGCTAAATTAGCCAGCAAAACTGTTATCTAATGTAGTTTGTTTTGTTGCATTTCCGGATTTAACTGGACCTACTCATCTGTAATGCTGCTGATGGATACTTGGAGACATTCTAAAGACACATTTGAGAGCCTCTTGATCAAGAAGAGAGAGTCCTGGGAAATTGTAGCTTGAATGCTGCAGGAGAAAAGCTATACTGTGACCTGGGAGACGTGATGCGAAGTGGAGGAGTCTGAAGCACAGCACTGTTTGTCTTTCTCCTCTGTCTCTCCTATTACTAGCTTGTGCTTCACTATTTAAATTACTTACACACACATGGAAAGAGAGAGAGAGCAGCAGCTGCTGCTTAGTGAGTATTTATTGTTAATGTTCACTCATGATGCAAAATGGTGTGTCACACAGGTACAAGGCCATCATTAATGGGCATTAGAAGACGGGGCAGGAGAGAAGGACGTGGGAGTTCTACTCCATCATGGAGGAGGTCCTCTATGGTAATCCTGCAGTGAACCCCCCCGAGTCATTATATCATCTTTTCCCACACACAACGCTCACACTGTCACCCACAACAACTCACACTGCAACTCACACCAACCCAAACATCGCTACACACACACAGCTGTATGAGCATGATTGTAGATGTGTGTTGTAGCTTAGAGCAGCATCATCAGGTTATCCCTCTTCATTATTGCTTCCTGTCAAACAGCTTTGCCATCTATACACCCAATCACCCCAGGGAAACTTGTCTTTCTCTCGAACGTGGCCTCTACCACTGGCAGCTGCTCTACAGAAGGCCACTTCACACAGTCACCAGCTGGGAGAGGCCTGTGACCACTTGAATGAAGTGGTGATGCAATGTTCCTTTGCTGAGGTTGAACCGGTCCACCACTCCCCTGAAACTTTCCTGGTTGGCCATCAGCCACAGGGAGGCCAAAACCCTATTTTCAATTGGTCCACCGCTATGAGGCACTAGAGGAGCCAGGTCCTCATGGAGTATCTGTGACAAAGCAAAATAAGGATATATGTTAGCTCTGTCTTTAAGCTGAGAACACTCAACAATCTTGAGTAATCTGTTATTCATTGCTCGTGTTGCATTGCTGCACAATTGCAATGCAAAATCCGGCAGTAGACTGCGTCAGTAGCCTGTTGAAGGGCAGCTTACAAAGGTTTACAAAGCAGAGTATCTTTAATAGAAAGCAGAGTATCTTTAATAGTAGGCTATAACTCATAAGGATGCTGTTTGTAAATGTATTAATAAAGTATCGGTAAATCGTTACTTTTTAAATCTGGACACTGAAATATAACGTATTGGCCTATATTTTGATTCTACGAATGGAGACTGCAAAGCATTTTTATGGCTAGCTAGCTAGACAATTGAAGCTGGGCTTGTTTGTTTGTTTGTTTGTTTGATTTAATGTATTTAGGACATCAGACAGCGTTAAGACATTTATAAAGAGTAGTAGGCACATCATAAATAAGAAATCTGATACAAAATACAATATGCAAGTGTGTTGCAAATTACCTGGAAGTTCTCCCAACCCATCCGAAAGTGAGCCCGAAAGGAGAGGTTACTGTATGTCGTGATCATCTCCTCCACATAATTCAGTATTCTCCCGGACTCATCTTCAATCCCATCAATAGTGACTGCTAGTAGGGGAAGCAGTGCTTCAATATGCTCGGGATCAAAATCAAAAAAATCTTCCACAATTGCTCCAGCTGCAGCAAGCATAGCTGATGTTCTTGCCGCGTCTATTGCCAAGAACTGACCGCGTTAAAACCATTAAACAAACCAGTTCGCCACCAGCGTTCGCAAACAGAAGCCTTGATGAATGATCCTCTGGCCACTGAGTGTATATAAAAAACAGAAAAATCATGTTTTTTACTGCATTGGGACTTTAATATAATGTTAATTTGTATCATCAGACTTTCCCTGGGCTTTAATTTCTCTTATAGCTTTTGCTAAAGGAGCCAAAGCAATGGAAGCTAGGTTTTCATTTAAGGGTAGCTGAGCGTACAAATGTTATCTGAGATAATTCAATTGAGATATAGATGTTTATCTTTTAAACCAGCTGAAGTATTTATTTTGTTTTATTATTTATTAAGATATGTATTAGGATCCCCTGGGGTCCAAACAGGGTTAAAACAGTTGTATCACTACAAAACACAACAACAGCCCACATCATAAATAAAACAATACATCATACAAGACATGATTACATTATTACTCTAATATTACACATTTACAATATAAAACCCACAATACCACAACATTACAATGTGTGTGTGTGTGCGTGTGTGGAGTGTGTGCATATGCGTGTGTATGTGTGTGTGTATGTGTGTGTGTGTGTACACAGATTACGGTTTGTTTTGCAAGAAAAGGCAATGCTTTAATTTGAGAGTTAAATGCGATTTGAGCTGAGCAAACGGTGGCATGCACACTGCATATATTTTCTTATCAAAAGCTGCATGTAGGTACTAATTGATATGATTATGTAGTGGATTTTAAAAAGTGTGTAATTCTCCATAATTCTGGATAATGTTCTATAATTGATTGAGAATACTTCATAATTAGCCATGCCAATTACTAGCAATTCCACTGAAAAACTAATTTTGAGGACAATACTTGAGTATCCATTACTCCTCTTGCGAAAGCATGCCACAGACACACATCATCTAAATACCCATTTACATTATCCATTAGGAGCTGCCTTCTTGCTCAGGTCTCCTAAGGAGAAGAGTTTTAAAGTTCCTTATTTAAACACATCCATGCTGCAACCATCCCCTCAATCCTCCAACATCATAAGAAAAATAAAACAAAACCGTCATGAAAGCATTGACCATTACAACCATGGATCAGACATCATCCCGTCAACACCTCAACACTTTGACTGTCATCGGCTGCGACAGGAAGGCCCCCGAATCATCTATTCTATTTTCTCTTTCTGAGGTGGTGGCAATCAGTCCTCCGTCCTCCATTTATCATTCCTAGACAGGCTCCAGATTGCTGGGGAGGAGGACGGGGAGGAGGACGAGGGGTCTTGTCTAGAAAGGAAAATAAAGCAGGCGGACGGTGGGGGGGATCAGAGTGTTATTCCCTCTGTGTCAGTGGACAGGCTCACCTCTGCTGCTCTGACATGTCTCCACCTGCTGGGGTCTGGTACGTGTGTGCCCTGTGGAGGGGCAGCCATGCTAATATACAACCACGCAATAAGAGAACCAGAGGGACGGGCCCACCAACATCTGGGAAGGGGAATACGTGAGGACATGGACATACTGTTAATAGTGGTTTGACCGTATTATCATTATGATAAAGGCAGGAGATGAGGGAAGTAGATTATGACATTAGCATAATAGCATAAAAGGGATACAACAGGTTAATTCTTCAAGTCACATCTTAGTTCACAGGTGTTAGTTGAGGTGAAAATAGAGACAATGTTGTGAATGACACACACACACATTACATGTATGTGAAGAACATATGCCTTGTTTATTGTGGTATATTACCTTGTTAATACATACATAGCTAAGTGCCGAGGTGATATCAAGTCACTTCAGCTGAAGTGTTAACTTGAATGAGAATGACTGCTGCTACCCACAATGCACCTCCAGTTGCAGCCCAGGAGATGTGCCTGCCTCCATGTCTGTCTGGAGCCTTGTTAAAGACTTATTCACACTCCATGGTCACTTTGTTACCAACCCAATTATGTCACACCTCAATGTTTAGTCAGAAGGCAGAACAATACTGATGCCTGCATGCTTTTCTCCTCATATCAGGGTCTGGATTAATCTCATATCTTGTCAGCCAGCTATATTAGTGTTCCAGAGTGGCGCAATTGCTCAATCATTTGCTCATAATCTTTCCCCTGATATTAAGTGTTGTTAGCATATGGTGGCATTTACAATGACAAATGTATCCAGGTGACAACGTAACTAATTGAAAATGTGCAGTGAGTAGGCTCTACCTAGGACTCGTTAGCATATTTACTAACGCAGTGGAATGGATGATATGGGTGTGTGATTACATTAAATAAACCCCACATCTGCATCATTGGCGTAAGTGCTGAAGGAGAAAGTAAACATAGAAAGGGCACAAGGTAAGATAATTTTAATTAATGGCTAAAGTTACTCATATGGTGAATGGAGGCTGAATGTACTTCCATCTTTCCATCCGCCTCAGTATTCCATGATGACAAGGCAACTTTTTCACTAATCTGGGCAAAAACATAATAAAGGGAAAAATATCCATAGATGGTTCTAGGCCAGTGGCCACCAGGTGCTTAGCTCAGCGCCTGGCACACACAGCCGTACAGACAGCTGACTAGCCCCTATTGGAGGAAAATCCAGTTATTTTTCTGACAGCTCTATAAATGCTATCTAGATATGTAATGGTTCCACCTGTCACCAGAGGGCGTTCTAGAGACATTAATGACACTCAGGTGTGGCCCATTACTCATTATGATTTCCCTGTTAAAAATAGGCGTGTTTTCTGATGTCCTTTGCAAAAGCTTGAATTGTTTGCCGTGTGCGGTTGTCTCATGAGTGAGATGTTAGTGTTTGTTGGCTTTCCCCAGTGTTACTGGAACTTTGGGGTGTTAGGACCTAGTTTAACAATTAGGCATCCATCCGTGAGTAACTCTCTGGTCTGTAATCACTCATTCACTCAGGACCTATTCATTCAGCACTCATTCATTCAGGACTGTATATACAGTACATATTCATGTAAAGTTGTTGTATCATATCACGTGCAATATTGTAAGTAATTCTTTGGATTAAACTCTTGTAGTCATTCACTCAGGACTGCAAATTACTATCCTGTCAGTTGTATCTTTTTTCATTGCTTTTAGTATATCGAATGTGCAATACATGCGTTTATCTGTAATTAAACCCTGTACTAAGGACTGTATTTTAAGGGAATTATTATTATTATTATTACCCTAAATTATCATACGCACATTTAGCTAATTAAATATATCTTCCTGTCATTTACGTGTACAGTTAATGTAACCATGCAAATATTCACTTAACTGTTCATTTAACCAGAATGTATATTAAGTAAATGTGATATTGCGAGGGGTGAAAGTGAGTGATGAGGCTAAGAATGAACGAGAAAGAGGAAATAGACGTATATAAGATTTAATAAACATGAAAGACAGCAATACACAAAAAAAGACTAATAACCCGCAAGGGTTGAACAGAAAAACATGGAGTTAAATAGTGACCCTGATGACCGATGAGGAACAGGTGTGGGTCATCAGGGTGTTGCTACCATCTTCCTCCGACCGCCGGTTAGAATGCCGGCGAGGATGATCGCTGGAGAGGAGGAGGGACCGGTGCTCTGCGCGGGGCATTCGTTACAGTACCCCCCTCCCTAGGCGCGGCTCCCGACGTCGCCACGCGCCGGCGTCCTGGACGACCCCGAGGGCGAGGTGCTGGTCGATCCGGACGGCGAGCATGGAACTCTGTGGTAAGCGACGGATCGCAGATGTCCGCCGCCCGAACCCAGCTACGCTCCTCAGGGCCGTATCCCGCCCAGTCCACCAGGTACTGGATCCGACCCTGCCGTAGAGTCCAGCACCTTGTCCACTCGATATGCCAGACCCCCAGCTACCTCCGTTGGTGGTGGAGGCGCCACTGCAGGTCCGGACCCCCCTAGTGGACCAGGAACCACCGGTCTGAGGAGAGAGACATGGAAAGAGGGAGACAGGTTGTTATAAGGTGGTGTGAGTCTCAACCTATAGGTGACCTCGTTCACTCTCCGAAGGACCGTGAATGGTCCCACATACCGGGGTTCTAGCTTATGACTGGGCAAACGGAGCTGGAGGTTCCTCGTGGACAGCCAGGCTTTATCCCCTGGGTGGAACACTGGAGCCTCACTCCGCCGCCTGTCCGCCTGTGTTTTTTGCTGCTGAACCGCCTGCTGCAGACGGACCCTAGCAGCGGACCAGACTCCCTCAGCCCTCCCAAACCACTCCTCCACCGCCTGAACCTCACCAGAACCCCTCCCCCAGGGGCACAAACGGGGCTGAAAACCCAGTACCACCTGGAAGGGGGTCAGACCAGTGGAGGCGTGGCGTAGGGAGTTCTGAGCGTATTCCGCCCAGGGAAGGAAACGGGTCTACTCACCTGGCTGTTCCATGCAATACGCCCGAAGGAACCTCCCCAGTTCTTGGTTGGTGCGCTCCGCTTGCCCATTCGCCTGAGGGTGGTACCCGGATGTGAGACTGACCGCGACCCCCAGTTTGGACATAAACGCCTTCCACACACGAGAGGTGAACTGGGGACCCCGGTCAGACACTATGTCCTCCGGAAGTCCATACTGTCGGAAGACCTGTTGAAAGAGCACTTCGGCAAACTGGAGAGCAGAGGGGAGGCAGTGCTTCAATATGCTCGGGATCAAAATCAAAAAAAATCTTCCACAATTGCTCCAGCAAGCATAGCTGATGTTCTTGCCGTGTCTATTGCCAAGAACTAACCGCGTTAAAACCATTAAACAAACCAGTTCGCCACCAGCGTTCGCAAACAGAAGCCTTGATGAATGATCCTCTGGCCACTGAGTGTATATAAAAAACAGAAAAATCATCTTAGAGAACCTGTCCACTACCACGGCGATGATGGTTTTCCCCTCTGCTGGCGGTAGATCGGTGAGGAAATCTACTGCGATGTGAGTCCAAGGCCGCTGAGGTACTGGTAGGGGATGGAGCTTTCCTGTTGGAGCCGTTCTCGGCGCCTTGGACTGTGCGCACACCACACAAGACAGTACATAATGACGCACAGTCCTCCCCATGCCCGGCCACCAATACTTCTCCCGGAGCGCCTCCAGGGTCCGACTGATACCTGGGTGCCCGGTGGCAGGTGTTGTGTGTGCCCAGGTTACCAGCCTTCCCCGCACTCACCTTGGAACGTAAACCTTCCCCGGAGGGCAGGTTGCTGGGGTAGGATCCCTGCTCGTTGGATCTCTGTATCGATGTCCCAGGAGACGGGTCCTACAATACATGATGGAGGCAGGATCGGGACGTCCTGCCTCGTCTCTGCCCCCCGGTCGTGGATGCGGGAGAGTGCGTCCGCCCTGCCGTTTTTTGTTCCCGGGCGATAGGTCAGGGTGAACTGGAAGCGCTCAAAAAACAAAGTCCAGCGGGCCTGTCGGGGGTTAAGGCGTCGGGCTGCCCTGACGTACTCCAGGTTCCGATGATCCATCAGGACAGTGAACGGCTCATGAGCGCCCTCTAGCCAATGTCTCCACTCCTCCAATGCCAACTTTACCGGCAGTAGCTCTCGGTCACCCACGTCGTAGTTCCTCTCCGCAGCAGTCAGCTTTTTAGAAAAGTACACACGGGTAGAGCAGGGGAGGATTCCCCTGCTGCTGAGAGAGGACCGCCCCTACCCCGACCTCCGATGCGTCTACCTCGACCGTGAAGGGCTTCAGCGGGTCTGGGTGGCGGAGCAGAGGTGAATCGGCCCTTCAGGTCGAGAAAAGCCTTCTCGGCACTCGGGGTCCAGGTGAGGCGTTGAGGGCTTCCTTTCAACAACGACGTGAGTGGCGCTGCGATGGAGCTATAGCCCTTGATAAACCGGCGGTAAAAGTTGGCGAAACCGAGGAAGCTTTGGAGCCCTTTAATGTCCCGAGGGACTGGCCATGACCTGACTGCCTCCACCTTCAACTCCTCCATCTTCACCCCCTCCGGAGAAATACGGTACCCGAGGAAGGAGACGGCCGTTTGGTGGAAGGCGCATTTTTCCTCCTTGACATACAGCTGGTTCTGTAATAAACGGCGGAGGACAGCACGAACGTGTGTCACGTGTTCTGAGAACGTCGGGGAGTACACTAGGATATCATCGATATATACCACTACATACCTCCCCGACATATCCCGAAATACCTCATTCAGAAAAGACTGGAATACCGCGGGGGCATTGGCGAGTCCATATGGCATCACTAGGTATTCATAGTGACCTGACGCCGTGCTAAATGCGGTCTTCCACTCATCTTCCTCCCGGATTCGTATAAGGTTGTATGCGCTCCGGAGGTCTAGCTTGGTGAAGAAACGCGCTCCCCGTAGCTGCTCTATGGCCGCAGGAACGAGGGGCATTGGATATCGGAACTTCGTTGTTACCTCATTTAGTCCGCGATAGTCAATGCACGGCCTTAATCCCCCTTCCCTCTTTTTCACAAAAAAAAAGCTAGCTGAAGCAGGGGACGTAGAATGGCGAATATGCCCCTGCTCCAGTGCCTCTCGGATATACGTCTCCATATTATCCGTTTCGACCATAGAGAGCGGATATATACGTTTCCGGGGAGGCACGCCGCCAGGCATCAGGTCGATGGCACAATCCCAAGCACGGTGTGGAAGGAGACATTTGGCTTTTTCTTTGGAGAACACCCCGCGTAGATCTTCATATTCGGGCGGAATGTTCCCCGGGAGGGCACTCTCCGGACTCTCCACCGATGTAGCCCCTACCGCCATTGGAATACAGGTCTTCCTACATTTATTCGACCATCCCAGAATCCTCCGTGCGCTCCAGCTGATGGTTGGGTTGTGCTGCTGGAGCCAGGGAAGTCCCAAGATGACCGGATGTATGGACGACGAGATCACCAGCAATTCCAGCCTCTCTCGATGGCAGCCGTGAATGGTGAGGGTGACTGGACGGGTAACGTGGGTAATGGAACCGGAACCCACCGGCCTTCCATCCAGAGCTTGAACTGGCAGGGAGGACCTCAAACGGCGCAACGGCAGCCGGAGAGCGTCAACTAAAGTCCGGTCAGTGAAACTCTCCGCCGCTCCGGAGTCAATCAGGGCTGTGGACACATGATCGGGGAAGTCACCAGACAGCACAACAGAACAGCAGAAAGGTCTGGCGATTTTCTCAGCCCGTAAAACACTTACTGTGCCCACCTGGGCCATCCGGCCACTTACCCCTTTCCTGCGTCCTGCTGGCACAGAGGGGCATGCCCTCCTGACATGACCCCTCTCCCCGCAGTATAGACAAAGCCCCTGACGACTCCGTCGCTCTCTCTCCTCCGCGGAGAGTCTCGTGATCCCCACCTCCATCGGCTCATGTTCCGGCTCGGATCGAGGAAGGGGAGAATGCGCGCCAGTTGGTCACGGTCTCGGAGCTGACCGTCGATGGCAATGGCCCGGGCGATGTAGGCGTCCAGGGGCATGGACTGACTCACACAGGCCAGCTCCATTTGGACCTCCACCCGCAGCCCCCTCCGGAAGGCGGTCCTAAGAGCCGGCTCGTTCCACCCACTGGACGCCGCCAGCGTCCGGAATGACAGGGCATACTCCGAGGCCGTGCCCTTCCCCTGGGCAAGGCGCATAATCCGCTCGCCCGCATCTCTCCCCTCCGCTGGATGGTCAAATACAGCTCGGAACTGAGCGGCAAATTTAGGAACCGACTGTAACTCTTCGGATCCGCTCTCCCACAGTGACGTTGCCCACTCGAGTGCACGCCCCATGAGGAGAGTGATCATCGTGTGGACCTTCTCCGAGTCGAGCACTGGCTGATCGCCCAAATACAGCTCGCACTGAAGAAGGAACCCACGACAACCCTCCGGATTGCCATCGTACTTGTCTGGGGTGGCTCTCCGGAGTTCTCCTCTCGGGACGTGCCGAGACTCCACACGATCGGGTGCCGGGGGCGCAGTGGCTCCCTGTGAAGTCACCGGGGGTTCCCCGCTCGATCGTGCCGCCATGAGAGACATCATATCCCCGAGAGCCTTAACCAACCCGGCGACCTGTGTCTCCATGGCCTGGAGCCTCTCCTCCAGCTCTGGTGACCTGCCGGGTGCCCCAGCTCCCCCTCCGTGCCCGTCCATGGAGACCTAGGGATATGCGTGAGAAAAGAAAAGAGAGTTAACGGTGAAGACAACAACAGGTAGGTGAAAAAAAATAAAAAATAAAAAGGTGCCTCTGGTTTGGCGGGTTATTCTGTGATATTGCGAGGGGTGAAGTGAGTGATGAGGCTAAGAATGAACGAGAAAGAGGAAATAGACGTATATAAGATTTAATAAACATGAAAGACAGCAAAACACAAAGAAAGACTAATAACCCGCAAGGGTTGAACAGAAAAACACGGAGTTAAATAGTGACCCTGATGACCGATGAGGAACAGGTGTGGGTCATCAGGGTGTTGCTACCATCTTCCTCCGACCGCCGGTTAGAATGCCGGCGAGGATGATCGCTGGAGAGGAGGAGGGACCGGTGCTCTGCGCGGGGCATTCATTACAGTAAACTATTATTGCCCTCCCTTATATCATATGCACTTTTAGCTATTTAAGTATTTCTCTGCCATCGATCTGTATAGTATAGTTAACCATGCAAATATTCCTTATTTACCTATATCAACTTGCAATATTTGTATAGTTTTTTCACCTAACACTCTGTAACAATGTATAGTGTACATATTCAGCCATACTATGCAATGCCTTTTTATAGCTTTTTGAACTCCAGACTTATACTGCCGCACTATGTATCATATATCATGTATCTGTCTTTTGTGTATTGCTTACAATGAAGGGATTACTAAGGATATATAACTATTGTTTGTTATTTTCCTTTTGCCAAGTATATTTAAGATCAACTCCATGTTTTCTCATATACACTGAGTGTACAGAACATTAAGAGCTCTTACCATGACAGACTGACCAGGTGAATCCAGATGAAAGCTATGATCCCTAATTGATGTCACTTATTAACCTTTTCATATGTGAGTCCCAAATATCTCTAACGGTCGCCCCAGCGTGAGTTGTGTTTTTTATGCACGTGATGTCAGAATGCACTCACTGTTCCAAAATATGATTGATACGCAACAGGACAGTTAATCCGCGCTGCCCTCAAACTAAGTCACGCTGCCTGCTTTTATTTATAGGCTGTTTCAACCGTCTGCCAGTGAGGAAGGGTTCACTGATTTTTCTAGGAAACTCCCGGAGGTGAATGATGGGATGTGAACGTTGTTAGAAGACACACCCCCTTCAACAAGCATACTATAAACAGACCAAACTCATCTTGTTTCCTTTATGCGAAAAACAAACATTGCGGCTCGCACAAACTATCCATCGTCGGATTACTTTCGATTTCTAGAAAGTGTTTTACTCAATTATTAAGATCAATAGTGAGCTCACCCGTGATGTGATTAATTATAAATAGTAATTGCTATTAGCTAATTCATATTGTAGTTTCTGTCAGCAGCTTGTGTTTTGTCAATCTTTCCTCAGTTAGCGCTAGCCAATGATTGTGTTATGCTGTAGCTACTTCTGTGAATGCCTGGGCATTGCATCCAAAAATAAACTGCTCACATTCTGGACAACTTTGTAAGGACTGTGTTTGTGCAGTGAAAAAACAGTGTGGCCAGCTCAAATGCTGATTGCTGCGTCAATCGAAACTGAACGTTTTAAATAAGCGTTCTAATCAAACCGGTTTGATCGTACACTCCAGGGACCACTCTAGAATGATCACACCCGTTTGTTGGTACGTGTGAAAAGAGAGCCGATGTGAGTGACCACCCTCGCAACAATGCTGTTTAAATACTGCAAAATAGCTGACCTGAACCACCATTTTCTAGAAAGTGTTGGATGATTGACTAGACGTACGAGAAATACTGTGTCAGAGGACACAGATTCGCAACCTTTCTACAAAGTTACTGGAGGCCAAATCTGGAAGCAGTGGAGCACTGTTCTCTATGACAACATAGCAGCAGATCCTAGGCTCCAGCTAAAAGAACGGCATCCATTTCCAGCAGCGTGGAACCAACAAATGACAACAGGGCAAGCCAACAACAAACGCTAACATATTTAATGTAAGATTGCTAGCTAGCCTGTGGTTGTTGCATAGCAACCAGTCTAGCAATGAGACTTTTGTCCGTACTACTTTTTCTGGCGGAATGTATTTATTATGAAATTATTTATTAAAGCAACATTTTTAATTTAGCTGTGTAGTTCCTTTCCTTACTGTGTTGGCAAACGGTTTATAAAAGCAATAAGGACCTCGGGGGTTAGTGGTATATGGTCTATATACCACGGCTAAGGGCTGTATCCAGGCGCTCCGCATTGCATCTTGCCTAAGAACAACCTTAGCCGTGCTATATAGGTCATATATATATATATATATATATATATCTCTATTGTATATATACTGTATACACCGTATATAATTTATAAGTCCAAAAATGGATGTAGCAACTACAGATTGCCTCTTCAAGTCATGTGTCCATTAGGCCTATGTTTTTTGTTTTTTTAATCAGCATGAATTAGATTGAGCAATAAAAGCCCCACTTTTATAGCATAGGCTGAGATTTGCACTATGTAGCTGCTGCAAGAGCACATTTTTCACTGGCTGTCCACTGCTTTCAAAAACAATGATTGATAGGCAGCTTAAACGTCTTGAATTCAACCGTTATTGGGTTCAAATACACATTTAGATTTGTGAACAGCCATTCACAACAACCACAATCCGTAAGGAGCAAATACCTAAATGAGAGAGCAGCAGTGTGATTCACATCAATGCGCTATATAGATATCAATAATACGTGACATCCATATTGTCGTAGACAATATCACTGATGTCATCCTTACCTCCAAGCGTTTATTCAAGTTGGATAATCTTTAGATGCCGACAGCAGTCGCACCATTGGAAGACATAGCTTGGACTGTAGCCTACAAAATCCTATTCCTGCTCTTTTCCTGCGATCCATCAAAAACATTTGATGTGTCATCGTAGTGGTCTCTAACTTGTGGTCAGACTAATTTGGCAATTTTTTCTAAAATGTTTTGCCTTTTCATTGTAAAATGTCGAAACAGCAACGGCCACGAGTCACAAAAGAGCAGGCCTCCACTAAAGCCTGGGTCTCACTAGACACTAACTCTGATCACCCCGACCTAGCCAAGGTAATGGCAGCTGTCATTAAGTCTGAACAGACTGTGCTGGATAAGGTAGAGTCACTTTCCACTGACCTATACGCACAAATAGGCATTCTCGCCACCGAGGTCAACACAAAGAAGCCTCGGTGCTAGGTGGGGCGGTACTAATTAGCCTTGTCGCTACCTAAAGCTAGCCACTGAGCTCTCTTTCCATGCCTTAATAGGATACCCTACTAACATACTGTGAGCATGTTAAATACCTACAAGTTTATACTCCCAAAGGACCGCGTGTATTATTCTTTACTATTTGACTGGTTGGTTTGCCTTGGTGCTTAGTGGCGGCTGGCACAGGACCGCAGATTGTACAGCTGAGCGAACACTGCAGTTTTCTGGCTTGTCAGGATGTTCTGAGGGTTCCATTTATACAAATGTTGAATTATACTGACCTTTTGCTATTTAAATGTTTTTGAAATATATATTAGTCATTGCAAGTGGATGGGGTTGGTCGGGCGGGGCGACATATACCTATTTTTAGATATTGTTTTACTTTCCTTCAAATATGCATATTGCATAATATACATTACAGAACAGAGGTGGTTCCCTCCAGAATCCCTTCCCTAGGTGTAAACTTGATTACGTTTGCCCTGGCTAGAGCTCTACTGAGGTTCGGTTTAACATGGTAGTATTTAGCTCTAGTCTACGTTAGGTAGATGCAGCCTTCCAACAGGGGAAGGCCAGCATAGGGGTCGAAGGTTTTCTTCTGGGTATTTTGTTGTTTTTAGCAGTTTGTTTTCTTAAATTTTATTACTCTGACCTTTCAGCACATTGGCCACGTGATCATACTGACATTAATTTCTAATTACTATGACTATGCCTAATTCACATACTCTGGGCTCCACTTGCTTTATAAGCTGGAACCTGAAAGGAATTAACCAGGTGGTTAAGCGTAGCCGAGTGTGTATATTTGGGTAGACCAAATATATAAGCCTTTTATATAAATATATAAGCCTAAATATATAAGCCGCACTATAAGCCTTTTGTGCTGCGATTATAAAAATTGGCACTAAGGTCCTCTCGCACCGTTTAGAGACAGTGATGCCTAATATAATTAACTCTGACCAAACTGGATATATCTCAGGTAGGCAATCTTTCTATAATATGCGCTGGCTATTTAATGTTCTTTATTCTGCCCACTCAACTCAACAGCCAGAGGTTGTCATCTCTCTTGATGCTGAAAAGGCTTTCGACCGGGTTGAGTGGGAAAATCCATTTACAATATTTGGGTTTGGCCCGTCATTCCTTTCTTGGATTAAAATGTTGTACTCATCCCCAGTGGCTTCTGTTCGCACCAACAATTTTACCTACAGCTACTTCCCTCTCCACAGGGGGCCTGTTTATCCCCTTTCCTATTTGATATGCCTGTTAAGCATCTTGCTATTGCTATTGAGCCTCTTGCTATCGCCCTGTGGGTGGAGGAGAGGATTAACGGAATACTAAGGGGCAGAGTCTATATCCTATCTCTTGGACATGCTACAAGGTTTTGGGACATTCTCTGGTTATAAAAAAAATGTCCCATTTAAGGTGGAGCATCAGGTCTTTACTTATTTGGGGATGAAGGTCACACGCTCATTTGAGGCCCTGTTTAAACATAACTTCAAAACACTCCTAGAGCACACTAAGCAGGATTTCATAAGGTGGTCGTCTCTTCCCATTTCATTAGCAGGTCGCATGAATTCTGTTAAGATGACTGTGCTACCTAGGTTTTTGTACTTAATCCAAATTATTCCTATTTTTCTGCCAAAGTTGATTTTCAAACATTTCCAACTTAATTTGGAATAAGTCAAACCCACGAATGAGAAAGGTATATCTAGAGAGACCTAAGCCTGCAGGTGGGCTAGGCCTTTCCAATTTTTTACACTATTGGTCAGCAAATATATCTTAATGTGTTTATTAGATTTCTATATTTGAAAACAAATGTCTCGCTCTTGTGCTCCCCACTGCCCATGAACCTTGGCACCCATGTTTTGAATCCCATTGTCAAGAACTCCCATAAAATCTGGTCCCAATTCCCGAAATCACTTTAGCCTCAAATAAGCAAGCGGCTTCTCTCCATTAACATCCAATCATCTCTTCCCAGCATCACAGATTGACATGGCATTCCAGTTCTGGCATAGGAACGGTCTGGTTTTTTTGTGACTTATTTGTTGATAATACATTAGTCTCATTCGATACTCTGAGGGTTGACCATAATATTCCCAATACCCACATTTTTTAGATACCTGCAAACTCGCAGCTATGCCAAAAAACATTTCCCTTCATTTCCACTCGAGCCCACTAAGTGTCCAGTCAAGAGGTGCTTGGATCTTAACCCGTATCTAAAGGGCACAATCTCCAGATTATACAACATAATAAAGAACATTAATCCACCTTCCTTGGCAAATACAAAATGTGCATGGAAGCAAGGCATGGGCTCAATAAGGCATGGGCTCATTCAGTTTAATGTTTTGCACCGTCCCCATTACTCAAATGAATGATTAGGGGAAAATATACCCAAATGTTGACTCCTAAGTGTTTGAGATTCCACCAGAGTCCAGCGACTGTGGGATCCCATTTTTTAGGCATTCTCACATATGTGTAAAACAACTGTTAGCCCCAACCCTTCCACTGTCATTTTTGGGGTACTTCCCCTATACCTGAATGCATCAGGTGAGTGCGATAGCGTTTGCCTCGGTGCTAGCTCACCGCCTTGTCTTCTTTCATTGGAGGTCTGCAAAGCCGCCCTCCTTTATGCAGTGGGGAGGTGATGTCATCTCGGCCTCTGGAGAAGGTTAGCTACACCTGGAGAGCATGTCATTTACTTAGTGTAACATGCATATTTTGGTAAGCAGTCATGTCTGTCCTAGTGGCCATTTGTGCTGATTAGAATGTTTATTCAACTAATGTTTGTTTCTATTATTGTTTATTTCTGTGCTATTTACTTTTATAGTATATCCTTGTAAGTTTTCAGACCCTTGACTCAGTACTTTGTGGAAGCACCTTTGGCAGCGATTAAAGCCACGAGTCTTCTTGGGTACGAGGCTACAAGCTTGGCACACCTGTATTTGGGGAGTTTCTCCTAATCTTCTCTGCAGATCCTCTCAAGCTCTGTCAGGTTGGACGGGGAGTGTCTCTGCACAGCTATTTTCTCTCTAGAGATTTTCGATCAGGTTCATGTCCGGGCTCTGGCTGGGCCACTCAAGGACATTGAGACTTGTCACGAAGTCACTCCTGCGTTGTCTTGGCTGTGTGCTTAGGGTTGTTGTCCTTTTGGAAGGTGAACCTTCTCCCCAGTCTGAGGTCCTGAGTGCTCTGGAGCAGGTTTTCATCAAGGATCTCTCTGTACTTTACTCCGTTAATCTTTGTCTCCCAGCCCCTGCCACTGAAAAACCTCCCCACAGATTGATGCTGCCACCACCATGCTTCACCGTAGGGATGGTGCCAGGTTTCATCCAGACGTGGCGCTTGAAATTTAGGCCAAAGAAATGTTGGTTTCATCAGACCAGAGAATCTTGTTTCTCATGGTCTGAGAGTCATTTAACTCCAAGCGGGCTGTCATGTGCCTTTTACTGATGAGTGGCTTCTGTCTGGCCACTACCATAAAGGCCTGATAGGTGGAGTGCTGCAGAGATGGTTGTCCTTCTGGAAGGTTCTCCCATCTCCACAAAGGAACTTTAGAGCTCTGTCAGAGTGACCATTGGGTTCTTGGTCACCTCCCTTCTCCCCCGATTGCTCAGTTTGGCCGGGCGGCCAGCACTTGGAGGAGTCTTGGTGGTTCCAAACTTCTTCCATTTAAGAATGATGGAGGCCACTGTTCTTGAGGATCATCAATGCTGCAGAAATGTTTTGGTACCCTTCCCCAGACCTGTGCCCCGACACATTTCCTTTGACAACATGGCTTGGTTTTTGCTCTGACATGCACTGTCAACTGTGGGACCTTATATAGACAGGTGTGTGCCTTTCCAAATCATGTCCAATCAATTGCATTTACAACAGGTGGGCTCCAATCAAGTTGTAGAAACATCTCAAGGATGATCAATGAAAACAGGATGCATCTTAGCTCAAATTCTAATCTCATAGCAAAGGGTCTGGATACTTATTTAAAAAATACATTATCGATCATTTGTAAAAACCTGTTTTTCACTTTGTCATTATGGGGTATTTTGTGTAGATTAGTGGAGAAAAAACATGAATTTAATCAATTATAGAATAAGGCTGTACCGTAACAAAATATGGGTATATCAAATATTGTCTGACAACACCGCAGACTGGCAAACATACAGTAAATTGAGAAATCACGTAACTAAACTAACTAAAAAGAAGAAGAAACTATACTATGGAACAAAAATAAATTATATATAGAATGATAGTAAAAAGCTCTGGAGTACTTTAAATTAAATTCTATGCAAAAAAGCACACGTGGCTCATCCTTCATTGAGGCAGATGTTTTGTTGATAACAAAACCCTTTTATATCACCAACCACTTTACAAAATGTTTTGGTTGACAAAACATAGGCATGACATGCAAACAACAACTGCTGAGCCTTCAAAGTCATGCATAATAGACCAAATAATGAAAGAAAAGCACTGTAGTTTTGAGTTCCACAAAGTGGAACAACCTGGATGGTAATTGCTGAGGTTAGTAGTGGAATACATTGTGACTCCTGTTTGTCACATCTTCAATTGAAGCTCTCAGACATGGAGGGAGGCAAAGAGCATTCCACTACCCAATAATAGCAAAGAACCCTTTAATGGTTTGCCTGTTACAAGTGCTTAGCAAACCTTTGGAAAAAATGTTTGATCAAATACAAAGTCATTTTACAGAAAACCAATTAACAACAGACGTTCAGCATACTTATAGGGTAGGGCACGCAACATGCTGGACTTGACTAGTTGTTGGAACATTGCTGCAGGGCCTTGCTTCCATTCAGCCACTAGAGTATTAGTGAGGTCGGGCACTGATGTTGTGCGATTAGGCCTGGCTCGCAGTCTGCATTCCAATTCATCCCATAGGTGTCCGATGGGGTTGAGGTCAGGGCTCTGCAGGCCAGTCAAGTACTTCCACAGGGATCTCAACAAACCATTTCTTTATGGACCTCGCTTTGTGCACTTGTGCATTGTCATGCTGAAACAGGAAAGGGCCTTTCTCAAACTGTTGCCAGAAAGTCGGAAGCACAGAATCTTCTAGAATGTAATTGAATGCTGTAGTTTTAAGATGTCCCTTCACCTGAACAAACCATGAAAAACAGCACCAGACCATTATTCCACTTTAAAGTTGGCACTATGAATTGGGGCAGGTAGTGTTCTCCTGGCATCAGCCAAACCCAGATCAGTCCGTCGGACAGACTGACTGTGCTGTGGACAGATGGACGGCAATCACCGGCTCAATGTTCTGCAACCAGGGACAAATGCGAGCTTAATCATAACCATACCTGCATGAAGTTGGCCCACCACCCAACGCAAAACGTCGGGAAAATAGTCTCAATCGTTAGTGCTCAGTTTGTGCTGGTTTGTGCTGAAATTATTTTTGTTTGTGCGGTTATAATTTTTTAGATATAAAATAATACTTTATAGGTCATTCAGAGGTCACTCAGCCCCCCACATGCTCAGAATTAACCCACAATAGTGTTGATCGTTGGTGCTCCGTTTGTGCTGGTTTGTGCCGTTATAAGTTTTGTTTGTGCTGCTGCTGTATTTTTCATATTAGACATTTACTTATGGCCGATGACGTAACCAGCCCTCACCACCTGCTCCAAATTAACACCAAATACTCTAATCGTGTGTGCTGGTAAAAGTTTTGTTTTTGCGATTGTCTTTTTTACTAATACAGTTGAAGACGTAACATGGTAAGAGCCAAACGGCAAACCAAACCAAAATCGTTACCTAATCCACTGTGCCTTTTTAACTGGCAACAGACACAGCTAGGCTCACAGAATGTATGGAATGTAACGCGAACTCCAAGGTAACTGTTTTTACTTGTGATGTTATGTGAATATTTACCCGCACAAAAAATGCAGATATCAACGTTATGTCATAAACACTTATATATATATATATATATATATGTGTGGAAACTAATGACTCCAGGAATGAACAAAACATTTGTTTAATTGTGAAATTGAATTACTGTGTGCAAACAAATCCATTTACACAAACAATGAACCTTTTTCAAAGAGGAAAAATGCACATTGAACAACAACCTCCACATCTTCATCAACCACACAATTATGATTGTGTATAACACAGCATTAGGGCATATTTTGTTTTTTCTGATGCTCCCGTCCACGAACGGATCTACATACTTGGGGGCCCTTGGGGCTGAGTGTCTACATCCTTCACCGTGAAACTAAAGCGCAGTGAATTAAATCTCCATTGGCTATCTAGCCTAGCAGTCTGTAGCCTAATCGCTCAACTGTCATGTTAAAAAAATCCGTTTTTAGGGGAGACTCTGTAATACATTTTACAAAAAGGGACTCTGCCTAAGAACACCTGTAGATAACGTATCATAGCCTACAGGAATTAGAGCACAATCACTAGTCAAACGTGAAATATTCTAGGAAAACACTGCTAATAATGTACTTATATCCACAATTTCGAATTTGCAAAAATAACAGCTGCAAAAGTTCTCAGATGAAACATTAGCTAATGTTCTGCCAAGTGTAAAGTTCATAGGCTATTCGAAATAAACCAAAACCAGCACAGAATAATAAACGATTTCTTACCTTATAGGAGTCTCTTTCTAGTCTTCCTCCTTGCAAAGTCTTCCACTACTTCGTCAAAGTTGAGCTCTCTTACTAGATCGGATTCAATTGCCAAAAGCGAAAGAGCGTTTAGGCGCTTTTGGCACATCCGTGTTTGTTTTGCGGTGGTGGTTCAAACTCAACTGACAGAACTTGCGCAAAAGTTGCCTCTTCTATCCCAGAAGAGCAGCTGACAACAGGCTCGGCAACCGTGTTTTCACTGATTGTGATTGCGCTACCCTCCTGATTGCTAGCATTAGAAACAGACTGTTTAGAAAAAAAAACTTGAAATAACAGAAAAATTTGACCTCAACCTCGCCTCTTTTGCTTCCTTTTCTTTTTTGCTTGTCTTTTTGAAGCACCGCTGTTCCAACGTTTCTGATCCATCTCTGCGCAAACAGTAAATCAGCTATCAGATCGATGCTACACGAAACAGACTGGCCTGCTCAAAATGTTCAAACAGCAACTTGCATTTGATTGGACAGAATTTACATATCAGAAAGCTTTAATAGGTCCCAGTGTGGCCTATAATTTTTTTCAGCATAGTTTATGCACTATTTCCTAGTTTTTATTTTTTTATTTTTTTATTTCAGCTTTATTTAACCAGGTAGGCCAGTTGAGAATAAGTTCTCATTTACAACTGCGACCTGGCCAAGACAAAGTAAAGCAGTGCGACAAAAAAACAAACACAGAGTTACACATGAGAATAAACAAACCTACAGTCAATAACACAATAGTGACTCTATATACAGAGTGTGCAAATGTAGTGCAAAATGCAGTAAGGTTAGGAAGGTAGGACAATAAATAGGCCATAGTGGCGAAATAAGTTACAGATTAGAATTAACACTGGAGTGATAGATGTGCAAATGATGATGTGCAAATAGAGATACTGGAGTGCAAAATTAGCTAAAATAATAAATATAGGGATGAGGTAGTAGGGTGGGCTATTTACAGAAGGGCTATATACAGGTGCAGTGATCGATAAGCAGCTCTGACAGCTGATGCTTAAAGTTAGTGAGGGAGATAGGAACCTCTAGCTTCAAGGATTTTTGCAGTCCGTTCCAGTCATTGGCAGCAGAGAACTGGAAGGAATTGCGGCCAAAGGAGGTGTTGGCTTTGGGGATGACCAGTGAAATATACCTGCTGGAGCGCATGCTACGGGTGGGCGTTGCTATGGTGACCAGCGAGCTGAGATAAGGCAGGGATTTACCTAGTAAATCTCCTTTCATTAATAAGTATCATATTAAAAGTAACATTTACATTAAGTCATTTAGCAAAGGCTTTGTTTTATCCAGAGTGACTTTCAAGTTGCTTTGACATGTTAAGCACAGTTACTCTTGACTTGCTGAGTTTAACAGGCTGTTGATTATTTTCATTTTTTTCCCTCTCTGCATGGAGCCATTCAGGACAAGGAGAAAGGTATGAATTAATCTTCCTCTTTTTTGGTGGAACAGCAAGGCCTCTCCAGTTTTCAACAACGTCTTCGTTTGTTGAATGGATGTTTGTGACAGTGTCAGACGACTCCCCAGAACAGGAGGCATCCATTTTTTTTCCCATCTACACTGCAGGTCGCAGTGGGTAGTGGATTGGGTCTGTGTCCATCACTATTTTAACATGAGCATTTTCTGTACCTTTTTTGTTTTGCAGAACAAATGTGCATGTTGCCTTCAATGTGGGAAAGATGTCGAGCAATGAATCGATCCACCCGAATAGGTACGTTTTCATGCATGAAAAGGCAGTGTTTCATGTTTTTAAACTCTGCTTCAACATTGGCTGAACTTGCGGTGATGTTGGTGCTACGGAAGTGAGGGATCATTACCCCTGTCCAGAGTGGTAAGTAACTTGCAAGTCTGATAACATTGGGAACAATCTCTGGGAGGAAGTGCATGTTATCTCGATCACCGTTGGCCACGGCAAGTGACCTGCTCTCATCACATATGTCTGTCACCCACTGCCGTAGGTCAGTTTGTTTTTCTTCACATGCATCCACTCCTTCCATGTCCTCACCCTCTTCATCTGGAACGATGACACACTCTTCTGGAATTTGGGCTTTCAGGTAGTTCTTGCAACATTCTGATATGAGGGGGGCTCCAGAGCTGTCATTGCCCTCTGCTTCGCTGAGAGCCACAATAGTAACACTGCGTAGTAGCTCTCTTGCATTGTTCACAGATTGTGACTTGAGCAGCTGTACCAGTGACCTCACAAAGAAATCTTTAATGCGATGTGGTTTTCTTTTCAAACAGTCCCATTGGCAGATCATCTTGATGCAGTGTGCAACATCAACCCGGACAAAACAAGGTGGCAGCTGTGCAGACTGGTTACCAAGTAAGACACCAAAACACTAATTGATGTAGGTTTTCAGATCAGGATGAGGAGTGAAAGCCTTGACCAGAGCTCCGAGCAAAGCCAGAGAAAAGTCACTCAAAACCACTTTTGGAATTAGTGCACCTGCGCGAATCCATTCTGTCAACCATTGTTTAATTGCATTAACATCATGTCTCTCTGACAGCATTTGCACCACTGGGACACTTGCGCTTCCATCCCCTGCCAGAACGCCCTGGTATAAGAAGATGTGGCCAGACATACCAACTGGTCGCTGGAGTTTCCTGACTACTGAACCAGTTGCATCAAAACTCACAGTGGGGTGAGATTTCTTTGAAATTGACTTGTACATTTGTGTTTGACTCCAGTAGTGACAGTCCCATATCTTTAATGCTACCATTAAAGATGGTGGTGGTTTGTGTTGGATCCCTAATTAGAGGCAGCTGCTGCGCATTGTCTCTAATTAGGGATCCTACATAGGTTTGTATGTTCCACACCGGGGTGTGGGTTATTATTTTGCAAGTCATGGTGAACGTAAGTGTGCTTTGTTTGTTACGTTGGTAATACAGTGTTTGTTTGTTCAGTAGTTCGTCATTTGTGTTTGATTATACATAGTAAATATAGAAATTATTACATAGTATAATAAATATGTTCAACTACTATCCATGCACTGCGTTTTGGTCTCTCGTTGCACCCTCTCGTGACAGATCTCCAAAATCCATCAACTTTGTTGCCTCCGATGCCCTCCATACATGTGGTTCCATTCTACCCTCACACAGTTCCTTGGCTATCTGCACACACAAGTTTCCAGATATGGCACGCTTGGAAAAGCCAATGTGCAGGGAGTCATCAATGTTTTTAATAAAACATTTCAGCACCATTGGGTTGTTCATTTCAGGCTCTCTGTCACATTTGATGTAAAGGTCGCCATGACACTCCTTACAGTTGCTTCTGATTTCAATGTATTTTGTTGTGGC
Source organism: Thymallus thymallus (assembly GCA_023634145.1). NCBI lineage: Eukaryota > Metazoa > Chordata > Actinopteri > Salmoniformes > Salmonidae > Thymallus > Thymallus thymallus. Next base: position 7,257,247 of record CM042392.1, on the reverse strand, counting down.
TGATGGATAGACTTTGGCTCTTTTAAAAACAAATGTGCATGTGCTTTTCACTTCTTTCCAAATTTGGTGATGTATTACATGAGTCCAGATGCCAGGCTTCAAAACTGTGTATTTCCTTTTTTGTGTTTTAGAGAACTTGTCTTTGTATTGAACTGTTTCAATCCATTTCAAATGGAACTTCAAGCTCAAAAGCCTTGCAGTCTTCTGGTCTGGGAGGAAAGGACTGTGGCTAAAAATCTGTGTCATCACTACTACACCCTAAAGCAGATCAGATGTTGTGTCTGTTTAATTTAACAAAAGTGTACAGGGCCTTTGCAGTGATCTTGTTTCCTAGCTGCTCACTCAGCTCTGTCCAGATGCTGTTATTAGGAGTAGCTATGTTACCATTTTTTACTATGGCCTCCTTTGATGATGGAATCCCTGCCTACTGCTATCTTTTTAGGCATCAGGCATAAGAAAGTAAAACATAATTACTTCAATAATTATGACTTATTTTGGGTCAAGTGTTTCATCTACAGTATAAACATGTTTTCATGTATTGATATTGACCCCTAAATGTAATTAGCATTTCATAGTTACATTGGCAATATTAACATTAGCAATGTGCTTTCTGTTGCCAAAAACATTGGCAATCGTAGCTTTTGTTGTACCATTAATCAAAAAGTTAACTTTTTTATTAACTGACAGTAACAAAACATTTGACTAACATTTGCCAGGAATATGATTTATGTAAGGCTATTCTATAACGAGATATGGCTAAATTGTTCCTCTACTAAACGCTACTACACACTCCACAAAAGCATGCTTACGAAGCATAAACGATTGACAATATCGTGGGTTCATTCTGAGCATGTGGGGGGCTGAGTGACCTCAGAATGACCTATGAAAGATTCTTTAATATAAAAAAAATGAAAGCAGCACAAACTAAAATAAATGCAGCACAAACCAGCACAAACGGCGCATTAAACCAGTTAATTTGGAGCAAGTGGGGGGCTGGTGATGTCATCACCCGTAATTAAATGGCTAATATAAAAAATACCACAACAGCACAAACCACAATTTGAACGGCACAAACGGAGCACCAACGATCAACACTATTGTGGGTTAATTCTGAGCATGTGGGTGGCTGAGTGACCTCTGAATGACCTATAAAGTATTCTTTAATATCTAAAAAATTATAACAGCACAAACGAAAATAATTGCAGCACAAACAAGTATTTGATACACTGCCGATTTTGCAGGTTTTCCCACTTACAAAGCATGTAGAAGTCTGTAATTTTTTATCATAGGTACTCTTCAACTGTGAGTGACGGAATCTAAAACAAAAATCCAGAAAATCACATTGTATGATTTTTAAGTAATTAATTTGCATTTTATTGCATGACATAAGTATTTGATACATCAGAAAAGCAGAACTTAATATTTGGTACAGAAACCTTTGTTTGCAATTACAGAGATCATACGTTTCCTGTAGTTCCAGGTTTGCACACACTGCAGCAGGGATTTTGGCCCACTCCTCCATACAGACCTTCTCCAGATCCTTCAGGTTTTCTATTGGGTTCAGGTCTGGAGACTGGCTAGGCCACTCCAGGACCTTGAGATGCTTCTTACGGAGCCACTCCTTAGTTGCCCTGGCTGTGTGTTTCGGGTCGTTGTCATGCTGGAAGACCCATCCACGACCCATCTTCAATGCTCTTACTGAGGGAAGGAGGTTGTTGGCCAAGATCTCGCGATACATGGATAGTGGGTTTAGACCAAAAAGCTCTATTTTTGTCTCATCAGACCACATGACCTTCTTCCATTCCTCCTCTGGATCATCCAGATGATCATTGGCAAACTTCAGACGGGCCTGGACATGCGCTGGCTTGAGCAGGGGGACCTTGCATGCGCTGCAGGATCCATGGCGGCGTAGTGTGTTACTAATGGTTTTCTTTGAGACTGTGGTCCCAGCTCTCTTCAGGTCATTGACCAGGTCCTGCCATGTAGTTCTGGGCTGATCCCTCACCTTCCTCATGATCATTGATGCCCCACGAGGTGAGATCTTGCATGGTGCCCCAGACCGAGGGAGATTGACCGTCATCTTGAACTTCTTCCATTTTCTAATAATTGCGCCAGCAGTTGTTGCCTTCTCACCAAGCTGCTTGCCTATTGTCCTGTAGCCCATCCCAGCCTTGTGCAGGTCTACAATTTTATCCCTGATGTCCTTACACAGCTCTCTGGTCTTGGCCATTGTGGAGAGGTTGGAGTCTGTTTGATTGTGTGGACAGGTGTCTTTTATACAGGTAACGAGTTCAAACAGGTGCAGTTAATACAGGTAATGAGTGGAGAACAGGAGGGCTTCTTAAAGAAAAACTAGCAGGTCTGTGAGAGCCGGAATTCTTATTGTTTGGTAGATGATCAAATACTTATGTCATGCAATAAAATGCAAATTATTCATACAATCATACAATGTGATTTTATGGATTTTTGTTTTAGATTCAGTCTCTCACAGTTGAAGTGTACCTATGATAAAAATTACAGACCTCTACATGCTTTGAAAGTAGAAAAACCTGCAAAATCGGCAGTGTATTAAATACTTGTTCTCCCCACTGTATGTTGAAATTGTTGTTCAGTGAAATCATCCCATGTGAAGATTCAACTCATTTAATTAAAGTTCAATTCGTAACTAAATAGTTATTTTTTATTTCTATTGGAAGGATTTAATCATTTGCAATTATGTCTACTTATGATGAGGTAAAAGGTTTATGTTTCTGTCTCCATATGATATGGTAAATATATCCAATGCAAAAAACATCTACATTTAAATGGTATTAATATAATTTTGCATATATTTCCGTTAATTCCCATATATTCCTTTTAATTTCCATACGTTCCCGTTAATTTCCATGGAAAGTTTCCACCTCTAAATATTCCCCAAAATGTGCAACCCTAACAACACATCAGCTGTCAGTGATCAGGTGAAAAAAAAAAATTCAAAGCCAAATCTTCATATCATAACCGCTAACCACTACACACAGCCTACATAGTCAATGGATTTATAAAAATAAACTCCCACCCACATATGCACATCACTACTACCACTCGTCGCCGGCATGTGGAAGTTTGTAAAGGGGTCATAACATTTTTTAAAAAGGTAGTGTGATGGGACGCCAACATAAAAGCTGGTGATGCTTCTCAGGTAAATAAGTTAATCAGGAAGGCTAGGTCTTTTCTGGGGATTAGCCTTGACACTCTAGAGGAGGTGGCGGAGAGACAGATCCTGGCCAAATTGCTGGCCATCATGGACAACGTCACACACCCTCTGCATGCCATGGTTATGATGCAGAGGAGCACCTTCAGTCACAGACTGATCCCACCACGGTGTGCCAGAGAGCGCTACAGGAGGTCCTTCCTGCCGGCGGCTATTAGACTATTTAATGCCTCACCGAGGTGCCGTGCCATCGGCAACATAGACCTGGAACTGTTGGGGTGTTAGGACTTAGATGAACAATTATGCATCCATCCGTGAATAACTCTGGTCTGTAATCACTCATTCACTCAGGACTTATTTATTAATTCAGGTCTGTATATACATATTCATGTACAGTTGTTATATCATATCACGTGCAATATTGTAAGTCATTTTTGGACTTAACTTACTTAGTCATTCAATCAGGAATGCATATTAGTATCCTGTCAGTTGTATATTTTTTCATTGCTTTTAGTATATCGAATGTGCAATACATGCATTTATCTGTAATTAAACCCTGCGCACTAAGGACTGTATTTTAAGGGAATAACTATTATTACCCTAAATTATATCATACACACATTTAGCTATTTAAGTATCTCTTCCTCTCATTTACCTTTACAGTTAATGTAACCATGCACATTTTCACTTATCTGTAAATGTAACTGTATTTTTACCTGTACAGTTAATTTAACCAGGTAAAATATTCACTTACCTGTTCATTTAACCAGTCTGTATATTAAGTGAACTATTATTACCCTCACTTATATCATATGCACTTTTAGCTATTGAAGTATTTCTCTGCCATCGATCTGTATAGTATAGTTAACCATGTACCATCCACCAATGTATAGTGTACATATTCAGCCATTCACCCATACTATGCAATGTCTTTTAATAGCTTTTTTGCACTCCAGATTTCTTGAATTTGTATCTATCTATCTAAAAACAGTCAAACAGACAAAATACTGTAAATCCTATGTGAAAGCAATACTAGAGAGAGGCCTTTCCAACCGCCAGATATAATTTCCTGTGTGCTAAATGAGAGGTGAAAAAACACAACTGGTCCACCCCATCTCTATGCCCCTCCACCCCGGCTCTATGCCCCTCCACCCTGGCTCGTTGTTGAAAAATTATTGAAATGATGAATGCTCGGAATAGAGCTGTCGAGTACCAGCCCCTCTTGATAACCTTCCTCTAATTCATTTCCTGCACAATTGCCTCGTAATAATATTATGTGGCATTTTTAATGAAATTGCTTACAACGAGGAGTCCTTATGCATGCATTCTGAGGAGAGGGTAATTTACTTGCATTTAGACAAAAGAGCAGCGATCCAGGTGCTCATATGTCCTTTTGAGAGGAAATGCATGTTCAGCGGGTGCAATACAACCCAATCAAGTCGCTTCATTCAAACTGATATCATAGCTCTTTGGGAGGCGTTCTCTTCTACATCATACAGAATCAAGGGCATCTTTTTGTTTCATTGAATGGAGACAAGAAAACACACAACATTGGCATACAGTACACTGTTAGAAAAAAAAAACATTCCAAAAGGGTTCTTCAGCTGTCCCCATAGGAGAACCCTTAATTTGTTCCACGTATAACCCTTTTTGGTTCCTGGTAGAACCCTCTGTGGAAAGGGTTATACATGGAACCCAAAAGTGTTCTACCGAGAACCAAAAGGGATCTACGTCGAACAAAAAAGGGTCAGGTTCTAGATAGCCCCTTTTTTTCTAAGAGTGTAGTTCCTTGGGTCAGAGATGATCATCATACCTCCTTCAACACAGGAGGAGCACACCCAGGGCCAGAGCTGCTCCAATCACCTCAGACAAACCAGCAGCCACCTGTCATTTAACCATAAAACCTCCCCACTGCCTCTCACCAGCCCCAGCCCTGCCTCCCACCAGCCTCTCCTACATGAATGTAATAGTTGGATCCCAGATCTCACACAGGGCCATCATATCCCCTCTGTCTGATTGTTTAGCTGTGATGGGACACTGTCAGATCACCAGGAAGCCACTCTCACAGAGCCTGACGAGTGCAAGTACTGTAGATGACAGACTATACTTGTTTCTGACCCAATACACCTTCACAATTCACTTCCTCTAGTCCATTTTCTGCATATGCTTTTACCAAAGTCTCTGTTACCAGAAAGTTGCATGTTTATTTGGTGAGCATAAACAGTGTGTGGAAGTCCATTATACCAGTTTACATCAATTATTTATTCTCCAATGCACCTGTAACCTAAGATGTGACTTCAGGTGTCCAAAATTCGAACCTACTAATATCGATGAAAGAGAACGCCACAACACGTTTCCAGGAAGTGGATGTGAGATGGGGAACTGGGCATGGTTGGTGAGACAGCATGGCAGCTGGACCCCTGATACGCATCATGTCATTACAGCCCCCAAGACTTGTTGTCTCTCCAATCATAGTGCTCAGCATGACCTCTGAGGTACATCAGGAGAATCAATCATGATTCAGCGGCGCTGTCATTAGAAGTGTTATTAATGCATTATGTGCCGTGGATATCGAAAATCAGCCATCCAGAAAAGGGGAAAACAAGGGGGATGGCAAAAGAAATGTGAAGAAACTGCACAAGTCATATACTGTATACTGTTGATTTATTTTACTTGCAGTCCATTTCCTTTCGCTGCATGTGAAGTGTATATAAAAGCTGCTTGTTCGCTGCATCTGTTTATTATCAGAATATAATTCATACTCTAAGAGAGTTTCTATTTTGTATCATTCGGTTTTTTTCTACAGCAAAATGCTGAATTAGATCAATAAATAATATTGCCAGGGTTTGTATGTGTAGCTAGTTAGTAGTTACTTGTAGCAGTAGTAGCATCAGTAGGCCGATGTAAAATTAGTTTTTTATTGGATATTCTCTGGATATTAGTTTTTCTCTTGTCAATAGCTATTGAACCAAGCATGTCATGACAATGACAATTGTATATTCAGAATCAGGGGTGGATGGAGAATAGCACAAGATCAATAGCACAAGATCAATCCTCCCCATTATCCCCATCATCCCCGCTGCATTTTCTGTATAGTGTGTTTTGAAAGCTGAAAGACAGCTCTTTCAAAATGGTATGGCATACAATAGCACAAGATCAACCAAATTGTAAACAGTCAAGAAAAAACACCTGTGGAAATGTGTATCATGTGAAAATCTATGTTTTTTTCCCCAAACAACTGCCATTTACAAAACCTTTGAATGACGATAGAGAAAAATGTCTTCTTTATTTTGTAAGGTTTGATAATCTGCAATCAGAATAGAAATACCTTTTACTGTGAATGAGTTACAGAAGTTTAAGTGACTGATGGTATTTTTTTTAAAATGCGATGGAATGTTCTGTAATCAGACAAAAAAAATACAAATAGCATTTAGTCTTACATATGATAAGGAAAGACATAAACAAGTTATGTAATATTAATAAAACAATACCTTTATTGAAATAATAATCTTAGGGGAATACATTGTCTCATTCAAACCTGAAAAGGAAGACATTTTAATTGTTATCGTGACCATAACATTATGCAACATTCACTTCAGGGCTGCTTTCATCAAAATTGAACTGGAATTATAAAATATGAAACAAAAAAGGCATATTTAAACAATTATTGGCTTTTACAATTTAAATGTCTTAATTTAACTAACATATAGTCTATTACACAAAGAGACACAACTGGAACAAATCCAAAAGGACAACATTAGTTTACAGTCATTACATTTACAAGTCCTTTACATTCCCAAGGCCATTAGTCATGAATCAAACATAAAAGGAGGCTGGCATGCAGGACGTCTTGAATAAGAAAGGGAAAACTTTCAAGGGAGAGGGGACACGAAGGAGAAGGGGACACGAAGGAGAAGGGGACACGCAGGAGGAGGGGACACGCAGGAGGAGGGGACACACAGGAGGAAAGGGACACGCAGGAGGAGGGGACACGCAGGAGGAGGGGACACGCAGGAGGAAGGGACACGCAGGAGGAGGGGACACGCAGGAGGAAGGGACACGCAGGAGGAGGGGACACGCAGGAGGAGGGGACACGCAGGAGGAAAGGGACGCGCAGGAGGAAAGGGACGCGCAGGAGGAGGGGACGCGCAGGAGGAAAGGGATGCGCAGGAGGAGGGGACACGCAGGAGGAGGGGACACGCAGGAGGAAAGGGACACGCAGGAGGATAGGGACGCACAGGAGGAAGGGACACAGAGGAGGAGGGGACACGCATGAGATGAAGGAGAAAATGTCTAGTGAACATCTGAGCTACGTCTGAGTCCCTTTACTAGTGCCTATTTCCGCAATGAGTCACAGGTTCCACACAAATATACTAGGTCCTGTTCTCTTTCCTCTAACACAGTCAACATTTTGTAGAGGGGGCCTGTAGACTAGGCACGTGTTGTGTGTGGAAAATATGAGCTTACAGTTTTCACAGACAAAGGTCTGTCAATGATGGACATCAATACCTCCTTCTTGACAAGCAAGGTTCTCTCTGAATGTAATCTGGCGTTAACCAGTTTTCCCATTTTCCTTGCCAGGTGCTGTGTGATTACACTGCCATTCCTGGAACAAGAGGTAACTGCCGGCAACTGCAATGTCAGCACAGTGGGTAAAAACAATGTTTTCTAAAAATGTTAAATGTAAAAAATAAATAGTAAAGAATATTTACAAGCAAATAGGCAGGATAAGTGCAGTTTCATAGTGCAAGTGCTAAGTGCAATTAGTCCAACATTTTGTTAAGTTGCAGAATTACATTTGTAATAAAAGAGTACTTGGCCCTATTTTTGATGTAATCTTTTGCTGTTGCTGCCCGATGATTTCCCCACAAGTCTTGACTATCTGGCCCAACCTATTGTTCTGTACAACCTTGATATTCCCAAACCAGCAGGTCAAGCAGTAGGACAGAATGCTCTCAATTAATGATTTATAAAAGAGAACCATGATGGTTAGAGCAACATTAAAAAAGTGCAGTTTCCGTAGGAAATACAGTCTCTGTTGACCTTTCTTAAAAATAATGTCAGTACACTGATCCCAGGACAGCTTGTTGTCAATGACTAGCCCAAGGTATTTGCACTCCTCCACTATTTCAATGGGCTCACCTTTTATCAGTGCTGATGTGTGCATGGGAGTGTTCCTTCAAATGTCAATCACCATGTCCTTTGTTTTTGGTGTATTTAATTTTAGATGGGATGACTCACACCAGACAGTGAATTCATTCAGAGCTGGTCCGTGCTCTGTCTCATCCCCTTCAAGAAGACTGACCAAAGCAGTATCAACAGCATATTTGATCAGGTGGCGCCCTGGGAACCGGCTCCGGCAGCTGTCTGTATACAATATGTATAGTACCGGTGAAAGAACACTGCCCTGTCGGGTTCCAACTGAAGTAGCGTCTCAGAGAGTGTGTTGCCAACTCGTACCTGCTGAAACCTATCAGTCAGGAAGTCGGTGATCCATGTGATAAGCATAGCATCAAGTCCGAAGTATGAGTGAGAGGATGGCATCATCTGTCCCTCTCTCTGACCGGTATGCAAACTGGAGGGGGTCAAGAAGGTGTCTGGTGGTGTTGATTATGTATGCCTTGATGATCTTTTCAAGAGATTTAATCAAGAGAGAGGTAAGAGCGACAGATCTGTAGTCATCCGATGCCAATGGATGAGAAGGTTTTAGGGACAGGTACAACAATAAATCTTTTCCATGGAGATGGAATTTCCAATGTATCGTGAGACCGCTGAGAGAGAGAGAGCAGAAGACAGCGCTCAGCTGAGTGGAACAGTGTTTTAAGACATAACCACATATATTATCAGGCCCCGGGCTCTTTCGTGCTCCAGTGCTTTTGAACACTCGTTGTACGACTTCCTCATTGATGACAGACGCGTTTTCGGTTGCCATGACATTCTCCTTAAGACAGGTCGGGGGAGCAGGGGCGCCGCTTCTTTAATTCATTGGCTGTAGAGAGACACCTCCTCTTGTCCAGGCAGGGATCGACCTTGTCCTTGCATCTCATCTTTTTCATCCCTTTATTAACTGCTCTCTGTACCTCTTTTCTTTCGAGTGGATTCCTGGAGGCAAACACTTGTTTCTTCTTGTTAAGCACCACTTTCAATTCTTTGGTCATCCATGGTTTGTTCTTAGGAAATATCTTACATGTTTTTTGGGCGATCAGCAAGTCAACACAGAAATCAATTTAGCCAGATATTACGTTAGTCACCTCGTTCAGGTCATCTGATGATTCTTCAAATACACTCCAGGTAGTCCAATCAAAGCATCCCTGCAGTTGATCAATACTGTCATTGTCCCACACCTGTATTTGTTTTTCCACCTCCTTCATCCCTTTTGAGTAACTATCTATAAGTTGGTGGTAGAAAAACAGTGTTATGATCTGATCCACCTAGTGGACGTCTGGCCAAGGATGAATACGCTTTGGGGACCGAGCCGTAACACAAGTCAATTATCCATACTGGGTGTAAGTACTCAAAGTGTGCTTAAGAAGGCAGCTATTGAAATCCCCCATGATGAATTTGGGCGCATCTGGGGAAATCACATCAAGCTCTTGAGTAACGTTAAAAATGTTGTCAGCTGCATTGACACTGTTTGCGCTTGGATGGATATAAACAACTGTCAGAAAAAGCTGGAGGAATTCACGGGGGAGGTAGAAGGGGCACAGTGACACTGACAGAAGCTCTATATCAGCAGTGTATATTTTTTTATCTCAGCATCAAGGGCATCTTCCTCTAAGAAGGCCATGCTTTCACGGTTTTCATGGAAAGGCCGCTGGTACTGGTCTCCCCTGTCCACTTCTAAAACTCAAACATAAATACAAACAATGAAAATTAACATTTCAAATGTAAATCAGTGACAACAAACACCTCCAAAGAACAGCCTATGATTGACAAAAAGTTATATTCAGAATACACTTCAGTACATAAAAAAGTGAATCAATGAAGGTGTATCCACAAGTTATCAATTGTAAGTTGACAACAATACATTTTATTATCCAAAGCTTTTCACTATAACATTTGAGAAAACATTTTGTATAATTGCATATCTGATAATTTCACATTTCATAACTGAAATAATATGATAATCAATGCCTGTAAGTAGCAAAGTCACAAACCAGCTAGACCAGGAACATGTAGTTACCAAGCTAACCACCACAGTCATTATTAATCAGTTATTATCATAAGGTTTAGGCTATAACGTTACATTAATTCTTGCAATAAACAGCCACAAGGCTTAATATTTTATAGGAATCATATCACAGATGAACAGACACCTAATGAAATACAGCCATTGACTACAAAGCTATGGGAATATGACTAACTAGTAAAATATAGCCATCCAATTGTTCTTCACAGCGCCCATCTCCCTTTTAGCAGGCTAGCTTGAGACAACATATAATCGTGATTGTAGCACAGAGATATTGACTTGACTGACAACCATTGGAAACGTCTTTTCGATTTTTTGGAAAGGGTTAATACTATCAAAGCTTACTGTGAAAAATGTTCTTCAGAAGCAATTCCTTGAAACAGGCCTTATCCCTGCCCCAGTCCAGGTTGTGGCGATGGCAAGGTAGCATCCGCCCCACTGTCAACTTCAGGTCCTTGGCACCCTTTACAGCCAGAAACCTAAGCTACAAATAGAGAATTATTCTGAATTACACAACGTTGGCCTCCCAAGTGGCGAGGTCTAAGTCAGGGATTCCCAAACTGTGCCATGAAAACAAAAAATACAAAAGAGAAGTTGTAATAGTAGAAGGTAAAATTTCGAAATTTCATCATCAGTATTTCTCTTGTCATGTCAGGCATTGTATACCTTAGAGAGCTATTTATAAGTTCCCCATGTTCCCCAATGCTGGAAGGGGGAGGCTGAATTAAATTGTTTGGGAACCCTGGTCTAAGGCACTGCATCGCAGTGGCCGGGGGGCTTTCCTTGGCTCATCACGCTCTACCTTGTGGCAGGCCAGGCGCCTGTAAACTGACTGCGGTCGTCAGTCGAACGGTGTTTCCTCCGACAAATTGGTGCGGCTGGTTTTGCGGCGGGTTTTGTGAGCAGTGTGTTAAGAAGCAGCGTTCGACTGACTATTATCCAAGTTCTGTCTGAGACATCGCATGTGACTAACGTAAGAATTAACGTACAGACGAATGGAGACAGATCCACTGTCGCCTCCCTGATCGCATTGTGGGGGACAATTAAGTTAATACTGTGCAAGAAAAAAAACAACAGACGAGGTCTCAAATGGGCTAAGTGAATGTACGTACCTCCATGGCTATCACCCACATGTGGCTGTGGCAAATACAATGCTGGGACTGGCCCTTAATTGAAAGACACACCAGATTACATGAATGAATGGGCTTTTTTTCTCCTTATACATATAACGTTATTCAGTGTGGTTAGATAGCTAGCTAGCAAATCATCTAACATTAGCAAGATAGCTAGCGAAGTACCTCGGCTAGCAAGGACACAATTAGATAGCAAACTAGCCAACCTACACATTTACCATATTGTCCTCGTCAAGATACACAATTAAGACTACATAAAAATGAAGGAAACCAGTAACGTTACTTACTTGAGCAAACAAACATTGCATTCCAATCTGATGCATGAACAGATGCAAAAACTAAGAACGAGAAACATTTTCAAAGGTTTTGGTTGAAAAAATAAATCTAGCTAGCTAGCTAACATAACAAGGTTTATTGTCTGATCCACTCTCTCCATGATTCAAAATCCAGGCTACCTAAAGTTAACTGGTGCTCTATCTATATCAACTTGAATGGGTGAGCTAGTGTATTATTTAAAAACGTTTGGTGGTGATAAATACAAACAATTAAACTGTTCTTTAGTTCCAAAAGCCTGTGAAGTACTTCTTGCTACTAGTGGTGGAAAAAGTACCCAGTACTCATATTTTAGTAAAAGTAAAGATACCTTAATAGAAAATGATTCAAATAAAAATGAAAGTCACCCAATAAAATACTACTTGAGTAAAAGACTTAAAGTATTTGGTTTAAAATATACTTAAGTATCAAAAGTAAACGTAATTGCTAAAATATACTTGAATATCAAAAGTAAAAGTATAAATCATTTCAAAATAGCCAGGAGCACACTCCAACACTCAGACATCATTACAAACCAAGTGTTTGTGTTTAGTGTGTCCGCCAGATCAGAGGCAGTAGGGACGTAAAGTACAGATACCCCCAAAAACGACTTAAGTAGTACTGTTAAGTATTTTTACTAAATAAACTTTCCTCCACTGATAGTGTGCTTTTGATCAGTAGACTGTCAGCTTTCAGAATATAGTTTGATTAAGCAGGTTTTCTATTCTCTATGAAACTCTGGATAAAACATCTGCTAAATCACTCAAATCTAAATGTAGATTGCTTTTCACCCTATAGTCGTGGCCAAAAGTTTTGAGAATGACACAAGTATTGGTCTCCACAAAGTTTGCTGCTTCAGTGTTCTTAGATCTTTATGTCAGTAGTTACTATGGTACACTGAAGTGTAATTACAAGTATTCCATAAGTGTCAAAGGCTTTCATTGACAATGACATTCAGTTTATGCAAAGAGTCAATATTTGCAGTGTTGACCCTTCTTTTGCAATCCGCCCTGGCATGCTGTCAATTAACTTCTGGGCCACATCCTGACTGACGGCAGGCCATTCTTGCATAATCAATGCTTGGAGTTTGTCAGAAGTTGTGGGGTTTTGTTTGTCCACCTGCCTCTTGAGGATCGACCACAAGCTCTCAATGGGATTAATGACTGGGGAGTTTCCTGGCCATGGACCCAAAATGTCGACGTTTTATTCCCCGAGCCACTTAGTTATCACTTTTGCCTTATGGCAAGGTGCTCCATCATGCTGGAAAAGGCATTGGTCGTCACCAAACTGTTCTTGGATGGTTGGGAGTGTGAGGTTTTGCTGTCTGCATCCTTTCTGAGTGCTTTTATGTTTTCATTCCATTCCCAGTTCTGGTTTTCGTTTTTTCCTTTACTAGTTCCACCTGCCCCTAGCACACCTGCTTCTCATCAACTACCTACTTAGTTCAGTCCTCAGTCCCTGTTTCCCTGTGAGGTATTGTTTGCTGTCGTGACATACTAAGCCTGTTATTTTCATAATATTGTTCTTCTCTCGTAGTCTCCTCGTGTATGACCTTCGTCTCCTGAACCTTTTTGATTCCCGGAATTACCCTCCTGTGCTTCTGCCCCAATCACTGCCTCTTCCGTGTATGAACTCTGACTGCCTTCCGACTACGATCTCTGCCTGATTCCTCTTGCACCTTTGCTGATGATAATTAAAGAACAGCGCTCTGCGCGTGAATCCAGATCATGTCTCCCGTAAATCATTACAGAATACCTCACCATTGTAATGGATTCAGCGGAGCTGCACCAGCGCCTAACCCAGCAGGAAGAACGCATAGACGAACTCTGCCACTTACTCCGTAATCTTTCGCCTACATCTCCCGCTCAGGCCACGGGAGCAAGCGCTCACTCTTTTGTCTGCCTACCTAATAAATACGATGGCACACCCGGGAAGTGCATAGGATTTTTAATGCAATGTGAAAATTACATCTACCACAACCCTGGTAATTTCACCTCAGATAAGGACAGAGTGGACTTTATAGTTTCCCTTTTGACAGGCAAAGCCCTGGACTGGGCCACCGCATTATGGGCAGCCCAAAGCCCCACACTCTCTTCCGCCCACCAGTTCAACGCATTATTTAAGGAGGTTTTTGATCACTCTCCCAGTGGACGTCATACGGGAGATCTGTTAATGGAACTTCAACAAGGAGGCCGTTCAGCTGCTGAATTTGCACTAGACTTCCGCACCCTGGCAGCCGGTAGCGGGTGGAGCGACGCTGCTCTCCTGACAGTATTTAGAAGAGGATTGAAGCGGGAGCTACAGGCGGAGCTGGCCTGTCGTGGAGACCTAACAGATCTAGGGGAGTATATCCGAATGGCCATTTCTATCGACAATCTTCTAGCCGACCGATGGAGGACTCAATCAGCACAGAGTTTTCGAACACCATCACGAGGCCTACCACCAAGCCCTCCCAGCCCCCCTGAACCCATGCAATTGGGTCGCGCTCCCCTGTCATCTGCGGAGAGACAACGAAGACGGCAGGAACGACTATGCCTCTACTGTGGAGCAGGAGACCACTTGTTGGTCCGCTGTCCTGTTTGTCCTCCTCGGAGGGAAAGGAATTACCCCGACGCTTCACCTCAGGTAGGCGTGTCTCAGTTTTTAAATCTCACGCAAAAACAACTTGTTCTGCCTATTCTGCTATCGGTTAATGGGATTGTTCGATCAGTCGAAGGGCTTATAGACTCTGGAGCTGCCGGTAATTTCATTGATGAACAGTTAGCCAAAGAACTCAATCTTGAATTGATCCCTGTCAATCCGCCCCTTAGAGTCAATGCCTTAGACGGGCAGCCCCTCGGAAAGGGCCTAGTTACACACAGGACACCGAACATCAACCTCCAGACGGGAGTGTTGCACAAGGAATCTATATCCCTATTAGTGCTTGTGTCTCCCAATGAACCCCTTATCTTAGGTCACCCTTGGCTTTGCCTCCATGACCCCGCCATCTCGTGGAAAGAAAGTGAACTCCTTTCCTGGTCCCCAGCTTGTTTTACTCGGTGTATTAAGGTCCCATGTAGAGCCACCTCCATCGAGGACTCCGTCTCTATCACCCCTGCAGACATTCCCATTGTGTATTCACAATTCCGTAACGTCTTCAGTAAGGAAAAGGCCTCCGTACTACCACCACACCGCCTATGGGATTGCGCTATAGAGCTAAGATCAGGAACATCACCTCGTAAAGGGCGAGTCTATCCTCTATCTCTGCCTGAAAGCGAAGCTATGGAGAAATACATAGATGAGACTCTTGAAATGGGCTTCATACGCCCATCCACATCCCCAGCGGCATCCGGGTTCTTCTTTGTGGGGAAAAAAGATGGAGGACTCCGTCCCTGCATAGATTATCGATCACTCAATGACATTACCATAAAAAAACGATATCCCCTACCCCTGATTCCGGCTGCCCTAGAGCAAGTCGGAAAGGCCACAATCTACTACAAACTAGATCTCAGGAGCGCCTACAATCTTGTCCGTATAAGAGAGGGGGACGAGTGGAAAACGGCCTTCATCACTGCTAGAGGGCATTAAGAATATCTGGTCATGCCGTACGGTCTAACCAACGCCCCTTCAGTCTTCCAATCATTTATCAACGAGATCTTCAGTGACATGATTAACCGATTCCTCATCGTTTATATAGACGACATTCTCATTTACTCCTATTCCATGTCTGACCACATTCAGCATGTCACACAAGTTCTTCAGAGACTTCAGGACAACCACATTTTTGTTAAAGCTGAGAAAAGTGCCTTCCAGGTCACTACTGTCAACTTTTTAGGGTCTGTACTCACGCCAGGAGGAGTCCAAATGGATGACAACAAGATTACGGCGGTAAAGAACTGGCCTAAACCCTCGACCGTCAAGGAATTACAACGCTTCCTTGGATTCGCCAATTACTACAGACGGTTTATCAGGAATTTCAGCATCACCGCGGCTCCACTTTCCGCTCTCACCAGCCAGAAAGCCTGTTCCCTTCAATGGACGGAGGCAGCCCACAAGTCCTTTGACGAATTGAAGCGTACCTTCACCTCAGCAACCATTCTCTGTCAACCCGATTCCTCTCTCCCGTTTGTCTTAGAGGTCGATGCATCGGAGGTCGGAGTAGGGGCAATACTCTCCCAGCGGGTGGGAACACCCCCTAAACAACGTCCCTGTGCCTTCTTTTCTAAGAAGCTGACACCCGCTGAGAGGAATTATGATGTCGGAAATCGGGAGCTCCTTGCCATCAAGCTGGCTTTGGAGGAGTGGCGTCACTGGTTAGAGGGAGCTCAACATCCTTTTTCTGTCCTAACTGACCACCAAAATTTAGAATACCTTCGTAGTGCAAAGAGGTTGAATTCTCGACAAGCTCGTTGGGCCCTGTTTTTTACTCGGTTCCACTTCACCGTTACATACATACCTGGGCGGAAGAATGTTAAGGCAGATGCTCTATCCCGCCAGTTCGACCCTCCTATGCGCCCGTCTGTTCCAGAAACCATTCTGCCTCCCTCCTGTGTGGTGGGACCCATTCGCTGGGAACTTCAGTCGGCCATTCAAGAGGCTCTTCTCTCTGACCCTGCACCCCCCGAGGTGCCTATAGGGAAAAGCTACGTGCCAGCAACTATGAGACCCCAACTCATGCAATGGACTCACACCTTTCTGGTATCTGGCCATCCGGGTGTTACTAAGACCGTGGAATTAATATCCCGTCAATACTGGTGGTCCTCTCTGGTGTCAGACGTCCGAGACTATGTTCTCTCATGCCCTATATGTGCTCAGTCTAAAAGCCTTCACCAGTTACCTGCGGGGGAGCTACGATCTCTACCAACACCCAACAGACCATGGTCCCATATATCTGTAGATTTTATCACCGACCTACCCGACTCCACAGGGTTTACCACTATACTTGTCTTAATAGATAGATTTTCAAAGATGTGCCGTCTTGTGCCGTTACCTGGCCTCCCAACTGCCCTGGAATTAGCAGAATGCATGTTTCAACAGGTGTTCCGTCTATACGGTATCCCGGAGGATATAGTTTCGGACCGGGGCCCCCAGTTCATATCCCGAGTGTGGCGGGCCTTCTGCAAGAGACTGGGAGTTACCATCAGCCTTTCTTCCGGGTACCATCCTGAAACCAACGGACAGACAGAGCGCCTAAATCAGGAGATCGGACGGTATCTGCGCCAACACTGCTCTTCTGCGCCTCATGACTGGAGCAAGTACATACATTGGGCCGAGTACGCACAGAATTCGCTCATTCATTCTTCTCTCCGTCTTACCCCTTTCCATTGCGTGCTCGGTTACCAACCCCCTATGTCCCCGTAGGAGACAGAGCCCGGTACTGTACCAGCGGTGGATGACTGGTTCAAGCGAAGTGAGAAGGTGTGGGAAACTGCTCACCGGCATCTACATTAAGCCTCCCGCTCTCAGAAGCATTTTGCCGATCGACGTCGTCGGTCTGTTCCATTAATGCACCCCGGACAGCGAGTGTGGCTATCTACGAGGGATCTTAAACTCCGTCTCCCCTGCAAAAAGCTGATGCCACGCTTCATAGGCCCGTTCAAGATCAGCCATCGTCTCAACCCTGTCACCTATAGACTTCAATTACCCCGTCATTATCGGATCTCATCATCCTTCCATGTGTCCATGTTGAAGCCAGTGAGGTTTAGCCCTCTACATCCCCCGGTGGACCGTCATAGAGTGCCTCCGCCCATAGACGTCGGTGGCGAACCAGCGTATGCCGTCCATGCCATCATTGACTCCAAGCGCCGTGGTGGCTGTATCCACTACCTAGTGGATTGGGAAGGGTACAGGCCGGAAGACAGGTCCTGGGTCCCAGCCCGAGACATTCTGGATCCTGCCATGATTCTGGCTTATCATCGTGACCACCCTGACCGTCCCGCCCCTCGACCGCGGGGTCGTCCGCCTGTGAGGTTTTGCTGTCTGCATCCTTTCTGAGTGCTTTTATGTTTTCATTCCATTCCCAGTTCTGGTTTTCGTTTTTTCCTTTACTAGTTCCACCTGCACCTAGCACACCTGCTTCTCATCAACTACCTACTTAGTTCAGTCCTCAGTCCCTGTTTCCCTGTGAGGTATTGTTTGCTGTCGTGACATACTAAGCCTGTTATTTTCATAATATTGTTCTTCTCTCGTAGTCTCCTCGTGTATGACCTTCGTCTCCTGAACCTTTTTGATTCCCGGAATTACCCTCCTGTGCTTCTGCCCCGATCACTGCCTCTTCCGTGTATGAACTCTGACTGCCTTCCGACTACGATCTCTGCCTGATTCCTATTGCACCTTTGCTGATGATAATTAAAGAACAGCGCTCTGCGCGTGAATCCAGATCATCGTCTCCCGTATATCATTACAGGGAGAAGTTGCTCTCGAGGATGTGTTGGTACCATTCTTTATTCATGGCTGTGTTCTTAGGCAAAATTGTGAGTGAGCCCACTCCCTTGGCTGAGAAGCAACCCCACACATGAATGGTCTCAGGATGCTTTACTGTTGGCATGACACAGGACTGATGGTAGCGCTCACCTTGTCTTTTTCCGGATGGCCCAAACAATCGGAAAGGGGATTCATCAGAGAAAATGACTCTACCCCAGTCCTCAGCAGTCCAATCCCTGTACCTTTTGCAGAATATCAGTCTGTCCCTGATGTTTTTCCTGGAGAGAAGTGGCTTCTTTGCTGCCCTTCTTGACACCAGGCCATCCTCCAAAAGTCTTCGCCTCACTGTGCATGCAGATGCACTCACACCTGCCTGCTGCCATTCCTAAGCAAGCTCTGCACTGGTGGTGCCCCAATCCCGCAGGTGAATCAACTTTAGGAGACGGTCCTGGCGCTTGCTGGACTTTCTTGGGCGCCCTGACGCCTTCTTTACAACAATTGAACCTCTCTCCTTGAAGTTCTTGATGATCCGATAAATGGTTGATTTAGGTGCAATCTTACTAGCAGCAATATCCTTGCCTGTGAAGCCCTTTTTGTGCAAAGCAATGATGATGGCACGTGTTTCCTTGCAGGTAACCATGGTTGACAGAGGAAGAACAATGATTTCAAGCACCACCCTCCTTTTAAAGCTTCCAGTCTGTTATTCTGACTGAATCAGCATGACAGAGTGATCTCCAGGCTTGTCCTCGTCAACACTCTCACCTGTGTTAACGAGACAATCACTGACATGATGGCAGCTGGTCCTTTTGTGGCAGGGCTGAAATGCAGTGGAAATGTTTTTTGGGAAGTTAATTTTCATGGCAAAGAGGGACTTTGCAATTAATTGCAATTCATCTGATCACTCTTCATGACATTCTGGAGTATATGCAAATTGCCATCATCAACACTGAGGCAGCAAACTTTGTGGAGACCAATACTTGTGTAATTCTCAAAACTTTTGGCCACGACTGTATATTTGGCTCCCACGGTCTGTTAGAAAGCAGACTTATCCAGGTTTTCCTCTAGGATTTTGTCTGTACTTAGCTCTATTCTGTCCATGCCGATGACAAGCATACCCTTAACATGATGCAGCGAACACCATGCTTGAAAATTTGAAGAGCGGTACTCAGTGATGTGTCGTGTTAGATTTACCACAAACATAACTGTATTTTTTATATTTTTTATTTAACCTTTATATAACTAGGCAAGTCAGTTAAGAACAAATTCTTAATTACAATGACGGCCTACACCGGCCAAACTTGGACGACACTGAGCCAATTGTGTGCCGCCCTATGGGACTCCCAATCACAGCCGGTTGTGATACAGTCTGGATTTAGTCTGTATCACAATCATTCAGGACATTAAGTTAATTTCTTTGCCAATGTTTATGTAATTTTACTTTAGTGCCTTATTGCAAACATTATTATATTATTATATTTTCACTCTGTCATTTAGGTTAGTATTGTGGAGTAACTACAATGTTGTTGATCCAGCCTCAGTTTTCTCTTATCACAGCCATTAAACTCTGTAACTGCTTTAAAGTCAACAGCTTCTACCCCCAAGCCATGAGACTCCTGAACAGGTAATCAAATGGCTATCCGGACTATTTGCATTGTGGCTACCGGGACTACAAATGGCTACCCGGACTACTCTTTTACGCTGCTGCTACTCTCTGTTTGTTATCTATGCATAGTCACTTTAACTATACCTACAGTACATGTACATATTACCTCAATTAGCCCGACTAACCGGTGGCCCCGCACATTGACTCTGTACCGGTACCACCTGTATATAGCCTCGCTACTGTTATTTTTACTGTTATTTTACTGCTTTTATTTATTTACTTATCTATTGTTTACCTAACACTTATTTTACTTAAAAACTACATTGTAGGCTTGTAAGTAAGCATTTCATTGTAAGGTCTAACCCTGTTGCATTCGGCGCACGTGACAAATAACATTTGATTTGATTTGATGTGCCCTTCTTTGCGAGGCATTGGGAAACCTCCCTGGTCTTTGTGGTTGAATCTGTGCTTGAATTCACTACAGGTAACTCTATGTGTGAGGTACAGAGATAATCATGATAAATGCTATTATTGCAAACAGTGAGTCCATGCAATGTATTATGTGACAAAGGGGTTGAATACTTATTGACTCAAGACATTTTTATTAATTTGTAAAATTCTAAAAACATAATTCCACTTTGACATTATTGGGTATTGTGTGCAGGCCAATGACACAAAATCTCAATTTAATCAATTTTAAATTCAGACTGTAACACAAAAATAATTTGGAAAAAGTAAAGGGGAGTGAGTACTTTCTGAAAGCACTGTATATATATATTTTTGAAGCCACTTCTCTCCAACTAAACTTTAGGACAACCAAAGGACATCCAACTCCTCTCCAATCCACAGCAGTAGTCAGCTCCCATCTGCCTAAAGTTCCACTGGCCACGGGGCAACTCTCTCTCGCACACGACTCTGCTCAGAGACAAAAACATCCCATGCTGCTGGCCCACTCTTCATTTCTTCCATGCAAATTAACATCTCTGGTGTCTGCTGCTGGCCTAGGATTATTATCAAAGACAGCCTCCAGAAGGGAGCCTGTCCTGCAAACAGAATCAGTAAATGTTTTTCCTCATGTTTTTCTGCAGAATGGTTCCATGACAGCAAAGGCTGCCGTGAAATAACATCTCTGGTGTTCTGGTACCCGCTTCTGTTTTTTAAAAGTAGAGACTAATGTGAACTGAAACTGAGAGCATGACAAAGTAGAAGCTAAAAAGAGAGGAGAGGAGAGAAGAGCACGGGAGGAGAGGAGAAAAAAGCAAGGGGGAAGAGAGGAGAGGAGAGGAGAGGAGAGGAGAGGAGAGGAGAGGAGAGGAGAGGAGAGGAGAGGAGAGGAGAGGAGAGGAGAGAAGAGCTCTAGAGGAGAGATGAGCATGGGAGGAGAGGAGAGAAGAGTACAGGAGGAGAGGAGAGAAGACTACAGGAGGAGAGGAGAGAAGACTACAGGAGGAGAGGAGAGAAGACTACAGGAGGAGAGGAGAGAAGAGTACAGGAGGAGAGGAGAGGAGAGAAGAGTACAGGAGGAGAGGAGAGAAGAGTACAGGAGGAGGGGAGAGTACAGGAGGAGAGGAGAGAAGAGTACAGGAGGAGAGGAGAGAAGAGTACAGGAGGAGAGGAGAGAAGAGTACAGGAGGAGGGGAGAGTACAGGAGGAGAGGAGAGAAGAGCTCTAGAGGAGAGAAGAGTACAGGAGGAGAGGAGAGAAGAGTACAGGAGGAGACGAGAGTACAGGAGGAGAGGAGAGGAGAGAAGAGCACAGGAGGAGAGGAGAGAAGAGTACAGGAGGAGAGGAGAGAAGAGAAGAGCACAGGAGGAGAGAAGAGCACAGGAGGAGAGGAGAGAAGAGTACAGGAGGAGAGAAGAGCACAGGAGGAGAGGAGAGAAGAGCACAGGAGGAGAGGAGAGAAGAGTACAGGAGGAGAGGAGAGAAGAGTACAGGAGGAGAGGAGTGGAGAGAAGGGATGGGGAGAAGTGGAGAGAAATTAGAGACTTAGTGAGAACAGTGAGTTCCTCCTCACTGGACAGGCCTTTAGAGTAGAGTGACCTGAGGTTTAATAATACCTCCACATTTCTCCTCTGTAGGGAAGAGAGAAACAGAAGTGTTTGCATGCCTATTCATCATGGGCATCAGGCGGGGGAAGCATGGTCATCTGTATCTGTCTGGGAGATAATAGCCAGAGAGGAGTCGCTCGGTGGGCACAGGCAGATGTGAGCAGGAGGAACAGGTGCTTGATCTATTGCCACATGCTGAACAGTGTGAAGACACTGCAGATGGATGTGTTCCAGAAGACTCTTAACTCCTGTGAGCAATCTGTCCACAGACAACATCTCCAACAGCACTGACTGACAAGAGACTCCACTCACTCTAGGATGAGGATGGACTGCTGATCAATGGATTCTTCATTCACTCCTGGTTGTTTACATTTGATTCTGTTTATGTAGGCCTATCCAGTGCTGGATCCCAAAAATGTATGTTATCAAATACGTTACATTACATCATCAAACAGCTCATATTTCCTATCTCCATTTGCTAAACATCTTTGAATTAGATAAAACTGCTAACACACCAAAGACTGCATTGAAATTGAGACCTTTCACAGGCACAACTCCAAACTCCCAAAATAAAGAGATGTTTAGCATTGTTTAGCAATTCCACAAAGTTCTGATTGTATTGTTGCGATTGTTTTTGATGTGGTAGTGTGTAAGGAAAACTTGCAGTGTAGCATAGAGAAAATATTAAATAACCCACAACTGACTGAGCACAAAGATATGTAAATAAGATAGGACATAATGTAGTCTATTTCAGGATCTAATATGACAGCTAACATAGAGGAGAAAAAACACATATGATTCTTCCATATCACCATGGTTGCCACTGCAATAGAAGCTTTGAAGGTATTTCTCTCCCAAAGGAGATGGGAGGAAAAGGCTTTTGAAAACCAGGTGAAATTGCTACTATCCATCACCATTTAAACATGAGTCTTTCACCGATAAGCTGATTTCTCTTCATTCACAGAATATCAAAACGCTATTGTTATGAACAATTTCTCTTAATATGAAGGACTAATTTTATCTATTAAACCTGAGTTAACATCTGTTGGGAGAAGGTAATCTTGGCACTATCAGCAGCAGCCAGGAATGGATTTGTCACGTCTACTCCTGCTCCTCTCCTCCGGCGTTCGACGTTGCCGGAATACTAACCATCGGTCCTGGGATCAATCATTATGCACACCTGGCAGCCATCTTTACGCGCACCTGCAGATTCACACCTGGACTCCATTACCTTCCTCATTACCTCCCCTTTATCTGTCCCTCCCTTACTTTCATTCCTCAGTCGTTATTGTTCATGTTTTCATGTTCATGCCACTGTTACGCTGTATCGTTTCATGTTTGTTATTTTGTTAAACGTTTCACCTGCACCTGCTTCTCGACTTACAGCATCATTGTTACAGGATTTTATTATTGTCAGCTTGTTTGAGGCACCACAGGTTTGTGTATGGATATACTCCAGACACCTCATAATTATGATGAAGCAGCCATCTCTGACCAGGCTTATCTGGGTTACATCTCCTCTTTGTAATCCTGACAGGCCAAATGAAGAAGCATTCACTGTCTCTCCTAAGGCACTGCTTAGATTGGGATTTAAGAAGCAAACATTAATTAATCACACTAGCTGTGTGACAACTTCCTCCTGCCTCTACTAAGGCGGGGGAAAACACCTAATTTAACTGATATCACTAAATATGATAATCTCACACACACATCTTTCTTGCTCTCCTCTTTCTCTGTTTCTCTCTCTAACTACCTTGCTCTTCTCCCTCCTCCCTCTCTTCCTCAGTCATCACTCAAAGACAAGATCATTCTTCCTCTCTGTCTCTCTTGGTGTCCTTCACTCTCATTAGCTCAAACCAATCTCTAAAACGCTAATCTCTCTCTCTCTCTCTCTCTCTCTCTCTCTCTCTCTCTCTCTCTCTCTCTCTCTCTCTCTCTCTCTCTCTCTCTCTCTCCGGAGCCGGAGAAGTAGCCGGAGAGGGAATTCATGGATTAGTCTGTCTTCAGAAGTTGTTCAGAAACTATACTCATTACTCTCCCTCTTTGCTTCTAGTCCCTCTCTCCCCAGTACGGAAGTGAACGGTGCAAACCAGGGATTGAGGGAGCGAAAAGAGAGAGAGAGAAACAGAGGTGTATAGAGGGAGAGGGAGTGTATGTATGGAGGGGTAGGTAGAGAAGACATCATCGCTGCCTGCCCTCTCCCCACTCTGCAGGCTTCAAAGTAAGGGCTGCCATGGTTCCTGCAGCTGGTTAATAGAGTTTTAGGGGTCTGACAGCAAGGGCCAAGGGTGAGAGAGCATCACCAGACAGCATTGTTCGCAGGGTTCGTTAAAACCGCAGAGATGCTCTATTCTTTCTCTGGCTCACTGTCTATCCCTGTCGTTGTCTCTTTCTCTCCCTCATAGATAGATAGATAGATAGATAGATAGATAGATAGATAGATAGATAGATAGATAGATAGATAGATAGATAGATAGATAGATAGATAGATAGATAGATAGATAGATAGATAGATAGATAGATAGATAGATAGATAGATAGATAGATAGATAGATAGATTGGTACTTTATTGATCCCCGAGGGGAAATTTCTTCGTCAAGCAGCTACGAAAAAACACAGGGCAGGTGCAAAATGCCAGAACTAAAACACACAAAAGACAGATTCACGATTCATGATACATAGAGCGGCAGTATGAAAAAGTATAAAAACACAAGAATTCTGGAGTGCAAAAAAGCTATAAAAATACATAGCATAGTACGGGTGAATGTCTGAATATGTACACTATACATTGTTACAGAATCTTTGCTTGTGTTTCTTTGTCTGTGCACCTACTTTCTTTCTTTCTATACCTGTATACCCCCCCCTCGCTCACTTCTTTCTAACGACAGTGGAAGAAGGCGCAGGTCCCGCTGCTGTAAGGCAAGGAGATAAATCTACAATAAACAATAAATGATCAGCTACATAGTTAAGTGTACCAGACAGCACCAGAGATGCACCATTGAGCACACTTTCAGCAGGGGTTCCTGTGTGTATACCTTGTGTGTATGTGTGTGTGTTTGTTTCCTTGTCTACGTATGCTTTGTGTGTGTGTGTGTGTATGGGTGTGTGTGTGTGTGTAGACCAGCTAATTAGCCTCAGCACAGTTTGCGCATGATATCCCTGGGCACAAGGCAGTGTTTGTAAGGGTATCTATCATGGTTCCTGAGAGACCTGGGGCTGGACAAGCACGCAATCCATCACTATGCTGCGTACTGGGGCACAGGTGGCAGATGTGGGGCCTGCTTTCACACCCCCAGAGTTTACAGAAGGCCAGGGTACACAGTACTCACTCACACACAAAACAACTAGACAGTAAGGACGCACTGTACACAATTACACACACAGACACAGAGAACATTGCAAACTGACACATACACAATGGCCCTATTACACAATCACAACAAGACAGCTAGACGTAATCAAGACAGCCAGACAATACTCACTCACACAAACAACACAACAAGACAGCCACAGACACAGGGAAAACACCTTTCTTGCAAAAGGAACAGTAATCATAATATATTCATTGACACCCCGTTCAAATAGGAAACACAGTGGATTACTTTCTATTGGCCAACGTGCAATCACTGGAAAATAAAATGTATGATCTACGATCAAAGATATACTACCAACGGGACATTAAAAACTGTAATATCTTATGTTTCACAAAGTTGTGACAGAACGACGACACAGATAATATAGAGCTGGCTAGATTTTCCATGCATCGCCAGGACAGAGAAGTTACATCTGGGGGCGGGGGCGGGTGGGGTCTATTTGTCAATAACAGCTGATGTGCAATGTTTAATATTAAAGAAGTCTTGAGGTATTGCTTGCCTGAGGTAGAGTACCTTACGATAAGCTGTAGACCACACTATCTACCAAGAGAGTTCTCATCTGTATTATTCGGAGCCGTCTATTTACCACCACAAACCGATGCTGGCACTAAGACCGCACTCAATTAGCTGTAAAAGGCCATAAGCAAACAAGAAAATGCTCATCCAGAAGCTGCGCTCCTAGTGGCCGGGGACTTTAATGCAGTCAAACTTAAATACGTCTTACCTAATTTCTACCAGCATGTCACATGTGCAACCAGAGGGAAAAAAACTCTAGACCACCTTTACTCCACATACAGAGATGCATACAAAGCTCTCGCCTTCCATTTGGCAAATCTGACCATAATTCTATCCTCCTGATTCCTGCTTACAAGCAAAAACTAAAGCAGGAAGTACCAGTGACTCGCTTAATATGGAAGTGGTCAGATGACGCGGATGCTACGCTACAGGACTGTTTTGCCAGCACAGACTGGAATATGTTCTGGGATTCATCCAATAGCATTGAGGAGTATACCACCTCATTCATCGGCTTCACCAATAAATGCATTGATAACGTCGTCCCCACCGTGACCGTACGTACATATCCCAACCAGAAGCCATGGATTACAGGCAGCATCCACATCAAGCTAAAGCTGCTGCTTTCAAGTAGCAGTACACTAATCCGGACGCTTATAAGAAATCCTGTTACGCCCACAGACGAACCATCAAACAGGAAAAGCGTCAATACAGGATTAAGATTGAGTCCTACTACACCGGCTCTGATGCTCGGATGTGGCAGGGCTTGAAAACTATTACGGACAACAAAGGGAAACCCAGCCGTGAGCTGCCCAGTGACCCGAGCCTACCAGACGAGCTAAATACCTTATATGCTCGTTTTGCAGGCAAGCAACATTGAAGCATGAATGAGAGCACCAGCTGGACGACTGTGTGATAACGCTCTCGGTAGCTGATGTGAGCAAGACCTTTAAACAGGTCAACATTCACAAAGCCGCAGGGCCAGAAGGATTATCAGGAAATGTTCAACCTCTCCCTGACCGAGTCTGTAATACCTACAGTACATGTTTCAAGCAGACCACAATAGTCCATGTGCCCAAGGAAGTGAAGGTAACCTGCCATAAATGATTACCGCCCTGTAGCACTCACGTCGGTAGCCATGATATGCTTTGAAAGGCTGGTCATGGCTCACATCAACAGCATCATTCCGGATTACCTAGACCCACTCCAATTCGCATACCGACCAAACAGATCATCAGATGACGCAATCTCAATCGCATTCCACACTGCCCTTTCCCACCTGGACAAAAGGAACACCTATGTGAGAATGCTGTTCATTGACTACAGATCAGCGTTCAACACCATAGTGCCCACAAAGCTCATCACTAAGCTAAGGACCCTGGGACTAAACACCGCCCTTTGCAACTGGATCCTGGACTTCCTGACTGGCCGCCCCCAGATGGTAAGGGTAGGCAACAACACATCTGCCACGCTGATCCTCAACACTGGTGCCCCACAGGGGTGTGTGCTTAGTACCCTCCTGTATTCCCTGTTCACCCACGGCTGCGTGGCCAAACACGACTCCCACACCATCATTAAGTTTGCTGACGACACAACAGTGGTAGGCCTGATCACCGACAACAATGAGACAGCCTATAGAGAGGAGGTCAGAGACCTGGATAACAGCCTCTCCCTCAATGTGAGCAAGACAAAGGACCTGACTGTGGACAACAAGAAAAGGGCCCCATTAAGATCGACAGGGCTGTAGTGGAGCAGGTCGAGAGTTTGAAGTTCCTTGGTGTCCACATCACCAACGAAATATCATGATCCAGACACACCAAGACCTTTTCCCCTTCAGGAGACTGAAAAAATGTGCCAAATTTGCCATGGGTTGCATCACCGCCTGGTATGGCAACTGCTCGGCATCTGACGTAAGGTGCGTACGGCCCAGTACATCACTGGGGCCAAGCTTCCTGCCATTCAGGACTTATATAATAGGCGTGTCAGAGGAAAGACCAAAAATGTGACAAAGACTCCAGTCACCCTAGTCATAGACTGTTCTCTCTGCTACCGCACGGCAAGCGGTACCGGAGTGCCAAGTCTAGGACCAAAAGGCTTCTTAACAGCTTCTAACCCCAAGCCATAAGACTGCTGAACAATTAATCAAATTGCCACCCGGACTATTTACATTGACTCTCCCCCCTTCCCTCCATTTGGTTTTACACTGCTGCTACCCGCTGTTTATCATCTATGCATAGTCACTTTACCCCTACCTATATGTACAAATTATCTCAACTAACCTGTACCCCAGCACATTGACTCGGTACCGGTACCCCCTGTATATAGCGTCGTTATTGTTATTTTATTGTGTTACTTAAAAAAAATAAGTATTTTAGTTTATTTGGTAAATATTTTCTTAATTCTTTCTTGAACTGCATTGTTGGTAAAGGGCTTGCATTTCACAGTAAGGTCTACACTTGTTGTATTCGGCGCATGTGACATTTGATTAGATTTTTGTGTTTGTGAAAGTTTTTTCAAATCTGACAGACAGGTCTATGATAAAGCACATTTATGACCTTTAAAAATATAAAACTCAGATGCATACACCAGACTTGAATCAATAGAAATGAGAATAGAAGATTACTGCACTCCTCTCACGCAATAGTGAGAGGAGTGCAGCACATTTGCTCTCTACGGCGATACTGAAGTGGGATAAATACATTGCTCTTCAGCTATATCTCTGTCGGGCCACAGGTTTCATCCCACTGAAAACCCAATCCAAACACATTCATTATATATCTCTGCCACGGTATCTCCCCAAAGTACAGGATGAATTCTGGATGCAAACTCTCGTAAAAGGTTATACTCAGCAACTAGAAAGAGACTCATTACTTCACCCCCAGTATTTCAGGGCTCAGTGTTGAATAATGAGTCCATTATGGAGAAGTAACCCCTAGGATAGGGGATGGGCCTTCAAATCCCTTCACTGGAAGAGAGGGCTGAACTGTTATCTCCCACTACAAAGCAGAATAAAGATACAACATGCCAGTGAGTGCTTCTAAAGAATATGTTTACTTACATGATTGTGCTGGCAAAGTTGTGGGCAAAGAGATACAGGTTAGACTAAAATACATACCGGTAATTCTTAAAGTGTGAAGAGAGTGAGACAACATCTGCATATCAAAACATTAATGTTCTTTTGAGGGTTGTAGACTTAGGAAATTCAGCAAGAGATAGTGAACTGGACAGATCAAAGGATGTCCTTGGTTATAGAACGTTCTTAACTTTACAGTGACAAGTCGATGGAATTTTCTTGATTGTCTTGATTGTCGATTTATCTAAAAACAAATGAAATATAGTGTACATAGTAGGCACCTGAGAAGTGTACCACTGACAATATAAAATAAGTACACCACAGTCCTGATGTGTCTTGACTGACCTTTGAAACCTTTGATGAAAACCTGCTCCAGAGCACTCAGGACATCAGACTGGGATGAAGGTTCACCTTCCAACAGCACAACAACCCTAAGTACACAGCCAAGAAAACGCAGGAGTGGCTTCACGACAAGTCTCTGAATGTCCTTGAATGGCCCAGCCAGAACCCGGACTTGAACCCTATCTAACATCTCTAGACCTGACAGAGCTTGAGAGGATCTGCAGAGCAGAATGGGACAATGAAGCACCGGACTACAGCCCATCGTTTTCACCCTAGAAAAAACTTATAGATGGGAGTAGGCAAATGGAGTTGGCCAAGGTTGGCTAAAGTAATGTCTAGCTGGTCAGAAAAGTATGGTACCGAGTGAGTGTCTTTGATAACGGCCTAGTTGGTTAGCTACCTAACTAGCTAAGTTTAAAATGCAGCTAGCCAGCTAGCTGTGTTTTACACTTAGCTAGTTAGCTACCTAGATATTGAATTAACTGCAATTGTCATAAATCATGATTATCTCACTAGCTATAGTAGCTAAATATATGACAGATGTAAAGTAAGCAGGATTGTGGCATGTCAGAAACAATGCATCTTGGCTAGCTAGCTCACGTTAGCTAGATCATGCTAGCTAACTAGCAAGTTAATGCCTACAGATGTAACTCAGAGTTGAAGCCTACTTTCGGAAATAATTAATATAGCCAATACTTCTAGAATGAATAGGTTTGTCATTTAGCTAGCTAGCTACCTAGGCTAATCACTTTATTTTAAGCAGTTTGGCTGCATTAGCAAATTAGCCTCGGCCTCACAGGCTGCACCTAGCTAGCAGCCAACTAAAGTCAAACAAGGAGCCTGTTGTCATTGATGTTATTATACGTGGTTCCATTATATAAATGATAGCTTAGCTATAAATTCACATAGATGGCATGACATTTGTCGAAAGCATTATCACAAAATGGCGTATATATATTTTTGGGTTTCCACTACCACAGCCAGTCAAAATAATTGGCCAAAATGTAAACATTCATGATCAAACTTTTACTTTTTGTCTAAATTTAAGGTTAGGTACAGTGGGGCAAAAAAGTATTTAGTCAGCCACCAATTGTGCAAGTTCTCCCACTTAAAATGATGAGAGAGGCTTCTAATTTCATCATTGGTACACTTCAACTATGAGAGACAAAATGAGAATTTTTTTTTTCTCCAGAAAATCACATTGTAGGATTTTTTATGAATTTATTTGCAAATTATGGTGGAAAATAAGTATTTGGTCACCTACAAACAAGCAAGATTTCTGGCTCTCACAGACCTGTAACTTCTTCTTTAAGAGGCTCCTCTGTCCTCCACTCGTTACCTGTATTAATGGCACCTGTTTGAACTTGTTATCAGTATAAAAGACACCTGTCCACAACCTCAAACAGTCACACTCCAAACTCCACTCCGCCAAGACCAAAGAGCTGTCAAAGGACACCAGAAACAAAATTGTAGACCTGCACCAGGCTGGGAAGACTGAATCTGCAATAGGTAAGCAGCTTGGTGTGAAGAAATCAACTGTGGGAGCAATTATTAGGAAATGGAAGACATACAAGACCACAGATAATCTCCCTCGATCTGGGGCTCCACGCAAGATCTCACCACGTGGGGTCAAAATTATCACAAGAACGGTGAGCAAAAATCCCAGAACCACACGGGGGGACCTAGTGAATGACCTGCAGAGAGCTGGGACCAAAGTAACAAAGGCTACCATCAGTAACACACTACGCCGCCAGGGACTCAAATCCTGCAGTGCCAGACGTGTCCCCCTGCTTAAGCCAGTACATGTCCAGGCCCGTCTGAAGTTTGCTAGAGAGCATTTGGATGATCCAGAAGAGGATTGGGAGAATGTCATATGGTCAGATGAAACCAAAATATAACTTCTTGGTAAAAACTTAACTCGTCGTGTTTGGAGGAGAAAGAATGCTGAGTTGCATCCAAAGAACACCATACCTACTGTGAAGCATGGGGGTGGAAACATCATGCTTTGGGGCTGTTTTTCTGCAAAGGGACCAGGACGACTGATCCGTGTAAAGGAAAGAATGAATGGGGCCATGTATCGTGAGATTTTGAGTTAAAACCTCCTTCCATCAGCAAGGGCATTGAAGATGAAACGTGGCTGGGTCTTTCAGCATGACAATGATCCCAAACACACCGCCCGGGCAACGAAGGAGTGGCTTCGTAAGAAGCATTTCAAGGTCCTGGAGTGGCCTAGCCAGTCTCCAGATCTCAACCCCATAGAAAATCTTTGGAGGGAGTTGAAAGTCCGTGTTGCCCAGCGACAGCCCCGAAACATCACTGCTCTAGAGGAGATCTGCATGGAGGAATGGGCCAAAATACCAGCAACAGTGTGTGAAAACCTTGTGAAGACTTACAGAAAACGTTTGACCTCTGTCATTGCCAATGTTAAGGTCGCGTCAATTCAAATCTGGTATTGGAACAAAAGGATTACTACACAGTTTAAATCATCTATGTATTTTATTCTAGCAAACCCTTAAATGGTAAGTATGAAGTTCGTATATACAGGCTCACTGTGACCCCACGCAGGGCAAACAGAGAGAGAGAGAGAGCGAGAGCGAGAGAGAGCAAAACAAAACTGTCCTATCCTTTGTTCTTCCTTAAATACTCCGACAGAATAGTTCCCGCTCATTGCTGGCCTGTCAGAGTAGAGGCTGAGTGTGGTTTAAACTTACTCAGCCTATCGTTGGCGTGCAGGCTGGTCCCAGCCTCGTGACGCACTCCAGCTGCCGGACGCAGTTGTCCTCTCAGCAGATGTTCTTGTCTCATGTTACCACAAAACACAGTTCTATTGTGAAACCCCCAAGCTAGCACATTCCTTCCACATGGCTCCCCCACACACAAGCCTACAGCAGTTCTACAAGTTTTATGATCACACAATACATTCAGTTAATAACTCTTGTTGTAGATTAACATATTAATTAGCTAAGCATGTTCAGCCCATGTTACACCAACAAAGGGTATATAACAAAGTATTGAGATAAACTTTTGTTATTGACCAAATACTTATTTTCCACCATAATTTGCAAATAAATTCATTAAAAATCCTACAATGTGATTGTCTCTCATAGTTGAAGTGTACCTATGATGAAAATGACAGGCCACTCTCAACTTTTTAAGTGGGAGAACTTGCACAATTGGTGGCTGACTAAATACGTTTTTGCCCCACTGTATAAGCAGGGGTGAAAGTAAGGCATAACGGTCTGGTACAGTGTCTGGGCAAAAATAAATAGTTGGGGTACTCCATACTGGTAAAACATGAGCCTATAACAATTAATACAATATGCCCCGCAGAAATATAGGCTATTACACGTTGTTTTAACATTACTGAATATCAGCCGCATTAAAAATTTGCTAATTGATTGGAAACCAGGTGGTATACACTCAAAATAGCGTTTTAGAAGAATAATTGTATTCTGTCAAGGCGGTGATCAGTGGCCGAGAGGCTCACGGAGCAACTCCCTGTCAGAGAGACTGTGATTAGAGGGTTAGGCAGGAGGTCAGTGGTGAGAGCTCTCTCTTTCAAGCACATTCACTACCGAATTGAAAAAGTACCAAATTGTCATACTTGAGTAAAAGTATAGATACCTTCATAGAAAGTTACTCAAGTAAAAGTGAAAGTTAGCCAGTAAAATACTACTTGAGTAAAAGTTTAAAAGTATTTGGTTTTAAATATACACCACCGCTCAAATGTTTTAGAACACCTACTCATTCAAGGGTTTTTCTTTATTTTTACTGTTTTCTACATTGTAGAATAATAGTGAAGACATCAAAACTATGAAATAACACATATGGAATCATGTAGTAACCAAAAAGGTGTTAAACAAATAAAAATATATTATATATTTGAGATTCTTCAAATAGCCACCTTTTGCCTTGATAACAGCTTTATACATTCTTGGCATTCTCTCAACCAGCTTCACATGGAATGCTTTTACAACAGTCTTGAAGGAGTTCCCACATATTCTGAGCACTTGTTAGCTGCTTTTCCTTCACTCTGCGGTCCGACTCATCCCAAACCATCTCAATTTGGTTGAGGTCGGGATATTGTGGAGGTCAGGTCATCTGATGCAGCACTCCATCACTCTTCTTCTTGGTCAAATAGCACTTACACAGCCTGGAGGTGTGTTGGGTCATTGTACCTAAGCCCAAACCAGATTGGATGGCGTATTGCTGGTCTAATGTCCATTGCTCGTGCTTCTTCGCTATAATGAACTTATCCTCTGCAGCAGAGGTAATTCTGGGTCTTCCTTTCCTGTGGCGGTCCTCATGAGAGACAATTTCATCATAGCGCTTGGTGGTTTTTGCGACTGCACTTAACTTTTAAGAAGTCACACCTTAATTAATTGTACTGGTTGAGAGAATGATAAGTGCAAAACTGTCATCAAGGCAACAGTCCTTACAAAGTTATGTACTGAATGTGGATGCAATATTCAGATATTCAAAGAAGTAACGAAAGCCTAACACAATCTTCCAAACTGGAAAAAATGTAGGCTACATTACTGCTAGCGCTAACTGAGGAAAGATTGACGTATATTTAGCTAACTCTCGGCTGACAAACCACAATATGAATTAGCTAATAGAAATTACTATGTACAATTCATCACATCACAAGTGAGCTCACCATTGATCTAAATCATTTAGTAAAATACTTTCTAAAAATCTGAAATAATCAGATGATGGGTAGTTTATGCGCGCAACCATATTTTCTGTAAATTTGCCCATTCATCCTTCCTTCAATTATGTGAAGTTTGCCAGTACCATTTGCTGAAAAGCAACCCCACACCATGATGTTCCCACCTCCAAACGTCACTGTTGGTATGGTGTGTTTAGGGTGATGTGCAGTGCCATTTCTCCTCCAAACATGGTGTGTATTATGACATCCAAACAGTTAAATTTTGCTTTCATCTGACCACACTATATTCTCCCAGTATTTCACTGGCTTTTCCAAATGTTGTGCAGCAAACTTTAAACGAGCTTCAACATGCTTTTTTTTCAGCAATGGAGTCTTGCGTGGTGAGCGTGCTTACAGGCCATGGCCTTGGAGTGCATTACTTACTGTTTTCTTTGAGACAACAGTACCTGCTAATTGCAGGTCTTTTTGAAGCTCTCCACAAGTGGTCCTTGGCTCACTCAACTCACGCTGGGGCGACTGTTAGAGATATTTGGAACTCACGTATGAAAAGGTTAAGGACCAGACATTAAATGAGTGTAGAATATTTATTGAGGAAATGGAATGTATGTGAGAATAAGGAATCAGTGGGGAAATGGGAATG
The DNA here is from genome assembly GCA_023634145.1 of Thymallus thymallus. NCBI lineage: Eukaryota > Metazoa > Chordata > Actinopteri > Salmoniformes > Salmonidae > Thymallus > Thymallus thymallus. Next base: position 7,222,753 of record CM042392.1, on the reverse strand, counting down.
GACCGGATGAAGGCAAGGGCTGCAGATGAAGGATCCAGAGGGGTTGACTCTATAGGGGTTGGCTTGGAGTCTCAGGTAGATGTTGCAAACAGTTACTGAAGCTCATTGGCAATGGTTAGCAGCTGGTGCTTGTTGAGTTGCTAGGAGGCCGCAATTCTGGTCTTTCTCCTGAATTTTTGTTCATCCTTAACACCATTTCATAAGTCTCAGGTAGATATCACTGTCAGGCTGCTGTGGTGAAGGCAATCCCCAAAAAGAGACTCCAAGTAAGTCAGACCCTGGAGAAAATGTCAGCTGCTCTGAACTGCAGGTGCTGAATCGTTGGCAATATAGCTGAGGTAATACAGGTATACGGACAAGATGACCCCTGAGTGAGCTAACCTTAGACCCCAGGAGATCAAGCAGAAGTGACAGTAGCAAGGAAAAACTCCCTTGAAGGAACCATGCACAGCTGGGAAGCCAATTTTCTTTTGGCTGGTTGGGTAGGAGATAGTGTGTGATGTAGATGGTGTCTGTGAGGCAGAGACTGCAGGACTGTGCCGGAGTTAATGCAGGTTCTGAGAGATGAGCATGTTGTGGGCTGGCCTGATGTTGTCAGAACGGATGTAGGAATTATAGGCTTGAGAGGACCAGCGGCCGAGGAGTGGTACGGTATGGTCGTGGGATGCATTGTTGGGATGCCATGGAAGCGGCTCCGATGAGGAAGGAGTGTCCGAAGAATTGGTCAGCAGGATAGCTGGACTGGTATAGTATTTGTCTGACGGGAATGGAACCATTGGTGAAAGGCAATGAAACCAGAATCGGTGATGAATAGTGGATTGGATGGAGAGGCATGTTGAAATTGTATGAGTTGCAGGAAGTAGGTGGCTCATAAGGGCTGAGGGTAGATGGTAGCCGGAACAGGTAAACTGGTGTAGTTCTGCCAAACTGATCGGTTTTGAAGTGTTTGACGGTGAAGATTAGGATATCTTTGTTGAGGATGGTGACGTCTGACAAGAGTTGTAGATAGCAGAAGCGGCTGTACACTCGCAGGTATCCAAAAAATGGCAAAAGAAATTGATTCTAGTGTGAGATATAACCAGACCACAGCGACTGGATGCAGGCAGACAGGATGTCAAGTGTGATGGGTTTGTGGCGAGGGGTATGGTGGACTTCGGTGCATTGGAGGCCCTTGAGGAGAAGGGAGACTTGAGGGTGAAAGGATGAACATGAAGACCCAATAAGCAACTTGAGAAAGAAGTTGATCCCGACCAGGTACATCCGGATGAAGGATGTCCACATGGAGAGGAATGAGCTAGCATGGGTGACAAAGGCAGACATGGTGACCAAGTGGACGGAAAAGGCAGGTGATAGATGATATGGAAATGCTGGAAGCATCTCCAGCCTGTCCAGTAAGAGGACAATGTACTTGGTGCAACGTCTAAACAGGATGGAGAGTAACTACCCCACACTGCTAAATCATCCAGCAGAAGAATGGTGCTGTTTTATGGGCTCCTAACCAATTGTGCTAATGTGTGTGTGTTTTTTTATTGCATTATTTGTAAAAACAATTCTACATAATGTTTCTGCCACCGTCTCTTATGACCGAAAGAGTTTCTGTATATCATGACAGCGATTACTCACCTTGTACTGGTCAAAGTTGTTTTTCTTTAACGAGTAAGAATTTATTAGACACCTGAAAAGGCACAAATCCCTGTCATTTGCATGAGAAAGAGACAGATGTCGGGGTGCCTTGTAAGGATCCGACGGCCAGTGGGTAATCTGCCTCTACCATCAGTCCTATTAAAAACTGTAATATATTGTGTTTCACCGAGGCGTGGCTGAATGACGACATGGATAAAATACAGCTGGCGGGATATACCCTGCATCGGCAAGATAGAACAGCTGCCTCCAGTAAGACAAGGGGTGGAGGTCTGTGTATATTTGTAAACAACAGCTGGTGCAATAAATATAATATTAAGGAAGTCACAAGGTTTGGCTCGCCTGAGGTAGAGTATGTCATGATAAGCTGTAGACCACACTATTTAACAACAGAGTTTTTATCTACAGTTGAAGTCGGAAGTTTACATACACTTAGTTTGAAGTCATTAAAACTCATTTTTCAACCACTCCACAGATTTCATTTTAACAAACTATAGTTTTGGCAAGTCGGTTATGTCAGGCTCTGGCCATAGAGAAGCCTTTGGCTCATCTATTTAGCCATGGTCAGAGCCTGACAGATGTAGTATTCTAGTTCTGTGTGGTGTTTTGTGTTGGGTTTCCAATTAGAGGCAGCTGCTATGCGTTGTCTCTAATTGGGGAGCCTACTTATGTTTGTATGTCCCACACCTGTGTGTGGGTCATTGTCTTCAATGTCAGTTAAACGTGAGTGTTAGTAAGTACCCGTTCTTGTTGTTTGTTAATTAATTATATTTCTTTATTAAATGTATATGACAAACAACCACTGCGCTGCAACTTGGTCTATTTACGAACCCCGTCGTGACAGCGTAGGACTTCTACTTTGTGCATGGCACAAGCAATTATTCCAACAATAGTTTACAGACAGATTATTTCACTTATAATTCACAATATTCCAGTGGGTCAGAAGTTTACATACACTAAATTGACTGTGCCTATAAACAGCTTGGAAAATTCCAGAAAATGATGTCATGGCTTTAGAAGCTTCTGATAGGCTAATTGACATAATTTCAGTCAATTGGAGGTGTACCTTTGGATGTATTTCAAGGCCTACCTTCAAACTCAGTGCCTCTTTTCTCGACATCATGGGAAAATCAAAAGAAATAAGCTAAAAAATTCTAGACCTCCAAAAGTCTGGTTCATCCTTGGGAGCAATTTCCAAACAATTGAAGATACCATGTTAATCTGTACAAACAATAGTATAAACACCATGGGACCACGCAGCCATCATACCGCTCAGGAAGGAGACTCATTCTGTCTCCTAGTGATGAACGTACTTTGGTGCGAAAAGTGCAAATCAGAAGAACAGCTAAGGACCTTGTGAAGATGCTGGAGGAAACGGGTACAAAAGTATCTATATCCACAGTAAAACGAGTCCTATATCAACATAACCTGAATGGCTGCTCAGCAAGGAAGAAGCCACTGCATAAAAAAGCCAGACTACGGTTTGCAACTGCACACGAGGACAAAGATTGTACTTTCTGGAGAAATGTCCTCTGGTCCGATGAAACAAAAATAGAACTGTTTGGCCATAATGACCATCGTTATGTTTGGATGTAAAAGGGGGAGGCTTGCAAGCCGAAGAACACCATCCCAACCGTGAAGCACAGGGGTGGCAGCATCATGTTGTGGGGGTGCTTTGCTGCAGGAGGGGCTTGTGCACTTCACAAAATAGATGGCATCATGAGGAAGGAAAATTATGTGGATATATTGAAGCAACATCTCAAGACATCAGTCAGTTAAAGCTTGGCCGCAAATGGGTATTCCAAATGGGTATTAAGCCATATGGCTTAAGGACAACAAAGTCAAGGTATTGGAGTGGCCATCACTAAGCCCTGACCACAATCCTATAGAAAATTTGTGGGCAGAACTGAAAAGGCGTGTGCGAGCTGACTCAGTTACACCAGTTTTGTCAGGAGGAATGGGCCAAAATTCATCCAACTTATTGTGGAAGCTTGTGGAAGGCTAACCGAAATGTTTGACCCATTTTAAACAATTTAAAGGTGATGCTACCAAATACTATTTGAGTGTATGTAAACTTCTGACCCACTGGGAATGTGATGAAAGCTGAAATAAATAATTCTCTCTACTATTATTCTGACATTTCACATTCTTAAAATAAAGTGGTGATCCTAACAGGGAATTTTTACTAGGATAAAATATCAGGAATTGTGAAAAACAGAGTTTAAATGTATTTGGCTAAGGTGTATGTAAACTTCCGACTTCAACTGCATATTTTTTGTAGCTGTCTGTTTCCCACCACAAACTGATGCTGGCACTAAGGACACACTCAATGAGCTGTAAAAGGCCATAAGAAAACAGGAAAACGCTCATCCAAAGGCGGCGCTCCTAGTGGCCAGGGACTTTAATGCAGGGAAACTTAAATCCGTTTTACCTTGTTTCTACTAGCATGTTAAATGTGCAACCAGACGAGAAAAAAATACTCTAGACCACCTTTACTCCACACACAGAGACGCATACAAAGCTCTCACTCGCCCTCCTTTAAGCAAATCTGACCACAATTATATCCTCCTGATTCCAGCTTACAAGCAAAACTAAAGCAGGAATCATCAGTGACTCAGTCAATACAGAAGTGTTCAGATGCTAAGCTACAGGACTGTTTTGCTAGCACAGACTGGAATATGTTCAGGGATTCTTCCTATGGCATTGAAGAGTACACCACATCAGTCACTGGCTTCATCAATAAGTGCATTGATGACGTCGTCCACACAGTGACCATACGTACATACCCCAACCAGAAGCCATGGATTACAGGCAACATCGCAACAGAGCTAAAGGGTAGAGCTGCCACTTTCAAGGAGTGGGATTCTAACCCGGATTCTTATAAGAAATCTCGCTATGCCCTCCTATAGGGAGGAGGTCAGAGACCTGGCCGTGCGTTGCCAGTATAACAACCTCTTCCTCAATGTGATCAAGACAAAGGAGAGACAGAGCATACTTCCATTCTCATCGACAGGGCTGTAGTGGAGCAGGTTGAGAGCTTCAAGTTCCTTGGTGTCCACATCACCAACAAACTATCATGGTCCAAACACACCAAGGCAGTTGTGAAGAGTGCACAACAAAGCCTATTTTCCTTCAGGAGACTGAAAAGATTTGGCATGGGTCCTCAGATCCTCAAAAAGTCTACAGCTGCACCATCGAGAGCATCCTGACTGGTATGGCAACTACTCGACCTCCGACCGCAATGCACTACAGAGGGTAGTGCGTACGGCCCAGTACATCACTGGGGCCAAGCTTCCTGCCACCCAAGACCTCTATACCAGGCGGTGTCAGAGGAAGGCCCAAAAATTGTCAAAGACTCCAGATACCTTAGTCATAGACTGTTCTCTCTGCTACTGCACGGCAAGCAGTACCGGAGCGCCATGTCTAAGTCCAAAAGGCTTCTTAACAGCTTTTACCCCCAAGCCATAAGACTCCTGAACTGCTATTCAAATAGCTACCCGGACTATATGCATTATCCCACCCACCCCCTCTTTTACGCTGCTGCTACTCTCTGTTTATTATCTATTCATAGTCACTTTAACTCTACCTACATGTACATATTACCTCAATTACCTCGACTAACCTGTGCCCCCGCACTGACTTTGTACCGGTACTTCCTGTATATAGTCTCGCTACTGTTATTTAACGACTGCTCTTTAATTATTTGTTATTTGTTATTTTCTACTTGTACTTATCTATATTTTACTTAACAACAATTATTCTTAAAACTACATTGTTGGTTATGGGCTTTTAAGTAAGCATTTCACTGTAACGTCTACACCTGTTGTATTCAGCGCAAGTGACATAACATTTGATTTGATTTTAACTTCTGTATTCAAAAATGAAACTAATTACAGAGCTCTCTCCTTTGTCAACATTCTTATCTTGTGAACAACGTTTCTTATGCGCAATCACTTCTGTCTGGCCTTTGGACACTTCTCATAGCCACGTCCATCACGATTCTTCACGATGCACATGATGTCAGCGTCAACGTAACATTCTGGGCACGTTCCAGGTCATCTTTATTTCAAGCGAGTTTCACAGATGGGCAGATCTCACAAAGTCGGGGGAGTTTTTCAGAAACCAGCGAACCACACCAATAATATGGCTTGAGATCTTGAGATGAAACCTTCATTCCTGGAATAAATAAGTGTACCAATCATCAGGGTTTCAAACGTGGGGTAAGACACATCATGGGAGTTAACCGTTTGTCAGAAAAACAACCATTTCTGTTCCTGGGACAGAGCAACAATGCATCACACCCAAAAGTGAATAGTTAATAGATGGAGGTAGATAGGCACAAAAGGCACAATTTTGACCTGTTTGTTATAACCATTTATTAATGGTTTATAATGCATTTACAAATTATTAAATAACCGCTAATAACGTCATTCTAAGCCCTTTTTAAACCCTTTTACAAATGGAATCTTATTATAAAGTGTCACCATTTAATTTGTGGGTGTTAAACCTTAGCAGACATAAAACATAAAACAAAGAGATAATTCTTCCATACTTCTTAGGGTCCCATAATTGTGCATCTGATTTACTGCATGCACCAATTTTCCGTGCCTTTGCAAGGCTACTTTCATGCACACCAGCCTGTCTGACTCTTAATGTGACACCAGTAACAAAACACAGTGTGAAGATTAATAGTGTCTTATCTTCAAACTTGTCCAGAGCAGACAAACTGGTATAAAATAAAATAAAATGCTTTCTCACAAGCCCTTAACCAAGAATGGAGAATAATAAAATATAAACTAAAGTAAAAAATGTGACAAAAATAAAATAACAATAACGAGGCTATATACAGGGAGTACTATGTCCGGGGGGGTATGGGCTAGTCAAGGTCATATGTACATGTAGGTAAGGGAAAGTGACTATGCATACATAATAAACAAAAGCAAAAGGGGGTCAAAGCAAATAGTCCGGGTAGCCATTTGATTAGCTGTTCAGCAGTCTTATGGCTTGGGGGTAGAAGCTGTTAAGGAGGCTTTTGGACCTAGACTTGGAGCTCCGGTAACGCCATCACCATCTGGGATTAATGGGAAAGAACAAGTAAAGCCGATAATTACGCCACGTCGTAATATCCTTTCTATTCAGACATCACACCCTTAGTCCTTGGGATCCCAAATCCTATTCTCCAGCTACAAACACTTTATTTTAAATTCGCTGGCAATTTCCTCAAATATAACCTGCGGCAGATGGGAGAAAGCCTCACATAGTGTACACAGAAGTGTCTGGCATATAATGGGGAGGGGGGAAGGGAGGTCTTGCCATACAAATATTTTGTTGTGACGCCAATCAAAAGGAGACATGTTTTCACCAATGTGAGCAGTATCAGTCTCCCCGCCGAATACGGCCTGCGCCTGACACCACCGCCATTCATCTTACAGACCGCATTTAGAATACGTTTCCCTTTGTGTCTGATTTTGAAGAATGTTTTCGATATAGAGGATGGATCAGAAGACTTGACAGCCTAATATATCTCCTGTGTTCCCTGAAACCTGGGGCACAGAGAGAAGGGACTGTTTTCAATAATGGCTCTGCATGCCGTGGTTGTTAGAAGCATTTCCAAAATACTTTAGAGAAACCAAATCCCCTCTCCCTGCTGATGTTTCCCTGAATATTTGAAGATTAGAGCACAATCTAAGGAGGAATCTGAGAAAGAGGATGCCGTAGCTTCAGAAAATAATATCGACACATTTACCGATACGGTGAATGAGTTTATCAGGAAGTGCTGTACCCACTGTGACTATTATAATCTACCCCAACCAGAAACCATGGATAGATGGGAGCATTCATGCAAAACTGAAAGCGCAAACCACAGTTTTTAACCAGGGAAAGAAGACTGGGAATATGGAATAATACAAACAGTGTAGTTATTCCCTCCGCAAAGCATTCAAGCAGGCTAAACGTCGGTATAGGGACAAAGTTGAGTCTCAGTTCAATGGCTTAGACACAAGACGTATGTGGCAGTGCCTACAGACAATCATTATTGGGACTGCAGTGGAGAAGGTGGAAAGCTTCAAGTTCCTCGATGTACACATCACTGACAAACTGAAATGGTCCACCCACACAGACAGTGTGGAAAAGAAGGCGCAACAGTGCCTCTTCAACCTCTGGAGGCTAAAGAAATTTGGCTTAACACCTAAAACCCTTTTACAGATACACATTTGAGAGCATCCTGTCGGGCTGTATCACCGCCTGGTACGGCAACTGCACCGCCCACAACCGCAAAGCGTTCCAGCGGGTGGTGCGGTCTGCCCAACGCATTACCGAGGGCAAACGTCCCGCCCTCCTGTACACCTACAGCACCCGATGCCACAGGAAGGCCAAAAAGAACATCAAGGACATCAACAACCCGAGCCACTGCCTGTTCACCACGCTATCGTCCAGAAAGCGAGGTCAGTACAGGTGCGTCATAGCTGGGTTGAAAAACAGCTTCTATCTCAAGGTCATCAGACTGCTAAACAGCCATCATTAACACACCAGAGGTGGCTGACTATTAGAAATCATTGGTCACTTTAAGAAATGGAACACTATCCACTTTAATAATGTTTCCGTATCTGCATCCCTCATCTCTATGTATAAACTGCACTCTACACTATTCTACGGTATCTTAGTCTCTTTAAATGTGTTTACATACAGTGGGGAGAACAAGTATTTGATACACTGCCGATTTTGCAGGTTTTCCCACTTACAAAGCATGTAGAAGTCTGTAATTTTTATCATAGGTACTCTTCAACTGTGAGTGACGGAATCTAAAACAAAAATCCAGAAAATCACATTGTATGATTTTTAAGTAATTCATTTGCATTTTATTGCATGACATACGTATTTGATACATCAGAAAAGCAGAACTTAATATTTGGTACAGAAACCTTTCTTTGCAATTACAGAGATCATACGTTTCCTGTAGTTCTTGACCAGGTTTGCACACACTGCAGCAGGGATTTTGGCCCACTCCTCCATACAGACCTTCTCCAGATCCTTCAGGTTTCGGGGCTGTTGCTGGGCAATACGGACTTTCAGCTCCCTCCAAAGATTTTCTATTGGGTTCAGGTCTGGAGACTGGCTAGGCCACTCCAGGACCTTGAGATGCTTCTTACGGAGCCACTCCTTAGTTGCCCTGGCTGTGTGTTTCGGGTCGTTGTCATGCTGGAAGACCCAGCCAAGACCCATCTTCAATGCTCTTACTGAGGGAAGGAGGTTGTTGGCCAAGATCTCGCGATACATGGCTCCATCCATCCTCCCCTCAATACGGTGCAGTCGTCCTGTCCCCTTTGCAGAAAAGCATCCCCAAAGAATGATGTTTCCACCTCCATGCTTCACGGTTGGGATGGTGTTCTTGGGGTTGTACTCATCCTTCTTCTTCCTCCAAACACGGCGAGTGGAGTTTAGACCAAAAAGCTCTATTTTTGTCTCATCAGACCACATGACCTTCTCCCATTCCTCCTCTGGATCATCCAGATGGTCATTGGCAAACTTCAGACGGGCCTGGACATGCGCTGGCTTGAGCAGGGGGACCTTGCGTGCGCTGCAGGATTTTAATCCATGACGGCGTAGTGTGTTACTAATGGCTTTCTTTGAGACTGTGGTCCCAGCTCTCTTCAGGTCATTGACCAGGTCCTGCCGTGTAGTTCTGGGCTGATCCCTCACCTTCCTCATGATCATTGATGCCCCACGAGGTGAGATCTTGCATGGTGCCCCACACCGAGGGAGATTGACCGCCATCTTGAACTTCTTCCATTTTCTAATAATTGCGCCAACAGTTGTTGCCTTCTCACCAAGCTGCTTGCCTATTGTCCTGTAGCCCATCCCAGCCTTGTGCAGGTCTACAATTTTATCCCTGATGTCCTTACACAGCTCTCTGGTCTTGGCCATTGTGGAGATGTTGGAGTCTGTATGATTGAATGTGTGGACAGGTGTCTTTTATACAGGTAACGAGTTCAAACAGGTGCAGTTAATACAGGTAATGAGTGGAGAACAGGAGGGCTTCTTAATGAAAAACTAACAGGTCTGTGAGAGCCGGAATTCTTACTGGTTGGTAGGTGATCAAATACTTATGTCATGCAATAAAATGCAAATTAATTATTTAAAAATCATACAATGTGATTTTCTGGATTTTTGTTTTAGATTCCGTCTCTCACAGTTGAAGTACATACCTCTACATGCTTTGTAAGTAGGAAAACCTGCAAAATCGGCAGTGTATCAAATACTTGTTCTCACCACTGTAGCTAGTTAGCTAACTAGCTAAAGAATGAACCATAATCCCAATCCATAGAGTACTAGCAATACAAACCTATTGTCATAGCTAGCTAAAGCTAACCAAATTGGTTCAATGTTAGCTGATTAGCTAGCTAACTTTGGGATATAATTAGCAATGCAAATAGTTTTATAACCCCCTTTCTCTCTCTCTCTCCCCCACCAGTTTATGAGCCCCGGTGCGGACGTGTTTTTTTATTTGTCCAGTCTCATGTCCCATGTAAATAGTTTGTAATTAGTCTGTCTCTCCATATATTTTATTATTCCCCATATACTTCTCCTGCAACCCGCCTCACCCAACGTGGAACGGATATACTATCTTTATTTCTTAACTTTTTCATCATTTATTTGAACCGCCGTCAGAAGCTAGCCTTCTAGCTAGCTTGCTAACTAGCTACTAGCCATTGCTAACCACTGCTAGCGGTCCTCACCACTGCTCTGCCTGCATCAGTCAGCTTTTAGTTCGGACAATATCGGCCAGTCTGCACAGCGTGCTACCAACCCAGCGCATATCGGATTGCGTTCCCTTCCACTTCACCGGATTTCTACCGAAATCACAGGGCCATCACACCGGATCATCACAGCTAGCTAGCTGCAATCGAGTGGCTGCTGTTGTTTGGCTAACACCATTGTCCAGAAGCTTATCCAGCCAGCCGACGTGTACTAGCTAATTTCCCGGGCTACAGCACCTTTGTCAACCTGCCTAGACCTTCTACTGTCGACACGGATCCCCGCCGAGCCACCACGACTGGTCTGCCGACGTAATTGTCCGACGTGGTCTCAACAGGCTTTTCCTCTGCGACGTCGCCGAAGATCCATCTGCTAGCCCCGGCCCGCAAGCATTCTGAACGCCATGCCTCCCGCTCGCCTAGTGTAGCGCCCACTGAACTGCTCCCTGGCTCACCTCTTTGCGGCTCATCGGATTTTATGATTACTCGACTAACCAGCTGATGCCTGCTGGACTGTTCCGTTACATGGTACCTCATTCTGTTTATCTGCTAGGCCTCAGGTCCTGTGTGTAGCACAACAATTTCTCTATCTGACCTTATTTGTCCATTCATTGCCATTACCCGTCGTTGTCTTAGCTCTCTTTATTAACTGTGTTGGTTTTATGCCTCTTTCTTCTTTCAATATGCCTTGTCTGTTGCTGTTTAGGTTAGTTATTATTGTTTTATTTCACTGTAGAGCCCTCAGTCCAACTCAACATGCCTCAGATAGCTCCTTTGTCTCACCCCCACACATGCGGAGACCTCACCTGGCTTAACTGGTGTCTCCAGAGATGCATCCTCTCTTATCATTACCCAACGCCTAGGTTTACCTCCACTCACATCCTACCATACCCTTGTCTGTACATTATGCCCTCAATCTATTCTACCACACCCAGAAATCTACTCCTTTTATTCTATGTACCCAACGGTGACTTAAACTGGGATATGCTTAACACCCCGGCTGTCCTTCAATCTAACATTATCAAGGAACCTACCAGGTGCAACCCTAAATCCATAAACATAGGTACCATCATAGATATCAGCCCTCCAAATACACCTCCTCTGTTTTCAATCAGGATCTCAGCGATTACTGCCTCATTGCCTGCTTTCTTAATGGATCCGCGGTCAAACGACCACCCCTTATCACTGTCAAACGCTCCCTAAAACACTTCTGCAAGCAGGCCTTTCTAATCGATCTGGCCCGGGTATCCTGGAAGGATATTGACCTCATCCTGGTTGTTCTTTAAAAGTGCTTTCCTCACCATCCTAAATAAGCATGCCCCATTCAAAAAACGTAGAACTAAGAACAGATATAGCCCTTGGTTCACCCCAGACTTGACTGCCCTTGACCAACACAAAAACATCCTGTGGCGCACTGCATTAGCATCGAATAGCCCCCGCGATTTGCAACTTTTCAGGGAAGTCAGGAACAAATATACACAGTCAGTTAGAAAAGCAAAGGCCAGCTTTTTCAAACAGAAATTTGCATCCTGTAGTACAAATTCCAAAAGGTTCTGGGACACTGTAAAGTCCAATTTCGACTGGACCAGCCAGCTGAGTATGGTAAAATGGTACGAACTTTGAACTATTATTCACTAAAGAAGAAGTGATTAAATCCTAGACGTTGCATTATCAGCTGTAAACGTCTGTGGCCTAGGAAAGGACAGACAGTCTCCTAAGAACTGAGGGTAATTCAACGTATCCACTCTACAACCCCACAACCAGAAATACTCTCCAAAGGATGAGAGCAATCTCGGCATAACCAGAGTCCTCGACCCATCTATCTATCGATGCAATTTGCACTCCAGTATCTCTATTTGCACATCATCATTTGCACATCTATCAGTCCAGGGTTAATGCTAATTTGTAATTTATTTCGCCACTATGGCCTATTTGTTGTCCTACCTTCCTAACCTTACTACATTTTGCACACTCTGTATATAGATTCTCTATTGTGTTATTGACTGTATGTTTGTTTATTCCCATGTGTAACTCTGTGTTGTTGTTTCAGATAAACATGTAAATGTTGTGCAATTTAAATGTTTGAATATGAAACGATTTGTGAAAAGATTAAATGTAATTTTAGTCTCCTATATGAGAGAATTGTTCTTATAGGAAAATGTAGGCCAAGTCAGTGGCCACACTCAAGTGAACAGACATTGGTTGAGAACTATAAAACACGCCCTTCTCTCCCCCAGTACAAAATCCCATTGACGAAAGTCAACTCCAGTTCCAGATGACACTAGGACTGTGGTCCATGCGTTTAAGGGCTAAATTGAACTACAACTCTATCTAACTAGTTCCAGAAATGTAAGGACTGATGTCTGAACGTTTTAGAAGGGTGAATTATAACTTGGAGATGATGATCGCCAAGTTAAAATTGTGAATTTCGACTGGACCAGCCAGCTGAGTATGGTAAAATGGTACGAACATTGAACTATCATTCACTAAAGAAGAAGTGATTAAATCCTAGACGTTGAGTTATCAGCTGCAGCTGTAAACGTCTGTGGCCTAGGAAAGGACAGACAGTATCCTAAGAACTGAGGGTACTTCAACGTATCCGCTCTACAACTCCACAACCAGCAATCTTGGCTTAACCAGAGTCCTCGACCCATCTAGCGATGCATAGCTCAATCGTAAATATCTATAATTACATTAACTCTTTTCGAATAGGTGGTTGTTAAAGTTCATACAGTTGAAGTCGGAAGTTTACATACACTTAGGTTGAAGTCATTAAAACTCATTTTTCAACCACTCCACATACAGTGGGGAGAACAAGTATTTGATACACTGCCGATTTTGCAGGTTTTCCCACTTACAAAGCATGTAGAAGTCTGAAATTTTTATCATAGGTACTCTTCAACTGTGAGTGACGGAATCTAAAACAAAAATCCAGAAAATCACATTGTATGATTTTTAAGTAATTAATTTGCATTTTATTGCATGACATAAGTATTTGATACATCAGAAAAGCAGAACTTAATATTTGGTACAGAAACCTTTCTTTGCAATTACAGAGATCATACGTTTCCTGTAGTTCTTGACCAGGTTTGCACACACTGCAGCAGGGATTTTGGCCCACTCCTCCATCCAGATCCTTCAGGTTTCGGAGCTGTCGCTGGGCAATACGGACTTTCAGCTCCCTCCAAAGATGTTCTATTGGGTTCAGGTCTGGAGACTGGCTAGGCCACTCCAGGACCTTGAGATGCTTCTTACGGAGCCACTCCTTAGTTGCCCTGGCTGTGTGTTTCGGGTCGTTGTCATGCTGGAAGACCCAGCCACGACCCATCTTCAATGCTCTTACTGAGGGAAGGAGGTTGTTGGCCAAGATCTCGCGATATATGGCCCCATCCATCCTCCCCTCAAAAATCCAGAAAATCACATTGTATGATTTTTAAATAATTAATTTGCGTTTTATTGCATGACATAAGTATTTGATCACCTACCAACCAGTAAGAATTCCGGCTCTCACAGACCTGTTCGTTTTTCGTTAAGAAGCCCTCCTGTTCTCCACTCATTACCTGTATTAACTGCACCTGTTTGAACTCGTTACTTGTATAAAAGACACCTGTCCACACACTCAATCATACAGACTCCAACATCTCCACAATGGCCAAGACCAGAGAGCTGTGTAAGGACATCAGGGATAAAATTGTAGACCTGCACAAGGCTGGGATGGGCTACAGGACAATAGGCAAGCAGCTTGGTGAGAAGGCAACAACTGTTGGCGCAATTATTAGAAAATGGAAGAAGTTCAAGATGACGGTCAATCTCCCTCGGTCTGGGGCACCATGCAAGATCTCACCTCGTGGGGCATCAATGATCATGAGGAAGGTGAGGGATCAGCCCAGAACTACACGGCAGGACCTGGTCAATGACCTGAAGAGAGCTGGGACCACAGTCTCAAAGAAAACCATTAGTAACACACTACGCCGTCATGGATTAAAATCCTGCAGCGCCCGCAAGGTCCCCCTGCTCAAGCCAGCGCATGTCCAGGCCCATCTGAAGTTTGCCAATGACCATCTGGATGATCCAGAGGAGGAATGGGAGAAGGTCATGTGGTCTGATGAGACAAAAATAGAGCTTTTTGGTCTAAACTCCACTCGCCGTGTTTGGAGGAAGAAGAAGGATGAGTACAACCCCAAGAACACCATCCCAACCGTGAAGCATGGAGGTGGAAACATCATTCTTTGGGGATGCTTTTCTGCAAAGGGGACAGGACGACTGCACCGTATTGAGGGGAGGATGGATGGAGCCATGTATCGCGAGATCTTGGCCAACAACCTCCTTCCCTCAGTAAGAGCATTGAAGCTGGGTCTTGGCTGGGTCTTCCAGCATGACAACGACCCGAAACACACAGCCAGGGCAACTAAGGAGTGGCTCCGTAAGAAGCATCTCAAGGTCCTGGAGTGGCCTAGCCAGTCTCCAGAACTGAACCCAATAGAAAATCTTTGGAGGGAGCTGAAAGTCCGTATTGCCCAGCGACAGCCCCGAAACCTGAAGGATCTGGAGAAGGTCTGTATGGAGGAGTGGGCCAAAATCCCTGCTGCAGTGTGTGCAAACCTGGTCAAGAACTACAGGAAACGTATGATCTCTGTAATTGCAAACAAAGGTTTCTGTACCAAATATTAAGTTCTGCTTTTCTGATGTATCAAATACTTATGTCATGCAATAAAATGCAAATTAATTACTTAAAAATCATACAATGTGATTTTCTGGATTTTTGTTTTAGATTCCGTCACTCACAGTTGAAGAGTACCTATGATAAAAATTACAGACCTCTACATGCTTTGTAAGTGGGAAAACCTGCAAAATCGGCAGTGTATCAAATACTTGTTCTCCCCACTGTATGTATGTAAACTTCTGATGAAAGAAATAAAAGCAGAAATATATATTTCTCTCTACTATTATTCTGACTTTTGACATTCTTATAAAGTGGTGATCCTAACTGACCTAAGACAGGGACTTTTTACTAGGATTAAATGTCAGGAATTGTGAAAAACAGAGTTTAAATATATTTGGCTAAGGTGTATGTAAACTTCCGACTTCAACTGCATGTAGTGATATTGATGTGAGCAGATCTCCCCAGGTCCCATCGAGAAAATCGTTCCTTTTGTCTTTCAATCTCCCGCTCTTTCATCCCTCCTCCCCTTTCCTTTTTCAACCAGCCGTCATTTCGGGTTTGTCCACTAGGGACTTTTCATGACGTGACTGAGTAATCAATGTATAATCTATTGTGTAGATATTTGTAAATCTGTGTGATTCTTTAGCTAGTAAATAAATCATTAAGCCAATTTGTGTAATGCTGATTTAAACACTAGGGTTCGTTCAGATTCCAGTGGTGCCCCAGGTTTAATTTGTAATCAAACACCGGAATTGTATTCATCTCCTTATCATACTCTGCTACCACCAGGCATTCCACTGATTTCAAACTCTGTCAACTTCTTCCGTGACAACAACACTGTTGACCGCTGTTTCTTCCCCATCACTGTCATCAGAAGGCTCTACAGTGTCTAGTTCATTGACAACCTTAACCTAAATCAGGTATTTCCTCATCGTCTGATTCATTTTCAGAATCAGAGTCAGCATTGTACGATAGTCCTCCAGAAAGTAATCCATTCCAACTTTTTCCCACTGACCTTTGTCGATAGTGGCTGATAGATTCAGGGCAGCAATAGAGCAGTAGCAACACATTTGCAGTTGTCCATGGGTAATGTTATATCTTTAAAAAAAAGCTGCAGTAGAAAGGATTATCTACGCATATGAGCAGCTCATTTTGTAGACAGAAGATACTACGCAGCAGATCAATCCGAACTCATCTCTTGGCATGTCCAGCCCATTAATTATCGTAGCCATTCATGGCTAGCGGGAAGGTTCCTGTCTTTTTCCATGGCTAAACCATCTCTGCACGTAATTTACCAATTGTATTTGTATTTACAGATGGCATACAAGTTTGGTATTAAGGCACATGAAAGTTCATGTTTTAGAAGGCATTTCTGGCAAAAAAAAAACACCCTGCATTTTGATAATAAAATAATAATACAAAATATTCAAATACCTCTCCTGTGAAGTAGTGACGTGCGACATACGCCTAGTTTCCTGAAATGAGTCACATTTAATGTTGCTGCTCGCAATCCTCTGGATCAGGAAGCATGACAGATAAATGGTGGAAGAAAATCCGAGAGCGAACAGAAAAGGCAATGTGTGCTCTGTCATTACCAATGTATGAGGCAGATGCAGAGTACTTCCAATATAGTCTCCATGTGATGCTTTATCACGCTGCTTAACTAATTGGTTAGGGCGATAAGTAGTCCTTTACACTCGTACCCTTATACCGGTTGAAAATAGCAGATTTGGGCACTGATAAATGCCTAAATTGGAAAACAGTGGCTGTACACTAACATGCTAAACATTATGTCAGAGCTATGGCTCTGCACTTCACAGGCTGTATGCGTTTAGACTGTTCTGAACTTGTTGCCCCCATCCCTCCCGCTAATTAGGCAACTTTTGCAAAAACAATGTGTTGTGTGACTGAGGGAAATGCTGTAAATTAACATGACTCATTGTATTTTGAAAGATGAGACATTGAGGTTTATAACAAATGCTTATGTGTCATTTTGGATGGTGTAAAAATTTTATTTGAAATAAATGTTTAGGCCTACTTATTTTTGCCACGTTATTTATTTTTATTTTGCTTAACGCTTTTGTTGATAAATGCATGTTTCATAGTGAATGGTTGATTCTAAAGGATGGTGTAAAAATAAAATAAAATACATTACAAAATACAAAAATTTGGTGTAGAAACTAGATATAGGCCTAGATATAGTATAGGCTGTTTTTAGCCTTCAGCCTTTATATAACCATATTAACAAATTTATATGCAATATTCTGCCAATATACATTTATATACAGTGGGGCAAAAAAGTATTTAGTCAGCCACCAATTGTGCAAGTTCTCCCACTTAAAAAGATGAGAGAGGCCTGTAATTTTCATCCTAGGTACACTTCAACTATGAGAGACAAAATGAGAAAATAAATCCAGAAAATCACATTGTAGGATTTTTTATGAATTTATTTGCAAATGATAGTGGAAAATAAGTATTTGGTCACCTACAAACAAGCAAGATTTCTGGCTCTCACAGACCTGTAACTTCTTCTTTAAGAGGCTCCTCTGTCCTCCACTCGCTACCTGTATTAATGGCACCTGTTTGAACTTGTTATCAGTATAAAAGTCACCTGTCCACAACCTCAAACAGTCACACTCCAAACTCCACTATGGCCAAGACCAAAGAGCTGTCAAAGGACACCAGAAACAAAATTGTAGACCTGCACCAGGCTGGGAAGACTGAATCTGCAATAGGTAAGCAGCTTGGTGTGAAGAAATCAACTGTGGGAGCAATTATTAGGAAATGGAAGACATACAAGACCACTGATAATCTCCCTCGATCTGGGGCTCCACGCAAGATCTCACCCCGTGGGGTCAAAATGATCACAAGAACAGTGAGCAAAAATCCCAGAACCACACGGGGGGACCTAGTGAATGACCTGCAGAGAGCTGGGACCAAAGTCACAAAGGCTACCATCAGTAACACACTACGCCACCAGGGACTCAAATCCTGCAGTGCCAGACGTGTCCCCCTGCTTAAGCCAGTACATGTCCAGGCCCGTCTGAAGTTTGCTAGAGAGCATTTGGATGATCCAGAAGAGGATTGGGAGAATGTCATATGGTCAGATGAAACCAAAATATAACTTCTTGGTAAAAACTTAACTCGTCGTGTTTGGAGGAGAAAGAATGCTGAGTTGCATCCAAAGAACACCATACCTACTGTGAAGCATGGGGGTGGAAACATCATGCTTTGGGGCTGTTTTTCTGCAAAGGGACCAGGACGACTGATCCGTGTAAAGGAAAGAATGAATGGGGCCATGTATCGTGAGATTTTGAGTGAAAACCTCCTTCCATCAGCAAGGGCATTGAAGATGAAACGTGGCTGGGTCTTTCAGCATGACAATGATCCCAAACACACCGCCCGGGCAACGAAGGAGTGGCTTCGTAAGAAGCATTTCAAGGTCCTGGAGTGGCCTAGCCAGTCTCCAGATCTCAACCCCATAGAAAATCTTTGGAGGGAGTTGAAAGTCTGTGTTGCCCAGCGACAGCCCCGAAACATCACTGCTCTAGAGGAGATCTGCATGGAGGAATGGGCCAAAATACCAGCAACAGTGTGTGAAAACCTTGTGAAGACTTACAGAAAACGTTTGACCTCTGTCATTGCCAACAAAGGGTATATAACAAAGTTTTGAGATAAACTTTTGTTATTGACCAAATACTTATTTTCCACCATAATTTGCAAATAAATTCATTAAAAATCCTACAATGTGATTTTCTGGATTTTGTTTTCTGATTTTGTCTCTCATAGTTGAAGTGTACCTATGATGGAAATTACAGGCCTCTCTCATCTTTTTAAGTGGGAGAACTTGCACAATTGGTGGCTGACTAAATACTTTTTTGCCCCACTGTAGGCCTACGCTACAATATTCTTCCCATATGATCAAATCTATTTTAGGTCATAACTATTTATTTTAGAGCACTAGATGGCCCGCGCGAGCAAGATTAAACATTAATGCATGAACAAACACTGAGTGGAGAGAATCATTTGGTTGAGCTTGCAGAGGGCGAGTCCCGCGAGTGTGAACGTCATTATCACAGATCAAAAATAATAATTAGTTAAACATTCATATAGAACTGTAAGCAAAGATTCAAACGTCTAAAGTGTTTATTTAAACACATTTAATTGTCCACCAGCAATAGCCACTTGCTGTTTATGAGCTCAATTCCTCAAATTGCTCTCTGTCAAGTCTTGGCACCTTTGGGTTTGGATTTGAGCCTTCTGTTTGTGAAGCACTGCAGAGCCATCTGTTTAACTAGCTATCCGGTTCGGGCAGTAAGCGCCAAACGACTTGGGAACCCCAGCAGCATGATAACCAAATGAATTGGGAAATAAATTCTATTAGGTATACTATATGGGCAGTGTGGTGCCAGGATAACAACCTTTCCCTCAATGTGAGCAAGACAAAGAGGCTGATCGTGGAGTACAGGAAAAGGCAGGGCCGAACAGGCCCCCTTTAACATCGACGGGGCTGTAGTTGAGTGCGTTGAGAGTTTCAAGTTCCTTGGTGTCCACATCACCAACGAACTATCATGGTCTAAACACACCAAGACAGTCGTGAAGACGGCACGACAACGCCTTTTCCCTCTCAGGAGATTGAAAAATGTGGCATGGTTCTTCAGATCCTCAAAAAGTTCTACAGCCGCACCATCGAGAGCATCCTGACTGGTTGCATCACCGCCTGGTATGGCAACTGCTCGGCATCTGACCATAAGGCGCTACAGAGGGTGGTGTGTAAGGTCTAGTACATCACTGGGGCCAAGCTTCCTGCCATCTAGAACCTATATACTAGGCGGTGTCGGAGGAAAGCCCAAAAAATCAACTGTCAAGTCAGTCAGTCAATAATTGCTGCAGATGTGCTCAATAGTGATAGAGAATATGATACTCCCCAAAGCATGGCAGAACACATGTACTTTTTCAACCTCCTCGGCTTCCTTCTCTTGGTGCAAGACAGGCAGACTTTGCAGTGCCTCCGTATGCAACTACCTTGAGCAGCAGTTTGAGGGATTTCGCAGGGAAAATGCAGTGCAGTGAGGCATAGGAGGTTGTCTGCAGCAGGAGTATGGTGCTCCTCCAGCAGCTCTCTCATTAGATTTACTCTGTACTTTTGATAGGTAACTACTTTACCTATGGGGAGAGGGGAGGATGAGGGAAAGGAGAGGATGATAAGGCAGTGGGTAGGTGGGAGAGATGTTGCAACTATAATTGCATAAAGGAACTGTATGTGATTTGTACAGTATGTGAACTGTACGTCCAATTACAAAAAAAAACCTTGTTCAGTAATCATCTCACCTGTTAGTTGGTGGTGAACTATGTGGCCATTGAGGGCAGCAGTGTCGATCAGATGGATATAAAATATCTTCTTATACCAATTGGTCGTTTTCCGAGCGCATTCCACAAAGTTGTTTATCATGTCCGCCTTATCCACTGCCTCCATTTTCACGTTATAGTCAAGCACACAGTCTGGTTTGATCTTTCTCTCTCCTGTCAGGTGGTCCACCTTCCCTGTGGCCGACATGGTTGCTGTATGGACAGTGGAGAGGACATGGACGTCTCGTTTGTCATGCCACTTTACTGCCAGCTGTTGACCATTCTCCTTGCTCTCTGCATCTTCCTGCATCCAAATGCCACCATACCCTTCCTGTTCGACCTGACTGTGCCACAGACCCCTGTGCTGTTGGAGAGCAGATGCTGGAAGAGTGTGGGACTGCTATACCAATTGTCCATATACAAAGTGTGTCCCTTGCCGAGATGAGGAGCCAGCATGGTCATCACCGTGGACCCGGACACTCCAAGCCCCTCATAATGTTGGATGTCAGTGGTGGACCTGTATAGACTATAATGTCCTGGACAAATCCTGTCTTTACGTCGCACATAACAAAGAATTTGATCCCAAACCTGTGCCTTTTGGATGGAATATATTGACGGAATGCCAGCCTACCCTTCCATAACATCAGGGACTCATCAATGCACAGGTCCTTGTATGGTACAAAGACCCGACAAAATGCTGATGTCAGGCTGTTAAGAACATATCTTATTTTGAATAATGTGTCATTTAGGTTGGCAGTAGCATTGTTGACAAAATGCAGGCATCGCACCAGAACTAGGAAGCAGTCTTGGGAAAAGAGGGATCTGTGCTCCAGTATTCTCTTAGGGAGTTCTTCTTTACTATTCCCATGAGAAGGACTGTCACCAGGAAGGTATACATTTCACTAATTGTGGTTGACACCCATTTAGCGAGTTTCCCCCTCACTCCTGGCTCTCTCTTCTCCTGTAGCTCCAAGGCATAGCGATTGGTCTCCTCTACTATGTCTCCCACCAGCTCCTCTGTCAGAAACAGCTTGAAGCACTCTACCCCTGAGGGAAATGGCAAGGGGCTTTGCACTCCAGACTGGGACTCATCAAAGCAAACAGCAGGGCCAGGAGGGGTGAAATGACTGGCGACCTTCCAGCTACCACATACCTGCTGTACTTTATCCACTGTCGGTCTGCTTCCATCACCACCAGCATCTTCAAAGGGACCTGTAAAAGGTGTCCTCAGATTCAGGGTTCAGAATCTTATTCCTGACTTTCAGAATTTATAACAAATCTCCAGGATTTCCACATTTGTGAGTTGTCTCCTTTTGAAAGATATTGCTAACGCAACAACACTAAATGGCTCAGAGTGGGAGTGAGAGGTTACATGATTGACTGCCGGCACGCGCCACAAGGTGAAAAAACCTGTCGATGTGTCCTTGAGCAAGGCACTTAACCCGGGCTTAACACGGGCTGACCCTGTAGGTAGGCTGTCATTGTAAATAAGAATTTGTTCTTAACTGACTTGCCTGGTTAAATAAAGGTTAAAAAAAAAATCACTATTATACATTCCGATTCTTGCCTAGATTGTCACCTATTACCTGTGTAAAATACATTTTTAAGGTTGTACTGATTATGATGAGCTAAGCTAATTCCAGCTATGTGTGTAGCCATGTTTTACAAACAAAGCATTTGTGTTTGGTGAATCCGCCAGATCGGGTAGTAGGGATGACCAGGTACACTACCGTTCAAAAGTTTGGGGTCACTTAGAAATGTCCTTGTTTATTTATAATAACATCAAATTGATCAGAAATACAGTGTAGACATTGTTAATGTTGTAAATTACTATTGTAGCTGGAAACGGCAGATTTTTTTAGGGAATATCTACATACAGTGGGGAGAACAAGTATTTGATACACTGCCGATTTTGCAGGTTTTCCCACTTACAAAGCATGTAGAAGTCTGTAATTTTTATCATAGATACTCTTCAACTGTGAGTGACGGAAACTAAAACAAAAATCCAGAAAATCACATTGTATGATTTTTAAGTAATTAATTTGCATTTTATTGCATGACATAAGTATTCTTCTTACTGGTTGGTAGGGTGATCAACTACTTATTTCATGCAATAAAATGCAAATTAATTATTTAAAAATCATACAATGTGATTTTCTGGATTTTTGTTTTAGATTCCGTCTCTCACAGTTGAAGTGTACCTATGATAAAAATTACAGACCTCTACATGCTTTGTAAGTAGGAAAACCTGCAAAATCGGCAGTGTATCAAATACTTGTTCTCCCCACTGTAGGTGTACAGAGGCCCATTATCAGCAACCATCACTCCTGTGTTCCAATGGCAGTTGTGTTAGCTAATCCAAGTTTATAATTTTAAAAGGCTAACCCTTTGTCAGGCTCTGGCCATAGAGAAGCCTATTTGCTTCTCTATGTAGCTATGGTCAGAGTCTGACAGTGTCTTTCTTTTCTGTTTCTGTGTGGGTTTTGGGTGGATCCCTAATTAGAGGCAGCTGCACCGCATTGTCTCTAATTAGGGATCTTATATATGTTAAGTCTGTCCTTCACTGTCGTATGTCGTATTATGGGTCGCTGTCGTATTATGTCGCAGTCACGGTGAAGTAAGTGTGCCTTTTTTACGTCCGTTCATTTCGTGTTTGGTTTGTAACAGGACGTTTGTCTATCGTTTTTGTGTTGTATAGTTCGTTCATTTGTAAGTTTTATTATACATAGTATTAATAAACAAATGTCGAACTACTATCCCTGCGCTGCGTCTTGGTCTCTCCATGCACCCACTCGTGACACCCTTTTGCAATTTAGATAGATAGATAGATAGATATACTTTATCGATCCCCGAGGGGAAATTGCTTTGTCAAGCAGCTACGAAAAACACAGGGCAGATGCAAATATTTAATCTGTTTAATTACAGATAAATGCACATCTTTCCATTTCAATATACTAAATGCAATGGAAAAAAAAGGATACTACTGACAGGATACTAATATACAGTGAGTGAATGACTACGAAGTTCAGTCCAAGAATTACTTACAATATTGCATGTGATATTATATAACAACTGTACATGAATATGTACTGTATATACAGTACTGAATGAATGAGTGCTGAATGAATAAGTGCTGAGTGAATGAGTGATCAGACCAGAGAGTTACTCATGGATGGATGCATAATTGTTAAATTTGGTCCTAACACCCCAACAGTTCCAGGTCTATGTTGCCGACGGCATGGCACCCCGGTTAGGCATTCAATTGTCTAATAGCCGCCGGCCGGAAGGACCTCCTGTAGCACTCTCTGGCACACCGTGGTGGAATCAGTCCGCGACTGAAGGTGCTCCTCTGCATCATAACCATGGTATGCAGAGGGTGGGTGACGTTGTCCGTGATGGCCAGCAGTTTGGCCAGGATCCTTCTCTCCGCCACCTCCTCTAGAGTGTCAAGGTTAATCCCCAGAACAGAGCTAGCCTTCCTGATCAGCTTATTTACCCGAGAGGCATCACCAGCTGAAAACTGTTGTGCTGTTTAAAGAAGCAATAAAACTGGCATCAGCATTTGTGGTTTTGATTACAGGCTCAAAATGGCCGCAAACAATGAACATTATTTATTTTACCAGGTAGGTCAGTTGAGAACAAGTTCTCATTTGCAACTGCGACCTGGAACTCTGAAACTCATCAGTTTATTCTTGTTCTGAGAATTGAAGGCTATTCCATGTGAGAAAATGCCAAGAATCTGAAGATCTCATACAACGCTGTGTACTACACCCTTCACAGAACTTCGGAAACTGGCTCTAACCAGTGTGAGGCCCCGGTGCACAATTCCGCATTTCTGATCAATTATTTCTGATCAATTTGATGTTATTTTAATGGACAAAAATGTGCTTTTCTTTCAAAAACAAGGACATTTCTAAGTGAGCCCAAACTTTTGAACAGTAGTGTATGTTCTCTTGATAAGTGTGTGAGTTGGACCTTTTTCCGGTCCAACTAAGCATTCAAAATGTAACGAGTACTTTCAGGTGTCAGGGAAACTTTATGTAAAGTACATTATTTTCTTTAGGAATGTAGTGAAGTAAAAGTTGTCAAAAATATAACTAGTAAAGTCCAGATACCAAAAAATAACTACTTAAGTAGTACTTGAAAGTATTTTTACTTAATTACTTTACATCACTGTGAATGATGGGATGTGAACGATGGTAGACGACACACCCCCTTCAACATGCGTACGATAAACAGACTAAACTCATATTGTCTCCTCTTATTTTCTTTGGTTGATGCGAAAAAACAAACATGGCAGAATACACAAACTGCTCATCGTCGGATTACTTGATTTCTAGAAAGTGTTTTACTAAATTATTTTGATCAATGGTGAGCTCCCCTGTGATGTGCTTAATTATAAATAGTCATTGCTATAAGCTAATTCATATTGTAGTTTCTGTCAGCCGAGACTTATAGAAATATGACCGCTTGTTTTATGTCAATCTTTCCTCAGTTAGTGCTAGGACAAATGTAGTCTACTTTTTCCGGTTTGGATGATTGCGTTATGCTGTAGCTACTTCTGTAGGACTGTGTTTGTGCAAAATGTTTCTGGGAAAAAACTGTGTGGCCAGCTCAAATGCTGATTGCTGCGTCAATCGAAACTGGACGTTTTAAATAAGCGTTCTAATCAAACCGGTTTGATCGTACACTCCAGGGACCACTCTAGAATGATCACACCCATTTGTTGGTACGTGTGAAAAGGTTTAAAATGTACAATCATTGGTTGGTATGATATACATTTTAAAGTCTCAGCATCACTCCTTTATCATACCAACCAATGATTGTCCTGTACCAATCCAAGTCACTCAAATAGACAGCAGCTTTGACTTTTTAGTTAAACCATATGGCTAAACATTAGTTAGCTAGTTAATGTTAGCTTATTAGCTTCTTAGCTAACTTATGTTCACCTAGGTTAGCTCGTCAATAGCCTGATCAATAACAGAAGACCAAATAACTACCTAATGTACTTCAATTTCAATATTGAAATCCTAGTTGATTAGATAGCTAGTTGGTTAGCTAGTTTCTCTACTGAAAAACTATCGAACTTACCTCTTTATTTTTGTCAGCCATTGTACACCTTTCACCATGACATTTCATCACTACAGTCATAAATCTGGTTAGAGAGCAGTCAAGCCGTGATTGGTCCAAAAACCTGACCAATTGCGTTTCAGAAGAATGCTGCAGGCTACAGTGCATTCAGAAAGTATTGAGACCCTTTGACTTTTTCCATATTTTGTTACGTTACAGACTTATTCTAGAATTTATTAAATAGTTTGTTTCCCTCTTCAACCTACACAAAATACCCCATAATGACAAAGCAAAAACTGTTTTTTCAAATGTCACATTTACATAGGTATTCAGACCTTTTACTCAGTACTTTGTTGAAGCACCATTGGCAGCGATTATAGAATCTAATCTTCTTGGGTATGACACTACAAGCTTGGCACACCTGTATTTAGTGAGTTTCTCCCATTCTTCTCTGCAGATCCTCTCAAGCTTTGTCAGGTTGGATAGGGAGTGTCGCTGCAGAGCTATTTTCATGTCTCTCCAGAGATGTTAGATCGGGTTCAGCTCTGGCTGGGCCACTCAAGGACATTCAGAGACTTGTCCCGAAGCCATACCTGCATTGTCTTGGCTGTGTGCTTACAGTCTTTTTCCTGTTGGAAGGGGAACCTTCGCCCCAGTCTGTGGTCCTTAGCGCTCTGGAGCAGGTTTTCATCAAGCATTTCCCTGTACTTTTCTCTGTTAATCTTTCCCTCGATCCTGACTAGTTTCCCAGTCCCTGACACTGAAAAACATCCCCCACAGCATGATGTATCCACCACCATGCTTCACCGTAGGGATGGTGCCGGGTTTCCTCCAGACTGACACTTGACATTCAGGACAGAGTACAATCTTGGTTTCATCAGACCAGAGAATCCGTGCGTTTAAGTATTTGTGAGGGCAGTCTTGACAGGAGTAAGTATTTCTTCAGACTAACAAAAATCTCTGTTCTCAAATTAATTTACTATGTGCGGAAATCCAGTTTTGCTCGCTCAAAGTCACACTTACAAGCTCTCAAGTTTAATTTGCGCGTATTACGGTGGCCTGCGACACCCAGCACTCGCGGCACCCGTCTGCTCGCTTGACCACAGTTCTTCTCTCTCGAATCAAGTGTTTGTTTGCACAATAATATTTAATATTGCTTGCGAACGCCATCTCTCGCCATTGCGCGCCTGTTCGATTTTAGAATCTGACTTGACACCATATATACGATATTTATAGCCATACCTGATTTAATGAAAAGCAGTAAACATACACACTCATGAACAAAATTACACAATAGTAAACATACGCAACATTATTTCACATTCTTTAATAACAGACTCATAAATACAATAGGCTACAGCTCTCTTCACAGCTTCCCCAGAGCTTTACAGCTTTCCCAGGAAACTCGAGGTATTGTAGCCTCACATGGATGAAAGTGTGGCGGAGGAAAGAGTTTGCTTCTGCTGCAGTGTTTGCGGTAAAAAATGATGCGTTGCAGCGATTCTTCGATAATAAATACCGCTTCGATGTAATACAAGCAAGCCAAACACCAAATGTCCAAATGTGCAGATCACATTTCCATAGCATAAAACTCATGGCATATAGAGTGTAAACGTTTATGATCACTATGTTTGATGTACACTTACAAGATGACTGTCAGGCTCTGGCCATTGGGAGGCTTTTGGCTTCTCTATTTAGCCATGGTCAGAGCCTGACATATCTAGTATTGTAGCACAAAGGTAGTTTAATTCAACCAACACAAATGTTTGTATACCATAAATACTGAAAATGTGCCCCTGAAAAGGGTTTGTGCCTTCACCACATACTTTTCAAGGGCTTGTGTACAGTAGTGTTGCATGTTATATCAAAACTTCAGTAGTATCATAATTTGCACTCGAGATGCGCGCGCACACACACAAGGGCACACATTTTAGAAAGAAAACCGGGTGCAGTCACTGAAACCTGCTCCAATCTTGCTGAACCTGATAAAGGGCTACAGTATCACAATACTACCAGTTTCAGTATAACATGCAACACTACTGTAAATGTGTCCCTGAAAGTGTGTGCCTCCACCACACACTTTTTGGGGACATGTGTAGGTTACAAAAGTGTTGCACGGTATACTGAAACTTCAGTAGTATCACAATACCAAAATGTTCAAAATACTATTTTTATTTTTCTGATACTATCAATTGTAATAAGGTACTGTTCTGCAACAAGAAAAACATGTTTGTCTGCTTATCTTAGTTGGAAGGTAAGTAGCTCTCCCTTTCTCTTCATCTCTGTGACCTTTACTTTGAATATCACCCACCGTCTTTTCTGTGAATAATGTTGCCAGGGGTGCGTTCAGTTTGACAGAACGATGTGCAATGTTTAATTAAAAGGAAATAGTACTATAGTGAACGACCAGTTGAAGAACGATGTGATCATGGTGATCCAGAGAAGGATTGTGTCACGGCTTGTGGAGGACAGAACCCAGGATTCGGAGGACTGATAGCTCGACATACTTTATTTGGCTTGAACTTTAAATACAAAACAATTGTCACACATCCACATGCACACAAACAATGTCCCACAAACACGTGGGCAGGCAGAAACCTTAAATGGGATCCCCAATTGGAGGCAACGCAGCACAACTGCCTCCAACTGGGGACCACACAACAAAACCAACAGAGTTATCCAGAGACCCCTCTGAACACTAATCCTGACAGAGTTTGTATGTGTATGGTTTTTGCATTTTGGTCAAATGGTCAAAACCAAATTGATCACAGCCTCAGTTTTTCAAATTCCTTATGTCCTTAAAGTCTACCAAGGAGTCCATGTTTGTGTCTCCTGCCCAACCAGTATGTCCACTCTACGAAGCAGAGCTGCCTCTTTCATTCAACCTTGGCGTCATCCTGGACTCCACCCTTACCTTTGACCACCACATGAGACAGACTATCAAATCCTCATTCTTCCACCTCCACAACATTGCCAAAGTCAGGTTCTCCCTCTCCCATCCTGCCGCTGAAACCCTCACAAATGCATACATGCAGCCATCCATGACTTTTGAGCCCCACCTCTTTGACAAGGCCTACCCTCCCCATACAGTGATACATCACACTCTTTCCCTTCTGTGAGCCTCCTCTTATTATTCAAGTTATTGTTGAGTCTGATTTTTGTTTTTGATTTCTACAATGTAAAGTGACTTTGGTGCTATATAAGTCCCATTTATTATTATTATTAATATTCCCGGACAGACCTAAGGATGCGATGACTGACCAACCATGATATTAAAAGTACAGTTTTTAGTGTTTACAATTACAATGTTTACCAACAATGGAGTAAAACAAGTTAAAATGTTGGGTTCTGATGTGGTTACACAGTTGAATTAAGCTCAAAAGGCATGAGGCAAGTTTTATTCATCAGGCATCAATGGCTATATATTATTAAAAGTCAATTGGCGAGTAAGCCTTTAAATCTAAGCACAAACTAAATTTAGCGTTGTGAAGATTATTCTTCAGTTCATCTAACTGATCAATCTGGTAGAGCCATGTTTGACTTGGAAATAAAAGTCAATTGAAATGGAATTAAAAGTCAAAACTTTGCATGAATGGTTGCCAAATTATACTGTGAGGGGTCAGATACATCTCAGACATGCATGCATTTGAATTGTTTCAAAAACCTATATATTTTACAATAATTATGTTTAGACAAAAAAAGTACCATTTTATAAGAAAGAACTGGTTCTCTAAGGACGTATAATAAATAATTTACTGTCAAATGAAAATACAAAGGAATTTATTTTAGTTTTGACAATTGCTTGCACATGATTTCTGAAACTATAGCTCCTTTTCTCTAGACTACACACAAAACCCCAAAACACACACATGCAAAACGTTACACATCTCTTGCAAAACCAAACACTTAATTCAAAACTATTTTAACTCTTCTCAAAATTGTGTTTTTGCATCAAAACTCTACACAAAAACCATCAAATGATTAGCTCTTATACACGCCAACAGCACACGGATGTGACAAATGGACATTGAAGATGGAGCGGTGTCCTATGAGGTTTCTTCCACTGCGTCTTGTTTTGGCTAGGTTAAAGCCAACCTCATCAATGTATACAAAATCATTATGCTCTGCAGCAGCATCTAGTTCCAGAACTCTCTGAAACAGACAAGACAAAACATACTGCCATATTGTATGGCAGTATGAAAAGACATAGAGCAGTCAATATGTAGCACAATACACTGGAATACAGTACCAATGACAGGATAGTATAGCTTACTTGTACGAATTCATAGCGCAGTTGTTTCACTCTGTCAGAATTTTACTCAAATGGTACTCTGTAGAGCTGCTTCATACGAATCTGATGGCGTTTCAGGAGACTGCCAAGTGCGGATAAACTCACCCTATTTATGTTACTGAATGTTGTGTTTTCAGTGATGATGTGGTGTTGCAGTTGTTGTAAACGTATGCTGTTGTTTGAAATGACCATACTCACTATGTGTTGTTCCTGCTCTGCTGTGAACAGCCGGTTTCTTCCTCCATTGAGTCTAGCAATTCTGCAAGAAAATGATTTGAATGGTTAGGGTGCAAGATTTATTTCAATATGAAATGAATTGTTACTGCAGTGCTGTAAGTACTGCAGTGCTGTAAGTACAGTAGCATGGTATAGAGGGCATGTTTACTTGCCTGTTCTCATTTCAAAATGTCCGGATGACACATGCTGCAGTGTAGCGTCTCAAGTTAGTCTGGACCCTCTGCACAGCCTCCCTGAAACTCAAACCATAATCGAGCACATGGTCAACCAAAGTGGGCCGTATCTCATCTGTGATTGTTCTCCTTCCTCCTCTTCCTTGTCCCACTCCTTATCTTCATCCTCTTCCCTTCCTCGTCTTTGTCCTTGTCCTCGTCCCCCTCTTACTCACTCCTCTTCCTCTAACTCTCTTGCCAAAATTGGCCTCCATCGTTGTCCAAAACAAGAAAGCCAACCTGAAGCCTATTTATAGTGCTCAAGCTCTGATTTCTAAGTGAATAAATTAGCTATAAGTGTTTTCACACTAGGTAATCGCTAAATGAGTGTGGCATTTTGAATGGCAGTGTTTTCCAAACGAAACACAAGACCTGTTAGTTTTGAATGATGTGTCTAATGTAGAGAACTGTGTTTAGTGTTTTGCAAAAAGTGTTTTATAATTGCAAACAATGTAAAGCAGATAGTGTGCTTGCAGTTTTGTAGACTTGGTCTGAAGATTAGGTACAGGAGTGCCTAAAGTACCAATTTTAGTGTGTAAGTGATTGTAATTTTTTTTTTTAAATAAATAAATTGGATTACACACAATGGTGTCGCCTATGAGGTGGAGACAATATAGAAACAGCGGTCAATAGCTTAGATCAGAGGCAAGTATTCCAGTCGCGAAGTAGGCCTAGATAGAAGTGGGAGGCCATACTCACTGGCTACTGTAGAACCATGGAGGGCTCTGCCACAGCAAGAGCATTTGATCACCAAAGACATTCAAAGCTCATATCTCTGATTCTTAGCAACACGCCTCTTGGCCAAGACGGCGCCGTGATTGCCTACTCACATAGCTGTATCACATTTGTGGATACTCACACTGTCCTCAGGGCAGGTCTGCCAGTTTTCACTAGCGTAAGTTACTTTTCATAAGCCTGATGACTCTCACTGAATTAATTCGCTGCTTTGTCGTTTTCTACATACGTTAGTCTGAGACTGACATCATTTAAGTTGTTTGTGGTGATGAGGGGCACGACGGGTGTTGTAAAAAAACAAATGAATCAGCGATTTGACCTTCTCGAACCAATAAGAGTATCAAAGTCAATTGCACATTTTCATATCGCCGCTTTACCCACGTGTGTTCTGGCTCTGGCCCACCACATTGGTTGCTGGACCAATCAGACGGCCCAGAATATGTTCACATTCGGTGAAGGGTCGGCGAGGTACTCGGGTCCAGACTCATTGTGGAGAAAACTAACGTGGGTGTGGTGTAGCGTTTGGACGGAGCAAGGAGTCTGGGTAGCCAGGCATACTTTTCATAGCAGGTTAGGAGAATTAACATAGCAGGTTAGGAGAATTAACATAGCAGGTTAGGAGAATTAACCTGTTTTACGATTTATGGTCGGCTAAAAATAATGATGGGCTACCATGACAGAACACTGCACTACACTTCTAGTTAGATAGCCTTATTGTAGGCTGAATGCCTGCTGTCGTGACGTGACTTTCCTTAATGTGATGACTTATTTAATCGAATCAACTAACAATGTTTCATTGTTACTCAATAAAATTAATCATGTAACAATGAACTCATAGTTAGTTGATTCGATAAATTAGTCATCACATGAATGAAAGTCACGTCACAACATATTGGTGCCCCCGTGCGAGAAATCTAAGACAGAATTAGGCCTTAAAGTTGAATTGTCTGTATGAATCATGCAGCAGATTACGTTATACACCCTGACTACGTTATACACCATTAGAGCCACAGGCAAGAATTTTGGTTGAGATGTGTGTGTTTCCATTTGAACAAGATACTAGAGGTTGCCTCCGGTGTTGTTTTATCTGACGAAGTCAGCGTGTAAGGTGAGTTATTACATTTCTAGTGCTAGGTCACGGGCCAGCCAATTGTAGAAATTTGAGAAATAGACTCGTTGGGCTAAAACGTAGTACTATTTCTGTTTCTTGCGTAGACTCGGTCATTATTCATTTCTAGAGCGAGGACATGGGGCCAGTCAATTTATAGAAATTTGAGTAGATCTATTTGTTTGACCGCAGCGAAAGTTAATATCTCTCTGTCTAGATCATGGCGTGTTTCTCTATGTTACCGCGTGTTCAGGTAAAACACTGCTAGCGAAGAGAACACAGACAGGGTTTTAACATCATTATTGAACCCGTTCCTGTATTATAAGAGACCTTGTTGTGCTGGAAGTGAGATTGCTGTACAAATAACACTAGCTGTGCACAAAGGGCACAGATGCTAAGCTAACAAAGGGCGACCAGGCATTTTTTCCTTTGTTCACAGTGAAATCCCGCCTCCTCTGATTGGATATAGTTGTCTCATTCAATTTAACAAGGAAGTCCAAAATTATTTGTTTCCACCAATGAGACATTTTAAAGTTTTCGACATTAACCCAGATCCAGCAACGCTTTCAGCTTATTTAAAGTTTAATTCCCAGATAACCTATACAGATATGATTAATCATTAACATTGATTAATCAATAAAATTTGCTTTTGAAAATTAATTCACATCCAACTCTCAGTATTGATGTTTCATTAACATCTATAAATAGATTTAAATGATTTTTGCTGCTTCCAACGACTCAAAACGCGAACTTTAAAAAAATTGTGCGTAAACTATCAGAGGGGGGTGGTCCCCATTTCGCCCCTAATTAGTGAACCCTCACCCATAAAAGGATTGATCGCTGACCTCAGCAGCGATATCAACCCTAACTGTGCCATTAGTGGAAAAACAGCAGAAATTGCGATAAACGCCTTCCAAAATAAACCATTGGGTGCAGGCCTTGTAAAGGTTCTCTCCAGTTGTATTGTCTATATGTATGGCCATCAGAGATTGGCATTGGTCCAGTACCGCAGTGCACAGCTGAAGCACGAACAATAAATGGTTAATATGAAGGGACAGGTGCAGAGAACCGGGAAAATAATGACAAACGCAGATGAAGAAAACATTATCCTAGCCGAGGAACTGCGTTTGAAAACTGAACAATTAAAAGTAATTGCAAAAACTTGAGGATGAACGAGCAAACTTTTCAACAAAATTGTCTTCTACAGGAAAAACTTGATTTAGCCAATACTAAATACGACGAAGTACACGCCAAACTAGATAAATCTGACGAGTTATCTACAAACAGGAGCGCGCAATTTGATAATGAACACAATGACCAAGTTGGATGACAAATCAGCGGAACTCATTGAAGTCGCTGACCAAATTAATGATGAGAGAACTCAGGTGATGAAGATGGAAATATTGATTTCTTAGCAAGCGGAGGAAATCTCATCACTGAATCTCTCGCTCCGTATTCAAGACCTCTACCTGGAAACCATGACAGATAAGTATGAGGACTAATGGAGCAAGTGCAACACTCACGTGTCTAAAATAAGTACTCTAAGCACCCAAGTGGACTCTGCGCTATAGCGTTACCACCCAACCGAGCAACCTAGCTCGCAACTGGAGCTCGGAACACAAAGGAGTGAAGACGACAGAAGGTTTCAGTCTTTGACTCTCACAGGTGTCCCTCAGTCTTTTCCTCTTGACCATTCGGCACAGAATAATATGGCGCCTCCTCACCAAAAAAGCTAAAGCTTGGCTTCTCATCTTAGCCTTTCGGCCCACAATTCCCCACAGGATGAAGCCAACCCTCCCTGCGCACTTGGCACGGAACGTCTTGACAAACTCGTCAAAAACGTCCGCACCTTTGACCCCATTCCAGGTAAGCCTAATGACACAAACATTCCTAGCAGACAGAGGACGCCTTGGATGGCTACCTGAATGCTACGGCTGCTGACAGGCTTCACCTGTTGAAGCGAACGTCGAATAGACATGTCACAAGGTTTATTTGTCTACAACAGCAACACGTGCAAAACGACTACGCTAAACTTGCCACGGCTTTGAAAATAGAATTCAGTGGTTCTGCGACTCGCAAACACGACAGTTTGCTGGCTAACACTGTCAAATAACAACCTGATCTCACAGAAATACGTGAAATGAACACGACCCCTTAACCCCGATTTACGTGGTGGTGGCACGGAATGTGTTGAAATTACGTGTCGGCACACACTGATTCCCAGGTTCAACAACGTCACACAGTGGGCGGCGGTAAATGTTTTCTAGTTTACGAAACGTCCTCCTCCTACAAGGAAAAACAACAAAAATCGGAACAAATTCACTATAATACATTTTAAAAGGAGGACGTTTAGTAAACTAGAAAACAACATTTACCGCCGCCCACTGTGTGACATTGTTGAACCAGGGAATCCGTGTGTCCACCACGACAAATGAGCCTCATTGACTTTGTATGGGTGTTGTTTCCGTGGTGGTGGCACGGAATGTGTTGAAATTACGTGTCGGGTTAAGGGGTCGTGTTCATTTCTGTGAGATCAGGTTGTCAAATAAGCACTTACTCCAGTTAGAGGCTGCATTATCAGGCATTGGAGCGACGGTTTCTACCACAAAACCACGGTGGTCTAAATAACTAAAGTACGTCACCAGCGAAATGGCTACCGCTACAATCAACGTGATCATTACGTTCCTGCACCCAACCCATACAAGGTCAGAGCACAAGGGTAACAAAGGGTTCAATGACGTAGACTGATACTCTCTAGAATTCTGCTAAGAGAAGTACAAAAGCACAGACATTTGAGAAAGAGGTAAAAGATAAGTCACCATCCAGGGCCGCTCGATCAAGAAACAAGCCCACAGGCTTTGAATATAAACTCAGATACAAATTTTGCAAAGCATAAGGTAAATATTGCTATAGCCAATTCCACTCAAACCCTGATAAGTCGATCTGTTTTCAGCATGAACACAAATGACACGTGTCATTGCGAACAACCACTCCACTTTGTGGGGAATATGACCACAAAATGCAACTGAGGCCATACCTGAAAACAGTCCTGGAGGACTGCTTAACCTGTGATGCGCCAATTGATTCGTGCTCAACAATATCGCTCATCGCTCAAACATTGTTCAATGATCTCAAAAGGGCTATGAACCCATCTAAACCTTAACTGTGCCGTCTCCACTGACCACAGTGTCTACTACAAACGCTGGCTGCAACACAATAGTCCACAAGGAGTATATGTTGACAGGACCCCTTTGGAGACTACGTGTAACACTGTGCGAGGCCGCCCGATCAGGAAAATTAAGTTTTAAACTTCCCCACGAGAACAGAGGAGCGAACAAGCCCCTCATTGGGGATAACCTTAGAATACATCTGAGATATCAATGAGGTGTCTCACCTCCCCCAATATTTTTTTTTTTTTTACAATAATCATTCTTTGCCATGTGTATTCTCAACTACAATACAACTAGTCAAATGCTCTAATCATGTGTTTGGGTAGGATAACATTTCGGAATAAATCGGTAGGATAGCTGTGCCAACAACAGTCAGTCAAGCAACAGTCAGTAAGAAGGTTAGAGACCTAACATGTCAAATTGCCCTTGAGTAGTCACTCAGATTCCAAAGTGGAAGAGAATCTCCAAAATACTCTTCTGATGGTTAACACACATGCCACTAATAAATAGAACCCTCCATTAAGGAGGAAAGTTATTAGAAGTCATGAACCATCATAGCACAGTACGACTGGTTATAGAGTACTTCCGTCGTGAGGTTAGCTTCTCCGGGGATAACATAGCTATGCATAAGACTCCTTCATACTTATCGCCCCAAATAATAGTGGCAGGAAAAGGAAAATGAACCGTGGGGTACCATGGGGTCTTGGTTTGACTCACCCGTATTCCTGCAGTTACGAATGAGCCCGCCCTTTTAAAGGACAGCCGGCTGCATAATGTCCTTTTTCTCCACAGAGGCAGCTGCGACTGTCCATCCTGCGTTGACGTTCTTCGGGCGCCAGCTGTGCGCTTCCTATCTGCATGGGTTCAGACGTAAGGGCTTCGGACGCCCTCGGTGGTTCTCGGAAGTATTCGGGTGGTGACGTCAGTCCCGGTGACGCTCTGCCATTCAGTCCGCCGAAATGTGGAAGTGCCTGAGCAGGACGACGATTTCCTCTCTCCCGGTTTCGTTCCCGAAGTCTACTGCCAATACGCATGGCAATGGAGATGAGACTGTCTAAACTGGGAGGCACCTCTCGGGCAGCAAGTTCATCTTTGATAGTCACATAATCCGTTGTAAAAGGCGTCGAGCAGCGCCTCGGAATTCCATGAACACTCCGCTGCAAGGGTACGGAATTTAATGGCATTATCTGACACGCTGCTAGTACCCTGTCTTAGATGTAACAGCTGACGTGCCGCTTCTCTGCCGGACAATGGGGCATTGAAAATCTTCTTTACCTCCGCAGTGAACGCTGCTAGACTGTAACAGATGGGAAGTTGCTGGTCCCAGATCGGTGCTCGCCCCGTCATCATGGTTATAATATAGGCAACCCGTGACTTCTCCGTGGGAAAAGAGGATGGCTGTAATTCAAAGATACGCAAGCACTGGGACAAAAAAGGACCACAATAACTCTAATCACCAGAGAACCGTTCGGGGGCAGGTAAGTGCGGCTCTCTTAGGGATACCGGGGGAAGGTGGTGAATCGCTGGGTATAGGTGGAACAGGAGACTGAAAGAAAGTGCTCTGTGCCGGCAGTGCCAGTGTTAATTTCTCCAAATGTTGGAGCAGACATTCGTTGGCTCGCTGCTGGTTATCTCTGCTCAGTTCTTGTGTTATCGAACGTAGAACCTCCTCGTGTCAACCCACAACGATCCCTTGGTTGGCTATTGCGTTCTGTAGATGTTCTAACTACGCTCAGTCCGCCATGGCCAGATCGTTCTGACACAACGACAGAATTGCGGGACCCAAAAGCGGACACTGAGGCAGAATGATGATCAAATATTTAATAAAGAATAAGGAACAAGGCAGTCTCGTAGTGGTTGACAGGCAAGGTTCATAACAGGGAATCAGAAGATCAGCAGTCCAATAAGGGAAGGGCAGGCTCGTAGTACTAGGTCAGGCAGGGTTCGGTAACGGGGATCAGCAGGATGGCAGTACAGAGGAGTAGACAGGCTCGTAATCCGTAACACAGGCAGAGTTCGTTAGCAGGAGATCAGAAGGTCGAAGGAACAGGAGGGGGTAGACAGGCTCGTAATCCAAAAACAGGTATTATTCGGCCATCTTCCTCTTCTGCTGGTGCTGGGTTTTTCTTCGTGGCCAAAAAGGATAAGACTCTACGTTCATGCATTGATTACCCGGGTCTGAATGACATTACGGTGAAGAACTGTTATCCACTTCCTCTGCTTGCCTCTGTTTTTGAGCTGCTTCAGGGAGCCTCAATCTTCTCGAAACTGGATCTCCGAAACGCCTACCACCTGGTACAGATATGAGAAGGTGATTAATGGAAGACTGCGTTTAACACTGCTAGTGGACACTATGAATACCTGGTGATGCCGTTTGGGTTGACTAACGCTCCCGCTGTCTTCCAGGCTCTGGTAGACGACGTGCTCCGGGACATGATTAATCGTTTTGTCTTTGTTGTTCGTCCGACGCTGTCGTCGGACATGGAAAAAGGCCCGGGCTGTTCTGCTATGCACCAATGCCAGGTATTGGCGGCAGGCCGACCGGCACAGGACCCCGGCTCCCCGCTGCCGTGTTGACCAGAGGGTGTGGCTGTCCACCCGAGATCTGTCCCTTCGGGTGGAGAGTCGCAAGCTTTCACCCCGTTACATCGGCCCTTTCCAGATCTCCCGGGTCAACCGCTCTGCTATACGTCTCATATTGCCCCTGTCCCTCCGCATTCATCCTACCTTTCATGTGTCCAGTGTAAAACCTGTGTCTCATTGTCCTTTGTCTTCTGTTCCCAGGCCTGCCCCTCCTCCCCGGGTTATGACAGCCAACCTCCCTGGACTGTGCGTTGCCTCCTGAGAGTCCGTCCCCGTGGCCGGGGTTTCCAGTACCTGGTTGACTGGGAGGGCTATGGGCCGGAGGTGCAGTCTTTGGTCTCTGCTTGGGACATCCTCGACCCGGAGCTCATCGCCGACTTTCATCGGCGACATCCCGGTTAGCCAGGTTTGCGCCCAGGATGGTCGCCAGGTGGCGCCCGTAGGGGGAGGGGTACTGTCATGTCCTGATATATTTCACCTGTCTGTGTTTGTCCCCTCCCCACACCAGGTGCACCCTATCCTCATTAGTCATTTTGTATTTAGTTCCTTGGGTTCTGTTGGCATTTGCCAGATCGTCTTGTCTAGAACGTTCCAGCGTTCTCTGTTTTGTGTTACTAACTCTGCCAGTCGAGCCTGTCTCTGCCAGTTACCAAACTTCTGATCCCCGTTACCGAACCCTGCCTGAACTATGATTATGATGTGCAAATATAGATACTGGAGTGAAAAATTAGCTAAAATAATCAAATAAATATGGGGATGAGGTAGTAGGTTGGGCTATTTACAGAAGGGCTATATACAGGTGCAGTGATCGATAAGCAGCATTGACAGCTGATGCTTAAAGTTAGTGAGGGAGATAGGAACCTCTATCTTCAAGGATTTTTGCAATTCGTTCCAGTCCTTGGCAGCAGAGAACTGGAAGGAATGGCGGCCAAAGGAGGTGTTGGCTTTGGGGGTGACCAGTTAGATATACCTGCTGGAGCGCATGCTACGGGTGGGTGTTGCTATGGTGACCAGCGAGCTGAGATAGGGCGGGGATTTACCTAATAAAGACTTATAGATGACCTGGAGCCAGTGGGTTTGGCGACGAATATGTAATGACATCCAGCCAACGAGAGCATACAGGTCGGAGTGGTGGGTAGTATATGGGGCTTTCGTAAGAAAACGGATGGCACTGTGATAGATTACATCCAATTTGCTGAGCAGAGTGTGTGAGGCTATTTTGTAAATGACATCGCTGAAGTCAAGGATCGGTAGGATAGTTTTACAAGGGCATGTTTGGCATCATGAGTGAAGGAGGCTTTATTGCGAAATAGGAAGCCGATTCTAGATTTAATTTTGGATTGGAGATGGTTAATGTGAGTCTGGAAGTTGAGTTTACAGTCTAACCAGACGCCTAGGTATTTGTAGGAGTCCACGTATTCTAAGTCGGACCCATCGAGAGTAGTGATGATAGTCCAGTGGGCAGTTGCTGGCAGCGTTCGATAGAAAAGCATGCATTTAGTTTTACTAGCATTTAAGAGCAGTTGGAGGCCACGGAAGGAGTGTTGTATGGCATTGAAGCTTGTTTGAAGGTTAGTTAACACAGTGTCCAAAGAGGGGCCAGATGTATACAGAATGGTGTTGTCTGCTTAGAGATGGATCAGAGTCACCAGCAGCGAGAGCGACATCGTTGATGTATATAGAGAAAAGGGTTGGCCCAAGAATTGAACCCTGTGGCACCCCCATAGAAACTGCCAGATGATCGGACAATAGGCCCTCCGATTTGACACACTGAACTCTGTCTGAGAATTAGTTGGAGAACCAGGCAAGGCAGTCACTTGAGAAACCAGGCTGTTGAGTCTGCCAATAAGAATGCGGTGATTGACAGAGTCGAAAGCCTTGGCCAGGTCGATGAAGACGGCTGCACAGTACTGTCTTCTATCGATGGCGGTTGTGATATGTTAACTTGGCTTTCGAAGACTTTAGAAAGGCAGGGCAGGATGGATATAGGTCTATAACAGTTTGGGTCTAGTGTCTCCCCCTTTGAAGAGGGGGATGACCGCGGCAGCTCTCCAATCTCTAGGGATCTCAGACGATACGAAAGAGAGGTTGAACAGGCTAGTAATAGATGTTGCAACAATTTTGGCGGATAATTTTAGAAAGAGAGGGTCCAGATTGTCTAGCCCAGCAGATTTGTAGGGGTCCAGATTTAGCAGCTCTTTCAGAACATCAGCTGTCTGGATTTGGGTGAAGGAGAAGCGGGGGTGGGGGGGGGGGCTTGGGCAGGTTGCTGCGGGGGGGTACAGAGCTGTTGGCCGGGGTAGGGCCAACAATCAAATAGTGGCTAATGTTAACTAGCTAAGTGGCTAACATTAGCTTTGCTAGAGTTAGGTTAAAGTGTTAAGGTTATCTAACATGTTAAGTTTCTAATTAGCTAAAATGCTAAAGTTTTCCGGGATGAGATTCGAACACGCAACCTTTGGGTTGCTAGACATTCATGTTATATGCCTACCCATCCACCCCTATCAATAAAATTATTGCCTTAAATTACCTTTAGCCTTATTTAACCATACCAAACGTAACATATCATTAATTTGGTTGTCCCGGATTTACATTTACTATGTTACGTCTAGTCTATGAGACCAGGCTGGGATAATAGCAACTCAATATTCAGTGCTGTCTAATTTTCTGTCCCAAGATATGGAATCCTGTCCCAATGAATGTCCCACTAGACTAAGGGTATATCATATATGCCATGGGTTATATTTGTAAGCCTACCTATGTTAGCAAATGTTGTATACAAAAATACAGTTAAATATCACACAATGTATAATTCTATTACAATAGGAGCAGTCCAACCCTGGTTGCGGTCAACTGGGTGTACAGGGTTCTGTTTCAGCCCAGCAATAACACACCTGATTCAATTTATCAAACCTAAAGAGTTGATAATCAAGTGTGATATTGCTGGGCTGGAATCGAAGTAGTTCAGGGATCAGTGCAGCAGGTTTGGCTGGAATGGTGTTATTTTTTTTTTGTTCACTGATATTATGCTTTAGTAATAATAGCCTGTTTTTTTTATTTTTTATTTAACCTTTATTTAACTAGGTAAGTCAGTTAAGAAAACATTTTTATTTACAATTACGGCCTACCTACAGGGTCAGCCCCTGAAGCAAATTAAGGTTAAGTGCCTTGCTCAAGGACACATTGACAGGTTTTTTCACTTTGTCAGCTCGGGTATTGGAACCAGCGGCCTTTCGGTTACTGGCCCAACACTCTAACCACTAGGCTACCTGCCGCCCTGCCTACTACTCAATTATCTATTGTTGTTTAAACTGAGATGTCTAATCATTACATACTGTATGTGCTAGCTTACATTTTGAAGTTGTTGGTTTAAACTTGTTTTAAATGTTAAACTATTATCAAAAAGGAACTAGTGTCAATGTTGATTAATCACATATCAC
This sequence comes from Thymallus thymallus, assembly GCA_023634145.1. Lineage (NCBI taxonomy): Eukaryota > Metazoa > Chordata > Actinopteri > Salmoniformes > Salmonidae > Thymallus > Thymallus thymallus. The sequence goes on along the minus strand of CM042392.1, from coordinate 7,181,501 downwards.
AATCCCGCAATAAAGAGTGGAATGGGTTCTGTCTCTGTGTCTGTGTTTCTGTGTTGTATTCTCAAATTAACATTTCCTTTTTTGTCTAGCTGTAAGACATTCAATCTGTTTTATTTGATTGTCACTCTCTCAGTATATTAGCTATGTGAATCCAATGTTTATCTTATCATATGGCATGCATCGCCTACAGCATGATGGCGTTACTAGACTTCGTATCGAACTATACAAAACAACAACGATACAGATACATACGGAAAACACACTTACATCGAACACGGACATTTAGACATTCAATGAACCACGCCTAGGGAGTGGGAATTACACATATAAGTAGGATCCCTAATTAGAGACAATGCAATGCAGCTGCCTCTAATTAGGGATCCCACACACAACACCACACAGACATAGAACATATAGACTTGCCAGACTCTGACCATAGAATTATAGAGAAGCAATAGGCTTCTCTATGGCCAGAGCCTGAGATACAGTATGAGAATAAGGAGATGACAATTCAGCTACAGGAGATGAGCATTACCGGTAACATATTAGGTTAATTTTATTTTATTTAATTAATTATAGCTCGTAAAAAGGTTGCAGTTGTTCCCGTAGATAGACATGGTTGCTTTATGTACAGTATCACTGACCCTGGATAAACTAGCGACTGTGATTAGACCGCTATCCTTTCGGGTCAATAATATGCTGTTAATATGAACATTTTGTTGGCTTTATAATCATGAGAATTGTTTTACTATCTACAGTACATTAGGAAAGTATTCAGACCCCTTGACCTTTTCCATATTTTGTTACGTTACAGTCTTATTCTAAAAGTGTTTTTTTTCCCCATCAATCTACACACAATACCACATAATGACAAAGCAAAATCAGGTTAAAAAATTTTTAAAAACGGAAATATCACGTTTACATAAGTATTCAGACCCTTTACTCAGTACTTTGTTGAAGCACATTTGGCAGTGGTTACAGCCTCAAGTCTTCTTGGGTATGACACTACAAGCTTGGCACATCTGTATTTGGGGAGTTTCTCCCATTCTACTTTGCAGATCCTCTCAAGCTCTGTCAGGTTGGATGGGGAGTGTTGCTGCACAGATATTTTCAGGTCTCTCCAGAGATGTTCGATCGGGTTCAAGTCTGGGCTCTGGCTGGGCCACTCAAGGACATTCAGAGGCTTGTCCCGAAGCCACTCCTGCATTGTCTTGGCTGTGTGCTTATGGTCATTGTCCTGTTGGAAGGTGAGCCTTCACCCAAGTCTGAGGTCAAGGATTTCTCTGTTCTTTTCCCTGTTCATCTTTGCCTCGATCCTGACTAGTCTACCAGTCCCTACCGTCGAAAAACATCCCCACAGCATGATGCTGCCACCACCATGTTTCTCCGAAGGGATGGTGCCAGGTTTCCTCCAGATGTGACTCTTGGCATTCAGGCCAAAGAGTTCAATCTTGGTTTCATCAGACCAGAGAATCTTGTTTCTCATGTACCTTTTACTGAGGAGTGGCTTCCGTATGGCCACTCTACCATAAAGGCCTGATTGGTGGAGTGCTACAGAGATGGTTTTCATTCGGGAAGGTACTTCAATCTCCACAGAGGAATTCTGGAGCTCTGTCAGAATGACCATGGGGTTCTTGGGCACCTCCCTGACCAAGGCCCTTCTCCCCCTTGATTGCTTAGTTTGGCCAGGCGGCCAGGTCTACGAAGAGTCTTGGTGGTTCCAAACTTCTTCCATTGAAGAATGATGGAGGCCACTGTGTTTTTGGGGACCTTCAATGCTATATAAATATTTTGGTACCCTTCCCCAGATATGTGCCTCGACACAATCCTGTCTCTGAGCTCTACGGACAATTCTTTCGACCTCATGGCTTGGTTTTTGCTCTGACATGCACTGTCAACTGTGGGACCTTATAAAGACAGGTCACACAGATAATGTCCAATCAATTGAATTTACCACAGGTAGACTCCAATCAAGTTCCAATCTCAAGGATGATCAATGGAAACAGGATGCACCTGAGCTCAACTTCGAGTCTCATAGCAAAGGGTCTGAATACTTATGTAAATAAGGCATTTCTATTTTTATTGTCATTATGGTGTATTGCGTGTAGATTGCTGAGTACTTTTATTAATGTAATTCATTTCAGAATAAGGCTGTAACGTAACAAAATGTAGAAAAGGTCAAGGGGTCTGAATACTTTCCGAAGACACATAGCATAGTAGCTAGCTAGTTATACCTAGGTAAAGTAGCTTACAAGGTTAGCTGACTTTTCTCAAAACAAACCTCATTTTGGCTAGCTACTTCTTGTCCCTCATACTAGCCTTTAGAGACAAATATAACTTCAGAAACATCAAAATGTAAAATGTTGATATGGCCAGCATTGTAGACCATATCTTCCCTCATGCTGCAGGTTTAGCTCATCTCGAAATAATAGAGAAACGCCATGAAAATCGGCATGCTGCAAACATTCTAAAATGTTTTGACACCAGTGCTTGTTTTGTTGACATTATTTGTCCTCACACACTGTTGCTAATCTGGTGAGCACCTTTAGAGCTCTGCCTAAGCAAGGCATTTGATTTGTTTGATGTGTTGCGAGGCGTCACTGATTTACACTGGGTTCCGACCACTCTTTAGCAGACTTTTAACACAGAACTTCCGCTGGCTTCACGTTTTAGGAACGCTTGGTTCGCGACGAGGCTAGGCTAGTCAGTGATGAATGGAGAGCGTATGCAAGTCTCTCACAGGAGGGCTACAGGCATGTAAAGGTGAACTACAGTCAGAATTATGTACACCCGTGTACAGGTCTGAACACTCAGAATATCGAGAGGGCAGACTTACAACAAATACGTGTGGTGTGTGTGGAAACTGGTCAGATAAGTCCCTAAAGAGGCAGCTTTGCTTCATAGAGTGGACCTACTGGTTGGGCAGGAGACACAAACATGGAGTCCTTCGTAGATACATACACAATCGCTCTTTTGTTCACCATTATCGTACCATTCTTCAACTGGACATACTATTTTAGATTGCATACCATTCTGTCAAACTGAACGCAACCCTGATATTCAAGTAAAGGTCACAGAGATTAAGAGAAAGAGGGAGCTACTTACCTTCCTACTAAGATAAGCAGACAAACATTTTTCCTGTTTCAGAACAGCACCTTGTTACAGTCGATAGTATCGGTACAATCTTATATCGAAAATGTTGCCAAATGATACTACTGAAGTTTCAGTATACCATAGAGCACTACTGTACATGTGCCCCTTAAAGTGTGTGTGCCTCCACCACACATTTTAAGGGGCACATTTAATTAACTGTAGTTTTGCACGGTATACTAAAACTTTCTGTTGGTTGAATTAAACTACCTTGGTGCTGCAATGTCTCTCACTGCCAGACTTGCACCGGAAGTCTTTAGCCATTAGGCCAAAAATGTTTTGATTTTTGTTACTAAAAAATATAGATTTTAACATTATGCCTTTGATGCGTTTCTTCATCACCAACAGGAAAGACAAGTTTAAGCATAGTAATTGTTTGTTTCCTTTGATTTATTTCCCAAGGTGCTCCAGTGTCAAAAGGTCATTTCAGTCTTCCCAACAACATTTGCACATTTGGATTAGTTGAGTGATTATTGCATATTAACTTAATTCAAGAATTTCACTTCATTCAGTTAGCATATTTGGGCTCCCGAGTGGCGCAGTGATCTAAGGCACTACATCTCAGTGCTAGAGGCTTCACTACAGACCCTGGTTCGATTCCAGGCTATATCACAATCCGGCCGTGATTGGGAGTCCCATAGAGCTGTGCACAATTGTCCCAGCTTTGTTCCGGGGTTTGGCTGGGATAGGCCATCATTGTAAATAAGAATTTGTTCTTAACGGACTAAAGGTTAAATAAAATAAAATAAAAATATCCCCTTTCCCGTTCAATATCTACAGATGGTTACTAGAGTGTTTGTAAATGTACTGAACACACTCATTAGTTGATACATCTGTATTTGAATGTGATGTAGAGTCTGCAGACCAGTACCAAAGCGTATATACAGATAGTTACTAGAATGACAACAAATATGCTGTTAAGCCGGTAATACAGTTGAGATGCTGCTGATAGTCTCCTGTTTGTTTGTTAAACATCTATATATGTGCTTGGCGTTTGTGCAAGTGAGGGGATATACTGTTGAAATGTTACTGGCATGCTACTGTTGAAATGCTGATGATTGTCTACAGATGGTTTGTTGAGCATTTATAGATGGACTATAAACTACCTTGTTGAAAAGTATGAGCTATGCTGTTGAGATGCTACTGAAAGTCTAAAAACATGCTGTTGAAATGCTTCTGATAGTCTACAGTAGCTTTTCCCAAACTCGGTCCTCGGGACCCCAAGAGGTGAGTGTTTTGTTTTTTGCCCTAGCATTACACAGCTGATTCAAATGATCAGAGCTTGATGATTAGTTTATTATTTGAATCAGCTGTGTAGTGCTAGGGCAAAAACCAAAACGTGCACCGCTTGGGGTCCCGAGGACCACGTTTGGGAAACCCTGGTCTACAGATAGTTTGTTGAGTGTTTCTTGTTGAAAGTGAACAGACATGCAGTTGACATGTTACTTCTAGTTTGTAGAGCATCTACAGATGGACTGTCCAACCAAAACATCTACAATGTATTGCTGTAGTTCCTCAATGGCACACACAGGAGAGCCACCTTATAGTTGAAGGCTTCTTCTTTGAGTGAAAAAAATATTTAAATTACTTAGGAACTGTGCACACTTTGGAGAGGTGTGTGGCCAATTGGAGACACCAGTTAGCCCTCTCACTCAAACCCTTATAATGTTTTGGTCTTATGTTGCACCGACCCCACATTTTCCATGAATATTTTTTAATGTTACTGAATGTATCCAGAGTATATTCAGATTTAAATATCAACAAATGCGGTGAAAAGTACAGTAAATGTAAGGTACAAACACAATCAACAGTGTAATGTTTGGATTCAGTCTTATGTCAGGTGAACTGTTGTGTCCTCACCTTTGGTAAAATAACTTTCCCATAAACTCCTAACTGTTCCCTTTTAATTGCTACCATGGTTATACCTATGCTTTTCTGTAAGAAATATTTCAATATAGCCCTATTCATATAGACCAATTCCCACGAGTGTAAAAGGTTAACAAATAAAAGTTTTGAATGGCATATCACACTCAGTCAAAAGGAACAGAGCCACATATCTTTTCTCCCCATGCTTATGGCGATAACCTTTAAAGATGATTTACCTTTGTAAATACCGCTGTGATATCTCCTCCAGTGATTTCCAATGTGAGGAAACCCAAGCCAGTGGACATGGTTTAGATTCGAGAACACAGAGCTCCAGCTCACTTGAATCTAAATGGCAGTCCTATCTCACAATGCTGCAATAACATATTGATTATTGATCTATGTGCATGGTTGCATATTGAAATATATTCTTTGTGATATCCTATTGAGGGAATATGGCTGAAAATAATTTTACCACTGCAGATAGCGTTGTGTATGGGGTCGACACGGCGCTAACGGAGTAGCCTTTATCAGAAAAGTCCTTGAAGGAGAAAGTTTCCCAAATGCGAAAATCCAGAAGGGGTAAACTGGGAAAGCTGACTTGCAAAATGAACATTGTTACTGATTTAATGACTGACAATAAGAATATTGAAAACATGCTCCAGTTCAATAAAATGCGGAATGAATTCATCGAAATTGATTGAATCCTATCATCACATGATACCTGAGGATAAAATATGTTGAATTGGTATGAACCCAAATGGCAGAATATTAAGGCATTTCTTCTTACTGTGTCCCAATGGACCTCAGGTGCAGCCCCAGCACTGGAGAAAGATGATGTTAAACCTAATGACAGTGTGTCCCAAACCTCCAGCCGCAGGTCTAACAGGAGTTCACGCTCAGGTGTATCATCCAGATCCTAAGCCTGCATTCGAAGCAGAGGCTGAAAAAGCAGCATTAATAACAAAAGGTGGAGGAGTTAAAGGAACAAAAGATGGAACTGAGGAAAAGAATGGAGCTGCAAACTGAAATAGCAGCTGCCTCAGGAAAATCTGCAGGGGAAGAAATAAAGGCCAACTCAACAACAATAGATGGCATGAATGACTACTTTGAGCAAATGGCAGAGAGATACATGACCTTAGACCTTAAATTCCACACAGGGCAGAGAGGCACTCCAGCCAGACATCCGCCAAGTGTGCATCCCAAAGAAGGACCCCAATTCATTGAGCACATTGACATTCAATTAGCCCAAGCTTACAGTATTTCAGTGCAATCAGAACAGTCAGAACTCAGTGTGATTCAGACAGCAGCTCTGCTGCACAAGACTCTGCAGGCCTATACAGGAAAGGCCATCTGTGTTGACCAACTCCCTCTCATTACAATTCTTCAAAGACAGAATTAAGTTACTGCTATGTTAGTCAAACAGCAACATCATTCCTTTCTGCCACCCAGAGACATTACTATTTTTGACTGTGACATTTTATAGTACAGGTCCTTCATTCAGTCATTTGAACAAGGTATAGAGAATAGAGCCCACACTAACCAAGACAAACTGCACTTCCTCGAACAGTACACCAGATGACATATTTTGGGCTCCCAAGTGGAGCAGTGGTCTAAGACACTGCATCTTAGTGCTAGAGGCGTCATTACAGACAACCTGGTTCGAATCCAGACTGTATCACAACCGGCCGTGATTGGGAGTCCCATAGGGTGGCGCCCAGTGTCGTCTGAGTTTGGCCGGTGTAGACCATCATTGTAAGTAAGAATTTGTTCTTAACTGACGTGCATAGTTAAAAGGAGCTGCCAACATATGGCTCCATATAGGGACTATCAGAGCTTATTAAGAGAGAACTAGGGTAATGAATAAAATATTACCAGTGCATGCATGGAGAAGGATTTTAGGTGGCCTAGCATCAAATCTGAAGACCCCAAGGCATTACAGGCTTTTGCATTATATACCTCAGAGGTTGTTGTATTGCTATGGAAGACATAGACGAGATGGATCTGGCCTCCAGCTTAAAGAACATCATCCTGAGGTCGGTCGCTTGTTAGTAACAGGAGCAGCGCCATGACAGACGTGCTAGACTCCTTGATCTCATCCTGTTAATTGAAAAACAAGTGAGAATAGTCACACATCCAGTGTTCGGTGATATTCAAGATCCTACAGAGTCCAGAAGCAAGACTCAAAGGCCACAGTCAAGGCTCATTCACACATCTATTTACAAATCCACAGGGGCTAGCTTTGCTACTAGCATGTCATCACCACAGCTAATCCAATATATCAGATGTCTGTTCTGTAACAAATTAGAGCTGTGTCCACAACTTAGGAAAATAGTCACAGGGAGAAGATTGATTTCCTAAATGAAAAGGGAATTTGTTTTGGTTGCTTGTCAAGTGGGCACATATCAAGAGACTTCAACAGGCCTCTCAAATGCAGTGTATGTAACCAAACTCACCCAAGTGTGCTTCATATTGATCAGAGAGACAGAGGAACAGCAGAGCAGTCATCAGAAGCACCAGTGAGCAGTGCACTGGTTTCTCTGGACATATATGGGCATACTGGACCAAGAATGTGTACTTGCTATTGTACCAGTAAAGATCAAGCACAATAAAAGGAACAGGGTTATTCAGACATACGCCTTCCTAGACCCCGGAAGCACAGCCACATTCTGCACAGAGCGACTGATGACACAGCATGATATCACAGGAAGAGAAGCTAACATGGTGTTGAAGACCATGAATCAAGTAAAAGGAAAGTCGATGCACATTCATGTTATCAGATGATTGGACATTTCTGAGTTGAAGAAAAACAATTTAATCGAATTACCTGGAAGTCTACACTAAGAATAACACGCCAGTGAGTACAGAAAACATCCCCACTGAGAAAGACCTGTTCAAGTGGCCTTACCTGAGTAATGTAAAGATTCTGAAATTAATGCAGAAGTGGAGATGTTGATAGGAACCAATGCTCCCAAACTCATAGAACCATGGGAGGTGGTTAACAGCTGTGAAAATGCACCATATGCTGTGAGGACCCTACTGGGGTGGGTTGTCAATGGTCCCCTTAGAAGCCATAATAATGAGGAGAAGAGTCGCCGTCCTACTGTTACAGTTAACAGAATCTGGAAGAGATAATGATAAGTCAATACAACACAGATTTCAATGCGAAGTCCTACGAGGAGAAAAAGGAAATGTCAGTGAAGACAAAAGGTTTATGAAGATAATGAATGATTCTGTCAAGTTACAGGAGGGCCATTACAGCCTGAGGTTAACTTTCAGGAAGGATGATCTCACCTTACCCGACAACCGCTGTGTTGCTGAACAGCGCCTCGTAAACTTGAAATGCAAGTTCAAGAGAAACAAACACTTTCATAAGGAATATAAAGGTTTCCTCTTTCCTCTCTGGTACGCTGAGAGAGTGCCAGAAGAGCAACTAGAGCGTACAGATGTTAAAGTGTGGTATATTCCACACCATGGGGTATATCACCCAAAGAAGGGGACAATCAGAGTTGTTTTTGACTGTGCTGCTACATACAAGGGCACATCACTGAACTCAGAGCTTCTTCAAGGCCCAGATCTGACTAACAGTCTTGTAGGTGTGCTCACACGATTCCCCCAGGAGCCTGTAGCAATGATGTCTGACGTACAAGCAATGTTTCACCAGGTAAAGGTATCACACACTGATGTTGATTTCCTGAGGTTCCTGTGGTGACCTCTCACCTGTTGAGTATCGCATGACGGTAAATCTGTTTGGAGCTACCTCGTCACCGAGCTCTGCGAGCTATGCATTAAAGAAGACTGCAGAGGAATGTTGTCATCCGGAGGTAGTTGACACAACTATAAATTATTTTTATGTTGATGACTGCCTGAAATCAGTGTCCACAGGGGAGGAGGCAGTGCAACTTGCCAAGGATATCCCAGCTACTTGTCATAAAGGAGGATTCCATCTCTCCAAGTGGGTGAGAAATAGCCAAACTGTACTAGCCTCCATCTCAGAAGTTGACAGAGCTAAAGAGGTGAAAGGTGAAACAGTTAAATTTGGACAGAGACAAACTTCCCATTGAAAGAGCATTGGGAGTACAATGGTGCGTGGAGAGTGACACATTTACCTTTAATGTTACCATAAAAGACCAACTACACACACTTCTATACATGGTGAGTTCTATCTATGATCCGCTGGGCTTCATCGCTCCCTTCACGCTGCCTGCCAAACTGCTGTTACAGGAGCTGTGTAGAAGAAGCTGTGTCTGGGATAAGAATATCTCCACGTGTTTCTCTGAAAAGTGGACGAAATGGATTAGGGATCTTCAAAACATTGTCAATTTTAAGATTGGAAGGTGTATTAAGCCAACTAACTTTGATTCACTCATTCAAGCTCAACTGCACCATTTCTCAGATGCCAGGAAGCTAGGTTATGGAACAGTAAGCTATGTGAGACTGATGAATCAAAGGGGTGATGTTCATGTATCTCTTGTCATGGGGAAGGCCAGAGTTGCACCTCTGAAGCAGATGACCATCCCTCGCATGGAGCTAGCTGCTGCAGCCCTGAGTGTAAAGGTGAACAAGATGCTGCCTACAGAGCTACAGCTGAAGTTGGACGACTCTGTGTTCTGGACAGATAATCAGTCAGTGCTCAAGTACGTAGCCAATGAGCGTACAAGGTTTCAAACATTTGTGGCCAGTAGGATCTGGGGCGGCAGGTAGCCGAGTGGTAAGAGTGTTGGGCCCGTAACCGAACGGTTGATGGATCGAATCCCTGAGCTGACAAGGTAAAAATCAGTTGTTCTGTCCCTGAACAAGGCAGGTAACACACTGTTCCTAGGCTGACATTGTAAATAATAATTTGTTCTTAACTGACTTGGTTAATTAAATGCTTTTTAAAAATCTCTGTTATCAGAGAGACTACATCTGTATCACAGTGGAGGTATGTGGATACTAGGCAAAATCCTGCTGATGATGCCTCAAGAGGACTGAGTGGAAACAGGTTTTCTGGAGTGTTTCCCTCACATTTGATGACCCTGAGATTGTGTGCAGTGCTACTGTCAATGAGATTGAAAATCCCACCAACAAGCTGCTATCTTATTTCTCCACTTGGATGAAGTTGAAGACTCCAGTGGCTTGGTTTCTGAAAGTGAAAAAAGTGTTACAGTCAGAAAAGAAATCCAGTTAAATCTCAATCTCACCAGCATACACACACGCTCACAGAACCAGATGGTAAAAGACAAGATTCAAGCATACAAGACAATATGCGTTGGGAAAGTCTGGACGAACTGTTGAATGCAGAGGAGGCGATCATTCGCTTCACCCAAAGACAAATATTTCCAGAGGAGATCTTGACTTTGACAATGACGTCATCTACAGTCAAGAAAGGAAGTAGCATTCATGAATTGGATCCAGTGTTGGTGGATGGAGTTCTTAGAGTTGGAGGACGGCTATGTAAGGCAGCTATGCCTGTCATAGCTGCCTTACAGCAGCTATCTCCAAAGACCTTCACATATCTACACTTATCCCCGCCACATACATCAACAAACAGGACATGGTGGAAGGAATCACATGCTCTCACTTCTTCGTCAAAGGTATTGGATCACTGCAGCAAGGAAGATCATCTCAGATTGTGTTGTGTGCAGAAGGCAAAGAGGTAAGATTGGTGAGTAGAAGATGGCAGATTTGGCACTTGAAATAGCAGACATCCCACCATTTACCAATGTAGGTGTGGGTTACTTTGGTCCAATAAAAATCAAAAAAGGAAGAGGAAATGGTAAAAGATATGGAGTTATCTTTAGATGTATGAATTGCCACTACAGGTAGTTTGTGCTGCTGCCATTATTTTTCACCCCAACCGAAAATAATAAGAGGAGACAAGATGAGTTTGGTCTGTTTGCAGTATGCAAGTTGAAGGGGGTGTGTCGTCTACCATCGTTCACTTATCCTTAATAATAGTTTACCCGAAATTCCTTCATCTCATTATATCATCTTTTATCTGACAGATGTTTACGTGACACCCATAATTCATTGTATAATGTCAACAAACATGGCGCCAAACATAGCTGGCAAATAGCTTAGCTCATCATAAGCAATACTGTCAGGCTCTGGCCATAGAGAAGCCTATTTCCTTCTCTATGTAACCATGGTCAGAGTCTGACAGGTTCTATTCTTTCTGTATCTGGTGGTGGTTTGTGCTGGATCCCTAATTAGAGGCAGCTGCTGCGCATTGTCTCTAATTATGTAGGTATGTAGGTTTCACACCGGGTTGTGGATTATTAATTCTCCAGTCACGGTGAAACGTCAGTAATCTACGTATCGTGTACATTTCGAAGCTCACGGAACAGTAAGTGTGCCAATTTACGTTTGTATCGTTTTTGTTGTTTTTGTGTTGGATAGTTCGTTCATGTCTATTATATACATGTCTGTATACTTGATCTGTGGCAATACTGGGGAGGTGCTTGGGCTCTACTCCAGTTGAGGAGAGAAAAAGTTTGTCCGCTCAGTAAAGCCTTAAACATAAATGTTCCGCAACAGTGAAACGGGCTACTTCTATCTGAATTAATGAGGAGGTGGACAAGCACCTCAATTCAAACTACAAATAGAATTTTCAGTAGTATCTATTGTCCGAGTTTTGGTTGCAAACGTACATTCTCCTGATAAGAAATGTACTGAAAAACCCAATGTAAACCTGGTACACAAAATGTTTGAAATGTCTTTAAATAATGAGTCTGAAGCACAAGGAAAGAAAAGGGAAATAAACTCTCACTTAATGGAGTTGAAAGACCGCTGACCTCTGTTCTGAATTTCTGGTGAAGCCTGATCACCCTCACTACAAATGCTAGAGACATTGGGTGAGATTTAAATGTAATATGTAAACACTGATAATTAGGAATACGTTCATCATTTAGCAATAGTGCTATGTGTGATTCGAACCACGAGAAAGAAAGTCTATTTTACTATTTCTTTAATTGCCTTATGGGATACAATTATTTCCTTACTGAGTTAACAAGGGTTGTAATTCAAATTGGATTTGTCATTCTGATTCGTTTATTTTTTTTATTTAACCGGCAGTGTTGTTTTTTTTGGATGCATGAATCAAAGGGGGATAATGAAAGAACTGTGTGACGTGATGCAAGTTAGGAAGAATTGGCAGGTACCATTTCATCCGCAAAGTTCTGGACGCTATAACGGAATTCTGGACCAAAGCAGGTAACCTTACAGGCAGAGGGCTTGATTGGGTGGAGGAGGAAAAGGTGTTTTTGTTTTGTTTGATTTGTTTTTGTCTTGCTTCAATACTTTATTTTTTATTGTTTTATATACAAATCTCACCAGATCGGGTCTGCTGTATGGTCGGGATTAGCCCTCTGACTCCCTGACCCTGTAACTCTGCGGTGAGGTTGCCAAGATGATGGGGGAGTACAAGGCAATTTGCAACAATGGTTTCAACTGTGTGTTGTTATTCTCTTTTACATTTGTCTTGGACATTTGCATTGAGATTATTGGTAGAAGTAATAATTTGTCATACAGTGAATAGTTTGTCTGGATTTCCTGAATCAGAAATGCCCTAAACTAAACTGTTCTGGTCTGTCTTCTCTTGAGGTTATGGCGAAGGTGGCCACAGATGGTATCTAGATGCATGGAAGGGATAATTCGACCGAGAACAGTGTTAGCGTCACTCCTTCTAACCAGCTGAAGTAATGGCGACAATGGCGTTCACTATGGCCCTGTCCTTCACCACTTATACCTGAGACCGGAGTCCGAGCCAGCAACCTGTGCACAGCATCTAGTAAAAGCTATTAACTGCCTTTTCTCTCAGGAGTGTGGCATGAGTCCACGTGGATTGAGCATGGAGAGAGATCCCGTCTAAACTTCTCTCATGCTGCTGGTGTACTGGTCGGAGAATGGACAAGACATAAGGGACCGTAAAAGAATGGTGGCGGCTCAGGTGAGAGACTTGTCTGCTTGGGAAAATCAAATTATTCCCCTGATATTGAAATCGGGACATTCACTTTGAACATGTGCCATTGGGAGGATGAACTATCTGAAGTAGAATATGAAGAAACGCCAGAAGAATGAATGCCGGGAAGGAGGGGGGTTGATCAACCGTTGATTGTGGAGGTCTGCACATTGCAAAATGTATAGTAAATTAGACAAAAAATGCATTGAGATACCGATATGTTATTAACGTGCCACTCGCGACAAAAGCTCCAGCTGAAATTGCCAGAAACCACAAAAGAAATAGTGTAATGAAGCATGTGTAACTCTATGAAGTGAAGGTCTTAAGTTAAAACATTTTACTGCAATGGTTTTTCAAGTTGGATTGTACAACCCAGAATGAAGGGTTTGTGGGAACCTCTCCAGCTTGCTGACAATAAAGAATGATTCATTTAACTTTGACTCTGGTGGTAATTTGCACGACAGGTTCTACATGGAACCTAAAACAATTCTACTTGAAACCAAAGGGGTTCTTCAAAGGGTTCTCCCCCTGGGACAGCTGAAGAACCCTTTTAGGTTGAATATAGCACCTTTTTCCCCAAGTATATACAGTCGTGGCCAAGAGAACGACACAAGAATCCACAAAGTTTGCTGCCTCAGTGTTGATGATGGCAATTTGCATATATTCCAGAATGTCATGAAGAGTGATCAGATTAATTGCAATTAATTGTGAAGTCCCTCTTTGCCATGACAATGAACTTAATCCCCCCAAAACATTTCCACTGCATTTCAGCCCTGCCACAAAAGGACCAGCTGCCATCATGTCAGTGATTGTCTCGTTAACACAGGTGAAAGTGTTGATGAGGACAAGGCTGGAGATCACTCTGTCATGCTGATTGAGCCAGAATAACAGACTGGAAGCTTTAAAAGGAGGGTGGTGCTTGAAATCATTGTTCTTCTTCTGTCAACCATGCTTACCTGCAAGGAAACACGTGCCATCATCATTGCTTTGCACAAAAAGGGCTTCACAGGCAAGTATATTGCTGCTGGTAAGATTGCACCTAAATCAACCATTTATCGGATCATCAAGAACTTCAAGGAGAGAGGTTCAATTGTTGTGAAGAAGGCGTCAGGGCGTCCAAGAAAGTCCAGCAAGCATCAGGACCGTCTCCTAAAGTTGATTCAGCTGCGGGATCAGGGCACCACCAGTGCAGAGCTTGCTCAGGAATGGCAGCAGGCATGTGTGAGTGCATCTGCACGCACAGTGAGGCGAAGACTTTTGGAGGATGGCCTGGTGTCAAGAAGGGCAGCAAAGAAGCCACTTCTCTCCAGGAAAAACATCAGGGACAGACTGATATTCTGCAAAAGGTACAGGGATTGGACTGCTGAGGACTGGGGTAGAGTCATTTTCTCTGATGAATCCCCTTTCCGATTGTTTGGGCCATCCGGTAAAAACAAGGTGAGCGCTACCATCAGTCCTCTGTCATGCCAACAGTAAAGCATCCTGAGCATTCATGTGTGGGGTTGCTTCTCAGCCAAGGGAGTGGGCTCACTCACAATTTTGCCTAAGAACACAGCCATGAATAAAGAATGGTACCAACACATCCTCGAGAGCAACTTCTCCCAACCATCCAAGAACAGTTTGGTGACGACCAATGCCTTTTCTAGCATGATGGAGCACCTTGCCATAAGGCAAAAGTGATAACTAAGTGGCTCGGGGAATAAAACATCGACATTTTGGGTCCATGGCCAGGAAACTCCCCAGTCATTAATCCCATTGAGAGCTTGTGGTCGATCCTCAAGAGGCAGGTGGACAAACAAAACCCCACAACTTCTGTCAAACTCCAAGCATTGATTATGCAAGAATGGCCTGCCATCAGTCAGGATGTGGCCCAGAAGTTAATTGACAGCATGCCAGGGCGGATATCAGAGGTCTTGAAAAAGAAGGTTCAACACTGCAAATATTGACTCTTTGCATAAACTGAATGTCATTGTCAATGAAAGCCTTTGACACTTATGGAATACTTGTAATTATACTTCAGTGTACCATAGTAACTACTGACATAAAGATCTAAGAACACTGAAGCAGTAAACTTTGTGGAGACCAATACTTGTGTCATTCTCAAAACTTTTGGCCACGACTATAGGGTGAAAAGCAATCTACATTTAGATTTTAGTGATTTAGCAGATGTTTTATCTAGAGCAATTTGCAGTTAGTGCTTTCATCTTAAGGTGTTTTTGGAAGATGGGCGGGGACTAGCTTCATAGCTTCAGGGGAAAGCTGGTTCCACCATTGTGGTGCCAGGACAGAGAAAAGCTTGAGAACAGCTCTGTCTTGTTGAGGTTGAGCTTGAGGTGGTAGGCCGACATCCAAGCTGAGATATCTGCCAGGCACGCAGAGATGCGTATCGCCACCTGGGTGTCAGAAGGGGGAAAGAGAAAAGTAGGAATAGAGAGAAGAGGGCCCAAAACAGAGCCCTCGGAGACAGCAGTCTTGAGAGTATGTGGCGCAGACACAGATCCTCTCCACATCACCTGGTAGGAGCGGCCTGCCAGGTCGGATGCAATCCAAGAGTTTACAGAGCCTATGACACCCAGCTCTGTGAGGGTGGAGTGGAGGATCTGATGGTTCACGGTGTCAAAGGCAGCGGATAAATCTAGGAAGATGAGAACAGAGGAGAGAGAGTTAGCTTTGGAAGTGCAGAGAGCCTACTCCGTGACACAGAGATGAGCAGTCTCGGTTGATTGAGCCATTTTGAACCCGGACTGGTTAGGGTCAAGAAGATCGTTCTGAGAGAGATTGCGAGAGAATTAATAAGAGACAGCACGCTCAAGTGTTTCTGGAAAGAAAACAAAGAAGTTTGTTTTTGACGTCAGAGGAGTCAAGTATTGCTTTCTTAAGGAGGGGAGCGACTTGGGCCATTTTGAAGTCAGAGGGGAAGCAGCCAGTGGTTAGGGATGAGTTGATGAGGGAAGTGAGGAATGGGTGAAGGTCTCCAGAGATGGTCTGGCGAAGGGAGGGAGGAGGGGTGGGGTCGAGCGGGAGGTTTTCGGGCGGCTGGACTTCACTAGCTGCAGGATTTAATCTGGAGAGAGAGGGGAGAAAGAGGTCAAGGCGTATGGTAGTTCTGTGTGAGTGGGACCAGTGGACTCGCTGAGTGAATGAGAGGAGGAAAACCAAATTGAGGTGATTTTCAAGGTAGGACTATTCCAGTACTAATTTCTGAGCTCCAAATTCAAGTTTGAGTAGGCTACTTCAAGTCCCTTATATTGTTTAAAATTGCAGGTGTAACATGGAAACCAAAATGTATTTGTCATGTTATTTAATTACCAGATCCTATTGTGAAGAAGCCCACTAGGCTATGTATTTTGTTGTCATTATATCCAGAATAATGAATAGGAATGGTGATGGGTGTTACGTAATCAATTGCGTACAGTAGACTCTGTGTCCAATCCGAGGCACAAAAACATGTGAAAACATGAACTGCCTGAGGGATGTCTGTGTGTTTCTTTTTTGACTCAGTTCCCCTTTCCAATAACACAGTGAACAAAAGAATACGAGATATGTCCGTCAAAATACAAGCATCTACGATAGAAAAGATGAAACAGCACAAGAAATCCTCTCTTCAATTAGACGAGTCAGTAGATGTGGCTGGAATTACGTAGTTGATGTTATTATGCAAGATACGTATTTGATGATGATGTCCAGGAATTAATTTTCTGTGATCATTTACAAAGAACAACAAGGGGAGATAACATGTTCATGGTGGTAGGCACTCATTTGAAAGACTTGCAACTTGACTGGGAAAATTGTGTTGAGATTTGCACTGATGGTGCAAGATGCATGACTGGGTGCAACTCTGGATTCATAGCTCATGTCTGCAGAGTGATGCCCAACGTGAAGCTGACACATTATTCTGCGCAGGAAGTGGGCTGCAGGGGCTGTTTTTTGACTCAGTTGTAAAGGTGGTAAATTTGATCAAGAAGAGACCTCTTCAAACAAGGCTTTTCAGAGAGCTTTGCAAGGAGATGGGAGCAGACCATGAGCGCATGCTCTTTCATTGTGAGGTTAGGTGGTTGTCCAGGGGAGGGCCCTGGAGAGGCTGTGGGAACTGAGAGAGGAAGTTCTGGCCTATCTGGAGAAAGAGGAGACCTTGCAGACCTCTTCCGTGACAAACTGGCTGGCTAGGCTGACTTACCTGGTGGACATTTTCTGAAAGCTCGATGAGCAGAACACAAGCCTCCAGGGCAAGGAATCAACCATTTTTGGAGCTTGAAGATGGCATCAGAGAATTCACTGCACGCCTGGGATTGTGGCAGTCACAGCTGAGTGCTGGAGAATATGCCATGTTCCCTGTTCTGTCAGCTCACCTGCAGCAGATTGATTCACCCCTGTGTGAAGGTGCGAAGAAGGACATGGCTGAGTACATGGCCAGCCTGCAGCAAAACTTTGACCGGTACTTCCCTAACCCACAGGGATCTCAAAAACGTCAAGTAGTGTCCTCATCAGACCTAGGACTAAGTCTGCCAGAGATGGAGATATTTACGTATAGTTGCATGTTTTTATAAGCTTGGCTCCCAGCAAAACACAGACATACTCATTTGGGTCCCAGGCAATCAAAAGTTTAAGAACCCCTGGTCTAATTTAACTGATTAATGCTGAATATATGATATAATGGCAACTTACAGGACAGAAAATTCATGTTTATGTAAAAAAAAAATGACAAATCCGTCAAGACACCAACAATGAGAAAGGATTGAACAGGTTTTAAATCAATTCGTGAATTTGATTGAATATAGCTATGTTCCCCCCTTATATGCTAATGTGATGACATGAAAAAATCATTTAAACAATGATCAATTACTTATCAACAGGTGTAACAAGTTGTCCAGCATAGGACATTCTCACTGGTACACTAGTTTATAGAAAGACCCATGTGTGTTTAATCCTACCTTTCATAATACAGGTAGCGTTAATTATGGAACTTTATCCTGAGGGTTATAGCTACTATACATGGCAGCCTGATGACTGATAATGTTCAGTTAGTTATACAGGAGTCTTTTCATTCATAACCAATCAGAATTAATGCCTGAACATAACCCTAGCATTGTTACTGTTTTAACCCTATCCCAAACCTTACAACTTAACTTAACCGTCGGAATTATGGTAGAGTTGTTTCTGTGTGCCTCAATCGTCTGGAACTCATGTGGGAGCTGTGTGCCTAAATACAGGATGTCGGGAGATTAAGTCACTTTTTAGTTGTAAAAAATTGACATTTGTCCAAGGACATCAATAAATGAATTAAGACTGTGGTATCTTGTTGCAGAGAGTGTGTGTGTGTGTGTGTGTGTGTATTTTTGAAATAGTCCATTAATTAGAGGCCTAATGAGGGAGGAGGGATGAGCGTACATGGCGGTGGGGGAGTGTGCACGACAGCAGAGGGTGTCCATTCTGACAGTGGCGGCCATTTCTAAGTCATTAAGCTCTGCTGTAATCATGCCATTATGCTGCTCATTAAGAAAAGACTGTGGCATAATCTCCCATAGGGCCACAGTCACCACTCTGTTCCAATAGACATTTCTTCCAGCCAGAGACTCATCCCCGCCCTGTGAGTGTGTATGTGTATTTATCCAAATCCCTTGTCCTCTGACACTGGTGTTCCTCCTGGAACAAGGCAAACAATATACTCAGAGGCATCCTGCTTGGAAGACAAGGGGGCAAGACTGCTGGTGATATGATATAAATAGTCCAGTAGTTTATATTTATGGGGGCGGGAATTATATTCAGCATTTAAGCATGTGCTGTAATCAAGACAAAAATACATTGCTCTTGTACTATAACAATACATGTGAATTAATAATAAAAGTACTTACTGAATGTAAAGAAAATTGGATAGACAACTTCACACAAATTGTGACTCACCACCTGGATTCGGTCTTATGTAGCAACATTTTAATTTCAGTTTTTTACATTGGATGAAAGTAGAGACTCATAGCTACAAAGTGGTATATATATCATACACAGCAGTTGTGAGGAATAATGGGAAAGTAATTCTACTTTTAAAGTTGATAAACTTGGAAACTCACTTTTGAGAAAACAACCTTTGAAAGTTTTGGTACCTACTGGAGAGCTCTCCTTTGTCTCCACCCATTCAGCATTGTTCACACCCTCTTAAGCCTTAGCCCCACCCATCTCTTTAAGGATTCACATGTGAGGTCATGTGCTAAACAGTGAGTAGTGTAGTAAAGATTCAGACTAAAAGTGGTAGTAGCCTACAATAAGGAAAAAGTCTACGTAAACAGAGTGTCCAAATAAAAATATTTGGTTGTCAACTAAAATATATGGAGTAAAAAGTATGTTAACTTATTTCGGAATGTAGTGAAGTAAAAGTAAAAGTTGCCAAATATATAAATAGTAAAGTAATGTACAGATACCCCCAAAAATACTTAAGTAGTAAATTATTTTTACTTAAGTACTTTTGACCACTACCCAAATGCCTTCACACCATACATTAGCATACTTTAAATACTGTTACGTACATGCTTATCACATAGTATTCCATACATAAGTTAAGGCCATGCAAACTGAGTGAGGTGCACATGTACAGTACATAAACAGATGCATGCGCCATATATTTATGTGGTGGACACTTGATACGGTCACATGATATTGTTGTGGTATGTCACAAAATCATGTTACGACCACATATAATATTAATTGTATATATCAATACTTGCTAAGTGGATGGGTCTCTACAGAAGGTGTAAACAGTACAGCCAAATGGTTACTTGCATAGTAGCAATATCAGAAATAGTGTCAATATAAATTAAATAATATACAGTATGTACAATAACAATACCAATAATGATATCGGTTATAGACGAGGTAGTTATATGCCTACAATCAGGGGTAAAGTGGCGGAGCAGCAGGATATAATTTAAAAAGAAAAGAGTAGCAGCAACGTATGGCGTGTGTGTTAGGAGAGAGCCATTTGAATAGAGGCCAGAAGGAAGGTTCCTGTCTATTAAGTCTGTACTTGGAGGATAGAGGACACCTCAGTGGCACTGAGAGGAGCCTAATTTACTCTTAACAGTTAAATACTGTAATTTGACGGACAGAATTGAACTTTTAATTATGTATTATATACTGTATGCAATCTTAAACTGCAGGGATTCAACTGAGAAGGAGAGAGAGAGAGAGAGAGAGAGAGAGAGAGAGAGAGAGAGAGAGAGAGAGAGAGAGAGAGAGAGAGAGAGAGAGAGAGAGAGAGAGAGAGAGAGAGAGAGAGAGAGAGAGAGAGGGAAAGTGAGAGAGAGGGAAAGTGAGAGAGAGAGAGAGAGAGATCAGAAGTTGTTCATCTCTAAGGAGAGAGTCACTTGCAGGCACAGAGGAACCCAGAATATGAGTTGCTGAGGGATTATGATTTATGACTCAGGTTGACTCTTCTTTAAACACTAAGGACCTCATTTACAGTATAACCGTTTCACACATAATTTATTCTGCAAAGGTTATGACAATAAAATAAATAGGAAATAGATTCCTATCCTCCTGAGACCAATTACTTGTGTCCTCTCTAATGGACATTAGTTTTTGGTCCGTATCAAATCAAATCAAATTGTATTTGTCACATACACGTGTTTAGCAGATGTTATTGCTGGGGTAGGGAAATGCTTGTGTTTCTAGCTCCGACAGTGCAGTAATATCTAACAAGTAATATCTAAAATGTCACAACATATACCCAATACACACAAATCTAAGTAAAGTAATGTAATTAAGAATATATACATACCGTATATGGATGAGCAATGTCTGAGCGGCATAGACTAAGATACAGTAGAATAGTATAGAATACAGTATATACTGTACATATGAGATGCGTTATGCAAGATATGTAAACATTATTAAAGTGACTAGTGATTTCTAGTCTATGTCTATAGGCTGCAGCCTCTAATGTGGGAGTGATGGCTGTTTAACTGTCTGATGGCCTTGAGATAGAAGCAGTTTTTCAGTCTCTCGGTCCCAGCTTTGATGCACCTGTACTGACCTCGCCTTCTGGATGATAGCGGGTTGAACAGGCAGTGGCTCAGGTGGTTGTTGTCTTGGATGATCTATTTGGCCTTCCTGTGACATCGTGTGCTGTAGATGTCCTGAAGGGCAGGTAGTTTGCCCCCGGTAATGTGTTGGGCAGACCGCACCACCCTCTGGAGAGCCCTGCGGTTGCGTGCGGTGCAGTTTCTGTACCAGGCGGTGATGCAGCCCAACAGGATGCTCTCAATTGTGCATCTGTAAAGGTTTGTGTGGGTTTTATGTGCCAAGCCACATTTCTTCACCCTCCTGAGGTTGAAGAGACGCTCTTGCGCCTTCTTACTCACACTGTCTGTGTGGGTGGACCATTTCAGTTTGTCAGTGATTTGAGCGCAAAGGAACATGAAGCTTTCCACCTTCTCTACTGCGGTTCCGTCGATGTGGATAGGGGGGTGCACCCTCTGCTGTTTACTGAAGTCCACAATCATCTCCTTTGTTTAGTTGACGTTGAGTGAGAGGTTATTTTCCTGGCACCACACTCCCAGAGCCCTCACATCCTCCCTGTAGGCGGTCTCGTCATTGTTGGTAATCAAGCCTACAACTGTTGTGTCGTCTGAAAACTTGATGATTGAGTTGGAGGCGTGCGTGGCCATGCAGTCATGGGTGAACAGAGAGTACAGGAGTGGGCTGAGCACGCACCCTTGTGGGGCTCCTGTGTTGTTTCCTACCTTCACCACCTGGGGGCGGCCGTTAGGAGGTCCAGGACCCAGTTGCACAGGGCGGGGTTCAGACCCAGGGCCTCAAGCTTAATGATGAGCTTGGAGGGTACTATGGTGTAGAATACTGAACTATAGTCAATGAACAGTATTCTTACATAGGTATTCCTCTCATCCAGATGGGATAGGGCAGTGTGCAGTGTGATGGCGATTGCATCGTCTGTGGAGCTATTGGGGTGGTAAGCAAATTGAAGTGGGTCTAGGGTGACAGGTAAGGTAGAGGTGATATGTTCCTTGATTAGTCTCTCAAAGCACTTCATGATGACAGAAGTGAGTGCTACGGGGCGATAGTCATTTTTTTCAGTTACCTTTGTTTGTTTGGTACATGAAGAATGGTGGTCATCTTGAAGCAGATGCCACATACATCTTGTTTTTGAGCCGTTGAATTGCAACAGTCGATATGTTGATAGAACTTTGGCAGCCTTGTCCTCAAATTTGCTTTGTTAAAATCCCAAGCTACAATAAATGCAGCCACAGGATATGTGGTTTCCAGTTTGCCTAAAGTCCAGTGAAGTTATTTGAGGGCTGTCGTGATATCGGCTTGAGGTGGGATATACATGGCCATGACTATATCTTGGGAGATTGTGAGGCATTCTAGGTCAGGTGAACAAAAGGACTTGAGTTGCTGTATCTTACCACAATTACACTATGAGTTGTTAATCATGAAACACACACCTCCGCCCTTCTGCTTCCCGGAGAGATATTTATTCCTGTCTGCACGATGAACTGAGAACCCAACTGGCTGGACCGACTCATGTCTCTCTGGAAAGAAACCCTCGCCCTGAGCTCGTCAACTTTGTTATCCAGAGACTGAACATTAGCGAGTAATATACTCGGAAGCGTTCGCTCCGAGTACCTTTCCTCTGACGGCGTTGTTTTGGGTCGGCCTCTGGAATCAGTTCAATTGCCCTGGAGAACAA
This sequence comes from Thymallus thymallus, assembly GCA_023634145.1. Classification (NCBI taxonomy): domain Eukaryota; kingdom Metazoa; phylum Chordata; class Actinopteri; order Salmoniformes; family Salmonidae; genus Thymallus; species Thymallus thymallus. The sequence goes on along the minus strand of CM042392.1, from coordinate 7,158,846 downwards.
AGAATCCACTTTGGGAAGGTCTTATTCCCGGTCGTATTGCAGGTAGTGCTGGTGAGTTACCGCCGCTCTGATATCCAATAGTTCTTCCCGGCTGTATGTAATAACACAAAACATTTTCTGAGCTAATAATGTAAAAAATAATACATAAAAAAAAATAATAATACTGCAAGGTTTCAGAACTATCCCTAAGGCCATACATGCCATTGTATTAGGTCCTGTTGCAACTTTGAGAGGACATTCTGGTCTTTTTTCAGGTGTGGGGGTGACACCTTGATAATTTCTTCTTTCTGGTTCATCAAAATAACCACATCACAATTTGTTATGCTGATTTTCTCTGGTATTAAAGAAACTCAGATGGGAGGAGAAGATATAATGCTCAGTAGAAGAGTTGACACAAACATTTATTAGAGACAGATTTTGATTCATCAAACAAGCCACCAGGTGAGTGTAGCTTGTCCCAAGAACATTGTACTAAGGAAGCCTGGATGCTTATATAGAAAGACAGCATGCTTACATCAACAAAGTGGCCAAATAGACTCCCCATACTAGCTGGTGTCTTCAATGTCACAGAATGCTTATGAACCACATTCTATGGAAAAGGTCACAGCCAGAATAGCTTGCACTCCTAGTTACAACTTAGCAAACACACTCTCTAGAAAGGTCACAACTATACTTACTGGTGCTTCTAGTACCAAAATACATGAAACCACATTCCATAGATACACCATATAGAAACTTCATCCTAACACAATTACCATCACAATTATGAGATTAAGTGCAAAAAATTGTATGTGTGTGTTGGGGACTGTATGTGTGTGTTGGGATTTCAGCGTAAGTATGTATGAGTGTGTGGGTTCCTCTGACACCGCCTGGTTTTGAGGTCCTGGATGGCAGGGAGCTCGGCTCCAGTGATGTACTGTGCCTTACGCACTACCCTCTGTAGCGCATCCACTGAGTATCAGAGACAACGATTTGATATTAGTCCTGTATTGATGCTTTGCCTGTTTGATGGCTCGTCAGACGTAGTAAGCAGGATTTCTTACAAGAGTTCGGATTAGTGTCCCACTCCTTGAAAGCACCAGCTCTAGCCTGTAGCCCAGTCTGGATGTTGCCTGTAATCCATGGATTCTGTTGGGGTATGTACAGTGGGGAGAACAAGTATTTGATACACTGCCGATTTTGCAGGTTTCCCCACTTACAAAGCGTGTAGAAGTCTGTAATTTTTATCATAGGTACTCTTCAACTGTGAGTGACGGAATCTAAAACAAAAATCCAGAAAATCACATTGTATGATTTTTAAGTAATTAATTTGCATTTTATTGCATAACATAAGTATTTGATACATCAGAAAAGCAGAACTTAATATTTGGTACAGAAACCTTTGTTTGCAATTACAGAGATCATACGTTTCCTGTAGTTCTTGACCAGGTTTACACACACTGCAGCAGGGATTTTGGCCCACTCCTCCATACAGATCCTTCAGGTTTCGGGGCTGTCGCTGGGCAATACGGACTTTCAGCTCCCTCCAAAGATGTTCTATTGGGTTCAGGTCTGGAGACTGGCTAGGCCACTCCAGGACCTTGAGATGCTTCTTACGGAGCCACTCCTTAGTTGCCCTGGCTGTGTGTTTCAGGTCGTTGTCATGCTGGAAGACCCAGCCACGACCCATCTTCAATGCTCTTACTGAGGGAAGGAGGTTGTTGGCCAAGATCTTGCGATACATGGCCCCATCCATCCTCCACTCAATACGGTGCAGACATCCTGTCCCCTTTGCAGAAAAGCATCCCCAAAGAATGATGTTTCCACCTCCATGCTTCACGGTTGGGATGGTGTTCTTGGGGTTGTACTCATCCTTCTTCTTCCTCCAAACACGGCGATTGGAGTTTAGACCAAAAAGCTCTATTTTTGTCTCATCAGACCACATGACCTTCTCCCATTCCTCCTCTGGATCATCCAGATGGTCATTGGCAAACTTCAGACGGGCCTGGACATGCGCTGGCTTGAGCAGGGGGACCTTGCGTGCGCTGCAGGATTTTAATCCATGATGGCGTAGTGTGTTACTAATGGTTTTCTTTGAGACTGTGGTCCCAGCTCTCTTCAGGTCATTGACCAGGTCCTGCCGTGTAGTTCTGGGCTGATCCCTCACCTTCCTCATGATCATTGATGCCCCACGAGGTGAGATCTTGCATGGTGCCCCAGACCGAGGGAGATTGACCGTCATCTTGAACTTCTTCCATTTTCTAATAATTGCGCCAACAGTTGTTGCCTTCTCACCAAGCTGCTTGCCTATTGTCCTGTAGCCCATCCCAGCCTTGTGCAGGTCTATAATTTTATCCCTGATGTCCTTACACAGCTCTCTGGCCTTGGCCATTGTGGAGAGGTTGGAGTCTGTTTGATTGAGTGTGTGGACAGGTGTCTTTTATACAGGTAACGAGTTCAAACAGGTGCAGTTAATACAGGTATGAGTGGAGAACAGGAGGGCTTCTTAAAGAAAAACTAACAGGTCTGTGAGAGCCGGAATTCTTACTGGTTGGTAGGTGATCAAATACTTATGTCATGCAATAAAATACAAATTAATTATTTAAAAATCATACAATGTGATTTTCTGGATTCCGTCTCTCACAGTTGAAGTTTACCTATGATAAAAATTACAGACCTCTACATGCTTTGTAAGTAGGAAAACCTGCAAAATCGGCAGTGTATCAAAAACTTGTTCTCCCCACTGTACATATGGTCACTGTGGGGACGACGTCATCAATTAACTTATTATTGAAGCCGGTGACTGATATGGTAAACTCCTCAATGTTATTAAATGAATCCCAGAACATATTCCAGTGAAATAGTCCTGTAGCATAGCATCCGCTTCATCGTACCACTTACATATTCAGCGCGTAACTGGTACTTCCTGTTTGAGTTTCGCTTGTAGGCAGGAAGCAGGAATATAGAGTTATGTTCTGATTTGCCAAAGGGAGGGCTAGGGAGGGTTTGTATATGTTGTCTGTGTGTGAAGTAAAGGTGATCTAAAGTTTTGTCGCCTGTAGTTGCACAGGTGACATGCTGGTAAAAATGAGGTAAAACTGTTTCCCTACATTAAAATCACCGGCCAGGAGAAACGCTGCCTCTGTATGTGCATTTTCTTGTTTGCTTATTCAGCTTATTGAGTGCCAGCATCGGTTTGCTGTGGTGTTATGACCCAGTGGCACGTCTAGGGTATGATGTAGGAGTCGCAACATAAAACATACCAATGTTCTACACAGCCAAATGATGGACACAGGCAGTGTCCGAAATTAACTTTTTGGCTCAACTGCCAAGGGGACTGGTAGATGAAAAAAATCCACCAGCCAAGCATATTTCTTACCGGTCAAAATATTAATTGCCTTTTTGTGTCACATATACATTCATTTCAGTATATTTCATTGAGATAAGGTATTATGTTGAATACAAACTTAAAGAGGCCAGAGCAAAATTTAACAAACATTTTAATATATTGATCAACTGTTAACCAAATCAAATCAAGTTTATTTATAGAGTACATTTAAAAACAACTGTAGTTGACCAAAAGTGCTGTACAGAGTGCAAAAATGCCAATCAGTGGGCACACGATGAAATAAACAAAACATAAGATACAAGAGTACATAGAAGTCAAAACAGGGCAATAACAACGGTAAGATACAATTATGAGAAGTGCAGTGGACATATAATTGGTGCTTTACTGATACAAAGGGGAAACAGGTCTACAAATAATTTACTTTGAGTAGAAATACCCTGATAAAATACAGGTAAAATAGATTTAATTTCCCAGCCTGAATACAACTGAAGAAGTCTTGAACTCAAAATTCGACTGAAGTATTTGCTATTAAATGTACTTAAGGATAAAAAATAAAAGTAAATTTGAAGGTTTTGTAAACCCTATCAGATGCTTAATCTTTTAAATCAACTTAAACCTCAGACTCCTCACTCTCTACCTCAAATCACCCTCTTTGCACGGTCCATGAAGTCTGGCCTCCTGCTCCTGACAGAGTCCTGGTGCCACAGCATCACAGCTTTTATCGGATCATACTCCCTGATCTCTGGAGAGGACAGCTGGACCATCAGGAGATCTGACAGTGTATTAGACTTTAGGTTGGACCGCCAATCGGTTTGCAACTGTTTCATGGTATTAAAACCTTTCACATTGAGCTGTGGAGGCAGGGAAGGACAGGACCAGGTCAACCAATGTCAGCAAATCAGGGCAGGAATGCTGATGGCTCCTGTTGACACGGAACCAGGACATCTTCTGCAGGGACTGGGGCTCTTGGTACATCAGCATCTTCAGGACAGTCCACTGGTCAGGGATCCTTTCAACATGGATGCCAGAGGTCTCCAGGACAGGCTTGAAGTGGTCCACCAGGGTTTCCAGTTCAGTGTCACCAAAATCTAGAATAATTGTATACATTACAATAAGCATCATGCAGTTTTAATTCTCAAACTATAAAAATATGATAATGAACCTGAACCTAACCTGACTGCCCTGCAATACAAAACATAAAGTAGCCTACTGCTGCATCTCCTGACGCTGGACAGTTGAAGCTGACCAGATTGGTGAAACACAGGACCCCTACACTGCCGTCCTGGAACCTGTCAGTCATACTCTCGATTAGCCTGTCAAGCATTTTGTCCTGTGAGGTGGCGAGGGTCTTGCTGTCACCTCTGGTCAGCGAAATTCCCTCAAATGTGTTGGCCATTGTGGCCTTCATCATGGGCCCTTCTCTGATGATAAAAGGAACATTTTACAATCCATTCAGAATTTTCCTTTCTCACACACTTACACTCACTCTCCCTCCCTCTCTTATCCTTTCTCTTAATTATCTTAAGGTAAGTATTTCTTATTGCAGCTTAAAAAAACATACCTGGTTTTGTACTTCTTAAGTACTGCCTGTGTTGAGCACAAGGAGCTGTGGGCTTCTGCTATGGTGATGGTGGACCTCTGCAGACAGGCGGACAGGTTTCTCAGGTGTGTTAGTGTGTCATGCAGAAAGCCACAGAAGCAGATAGCAGCAGTCTCGCTCGCAGTATTGCAGTATTTCCTGGCCTTGGACTGCTTGACACCTCGGACATTTTGGGCATCAGCAGATTGTTCTTTATGCATTTAAAGAAATACAAATAGACAATTAATTGCTGTCCAAAAAAAACATATTAGATATGACACATTTTATCAGTGCATAAAGCACATGATAAACATGATATTATCAACTGTAACCATGTTTGTTGTTATTTACTGGACATTACATACTGATGATGGCTTTTGGAGTACTTAGCATAGCAATCTAGAGCCACTACCTGTTCCGGGTGCTGGACAAGCCCCTGGTAACCTCACAGGAAGTGGTCCCGTGTACTCAATAGGTGTCCTACCCATCGGGTCCTACTAATTCTGGTGGGCACCAGTGGTGTGTGCCCAAGAGCCTGGAAGCTGTTTACCAGGTTTGCCCTTTTCAGTGGACTCTTTGGTAGAAGGTGTAGAGCCCACTGAGGTCTTCTACTTTCTGAAACATCACGTTGGACCGGGTGGCCTCAGAAAAGGTCAGTTCAATCGATGTGCCATACAGCCGATGATGTAGGCTCTGTCCCCCTTCAGCCGGCTGACCACCATTCTTGGCTCTGGTCATCACAGCAGCTCCATCTGTTCCCAGAGCGACCAACTTGCTCCCCCACTCATCACACACTCCCTCCATGATGGTGTTGCTTGTGTGCCGCGTCTGCCTTCTCCACCGAATTGATGCCAACAAACTTCGACTCGATCTTGCCCTTGTGACAGAATCTGACATAAACTAACTCCTCCTCTTTCACAGAACTGTCTGTGGAGCCATCTGACATGGAGAGAAATTTGGTATTTTTCAGATTCTCTCTGATGTTTCTCTCCACCTCTGCAATATGGTGCATAAACTCTTTGTCCTGCTTTTAATTTCTATATGTTGAGCCCACATCGATTCCTTTTTTTTCATCCACACTGCAAAAATCAAACATCAAATTCATTCAATAATAATTAAATATACAAATCATGTTATCCAATATAGGTGACAGTTGATTGTGCTAAATTAGCCTTCTACCCTTTGTTTACTTAAGGATCAACACTATAAGGCTGGTAAAGTCAATTGTGTCACAATGCTTTAAAATGTAAACAGCATTTGGAGAAACATTAATATAGAGCCATAGGAAAGCATGGAGATCCATGTCAGCATCAGTAGGCCTATTATTTATGCTATTTATACACTATTTTGAGGTGAAACGAAGCTTATCAAGCGCTGAGAAATAACCTACAATACTGGACCACGTCTGCTAAACAGACTTGAAAAAACTAGCTACAAAAGTACTAGTCTAGCTACAAGAGTAACAACAGCCACTCAAAGTCAGAAAGTGGTCTCGCCTTCTTGCCAATGGCATGTACAGTCCAAAACAGGATCTTAATATTCGTGCTGGTCTGCTCTGACATTGCCATTAGCGCCGTCACAGAGGGTGTCAAGAGGTGAGGCTCCGATTGAGCCTGGGACACGCAGGCATTGTGACACTTGCTGTGTTCATGGTCACGAATGTTCTCCAGCTTCATAGTTTTATTTCCGATGACAAATGAGTTGTTTCTGCTTTTATCTTTAGCATACTGGCGACACACAGAACAACTCATCACCACAGCCTCTCAGCATCATACCGTAGCCAGCCTCATGAAACTCCTTTATCTCCAAACCTCAATTTCTCACAAAACTTTCTTTTTTTATGTGATTCGTCCTCCTTTTCGTCGGTGGGTTTTCATTTTAAAAGGTTGGCTTACTCCAGGTAAATGTCGCCACATAACAGCTATTGAATGAACGGTAGCTAGCGGTGACAAATGAGCGATGTCGAGTAGCCGATGTCCAGTACGGTAAACAGTGTCGCAAAACTAGGAGCACGAGACGGTCTGTTGCTAGGCAAACATGAGTAATTTCCTCCGAGCCATCATGACAGATATTTCATTACATCACTATTTTGGTACAAACATTTACCCACCACTGTGGCGGATAGCATTCTGAGATTTACTCGCCAAATGGAAAATCTACCGGAAAATCTAATTTTGGACCCTGGACACAGGGAACCAGTAAGGTAGAGTGCTTTTTACTTTATTTTAACTAAATAAAATGAAGGTTTTGCTTACCAGCACTCAAGGAGAGGAGGAACGCCGGCAGCGCCAAAGGAAAGAAATAAACAAAAATGTCCTACCTAAACAATAAGGGAATTAAATCTCTTTATCTCTCTCTCTCTCTCTCTGGAAGTAGTGGATTAGCTGATCAGTAGGAGGGAGCAGGAGGACAAGTTGAAAATGGCAGTGAGATGGACCAATCCAGGGGAACCTAATGTGAATAAAGGAGCGCAGAACACAGAACACCAACGACAACACAAGGACACACCCTAATGTGTGGGGATGTAACGTGGTAAATAGACAGCTATGAATAATATAGTGGTCTGCAGCTTATGAGGTACTATATTTTAATACAAAAAGGATCGCATCCTTCATCTCAATTTCTTCCTAAATTGACATACCCAAATCGAACTGCCTGTAGCTCAGGACCTGAAGCATGGATATGCATGTTCTTGATACTATTTGAAAGGAAAGACTTTGAAGTTGTAGAGATGTGAAATTAAATTATTTATTAAGTGGCCAAATTGGTCAATTGATACAAAACATCATGTATGACAGGAATGTTTTTTCTTTAGGAAGACATAAACTATTAAATAACACATATGGAATCATGTAGTAACCAAAAAAGTGTTTAACAAATCAAAACATATTTTATATTTGAGATTCTTCAAAGTAGCCACCCTTTGCCTTGATGCATACAGCTCAAATCAAATGCTATTTGTCACATGCGCTGAATACAACAGGTGTAATAGACCTTACAGTGAAATGCTTAATTACAAGCCCTAACCAACAATGCAGTTTTAAGAAAAATAAGTGTTAGGTAAACAATAGATAAGTAAAAAATAAAAGCATTAAAATAACAGTAAAAATAACAGCAGTGAGGCTATATAGAGGGGGTTCTGGTACAGAATCAATGTCCTTCACACATTGATTCTGTACCAGAACCCCCTCTATATAGCCTCACTGCTGTTATTTTTACTGGCTATTTGACCAAGAAGGAGAGTGATGGAGTGCTGCATCAGATGACCTGACCTCAACCCAATTGACCGCAGAGTGAAAGAAAAGCAGCCAACAAGTGCTCAGCATATGTGGGAACTCCTTCAAGACTGTTGGAAAAACATTCCAGGTCAAGCTCGTTGAGAGAATGCCAAGAGTGTGCAAAGCTGTCATCAAGGCAGGGTGGCTACTAAGAAGAATCTCAAAAATAAAATATATAGTATGTGTTATTTCATAGTTTTGATGTCTTCACTATTATTCTACAATGTAGAAAATAGTAAACATTTAAAAAATCCCTTGAATGAGTAGGTTTAGACTGGTACTATATATATTTTATAGAGTATGGGGAACACAATCACTATAATGAAATATGTGGAACAATAGGTAATAAGACCCCCAAAAACCACAGCCACAGCATGTCATAGCCAACATAACATACACGTAGTCTATACTAATATACTGTATGCCCCAGATCTATATTTTATACATACATAAAAAATCAAAGACTTATCTTAAATGAATATGTAACCAATTAAACACCTGGATTAGCATGGGAAGCAAAAACGTATTTTAGTTACTGATCTAAAAGTACCTTCTCCTTCCAATCTTTCTTGCGTGCAGGACTCCTCGTGTCACTCGCCTGGTCAATTTCTGCAATAATCTCATCCAAATGTGTATACTTGAAGTTCGATTTAGCATTTACTTTCTTCTCTTAGTAACCATGTTGTACGTTTTCAGTTTTGAGAAAACTTTGAAGCGCTGCGTAACGTAAACTCCCCTGCGTCCCATGGATTTTCAATGGAGAATGAATCGAGTTGAGCGCAGCCATAGGACAATGGCCGTTAATCATACAAAGGGCCATCTCATACTCATGTAAAGCCCAGCTCATTGGCTATCTAGCTAGCTATGTTTCAAAATGATAGGGGGTCATTGGACCAAGACTGTCAATCAAGTGAACACTGCCCATCTCATTGGTGCGCAATGATGTCTGAGCTTCATGGGCTAATTGATGTGTTGTGTAACCAATACGTTATGCGGAATGATGAAACAAGGATTGGTTGCCTTCTAGAGTGTCTGACAATTACACAGAAACCAACGCTACATTTTATCTCTGGGACCCTCAGGAGGACAAATCAGAGCAAGATTACTGAATGTAAGTACATTATTTACACTCAGAGGTGAACGTACCAAACCAGTTGCCTAGATAAAAGTGTTTTGTTGTTGTGCACTATCCTCAAACAATGGAATGGTATTTTTTGGCGCTGCAAGAGGTACTGTTAATTGGACACTGCAGATAGATTAACAAGAATTTGAGCTTTCTGACCATATAAGACATGTCTATGTCCTGGAAGGTTGGCTTTTGTTTACAAGGCCATTCTAGTCAAATATCGCATATTGAGCAGAAACTGTCCTGATTTCATCCAGTAGAGGTATTAACATTAGAGATCACACACCAGCTTTAAAAAAACTTTTAACGAAGAGACACCCCTCCTCCCTTCGTATAGAAACACCAGCGAGATGTATATTATCCATGTCCTTGTTTAGCCACGACTGAGAAACATAGAATATGAAACACATTGTGTTACATTACAGGCCATTTTCTAAAATGTATTAAATAGTTTTTCTTTCCCTCATCAATCTACACACAACCTGGTATCACATTTACAGAAGTATTTAGACCATTTATTTAGAACTTTGTTGAATCGACTTTGGCAGCAATTACAGCCTTGAGTCATCTTGGGTATGACACTACAAGCTTGCCACACCTGTATTTGTGGAGTTTCTCACATTCTTCTCTGCAGATCCTCTCAAACTCTGTCAGGTTGGATGGGGAGCGTCGCTGCACAGCTATTTTCAGGTATCTCCAGGGATGTTCGATAGGGTTCAAGTCTGGGCTCTGGCTGGGCCACTCAAGGACATTACAAGACTTGTCCTGAAGACACTACTGCTCTTGGCTGTGTGCTTAGGGTCGTTTTCCTGTTGAAAGGTTAACCTTCGCTCTGGAGCAGGTTGTGATCAAGAATATCTCTGTACTATGCTCTGTTCATCTTTCCCTCGATCCTGACTAGTCTCCCCACAGCATGCTGATGAAAAACCTCCCCACAGCATGGTGCTGCCACCCTCATGCTTCACCGTAGGGATGGTGCCAGGTTTCCTCCAGATGTGATGCTTGGCATTCAGGCCAAAGAGTTCAATCTTGGTTTCATCAAGCCAGAGAATCTTGTTTCTCATGGTCTGAGTCCTTTAGGTGCATTTTGGCAAACTCCAAGCGGGCTGTCAGTGCCTTTTACTGAGGAGTGGCTTTCGTCTGGCCACTCTACTATAAAGGCCTGATTGGTGGAGGGCTGCAGCGATGCCTGTGCTTCTGGAAGGTTCTCCCATCTCCACAGAGGAACTCTGGAGCTCATTTTTTGGTATCCTTCCCTAGATCTGTGCCTTGATACAATCCTTTCTCGGCGCTCTATGGACAATTACTTTGACCTCATGGCTTGGTTTTTGCTCTGACATATAAAGACAGGTGTGTGTCTTTCCAAATCATGTCCAATTAATTGAATTTACCACAGGTCGACTCCAATCAAGTTGTAGAAACATCTCAAGGATGATCAATGGAAACAGGATGCACCTGAGCTCAATTTCTAGTTTCATAGCAAAGGGTCTGAATACTTCTGTAAATAAGGTATCTATTTTTAATACATTTGCGAAAATGTCTAAAAAAACTGTTTTCGCTTTGTATAGATTTCAGAGGGAAATGTTTTATTTAATCCATTTCAGAATAAGGCTGTAACATAACAAAATTCATGTCAAGGGGTCTGAAAACTTTCCGAATGCACTGTACATGTTCGTGAGAGTCTCACCTTTCCTTTGCATATTAGTGTGTAGCCCAAACTGTTCGGATGCTACAGACGATTTTGTGAGAAGACTGATTTTGGTCTGACAGACACCGCTCTGGCTCTGTCACCTTTCACCTCAGATGAGGAAGTGCAACATAGGCAGATGCAGTGGATTGTGACACATCTAATGAAAAAACAGGCATCTCTAGCTTAAACTAGAGATGTTAGAATCACTTTTGGCAGCGATTACAGATGTGTGTCTTTCTGGGTAAGTCTCTAAGAGCTTTGCCCACCTGGATTGTACAATATTTGCACAATATTATTTCAAAAATTCTTTATGCTCTGTCAAGTTAGTTGTTGATCATTGCTAGACAGCCATTTTCAAGTCTTGCAATAGACTTTCAAGATGATTTGAGTCTAAATTCTAACCAGGCCACTCAGGAACATTCAATGTCGTCTTGGTAAGCAACGATGACGAGACAGCCTACAGGGAGGAGGTGAGGGCTCTGGAAGTCAGGAAAACAACATCTCACTCAATGTCAACAAAACAAAGGAGATGATCGTGGACTTCAGGAAACAGCAGAAGGTGCACCGCCGCTATCCACATAGACAGGAATGCAGTGGAAAAGGTGATAAGCTTCAAGTTCCTTGGCGTACACATCACCGACAAATTGAAATGGACCACCCACACAGACAGTGTGGTGAAGAATGCACAACAGAGCTTCTTCAACCTCAGGAGGCTAAAAAAATTTGGCTTGGCATCTAAAACCCTCACAAACTTTTACAGATCCACAATCGAAAGCATCCTGTCGGGCTGCGTCACCGCCTGGTACGGCAACTGCACCGTCCGCAACTGCAAGGCTCTCCAGAGAGTGGTGCAGTCTGCCCAACGCATTACTGGGGGCAAACTACCTGCCCTCCAGGACACCTACAGCACCTGATGTAACAGGAAGGCCAAAAAGATCATCAAGGCCATCAACCACTGCCTGTTCACCCCACTATCATCCAGAAGGCAAGGTCAGTACAGTTACATCAAAGCGGAGACCGAGAAACTGAAGAACAGCTTCTATCTCAAGGCAATCAGACCGTTAAACAGCTATCACTAGCACATTAGAGGCTGCTGCCTATAGGCATAGCCTAGAAATCCCTGGACACTTTAAGAAATGGAACATTAGTCACTTTAATAATGTTTACTTATCTGGCATTACTCATCTCATATGTATATACTGTATTCTATACTATTCTACAGTATCTTAGTCACTTAATAATGTTTACAAATCTTGCATTACTCATCTCATATGTATATACTGTATTCAATACTATTCTACTGTATCTTAGTCCATGCAGCTCGTCCATATACAGCGGGTGAAATAAGTATTGAACACGTCACCATTTTTCTCAGTAAATATATTTCCAAAGGTGTTATTGACATGAAATGTTCACCAGATGTTGGTAACAACCCAAGTAATCCATACATACAAAGAAACCAAAACAAATAAGTTCAGAAATTAAGTTATGTGTAATAATGTGAAATGACACAGGGAAAAAGTATTGAACACATGAAGAAAGGGAGGTTCAAAAAGGCATGGAAAGCCAAGACAACAGCTGAAAACTATCAGTAATTAAAAAGCAATCCAGCCCCCTGTCAAGTGCAAATTAATATCAGCTGGTTCAGTCCCAACTGATGGCCTACAAAAAGGTATCATTGCCAAGGTGTCACACAAGACACATCTCATGATGGGTAAAAGCAAAGAGCTCAAGACCTTTGCAACCTAATTGTTGCAAAACATAATGATGGCATTGGTTATAGGTGCATTTCTAAGCTTCTTAATGTTCCAGTGAGCACTGTTGGGGCCATAATATGGAAGTGGAAAGACAATCATTTCACCATAAATTCTTTGTATGTATGGATTACTTGGGTTGTTACCAGCACCTTTGGAAATATATTTACTGAGAAAAATGGTGACGTGTTCAATACTTATTTCACCCGCTGTATGTATATAGTCCAAATTCATTCCTTACTAGATTTGTGTGTATTGGGTATATGTTGTGTAATTGTTGGATATTACTTGTTAGATATTACTGCACTGTTGGATCTAGAAACACAAGCATTTCGCTACATCCGCATTAACATCTGCTAAACACGTGTATGTGACCAATTGTCAGGCTCTGGCCATAGAGAAGCCCTAGCCATGGTCAGAGTCTGACAGTTCTAGTCTTTCTGTTTCTGGTGGTGGTTTGTGTGGGATCCCTAATTAGAGGCAGGTGTAGCGCATTGTCTCTAATTAGGGATCCTACATAGGTTGGTAGGTTTCACACTGGGTTGTGGGTCGTTATCGTTATATGTCGATTATTATTTAGTTCTTCATTTGTAAATATTTATTATACATAGTAAATTAAATTAAATGTCGAACTACTATCCCTGCGCTGCGCCTTGGTCTCTGTATGCATCCTCTCGTGACACCAATACAATTTGATTTGACTTGATTTGGTCTTCTGGTTGAATCTGTGTTTGTAATTCCCTTCTCGACTGAGGGACCTTACAGATGCTTTTTATGTGTGGGGAACCGAGATAAGGTAGGTATTCAAAAATCATGTTAAACACTATTATTGTAAACAGAGTGAGTCCATGCAACTTATTATGTGACTTGTTAAGCACATTTTCACTCTTGGACTTATTTAGTCAAAACAAAGGGGTTGAATACTTTTTGACTCCAGACATTTCAGCTTTTCATGTTTAATTAATTTGTAAAAATTTCACTATGACATTATGGGGTATTGCGTATAGGCCAGCAAGAGAAAATCTCAATTTAATCCGTTTTACATTTAACCTGCTGATATTAAACTCTGTTGATAACAATATCCAATATACAACAAACCTTTTATTTCTAATGTCTCAATAATTGCAATACAGTTATATTGTTTGGTTTTCTTAAACTGTTGGTCTAACTACATGTCTGCAGTGACATCATGAACATTCTATTGTTGTCCGACATCAAACTTTCCCTGTCGTTATGAAAAAGTATAAACACAAAAAACGACAGTCTGCATAAAATTAGCAGCCTGGTAGTCCAAGTAGCCTACTTGCTCTATTTTAAGACCAATAAACCTATGTTTAAACATTTATTTAGGATAACCCTATGTAAATCTAGCATCAGGCAACTAATAACAAGTTTGCATTGGCGATCTATAGACAGTAGGCATAACTAGAAATGAAATGTTGTTTTGGCCAATGACACAGTGACACTTGTCACATTGTAATGGTCTACAGACATGTTGGTGGACGGACTATAAACCAGCCCTAAGGATTCTGCTTGACACTCGCCTCAATCAATATATTCCCATGAATATCTATTTGCCACCATCACTGTCGTTATTATGTCAGATCCAGGAATAAAATTGAGTTGATGGTGGAGCTCTTTAACTCTTACTGTCATAAACAAAGATGAGTCACCAACAACTCTCCCAGTAAGGCACCAATTAAATCAGTTGCAGATAAAGCAATCCACACAGCAGGTTTGCAGGTTATTTCACAGGTTAGATGACAATGGCCTACTATGTCTATACCTTTCTAACGTTTCAGGGGATGGGGGCTGCATAGTGACGTACCAAATAAACAAATCTACAGGTTCCACAGCTGATTGGCTCTAATTAGTTAACTGGCATGAATCCCCCTCTGTTGAAAGGCCCCATGTAAGCCCAAAAGTACAGGACGAGACACACACATTAGTAAACTCTTCCAAAGGACTGTCATGGTCACACAATATCATTATACTGTGAGGAACTGATGCCACATGAAAACAGAGACCCTTTCTTTGAAAGTCCTTTTCTGTTAGAGGAATACAGTCATATAAAACTTTCATTCGAGAGTTAGCTGATGCCTGCAAAAGACTTCCATTCCGAACAGGCCTTTTAGCTCTGCTGGAGATGGCTGATGACTGTGCTATCTGAGGGAGGAAAGCAAAGCCTGTCTATTCTGTACTCAAGAGACCGCAATGATTATGATCGGAAATATGGTCAGGAAAGAAGGAAAAAGAGAGCCATTATTAAAAGAGCCTGATGCTCAATATATGATTCTCCAGGAACTTGCAAATTCAACTTCAAATTACAGAGAGAGGGTTCTTCTCATCTACACAGCTCTTTTCATTCCCTAGCAGGCTGCAGCCCTCAATCTCTCCACCCCTTCATTTCTCTTCCTCTTCTCCCTTTCAAGAGCGGAGCAGCTGCCTCGTGGTCCTTAGTTCAGTCTAGTTCAAAAAAGCCCTCAGACCCTCCAGAGAACTATGCAAAAAGAAACGCTCGGAGCTAAAAAGCATCCAACTTTATTTTTTTTAAGCTGGGTGGGGGAAAGCGACTCCTCCGTTTCCAGATCGAATGCCTCCGTCAATAGATAAACAAACATGGTGTTTTTTAAAAACAGGAACACTGCAGTCGGAGATAAAAGGGCAAAACCAGCATGTGAAAAATTAAGCAACAATGGAAGACAATATTTCATACTGTACATCATTCCATTACAGATCATTGTGGCTGTGTCTCTGTGATTGTGTTAGAGACTATTAGAGTGGACCTCTTCAGTTGGACTCCTCCTTCCTGTCCAGTGCATTGCTTACAAAGTGTACTGACTCCAGGGTCACTCTCAAATCTGCTCCAAAAAACATCATCTTAACTACTGTGCAGTGGACCATCTTCACACAAACCTCTCTTGGGGCATGGACATACATTGAGCAACGAAATGAAATCTCTTTACCGGTGATAAGCCCTGGCAGTAGAGTCAGTAGTGTGCACATAACTGTGTCCAAACCTATTACCACACACCAACAGTACTCTCTACCCACTGGTGTTTCTCTTTACTGAATGCTGCCTTTCACTGATGGAACCAAGTTGACCAGATCTAATTTGTTTTGGCGAGAAAGGGGAGGAGGGGGAGAGAGGATGCAAGATAGTGGACTTACAGTGCCTGAAAGTAAGCCGAGGAACAACAGATTCAGAGGTTTTACAGATTTAGAATTTTTCTACGTTAACAAATGTGTGGCTATTCTGTATTTCACCATACTCCTGGTGGATGTAATGCTGGAGTTGTTGTTTGTAGATGTAATATGAAATTAAATGTAGATAAGCAAACAACACAGTAATTACTAGATGATAACAATGTAATTACCAATTTACCCATTAAAGTAAAGTGCAATCTATATGTGAATAAGTATACAATGATCATGTAGGTTATATAATATTTTTGCATAACCACCTATACAAATGAGATTTGGTGGACACCAAACCACACTTCTCATTTTCTTGAGAAGAAAGCATATCTCTCACTCTCCCTTTAGGTGATATTGTGAATGAGAGATTACTTTCCGTGATAGCTTGAATGGTGGTGATACATAGCATTTTCAACCCAGGGTTATTTGAAGAGGCAAACACACATTCACTGATAAGGCTTTACTGGCTCAATTCCTACATGGCAAGGCAGTCATTGTCTCATCACAAAGACCCCTGGGGAATCAAGTCTATGGCAATCACTGATACATGGAAACATAATCATATGTGGAACCACAAGCAGCAATTGCGGCCCTGTGGTCCTTACACTATATTTGCAACAAGGGCACAAAAAATTCAAATTAGGCCATACATTAAAATTGTCATCCTGGTTATAATAATAACTAAACAGGCTTGTGTCAAACAACCTCCATGTTGCATCAATCACCTCAGCAACAGATGCACATATTTTCCAGAAGCATGTCAAATACAGCCCAGCTGATGACAGCTGTTGGAATTTTAATGACTACGGATGTACTGTCTTGCATCTGAGGAAATACAATAAATACAATGAGCTCCAAAAGTATTGGGACAGTGACAATTTTATTGTTGTTTTGGCGCTCTACTCCAGCACTTTGGATTTGAAATGATACAATGACTATTAGGTTAAAATGCAGACCGTCAGCTTTAATTTGAGGGCATTTTCATCCATATCGGGTGAACCGTTTAGAATAGACAGAACTTTTTGTACATAGTCCCCCCATTGCAGGGGACCAAAAGTATTGTGACAAATTAAATTATATCAGTGCCTTCGGAAAGTATTCAGACCCTTTGACTTTTTCCACATTTTGTTACGTTACAGCCTTGTTCTAAAATTGATTAAATAAAACATTTTCGGATGGAGCTGGGACTCATGCGGCTCCCCGCAGAGGAAAGAGACTGCCGGAGTTGACAGGGTCTGTGCCTGTTCTGCTGGAACGGGACCAGAGCAGAAAGGGGGTGAGTACCCAGACGGCACGGACGGGCACGATAGGTGCCTTGTGCGTCACCGACATCACTAGCCCTTTCTGTTGTCCTGTTGTGCTGTCTGGAGGCACTCACCCTCATGTCTCCACAGTCCTGATTGATTCCGGGGCAATGGTGAGTTTTGTTGGCCAGTAATTAATATCCGCTCTCTGACTACCTGTGTGCAGGCTGAGGTCCTCACTCCCCATCAAGGCTTTGGATAGCTGACCTGTGGGTACCGGGTCCATTACCCACGTGACTCGATCACTCACCCTCACCATCAACGGCTGCCATCGAGAGAGACTGGAACTGACCTCATCTATCCATCCGATCATCCTGGGTCTTCCCTGACTCCAAAGGCACGACCCCAACATCTCATGGAGCAAGAGGAAGATCCAGGACTGGTCACCCAGATGCCGGAGGACCTGCCTAAACATCACCTACAGATCAACATTGGTGGATTACCCGGAGTGCGCCCTTCAGCCCAACGGTCCACAGGAGCACTTTGATCTCGAGGAGGTCTTCACCCGCGAGAAGGCAAAGTGTCTCCCTCCTCACAGGTCCTGGGACCGTGCCATTGAAGCTGCCCCCCCGGAACAGGATCTACCCGCTCTCTGTCTGGAGAAATACATCATGGAGTCACTGGAGCAGGGATATATCCGCCGTTCCACATCGCCTGCTTCAGCGAGCTTTTTCATCATCACGAAGAAGGATGGGGGACATCGACCATGCATCGATTACCAGGGCCTCAACGATGTGACGGTCAAGTTCTGGTAATCTACATCAACGACATCCTGATCTACTCCCCCACCTACCCGGAACATGTGGCCCACGTTCGTGCTGTCCTGAGATGTCTCCTGGAGAACCACCTATACGTCAAAGGAGAAAAGTGTCTTCCATCAGGCATCCGTCTTCTTCCTGGGATATAACATCTCTCTGGAAGGGGTCCAGATGGAAGAGCTGAAGGTGGAGGTAGTCAGGTCATGGTCGGGTCCGAAAACCATTAAGGAACTAGAACACTTCCTGGGATTTGCCAACATTTATCGCCGGTTCATCGAAGGCTTCAGCTCCATCACCACGCCATTGCTGAACGGCAGTCCTCAGTGCCTCCATTGGACGGGTGACCGTGAGCTCCTGGCGGTAAAGTTGGCACTGGAGGAGTGGAGACACTGGCTGGAGGGCGCATGGGAGCCGTTTACAGTCCTGACGAATCATCGCAACCTGGAATACGTCAGGACTGCTCTGCGCCTTAACCCCCGTCAGGCCAGGTGGATGATGTTCTTCACCCGGTTCCGCTTCACCCTGACTTACCGTCCAGGCACCAAGAACATAAAACAAAATCGGCTCCGATGGTCCCCATCTTACCCCCATTGTGTGTTGTGGGTCCTGTCACCTGGGATGTCGACGCAGAGATTGTTTGGGTGGGGAGAAGGGACCCTCCACCAACGACGTGCCCCCTGGATAAGACGCAGAGAGTGTGTGGAAGGCTGGACACCCGGGGGTCACCAGGACCCTGGAAGCACTACGGGCGAAGTACTGGTGACTGTGCGATACTACGTCCAGTCCTGCACTGTCTGCACACAGTCCAAGGCGTTGAGAAAGGCTCCCGCGGGTAAGCTCCCTTGCCGGTACTTCAGCGGCCTTGGTCACATATTACAGTTGACTTTGTCACAGACTTGCCGAGGTCGGAGGGACATACGGCAAGAGGGTTTGTTTTGTCCCTCTTCCTGGGCTTCCCTCTGCTCTCCAGGTTGCTGAGGTCATATTCCAGCAGGTCTTCCGGCTGTATGGAGTTCCAGAGGTTATTGTGTCCGACCGTGGTCCCAAATTTACATCTCGGGTCTGGAGGGCGTTCCTGTCCCGTCTGTTGGTCACGGTCAGCCTCACATCTGGGTACCATCCCCAGGCGAACAGGCAGGCGGAACGCACCAACCAAGAACTGGGGATGTTCCTGCAAAGCTATTGCCTTGATAGGCCAGGTGAGGGTCACACTTTCTCCCCTAGGCGGAATACGCCCAGAATTCCCTGCGCCAGTCCTCCACAGGGCTGACTCCGTTCCAGGCCTTCCTGGTCTGGCAACCTCCATTGTGTGCTTGGACTGGTCCTGAGTTCAGTGACGTGCCTGCGGTGCAGGACTGGTTCTGGTCGGCGGAGGAGGTTTGGTCCTCCACCAACATCTGCCTGCAGGAGGCAGTAGCCTGTCAGAAGAGGCAGGTGGAACAGCGGCGGAGCGAGGCCCCGGTCTGAGGGGCCGTTTAAAATCCTCCGGAAGGTCAATGACTACTTTACAACCCCCACAAGCTCCATGAGAGTCGTCTGAAGGTAACCAAGTACTAGGCGGTAAAAATGTTATCCTAGTACTAGGTGGTACTAGGATAAAATATAACGGACGTATCACAAGAAAATAAAGGAGGAGAAAATGTTCTCCAAAAACAGGCTGACAGCTAAATACGAAATATTAACTAACAACAACAATAACACAGGGAGAACACTTCTCTAATACATGTTTAACTTGGGTCAAACGTTTCGGGTAGCCTTCCACAAGCTTCCCAGAATAAGTTGGGTGAATTTTGGCCCATTCCTCCTGACAGAACTGGTGTAACTGAGTCAGGTTTTTAGGCCTCCTTGCTCGCACACGCTTTTTCAGTTCTGTACACACATTTTCTATATGATTGAGGTCAGGGCTTTGCGATGGCCACTCCAATACCTTGGCTTTGTTGTCCTTAAGCCATTTTCCTACAACTTTGGAAGTATGCTTGGGGTCATTGTCCATTTACTTACTGTTTTCTTTGAGACAACAGTACCTGCTAATTGCAGGTCTTTTTGAAGCTCTCCACAAGTGGTCCTTGGCTCTTGGACAACTCTTCTGATTATTCTTTTCACTCCTCTGTCAGAAATCTTGCGAAGCAAATTTATGGTGAAATGATTGTCTTTCCACTTCTGTATTATGGCCCCAAGGCCCCAACAGTGCTCACTGGAACATTCAGAAGCTTAGAAATGCGCATATAACCAATGCCGTCATTATGTTTTGCAACAATTAGGTTGCGAAGGTCTTGTGACAGCTCTTTGCTTTTACCCATCATGAGATGTGTCTTGTGTGACACCTTGGCAATGAGACCTTTTTGTAGGCCATCAGTTGGGACTGAACCAGCTGATATTAATTTGCACTGACAGGGGGCTGGATTGCTTTTTAATTACTGATAGTTTTCAGCTGTTGTCTTGGCTTTCCATGCCTTTTTGCACCTCCCTTTCTTCATGTGTTCAAAACTTTTTACCTGTGACATTTCACATTATTACACATAACTTAATTTCTGAACTTATTTGTTTTGGTTACTTTGTATGTATGGATTACTTGGTGAAAATGTCATGTCAATAGCACCTTTGGAAATATATTTACTGAGAAAAATTGTGACTAGTTAATACTTATTTCACCCACTGTATATATATATATATATATATATATATATATACACAGTGGGGAGAACAAGTATTTGATACACTGCCGATTTTGCAGGTTTTCCTACTAACAAAGCATGTAGAAATCCAGAAAATCACATTGTATGATTTTTAAATAATTAATTTGCATTTTATTGCATGACATAAGTATTTGATCACCTACCAACCAGTAAGAATTCCGGCTCTCACAGACCTGTTAGTTTTTCTTGAAGAAGCCCTCCTGTTCTCCACTCATTACCTGTATTAACTGCACCTGTTTGAACTCGTTACCTGTATAAAAGACACCTGTCCACACACTCAATCAAACAGACTCCAACCTCTCCACAATGGCCAAGACCAGAGAGCTGTGTAAGGACATCAGGGATAAAATTGTAGACCTGCACAAGGCTGGGATGGGCTACAGGACAATAGGCAAGCAGCTTGGTGAGAAGGCAACAACTGTTGGCGCATTATTAGAAAATGGAAGAAGTTCAAGATGACGGTCAATCTCCCTCGGTCTGGGGCACCATGCAAGATCTCACCTCGTGGGGCATCAATGATCATGAGGAAGGTGAGGGATCAGCCCAGAACTACACGGCAGGACCTGGTCAATGACCTGAAGAGAGCTGGGACCACAGTCTCAAAGAAAACCATTAGTAACACACTACGCCGTCATGGATTAAAATCCTGCAGCGCACGCAAGGTCCCCCTGCTCAAGCCAGCGCATGTCCAGGCCCGTCTGAAGTTTGCCAATGACCATCTGGATGATCCAAAGGAGGAATGGGAGGTCATGTGGTCTGATGAGACAAAAATAGAGCTTTTTGGTCTAAACTCCACTCGCCGTGTTTGGAGGAAGAAGAAGGATGAGTACAACCCCAAGAACACCATCCCAACCGTGAAGCATGGAGGTGGAAACATAATTCTTTGGGGATGCTTTTCTGCAAAGGGGACAGGACGACTGCACTGTATTGAGGGGAGGATGGATGGGGCCATGTATCGCGAGATCTTGGCCAACAACCTCCTTCCCTCAGTAAGAGCATTGAAGATGGGTCGTGGCTGGGTCTTCCAGCATGACAACGACCCGAAACACACAGCCAGGGCAACTAAGGAGTGGCTCCGTAAGAAGCATCTCAAGGTCCTGGAGTGGCCTAGCCAGTCTCCAGACCTGAACCCAATAGAAAATCTTTGGAGGGAGCTGAAAGTCCGTATTGCCCAGCGACAGCCCCGAAACCTGAAGGATCTGGAGAAGGGCTGTATGGAGGAGTGGGCCAAAATCCCTGCTGCAGTGTGTGCAAACCTGGTCAAGAACTACAGGAAACGTATGATCTCTGTAATTGCAAACAAAGGTTTCTGTACCAAATATTAAGTTCTGCTTTTCTGATGTATCAAATACTTATGTCATGCAATAAAATGCAAATTAATTACTTAAAAATCATACAATGTGATTTTCTGGATTTTTGTTTTAGATTCCGTCACTCACAGTTGAAGAGTACCTATGATAAAAATTACAGACTTCTACATGCTTTGTAAGTGGGAAAACCTGCAAAATCGGCAGTGTATCAAATACTTGTTTTCCCTCCCCACTGTATATATATATATATATATAGTTCGCTCACTCAGCTGTGCCTCACAAGTAAAACAACAAATTATATATTACCAGTGTGATTATATACGTAAAATTGGCTGTTAAACCTAATGTGAGATGTGGTAGGTACACGATATGCCCGTGCAGAAGCATCTACCATGTTCTGGCCTGTACGGCTGAGATACAGTGATGTATAAACATAAATGCACACTGGCTGAAAGGGGCGTACATCTTCCCCGCTCTCCATTATTCCCACCCTGCTAAAGCCTGTCATCCTCAGCACCTCTATTCATAAACATGATTATTCCTTAATTATTGAAAACCTCACCACACACATGCAGTCTTGCACACACATGCACGTGCACATATGTACACACACACACACACACACACACACACACACACACACACACACACACACACGAGCACACACATACTGTACACACACAGAGATAGAGGGTAACCGTCTCTTATCATAATGAGATCATGTATTTCCCAAAATCCTCCATAACACACACTGTGAAAATAACACAGAAACAGCCATCTTCTCTTGATAAGACCCATTTAGAGTGTAGAGCTGACTTTAACTATACACTGTAAATAAATGTTCATCCAACCGTAGGTTCCTCTGTGCCTGCATGTGACTCTCTACTTCTGATCTCAGTCTTATTTTTTTAATTTTTTTAGTGCTTTTTTGCCTCTTTTTCCTTTCCCTTTTCTCTCTCTGTTCCTCAAACTTCAACGAGGCGCTGTTTTTCTCTTTCTTTTCCCTTATGTCCTTTTATCCCTAGCCAGCTCTGGTGCTCTCCTGCCACTGTGAACCAGAGTTCAGTCTGACCCCTCAACGCTCTATCTCAGTCTGCAGCAGCAGCATCAGGCTTGTCAATTAGATCCCTGGGCTGAATTCTGAGCTATAAGATGGCCTGTCTCACACAACCACATCTGCTTAGCCTAGCCAAATTAAAAAAACAGAATCAAGACTGAAGAGGGAAGGAAGGAAGGAAGGAAGGAAAGAAAGAAAGAAAGAAAGAAAGAAAGAAAGAAAGAAAGAAAGAAAGAAAGAAAGAAAGAAAGAAAGAAAGAAAGAAAGAAAGAAAGAAAGAAAGAAAGAAAGAAAGAAAGAAAGAAAGAAAGAAAGAAAGAAAGAAAGAAAGGAGATGGAGAGAGAGGATAGGAGGCCTCTTGGGGTTGTCACTGTAGCGTGCAGTGTGGTATCAGGCTTACAAGCAGCTCATCAATGAATCAACGCTGCAACTGTGATGTCAGAATGAAAAGGTCAAAGGTCAGATCCCTACTGACAATAGATGTAGTTTCGGCATCAGTTCTATGCAGCCTATACAACATCAAAGCATAGAAGCATATGGTATTAGATAAAGTATGAAAGATTTCTCTGTTTTTTTATATTTCCTTTTGCTTTCTAATATGTATCTTACTGTATTTACTAAATTAAAATGACTAACATGTTTTTGACTCATTTATCTTTTATAATTTCTGGAAAAACGTGAATGACAGATGTTCTGTCTTAACTGTTAACATGTTCTACTCCGCTCACACATCTACTCCGCTCACATGTTCCTTTCCACTCTTAGCCAGACTCCAATGCACCAGAGGATGTTCTGAATTGAATTGAATAATGACTTAGCAGGTATAATTGGGGGCCCGTTGCTATACTTACAGAGTGGAAAAGAGTATATTGACAGGAGGAATCACACAGGAGGAAAGAGAGAAGGGAAGACAAAAGTGGAGGGAGAGCAGGGGAGAATGAACAATAGAAGGCAGAAAGAGAGAGGGGGAGCAGGCTAGAGAGGGATGAGAGAGTGTGTGTGAGAGAGATGTTCTGCTAGTGCCAAGGATCTTTGCATTTTTTTGATGACAGTTTTCAAAACTTGCAGAAAAATGCTGAGATATCTCCTCAGCACACATACAGTATATACACTCAGTGGCCTGTTTATTAGGTACAATCTAGTACCGGGTTTGACACCCCTGTAGCCATGAAGGAATGCACCTGGCCATTAACAATACTCTGTGGCGTACAAACGTTGCTCAATTGGTATCAAGGGACCTAAAGTGTGCCGGGAAAACATTCCCTACCCCATTACACCACCGTCACCAGCCTGTACCGTTGACACCAGGCAGGATGGGGCCATGGACTTATGCTGCTTCCACAAAATCCTTGATCTGTATGCCACTGTACTGTGCTGTTATAAGCCCAGGAAGCAAGCCGTTTCTGAGATACTGGAACCGGCACGCCTGGCACCGACGGTCATACCGCACTCAAAGTCTCTTAGACAACTCGTTTTGCCCATTCTAATGTTCAATCAAACAGTAACTGAATGCCTAGATGCCTGTGTGCCGGCTTTATATAGCATTCCACTGCCACGTGATTGTCACAGTCTCGGGTGAGGGAACGAGGCGCAGAGCGAGAGGTGCGTGCAAACATATTTATTAATAACTCAAAAACGAAACAAAAAACAACAAACGCTGTGAGCTTGGTGTCTGGCATACACATACGCACACAAACAAACAATGATCCACGGCGCAGGTGGACAAAATGTGAACATAAATAGAATCTCCAATTAGAGACAACTCAGCTGCCTCTAATTGGGGATCACCAAACCCCCAACACCAACCCTGTGATTGTAAGGAACTGATTGTGGCCATCCCACTCCCTTTAGAGGGAGTCAGAGACCTGGCCTCAGTCAGGCCCTTACAGTACCTAAGGCGCGGGCTCCCAACCGTGATATTCCCCCCCAACCAAAAAACACAAAATTCTAACACAAAAAAGGGGGGAAAGGGCGGAGTACTGGGGAGGTTGTTGATGAGGGCTCCGGGTCCGGGTGCAACGCAGGCATTGAAGGCAGCTCCCTCCCTGCCTCCACGTTGCACGCCCGATCCTGTCCGGACCCCGGCGCGATGGACACCCCCTCAGTACTCCCGCGACGCACCAAGTCCTGTCTGGACCCTGGTGTGGGAGAACCCGACCCTGGAAAAGGGGCTGACGACCGGCCCAGGACTGGGCACCGGTGTGGCGAACAGCTCCGGCCATGGAGCGGGGCAGTCGCCGGAGTCTCCGTGCTGTAGGCCTTCACCGAAGCTCTGGTGCGAGGAGCAGGCACGGGCCGTACCTGCCTGTGGAGGCGCACCGGTGGTCTGGTGCGAGGAGCACGCACGAGCCGTACCGGACTGTGGATGCGCACCGGTAGTTTGGTGCGCGGAGCCGGCACGGGCCGTACCGGACTGGGTAGCGGCGCTGGAGGCACCGTACTGGGAAACGGCGCAGGAGATCTCCGACTCCCCCAGTCGTACTCTCTCCTCCGCCTATCCCCACCTTGTAGGAGCTCCCCCTGGAGCCCCCACGAGTGAGGGAACAGAAGCACACCGTCGTCATCCTCCGACTCCTCTTTGTACTCCCGCTCCCATGGCTGTAGGGGCTCCTCCGCGAACCCCCACGAGTGCAGTGGCCGGGGCTCTTCGCCCTCAATCCCCAACCACCCCCATAGCCCCCCCAAAAAACAGTTTGGGGGTTCTTCTGGGCTCCAGGCTGGGCCGACATCTTGGCCCGCCGACATGTCCTCCGTCGACGGCGCCGCTGCTCCGGAACCCAGCCTTCTTCCTTCGCTCTATAATGGAGGAATTCCTCCTCTGTAATTTTCCCATACCGAGGAGGATATGCCCCAATGTCCAGCCCTGTTGAGTACCGTGGTGGTGGATTATTCTGTCTCGGTCTCGGGTGAGGGAACAAGGCGCAGAGCGAGAGGTGCGTGCAAACATATTTATTAATAACTCAAAAACGAAACAAAAAACAACAAACGCAATACCGTGAGCTTGGTGTCTGGCAAACACATACGCACACAAACAAACAATGATCCACGGCGCAGGTGGACAAAATGTGAACATAAATAGAATCCCCAATTAGAGACAACTCAAGACAGCTGCCTCTAATTGGGGATCACCAAACCCCCAACACCAACCCTGTGATTGTCAGGACCTGACTGTAGCCATCCCACTCCCTCTAGAGGGAGTCAGAGACCTGGCCTCAGTCAGGCCCTTACAGTGACTCACTGTCTGTAGGAGCGAACCATTTTCATGAATGGGGTGGTGTACCTAATATACTAAGTGTATTTGCATTACATTTGCAAATAATAAATATCTATTTTTTATATGTGATACTCTATATTTAAGCATCAGATCCTGTTGTATGATAACTGTACCTCTACAGAAAAGTTACCTAAATAAAGAAGGCACGTGTGGTGTAAAGTGGGACTTTATGCATCCTTATAAATTCTCTCCAGAGTTGATCCAAATTTTCACACCATCATTTTTGACTGCCTGTTTATTCCACCTTGAGCCAAGCTAATGCCCAGACCAAATATATATATATAAAATAAAAGATTGAAAATCCCAAAAATAATGCAGAGCCTTCAAAGATTGAAGCAAACTAATGGTTTGATCCATGCACACCATACATTTTAAGAATGATTTGCAAAAATAACAATTAAAGATGGGCACTGACTTATTATAAAGAATTATAAAAGCTGTTTTCTGAAGACTGCTAAAATAAACTGCAGAGCATTTCTCCATACCTGTGCCTTAGAAAAAGGTCCAACAGTAGATTTTGCCTCAGGGTGTGTATGACAGAGAAATTAGATGAGTCCAATTAAAATGAGTCTATCATGTTGTAATGTCACACAGCCCCACTCAAAACATGAAAACATTATTGAAGGTTATGGGTATTCTTAAAAGACGGGACAATCTCAACTTTTTCTTACAAGTATTTGTCTTAATATTAACACAATTTTAAATATATATTTTGATAGACTAAAGTATCAGCTATCTCACAATGTAAAGGAACAACTCCTTTCATAAAATGTTAGTAACTGGATTTATGTCAACTCCGTCAGAAACCGAAAAGGCATTTCATTTTTTTTTTTATTATCCAACAAGTGTTTAAAGGCCTTGATTGTTTAATTCTAACATTACATTATTCAAATATGTAATACAAATCACCAAACTTGTTTTTGTTTTGTTTTATATCACTATTAAATGCTCCAGGGCTAATATAATTCACATTTTTCTAGATTTAGAACATAAAACCACATTTATAAAGCAAACATTATCCCTTAAGTCTAGCACAGCAAATACTTCAATAGTTTAAGCATATGTTGTAGAACAGTGATTCAAATATGTTTTCTGAATATTAACAAAATAATCTGAAGGGGGTTAGCCGTCAGTGACGGAGTTGACAAACCACTGGCAGAGTTGACAACAGATAATCCAAAAAATACATATTTTTACCTCTAAAAATAAAAATTCAATATAAACAATTGATCCGTTAGAAAACAACCATTGTCTTAAAACTTTCAGCACTCTGACTGTCAGGTCCAGACTGTGGAGAAGCCGCCAGGCATTAATATGTTAATCTGGTGGCTATGGTCAAGGCCTGACAGAGGAGAGAGTTCTAGTTAAGTTTTTATTGGTCCCCAATTAGAGGCAGCTGCCCTGCGTTGTCTCTAATTGGAGATCCTATTTAAGTTCATGGTTTTCCCACCTGCGTGTGGATCTTTGTGCGTTTGTGCTATGTGAACACCAGTCCTCTCCTCTCCTCTCCTCTCCTCTCCTCTCCTCTCCTCTCCTCTCCTCTCCTCTCCTCTCCTCTCCTCTCCTCTCCTCTCCTCTCCTCTCCTCTCCTCTCCTCTCTTTTGTTTTGATTCCAATAAAGGAATGTCAATATAATACTGCTCAGCGCCTCGGGTCCTGACTAAGAACCATGACACTGACGGAGTTGACGTTAGACAAAAATCTGAGGTAGTTGATGTTTTACAGATTTTACAAAAATGTATTCTTTCTTGTTCATTGAATTGCTATACACAGTACGAATGTTGTTTTCCCTCAGTTGCTTTATGACTAAACCCAAATTAAAATATACATATTATAACCAAAATGTATATTCTGTCAGGCAGATGAAGTTGATAGTTTATGGTAGTAACCATGGTAATTCCAATATTGTTTGATTAAATCTATCAAAATAGAGACATTTACAGACCATGAGTGGTCATCTTAATGAGGACATGAAGATGGGGTCCTTATGGTATAGCTGTCCCTGCTCATTCCTGATTAATTTAGGATTTTAGACAAATCTGATGGATTTAAACACATCTGAGAGAGTTGACCAAATCTCCAGACACATCTTTTAGGAATCACAATTTTGAGAGAAATATTCTTCAAAGTCACAGAGGGCAATTGCAACAAACTGAAACATGAAATCCTTTTTCTGTTAATATCCATTATTGCCAGTTTGTAGAACTAGAGAAATAGCGTTTGAAATTGGGATCCTATAGGCGACATGGAAATTAATAATATTGAAAGTATTTTGAAAATTCCCAAAACACATTTTCCCTTATATAATTCCCCTAAATGTAATTGTTAAGCTCAAATAAAGTGACAAAAAAATATTTTTTAATTATAAAAATGTAGTTTTATACTAACTTTCAAGAAGTCAGTAGTGTGTTTATTACCGTACAAGAGTGTAAATGTGTGGTAAATGTAGCCTGAAACAGTTACACTTCAACTTTGTCCAATAACACTTACAGGGTCAAAGAACATATCCAACCAAGCACATACTGTAATGAAGAGAAGAGATGTTTTTATCAAGAGGTCCGCAATTCTTGTCAAATAAACGCAATGCAGCACTGGTCAAAAGGAGGCATGGCATTTTGGATAGTTTCTATCTTATTGACAAATGGAATTCAGAGGCTCACAGAGAAAGTGAGGGCAGAATAAGGCTCATCTGATTTGGTCCTCAGCAGCTTGTAAAACAGCGCTGGAACAAGTACAATCTCTGTAGTGATAGATTACAGCTCTGTCTGCTTGTGGTGTTAGCTCAGGATTCAAGCTAGCCAAGCAAGACAATGAGAATGCTCTCAGGCATGCCATAGACTCCTTACGTTACAAAAGACTCACCTTTTAAATTTGTCTCACAACAACAACCACAAGGAAGATATATCATGATGAATGAGTAAATACCAATTTTGTTTTTATTTCAGGAATGTTTCACTATGGCTTCCCAGCGTTTTTCCAAATACGCTCACACAATACTGTATCTCTTTGACAAAACCAAGCCACAATCTTTGGACATTTTTTGGAAAGCGTTAAACCTGACATGTTAATTTTTAAAATGTCATGTTAGATTGTGAGACAATAGTTTGCGTCTAAGAATAACCAGTTTTATGCGCTTGGTGGAGTTGTTGGTTTACCTGCTTGGGTAATGTCTTATTGCCTGGTAACATTGAACACATTTTTTCGTAGTTTGAACCATGAACCCAGGTCCTTAGAAGGTGTTCTGTGAATCTCTCTGACATTTTCCCAATACAGCTTCTCTCATTCATAAGACTGTATAAGGCTTAAAAGCCTAACATAAAACCACACACCACTTTTAATCCAATACAGGAAAAACAGGTAATGATTTAAATAACCAACACGGCACAAGATAAACATGATGTAATAGCTGCATAGAGCATTTTAGGATATGATAGTTTTATCGTATCCTATCCTATAGTGCTTGTCAGATGTATCTTGGGTAAGCAACCCAATCGGGTACAGTATGTAAATGCTATTAAGTTTGAATGAATACTTTTGATTAAAACAATTTTTCCTCTTCTCTGAAGCTATAGGCACGCACACATGCGCACACATGCTCATAAAATCATGATAAATCTTTGATCTTCAGGCCTTGTTTCTTTTTTGATTGAAGACATGTCGGGAGAATCCAGGCATCATTTCCCCCAGCAGCACCACCATATTGCTAAATGACTATCATGTACCTACGACAGTGACATACAGTACATATAAATATTAAAGACAAGAAAAAGCTCAGCTGTTTCAGGGACTGAAAGATAATAATAATAATATTATTATTGTCATCAAGATCAGC
Organism: Thymallus thymallus; assembly: GCA_023634145.1. NCBI lineage: Eukaryota > Metazoa > Chordata > Actinopteri > Salmoniformes > Salmonidae > Thymallus > Thymallus thymallus. Next base: position 7,128,661 of record CM042392.1, on the reverse strand, counting down.
AACCAGAGACTCATCGGAGATAATGCGGGAGACCACGAGTTGGGCTGTTTTGTTGATGATTGTTCATGCAAACATGGTCTAAATGAGACGTTTTGATGTCCTGAAACTGAAGAAAGAAAAAGGAAAAGAACCTTGCTGAAGGAAGTCTGCTGTCACAGAGCATTAGGTTTACCATTGTAGCTATGCCAATGCCCACCTGCCCTCCAAAATGATTCAAAGCAAAACCCTGCACAAATATTATCTTTCCAGATAATCTTCAATTGATTTATTTTCTGTTTTCCAATATCACCTTTGTCCCCATCTCTTCCTCCCCCTTCATGCTCAGTATTAGAAAAATATGACACGATATGATTCATCTTTTTTCTCTCTCCCTCCCCCCTTCTCCTGAGTTGATTCGCTGCCCTGTCTAATCACAGGAATTCATTTGGGGAAAAGCCAGGCAGCATTAAACGATCTGAGCTGCCTTAGAGGAGCAGATAAATCCCTGTGTTCAATAAACCAAAGCGCCTTTACTGAATGCAATCATTCTTAACGGGCGCATGAGGGCTGATCCTAATCCTGAATATTTGCTGTGCTCATCCCAGGAACCGTTGCTATGAAAATAATTTTGACGTGTGACTTAACACAGCAGCGTGTTCCTAGTTGCCACTGCTCGCCTCGGCTCCACCGAGGTCACCTCATCTTCCCTGGCTCATCTCGGCCCGGTGACAGTGTTTGCCAGACAGACACCCGGCGTTCCTGATTCGACCCCGCTAACGAGTAATTACACCATCTGTCAAGTTATCGCCTCGCAATTATGGCTTGTGACAGTTTTAGACATCAGGCATCCAGACAGGAGATGGAGGATGACTCTCCGTTGTGTCCTAAGATAGGCCCTACCTTCTCCCAGATGACTGAATATCAAACAAAGGTGATATTTCTCTTCCAATGGAATCGGATTATCTTTATTCAGACATTATAGCCACATGGAAGCTGAATTAATGACCTTATCAGTCAGTCATATGACGTTTTCATTTATTCCTTGCTTGAATAATCACAGATTCTAAGAACAATCCAACGCCGACAGAAACTTAAGCCATTAACAAGATATACTTTTTATCTAATTATACCACTCTGGCTATTCCCTGGCATAGAGCCCTGACTGAGTTTCTCATTAACATGAATTACTGAATAATACATGTAACAGAAGTCTTCCCTTCCCAAATAACCCAAACGACACACACATAGATGCACAGTGGTATTTTTATTAATGGCATCATAATTATCATCAATTTCACAACGACCATACAGAATAGATACACAGCTATTTTTACAACAATAATGGTAATAGTAATCACCATCAAAATCACCCTTAAAACCATGATCATTATAATCCTTTTCATATAATAAGAATCCCTCCTCCATTAGACAGCAGAGCTCCAGATGTGACCCTGATGAGAGTGGTGCTCCTCTGAGCGATAACGTGAACCCCCCAGCCAAACAGATGTTTCTCTAGAAGCTCCTTCTCCAATCACGACACGGCACGCCATGGCCACGCCACGTCGTAAACATAATTGGCCCCTTGTCATCTCCCAGCCTGGAGTATGGCAAGAGCACTACAGCATAGCGGTACTGATATGAGTCCAGTGTGTGTGTTTGTGTGTGTGTGAGTGAGTGTGTGGTGCCTTGAGAGTTCTATACGTTATGGCCAGATGTAATCCAGAGCATCTTTACACAATTACCTGGGGTAGTTCTGTCAGACAGCTCTGCTATGTAATTACACCATTACAGCTGTTCATCATTTCTCCTGTATGACTAGGCCGTCGTTTGTTAAATCCTTTATTCCCCTCTTCCAGTGTTAAATCCCTTTAACCCAGTCAGGCTGGCGCAGGAACAAAAGGAACCGTTTCCAGAGGTTGCTTGTGTGGCACTGTGCACTGTGCAGGTCCTGGCTAAATTAACTAAAAGGGATTAAAATAAAACCCTGTCTCTCACCCAGGTCATTTGTCACCTTATTGGAGTCCCAGTCAGATTTTGATGTATCTTTTTCTGCTCCGACATCACTCAAACTCTAATCTTCCCCTCCTCTCTACCCTCACTCCCTGCAGAGGAAGAGTCAGCTGTGTCCTCAGTCAGTCTGGTACTGGATGTGAATCCATGTGGTTGGAGGTTATTTCTGGCCTGTGGTACTCAGTCTTCCATCTTCCTGTCTTCGCACCAATTTAAAAACTCCCTGGGGGGAATTCAGGCTCTTTCGGGATGATTGCCATGTCATGGGGACTCTCTTTATACCTCTTTCTCTCTGCATAAGGAAGACAGTTCAGCATGTCCCTGTGCAATAATCAGTCCCCTGTTGATTGGTAGAAATTCTGGTAGAAATCCGAGAGGGACAACTTCTATTCAGTCAGATCTGAGTTCAGACAATAAACAAAGAAAAAAAGATACTGCTGAATTCTGTTACTATGCAATAACAAAGCTATTACTTAATCACTATGTAATTCCATGTTGTTACTGCGGTAATTACAGGGTTTCTACACAGGTCAAGGTATTCTCTCACCAACTCAAGGTTGGATCAAAAATGGAGATGAAAGCAGCTTGTTTCTCGGGAGTCATTTTCTGTTTTATATTTAATCTCCCAAATGTTTACTCCAAACTCTAAAAGATCAGTGCCACTCGTCATTGGATTATAATTTATTTTTAAATGCTCCAGTATCAAAGGCAGTCACGTTTAATAGCCACATAAATCAGCCACAAGGCTCCAGTTCAGACGGACCCAGTAAGGGCCTCTCAAATATAAAAAAAACCAAGACATTTTTATGAAATTGAAATTGACATCCCTTTAGGATTCTGTGGTTCTGGGAGCGGTCTACGAGTGGGGCTGGAGGCTGTGTGCTGGACCATCATCCTGACAGGATGTGACATCTCAGGGGTGGGGGCCGGCCACCAGCCTCACAGCCTCACCACCACCACCTCCTCCACAGTCCTCCCTGGGTGAGCAATTATGTTTGAATACCCGGCTCCGTTTCATTCCTTATGGCCCTAATACTCCTTCCCCTTCATTGAGGGGAGAGAACAGAGCAAGCAGAGCAGCAGCCATGCATCGACTAGCTAAGTCACTCCGTTTTAATTAGCGGAACCAGAGTCTCCAGATTAAAAGAGGAATGAAAACCTCAACTGTCATTTCATGTAGTTAATTTTTTTATTTATTTATTTATTCCTCTCCCCTGTTGATTTGCAGTGATGTGGAGTCTCTAAATAGTACATGAAGGTGACTTAGGTTTTAATCAGTGTGGTATTTTATAATTGAGTGATCTTATCTGAGGTGATTTTTTTTTGTGGGGGGGGGGGGGTGTTTGGATATCAGCCCGGAAGGTGTAAACTTCACATGATGATGACAGCAGTGATTTTATCTACAGCACACCTACAAACATAAGGTACTTAAATACGCTAGATTCCAAGACCCATAGTTTCACACTAATACTGTAAAAGGAAGTGTGTCCAATTTAGCTCATGTGATAAGCTGCTAATTTTGTATCCGTGCAGATGTTCAATAATTTTGCCTTTATGTGTTTGATCATATAACCCTCAGTTTAGCAATTTGCTTTGTGGAATTTAAAAGATGCTCTTACGTGCAGAATATATAAAATACAACAGCTTTAAGGATCACATCCCAGAGCGTTGGGGTTTTATTTGCCTGACTTAAATTCACAGACAGAACTAATCTCCAAGACAGACATCATCCAACCTAGCTTCGATTTTACCCTTTGACACTAATACTACTCAAATTTTATAGAAAACTACTTTTCTCTTAGACATATGGGTGTTCCTGAAGCTGGGATATGAAAGCATTCTGATCTCATTCTGAACTTCTTCCAGCAAAAGTGAAAATGACAAGCTGAAATGTCGCCGCCTGCATTATCTTTCACATCTTCTATTGTTGTTGGACCCCCTGAACCTTTGGATCGCAGGGGGTACAAACACTGCGCCGTAAAAATAACATCAATCATGATTTTTCCAAGCGTAGACATTTGCCGGAAAGAAGGGCCATAGAATGGACGCTAAAAGCATTCTTTGGTGGTCAAATGTGACCATAACCTGAATATACCTGCTCTTGACTTGCATTAGCTGGGACATTAGCCGATTCCTGCCTGTACTTAAATGCATTCTCGCCTGTTGTGCCTTACAAAGCAAACCTCCATCTATTTCCAGGGCTCTCTAAAGCCAGAGCACTCAATTGATTGGCAGGAGAAAAGCTGATTGACTCGTCTGGACCCATGTTCATTTTATTCTCTCTCTTTGAGAGAAGGGGCACTGAGAATAGCACTGTGGAAATGTGGAGGAGTTGTGGAGGAGTGAATGAACACTGATAACCTGTAGCAGCTGGAAAACCACCTATTTAGACCTATTTAGGTAGGGAACCAGGTTTTGGACATTATAACAGAAAGGAAGATACTAATGCACTTAACATGTACTCAGAGTGTATTATAGCAATAGGGTGGTTAATCCTAAGTGTTAAACTTTCTCTTTTGTCCTTTTTTTTCCGTTAGCACTAATGTTGACCAAAGGGCATTAATAACCTGAGTGACTTTGACCAATTAGTGGCAATGGGGAAGTGAATCAATAAAGGTTGGGGGCATGAATAACTTCGTCCTCACTGATTAACCCTAATAGGAATAATTAGGGTTGCAGTACCGGACACATGTAGAGGACACAAAGAGGAAACACACAACGGACTACAACAGACAGCTACATAGTTCCTGTCTGTCTGTCTGTCTGTCTGTCTGTCTGTGTGTGTGGGTGTGTGTGTTTGTGTCAGGCACAAAATGGAGAATTTCTTGACAGTCTTCCTCAAAGCTCCACATGAACAATATACCAACTGAGGATAAAAAGGACATTAGACTAGTTTGTAAGGAAATAAGCCTTGAGGAGAAGAAATTCTTTCACAGATTCACTGTCGCAACAACCTTGATATGCTTTGGTCTGCTTTAGTCACATCTACATTGTGAGATTCCAAATAGAATATACAGTACCAGTCAAAAGTTTGGACAATATGGAATCATGTATTATATATTTTATATTTTAGATTCTTAAAGTAGCCAGCCTTTGTCTTGATGAAAGCTTTGCACACTCTTGGCATTCTCTCAACCAGCATCACTTGGAATACTTTGTTGTTGGCTGCTTTTCCTTCACTCTGCGGTCCAACTCATCCCAAACCATCTCAATTGGGTTGAGGTTGGGTGATTGTGGAGGCCAGGTCATCTGATGCAGCACTCCATCACTCTCCTTCTTGGTCAAATAGCCCTTACACAATGATAGTCCCACTGTCACCAGCAAAGCACCCCAACACCATCATACCTCCTCCTCCATGCTTCACGGTGGGAACCACACATGCAGAGATCATCCATTCACCTACTCTGCATCTCACAAAGACACGGCGGTTGGAACCAAAAATATCAAATTTGGACTCATCAGACCAAAGGACATATTTCCACCGGTCTAATGTCAGTCCATTGCTCGTGTTTCTTGGCCCAAGCAAGTCTCTTCTTCTTATTGGTGTTCTTTATTAGTGGTTTCTTTGAAGCAATTCGACCATGAAGACCTGATTCACACAGTCTCCTCTGAACAGTTGATATTGAGATGTGTCCGTTACTTGAACTCTGTGAAGCATTTATTTGGGCTGCAATTTCTGAGGCTGGTAACTCGTATGAACATATCCTCTGCAGCAGTGGTAATTCTGGGTCTTCCTTTCCTGTGGCGGTCCTCATGAGAGCCAGTTTCATCATATCGCTTGATTGTTTCTTCAAGTGCAGTCACAAAAACCTTCAAAGTTTTTTCCGAATTTACTGACTTCATGTCTTAAAGTAATGATGGACTGTCGTTTCTCTTTGCTTATTTGAGCTGTTCTTGCCTTAATATGGACTTGGTCTTTTACCATATAGGGCTATGATATACCACCCCTACATTGTCACAACAACTAATTTGCTCAAACACATTGAAGGAAATAAATTACCAAAAAATGTTTTTCAACAAGGCACACCTGTTATTTGAAATGTATTCCAGGTGACTACCTCATGAAGCTGGTTGATAGAATGCCAAGAGTGTGCAAAGCTGTCAAAGGCAAAGGGTGGCTACTTTGAAGAATCAAATATATTTTGATTTGTTTAAAAAAAAATGGGTTACTACGTGATTCTATATGTGTTATTTCATAGTTTATGTCTTCACTATTATACAATGTAGAAAATTATAAAAATAAAGAAAAACCCTTGAATGACAAACTTTTTTCTGGTACTGTATATTATACTATCTTCACAATAAGCTCTCACAGTCTCACTGCAGGATCAGACGTTTGTCTGTAAACCTCAAATTTCGAAGGTCAAGTTTAGGCATTAACTCTGAATGGTTAAGTTAAGGGTTAAGGTTTGGGATAGGGTTAAAACAAAAAAATAGCACTGCCTAGCACTGAGATTGAACACGGGACCCTCAGATCCACGTCCACAATGCCATAGAAAAACCCAAGCCTACTTAGTGGAAATACCATTCACTGTTGCCTCTAGGGGCCGGTTTTGAAGTTATCTCCTGACTTCCTGCTTACCTGGAAGGACATCTAATTTATCAGTGGATCTTGAGCGACCTGGCTGCTCTGCATGCTGTATACATTTCCCCTCAGTGTCACAGATTTAAATACATCACTGTGGGGTCTCTTCACGCTAATGTGACTTTCAGTGGCTCTTGTGGCAGCGTTGTATTCTGGGCCAGCCAATTTCTTGTGATTAATGTTGGAAGCCCAGGGCCCGAGGTGAGAGAGACCAACTAATTACAGGACGTTGTAATTGCAACAAAAGTTGTTCTATCACGACACATTAACGCAGTATTGTTTAGTTCCGAAGAACAAATAAGAGTGTGAGTGTGTACGTGTGTGTGTTGGGGGGTGTGGGTGGGTTCATTAGAGGCCGGTCACACCTGTGTGTTGGGGTGTGTGGGTGGGTTCATTAGAGGCCGGTCAAACCTGTTTGTTGGAGGGTGTGGGTGGGTTCATTAGAGGCTGGTTATCTAAACCTGTGTTTCTCTCTCAAAATGACAAATGTACTCAGTAATTTATTCTGTATATCTGTACATATTGTGTACATGTCATTTTTTTAAACTATGAATACTACCTTCTAATTACTTGTTATTTTTTATTTGATCTTTGATTATTATTGATATTGATCTGCAATGTTGAGAGAGCTAGAACATAAGCATTTCACTGCACCTTTTATACCTGCTGTAAACTATGTACGTGACAAATAACATTTGATTTAATTTTCACCGTAGCTTTTCCATATGTTGTTCCATCTCTTATTACTAAAATTGAGAAAACTGCTGAGAAGAAAAACTGCTACGCAGTAGCATTACATGTTCCTGTGCTTTTATTCTGTACATGAAACACAAGGTTGTTACAATTAGCTGTGACATTCAGTGTAGGCAGTCATTATTTCCTAGCTTCATCTTCAAAGCTAACATACCGTACATACGTAGTCTACCTTTGGATATCAAAGCACCTTGAAATCTAAAGTAGACAAACGATGCTTGGAGTCAGAGCATGCACGGTTGCAAAGGAAACCAAGATACAAGTTTAAATGCTCATAGATCAATAAGTCAGCGTGGCCCCTAAACACAGACTCTGCCTTACAGGATGAGAAAACCTGCCTGGATGCCACCTACTGCTGTTTAGAAAGCTAAATAAGATCCATCTCCTTGCTACGCACTTAGACATAGGAGAGAAGAAGAGAAAGAGGACAGGGAGTTTAGGTTCACCCATCTAGTACCGGGTCAGACCCCCCCCTTTGCTTCCAGAACAACCTGAATTATTCGGGTCATGGAAATGTTGCTCAATTGGAATCATGGGACCTAGGAAAACATTCCCCACATCATTTTACCACTGCCACCAGCCTGTACCGTTGACACCAGACAGGATGGGGCCATGGACTTACGCTGCTTACGCCAAATCCTGACTGCCATCGGCATGATGCAACAGGAACCAGGATTTGTCGGACCAGGCAATGTTTTTAAACTCCTCAATTGTTTTGGTGATCGCGTGCCCAATGGAGACGCTTCGTCATCTTTTTAGTTAATTGGAGTGGAACCCGGTGTGGTCATCTACTGCAATAGCCTTTCCATAACAAGGGCCGACAAGTTGTGCGTTCAAAGATGCTGTTCTACACACCACTGTTGTACTGCACCATTATTTGCCGGTCTGTGGCCCCTCATCAGAAAGCTGTTTTCGCCCACAGGACTGCCGCTGACTGGATGTTTTTTGTTTATCGCACCATTCTCAGTAAACCCTAGACCCTGTCATGTGTAAAAACCGTTGGCAATGGCTTGTCTTTTATAGTGTTCCAGGTGTTTCCAATTAGTACCGGATAAGATTCAGCTTGGGTTAAAACTCGACAAAGTGTTACAAATACATATTTCATGGTTGTTGTCAGCCTGTTCATCAGACAGACTATTTCTCATGTCATAGCTGAGTGCTGCTCCAATGTTGGTGATTGACAGATGAGCATTGGAACACTTAATTATTCAACAGATGAGTCACACCAATGGATATGGCTTACAATACTAAGCCTAAGAGTAGCCTAAGATCAGCAGAACAGTGAAAAATGATAATATGAATCAAACACTTCACCCTCATGGATCTAGGGAGTGAATTTCAGTCAAGCAGCATACTTCACATTGAACGATTTATACTTAATTATTTACTTTAAGTGCATCCCTAACCATCTACTGCACCAATGTCCTCTTTAAAGTTGGATGGGAAATAGAAAAAAATAAGCTACAGGGCAAAGGTTCTATGATGGTTGTAGTAGAGTATTCAGGGAACACGGAAAACATCTTAACCTCTGTCTGATCTCCTCTGAGAACGCCCCCCTCATATCCTCTCGTTTACACTCAACCATGACATATAATAAAGATGAAAGATTGTGTGAGGGGGAGAGAGAGAGAGAGAAACAGAGAGAGAAACAGATACAGAGAGAGAGTAGGAGGAGGTGGAGAAGGAAAGGGGAGGAGGCCATAGCTTCCATTTGCTGACCTCAAGCCTTATGTAGCAAAACATCACATTGTCTGAAAGGCCCAGGAAGGTGAGCGTTTCTCCCTGGGTGATGGAATAAAGGGGGGATTTTATGCATGATGCCACTGCATCCTTTATTTTATTTAACCTTTATTTAACTAGGAAAGTCAGTTAAGAACAAATTCTTATTTACAATGACGGCCTACCAAAAGGCCTCCTGCGGGGATGGGGGCTGGGATTAAAAATAAAATAAATATAATATAAATAAGTTCCGCTGGTGTCCAGCAATCTTTAAGACATACTGTACCACAGATTCTCATTTGGATTGAGGTCTGAGCTTTGATTAAGCCATTCCAAGACATTTAAATGTTTCCCTTAAACCACTTGAGTGTTGCTTTAGCAGTATGCTTATGGTCATTGTCCTGCTGGAAGGTGAACCTCCGTCCCAGTCTCAAATCTCTGGAAGACTGAAACAGGTTTCCCTCAAGAATTTCTCTGTATTTAGCGCCATCCATCATTCCTTCAATTCTGAACAGCTTCTCAGTCCCTGCTGGTGTTCTCGGGGTGATGAGAGGTGTTGGATTTGCGCCAGACATAGCGTTTTCCTTGATGGCCAAAAAGCTCAATTTTAGTCTCATCTGACCAGAGTACCTTCTTCCATATGTTTGGGGAGTCTGCCACATGCCTTTTGGCGAACACCAAACATGTCTGGTTATTTTTTTCTTTAAGCAATGGCTTTTTTTCTGGCCACTCTTCCGTAAAGGCCAGCTCTGTGGAGTGCACGGCTTAAAGTGGTCCTATGGACAGATACTCCAATCTCAGCTGTGGAGCTTTGCAGCTCCTTCAGGGTTATCTTTGTTCTCTTTGTTGCCTCTCTGATTAATGCCCTCCTTGCCTGGTCCGTGAGCTTTAGTGGGTGGCCCTCTCTTGGCAGGTTTGTTGTGGTGCCATATTATATCCATTTTTTAATAATGGATTTAATGGTGCTCCGTGGGACGTTCAAAGTTTCATATATTTTTTTATAAGCCAACCCTGATCTGTACTTCTCCACAACTTTGTCCCTGACCTGTTTGGAGAGCTCCTTGGTCTTCATGGTAACACTTGCTTGGTGGTGCCCCTTGTTTAGTGACTTCTGAAGGTAATTGGTTGCACCAGATCTTATTTAGGGGGTTCATAGCAAAGGGGGTGAATACAGTACATACTGTATGCACGCACCACTTTTCAGTTTTTTTACTTTTTATTAAACAAGTTATGTTTTTTCATTTCATTTCACCAATTTGGACCATTTTGTGTATGTCCATTACATGAAATCCAAATAAAATTCTATTTAAATTACAGGTTGTAATGCAACAAAATATGAAAAACGCAGAGGGGGAAGAATACTTTTGCAAGGCACTGTAACTGTGTGAAGGTTCTTACCTGGGACTGGTTTATACATAGGACGACATGAGCACAATAGACCCTCTTGAAATATTTGTTTATTATTGTGACTCCAACCTTGAAAGCTAAGCTAGCTGAGAAGTCTCTCAAGCTAATTTACAGGAAATAAACATGTACATACAGGGTTGGGTAGGTTACTTTCTAAATGTAAACCTTTACAGTTACAAGTTACCTGTCCAAAATTGTAATCAGTAACGTAACTTTTGGATTACCCAAACTCAGCAACGTAATCTGATTACATTCCGTTACTTTTAGATGACTTTCCCCTTAAGAGGCATTAGAAGAAGACACAATGTGTGTTACCAATTAAACGACATCTATTGCAAGATAAATCACAGTTAAAGTTTACATAGCTGGCCAAATATGGATGTAAAATGTTTTGTAATGTAACATTTTTACTTTATGGGTTGGTTAATTAGGCTTCTTTAACTCACCACTTTCTACCACATATAATAATACGATTAAATTATAGCTTTACAAATAAAACCAAAGTCTATCACAATTCCAGTCATTCCAATAAATGTTATACCCCTTGATCTTCATGAATAGGACATGGAAGTATAGATTCACCAAATTATTTTACCTGAGCATGACCCCAAAACTAAGGACTTATTAGCCAGTCCTACTCTGTTGTTTATGATTTTGTTGTCATGGAGGACTGATTGGGCTCATTGATTCGAGTTGAAAAATAAATGCTGCGCTCATGGAATGGCGTGCTTTGCCAAGAGTGTGCAAAGCTGTCATTAAGGTAAAGGGTGGCTACTTTGAAGAATCTAAAATATATTTTGATTTGTTTAACACTTTCTTGCTTACTACATGATTCCTTATGTGTTATTTCATAGTTTTGATGTCTTCACTATTATTCTACAATGTAGAAAATAGTAAAAATAAATAACCTTTGAATGAGTAGGTGTGTCCAAGCTTTTGACTGGTACTGTATATATAATTTATAACTCTAAAAATGGATGTAGCAACTACAGAATGCCCCTTTAAGTCTATCAAAAGTTTTAGCAATAAAAGCCCCACTTTTATTCCATAGGCTTGGATCCGCACTATGCAGCTATTGCAAGAGCGCATTTTTCACTGGCTGTCCACTGGTTTCAAAAACACAGTTTAATCGTCTTGAATTCAACCAGTCTTGTGTTCAAATACACATTTAGAATTGTGAACAGCCATTTAGACTACACCACTGCTGTATCGCCGTAGACTACACCACTGCTGTCATCCGTACCTCAAAGAGTTTATTCAAATTGGATAACAAATGCCGATAGGAAGACATAGCTTGGACTGTAGCCTACAAAAGCCTATTCCTGCTCTTCTCCCGCGATCCATCAAACACATTTGGTGTGTCATCGTAGTGGTCTCTGACTTGGGATCAGATTCGCTCAGGTGGAACAAACTCAAATTTGCACCTTTTTTCAATGCTGATTGAGAAGTCATTGAGAAGTGTAAAATATTTTTTTGCCCCAAACCTTCTTTTCTGAACTTAAAAGTAATCCTCGAAGTAATCATCTAGTTTTTCAAAAGTATCTGTAATCTGATTACAATATTTGTGCCTCTAACGTAACGGATTACAGTTACCAGTTTTTTGTAATCCCTTACGTGTAACAGATTACATGCAATCCGTTACTCTCCAACCCTGTGTACGTACTATATCAATACTTCTATGAAGGCATATTGATATTGTGAAATTTCAGCTGCTTTATAGCATGTGCCCATGGGTTGTTAACACACCCCAAAGAAAATCAACCGATCAATTCTAAAGTACACCTTTAAAAATAGCCTAAATAATCTTATACATTAGTAGTCTACAGTGCAGGTGGAAGAAAATGCACTGGTGCACTAAGCTGAGCAACAATGAAATGCTTTCATCCAGAGTGCCCTGAGACATACCTAGGGATGTTGCAGTGACCATGTTACCGCCACACCGGCTGTCACGAGTCATGAAGGCAGTCAAATTCCACATGTCCGTTTGTTCACGGTAATTAGGCTTCTCCAAGCTTTGATGCTGCTGCTGGTCATTAGTAGCCAACCAAACTTGTTAACTGCCTGGTACTCAGCACTCTATTGTCCCTCTAATCACTCTGACATCAATGCAAATGTTTTCGAAAAACTAATCAAACACTTCATGAGACTGATAATACAAAGACGTGGATCAGCTTACTATAGGCTAGGCCTACTATATTTATTTCTCATCTTAATATTAAGCACATTGCTTATATTTACAACAGGAGTATAGCCTACCTGGCTGGCATGAAAATAAACCACGGGGAAAAGCGTTGTCCATTCGCCATATACAGCGGGTGAAATAAGTATTGAACACGTCACCATTTTTCTAAGTAAATATATTTTCAAAGGTGCTATCGACATGACATTTTCACCAGATGTTGGTAACAACCCAAGTAATCCATACATACAAAGAAACCAAAACAAATAAGTTCAGAAATTACGTTATGTGTAATAATGTGAAATTATTGTATCTAGTTTGTGAGCTAGGCAGGCTACTGCCTGGGAAGGTCTCCCACTCAGAAGTTCGAGATGGGGGGGGTTCGCCCAGTGAGCCATACAAGCTAGAACCGCCACGGCTCCACCCATTACAAAAGGAGCAGAATATGCAGATAACTTCCTTCTTGAGAGGTATAATAGGGCACATCCTATTCTGGGCTTCATAAACAGGAACATTCAACAACTCACGTACAGAGGAAGGAAGGGTGGTGGAGCGTGGTTGGTGGGGAAAAAGGCGGAAATGGATGTAGAGCTAGATTTAAGCAGCGAGTCGAGTAAATGTGGTGAAGATGAAAGTTCTGAATGGGCTAAAATAGTGTCGAAAACTGGAACAAAAAGAAAATTGTCTAAGATTGAAGTGAATGAAACGTGTGTAAATGATAATTAATCGCTTCTTGTTGGGATGCGTTTATTAAACAAGGATGCAGAATCGAAAATGGTGAAATATGCGATTGGTAAAGTGGAGTATGTCAGAGTGACCAGGAGTGGTCATATTTTGATTAAATATGTTTCTAATGAGCATAGGAAGATTGCAATAGAACAGAAGTTTTGAACTTCGGAGTAGAGCACCCGTTAAAAGAGTGATTTCAGGGGTGACGGTGTCAGACCCGCTGGGTGAATGGGGAAAAAGAGGAAAGTCTGTCGGTATTGTTGTTTTTTGATGATGAGAAAATACCTACACATGTAAAACTTGGATATGTAAGATATGCAGTGAGAGCCTTCGTTCCCAAACCATTGCAGTGTACATATTGTAAAGGACTTGGTCATGTTGCAAGTGTGTGTAGACAAATGGAGTATAATGAAGAACAATGTGTAGAAGGACAAAGGTGTTGCAATTGTGGTGGGGATCATGATCCTGAGTTCATGGACTGCCCTGTAAGAATGATGGAAATCGAGGTGGCAAAGGTTAGAGCGGTTAACAGAATCTCATATGCGGAGTCAATTAATAGAATTAAGAAAACAAGTGATTCTAGGGAAGATATGGTAATGAATCCAAAATATAAGGTAGTGGATATAATACAGTCTGTTGTAAATGTTTGTTGCCAGAATAAAGACACCATGTGTGTTAATTGCCACAGTTGTAAACTGTACAGCACAAGTCACAAAGAAATCATTATTGTGGCTGCGGTAGAAACGTTTTTGGGAATGAAGAATTTTACTTCTGTAGATTTACAAGGAGTACTGGCGACGGAAGATCCACCCTGTCAGGGTTCCCTTGAGCCCGTGTAGGGATCAGATATGTTTTATTTATGTTCAACAGAAAAGTTATTTGAGTAGTTAATTTTTTGGGGGGGGGTTTGGATTGTTTTGGCAATGTAATATGTATATACATATAGTTTTATTTGATTTATTATTTTATTAGGATCAAGTTAGTATCACTATTGCATATGGATTTATATATTTATAAGTAAAACATTTGGTTGTTTCAAACCGTACTGTTGGTGGTGGCACTACACCTTTTGGGTGTAGTCCGCCATAAAATCCAAGAAAGAAGAAGAAGAAGAAGAATTAGCTACCAAATGAACCAATCAAAGGAGAGATCGTTAGGAAAAGAGTTTAAATACAGATCAGAAACCTGGTCAGTTTGGTGTTACCCATCCAGGTGAATGCAAAGCACACCATGCAGAAAGGAAAGGAGATCTGAGGACAACAGGACGAGGGTAGTGAGAGCACATCAGTCTGGGGAAGTCCAATGTGAGGCAAATAATTTACAAATGGAGAGCATTTAACATGACAGCAACTCGGCCTAGAAGTGGACGCCCTTCCAAAATATCCTTTTGGTCGAATTAGAACATTATGTTAATCACATTGCTTTTATATTAGAATGTATTCTTATATTAGTACTTTCACATTGTCTTCTGAGAGGAGCATGGGCTGGCAGATACTGTCTGCAGTGAAGTATTCATTTCTTTCATAACAAATCCTATCCTATCCTAACCCATTGCACACATCTGTTGTTTGTCATGTATTCAGGACGATGTGCCTTTGCTATAAAGAGCTGTAACCCGTTCTGCTCGTTGAGTTTCTCAGTGACTACCTCCAGGGTGGTTACTGACCAGCTCCATTACTGCATTTATGAAATAACAATTGTTTTGAAAAAAACAATAACTCCACGACATCCCCAAGAGCCACAAGAACAATAATAAATCAGGTAAAAGCCAACCCAAACATATCTAGAGATTTGCAGACCTCCCTTGCTGCATCTCAGGTAACTGCATGCTTCAACAATAAGGAGAACACTGAATCTAAATGCCATTCATGGGTGGGTTGCTAGGAAGAAGCCTCTCCTGTCAAAAAAAAAAAAAACTGCCCAACTCAACTTTGCCAGAGACCACCTGGACAAGTCCATTCTATGGACCGATGAGTCCGAAAATGACCTTGTTGGTTACAATCAACACCGCTATGTTTGGCGAAAACCCAACACTGCCTACCACCAAAATAACCTTATCCCAACAGTCAAGCATGGTGTTGGGAATGTCAAGACCTGAGGCTGCTTTTCCTCCTCTGGACCTGCATGACCACATCATTAAGGGAACCATGAATGCTGAGGTATACCAGGAGATTCTTGAACAGAAAGTCAGGCCATCAGTCAAGGAACTAAAGTCGTGCCGAAAAATGGGTCTTCCAACAAAATAACAACCCAAAGCATTCAAGCAAATCTACCAAAGAATGGCTCAGGAGAAAGAGGATTTGTGTTTTGGATTAGCCAAGTCAAAGTCCTGACCTAAATCCAATTGAGATGCTGTGGCAGGACCTGAAGCGTGACGTTCATGGTAGACACCCCTCAAACCTCACTCAATTGGCTGAGATCTGTAAGGAGGAGTGGGCAAAAACTCCTCAAAACAGATGTGACTCACCACCTGGATTCGGTCTTAAGTAGCAAAATTTGAATTTCTGTTTTTTACATTGGATAAAAGTAGAGACTCAGAGCTACAACATTTTTGAGGAACAATGGGAAAGTAATTCTGCTTTGAAAGACAGCCTTTGAATGTTTTGGTACCTACTGGAGAGCTCTCCTTTGTCTACACCCATTCAGCATTGTTCACACCCTCTTAAGCCTTAGCCCCACCCATCTCTTTAAGGATTCACATGTGAGGTCATGTGCTAAACAGTGAGTAGTGTAGTAAAGATTAAGACTAAAAGTGGTAGTAGCCTACAATAAGGAAAAAATCCAGGTGAACAGAAAGTGTCCAGATAAAAACATTTTATAAATATTAGAAGACGCTTACCCAGACGCACTTGTCTAAAATGATGTGTCATGTAAAAGAAATGCTATAACCCCCTGCCACATCCAGTGGTGGAAAAAGTACCAAATTGTCATACTTGAGTAAAAGTATCAATCATTTCAAATTCCTTATGTTAAACCAGACGGCACAATTGGTTTTTAGTTTTTTTTATTGACGGATAGCCAGGGGTACACTCAGACATAATTTACAAACAAAGCATTTGTGTTTAATGAGTCTGCCAGATCAGATGCAGCTGGGATGTTCTCTTGATAAGTGTGTGAATTGGACAATTTCCCTGTCAAAATGTAAAGAGTGCTTTTGGGTGTCAGCAAAAATGCATGGAGTAAAAAGTACATTATGTTCTTTCGGAATGTAGAGAAGTAAAAGTAAAAGTTGCCAAATATATAAATAGTAAAATAATGTACAGATACCCCCCAAAAATACTTAAGTAGTAAAGTATTTTTACTTAAGTACTTTTGACCACTGCCCAAATGCCTTCACACCAGTACATTAGCATACTTTATATACTGTTACATACACACTTATCACATAGTATTCCATACATAAGTTAAGGCCATGCAAACGGAGTGAGGTGCACATGTACAGTACATAAACAGATGCATACGCCATATATTTATGTGGTGGACACTTGATACGGTCACATTATATTATTGTGGTATGTCACAAAATAATTTTACGATCACACCTAATATATATATTTCATACATCAATACTTTGCTAAGTCTTGCGTGGATGGATCTCTACAGAAGGTGTAAATGGTACAGCCAAATGGTTACTTGCGTAGTAGCAATATCAGAAATCAAAAGACATTATAACCCTGCACAACATCAATTCACCTCAAAAGTAAGTAACCTCATACAATCCAATAAAAATGAATTAGCTAGTTAGCCAGCCATCTAACTTCAGCTGGCTAGCTAACAGCAAGCTTTAACTAGCAATACAAACCGATTGTCTGAGAAAACATCACTAACGTTACACACACGTAAATTAATGTTAGCTAGCAAGCCAGCAATCTAACTTAAGCTAGCTAGCTAAAAGCAAGCTTTAAATAGCAATACAAACCAATTGTCATAGCTAGCTAAAGTTAACCATATCGGTTAAATGTTAGCTAGCTAACATTCGGCTATAACTAGCAATGTAAAATGGCATTCTGAGAAAACATCACTAATGTTACACACACTGCATACAGGTAAATTAACGTTAGCTAACTAACAGCAAGCTTTAACTTGGGGTCTTTTATTTAGACATGTCACTTTAACGTTAGCTAGCTAACAAATAAACGATCATCCCAATCCATAGTCATAGAGTAACATTACTATACAAACCGATTGTCATAGCTAAAGTTAACCAAATAAATATTTTACCTTTATTTAACTAGGCAAGTCAGTTAAGAACAAATTCTTATTTACAATGACGGCCTACCCCGGCCAAACCTGGACGACACTGGACCAATTGTGCACCGCCCTATGGGACTCCCAATCATGTCCGGATGTGATACAGCCTGGATTCAAACCAGGGACAGTAGTGACGCCTTTTGCAATGAGATGCAGTGTCTTAGACCACTGCGCCACTTGGGAGCAAGCCAGCCATCAAACTCCAGCTGGCTAGCTAACAGTAAGCTTTAACTTGCAATGAAAACAACTTCCTGACAATTAGAAACATATAATATCTGAAACTGTAGCTATATTTTTACCCGTATACATGGGTGAAACTTTACGGCAGACTGCAACCCATGTTTTGAAGTAAGAAGTCTTGTGTTGTTTCAATTTAGTTTGCAGCTTGTTTGGCCAGTTGTGTTCCACTGATTTCAAAACTCGGTAACTACTTCTGTGATAACAACACTGTTGATCAGCATGGCACAATCGTCCTCCAGAAAATAGTCCATCACAACCTTTTCTTACTGACCTTTGTCGATAGTGCCTGAAATTCAGGGTAGCAATTTTATTGAGCACAGTAGCAACATATTTGCAGTTCTCCATGGCTAACGCAATATCTTTCGAAAAAACTGCAGTAGAAAGGAGTATCTTAGACACTAGATGCTATACCTCAGACCAATCTGAAACTCATCTCTTGGCATGTCTAGCCCTCTCATTATATCAGCCAATCATGGCTAGCAGAAAGGTTCCTGTCTTTCGTATTTACAGATGGCATACAAGTTTAGCATTAAGGCACATGAAAGTTCACATGTTCGAGAAGGCATTTCTGCCAAAAAACGTTTTAAGTTGAAACGCCTCTCCTATGAAGTCGTGACTTGCAACATACGTCTAGTTTCCTGAATCGGGTCACATATAGTTTGTGACAGCTGTGGGATGCGATAAATCCCAAATTAATACAGCCACTAGCATAAAAAACACTTAAAATGTTGATAGACTATTACGCTCTAGATGTTATGCTTGGGATGTCTTTTATCTGATGTATTATTGTTCTTGTGGCTCTCGGGGATATTTTGGAAGGGTGTCCACTTCTAGGCCGAGTTGCTGTCATGTTAAATGCTCTCCATTTGTAAATGATTTGCCTCACAGTGGATTGATGGAGCTCAAATCTTTTTCAGATTATTTTATAGCCTTCCCCAGACTGATGTGCTCTCACTACCCTCGTCCTGATGTCCTCTGAGATCTCCTTTCTTCTCAACATGATGTGCTTTGCATTCACCTGGATGGGTAACACCAAACTGACCAGGTTTTTTATCTCTATTTATCAGAGTCTCGCCCAAACTCCTAACGATCTCTCCTTTGATGAGAGCACCAGCTGTTCCGGACTACTGTGTGATAACACTCTCAGTAACCGATTTGAGCAAGACCATTAAACAGGTCAACATTCACAAAGCCGCGGGGCCAGACAGATTACCAGGACATGTACTCAAAGCGTGTGCATTTTCAACCTCTCCCTGACCGAGTCTGTAATATCTACATGTTTCAAGCAGACAACCATTGTCCCTGTGCCCAAGGAAGCAAAGGTAACCTGCCTAAATGATTACCGCCTTGTAGCACTCACGTCAGTAGCCATGAAGTGCTTTGAAAGGCTGGTCATGGCTCACATCAACAGCATCATCCCGGATACCTTAGACCCACTCCAATTCGCATACCGCTCCAACAGATCCACAGATGACGCAATCTCAATCACACTCCACACTGCCCTTTCCCACCTGGACAAAAGGAACACCTATGAGAGAATGCTGTTCATTGACTACAGCTCAGTATTCAACACACTAGTGCCCACAAAGCTCATCACTAAGCTAAGGACATTGGGACTAAACACCTCCCCCTGCAACTGATCCTGGACTTCCTGACGGACCACTCACAGGTGGTGAGGTTAGGCAACAACACATCTGCCACACTGATCCTCAACACTGGGGCCCCTCAGGGGATGCGTGCTTATTCCCCTCCTGTACTCCCTGTTCACCCAGGACTGCGTGGCCAAACACGACTCCAACACCACCATTAAGTTTGCTGACCACACAACAATGGTAGGCCTGATCACTGACAATGACGAGACAGCCTATAGGAAGGAGGTCAGAGACCTGGCAGTGTGGTGCCAGGCTAACAACCTCTCCCTCAATGTGAGCAAGACAAAGGAGCTGATCATGGCCTACAGGAAAAGGCGGGCCGAACAGGCCCCCATTAACATCAACGAGGCTGTAGTGGAGCGTGTCGACAGTTTCAAGTTCCTTGGTGTCCATATCACCAACAAGCTATCATGGTACAAACACATCAAGACAATCGTGAAGAGCGCACGACAAAACATTTTCCCCCTCAGAAGACTGAAAAATATTCGACATGGGTCCCCAGATCCTCAAAAGGTACTACATCTGCACCAACCGAGAGCATCCTGACTGGTTGCTTCACCACCAGGTATGGCAACTGCTCGGCATCTGACCGTAAGGCATTACAGAGGGTAGTGAGTACGGCCCAGTACATCACTGGGGCTAAGCTCCCTGCCATTCAGGACTTGTTTCCTCCAGCATCTTCTCAAGGTCTTTTGCTGTTGTTCTGGGATTGATTTGCACTTTTCGCACCAAAGTACATTAATCTCTAGGAGACAGAACGCGTCTCCTTCCTTAGCGGTATGACGGCTGCGTGGTCCCATGGTGTTTATACTTGCATACTATTATTTGTACATATGAACGTGGTACCTTCAGGCATTTGAAAATTGCTCCCAAGGATGAACCAGACTTGTGGAGGTCTACAAAATATTTTTTCTGAGGTCTTGGCTGATTTCTTTTGATTTTCCCATGATGTCGAGCTAAGGTAGGCCTTGAAATACATCCACAGGTACACCTCCAATTGTCTCAAATGATGTCAATTAGCCTATCAGAAGCTTCTAAAGTCATGACATAATTTTCTGGAATTTTCCAAGCTGTTTAAAGGCACAGTCAACTCAGTGTATGTAAACTTCTGACCCACTGGAATTGTGATATTGTGAATTATAAGTGAAATAATCTGTCTGTAAACAATTGTAGGAATAATTACTTGCACAAAGTAGATGTCTTAACTGACTTGCCGAAACTATAGTTTGTTAACATGAAATCTGTGGAGTAGTTGAAAAATGAGTTTTAATGACTTCAACCTAAGTGTATGTAAACTTCCGACTTCAACTGCATTTCTTTGTTAAGCGCTCAACACAAAATAGCCGCATGTGCGCATTCCTTCAAATTGTTTGGAGAAAATATGTATATTTTATTCAGCTTTGTTCAATTGTATTCTTCATACTATAAAATAATATAAAATAATGCCACGGAATTAAGCAAATCTTGTCTGCTAACAGCCATTTGGCACAGCCACATCAGGACAACTCAGAGTATGCTATTCTTTTCTTCTGAAATAGACTTCATTTTCTTCATATCATTCTTCTTTAGACTTTTCTAAAATAAATAATGAATTTATTGTGAAGGTGTAGGTTATATTACATGTATTTATTATACTTTTTTTAAATGGCTTGTAGGCTATGTGTAGAAGCCAGGAAATGTTAAATATGTTTATGTTAATTAAAAGGTCAAATACTGTGAGACCAACAGTTATTTGCTTGACAATCACTGGCTGATTAAATTTTGTGACCGCCACAGCCCTAGACATACCCCCGTCTCCCAACAGAACACACAATAAATGTGAGGTCATTTAGAACTCTGAATGAAACTGCAATGAAAACCCAGCAACGAATGGGTCACTCTGATATAACAGGGCTCTTACATAATTTTTGTGAGTCAGCAGGAGTGGGATGGTTACAGGGAATTTCGCTTAATAAGGCCCTGCTATAGATTTCCCTAGAGGGCAATAGTGGAGGGTGGTTAGAGCCGAAACCAACTGGAGTAGTGATGTATGTTTGTACTGACCTAGCAAAACCAAACTTGTTTTACAGTTCATACGTCGCCTAGAAACGAGACATACATATGCACTAGTAAGGACAAGGACATTCATACAAGTTAATTAAATGCTATGGGTTTGGTAATGGATTTAAAGGTTGGAGAAGGTTGGAGAGATTAATTAAAATATGCCAGTAGGTCAGCTATGAAGTCATTCAAAGGATCTCAACCTAACCATATCCATTCCCTATGAGGTGGCAAACAATAAACCAATGGACACTCAGGCTAAATATGGAAACAGTTTGATGACTAACACTCCAGCTATCTTCAGGAGTGATAAGTATCATTTTGGTTTTTATTTGTTCTTGTCTAGTACTGTCTTTTTTGGTAGCTAGGGCAATCTAGCTACGCAGTCTTCCCAGTAGACAGACAAACTAGGATTAAGGGACAACCTGCCCACTCAACCCCATCCCCTCCCTTCTCCAGACCATCCCTGGAGACCTTCTCCCTCACTCCCCTCATCAACTCATCCCTGACTATTGACTGCGTCCACTCTGACGTAAAATGTCCAGAGTCACTCCCCTCCCCAAGAAACCAACACTCGACCCCTCTGACGTCAAAAAATACAAGAATACAGGCCGGTATCCCTTCTTTCTTTTCTTTTCAGCGTGCTGTCTCTGACCAAGTCTCTCGTTATTTCTCTCGGAAGGATCTTCTTGACCCTAACCAGTCAGGCTTCAAGACGGATCAGTCAAACAAGACCGCTCTCTGCACTGCAAAAGCTCTCCTCTCTCTCCTCTGTTCTCATTCTCCTAGATCTATCCACTATCTTCGACCCTGTGAACGATCAGATCCTCCTCTCCACCCTCTCAGGGCTGGGCATCTCAGGCTCTGCACATTTGGATTGCATCCTACACCTGTGAAAAGAAGAAATGTGCCTGCACTACAGACAGCAATACAAAATGTTTTACCCTCAGCACCCGTACTCCCCGCGGCTATGGTAGCCTATCTAACATGAGTGAAAAACGAACTGCAGGAAATTGGCCTATTCGATGATGACATGTATTTTTTCTCGAGCCTCTGTTCCTGTCCATTTGATAATGGGACATTCTAAGTCAAAACTAATTGTACATATGCAGTCATGTGAAAAGGTACGGTAAGTACACCCCCTGGAAATTGTTTTTAATTGTTATGCAATTAATTGTTATGCAATTAAAATAAACAAAAATGCCTTTTCCTTATGCAGAAAAAGTTAGTACACCCCTACCTTTAGAATCACATGGCTGAAATTAGAATTAGGTGTACCAAAACAAGTGCAAATGATTAGGAAATCATTAGAGGTCCAGCCTTCCAATAAGACTAGAAAATTGGTCTGGTTTGGTCTTAACCATATGGGTGTGTGGTAACACATCATGCAAAGATCAAAAGACCTACCCGAAGTCCTCAGAAGAAAGATTATTGATGCCCATGAGTCTGGGAGGGGTTACAAATCCATTTCAAAACCATTTGAAGTACATCATTCCACTGTCCGACGGCTCATCTACAAATGGAGAAAATTCCAGACCACTGGCAATCTACCTAGGACAGGTCATACCACCAAAGTCAGCCCAAGAGCTGACCGAAAGATGCTCATAGAACAACTCCAGGGTAACATCAAGGGATCTACAGGTCTCTCTTTCCACAATCAAATGTACAGTCAACTGTCAGAAAGAGACTACACAAACTTGGCCTACATGGGAGGTCAGGAAGGAAGGGGCCTCTGCTCTCAAAAAATAATATCAAGATACGACTGATGTTTGCCAGACAACACCTGAGTAAAGACCAAAACTACTGGAACAATGTGCTCTGGACAGATGAGTCAATGGTGGATTTGTTTGGCTTCAATGCCAGATGCCATGTTTGGTGAAAACGAAACACTGCCTTTGAACAGAAGAACCTTCTACCAACCATAATGCATGCAGGCGGTGGTATTATGGTTTGGGGCTGCTTTGCTGCCTCAGGGCCTGGCCAAGTTGCCATCATTGAGTCAACCATAAATTCTATATTGTATCAGAAAATTATTGAGGAGAATGTGAGGCCATCTGTCAAAAAGCTAAAGCTGAACCAAACATGGATCTTGCAACAGGACAATTATCCAAAACACAAAAGCAAAGCTACAACAGAATGGCTCAAAAAGAAGAAATGGAGGGTTATGGAATGGCCGAGTCAAAGCCCAGATCTTAATCCTATCGGAATTCTGTGGGGGACTTAAAGCGGGCTGTACATGCAAGAAAGCCCTCGAACATGACCCAGTTGAAGCAGTACTGTAAAGAAGAGTGGGCAAAATTTCCTCTCAGACGATGTAAGAGACTGATAGACAGTTACAAGAAACGTCTACATTATGTTATTTCAGCTAAAGGGGGCAACACAAGCTATTGAAGCTAGGGGTGGACTTATTTTTTCAGCACTATGGAACTGCATTTGTTGATTTTTGATGAATAAATTATTGCAAAGTATAATATTTCAGTGTAATTTGTTAAATTAGGTTACCTTTATCTGGCAATAGCGTTGAAGTGAAGATTACATATCCATCTGTTCAAATATGTAAAAAAATTATTAAATTTTTTTTTAAAAAGAGAACTTTCCAGGGGGTGTACTTACTTTTACACATGACTGTAAGAAAATACAAGAATACATTGAGAATAGTCTGATGAGAGAGAATAGCATGTGCCACCTGGTGCAAGGAACAGAGCGCCAGCTTTTTTTGCGACTTTCTCAGATCATCCTATACTCGCATCATGCAGCCAATATTCAGTGCATTCAGAAAGTATTAAGACCCCTTGACTTTTCCACATTTTGTTACGTTACAGCCTTATTCTAAAATAGATTTCCCCTTATAAATCTACACTCAATACCCCATAATGACAAAGTGAAACGTTTTTTTTTTTCAGAACCTTTGCTATGAGACTCGAAATTGAGCTCAGGTGCATCCTATTTTCATTGATCCTCCTTGAGATGTTTCTACAACTTGATTGGAGTCCACCCTTGGTAAATTAAATTGATTCAACATGATTTGTAAAGGCACACACCTGTCTATATAAGGTCGCACAGTTGACAGTGCATGAACAAAGCCATGAGGTCGAAGGAAATGCTCCTAGAGCATATCTGGGGAAGGGTTCCAAAATATTTCTGCAGCATTTAAGGTCCCCAAGAACACAGTGGTCTCCATCATTCTTAAATAGCAGACGTTTCGAACCACCAAACTGAGCAATCGGGGGAGAAGGGCCTTGTTCAGGGAGGTGACCAAGAACCCGATGGAGATGTGGAGATGGGAGAACCTTCTAGAAGGACAACCATCTCTGCAGCACCCCAATCAGGCCTTGGAGTTGGCCAAAAGGCATCTAAAGATTCTCAGACCATGAAAAACAAGATCCTCTCGTCTGATGAAACCAAGATTGAACTGCCCCTCTAACCTTCAGGCTATGCTCAAACCCTATACCCCAGCCCGTTCTGCCACCTCTGGTCTCTTGGCCCTCCCACCCCTACAGGAGGACAGCTCTCGCTCAGCCCAGTCAAAGCTCATCTCTGTCCTGGCACCCAATTGTGGAACAAGCTTGCCCCTGACACTAGAACAGCAGAGTTCCTGCCCATCTTCAGAAAATGTCTGAAACCTCTTCAAAGACTATCTTAAATAAATCCCCAAAATGCACTTACTACTGTTTTGACTGAGATATGTGGTTGTCCCACCTAGCTATCTTAAGAACAAAGCTAACATATGTAATTGTTTTAGATGGTTATAACATGGATCAATTAGCTATTTGATTTTTAATTTTAGGAGCCCTGTAGGTATCAAAAAACATGTTTGATAAAATATAGGATGTTGCCTTTACTACCTTAGCCCATAGAAATGCATTGAATAACAAATTCATAAAATGTCAAAAATATTATCATAAGGAACAAGGTGTTGAAGTGTCTGTCCTATATCTAGGAGATATAAGAAAGCTCAGTAAATATTTATGTATTTTTGGATATTTAACCCCTTACCTCCAGACTTTCGTTAATTTGTATGGGTTACCTTCAGACGAGTCCCGTGACACAAAACGGTTTCGTGAGAACACCGATGTTTGGGATCATGACAAACACCGCTGTAGCTCAGTGGATGCGGTGGATTGAGACGCAGTCCATGCTAAAAACCTGATATCTCCAGTTTTAATTTGAGATTTTTTTGTATTACGTTACTTAGATTGACACGCGGGTGCGTCAATACCAGTGCGTCAATAGACTCTTAAGGATTAAGATGAATGCAGTGTAAGCCGCTCTGGACAAGAGCGTCTGCTAAATGACTAAAATGTAAATGTATTTCTATTGGCTAATGTTACACTAAACTGATACAATTGTTGGAATTAGTCATTCCCTGACAAAGACATTGAGGTCAGTGACTTCACACCGACAGTGGGTAGCTTTAGCCTCACTTAACTAATGTCGTACAAGGCTTGTGAAGAAATGCCATAATGAACCATTAAAAGGGGCGCAAAGGACTTTATCTGAAATTACATTATGAAATTAAATATTATGTTTAATTCCCATTTCCATCAGTCTCTTATGAACTCATCAGAAATTAATTATACATTTTTGCTGATTGAATAAAATAGTAAGTTACTGTCACGAGTCGGTATGGTGAGAGACCAAGGCGCAGCGCAGTTGAAGTTCGACATTATTTACTTTAAATTGAGAAATACAAACATGACGAACTATTCAAAGTAAACCCGATACCAGAACACGGAAACACACTTACTTTGCACAGACACGAAAGATACAAAGTAAACCCGCTACCAGAAAACACACATACTTTATCACTGTGACATAGATATATACAATGACCCACACCCCGGTGTGGAACATACAAACATATGTAGAATCCCTAATTAGAGAAAATGCACAGCAGCTGCATCTAATTAGGGATCCAACACAAACCAACACCAGAAACAGAAATAATAGACCTGTCAGACTCGGACCATGGCTACATAGAGAAGCAATAGGCTTCTCTATGGCCAGAGCCTGACAGTTACCATGGGGAATAAGAGGCCTTGCATTAAACATTCCTCCTCTAATTAAAATGTCTATAATAACATTTTATGCCTATTATAGTAATATTGTCACTTAACATTTACAATAATAATATTGTAACTTCTTGCTACATACATGAGCTCACCTAGACCAGTGTTTAGCCATGCCATCTTAGCATTTCAACATCCACTAATATTTTATTTAAATCTCGGCAAACACCTGCACATTTGGGCCAGGGTTGGAGAGCCACTGATCTAAATGTTTTCTTTCAACCCCCAGATCCAGAGAAATATAGTTTGTTGGTTTTGTGAGGTGTGTGTTTCTCTGCAGGGTAGCAGGACTGAACGGTATGGGCCCTCTCAGACAGCAGCCCTTGGCCCCTCTTGATCCAGTCCTCTGGAAACTAATTGGCATTCTCAGAATCTTCAGTGGGATTTGCGTGCTCCTGTTTATTTGTGAGTAAGGCAAAGGTGAAGGAGCCTGCATAGAGGTGGGCGCCTGCATAGAGGGGGAGGGTTGTGTGGTTACCTCAGGCTCCACTCTCCAGTCTCGGCGTGGGAGGCAGAGACAGAGAGAGAACATCATTGTTCCTGCCCTAGGCACTGTCGTCTTCCTGTACGTGAGGAAAGAAAGGGGAAGAGAGAAAATGGAGAGGAGAGAATGGCCAGGCAAGGAAAGAGAATGGGGAGGAGACACAGTACAAAGAGAACTACAAGCCTTACACAGCATGATGGCAGAGACAGAGAGAGATTTTGTATTTATTAGGATCCCCAATTAGCTGTTGCCGAGGCAATGACTACTCTTCCTGGGGTCCAAACAGGAAATAACACAGATAGATAGATAGATAGATAGATAGATAGATAGATAGATAGATAGATAGATAGATAGATAGATAGATAGATAGATAGATAGATAGATAGATAGATAGATAGATACTTTATTGATCCCGGGGGCTCAACAAAACAGCTACAACAAAACATAGGGCAGGTGCAAAATGCCAGAACGAAAATACACAAAAGACAGATACACGGTACATGATACATAGAGCGGCAGTATGAAAAAGTATAGAAATACAAGAAGTCTGGAGTGCTAAAAAAGCTATACAAATATATTGCATAGTATGGGTGGATGGCTGAATATGTACACTATACATTGGTGGATGTTGGATGGTTAACTATACTATACGGTCGATGGCAGAGAAATACTTAAATAGCTAAAAATGCGTATGATATGAGTGAGGGTAATAATAGTTTACTTAATAGACATACTGGATACAGGATACTAAAATGCATTCCTGAGTGAATTACTACGTAAGTTAAGTCCAAGAATTACTTGCAATATTGCACGTGATATGATATAACAACTGTATATGAGTAAGTATATACAGACCTGAATGAATAAATAAGTCCTGAGTGAATGAGTGATTACGGACCAGAGTTACTCACGGATGGATGCACATTTGTTAAACTAGGTCCTATAAAATACATAATACACAAAAATATACATACATAGCACTTCATTTACATTACAATTTAGCCATTTGTCAGACGCTCCCACCCAGAGCGACCCACAGCTAGCACATTCATCTTAAGATAGCCAGGCAAGACAACCACATCATCGTCGTATCCCAACCACAAATCACATAGATAATGCAAAATGCATAAAAATTGTCTGTGTCTCTCTTCACAGGCTCCGTTGTGTCGTAAGGTGTTCTTTTATCTGTTTTTTGAATCTGGTTTTATTGCTAGCTTGATTTACCTGGGGTGTCAGAGAGTTCTATTTAGTCATGGCTCTATTTAATACTGTATGTTTCCCAGTCTCTCTTTTGGACCTGGAGACTGTGAAGAGACGTCTGGTTATATGTCTTGTGTGATACCGATGAGTGTCCGAACTGCTTGCCAACACCTTGCACAAATACCAATAGTGATGCAGTCAATCTCTATTCAACTTTGAGCCAGATTGACATGCATGTCATTGACATTCACCCTCTGTGCAATACGTGCTGCTCTGTTTTCGACCAACTGCAATTTGCCAATGTTTCTTTACCACACCTGACCACACAACTGGACAGTAGTCCAGGTGAAACAAAACTAGGGCCTGGTTGACTGAGATATCAAGAAAGTAGAGTATTGTCTTATCATGGACATACCTCTTCCAATTTAGTAACCATAAAGTCTATATGTTTTGACCATGATAACTTCCTATCTCGGGTGACACCCAGTGTCGTGGAAATACTTCTCAAAGATATTTCTCAGACACAGGAGCTTGTGAGTTTAAAATAGAATTTATTAAAAAAGTAACAAGGCCGAGTTGATCTGCAGAGCAACTGCTCATCCTGACTCTGAGCTCTTATTTTATTCAGTTTCATGCTTACACAACATACATAGTCACTCCCCTTTCTGGTACTTGTTCAAAATATATTGGCCATTCACCACCACACCACTTATCTTTCTATGCTTGCATATAATTCATAGTCACTCCCCTTTAGGTTACTTGTTCATCATCCATTGGCTATTTTCCCTCACACCATTATCTTTCTGTCCCAGTTTCACTCGTTCACTCCCAGTTCTATTTGTTTTTCCCTCCTTCTTTCTGGCCCCAACCTGGGAGCGAACCACACAGGTGATGTGGTTTCAACAGTTCAAACAACATGAGTACACATTTCAAGGACACTCAATAGGATCACACAGCCAACTCTATTGGTGACGTGGCTTCGACAGTTTCTTAGAAAAATAATACACATACATGCCCCAGGTTCAGGTTGCCAACTCTCATAAACCCCTACGTGCATACTGGCACGTACTTGAGGATAATTACAGGACCCCTAAGTGCATATAATGATTCTATTCACCGTCTTATATTTTCATATTACATGCAATGGAAAATACCTATACCAGTCGTTTAGTCTCTTGAACTTTTTCAATTGCCAGATTATTGAATAATATATCCAGATGAGGTTTATATTTGAGCGAATGATTTGTCCCAAAACCTATGCTTTTAGTTTGAGATATTTATCACCAGCCTATTGCTAGTTACCTATTCGAAATTTAACTGGAGCTCTATGTTGTTTTCAAAATTTTTTTACTGTTGCGGTCAACGTGTATACTGTTGAGTTGTTAGCGTACATGGACACACAGGCTTTATTCAAGGTCAGTGGCAGGTCATTAGTAAACACAGAAAACAATAATGGTCCAAGCCGGCTGCCCTGCGGTACACCACACTCAACCAAATTTGCATTAGAGAGCGTGAGAGGGGGAGATAAAGAGAAGGAGTAAGAGAGCAAGACAGAGAGAGGGATTCAGAGTGAAATAAGGACAGAGACAGAAACAGACAGCGGAAGCAGCAGTGACAGTTGCATTAGTCTGTCTGTCCCCATGCTGGCAGGCTGGGCCAGTCCTATCCCCAAAAGCTTATTAACAGGACGAGTCAAGCGGCAGAGGAGGAGGACACAGAGTGTTAATAACAGCGTTTTAACGTCCATCTGCAGCGGCCCGGGGACAGACATGGGACGTGAAAATCTGTGGTTTGGTCTGGATTCTGATCCCATCACTGTCACTGTCGAAAAACATGTCACGAACGTGTCAGGCAAATAGGCAGCCTAACGGTGGTTAGAGGTTATGTACGTGTGCATGTGTGTGTATGGTGGTTACAGGTCCAAATGGAGCCAATCCAGGGTGCATGGAGGATGGAGGATTCCCGAGGGAGGTTGGGTTGCGAGTCGGCCCAGGTGGAAGTATTGGTGGCTCTGTCTGGGCTATTGTATTGCGGACACAAAGCCCAGTCAAGCAAACGCAGAGGCAGTTATCCGCAACCAGATTTTTTTTTTTATGCCAGGGGAAAATGTTTATTTCAGAGTATTCCACGGGGAAATATTTTAGGCATATATTTTTTGAAGATCTAGGGAAATTTTTATTTTAGTGTTGTTGGTACTGTGCTGATGCCGGTGCATTAGGCTTTGTAGTGACATCTATTTCTGCATTAACCTGAGTTTCTGAAGAAAAAATAAGGTTGTGAAAGAATACGGTGCAACCTCCCAAAGTTCACAAAGCTAGGGATATTAAGCTATGTATTATTATTCATTTTTTTATTTTACTACAGGGTCAACCATAGTAGTACGGTGCCCCTGGAGCAAATTAGGGTTAAGTGCAATGCTCTCTGAGTATTACATTGATTTCAATCCCCCAGTCATTTAGTATGAATACAGTGAGCCCTGTAGACTTTCATTGTGTTTCTCTCCACTCCTTGACATGTATGGTGTCCACCATGAATGAAAGTATACCTTGCACATTCTACCTTAAACGCTTTTACGGAACAACAACAACAATAAAATCAATTTGGAGCCTGTCCAGTCTCCATTCTCCGAAGAACTAGAATACACTTTCCTGACGTCTCAATTGTGTGGTTCAATTGTAGAGGTGAATTAAATATTAGACAGATGAGGGGGACTAGGAGGGGGGGCTGCACTTCATTCTGGGAGAGATCTGATTAAGACACAAACAGGCTAGGGCTTGCTGTGCCTTTAGTAGACATGTCAACAGGTGCTTTCAGGTCTAAGGCTTGAACAGAGCTTTTACTGTATGGCCAAAGAGCCCCCCCAACCCCCTCCCACCCCCCAAAAAAGTATTGAAAACATACAAACAAACGGTTGCATATCCCAGAACCAATGTGTGTCTGTGAGGAGGGGTTGTGAAAGAGATTTTGTGCAGAGGGACATACATTTTACATCTAATTAATTAATGTATTGTTCTATCAGGTCCCCAACATATACCCTACTGTAGACACCCACCTGAGCATCCCATATACTTAAGAGAAGTCCTTATCTGTTTCATGGGCTAACTATAAGTTGCCTATATGCAGCCAAAACTCCAAGAGGAATGTGGACAGAGACCTACTAGAAGAGCACAGCACCCTCAAGATTCTGAGGCTCCCTGGCTGGGTTGGTCCTACAAAGCCAGAGCCCATTGATGGAAGAGCATAATATAAAAGGAAATTCTCAAAGCTGCTAATGAGAACCTTTATGACCTTGTACCTAGCCGGCGGGGATTCCATTGGGGTACCCCCACCTAGGTAGTTGCATTGCTGGCAACTCTGGCTGCAGTAACCCATCAATCAGAGAGGGGGCATATTTTTGTTTTTTTGACTATGTTTGTTTACTGTGTAACTCTGTGTTGTTTTTGTCGCACTGCTTTGCTTTGTCTTGGCCAGGTCGCAGTTGCAAATGAGAACTTGTTCTCAACTGACCTACCTGGTTAAATAAAGGTGAAAAAAATAAATAATAATAATAATAATGAATAATAATCAAAGGTCTGACTGCACAGAGATGCTCGGGAAAAAGGTTACAACGGGGGACCAGTGTTAGTGTGTGTCTCAGGGGAAGGGGGTGTATCTGATCTCCATCACCTAGAACTTGCCATTGGTTAATCAAATCTCCCCATTGTTGCCAATTTTGCTCAACCTTGCATTCTTTCTCAAACAGCTGTTACTGTATATGCATTCTTAAATCAAGTCCTTTCTTGTTGGGCTCTGGGATGTAACAACTGCTGAGCATCTGATTGTTTCGGGGGGATAGGGGTTGAGTGTGTAAGAGTGTGTGTATATGTATCACACATCTGTTGCTAGGGGGCAAGGATGTTAGGGACAATATATGTATATTTTTATTTAACCTTTATTTAACTAGGCAAGTCAGTTAAGAACAAATTCTTATTTACAATGATAATGAGATTTATATGTCTCATTAACCTTTTACGAAACCAAATAATGATGATCCACGCTTCTTTGAAAATATATATATATAATAATTTATCAAGCCTACAAGCAATACAAGCCTACAAGATTATAATACTGTTTTAAATACCTCTATGGACAGTAAAGGAAATCACACTACAAACTATCACCCTCACGCTCTTAAGGAAATCACGAATGTCATGGATACATTGGAACTAGTGGACATATGGAGGCTTAAATATCCTGACCTAGTGAGATATAAATGGCAGAGGCTCAATCAAGCTAGTCGTCTTGACTACTTTCTTATGTCATTCTCGTTGGCACCAAAAGTTTTTAAAAAGTGTTGATAGGGAACAGAATGCGGTCGGACAAACAGATAATTACCATATTAGGATATTGGAAAAGGAATCAAAGCCTATTACACTCCAAAATGTCAACTAGGGCATGTGTTTGATTAGCAAACTATTCATATTTTTGCATTAAATTATGTTTATGTTCATTAAATGATTAATTATAGTTTGTTTTACATGACTGAAAGAAAATTCTGATGAATTAAATTCATTAATGTCAATACAATGAGAATGAGGTCCCTCAAAACAATGATTAGATATTGCGCATGCTCCACCCCACCGGATGCAGAAACATTTTGTAGAGGCAGGAGCGGGACATTTCATGGATGACTAACCAGCACGTGCAAGAGTACTCTCACATAATCGTTTGGCATCCTTGATATTAAGGGTAAGTAATTCAGATATCTACATTCATTTATTTAGTTCAATAGGGAGAGTGATAAGTAGTTATTGGACATTTGTGAGACTTTTCTCAGTTGTATAGTTTTCTCTAAAACATGAATTTTGTCACTCATGTTTCTTACAGTTAACGCTAGCTTAACGGGAGCGGACACACTAATTTACAGGGAAAACGGGAGTAATGTGTGTAAGTATTTCTCCCCCACATCACATGGCACAGTAAGTCATAAAATCATGCTTCGCAGTCGGGATTCCATATCAATCTCCTCGTATGACACAGATAATACAGAGCCCGCTTCATCTTCAGGCTCATCGCCATCTACAAGGCACTGGGTTTTGTCACGATGCGTCATTACAAAACCCAGTGCCTTGTAGATGACGATAAGCAGAGCGTTGGTGGAGCGACATTCCTTTTTATTATTTTGTTCTCACACAAACCGAAAGAAACAAAGGAGAGGTAGCAACAGTGAACTGGCGTGTAACACTAACCCAATGTACAACGCACTCAAGAATCCACACCCAAAGTGGAAAACAGTGGAACATAAATGGCTGTCTCTAATTGGGGATTGAAATTAACTACAACATAAAAAACACCCAGTGCACTGTCAAGCTCCAACTGTGGTCCTACAGCTCCCCCCTAGAGGGAGCCAGAGACCTGGCCACAGTCAGAACCTGACAGTACCCCCCCCCACAAGGCACGGTCTCCCGACCGCGATACTCCCTCCCAATAAAAACACAAGAGGGAGAAGGGGGGACAGAGCAGACCACTGGGGCGGTGGAGGTTCTGGACCCGGTACCGGACGTGGCACCAGATCTGGCGGTGTCTCCGGCTCAGAGGCCGGACTGTAGCCCTTCCCCGGACTGCGCCCCAGTGGAATGGTCAGCTCTGGCACTTGATCAGGGTAGACAACCAGTCCCGGACTGGGCACTGGTGGAGCGGACTGTGCCGGCACTGGAGCAGGGCAGACTTCTGGTTCTGGACCTGGGTCCTCCATTGACGGCGTCGCTGCTCCGGACACCAGCCTTCCTCCACCGCACGGCAATGGAAGAATTTTCCCAATGTCAGTCCTCGCTGCGTCCCATGTTGGTGGATTCTTCTGTCACGATGCGTAATGACGGGACGATAAGCAGAGCATTGGTGGAGCGACATTCCTTTTCATTATTCCGTTCTCACACAAACCGAAAGAAACAAAGGAGAGGTAGCAACAGTGAACTGGCGTGTAACACTAACCCAATGTACAACACACTCAAGAATCCACACCCAAGGTGGAAAACAGTGGAAGATAAATGGCTGTCTCTAATTGGGGATTGAAATTAACTACAACATAAAAAACACCCAGTGCACTGTCAAGCTCCAACTGTGGCCCTACAGCTCCCCCCTAGAGGGAGCCAGAGACTGACTTGAAAAAAGGCCAATGCTGAGTGCAGTGCTAGTGGAACTCATTTGAGCCCCTCACCAAAACTCAAATCTGACATTTTGGAACGACTGGAAGAATAAATTATTAAATTCAAAAGCCTACCAAACTAACAATGATCTGGATGATGTTGCAGAAGCCCTTGTGAAAACGCATCCTTGTCTAAGGGAGCAGGGATCCTTCAATGGCTGTTACGGGTGGAAGATAAGCCTTAAGTATAAAATGGCCAACTTCCGGACCAAACTAAGAAGCCTGAGATGTACTGAGGTGACGATAAATTCACTAAAGAACAAGGCCCAAGACAAATGTCTGCCAGCGTTGAATGTGAAAAAGCCCAGAAGGGCAGAAGCCAATTACTGTCCGCAGCATCCAAAAGGAGAAACCACAGAGTCAAGAATTGCACTCCTTTCAGAGATTAAGAAATGAAACAATGACCATATAGTGACAGTGGAAATGTAGAATACTTTTTCATACAGAAGGCAAGAAGTTCTTCAAGGACAGCCCTTGGTTGCAGACTTCAAAACCAGATGGCCAGCTCTGTTCACTGAGAAAGAGGTGCATGTCCTATATGTGCTCAGGTTTTATGTATGCCCCCAGTGTGCACACACACAAGAACAGGAAAATAGTTACAAATCAAATAGTGTTGACCAGTTTCTCTCCTCACTGATATTGATATAATAGTGATCAAACAGCTAGTAATTAATTGTTCATCCTTCCTGTTGTATATTGTTGTGATGTTCTGATAGTGAGTGACAAGTGCATTGTTAATGTTTTTCAGATCTATAAGGAGTAAATGTGCATATCAACTGTACCTCTGCTATTCCTCCACATTCTTTGCTGAGCTCGACCGGTGCTCTCCACGCATGATAGAGATCTTTCAATGCGAAGGTGGGGCGGCTGGAAGAAGAATTAGACATCTCATGGTGG
Source organism: Thymallus thymallus (assembly GCA_023634145.1). Classification (NCBI taxonomy): domain Eukaryota; kingdom Metazoa; phylum Chordata; class Actinopteri; order Salmoniformes; family Salmonidae; genus Thymallus; species Thymallus thymallus. The sequence continues at coordinate 7,093,283 of CM042392.1, read as the reverse complement.
CCATCTCCAAGGTTTGTATTAAAATGGGTAGACCTACGCTTATAAAATACTTTCTATGCCCCTGTCATGACAATTGCATGAACATAATTCTCTAAATATTGTAGACCTCCACAAGTCTGGTTCATCCTTGGGAGCAATTTCCAAAAGGTACCACGTTCATACAGTGTTTTTTTGCAGGTTTTCCTACTGACAAAGCATGTAGAGGTCTGTAATTTTTATCACAGGTACACTTCAACTGTGAGAGACGGAATCTAAAACAAAAATCCAGAAAATCACATTGTATGATTTTTAAATAATTAATTTTCATTTTATTGCATGACATAAGTATTTGATCACCTACCAACCAGTAAGAATTCCGTCACTCACAGACCTGTTAGTTTTTCTTTAAGAAGCCCTCCTGTTCTCCACTCATTACCTGTATTAACTGTACCTGTTTGAGCTCGTTACCTGTATAAAAGACACCTGTCCACACACTCAATCAAACAGACTCCAACCTCTCCACAATGGCCAAGACCAGAGAGCTGTGTAAGGACATCAGGGATAAAATTGTAGACCTGCACAAGGCTGGGATGGGCTACAGCACAATAGGCAAGTAGCTTGGTGAGAAAGCAACAACTGTTGGCGCAATTATTAGAAAATGGAAGAAGTTCAAGATGACGGTCAATCTCCCTCGGTCTGGGGCAACATGCAAGATCTCACCTCGTGGGGCATCAATGATCATGAGGAAGGTGAGGGATCAGCCCAGAACTACACGGCAGGACCTGGCCAATGACCTGAAGAGAGCTGGGACCACAGTCTCAAAGAAAACCATTAGTAACACACTACGCCGTCATGGATTAAAATCCTGCAGCGCACGCAAGGTCCCCCTGCTCAAGCCAGCGCATGTCCAGGCCCGTCTGAAGTTTGCCAATGACCATCCAGAGGAGGAATGGGAGAAGGTCATATGGTCTGATGAGACAAAAATAGAGCTTTTTGGTCTAAACTCCACTCGCCGTGTTTGGAGGAAGAAGAAGGATGAGTACAACCCCAAGAACACCATCCCAACCGTGAAGCATGGAGGTGGAAACATCATTCTTTGGGGATGCTTTTCTGCAAAGGGGACAGGACGACTGCACCGTATTGAGGGGAGGATGGATGGGGCCATGTATCGCGAGATCTTGGCCAACAACCTCCTTCCCTCAGTAAGAGCATTGAAGATGGGTCGTGGCTGGGTCTTCCAGCATGACAACGACCCGAAACACACAGCCAGGGCAACTAAGGAGTGGCTCCGTAAGAAGCATCTCAAGGTCCTGGAGTGGCCTAGCCAGTCTCCAGACCTGAACCCAATAGAAAATCTTTGGAGGGAGCTGAAAGTCTGTATTGCCCAGCGACAGCCCCGAAACCTGAAGGATCTGGAGAAGGTCTGTATGGAGGAGTGGGCCCTGCAGTGTGTGCAAACCTGGTCAAGAACTACAGGAAACGTATGATCTCTGTAATTGCAAACAAAGGTTTCTGTACCAAATATTAAGTTCTGCTTTTCTGATGTATCAAATACTTATGTCATGCAATAAAATGCAAATGAATTACTTAAAAATCATACAATGTGATTTTCTGGATTTTTGTTTTAGATTCCGTCACTCACAGTTGAAGACTACCTATGATAAAAATTACAGACTACTACATGCTTTGTAAGTGGCAAAATCGGCAGTGTATCAAATACTTGTTCTCCCCACTGTATGTACAAACAATAGTACACAAGTATAAACACCATGGGACCACACAGCCGTCACACCGCTCAGGAAGGAGACGAGTTCTGTCTCCTAGAGATGAACGTACTTTGGTGCGAAAAGTGCAAATCAATCCCAGAACAACAGCAAAGGACCTTGTGAAGATGCTGGAGGAAACAGGTACAAAAGTATTTATATCCACAGTAAAACTAGTCCTATATTGACATTACCTGAAAGGCCGCTCAGCAAGGAAGAAGCAACTGCTCCAAAACTGCCATAAAAAAGCCAGACTATGGTTTGCAACTGCACATGGGACAAAGATCATACTTTTTGGAGAAATTACCTCTGGTCTGATGAAACAAAAATAGAACTGTTTGGACATAATAACCAAAGGGGGAGGCTTGCAAGCCGAAGAACACCATCCCAACCGTGAAGCACTGGGGTGGCAGCATCATGTTGTGGGGGTGCTTTGCTGCAGGAGGGACTGGTGCACTTCACAAAATAGATTATATATGTGGATATATTGAAGGAACATCTCAAGACATCAGTCAGGAAGTTAAAGCTTGGTCGCAAATGGGTCTTCCAAATGGACAATGACCCCAAGCATACTTCCAAAGTTGTGGCAAAATGGCTTAAGGACAACAAAATCAAGGTATTGGCATGGCCATCACAAAGCCCTGACCTCAATACTATAGAACATTTGTTGGCAGAACTGAAAAAGTGTGTGTGAGCAAGTAGGCCTATAAACCTGACTCAGTTCTGTCAGGAGAAATGGGACAAAATTCACCCAAATAATTGTGGGAAGCTTTGTGGAAGGCTACTCGAAACTTTTGTCCCAAGTTAAACAATTTTAAGGCAATGCTACCAAATATTAATTGAGTGTATGTAAACTTCTGACCCACTGGGAATGTGATGAAAGAAATAAAAGCTGAAATAAATAATTATCTTACATTTCTTACAATTATCTGACATTTCACATTCTTAAAATAAAGTGGTGATCCTAACTGACCTAAGACAGGGAATTTTTACTAGGATTAAATGTCAGGAATTGTTTAAATGTATTTGGCTAAGGTGTATTTAAACTTCCGACTTCAACTGTATCAATAAACCAATGGGCAGATTTTGGAGACTTGATACAACAGTAATGCAATGTCTAACACTTTGCATATACACTGCTGCCATCCAGTGGATAAAATCTTAATTGCTTCTGGACTCCTAAGTAATATTATGTCCTTTCTCTTGCATTTCAAAGATGTGCATTTTTTTTTCTTTGCATTATCGTTTACCAGATCTAATGTGTTATATTCTCCTACATTCATTTCAAATTTCTACAAACGTCAAAGTGTTTCCTTTCAAATGGTATCAAGAATATGCATATCCTTGCTTCACGTCCTGAGCTACAGGCAGTTAGATTTGGGTACGTCATTTTAGGCGAAAATTGAAAAAAAGGGTCCGATCAGTATACATATCCTTAAGATAAATACACCATTAATGGTTATAGCCTCCTTAAAATGTAGTATTTGTATTTACAAAGATTGACATTTTATCAACATGGCAAAAAGATTGTGCAAGCAACATACATTTTTCACTACTTCTGACTAATATTTTTATTTTTTGCAATGCACATGTGTAGATTGTAATATTTCAGTGTTTAAAACAGTGTTAAAATGCATATTGTTGCAGTCATGCACACATCTTGCAGGATTATTTGTAAAATGTATTATGGGCCAAGAATATTTTGTCGGTTCCAATGTCTACTCTATTGCATTTTTATAAATGTGTTTAAGAATTGACAGAAGTCATGCACAAATCCTATTTAATCTATTATACAAAATTCTTGCAACCAATAAAATGTTAGAATGTTATATAGACCTTCCCAGCTCTGCAGAATTTGCTGCGAAGAGACAGAGTCATTAGATGATTTATTTTGGCACTGTCCATATGTAGCTTGTTTTTGGTCACAGGTCCAGGTATGGCTGAAGAACCTTTGAAAAATATATGGCAAATTGAAATCCAATGTGGATGGAGTTGAAAGGAGCTGAAGGGTGGGTCTAATAACAACTGTAAAATATTCTGTGTATGTAAAATCTTTATAGGTTCAGAACTTTTGTGAAACAGCACAGTTAAAACAGTACCAGTCAAATGTTTGGACACACCTACTCGTTCAAGGGTTTTTCTTTATTTGTACTATTTCTGACATTATATTATAATAGTGTAGACATCAAAACTATGAAATAACACATATGGAATCATGTAGTAACCAAAAAAGTGTTAATAAATGTATATTTATATTTTAGATTCTTCAAAGTAGCCACCCTTGGCATTCTTTCAACCAGCTTCATGAGGAATGCTGTTCCAACAGTCTTGGAGTTCCCACATATGCTGAGCACTTGTTTTCCTTCACTCTGCAGACCAACTCATCCCAAACCATCTCAATTGGGTTGAGGTCAGGGGATTGTGGAAGCCAGGTCATCTGATGCAGCACTCCATCACTCTCCTTCTTGGTCAAATAGCCCTTACACAGCCTGGAGGTGTGTTTTGGGACGTTATCCTATTGAAAAACAAATGATAGTCCCACTAAGTGCAAAACAGATGGGATGGCGTCTCGCTTCAGAAGGCTGTGGTAGCCATGTTGGTTAAGTGTACCACCTCCATGCTTCATGGTGAGAACCACACATGCGGAGGTCATCTGTTCACCTACTCTTTGTCTCACAAAGACACGCCTATTGGAACCAAAAATCTCAAATTTGGACTCATAGGACCAAAGGACAGATTTCCACCGCTCTAATGTCCATTGTTTGTGTTTCTTAGCCCAAGCAAGTCTCTTCTTATTATTGGTGTCCTTTAGTAGTGGTTTCTTGAAGGCCTGATTTAACACAGTCTCCTTTCTGTGGCGGTCCTTATGAGAGCTAGTTTCATCATAGCGCCAGATGGTTTATGCGACTGCATACTTAATTTCATTTATTTAACTAGGCAAGTCAGTTAAGAACAAATTCTTATTTACAATGACGGCCTACCAAAAGGCAAAAGGCCTCCTGCAGGGATGGGGGCTGGGATTAGAAATATAAATAAATTAAATAAAAATATAGGACAAAACACATATCACGAGAAAAAACACTAAATAAAGAGAGACCTAAGACAACAACATAGCATGGCAGCAACACATGACAACACAGCATGGTAGCAACACAACATGGTAGCAGCACAAAACAGGGTACAAACAGTATTGGGCACAGACAACAGCACAAAGGGCAAGAAGGTAGAGACAACAATATATCGCGCAAAGCAGCCACAACTGTCAGTAAGAGTGTTTATGGGCAGCTGTGAGGAGGAGGGTTTATTCTCCAGTCCTTTAACCGTTTTCCATGACCCACAGAGAGAAAACTGCTCCTTAAAGTAACTAACTTTGGCCTTCCAGATAGCCTGAGTGCACTTATTTCTCATTTGCCTGAACGAGAGCCAGTCAGCCTGAGTACGCGTATGCCGAGCCTTTCGTCAAATACAATTCTTGAGGTGGAGTAACTCTGCAAGATCATGGTCGAACCAGGAGCTGAACCTGGTTTTTATTCTCATTAATTTATGGGGGCGTGTTTGTTAACAAAGCGTCTTCGTCTATGACAAATCAGGACAGGTCGTTTCACTGAGCAGCCATTACGAAACACAGGCTGTAACAGTGATCACTAAGGTTGTTACAGAAAACACCAGACTGATACCTCTCAGCATTATTTGTGAGGATAACATCGAGCACAGTAGCCTTTTCTGGGTGTTTGGAGTCATACCTTGTGGGATTGGTAATAAATCTGATAAATGTTTTAGGGAGTCCCATTGCTTTAGAACTTGGTCAGGTGGTTTAAGCATGTCCCAGTTTAGGTCACCTAGCAGGATAAATTCAGACTTAGTGTAAGGGGCCAAGAGAGAGCATTTTGGCAGGTAGGGTACAGGCCGGTGCTGATGGAGGACAATAACACCCAGCAACAGTGAACAAAGAGCTATTTGAAAGTTGAATACTTAAAACCAGCAAATCAAATTGTTTGGGGACAGACAACCAAGCACTGAATGTGATCCTTGGTAAAGATTGCCACTCTCCCACCTTTGGAAGATTTGGCTTGCCGAAAAAGGTTATAACCAGAAAGGTTAACTTCAGTATTCGAAACACTCTTCCTTAACCACGTCTCAGTAATGACCAACACATCTGGATTGGAGCTGTGAACACACACTTTCAATTGATCCATTTTAGGTAATAAGCTTCTAGTGTTAACGTGCAGAAAACCCAGGATTTTTACGAAAGCAGAAATCAGTGAAGCAGATATCAGAGCACAAGTCAGAATTGGGGCTAGCAAAAGTAGATGGGCTAGGTTGTACATGCACATTTCCAGATATCATCAACAGTAATACAATCAAGGCATGGCAGAGGACAGGGAGAGCTCTACAGTGTTGATTTCATCAGGTAACATGAATACAAAGCCGGCGGGAGGTGGTTAGAATAGGATGGGAGGCCAAAAGTCTGTGTAACCAATAAAGAGTCAGAGTCCTGAGTGTGGGAACAAACAGTCTGTCCCACGGGTGGGTAAACAAGAAAGTCCATAGTCAACAAAGCATGCAGGAGTCATGAGGCAAATAGAAAAATATAACGACTTGGGGCTAGCCATTGCAAGTTCTGAGTCACTTGCCCAAACAGTGCCTGTGTGCTGGAGGCGAGTGTGGTGGGGGTACCTGTACCAGACAGGGGGAGACAAGCCAGTACAGGCGTGAACAGATCGCCAGGTGGGATCCAAGCAGCAGTGCAGCAGACAACTGGAGTATGTGTCACACCCACTTGGGAAAAGCTTTTATTTCTGGAGATGATTTCTTGTAGAAAATGGCAGTGGATGGTCTCTGAACAGCTTCAAAGGCTTCGACACCTCTCTTCACACTTCACACGTCAATGCTAATTAAAGTTGTATCAGGTCTGTCTTAGTTCCAGGTTCTCAGGTCTTTGTTTGCCAGTGTGATATTGCGAGGGGTGAAAGTGGGTGAAGAGGTGAAAGATGAACAGAGATGAATAGTTTTAGCGTTTAACATTTAATTAACAGACAGCAACACACAAAGACAATAACCCGCGAGGGTTGAAACAAAATACATGAGGTTAAATAGTGACCCTGATGACCAATGTGGAACAGGTGTGGGTTGCTACCATCTTCCCCCGACCACCGGTTTAGAACGCCCGCAAGGATGATCGCTGGAGAGGAGGAGGGACCGTCGCTCTGCACGGGGCATTCGTTAAAGTCTTAAAGTACTGATGGACTGTCGTTTCTCTTTGCTTAGTTGAGCTGTTCTTGCCATAATATGGACTTGGTATTTTACCAAATATGGCTGTCTTCTGTATACCACCCCTACCTTGTCACAACACAACTGATTGGCTCAAACGCATTGAGGAGGAAAGAAATTTCAAAATGTAACTTTTAACAAGGGACACCTGTTAATTGAAATACATTATTTTTACATACTGTATATAAATATATATATTTACAAAAACATTGAGGATTGGAAATGATGCAGACAATTACATCGATGGAAGCTACAATCTATCTGCAATATTTAAGCTGATCTGACCCCTAAAAAATTAATAAAAAAATGTAAATCAGGTTTTAAATTGGAAGGGTTCATATCATAAACTAGAACCACTAAAAATTTACTGAAAAATTGTCATTTTTATTCTCAATAAATTACTATAAATTGGGTTGACCAGGATCCCTGTCATGGAATGATGAAAAACAGCAGTTATCTTGTTCACAGAAATAGGTATGTCTCCTAACACTGGATGATTTTGTATGATACTGCAAATGCCAAAGAAAACAAACAATTTCTAATCTTTGCTGATCTCTTACAGAGAGGGTCTTGTTGCTTTGTTGGTTGATAGTGAGTGACCGGTCCCTTAGACACGGTATTGAGTCAGGTGTTCTTTTGCTCATGTTACAGGATCTAGTTCTGAGAACAGTCCTGCTCTGATCCCACCTACAACACACAACAATAACTGCAATCAGCATTTAACACAGCAGGAGGAATTATATTGTCACACCCTGATCTGTTTCACCTGTCTTTGTGCTTGTCTCCACCCCCCTCGAGGTGTCGCCCATCTTCCCCATTATCCCCTATGTATTTATACCTGTGTTCTCTGTTTGTCTGTTGCCAGTTCGTCTTGTTTGCCAAGTCAACCAGCGTGGTTTTCCTAGCTCCTGTTATTCCAAGTCCCTGTTTTTCTAGTCCTCTCGTTTCTGACCTTTTGCCTGCCCTGACACTGAGCCAGCCTGCCTGCCCTCGAGCCTGCCTGCTGCCCTGTACCGTTTGGACTCTGCCCTGGTTTATGAACTCTTGCCTGCCCCTTGTCTGCTAATAAATATCAGAAACTCAAACCATCTGCCTCCTGTGTCTGCATCTGAGTCTCGCCTTGTGTCGTGATAGTACGAACTGGCCATGACTGAGTCCAGCTCCGTCACGCTGTCTCCCTGCAGGGATCCAACATTAATGACATGAGGAGCTACTTCAGAACCTTATAGAAAGGTTCCAATCTCTGGCGGAACACCATGACAAGGGGTTCCAGGCGTTAATGGAGCAGTTCCGTGAGTTAGCTCACAGGCAGCATGCCACATCTGAGACCTCCCAGTCACTCAGTAACCCCCCCTACTAGTGATGGGTTTGTTCAGCCTACACCGGCTCCCTGAGAACCCCCCTTACAACATCCGGAGTGATATGCTGGGGATCCTGGAACCAGCCGGGCCTTTCTTTCCCAGTGATCCCTCATTTTTGAGCTACAGCCATCTTCATTCCCTTCAGTTCGGTCGAAGATAGCGTATCTTATTACGCTGATGTCTGGAAGGGCGCTCTCCTGTGTGACGACTGTTTGGGAGCAACAATCCGCCGTTTGCTATAATCTGGAGGACTTCATGGCAGAGGTGAGGACGGTTTTCGATTCTGCTGTGCCCGGGAGAGAGGCTGCCCAAAAACTCGAGATCGGCTATATTCCCTATCCGGCCTGGAGACCAAGGCCATGGAGGAGTACATTGTGGACTCTGTCTGCTGGATGCATCCATCTTTCTGCTTCCCCTGTCGGGTTTTTCTTTGTGAAAAGGAGGACAAGACCCTGCGTCCGTGCATCGACTACCAGGGTCATCTGGCAGAGTAGCTAAAATAATGCTTCATGGGTAGCATAATTATTTACTTTTTATTTCTCCCATTGGCCCTTATTTGTCATACGGAATAGGGTCTGTAGCTATTCTATTCTATCTGGAACACAACAGAACATCGTTTTATGTCAGCAGCAGCAAAATTCCAACAACACAGAGTTCTCTAAATAGAAGAGAGGAAAACCTTAAGTGAACTAGCCTTAGCGAGACAATGCAATATGCAATCTTTAACGAAGGCTCAGGAAATAATTTGTCCTGATTTAAGACTCCACAGCAATGATGCAACCAAGTCAACTGATGTGCCAACTGTTCAGAAAGCCTCAGAAGTGCTTTTAGCTTTGACTGAATAGAGTTTAATGTTCTTGACACTAGGAAACATATGCATTACCCAAGGTTTCACCTCAATACTTACTATGTTAACCAGATACTTCATATTGGAGAACATCCATTAGCAGGCAAGTTATTACAAAATCTATTTCAACTTGAACGTATGTTAGTTAATGTATGGAGAGAAAGTTACCCGAATTCTAACAGTTCACTTTATTTCCTGTTGGGATTAAAATATGATATTTTCAAAACTGGTGGGTGAAATAATGTGATAAGCTGTGGAACGCTCTCTAAATAAGCCAGATGAGGAAATGGCATCTCCTAGTTATTCTTTATGGCATCTCATTCCCTTCCTTTCTATGGTACTGCATTGGTAATTGGTTTTAGCAGTGAGGGAACAGAACCATCATGTCCTCCCTCCCTCCCTCCTTCTTCTTTCCCTCCCAACCCGTCACTTTACTGGGGAATCTTCCCCATAGAATGGACAGCTTCCAGATCGGTGCGTCTTCTGCCTCTCACCATCTCTCACAAACTCCCAGAGAGACCAACAGCTTGTCAGAGTAAGTGGAGAAGGACATTTCACTCACCACTGCTGAAAATAAGTTGCTCACTTCTCGACTCAGATGGAGAGAATGACAAAACATACGGAGGACAAGAAGGAGACAGATGCAAAAGGGTCCTAAGTTCATTAGGACCTATATAAAAAAAAAAGGTAAATCAACATTTGTTTGACAAATCTGTCCGACTTTGCAAACTTGAGCAATCAGTTTTGATTAATATGTACTCTTTGAAAGGTAATTGAAAGGGCTTTGGCTTCAAAGTAACCTCCCCATTAGAAAGTGTCAGGAAAGTATGTACGCTTTGTCCACATTCTCAATCAATTTTGAACAGATTGCATGTGTATAAGGAAATAAAAATAAGAGGAAAAAAATAAATGACAGACATTAATTCAACTTGTTGTAATGTCTACAAGTTTTTTCCTTGGTCTCATACCATGACCAACCTACTTGACAGGTCACTGGTGTCATTCAGATACCATATTATAGACCCTTTTCCAGGACACAACACACTTATTTCACGCACAAATGCGCGCAGCAGTAAGAAAGCCATCGCCATCTGCGACCATTCAACATACAAACGTAAATCTAGGCTATTACTTTTTTAGATTCTCATACGCTTACAATGATGTTTTGATTCTTGCTTGAACAGTCACAAAATTATATGTGGTTGTGATCTCTGCAAAATAACTTTTTTTGATGCAGCAGTTGTTAGCTAGAATGCTAACACTCATTGATATAGGCTGTAGCGAGCGCTAGCCAAAGAATCATTTTACTGGTTGAAGTTGAAGTGTTTTTTTAAAGTATAATGCAGTTGATTTGAGATGATGACACAAACATTATATTAAGCAGGACATTCATACGAGCTTTAAAATCTAATTATAATCCAAAAGTAGTATGAAATGCACTCATAAGCAACATGTAAATAGAGGTTTTTTTTCTATAAGAACTCCCCCTTGTTCTGCTACCAACTTGCGCACATCGTCCTTGTGCGGCAATGTTTGCAAACACAGAAATGGGTCTATTATGCAGTAGTGTGACAACCCAATCCCAGGTATACATTCTTAACAAAATGGAGACAGCCTATATACGTATATCTGGGACAAATCCTTGTGAAAGTGCTACCTGTCAGAAAAGTCAATTATCCTGTTAGCCAAGCAAGAAATCCCCTGGCTGTCACTTGTCCATACAGGGGCGTCATTCACCCATTATTTTAGAGGGGGCACGAATTCTATGTCAAAAATGTTTTATTCTGCATAGGTTATCTAAGCTTACCTCTTTACCTTTTCAATTATCATTTTAATGAGGGTTTCATTCTTACTTACTGCTGATCCCAATATACTGAACTAACATGCCTAGGATATTTCATCCAAATTACAATACAGTACATGGGATCATAACACATCATCATCAATACAGACACATATCATGGCACCATAATTAATACACAAATATCATGATATTATCATAAGGTGCCAGATTACATTTAAGTATTTTTCTGTATATCTAAGTATACCGCACCTCTCTGATTCAGAGGGGTTGGGTTAAATGCGGAAGTTGTATATCCTCCCCTTTCCCTTTACCTCTTGAGCTGTCTGTATCCTCCTGACTGGTGTTTCTTTTATTGTTGTTGTAATTTTTACCCCCTTTTTCGTGAATACAAAGAAACTAAATATGCTTCTCTGCATCTCTGCTAAAATCTGGGAAAAAGATGGAAAGGAATGTGTTTTATTCAATACAATAAGTAATTGCTTGCTTTTCTAAAGTCTAGCAACCTTGCCAGCAGGCATGCCTGCTAAGATACTTAGACAAGCTACTCTTAACTTGATTGATAGCCTGAAATGGCGTGGTAGCTAGTTATGAGGTTGGGTGATTAGAAAACCTATCTAGCTGGCTAGGTAAAACCGTCATAAAATTGCTAGGAGGCTTGTATTACAGAGAAACAACTAAAATTAATTTGTTGAAGCAAGTCAAGTCAAGTCAACTTTATTTATAAAGCACTTTCAAAACCATTAAAATGGACCAAAGTGCTGTCCATGAGTAATAAATAACTCCAAAGTTACACAGAAATTACAATAACTCTAGAATACACACTAAAAAAAAAACATCAACACATAACACCATTAAATCAAACATATAATCACTCACAGTTCTCAGGCCCATTCAAACGTCATAAGCTTGATGGAATAAGTAAGTCTTCAAGTCCTTTTTAAAAGTATCTATGCTTGGCAAGGATTTCAAAGATAGCGGCAACTCATTCCAAAGTGCAGGGGCCACAACAGAAATATTCAGGAGCTCGATCATGTAATGCTTTAAAAACAAACGTTAATACCTTGTATTGTATTCTAAATTTGACAGGTAGCCAGTGAAGGGTTATCAATACAGGTGTTATGTGATCTCGTTTTCTGGTATTTGTTAAAAATCTCGCTGCAGCATTTTGAACGTACTGAAGACGAGTAACCAGTGATTCACTTATGCCTAGATAAAGAGCATTACAATAGTCCAACCGGGTTGAAACAAAGGCATGCAGAACAATCTCAAAATCCTTGTATAAAAGGATGGGTTTTAATTTAGTCAATTTTCTCAACTGAAAAAAATATGATTTCACGACGCTATTAACTGGACGATCAAAGCGCATTTCAGAATCGAAAAATACTCTGAGGTTCTTCACATAACTCATATTATTGGACAATAGTCCACAATTTCCAGCCAGGCTATTCCCAAGCTGTTTGTTCCCAAACATAATAAACTCAGTCTTATCTTCATTTAATTGTAAAAATTGTCAAGCACTTATAAAAATTAAGCACCTTTGTTAACAGCCTCAGGTCTTCTTGGGTAATGACGCTACAAGCTTGGCACACTTGTCTTGGTGGTTCCAAACTTCTTCCATTTAAGAATGATGGAGGACACTGTTTTCTTGGGGACCTTCAATGCTACAGAAATGTTTTGGTACCCTTCCCCAGATCTGTGCCTCGACACAATTCTGTCTCGGAGCTCAACGGACAATTCCTTCGACCTCATGGCTTGTTTTTGGACATACACTATCAATTGTGGGACCTTATATAGACAGGTGTGTGCCTTTCCAAATCATGTCCAATCAATTGAATTTACCACAGGTGGAGTACAATCAAGTTGTAGAAACATCTCAAGGATGATCAATGGAAACAGGATGCACCTGAGCTCAATTTAAAGTCTCATTGCAAAGGGTCTGAATACTTATGTAAACAAGGTTACTGTTTTTTATTTTTAATACATTTGCAAACAATTCTAAAAACCTGTTTTCGCTTTGTCATCATGGGGTAGTGTGTGTAGAATTAGGATTTTTTATTTAATCATTGTTAGAATAAGGCTGTAACAATGTGTAAAAAAGGAAGGGGTCTGAATACTTCCCTAATGCACTATATAACTGAATATTTGGATCTACTCTGTGGGCCTCCAGGCTGCCTAAAATGTGCAGGAGGATTTCCTCTGTCTAGGTTCCAACAACGCCTGACCATATGCCCACATGTGTTCACGGCCATATTCAATCTCTCCCTATCCCAGTCTGCTGTCCCCACATGCTTCAAGATGGCCACCAATTGTTCCTGTACCAAGAAAGCAAAGGTAACTGAACTAAATGACTATCACCCCGTAGCACTCACTTCTCTTATCATGAAGTGCTGAGAGACTAGTCAAGGATCATATCACCCCTATCTTATCTGTCACCCTAGATCCACTTCAATAGATCCACAGACGATGCAATCGCCATCACACTGCGCTATCCCATCTGGACAAGAGGTATACCTATGTAAGAATGCTGTTCATTGACTATAGCTCAGCATTCAACACCATAGTACCCTCCAAGCTTATCATTAAGCTTGAGGACCTGGGTCTGAACCCCGCCCTGTGTAACTGAGTCCAGGACTTCCTGAAGGGCCACCCTCAGGTGGTGAAGATAGGAAACAACATCTCCACTTCGCTGATTCTCAACACTGGGGCCCAACAAGGGTGCATGCTCAGCCCACTCCTGTACTCCCTGTTCACCCATGACTGTGTGGCCAAACACGGCTTTGCAGACGACACAACAGTAGTAGGGTTGATTACTAACAATGACGAGACAGCCTACAGTACAGGGAGGTGGTGAGGGCCCTGGGAGTGTGGTGCTAGGAAAATAACCTCTCACTCAACGTCAACAAAACTAAGGAGATGATCGTGGACTTCAGGAAACATAAGAGGGAGCACCCTCCTATCCACATTGACTGGACTGCAGTGGAGAATGTGGAAATCTTCAAGTTCCTCGGCGTACACATCACTGACAAACTGAAATGGTCAACCCACACAGACAGTGCACCTCTTCAACCTCAGTAGGCTGAAGAAATTTGGCTTGGCACCTAAAACCCTCACAAACCTTTACAGATGCACAATTGAGAGCATCCTTTTCGGCTGTATCACCAACTGGTAGGGCAAATGCACCGCCCACAACCACAGAGCTCTCCAGCGGGTGGTGCGGTCTGCCCAACGCATTAGCGGGGGCAAACTACCTGCCCTCCAGGACACCTACAGCACCCGAAGTCACAGGAAAAGCCAAAAAAAACATCAAGGACAACTACCACCCGAGCCACTGCCTGTTAACCCCGCTATCATTGCAGAAGGCAATGTCAGTACAGGTGCATCAAAGCTGGGACTGAGAGACTGAAGAACAACTTCTATCTCAAGGCCATCAGACTGTTAAAAAGCCATCACTAGCACATTAGGGGCTGCTGCCTACAGACATAGACCAGAAATCACTGGTCACTTTAATAAATGGAACACTAGTCACTTTAATTATGTTTACATATATTGCATTACTCATCTCTTATGTACAGTGGGGAGAACAAGTATTTGATACACTGCCGATTTTTCTGATCCCTCACCTTCCTCATGATCATTGATGCCCCACGAGGTGAGATCTTGCATGGTTCCCCAGACCGAGGGAGATTGACCGTCATCTTGAACTTCTTCCATTTTCTAATAATTGCGCCAACAGTTGTTGCCTTCTCACCAAGCTGCTTGCCTATTGTCCTGTAGCCCATCCCAGCCTTGTGCAGGTCTACAATTGTATCCCTGATGTCCTTACACAGCTCTCTGGTCTTGGCCATTGTGGAGAGGTTGGAGTCTGTTTGATTGAGCGTGTGGACTAGTGTCTTTTATACAGGTAACGTGCTCAAACAGGTGCAGTTAATATAGGTAATGAGTGGAGAACAGGAGGGCTTCTTAAAGAAAAACTAACAGGTCTGTGAGAGCCGGAATTCTTACTGGTTGGTAGGTGATCAAATACTTATGTCATGCAATAAAATGCAAATTAATTATTTAAAGATCATACAATGTGATTTTCTGGATTTTTGTTTTAGATTCCGTCTCTCACAGTTGAAGTGTACCCATGATAAAAATTACAGACTTCTACATGCTTTGTAAGTGGGAAAACCTGCAAAATCGGCAGTGTATCAAATACTTGTTCTCCCCACTGTATATACTGTATTCTAAACTATTCTACGCTGCTCTGACATTGCTCGTCCGTATATTTACAGCGGGTGAAATAAGTATTGAACACGTCACCATTTTTCTCAGTAAATATATTTCCAAAGGTGCTGTTGACATGACATTTTCACCAGATGTTGGTAACAACCCAAGTAATCCATACATACAAAGAAACCAAAACAAATACGTTCACAAATTAAGTTATGTGTAATAATGTGAAATGACACAGGGAAAAAGTATTGAACACATGAAGAAAGGGAGGTTCAAAAAGGCATGGAAAGCCAAGACAACAGCTGGAAACTATCAGTAATTAAAAAGCAATCCAGCCCCCTGTCAGTGCAAATTAATATCAGCTGGTTCAGTCCCAACTGATGGCCTACAAAAAGGCCTCATTGCCAAGGTGTCACACGAGACACGTCTCATGATGGGTAAAAGCAAAGAGCTTTCTCAAGACATTCGCAACCTAATTGTTGCAAAACATAATGATGGCATTGGTTATAGGCACATTTCTAAGCTTCTGAATGTTCCAGTGAGCACTGTTGGGGCCATAATACGGAAGTGGAAAGACAATCATTTCACCATAAAGTTGCCTCGACCAGGTGCTCCTCGCAAGATTTCTGACAGAGGAGTGAAAAGAATAATCAGAAGAGTTGTCCAAGAGCCAAGGACCACTTCTGGAGAGCTTCAAAAAGACCTGCAATTAGCAGGTACTGTTGTTTCAAAGAAAACATTAAGTAATGCACTCCACCGCCATGGCCTGTATGCACGCTCACCACGCAAGACTCCATTGCTGAAAAAAAAGCATGTTGAAGCTCGTTTAAAGTTTGCTGCACAACATTTGGAAAAGCCAGTGAAATACTGGGAGAATATAGTGTGGTCAGATGAGAGCAAAATTGATCTGTTTGGATGTCATAATACACACCATGTTTGGAGGAGAAATGGCACTGCACATCACCCTAAAAACACCATACCAACAGTGAAGTTTGGAGATGGGAACATCATGGCGTGGGGCTGCTTTTAAGCAAATGATACTGGCAAACTTCACATAATTGAAGGAATGATGAATGGGCAAATTTACGAGGAGCACCTGGTCGAGGCAAATTTATGGTGAAATGATTGTCTTTCCACTTCCGTATTATGGCCCCAACAGTGCTCACTGGAACATTCAGAAGCTTAGAAATGCGCCTATAACCAATGCCATCATTATGTTTTGCAACAATTAGGTTGCGAATGTCAGCTCTTTGCTTTTACCCATCATGAGATGTGTCTTGTGTGACACCTTGACAATGAGACCTTTTTGTAGGCCATCAGTTGGGACTGAACCGGTATGAGAAATATCACTGGCTTCAAAAAGTCAAACAGTGGGCAGACGGAGGGGACCCAGGACAGAGCCAATGAGCTGAACCAATTTTTCAACAGGTTCGAAACTGGCCATGTCCACCTCCCTTCCAGCTCCCCAGGCCACACGCCCTCACGGCTGTCTCACCCCCACTTTTCTCACAACACCTCTGTTGAGACAATCAGCGACCCCACCTCCACCACTGGTCCCTCTGGACTGAAACTCAACAAACTCCCCACCTGGGCTGGCTTTCACCACCAACCAAGTGAAGAGAGAGCTGGAGAGACTACATCAGTGGAAACCGGTGGGCCCTGATGGCATCAGCCCAAGGGTGCTTAGGGTCTGTGCTGACCAACTGTGTGGAATACTCCAGCGACCCTTCAACCTTAGCCTGAGCCTAGAAAGGGTCCCTGTGCTGTGGAAAACACCCTGCCTCGTCCAAGTGCCCAAGAAGGCGCACCCCACTGTCCTGAATGACTTCAGACCTGTAGCGCTAACATCCCACATCATGAAGACCCTGGAAAGGTTAGTCGTGGACAACGCAGGTTGCACTGTGAGGGTTATGTTTTTTTACTTCTCCAGTGCCTTCAACACCATTCAGCCCCTGCTACTGGGTGAGAAGATGAAGAGGATGAAAGTAGAAGCACCCTTAGTCTCCTGGGTCACGGATTACCTGACCGGTAGGCCACAATTTGTGCGACTACAGAGCTGTGTTTCAGAACGGGCAGTGAGCAACACAGGGGCCCCCCAGGGAACGGTCCTGTCCCCCTTCCTGTTCACCCTCTACACCTCGGACTTCAGATATAACTCTGAAACATGCCACCTACAGAAGTTCTCGGATGACTCCGCAATTGTAGGGCGGAGGAGGAGTACAGGAGCACAATCAGTGACTTTGTGTTGTCACCTTCAGCTCAACATCAGCAAAACAAAGGAGATGGTGGTGGACTTCAGGAAAACCAAGGCACAACTGACTGCAGTCCCTATACAGGGGATGGATGTGGAAATGGTTGGGTCATACAAGTACCTGGGAGTCCAAATGGACAACAGGCTGGAATGGGCTGGTAACATTGGGGCCCTGTACAAAAAGGGCCAGAGCTGACTCTACTTTCTGAGGAGGCTCAGGTCCTTCAACGTCTGCAGTAAACTACTGCATACCTTCTACCATCTTTTTTGCAGTGGTGTGCTGGGGAGCCAACAAAAGCCGGTGATGCTTCTCGGGTAAATAAGCTTATCAGGAAGGCCAGCTCTGTCCTGGGGATGAGCCTTGACACTCTAGAGGAGGTGTCGGAGAGACGGATCCTGGCCAAACTGCTGGCCATCATGGACAACGTCACCCACCCTCTGCCTGCCATGGTTATGATGCAGAGGAGCACCTTCAGTCACAGACTGATCCCACCACGGTGTGCCAGAGAGCGCTACAGGAGGTCCTTCCTGCCGGTGGCTATTAGACTATTTAATGCCTCACCGGGGTGCCGTGCCTTCGGCAACATAGACCTGGAACTGTTGGGGTGTTAAACTAGGTCCTAACAATTGTGCATCCATCCGTGAGTAACTCTGGTCCGTAATCACTCATTCACTCAGGACCTATTTATTTATTTATTCAGGTCTGTATATACATACTCATGTACAGTTGTTATATCATATCATGTGCAATATTGTAAGTAATTCTTGGACTTCGCTCAGGAATGCATATTAGTATCCTGTCAGTTTTATCTTTTTTTCATTGCTTTTAGTATATCGAATGTGCAATACGTGCAGTTATCTGTAATTAAACCCTGCGCAATAAGGACTGTATTTTAAGGGAACTGCTATTATTACACAAATTATATCACACACACACACACACATTTAGCTATTTAATTATCTATTCCTGTCATTTACCTGTACAGTTAATGTAACCATGCAAATATTCACTTACCTGTTCATTTAACCAGTCTGTCTATTAAGTAAACTATTATTACCCTCACTCATATCATACGCATTTTTAGCTATTGAAGTATTTCTCTGCCATCGACCTGTATAGTATAGTTAACCATGAACCATCCACCAATGTATAGTGTACATATTCAGCCAACCACCCATACTATGCAAAGTCTTTTCATAGCTTTTTGCACTCCAGACTTCTTGTATTTTGATACATGATACATAGAGCAGCAGTATGAAAAAGTATCTGTCTTTTGTGTATTTTCGTTCTGGCATTTTCCACCTGCCCTATGTTTTGTTGTAGCTGCTTGACAAAGAAATTTCCCCTGGGGGATCAATTTGGTACCTATCTATCTAAGATATTACTGCACTGTCGGAGCTAGAAACACAAGCATTTCGCAACACCCGCAATAACATCTGCTAAACACGTATGTGATCTCGACAAGCCATTTCTGTATCGACCTCGCTTTGTGCATGAGGGCATTGTCATGCTGAAACAGGAAAGGGCCTTCCCCCAAACTGTTGGCACAGAGTTGGAAGCACAGAATCATGTAGAATGTCCTTGTATGCTATAGCATTTTTTCCTTTACTGGAATTAAGGCCAAACCATGAAAAACAGCCCCAGACCATTAATCCTCCTCCACCAAACTTTACAGTTGGCACTATGCATTGGAGCAAGTACAGTCGTTTGAAAAAGTTTGGGCACCCCTGACAATTTCCATGATTTCCATTTATAAATAATTGTGTGTTTGGATCAGCAATTTCATTTTGATCTATCAAATAACTGATGGACAGTAATATTTCAGTAGTGAAATTAGGTTTATTGGATTAACAGAAAATGTGCAATATGCATCAAAACGAAATTAGACAGGTGCATACGCTTCCTATAGCCTCTAATGAGTGTCTGGATTCTGGATGTTTTTTTTTTTGACCATTCCTCCTTACAAAACATCTCCAGTTCAGTTAGGTTTGATGGTTGCCGAGCATGGACAGCCCGCTTCAAATCATCCCACAGATTCTCGATGATATTCAGGTCTGGCCATTCCAGAACATTGTACTTGTTCCTCTGCATAAATGCCCGGGTAGGTTTTGAGCAGTGTTTTCGGTCGTTGTCTTGTTGAAATATCCAGCCCCGGCGTAACTTCAACTTTGTGACTGATTCTTCAACATTATTCCCAAGAATCTGCTGATATTGAGTGGAATCCATGCGACCCTCAACTTTAACAAGATTCCCAGTACCGGCACTGGCCACACAGCCCCACAGCATGATGGAACCCCCACCAAATTTTACTGTGGGTAGCAAGTGTTTTTCTTGGAACGCTGTGTTCTTTTGCCGCCATGCATAATGCCCCTTGTAATGACCAAATAACTCAATCTTTGTTTCATCAGTCCATAGCACCTTATTCCAAAATGAAGCTGGCTTGTCCAAATGTGCGTTTGCATACCTCAAGCGACTGTTTGTGGCGTGTGTGCAGAAAAGGCTTCTTCCGCATCACTCTCCCGTACAGCTTCTCCTTGTGCAAAGTGCACTGAATTGTTGAACGATATACAGTGACACAATCTGCAGCAAGATGTTGTAGGTCTTTGGAGGTGGTCTGTGGGCTGTTTTTGACCGTTCTCACCATCCTTCGCCTCTCCGATATTTTACTTGGCATGCCACTTCTGGCCTTAACAAGAACTTTGCCTGTGGTCTTCCATTTCCTCACTATGTTCCTCACAGTGGACACTGACAGCTTACATCTCTGCGATAGCTTTCTGTAGCCTTCCCCTAAGCCATAATGTTGAACAATCTTTGTTTTCAGGTTATTTGAGAGTTGTTTTGAGGCCCCCATGTGTCCACTCTTCAGAGGAGAGTCAAAGAGAACAACAACTTGCAATTGGCCACCTTAAATACCTTTTCTCATGATTGGATGCACTTGTCTATGAAGTTCCAGGCTTAATGAGCTCACCAAACCAATTGTGTGTTCCAATTAATCTGTGCTAAGTAGTTACAGGTATTCAAATAAACAGAATGACAAGGGTGCCCAAATTTTTGCATATTCTATTTTTCACATCTGATTTAATTTCATACAACTTAATATTGCTACACTAAAAATCTTTATCTGGACAATACCCCAGTACTCAGCTTTTATTAGAAAATGAATGGCATGCCACTGTGATAATTTTCTGTGACGACAGAGTAAATTATTATTACTTTTCCATACGACTGTAGCATTCTCCAGGCATCCGCCAAACCCAGATTTGTCCGTCGGACTGCCAAATGGTGAAGCGTGATTCAGCACTCGGCGGTCTCATTCTGTGAGCTTGTGAGGCTAGGAGCCTTTGTTGCTCCTAGACGTTTACACTTCACAATAACAGTTGACCGGGGCAGCTCTAGCACGGCAGAAATTTTTAGAACTAACTTGTTGGAAAGATGGCATCCTGTGACGGCGCCACGTTGAAAGTCACTGAGCTCCTCAGTAAAGCCTGTCAGCAACTGGTGACTGAACTAGCCAAATCCACTAATTTTGTACAGTATATATAGGGGGAATCTAATGTAATAAACTCCAAATTATCCGTAAGATATATCACGTCGGGGTCAGCATTAACTGTAGTGGGATGTCATTTTTGTATATTATAAATACGTCACATGTGACTCGTAATAAGACTAAGCAATTAGCCTATTTATCTGACTCCATAAAGATAATCAGCAATATGCAAGAGACTATGGTTGTTACAGTCATAGACAATGAAGAAATGTCAGAAAATTGATTTAAAATACAAGTGTATTTAATTACTTTGTAAATCAAATGGAATCACATACATGACATAAAGCTTAAGTTACAAGGCATTAACAAGCATGACAAGGCATTATTATAAGCATGGTCAGAGAGAGAGCGAGAGAGAAACCATAGCCTGAAAGTCCATGCCCCAAAAGTCAATGGGGTGGAGAGAGAAAGAAAATCTCACCAAAGCAGGCCACGAACAAATACGACAATGAACAATAAGTCTTATACCCTTTTATAAGCATCTGAGTTGTTTGGATGTATTACTGTAAAGTTAACCTCCAATCAGATATCAGACATACAGTAAGTAATCACTGCTTCTCAGAGGTGTGACAATGGGGGTTGGCAAGATCAACACAGATAATGTTGAATTCCTGAGACTACACACAGGCAATTCTTGCATACAGTTGATAAGAAGAGTCACTTCGGGGACTGCCCTACGTAATTATCACAAGTCAGGTCTCCACTCTAAGCACTTCACAGCTAAAGATGTTAACAGAAAATTGCACAATGGATTCAAATGTTGTGGGATGGGACAGACTCAGGCACATCAACACTCAACCCTGCTCCAGCCCCAGGAGAGCTTGACACACACACCTCTATATTTTTATTTGATTTTATTTAACTAGGCAAGTCAGTTAATAACAAATTCTTATTTACAATGACGGCCTACCAAAAGGTAAAAGGCCTCCTGCAGTGACGGGGGCTGGGATTAAAAATAAATAAAATATAGAACAAAACACATCATGACAAGAGACACCATAACACTACATAAAGAGAGACCTAAGACAACCGCATACTGTAGCATGGCGACAACACAGCATGGTAGCAACACAACATGACAACATGGTAGTAACACAACATGGCAGCAGCACAAAACATGGTACATACATTATTGGGAACAGACAACAGCACAAAGGGCAAGAAGATAGAGATGACAATACATCACACAAAGCAGCCACAACTGTCAGTAAGAGGGTCCATGATTGAGTCTTTGATTGGTCGATGGCAGAGAAATACTTCAATAGCTAAAAATGCGTATGATATGAGTGAGGGTAATAATAGTTTACTTAATAGACAGACTGGTTAAATGAACAGGTTAACTGCCCAGTTTGAGTGTTTTTAGAAGCTCATTCCAGTCGCTAGCTGCCGCGAACTGAAAAGAGGAGCAACCCATGGCTTTTGGGGACCAGTTGCTTTTGTGTGTGCTTTTGGGACATTTAACAGAATGTGACTGGCAGAACGGGTGTTGTATGTGGAGGATGAGGGCTGCAATAGGTATCTCAGATCGGGAGGAGTGAGGCCTAAGAGGGTTTTATAAATAAGCTTCAATCAGTGGGTCTCGCGATGGGTATACAGAGATGACCAGTTTACAGAGGAGTATAGAGTGCAGCAGTGGCAAATCTGATGGCCGTATGGTAAAGAACATCTAGCCGCTCGAGAGCACCCTTACCTACCGATCAATAAACTACATCTCTGTCATCCAGAATGGGTAGGATGGTCATCTGAATCAGGGTTAGTTTGGCAGCTGGGGTGAAAGAGGAGCGATTACGATAGAGGAAACCAAGTCTAGATTTAGCCTTAGCCTGCAGCTTTGATATGTGCTGAGAAATCAATCCGTCAGGAACATAAATGGGTCGACGCCAGCATATTGTTCTTGGCTAGCACCCACAACCTCATCCCCATCTCTGGGAACATGCATCATCCTGACTACAGACAGATCTATTGTCTCAACATGTGTGTTTTGTCTTTTTGATGTTCAATGTTTGCTGTTGTATCGTCTGAGATCCCTAGAGATAGGAAAGCTGCCGCAGTCATCCCCCTCTTCAAAGGGGGAGACACTCTAGACCCAAACTGTTATAGACCTATATCCATCCTGCCCTGCCTTTCTAAAGTCTTCGAAAGCAAAGTTAATAAACAGATCACTGACTTCTTCGAATCCCACCGTACCTTCTCTGCTATGCAATCTGGTTTCCAAGCTGGTCATGGGTGCACCTCAGCTACGCTCTAACATTTCCTCTTTATATGCTGTACCAGAGACTGAAAATCCATCTAGGTATTTGTGCTGATATCAATATCACATACTCAGGTCCCATGGTAACCGTAGCTATGTATTTTAAAAATGTAATCTTATATCCGTGGTCACCATCCTGAGTAAAGATCACGTTGATCACTACATGAATTGCCCTTCCAATGTTGTTGTTCTGAGACCAATTCAAAACTTGAGGCATGATTATACATGTGATAGATCAGTTGTTGTTACTTGTGAGGCACAGCTGATTGATCATAAATTGAAATAATTTTCACACCAAAATTATTTCTGCCTCATGCACAAATTCATGTTGTTACTCCTATGACCAGAGAAAGTGAAATATTACTCAATATTAAAAAAGACATAAGCCACTAATAATAACAACGCAAGCCTATCGATACACTTTGCTACTCATTCATTGCAACTGCAGTGCTTGTTGTAGAGCGAGTGGAAGTAGGGAGAAGCGCATTTTATTGCTTAAAAAAAAATAGTTGATGTGCTGAATAAACTTAAACTCACTCATGAAACAGCAGCTGTTTGCTGTATGCATCAACAGTAACTCTAGTCATGGCTTTAATAGTTTTTAAATATCACAGTATTTTATTTTTTTATTTTTAGAAGGGCTATATACACATGTGCAGTGATCGATAAGCAGCTTTGACAGCTGATGCTTAAAGTTAGTGAGGGAGATAGGAACCTCTAGCTTCAAGGATGTTTGCAGTTCGTTCCAGTCATTGGCAGCAGAAAACTGGAAGGAATGGCGGCCAAAGGAGGTGTTGGCTTTGGGGGTGGCCAGTGAGATATACCTGCTGGAGTGCATGCTTCGGGTAGGTGTTGCTATGGTGACAAGCGAGCTGAGATAAGGCGGGGATTTACCTAATGAAAACTTATAGATGACCTGGAGCCAGTGGGTTTGGCGACGAATATGTAGTGAGGGCCAGCCAACGAGAGAATACAGGTCGCAGTGGTGGGTAGTATATGGGGCTTTGGTAACAAAACGGATGGCACTGTGATAGACTACATCCAATTTGCTGAGTAGAGTGTTGGAGGCTATTTTGTAAATGACATCGGCGAAGTCAAGGATCGGTAGGATGGTAAGTTTTACAAGGGCATGTTTGGCAGCATGAGTGAAGGAGGCTTTTTGCGAAGCCGATTCTAGATTTAATTTTGGATTGGAGATGGTTAATGTGAGTCTGGAAGTTGAGTTTACAGTCTAACCAGACGCCTAGGTATTTGTAGTTTTCCACATATTCTAAGTTAGACCCGTTGAGAGTAGTGATGATAGTCCGGTGGGCGGGTGCGGGCAACGTTCTATTGAAGAGCATGCATTTAGTCTTACTAGCATTTAAGAGCAGTTGGAGGCCACAGAAGGAGTGTTGTATGGCATTGAAGCTTGTTTGAAGGTTAGTTAACACAGTGTCCAAAGAGGGGCCAGATGTATACAGAATGGTGTCGTCTGCATAGAGATGGATCAGAGAGTCACCAGCAGCGAGAGCGACATCATTGATGTATATAGATAATAGGGTTGGCCCAAGAATTGAACCCTGTGGCACCCCCATAGAGTGCCAGGGGACCGGACAGCAGGCCCTCCGATTTTACGCACTGAACTCTTTCTGAGAAGTAGTTGGAGAACCAGGCGAGGCAGTCACTTGAGAAACCAAGGCTGTTGAGTCTGCAAATAAGAATGCGGTGGTTGAAAGCCTTGGCTAGGTCGATGAAGACGGCTGCACAGTACTGTCTTCTCTCGATGGCAGTTATGATATCGTTCAGTACCTTGAGCATAGCTGAGGTGCACCCATGACCACCTCGGAAACCAGATTGCATAGCAGAGAAGGTACGGTGGGATTTGAAGAAGTCAGTGATCTGTTTATTAACTTGGCTTTCGAAGACTTTAGAAAGGCAGGGCAGGATGGATATAGGTCTATAACAGTTTGGGTCTAGAGTGTCTCCCCCTTTGAAGAGGGGGATGACTGAGGCAGCTTTCCAATGTCTAGGGATCTCAGACGATACAAAAGAGAGGTTGAACAGGCTGGTAATAGGGGTTGCAACAATTTTGGCTGATAATTTTAGGAAGAAAGGGTCCAGATTGTCTAGCCCAGCAGATGTGTAGGGGTCCAGATTTAGCAGCTCTTTCAGAACATCAGCTGTCTGGATTTGGGTGAAGGAGAAGCGGGGGGGGATTTGGGCAGGTTTCTGCGGGTGGTACAGAGCTGTTGGCCGGGGTAGAGGTAGCCAGGTGGAAAGCATGGCCAGCCGTAGCAAAATGCTTGTTGAAAGTTTCGATTATTGTGAATTTATCGGTGGTGACAGTGTTTCCTAGCCACAATGCAGTGAGCAACTGGGAGGAGATGCTCTTATTCTCCATAGACTATCGCGAGGGCTATTCGATGCTAATGCAGTTTGCCACAGGATGTTTTTGTGTTGGTCAAGGGCAGTCAAGTCTGGGGTGAACCAAGGGCTATATCTATTCTTAGTTCTATGTTTTTTGAAAAGGGCATGCTTATTTAGGATGGTGAGGAAAGCACTTTTAAAGAACAACCAGGCATCATCTACTGACGGGATGAGGTCAATATCATTCCAGGATACCCGGGCCAGATCGATTAGAAAGGCCTGCTCGCAGAAGTGTTTTAGGGAGCGTTTGACAGTGATAAGGTGTGGTCGTTTGACCGCGGACCCATTACGAACGCAGGCAATGAGGCAGTGATCGCTGAGATCCTGTTTGAAAACAGAGGTGTATTTGGATCTCTGCAGTAGATTGCAACTCCACCTCCTATGGCAGTTCTATCTTGACGGGAAATATTGTAGTTGGGGATGGAAATTCAGAATTTTTGGTGGCCTTCCTGAGCCAGGATTCAGACACAGCTAGGACATCAGGGTTGGCGGAATGTGCTAAAGCAGTGAATAAATCAAACTTAGGGAGGAGGCTTCTGATGTTAACATGCAGGAAACCAAGGCTCTTACGGTTACAGAAGTCAACAAATGAGAGCGCCTGGGGAATAGGTGTAATGCTGGGAGCTACAGGACCTGGGTTTAACTCTACATCACCAGAGGAACAGAAGAATAAGTGTTTGGCTAAGGGCTTTAAGAACTGGTCGTCTAGTACGTTGGGTACATAGAATAAAAGAAGCAGATTTCTGGGCGTGGTGGAATAGATTGAGGGCATAATGTATAGACAAGGGTATAGTAGGATGTGAGTTCAGTGGAGGTAAACCTAGGCGTTGGGTAATGAAAAGAGAGGTTGCATCTCTGGAGACACCAGTTAAGGTCTCCGCACGTGTGGGGGGTGAGACAAAGGAGCTATCAGAGGCATGTTGAGCAGGACTGGGGGCTCTACAGTGAAATAAAACAATAATGGCTAACCTAAACAGCAACAAACAAGGCATATTGATATATCGGGTAATGGCGATGTATGGACAAAGAGGGTCAGATAGAGAAATGTGATGTGCTACACACAGGACCTGAGGCCTAGCAGATAAACAGAATGAAATACCATATAACCAAACAGTCCCGCAGGCATCAGCTGTGAAGCCAGAGTAATCATAGGATCCGATGAGCAGCAAAGAGGTGAGCTAGGGAGCAGTTCAATGGGCGCTGCACTAGGCGAGCGAGGAGGCACGGCATTCAGAGTGCTAGCAGGCCGGGGCTAGCAGATTAAACTTCGGCAACGTCGCAGGGAAAAAAGCCTATTGAGATCACGTCGGACAATTATGTCGGCAGACCAGTCGTGGTGGCTCGGCGGGGCTCCGTGTCGACAGTAGAAGGTCCAGGCAGGTTGACAAAGGTACTGTAGCCCGGGAGAGTAGCTAGTACACATCGGCTGTCCGGGAGATGGGCCTAGCTCGAAGCAGCCACTCGATTGCAGCTAGCTAGCTGCGATGATCCGGTGTGATGGTCCTGTGATTTCAGTAGAAATCCAGTGAAGTGGAAGGGAACACAGTCCGATATGTGCTGGGTTGTCCGAACTAAAAGCGGCTGATGCAGGCAAATCAGTAGTGAGGACCGCTAGCAGTGGTTAGCAATGGCTAGTAGCTCGTTAGCAAGCTAGCAGGCTAGCTTCTGACTGCGATTCAGGTAAATAATGAAAAGTAAAGAAATAAAGATATTAGATCCGTTTCACGTTAGGTGAGGCGGATTGTAGGAGAGGTAAATCGGGAGCAATAAAAATATGGAAAAACAGACAGACTAATTACAAAGTATTTACACGGGACATGAGACGGGACAAACAAAAACACGTCTGCACTGTTACACCATCTTGGTATAATAGTATTAACTCAAGGAAGCTGCAGACATCTGAGCTATCCAACTTGATATGTGACTTGATATGCTCTCCGGGCCCGCTGGGTAGGCAGAGTTTGTACCTTCAGACAGGTAGTCTAGCGGTTAGAGCGTTGGGCCAGTAACTGAAAGGTCGCTGGCTCAAATACTGAGCCAGCCTTATTGGATTGGCGCCGCCCTGCGTGGTCGACTGTTAAGCAGCTCCCATTGTTTGTGCATAAATTGTTGTTTTAGTTAGTATTTTTGCAACAGTTGAACAATAATAGTTCAGGATTAAGGAGTGCTACTGTTTTACGAAGGTTAACGGTCCTTTTTATCACTATTACTTTTCTCAGCGCCGAAAGTACATGCGAGTCCTCAATTATTTACAACCGAACCCAGCTCCCGGATTTAGCACACGAAGCGCTGCTGCACCCCAGGGAAAAGTTTGATAATCCGGACGAGTTGAAAAGGCGACGGCGTGGACGCAGGGCGGGATTGAAGTGTAAGGCAAGCCGGATGTACCGTCTATCATTATGGGCAACGTGAGATTGCTGCATAACAAGATGGACGAGCTTCAGGGTTTAGTTCATGGACAAAGAGAATACCGGGAAGCGAGCCTATTGTGTTTTTCTGAGACATGGCTGAATGATAACATCCCCATAGAGAACGTCACTATCGGCAGTTTCCGGACCATCAGAGCAGACAGGGATAGCGTTTCTTCCGGTAAGAGTAAGGGAGGGGGGCTGGCTTTATTAGTAATCACTCATTCACTCAGGACTTATTCATTCAGGACTGTATATACACATATTCATGTACAGTTGTTATATTATATCACATGCAATATTGTAAGTAAATCTTGGACTTAACTTACGTAGTCATTCACGCAGGAATGCATATTAGTATCCTTTCAGTTGTATCTTTTTTTCATTGCTTTTAGTATATCGAATGTGCAATAAATACGTGCATTTATCTGTAATTAAACCCTGTGCACGAAGGACTGTATTTTAAGGGAATAACTATTATTACACACATTTAGCTATTTAAGTATCTCTTCCTGCCATTTACCTGTACAGTTAATGTAACCATGCAAATATTCACTTACCTGTAAATGTAACTGGATATTTACCTGTACAGTTAATTTAACCATGCAATATATTCACTTACCTGTTCATTTAACCAGTCTGTATATTAAGTAAACTGTTATTACCCTCACTTATACCATACGCACTTTTAGCTATTTAAGTATTTCTCTGCCATCGACC
Organism: Thymallus thymallus; assembly: GCA_023634145.1. Classification (NCBI taxonomy): domain Eukaryota; kingdom Metazoa; phylum Chordata; class Actinopteri; order Salmoniformes; family Salmonidae; genus Thymallus; species Thymallus thymallus. The sequence goes on along the minus strand of CM042392.1, from coordinate 7,064,456 downwards.
TGTATTGTATAGATAACCATGAACCATCCACTGTCATGTCCTGATATGTTTCACCTGTCTGTGTTTGTCCCCTCCCCACACCAGGTGCACCCTATCTCCATCATTAATTAGTTTGGGTATTTAGTCCCTTGGGTTCTGTTGGGGTTTTGCCAGATCGTCTTGCCTAGTCAGTCGTTTCCAGCACTCTCTTGTATTTCTAACTCTGCCAGTCTGTTTCCCGGTATTTGGACCTCTACCTGTCTGTTGGATTACGTTCCTGTCTAGCCCTCATGTGCCTTCGACCTTCTGATCTGCTGCCAAACGAACTCTGCCTGCATTACGGATTACGAGCCTGTACTACCATCCTTCTGATCCCCGGTTACGAACATTGCCTGTCATTAACTACGAGCCTGTCCTGCCCCAGATATCATATTAAACAGTCAATCTTATCTCTGCCTCCGTGTCCGCTTTTGGGTCCCGTATTTCTGTCGTTCTGTCATCCACGAATGTATAGTGTACATATTCAGCCATCCACCCATACTATGCAATATATTTTTATAGCTTTTTTTGCACTCCAGATATCTTGTATTTTTTTTGCCGCTCTATGTATCATGTATCGTGTATCTGTCTTTTGTGCATTTTTGCACCTGCCCTGTGTTTTTTTCGTAGCTGCTTGACAAAGAAATTTTCCCTCAGGGATCAATAAAGTATCTATCTATCTATCTATCTATCTATCTATCTATCTATCTATCTATCTATCTATCTATCTATCTATCTATCTATCTATCTATCTATCTATCAAGTGTGTAAACATTTGAATGTTTGAATTAAAATCTTACCATCAAAATATTCCTCTTCTGCACTTTCTTGAGGCAAAATCATCAATGATGTCATCATAGTACATGTGTTTCCCCACCTCATGATTTATGCCCATGATGGCCAGACCACTCAAACATTCCTGTGACATGGAAGACCTCAGGTACCTTTTAATGAGCTTTAATTTTGAAAAGCTCCTCTCTGCTGATGTTACTGGTAGGTTGACTGCAATTCTTAGGGCTATCCAAAGGTTAGGATAGAGTTCCTCCAGGATTTTTCTCACAGAGAAAGTAAAGCAGCTCAAAGGCAGTCATTCATCTTATCTGATGGCAGATCAGGTAAATTCTAAATCTCGTGTGCCAGATCCATTCCCCTGATGTCACAGTCATCCCTGAAGGTTAGAGTGTTTTAAACTTCTATGCAGTGAGCCTTTAAAGATTCACTGGACATCTGACAGCAGCACTCCATATTTTCTTTTCACCTGGTTGAGTGTTTCAAATCTGTCATCCATGGATGTCACAGCAGAGTCAACCACATTGTTGAAGTAGTTGACTTCAAAGTTTTTCAGTGCATCAGTCACTGTTTAATCAGGAGCCTCATAGCTGAAATGCCTCTTGCTGTTTCTCAGTCTTCTCTTTCAGAACAGCCTCCACATTCATTTCTTCACAAATGCTTTTGGCTGTTGTCTGGGCCTCCAAAGAATCCAGATTCCTGGGATGTAGTGAGGGAGGCCTTTGCATATGAGATTGAATTCACTGCGATATCCAACTGCATTGAGGAAGATTGGAGGAGTTTGATCACATTGTTTGTCATTGTCAGTATCTCACACCATACGACACGGCAAATCAAGAAGCGGTAGGACCCAACTTCCTCTGCAAGTGCTTGTGCCTCCATTTTGGCCACAGGATCGTTGATCATCTGTCTGGCTTCCAGTAATGCCACCCAAACCTCAGAAGACTGATATCTGATTGCATAAACACTTTGGAGACTACTCTCCCATCTTGTGTCGCTCCATGACTTCACGGTTATGTTCACGTGCTCCTTCAAATTACTCCATCTTTGTGTGCCAGCTGAAAAGGAGGTGAAGAGCTTTTGCACATGGCAAAAAACCCAACTGCATCTTTTAAAGATTTGGCAGCATCTGCAATGACAAGGTTTAGAGTATGTGTTCCACATGGGACAAACACAGCTCTGGGATTTTTTTTTTTTGCAGGCTGGCTTGTACTCCTTGGTGCTTGCCCTTCATGTTGGCCCCATTATCATAAGCTTGCCCTCTGCAATCTTCAAATGGAATCTTCAGATCGTTCAGCTTATCTAAGATGACAGTGGACATATTCAAGCCTGTTGTAAACTCAACATTCATAAAGCAGAGAAATACTCCTTGATCTCATGCTTTCTCTTTAAAGTCATGCTTCTCAGAATAATGGACATTTGCTCCTGGGTACTAATGTCAGGTGTACAGTCAAAGATAATTGAGAAGTACTTTGAGTCTCTTGAGTCACTATTACTTCCAGAATCTTGTCACTCACAATCTGTGTCAGCTCATTCTGTGTGTGCTTCCCAAGGTAATGAGCATGTGTCTCTCCATCTTTCATTCTGCTGAGATGATTTTCCATAACGGGGTCAAATTTTGCCAGCAATTCAACCTCTTTTAGGAAGTGTCCATTATCTGGTTGGAAGAGTTTGTCTGATGATCCCCTGAATGTTAGGTTTCTTTCAGCCAGAGACTGGGTGATACTTATTAAACGTGTAAGGACATCCTGCCTCTCTTTATTTCAGCCTCCAAAATTGTCATTTGTATCTGGTCAAGAGTCTGTCCCCGACTTAAGTGCAGATTAAGTTCTCTCCACTTAATCATATTGTTTGTGTGTTCAGGACTACCCTCATGGTGTTGATATTTGGCCAGTCATTCATACCTTCCTTTATTACTTTGTAGTCTTTTGTAGAAAAGAGATTACAGCAAAAACAATACACAGCGTTGTTTTTGATTGAGTATTACAGCTGTTTCTGTAATAGAAAAAATCCAGTCCTGGTTTGAATGGACCTCTGCACACTTACTCAGTCCTCATAAAGTCTGTTAAGACTGGGGGCCAATCTGCTGGGTCATTTGGTGGAGCAGCAACTGTTCTATTAGGGTCTGAGCTGCTTGTATCTGATGCTGGCTGTACGCCTCTGGTTGTGCTAGTACTGGCTGAGGCTGCCTGTACTTCACCTGGGTCTGTGTTAGTACTTGCTGAAGACGGCTGTATTGGTCTGTGTTAGTATTTGCTAAAGTTGCCAGTACTGGGTCTGTGTTAGCATTTGCTGAAGCCAGATGTACTGGGTATGTGTTAGTACTGGCTGAGGCTGGATGTGGATTAACTAAGTCTGTGTGTGAGGTTTTGCTGTCTGCATCCTTTCTGAGTGCTTTTATTTTTTCATTCCATTCCCAGTTCTGGTTTTCGTTTTTTCCTTTACTAGTTCCACCTGCCACTAGCACACCTGCTTCTCATCAACTACCTACTTAGTTCAGTCCTCAGTCCCTGTTTCCCTGTGAGGTATTGTTTGCTGTCGTGACATACTAAGCCTGTTATTTTCATTATATTGTTCTTCTCTCGTAGTCTCCTCGTGTATGACCTTCGTCTCCTGAACCTTTTTGATTCCCGGAATTACCCTCCTGTGCTTCTGCCCCGATCACTGCCTCTTCCGTGTATGAACTCTGACTGCCTTCCGACTACGATCTCTGCCTGATTCCTATTGCACCTTTGCTGATGATAATTAAAGAACAGCGCTCTGCGCGTGAATCCAAATCATCGTCTCCCGTATATCATTACACTGTGCTTGTATTGGCTGATGATCAAGCATCTCCTCTACTGACAAACTTAAGCATAGCACCTACAAAATTGATAATATCATTATTAGAAAGGGCTGTAGCCCTTTCCCGGATTTGGCGCCGGTGGAGTGGACTGCTCCGGCACTGGAGCGGGGCTGACGACCGGTCCCGGACTGGGCACCGGTGGAGCGGACTTCTCCGGCACTGGAGCGGCGCTGACGACCGGTCCCGGACTGGGCACCGGTGGAGCGGACTTCTTATTCATTAATGAATAACTTAACCTCTACAGGATTGTGTCCCGCCCTCGGGACGCTTGAGCTAACGTGCGCTAATGTGATTAGCATGACGTTGAAAGTAACAAGAACATTTCCCAGGACATAGACATATCTTATATGGGCAGAAAGCTTAAATTCTTGTTAATCTAACTGCTCTGTCCAATTTACAGTAGCTTTTACAGTTAAATAATACCATGCTATTGTTTGAGGAGAGGGCACAGTTTTGTACTTGAAAATATATCAATAAACCAATAGGGAGATTTGGGCAGAATTTATACAATATTTTGAACAGTAATGCAATGGTTAATTGGATGTCTAAAACTTTGCACATACACTGCTACCATCTAGTGCCCACAATCTAAATTGCTTCTGGACTCCTAAGTAATATTATGTCCTTTCTCTTGCATTTCAAAGATGTGACCAATAAAACTGCATGTTTTTTTCTGTAGGCGAAAATTGAAAGAAAGGGTCTGATCCTTAATAAATATAACTTAAATATATTAACCTCTTCAATTAAAATACATTAACATTATCATCTATAGAATGATATAGATTTTTGAACAAAGTATACATACCAACTAGAAAATAAGCAACTGTAAAAGTGGAAATGGAAAATGGAAAACAAAATGGAAATGGAAGTGAAAAGGCCTGATGGTGGCGCTAGAGAAAAGGTCAAGAGGTCACCAAATATATAAGTTTCTTCCACTTGGGGTCTTGATTGTGCACAACAAATGTTATGGTAATCCAGCCATTACTTTGAGGTATATCTTGTTCTAAGTCTGTTCTCAGTCTTGTTCTCAGCCTGTGGGCATCATGTGTGTAGTGATCCAATATCCATAGCCATGCCATTTAACAGTTATCAACAGCCTTACTCACCAAGAGCCCAGCGGCGAGCCTTCTTGCTAGCAAAGTCACTGATCAAGTCTTTGAAGTCCAGCTTTCTAGCTAACTGACTTTCAATGGACAGCATGGCAAGACTACAAAGCCTATCCCTGGACATAGTGGACCTCAAATAGTTTTTTTAATCAGTTTTAGCTTACTGAAAGCTCTCTTGCCACCAGCAACAGTCACAGGCAGTGTGCAAAATATATGTAAAGCAATGCACACTTCTCCAAAAATGCTTTGCAGCTGCATCTTACAAATTGCATTGAGGAGACCAAGAGGGGACAAGTTAGGGGGGAAAGTGGCAGAACTAAATGTCGGCTAAAAGAGGAGCGAAATGTAAACACTCAGAATTTTCTGTGAAGATATTAAGTAACTAATGTTAGTGGAGCAAAAGTAGCCTATTTCACTATGGACTAAGCTAACAGGTTAATTTCCACCAGTCACAGACCACACCCACCTTCCTTTGTGATAAATGGTGTGACATACTGTCGCCCTTTCTTTTCTCTCTCCTGTCTTTCTTTTCTTTCTCTCTTTTCATTTTTGGAAGCCAGATTTTTCTTTAGGAAGCTGAGACATCATGCTCCACCGGTACTCCTCACTCGCAATTCACTGCAATTCACCAATTCTTCACTTACCTGTTCATTTAACCAGACTGTATATTAAGTAAACTATTATTACCCTCACTTATATCATACACACATTTAGCTATTTAAGTATTTCTCTGCCATCGATCTGTATAGTATAGTTAACCATGCAAATATTCCTTATTTATCTATAACAACTTGCAATATTTTTATCATTTGTTTTCACCTAACACTCTGTAACAATGTATAGTGTACATATTTAGCCATTCACCCATACTATGCAATGTCTTTTTATAGCTTTTTGCACTCCAGACTTCTTGTATTTTATATCTATCTATCTATAATGTGTACCAATGTTGTCAATTTTGGCTAATTTTCCCCACCACTTATTTGGTTCTTGGTGCTGTTCATATGCCTTTTTTAGGGCCTCTAATGCTTTGGTAACATTTTCCCCTTCCACCTCACCTGCTCTGGGAGTCTCCTGGCCTCCTGAAGCCATATTAGTTATTATTGGCTCAGCGCCACTCCCAACAGCGTTTATGCTTTTGAACCCACAGTTATACCACTAGTCCTCTGTTAACAACTTTCCCCAGGTATTGATACCCACTCCCCCGGAGAGTAGTAACAGTGTAAGCACTCAATAATTTTGTCACTCGTCCATACACTTTTGGTGCTGGACGACACTCTAGTGTATGCCAATTCACCACAGGCAATTGTGGATGACTAATGTGTAGCACGGGAAGAAGTTTTAGTCCAGTCTCTCCATGAAGTAGTCCACGATACACATTTGCACCGCATTACACAGTACAATTATGGATACATTAGTTTGACAAAAGCATTTTATTCATGCAGTATGGAACTGTGGACTTACAATAAGTTTGGACTTATGGTAATGCAGTATGGGTATGATGAATATATAATTGTTTTATTTAGGCAATAAATGTTTGATATGATATGACCTAATTGTAGAGGTTGGGTATATTATGGCTTTCAAGTTATTATAAAGTGTGGCCCTTGTAAGATAAAACTGAATAAATATGAATATATCTAATCTAGGGCTAATATAAAGGATTATATAATTAAAAACCTCTATTGGAGTAGGCCTATACAATCCGAAAATAATTGTTGTAATTTTCCTTTTACATTAAAAACATTTAACTCAACATTAGAAATGTATTGATCCGATACACACCGGCAAATGGATTATGTATTGTCAACAGGGTTGTTGTCGCTATTAGTGTGTGACGGTCTGGTTAACACTGGGATAAACTGATTAAAGTTAACAGTAGAACCAACACAATAACTGGCTTATGGAAGCACTTCTCTAAGCGAGGGGTATATTATATATTTTTATATAAGCTATTTATGCAAACTTTTATATTCTTGATCCTAAATTTAAAAAAAATGTTATTTAACTAGGCAAGTCAGTTAAGAACAAATTCTTACTTACAATGATGGCCTACGACAAAAATGATATAGGCCTAAGTGTAAAAACAGCCGAGGTGATAGAGCAACGACCCTGGAATAAAAATTAAATGTGTGTGGGTGGAGAGAGGGTTGGTGTTACAGGTTTACTCGCTCTAGATTGTCAGAACTGCATGTATTCTTGGCTATTGTGCCACGGCTGTGTCAGAGTCGATTGTAAGTACATTTTGGTATTCCTTTTGATGCCTAAGACACATTTTTACTGGCAGTCATTAGCAGCAGTTTCTTCTTTTTTTGTCGGAATAAACAGGATATAATGAGGACTACATGAAATATGTCTTACATGTAACGAACATAAAGAACTGGTCTTGCGATATATATATATATATATATATATATATACACACAGCGGGTCAAATAAGTATTGAACACGTCACAATTTTTCTCAGTAAATATATTTCCAAAGGTGCTATTGACATGAAATTTTCACCAGATGTTGGTAACAACCCAAGTAATCCATACATACAAAGAATCCAAAACAAATACAGGGAAAAATAATTGAACACATGAAGAAAGGGAGGTGCAAAAAGGCATGGAAAGCCAACACAACAGCTGAAAACTATCAGTAATTAAAAAGCAATCCAGCCCCCTGTCAGTGCAAATTAATATCAGCTGGTTCAATCCCAACAGATGGCTTCCAAAAAGGTCTCATTGCCAAGGTGTCACACAAGACACATCTCATGATGGGTAAAAGCAAAGAGCTGTCTCAAGACCTTCGCAACCTAATTCTTGCAAAACATAATGATGGCATTGGTTATAGACGCATTTCTAAGCTTCTGAATGCTCCAGTGAGCACTGTTGGGGCCATAATACGGAAGTGGAAAGACAATCATTTCACCATAAATTTGCCTCGACCAGGTGCTCCTCGCAAGATTTCTGACAGAGGAGTGAAAAGAATAATCAGAAGAGTTGTCCAAGAGCCAAGGACCACTTGTGGAGAGCTTCAAAAAGACCTGCAATTAGCAGGCACTGTTGTATCAAAGAAAACAGTAAGTCATGCACTCCATCGCCATGGCCTGTATGCACGCTCACCACGCAAGACTCCATTGCTGAAAAAAAAGCTGTTGTTGAAGCTCGTTTAAAGTTTGCTGCAAAACATTTGGAAAAGCCAGTGAAATACTGGGAGAATATAATGTGGTCAGATGAGAGTAAAATTGAACTGTTTGGATGTCATAATACACACCATGTTTGGAGGAGAAATGGCACTGCACATCACCCTAAAAACACCATACCAACAGTGAAGTTTGGAGGTGGGAACATCATGGTGTGGGGCTGCTTTTCAGCAAATGGTACTGGCAAACTTCACATAATTGAAGGAAGGAAATTTACCGAGACATTCTTGACAAAAATCTGCTGCCATCTACCAGGATGATGAAGATGAAACAAGGGTGGACATTTCAGCAAGACAATGATCCCAAACACACAGCCAAGGAAACTCTCAATTGGTTTCAAAGAAAGAAAATAAAGCTACTAGAATGGCCCAGCCAATCACCTGACTTAAATCCCATTGAAAATCTATGGAAAGAACTGAAGATCAAGATTCATAGAAGAGGCCCACGGAACCTTCAAGATTTGAAGACTGTTTGTGTGGAAGAATGGGCCAAAATCACACCAGAGCAATGCATGCGACTAGTTTCTCCATACAGGAGGCGTCTTGAAGCTGTCATTACCAACAAAGGCTTTTGTACAAAGTATTAAATAAATATCAGTAAGTGTGTTCAATACTTTTTCCCTGTGTCATTTCACATTATTACACATAACTTAATTTCTGAACTTATTTGTTTTGGTTTCTTTGTATGTATGGATTACTTGGATTGTTACCAACATCTGGTGAAGGTTTCATGTCAATAGCACCTTTGGAAATATATTTACTGAGAGAAATGGTGACGTGTTCAATACTTATTTCACACGCTGTATATATTTGTTATGTTTTGGTAACTTCTCCAGCTGGCATCGACTGTTAACAAACTGACTGACTCTCAAAACGACGGTTTGAAAGTCAGGAGCCGAGGCAGTGTATCAAGTACTTGTTCTCCCCACTGTATATATATATATATATATATAGATATTTTTTTTATAAGCCCACATTTTGCCGCCTTTCCAAAGTGCCGCTCTAGGCAGTTGCCTAGTCTGCCTATACGCACGCGCCGGCCCTGGTTGCAGCTACAGTATATGGACACTTAATCTTTATGGTGCTTTTTAATGGTAAGTTAACAACCATTGGGTGTGGTCAGTATAACTGAAACTTGGGTATCATTATGGTAAGTGGTGAAATAAGCATAGCCAGTTACAATTGTAATGGCTTAGCAGATCATAAAAAAAGAAGATACATTTTTACCTGGCTAAAAGAGAAAGAATATAACATCTATTGTTTACAGGAAACTCACTCTACAAAAATACAGTGGGGAGAACAAGTATTTGATACACTGCCGATTTTGCAGGTTTTCCCCTTACAAAGCATGTAGAAGTCTGTAATTTTTATCATAGGTACTCTTCAACTGTGAGTGACTGAATCTAAAACAAAAATCCAGAAAATCACATTGTATGATTTTTAAGTAATTCATTTGCATTTTATTGCATGACATAAGTATTTGATACATCAGAAAAGCAGAACTTAATATTTGGTACAGAAACCTTTGTTTGCAATTACAGAGATCATACATTTCCTGTAGTTCTTGACCAGGTTTGCACACACTGCAGCAGGGATTTTGGCCCACTCCTCCATACAGACCTTCTCCAGATCCTTCAGGTTTCGGGGCTGTCGCTGGGCAATACGGACTTTCAGCTCCCTCCAAAGATTTTCTATTGGGTTCAGGTCTGGAGACTGGCTAGGCCACTCCAGGACCTTGAGATGCTTCTTACGGAGCCACTCCTTAGTTGCCCTGGCTGTGTGTTTCGGGTCGTTGTCATGCTGGAGGACCCAGCCACGACCCATCTTCAATGCTCTTACTGAGGGAAGGTAAGAGATCTCGCGATACATGGCCCCATCCATCCTCCCATCAATACGGTGCAGTCGTCCTGTCCACTTTGCAGAAAAGCATCCCCAAAGAATGATGTTTCCACCTCCATGCTTCACGGTTGGGATGGTGTTCTTGGGGTTGTACTCATCCTTCTTCTTCCTCCAAACACGGCGAGTGGAGTTAGACAAAAAACTCTATTTTTGTCTCATCAGACCACATGACCTTCTCCCATTCCTCCTCTGGATCATCCAGATGGTCATTGGCAAACTTCAGACGGGCCTGGACATGCGCTGGCTTGAGCAGGGCGATCTTGCGGGCGCTGCAGGATTTTAATCCATGATGGCGTAGTGTGTTACTAATGTTTTTTTTTTAGACTGAGGTCACAGCTCTCTTCAGGTCATTGACCAGGTCCTGCCATGTAGTTCTGGGCTGATCCCTGACCTTCCTCATGATCATTGATGCCCCACGAGGTGAGATCTTGCATGGTGCCCCAGACCGAGGGAGATTGACCGTCATCTTGAACTTCTTCCATTTTCTAATAATTGCGCCAACAGTTGTTGCCTTCTCACCAAGCTGCTTGCCTATTGTCCTGTAGCCCATCCCAGCCTTGTGCAGGTCTACAATTGTATCCCTGATGTTCTTACACAGCTCTCTGGTCTTGGCCATTGTGGAGAGGTTGGAGTCTGTTTGATTGAGTGTGTGGACAGGTGTCTTTTATACAGGTAACGAGTTCAAACAGGTGCAGTTAATACAGGTAATGAGTGGAGAACAGGAGGGCTTCTTAAAGAAAAACTAACAGGTCTGTGAGAGCCGGAATTCTTACTGGTTGGTATGTGATCAAATACTTATGTCATGCAATAAAATGCAAATTATTTATTTAAAAATCATATAATGTGATTTTCTGGATTTTAGATTCCGTCTCTCACAGTTGAAGTGTAGCTATGATAAAAATTACAGACCTCTACATGCTTTGTAAGTAGGAAACCTGCAAAATCGGCAATGTATCAAATACTTGTTCTCCCCATTGTAGATGAGGTTGGCTGGAAAAAGGACTGGGAGGGAGAATTATATTTTTGTCATGGGTAAAGAAACTCAAATGGGGTGATAATACTAATTAATCAAAATGTTTATCCGATTGTGCAAACTTTGAACAGATCCTCAAGAAAGATGGATTATTTTAAATATGCTATTGAACCACAAACAGATCTGGGCCAAATAACGATCATCCACAGTTCTTTGAATATATATATAATAATCTATTGAAATCACAAGCGACTATTATTATGGTGGGAGATTATAATACGGTTTTAAGTACCTCAATGGATCGTAAAGAAACTAATCACCCACAAGCACTTAAGGAGATCACGAATATCATGGATACATTAGAACTAGTGGATATATGGAGGCTGAAAAACCCTGACCTAATGAGATACACATTGAGGAGACCGATTAATAGGAGACCGAATGCGATCGGACCACCATCTAGTTGGCCTCCATATAACCTTTTATAGAATTTCGACGTGGACGGGGAAATTGGAAATTTAATCAAAGCCTATTGGATGAAAATGTGTTCTTACCTAAAACAAAATCATTTATAATATTTTTTTCTGCACAACATAGGTACAGTAGATCCTCTTATTGTATGGGACACTTTTAAATGTACTTTTAGAGGCCATTCAATACAATACATTTTATTAAAACAAAAGCAGTTTAGGTCAAAAGAGATTAGACTAATAAAGGAAATAGAGGAAATAACAGTAGAGGTAGATGGTAATGGAAACTGTACAATACAGGTAGATGGTAATGGAAACTGTACTATAGATGGTAATGGAAACTGTACTATACAGGTAGATGGTAATGGAAACTGTACTGTAGATGGTAATGGAAACTGTACTATAGAGGTAGATGGTAATGGAAACTGTACTATAGAGGTAGATGGTAATGGAAACTGTACTGTAGATGGTAATGGAAACTGTACTATAGAGGTAGATGGTAATGGAAACTGTACTATACAAGTAGATGGTAATGGAAACTGTACTGTAGATGGTAATGGAAACTGTACTGTAGATGGTAATATAAACTGTACTGTAGATGGTAATATAAACTGTACTGTAGATGGTAATATAAACTGTACTGTAGATGGTAATGGAAACTGTACTGTACAGGTAGATGGTAATGGAAACTGTACTGTAGATGGTAATGGAAATTGTACTATACAGGTAGATGGTAATGGAAACTGTACTATACAGGTAGATGGTAATGGAAACTGTACTGTAGATGGTAATGGAAACTGTACTGTAGATGGTAATGGAAACTGTACTGTAGATGGTAATGGAAACTGTACTGTAGATGGTAATGGAAACTGTACTGTAGAGGGTAATGGAAACTGTACTATAGAGGTAGATGGTAATGGAAACTGTACTATAGAGGTAGATGGTAATGGAAACTGTACTATAGAGGTAGATGGTAATGGAAACTGTACTATAGAGGTAGATGGTAATGGAAACTGTACTATACAGGTAGATGGTAATGGAAACTGTACTATAGAGGCACAAAATAATTTAGATGAAAAGGGAAAAGAATTGGAGGTACATTTACATTGGATGGAAAATTTGAAAAATGCACAACATTTCTGGAATCTTCAACATGGAAATGCTACTAATAATAATTTACAGAAACTCTTTACAAATGGAGTCATCCATGATTCACCAAACAATATTTTGAAAGAATAAGCATATATTTTTTTCAGTCTCCTCCATTTCCACTGAATGATGTTAACCATAACGATTTATTTCCTAATAATAATAATAATATAGAATTAACAGAAATGTGTGAAGGCCAATTTACAGAAGAGGAACCTTTTGAGGGAATTCAATCTTTTCAGTCTGGAAAAACACCAGGGCTTGATGGGATACAAGTACAGGTATATCAGACCTTTTTATATATACACTCAAAGAGTGTATCAAAAAATGTAGACATTCAGCTACTCAACAAGAAGGTCTGATTTCCTTACTACTAAAACAGGACCCAGGTGGTTAGTATAAAGATCCAATCCATTTAAAGAACTGGAGGCATCTTACATGCGAAATTCTGGTGAAATTCATAGCACATAGAATAAAAAAGGTTTTAGCAGAAATTGTTCATCCTGGTCAGACAGGTTTTTTTACATGGACAATATATTGGAGATAATATACGACAATTACTTTAAACAATTTAATAGTATGAAACATCAAAGATACCAGGCATGGTCTTCATAGCATATTGATAAAGTACGACTGAAATGTATATATAAATGCCTGGATTACATTAATTTCTGTGTGTTTCTTATACAATGGGTTAAAGTTATGTACAGCAACCCCAGATGTAAAATAGTAAATAATGGTTACTTCTAAAAAAGTATTGAGCTTTTAAGAGGAGTAAAACAAGGCTGTCTGTTGTCTCCATATCTATTTAATATGGCCATTGAAATACTAGCTATTCAGATCCAACAAGAACGTCAAGGGGTTAGAAATCCAGCGGATAAAAACAAAAGTGTTAATGTATGCCGATGACTCATGTCCGATATCTGGATCCCTGCACAGCCTCATTGAAGATCTTGACCACTTTTCTACCCTCTCTGGACTAAAATCTAATTATGACAAGTGTACTATATTACGTATTGGATCATTAAAAGACAGTGTTTACACTAACTTGTAGTTTACTAATAAAATGGGCGGATGGCGAAATAGATATACTTGCTATTCACATCTCAAAAAATATAAATTAACTTACCACTGTAATGAATACTCTTAGTCCAGAATTGGATTCAAGCGCAGTGCGCAGCAGGTTTAATGATTCGTCCAAATAGGATATAAAAATGTAGAATACAATGAACAGGCAGCGGTACAAAAGGGCTAGGCAAAAATCTAAATCCAAAGGCAAGCAAAATCCAGAAGGATACTAACACGACGAATGAAGGCTCAGTAAAGCGTATAAACCAAACAATACCTCACAAAACAGAAACACACCAGAACTGCTTAAATAGAGGTAGTAGCAATCTACCAGGTGAAACTCATCAAGCCAATTAACACAACTCAAGCATAGAAATACAACACACAGATAGAACACTCTGCAAACAAATGAAATCCCTAAAACCTCACAGAACCCCATTCTCTACGGGAGGCTCCTGACAATCAGTCCGGCAGATAGCAGGGGTAGTGACCGGACCAGAGGCTAGGATGGACGTCTCGACTGGCCGCGACGAGGTCCAGTACTTGAACGAGGTGGCCGCCCACGTGGTTGAGGAGCTGGCCGGTCAGGGTGTTCGTGATGATAGGCTTGGATAAGAGAGGGATCTAGTATATCCCGCGCAGGGACCCAGGAACGTTCCTCTGGACCGTATCCTTCCCAATCCACTAGGTAGTAGATGCCTCCACCCCGTCCCTTGGAGTCCAGAATGGTGTTCACCACATAGGCTGGTGTTCCCCCAACATCCAATGGTGGTGGGGGGCTGAGTCTGGTGACCGGAGGATGGAGTGGACTGTATATCACAGGCTTCAGTAGGGAGACATGAAAGGTAGAGGAAATTCTATAGTGGCGAGGTAACTGTAGGCGGTAGGTGACTGGGTTCACTCGGCGAAGAACCTTGAATGGACCAATGAAGCGAGGTTGCAATTTTCGACAGGGGAGACGGAGCCTTATATCCCGGGTTGACAGCCATACTCGCTGTCCAGGTTGGAAGAGCCGAGTGGGTCGGCGTCGTTTGTCCGCAAACCTTTTCTGGGCTTGGGAGGCTTGGTGAAGATGCCTGTGGGCTGTCTCCCACACTCGTTGACTCCGACGGAACCACTCGTAGGGGACGGTTCCCAGCTCCGTCTCCCACGGGAACATGGGGGTTGATATCCCAGGACACACTGAAAAGGTGTTAGATGAAGAGATTAATGGATTAAGGAATTTTGAGCATATTCTGCCCAGGCTAGATACCAGCTCCAGTCATGAGGTTGTTGGGAACAATACAGGCGAAGGTACTTCCCAATCTCCTAGTTCAGGCGTTCTGTCTGACCGTTAGTCTGCGGGTGATACCCGGAGGACAGGCTTAGGGTGACTCCTAGTCGGTTGCAAAAGGCCCGCCACACCCTGGACATAAAGACGGAACACCTGTTGAAACAAACATTCCGCCATGTCCATAGCAGTGGGGAGTTTAGTCAGGGGAATAAGACGGCACATCTTAGAAAACCGGTCAACAATGACTTGAATAGTTGTGAAGCCAGATGATTCTGGGAGGTCGGTGATGAAATCCATGGCGATATGTGCCCAGGGCCGCTGTGGTGTGGGTAATGGCATAAGCTGACCAGCAGGTAACTGACATTGATGTTTGGATTGAGCACATATAGGACATGAGAGCACGTAATCACGTATATCATCAATCAAGGAGGGCCACCTGAATCTGAGAGAGATTATTTCTGTAGTACGACTAATTCCAGGGTGACCCGAGCTCAATGAGGTATGACACCATTGTATTAGTCTAGATCTTACAGATGCGGGTACAAATGTCTTACCGGCAGGAGTATCGGTTGGAGCTGGGTCGTTTCGTAGGGCCTCCTGAATCTCTGTTTGGATTTCCCATTGAATGGGCCCCACTACACAAGTGGGAGGTAGTATAGGCTCAGGATCTGTTTTGGAAAAAGGAGAGTCAAATAGTCGTGACAGGGAATCGGCTTTTATGTTTTTCTTACCCGGTATATAGGTGACAGTAAAGTTGAATCGGGTGAAGAATAACGCCCACCGAGCCTGTCGTGGATTCATCCTTTTTGCGCTCCTCAGATATTCAAGATTGCGATGATCAGTGAGTACCAGAAAAGGGTGCTTGGCGCCCTCTCAGCGGGAGATAACTTCTTGGAGAAGAAGGCACAGGGATGTAATTTAAAGGATTTTCCCACCCGCTGAGAGAGTACGGCCCCTACTCCAACCTCTGAAGCATCAACCTCCAGGACAAAAGATAAGGTGGGGTCGGGTTGACGGAGTACGGGCACAGACGTGAAGAGTTCGTTGAGCTTGTCAAAAGCAGAAAGGCCTGCGTCGGTCCACTGTAGGGCACGTCCCTTTTGGCTGGTTAGTGCTGTGAGTGGGGCCGCAGTGGCACTGAAATTGCGGATAAATCTACGGTAGTAATTTGAGAATCCCAAAAAACACTGCAGCTCCTTCACCGTCGTCGGTCTAGGCCAGTTACGCACGGCAGAGACCTTCCCCTCATCCATGCTGACTCCACTGGGAGTCAGCACAAACCCCAGGAAACTCAGTGGAGACATGGAACGCACTTTTCTCAGCCTTAACAAACAGACGGTGGTCCCGTAATCTCTGCAAAACCCTTTCCACATGCCGCATGTGTTCAGTCAAGGACTTGGAGTAGATGAGAATATCATCGATGTAGACGATAAGGAATTGGTTGATCATGTCCTGGAATATATCATTCATAAAAGATTGAAACACTGAGGGGGCATTGGTGAGACGAAAAGGCATAACTAAATATTCATAATGTCCACGGGCAGTGAGAAAAGCAGTCTTCCACTCAACCCCCTTGCGAATGCGTACCAGATTATAAGCACTACGGAGATCTAGCTTAGTGTAGATAGTTGCGTGTCCAACTTGCTCTAAGGCTGCTGGGATCAGTGGAAGGGGAAAACAGGTTTTTATAGTGATGACATTGAGGGCTCTGTAATCTATGTACGGGCGGAGACCGCCATCCTTTTTGCCCACAACAAAAAAAACTGGATGCGGCCGGGGAGGTGGATGGACGAATAAACCCCATGTTTAGTGCCTCATCGATATACTTGTCCATGGCCTCATGTTCAGGAAGTGACAGGGGATAAATCTTTCCTTTAGGAGGAGAAAGCCCTGGTCTGAGATCTATAGCACAATCCCATGGGCGGTGTGGCGGCAGGGTAGAGGCATATTTGAGCATATTCAGGGGGAATAGGTGTAGGGTTGGAAAAAAACAAATCTTCAACGGACGTGGCTCTGCAGGAGATTTGGGCACAATGTTCAGAACAAGAGGGAGCCCAAGACAAAAGTTCACCCTTTTGCCAGGAAATGGCAGGATCGTGCAGGCTTAACCAGGGGTGTCCGAGTATGAGTTGTTCTGTAGAGGTGGGTAGGACGAGTAACTGAATGGGTTTGGAATGTAGTACGCCGATTTGAAGATGAATCTTCTCCGTCATATGGGTTACTTGCCCCGTCCCTAAAGGTTTTCCGTTCAAAGTGTTAGTTCTGAGGGGAGGATTAATAGGGATTAGTTTAATACCCAGTTGGTCGACTAAAGATTGGTTGATAAAATTCCCTGCTGCCCCCGAGTCCACTAAACCCTTCACAAACTGAGTGACTCCTCTAATCTTTAATATAGCTGGTAAATATAATTGTTTTTGGGTGATATTTAACATAGTAAATTCTCCCACCTGATGTCCAGTAGAAGGTCTGGCTCCGGATCTGTGTGGTGGACACTTAGGGAAATCTCGGAGCAAATGTCTGTTGTCTCCACAATAAAGGCACAGATTATCACGGAATCTACGCTGTTTTTCTTCAGGTGTGAGAGGGGCACGGCCAAGTTGCATAGGTTCAGAAACGGCATACTGCGATGTGACAGGGGTTGGAGTGGTGGAAAAGGAAGCTAGTGAGTGAGATAATAGTCTGCACTCGGCCAGTAGATGGTCGATGGTAATGGACATGTGGATATATTGATTTAACTCTGTGACATCTCCTCGGCACGCGAGTTCAGCCTGTAGGTCTCGGTTCAGCCCTCTCCGGTAGATAGTCAGGAGGGCAGGCTTACTCCATCCACTGCCTGCTGCTAGGGTGTGGAATTCGAGTGCGTAATTGGAGGCAGAGTGCAGACCTTGTTGTAACTCACATAGGAGATCCCCGGTATGGGGACCAGAGGACGGATGGTCAAAGACGTCCTTAAAATGTGCGAGGAACTGAGCTTCGGAAGAGAACTCGGGACTCTGAGCGGTCCAAAGGGCTGTGGCCCATTCCAGGGCCTTTCCGGTAAGCAGGGTAACCATAAAGTCGACCTTGTCCTTATGGAAGTTCCCAGAGTGGTGGTCCAAATACAACCGACACTGCATTAAAAATCCGCGGCATCCTCCTGGGGAACCATCATATTTATTAGGGAGCGCAGCCGACGGTGCAGAGTGGTGGAAACTGACGGGAGGGGTTACCGGTTGAGGGGCAGCAAGCTGACGAAGGTGGTGGCACAATTCTTCCAAGCGTTCTTCCTGCTGCAGCTCTGCTGAATCCAATCTCAATTAACACAACACAAGCATAGAAATACAACACACAGATAGAACACTGCAACCAAATGAAAACCCTAAAACCTCACAACCACAATCAATTTCAATAGAAAGTTTGCAAAAATAGATACGATTCTGCAACCATGGAGAGGTAAATACTTGTCTGTTTAAGGAAAAACCACATTGATTAACTCTGGTCCTATCAAAGTTTACTTACTTACTAATGTAACAAATATTTCATTTTATTTAGAATGCTAAACCTAATGAATATGAGTTTGGGGGGCTTCAATTATTCAATATTATAGCTTTAAACCTCTCACTTAAAGCTTCACTCATACGTACATCAATTATACATAAACCCAAAATGGTTATGGTTAAACTCAAATAGACTGATTTAATATTAAAAACATTATTTATGGTGTTATATTTATTAATTATATTGTGAATAGAAATGTAGGAGTAATGTCACATATGCAGCTATCGAAAATGAATGGGAATGTCTGCTCAATCCAAACTTACAACCAACTGATTGCAGCATTACCACAAAAATGGAGGAGGGAAGTGGAAAAGGGAGAAGGTAGGGAACTTTGTTGTCTGCCATATATTAAAGATACAAATTGGCTGAAGGGAATTGTCATAAATAGAAAAATATACCCGTTTAATTTGAGGACAACAACTTTCATAACCGCACCATACAGGTTGCAAAATATATGGGAATAGATTTTCAATGTACCAATTCCATGGCACATGGTTCATGAACTGGTACTAAAAACAGCATTTGATTCAACACTTTTTTTAAATGTAAATTATTATACAAAATTCTTGTCACCAACATTCTGCTATATACTGTCTAATGGACAATACAACAATCTCAGCTCTGTAGATTTTGCTGCGAAGAGACAGAATCACTAGATAATTTATTCTGGTGTTGCCCCTATGTAACCTGTTTCTGGTCACAGGTTCAGGAATGGTTAACAAATCACAACATTCACTTAAAATGTACCTTCCAAATAGCAGTGATGGGCGATTTGGAAAGCCATAGTCAGTCAGTAAATAATATGATAATACTCGTAAGAAAGTTTTTCATCTTCTGCTCACAATCTTTGGATACTATTTGATTAGAAAGGTTATAAAATATATTTAAAACATTTCAAAATATACCGAACAGCATGGTGATAGGTGGATGAGGGGTGGGATTAAAGAGCTTATGTTTGGTGATGTATTATTGTTGTAACTGCTGTATATAAAAGTACCATGTATGTAAAATGTATATGTAAAATGTATGTATATGTAGCAGAAAAGCTGTAAAAAAAGACCCTCACAAACTTCTACAGATGCACCATTGAGAGCGTCATGTCAGGCTGTATCACTGTCTGGTACAGCAACTACACCGTCCATAACCGCAAGGGCTCTCCAAAAGGGTGCTGCGGTTAGCCCAACGCATCACCAGGGGCACACTGCCTGTCCCCCAGGACATCTACAGCACCCAGTGTTACAGGAAAGCCAAGAAGATCATCAAGGACCTCAGCCACCAGAGCCGCGACCTGTCACCCCGATACCATCTAGAAGGCAAAGACAGTTCAAGTACATCGAAGCTGGGACCAGGAAATTGAAAAACAGCTTCTACACTATATATACAAAAGTACGTGGACACCCCTTCAAAATTATGGCTGTTTCCCTTTGCTGACAGGTGTATAAAATTGAGCACACAGAATTGGGGTAAGTAGCTGCCGATCTGATGTTCAAACGTCCTTGTCAGTTGTAAGAAATAATAGCGGATACATTTCGTGAAAATAAAGTAAAAATAAACAACAAAATAATAACAAAATAGCAAAGTTGGGTTAGAGCTTTCAAAACGGAGGTAGTCCAGTACGGCGCCACTTATCAAGAATGGTCCAACAACCAAAGGACAATATTAGGAAGTTGTTCGTAATGTTTTGTACACTCAGTGTATATTTATATTCCGGTCTCTGACATAACTCATTCTAATATTTCTATATTTCTTAATTCCTTTCATTTTATTTTTGGGATTTGCATTTATTGTTTTGTATTGTTAGGTATTACTGCACCGTTGGAGCTAGGAACATAAGCATTTTGCTACACCAGCGAAAGCATCTGCAAATTATGTGTATACGACCAATAAAATATAAAATACATTTGATTTATGTGAGCCAACCTAAACACGTACCTTTTGGGTCATTGCTTTTAGCTGGGAAGTTACATTTTCATTTGTTTATCAACTTTCAAAGCAGAATTACTTTCTCATTGTTCCTCAAATGCAGTGCATGATGTACCATTTTGCAGCTCTGTGTCTCTGCTTTTATCCAAAATACCATTTCAAATTTTGCTACATAAGACTGAATCAAGGTGGCCGGTCACATATACCTATCAGCTGCTAACTATTAATGGGTAAATACTGTGTTCTTACCTAGTCGTTGACATAGTCCACATTGAACCACAGCCAGAGGATGGGTACATTACGGGCACATTGCTTTTCTGCTGTTCTCATGTGTTGCTTTGGTAAATACGTATTGGCGTGAGAAATATAAGGCAAGCTATGTCTGCCGTCAGTACAGGCATTGTGAAATACACAAGGCTCGTCGTCAATGAATTCCGTTGTATCCGTTGGCAGTCTATGATGTGAGCGAGTGATGTAGTGTTGTCCCTTAGTGAGCTTAGTGACTTCAGTGATAGAATAATCAGGAGATATTTCTAAGAGCTTCAATTAAAGCGTGTATCTTTCAAAATATGTGTTGTTTTCATTTCTAATTCATTAACATAACGTGTCGGCTTCAGAGCCTGTACCCTTTCAAGCTAACGCCAATTCTCCTTCTCCCTCTCTTTCTCTCTCTCCCTCTCTTTCGCGCATCCAGGAGGAACTGTAGGAAAGGTTTTCTTATTTGTCCATGCCTTGGCTCACCATACAAATACATTTCAGCTCAGAGGACCGATCCATTCGATCTGGATTACACCATGACATGACAACTAGGGGTGGCGGTTCACCTTCAGACAGGCCAAACATTGACTTTGGGTGCCAATCTTTATTTCAAAACACAGGCAAAACAAACATGTTCTGCAAAAGACAAATCCACAGCAATGCACATTTGAATCCCAGCCATAAGTATTCAGCACAAACTGAAACACAAACTCTATACATAAATAGCAATAATATATATTTCAAATGTCTTTATATATACGTGGAAACATAAAAACAAAAAAAGTCTTAAACCTCTCAGATCCTAAGAAATGCTTGGGTGACTAGATAAATCGAGATTCAACATTTCAGGCATTTCCCTCACAACCATAGCTCAGCTGTATAAAATTGTGAACGCAGCAGTCTGGATCTTTGGGTGAGATTCAGTATTGTCTGGAATTGAAAGGGAAATAGCTGGATGTGCTAGTTGAATCTGTCAATTGTCGATAACAAATTGCATATAAACTATTCTCTGGCTTTTTCACTTGAACAGCTCCATTTCTTTCTTTATATGTTTGGATAAGAGACCATATACAAATCTATGAGCCAGTCTCTTGAATAAAATGTGTGCACACGCCATGGAGTCAAACCTGTGGGGAGAAGGCATAAAGGCATAAATATAAAAGGACTGTTGAACAGTGAGTTGAAAAGGGGAACTATGTGTACTTTTCACGGAGAGTCTCACTATGTTTACAGTACATGCAGCACAATGTGGAGAAAACATTTGGACATTTTGCCGATATGAAAAAGAGCTTCCGTCGTCAAAATGTATAGTATCCCTTCAGCCATCAAGTATCCGACTCTCTGTGGAATTTCTCTGAATGCAACAGTTTTGGACTGTATTGGGTGTCTT
Organism: Thymallus thymallus; assembly: GCA_023634145.1. Lineage (NCBI taxonomy): Eukaryota > Metazoa > Chordata > Actinopteri > Salmoniformes > Salmonidae > Thymallus > Thymallus thymallus. Next base: position 7,042,569 of record CM042392.1, on the reverse strand, counting down.
CTTTATACACAGTTACATTCTACATGTAATGTTGCAAGGCACAGATACAGTATTGAGGATGATGGGAATGGTGGTGATTATGTAGAATCTTCTTTGTAGATGATGCTTATGATGGTGATGATGGTGGTGTTGAAGATGACGATGTTATGTTGAGAGGAATGACAGGTGATGTTGATCAGATCTAAGCCTTGTTATCCTCACTAGTTATTATTTTTTACTCTAACCCCTGTAGATTTGAGTTGATGCAAGGAAAGGTAATTGCTAAATCAATAAACCACAAAATTCAAGGGAAAAATACATTTCAGCCTCTTTAACATGGTGAGTTAAATTTAATCCTTCACAGGGGAGAGGAAAAAAGCATTCCATTTGCCAGTGGAACACTTAGCGAGATGAAAAGCCTTCCTAGCAGCCATGTTGCAGGACTGCTCTGCCTGTATTAATGCCTTTGTAGATTACACCCAGCAAGGGGGGGGGGGGGGGGGGGATGCAGGGGTCAGTGCCGGAAGCAGGTTAGTACAAGCAGCTTTCTGCCTGTGCCCTGAATCCCAGAGCCCCGTCCCTGCCAAACAGCTGGCTCTACAGCGCGCCACTTGCCCTGGTGATTAAATAAAGTGCCCCCTGTGCAGCTTTCGACTTCCTCAACTCTGACTGCCGTTCACAGAGCGTGTTTATGTGCCAGACAAATACTCGGCTGACGCAATAAAACACGACCGGGAAGAACCTGAACCTTAACCTCAACTCAGGTGTTGATAGATGCTAGCATGTTGTCTGGCTAGTGCATCTCATCTCAGGATAGTGGAGGAGAGGGAGGAGAAAAGGAAAAAACCTCAAGAGGAGACGAGAGGAAACACTTTGCTCAGAGGTCTGATGTTATGTTGTAAGAGTGAGGCAGTTGAAAATGTTTAATTCAAAGAAAACAGGAATAAATAATTGTACATTTCGAATGCAAAGCCTCCCCGGTGGGGAGTTAGGCAGGGAGGGTTGCATGTAAAAGCATTTAGACGTCGGTTCCACGGAGGGAAGCCAATGCATCGGCAAGTTATAGGTCTCTCTCTCTCTCTCACTCTCGTCAGACATGGAAGCAAAACAGAACGATCAAATGGGAACCATTATGTTGATGCAGTCTGATAAAAAGTGCCACAGCAGTAAGCAGCCCCATGTGAAGGTAATCGTTCTGCAACCCTTCTCACACACAGCCGCGGCAGCCAAAAGACTGGGAGACATGTACGTAAATGTCACTGTAGTGTCACACACACTGTGCTGTATTTTTCATGCTCACTCTGAACTGGAAAAGGAACTCTAATAACCTCGTCTTTTTTTGTAGTACTACAGGCTCCATGTTGGGGTCATATAGAGTAGTATGGCCTGTAGCTGTCAGAAGTTATCCTCTTAGCCCCTTACTCCTAGACACTCCTGGTAGATCTGAGAGAATCAGATATTGCTGACTATAATTCTGTCAGGTAACATACATCTCCAGAATATAATAATCTGCAGCTCTGTCCTTTTTCACTCATTGATGACGGTCATTGGCGAAACGTATAAGATTGTTTACTCAGTTAATTTGAGCTTGGCCATACAAAAAAAAAAAAAATGTTAACCTACAGTATTGTCTGTATTGGATTCCAGTGTTGTAAGACTGAAACAGGCCAGACAGGTGCTACATCCTACGAGAAACCTTAATTTGGTGCACCTGTATGTTTTTTCCTTTGAGGAGAGCAGTCACACTTCTATGTAAACCCTTATGGTCTATCGACCAAAATGTTGGGTTTAAGATCCTTTAAAAAAAAACTTTGTGGAGAATAAAAAAGTGCCGGTGTGTTAGTGAGTTTCTTTTTCATAACACAAACAGTGTCCAGATGGGATCCAGTGAAACACTAGCCAGCTAGCTCAGCAGTGGATGCTGATAGCCTGAGAAGGTATCAGGAGGCTGTGCTGTGTGTATGCTCACTACAGTACGACTGTTTTACCTTCCAGAGACGAGAACCAGAAACATGGAACAGCCAGGGAATCCATTCCCTTTAATATTGAAAAAGTCAGTCCATGGTCTCCCTCCCTCCTCCCGCAGAATTCACACAGAGAACCTGCATTTCAAAGCCATTGGAAATTGATTAATGTATTCTCTTTGAAGGCCAGTATTAAACAAGGGCTATTTGCACCAAGATCTGCTTTTAGACGCAAGCCTAGCTAGCTACGGAACTGTAAAGGGCCCAGTCACCAATTCATGCAGATTGAATGGGATGGATGGATATGTAAAGCTTGCATAATTCCTGTGACAACATCAGACATGGTTTGAGAAGGAGGATGAGGATAGAACATGAAGTACAGAGCTGCATGTGGAGACAGACACACTCCAGTCAGCATAATGATATCGCAAGTGAGGAACTTTGAAGTATGGCATGTTTAGAACCATTTTAGGGCGTATGGAAATTCTCTCCTATGAATTAACCATTTCTGATTTGTGTTATCATGCATATTCATTATCACTTTGAATAATGTCAAAACACTGTGTTGATTTTGTACAATAATGACAATGCAATTTAGTGTTGGAAAAGTGGGAATGTACAGGTACAGTACTGAATAGACAACTAGATACCTTGCTCCCCAGGGCAAAAAAAAGGAAGCTCATTGGAAAAAGAAAGAGCTAACAATGATAAAAAGATGAATGAAGAAGCAAAATGTTAAGATTAATATAGTAGGCCATTGTATATTTTCACGTTGAGTGATGTTGACCTATAGTACCGTACATTTAGCAAAGGATTATCCTTATAATTGGGTGAATAACTAGAATTGTGAGACAAAGTCACTAATACAACATGACAAAAAAAAAGGCCAAATAGCTTCTATAGGAAGTTTTAAACACCCAATAAGCCCAGCACAATGCAGGCTCTAACTGTCTGCCACTTGAATACATCGATCAGACTAATTCTTCATTTGGTACCCATTTGATGAGTTTTCTGCATGCTATCCATACGCTTTGTATCTCTCCATCATTATGACATCATTCAACTATTTGTTGGATAATTCATGACAATGTATGAATAAGCCCTGATCAAAACTAAGCAGCCACAAACTAAGCAGCCATAAACTAAGCAGCCATAAACTTTGTTTTTATGTGTTTAGTTTCTCTTGCCATCTGAGAGAACATTTAAATAAAGTATTTTTCTCTCAAGGCTCAAAAGGGTCTTCCTGCCCATCCCTGACCATCGTAGTTGGGTCCATTTCATAAATGTTGGGCAAGAACACATGTGTCCATCCTACTCCAGCCAGACACAACCCACAGACACAAAACCCCCAAACCCACCCAGGCAATAGGGAGGAAAGTAAAATGCTTACTAAGCCAGTAAGTGTGGTGGGACTATAACAGTATAGATTTTACAGAATAGCAGCGGTCCATTCAGGAGAGGCCCAAGGAGGTTTTATGTTGATTCATTACTCTATTAAGGCCCATGACAGAGATAAGGACCAGCATGTTTCAAAGTGAGTTCTACCCATCACGCCACAACCACACCTAAGGAGAGGGCTCCGTTAGTCAGACACCCAGAACACACTGAGGAAACTGCTCTGTTTATCTTTCCTTCATCGTCTCACAAAGAAATGGGAGAGAAAGAGATCGACTGGATTGGAGAGTGTGGTAATGGTGAAACTGAGAAACCTGAGAGGCCATTGCAAGTGTTATGACAAGTTTAACGTCTAACACATTGTGTACCTTTCCCAATATATTGTTTTTTGGAAACATATAATGAGTGATGAGGACAGGAAACAGGAAACTTGAGTCTGCGATTCCTCTAAAAGTAAGTGTAGAAATGCTTGAGCAAGAAAGAAGAAAAGCACGTAAAGAAAACATAATTATTATTTAAAATGTAAAATGTAATCCCAGTGCTGACAGATATTTAGGGATTTGTTGGATTTACATTATGACTAGGGAAAAGCCTATAAAAAAAACAAATACCATTCATTTAATCATATCAACAAATACAAATGACCACGATACACTACCTCCGGGATATATTAAAAATTCGGAGAAAATTTGTCAGATTGATGCCACCATACAATAGTGTTGTGGGCTTGTTATTGTATCAGCCTGCTAACACTATGAGATGTGGTGCTGTGCTGTGCTGTGCTGTGCTCTCTGTCCCACATCTGCACGTGTTTCTATTTTGCATAATAAAGTCTATCCGTCGTCTTTCATCTCTTCTCTTGATGTTAAAAAGCCCCCATGTGACAGAGACTGAGAGGAAGGTAGAAGAGAGGAATAAAATTATGTAGTCCACAGGATTTACAGCAGATGGCTATAAATGCTAATGCAATATGTTTTCCACACTTGCTATTGATATACACACCCAATAGCACTGTATTTATTTGAAATCAAAATACAGACAACAGTAGCAGTTTGACAGGTTCTGAAGCCAGACTTCTAAATCATTGTGGATTTGCTACGATATCATACAGAAATACATTTTCACCAAAGAACCCAGGTAGAGAATCCACACAGGTTACAAAACACACCTGGAAGCTTTGAAACTCCAGACAATTAGTGTATGATTATGCTTGAAAAATATGTTTCTGTATAATTAAAGACTCAAATGTGGATATTTTCTAAGAATTTACATAGAAACCATGAAACACATAAACAAGACAAAATTACTTGTAATATACTTTATTCCTCTTGAGTTACTGTATTATTTTGCAAAACAAACATTGGTTTATTGATTAGGCTAAATTAATCAAATTTACATTTTTACTTGCATGGCAATGCTTGAGTAGGGTATCTGCTTAAGAATCTACAGTAAGGCATAAATCTGAGGACACAGAGATTCTGAAACATCACCATACTTGAGGCTGTGCTACAGGATATTGCTTCTGCACTCATTTCATCTGCAACTGCACCTCTTAAAAGCCCTAGCATGGAGATTAGATAATTGTCTTTGGTCCTTAGGCAATGTCTGAAAGAGAGAAAAATAAACTTAATTAATGTAAAGTTTAAAACATTTTAAAAATGTACAAAAAAAGAAAGGTACTTTGGATGGAGTTAAAACAAAGACAACAATTGAAAAATCTAAATTGGGCACAATGTCAATGTACTGTATAAAAAAAAGTCATTATTCGCTGTGTCATTGGAAAGTTATTTTCAGCCTTCACCAATATGGAGAATGGGCTATGACAGAAAGCATAGAAATTAGAAATTATTCAAATGGTAAGGCGCTTTCAGATTGCTATGTTAATGTGGGGGGCATTTGTATTTGAACATATTGCTTTGCACAGAAAAGGAATGGCTGTGACTGATTTTTTTTTAACCAAAATAAAAATAAACTGATTTGTCCATTTGTGAACTAGCTTTATTGTGATCTGTTTGTGAACTAGCTATAACATTTGGTCTCTGGCTGGCACTACGTTTTTTTATTGACAGTGTGCGGACTTATTGTCTGAAATTAGCAAAAAGCACACCTCCTTTTACCTTCTGTTAATAACACTATATTGCTGCTTCTACACAGCAAGAGACAAGGCTTAATTAATTAATTTAAAAATATATTTTTTGTACCTTTATTTAACTAGGCAAGTTAGTTAAGAATAAATTCTTATTTACAATGACGGCCTACCTACAGGGTCAACCATAGTAATACGGCGTGCCTGGAGAAAATTAGGGTTAAGTGCCTTGCTCAAGGACACATCGACAGGTTTTTCACCTTGTCGGCTCAGGAATTTGAACCAGCGATATTTCGGTTAATGGCCCAACGCTCTAACCGCTAGGCTACCTGCCGCTCCAAAATTCAAACCAAGGACTGTAGTGACACCTCTTGCACTGAGATGCAGTGCCTTAGACCACTGCGCCACTCGGGAGCCCCTTAAACAGAGCTCTACAGGTAGATAACACTAAAACAAGAAGTTAATCCTACTAAAATATATTGTATCTATGGTTCTTCATACAATCCCTCAGAGGTACCAAAGTGGGAAGAGTTCAGAACTACATGAAGACATTTTTCATAATTGCACATTTAAATATGTAGGCTAATGTTGATTGTAATTGAGGCAGCTTCATATGTATTTTTTTTTGACCAAATAAGATCAATCATTCAATCAAATCAATGACCAGCATGTGAATGCTTAGCAGGCTGGTGTTTGTCCATAGCCTCTGCAGAGTTGGTACGTCTTCTAATCTACAATATGTGAGGGTTCATGTGAAAGACACAAGCAATAAATAAAGTGAGCTTGAGAGAGAACCTGTGTGAGAGTATACTCCCCCAGCGCCGACAATTAATGATGACAATTTTAATTTTTATACACTAGCTGTTCCATTGGCCAGCCAGGCCAGACGCGTCCAGGAAGTCACCTATCTAATAGATGCCACATTATATTAATGTGCCGAGGCACTGCCTGTAACCTGGCAGCAGTGGGGGAATCAATCACAGACTCAGCGTTACTTTCTACTGACATATACTCTATCCCTGGCCTAGTAGCAGAGCTAATGGCCTCAAAAGCAGTTCTGTCAACCAGAGGCCTCCTATTAATTATGTAGTCCCTCACCCATGCCGCGGAGATACCTTACAATATTTACAGTGTTACTCTGGCCCAGCGGGACCGCAGGAAGCTGCTCCTAGTGGCCTAATGTCCCTCTGGCGGCTCAGTCACTTTACATGGAGAGGACCCCATCTGCATCACATAGCTCTTGTCGGATAGTAGGGCTACTTTACTGAACCGCAGAGTTACTGTACATGAAGAATCAGACACAGGGGTTTCATTAAACTTGTCAAGTTGTAAGGTGTTTGAGGAAGAAAAAAAAAATGTGTCCATCCACCAAGCCCACAGAGAGTTAAATCCCTTTAGGTGAGGAGGGGAGGAGGGTAGAGGAAGAGCGGGAGTGAATCTAAATGGGCCACGTGGATCACGTGGGACCCCCTCCCCCTCCACTAAGTATGCAGTGACGTTTGAGAGCTCAGTCAGTGTAGCGGTGCCTGTCAGCCTGCCTGCCTCTGCCTCTGCTTCCACGCTACAGCTGCTGCTTCGCCTCCCGCTACAGAACAACAGAGCCGAGGAGAGAAGAGGAGCGGGACAGAGCGAGAGAGAGAGAGAGAGAGAGAGAGAGAGAAAGAAAAAGAAGGATGAGTGCAGCCATCCTCAGAAACCCTGAGTGGAGGGTTTATTCTCTTTTCCTTTCCCTCCGTCTCTCAGTCTACCTAGCAACATGAGGGACTAGCCGCAGCACCTACCACCACAGCTCGGGTCTGTCGTCTCTCAGCACTTATTTCCTTTCCCTCAGCAGAGCAGGCTGAGGAGAACAGATGCATTAAAGAGCAGTGAAGAGGAATCAAATGCCACAGCGAAGGCTTCTGTTTTATTTTCGGACACATTGCATAAGGGAAGTGGGGACAGGAGGAGAGAGCGAGAGAGACCGTTAGAGAGATAGGAAAGGAGAGACGGGGGGAGGGGAGAGGGGGGAGGCTGTAGTGCTGAGACAAGGGTTGAAAAGAGGGGAGAAAGAACCCTAAACCTGAAGTCTTGGTGAGGCAGAGGAGGAGAGGAGAAGACACAGGCTGTGGAACACACAGTGACAGATGGACGGGTGTGACACGAACAATAATACATCCAGATCCGGGCGAGGGGGATGTGTGTTGCGTGATTAGATAAGACAGGGTGAAAGTGGACATTACCCCAGATTTCGGAGGAATGGAGCAGTGATGGCGTGCCGAGTGTGTCGATAGACGGCACCAGCGATCACACAGTCCGCCTGCCAGCCACAGGAGGAGGTACAGTAATATAGACTCATCAGCTCTGGAACTCAAACTCTGGCACTCCCCATCCTCATTATTGATTTACCCCCACCCCCCTCCATTCTCCTCTTTCCACCATCCTCCGCTCTCTCTTGCATCCTCCTCTCTCGCTTCACAGAAGATTTGTGGGTGTTAAAATCTGTGTTGAGGTAAAAGTGTTGTGAGTGTTAATTCTAGTAGTGTTTACACCAGTGGGATTGAAATTGACGCCACATGCAGTGAATAAATGAAGTGTTATTTGAATCACAGTGGAATACTCGACTGCGTTGAGTTAATTTCCATTAACCCTCTCAGACTGAAAAATACATGGTGGAGGCCTCATTATAATATTTCCCAGCATGTTTTGCTGCAGGTTGCTTTTTAGAATATTTATATATTTGTTTCTACTGGACATTGATTTATTATTATTAACACTACACTAAATAAACTAATCCAATCCAAGTTATTTAACTTATTTATTACGATGGTTTAGGTAGTCTAATTTATTATTCTTCCCTACCTTGGCAGTTCCTATAGGAAGTATATAACACTTTGCAAGCCAGCATAATGTGACTTGCAAATGTGGCCTGCAAACCAGTAGTTTCAGGCCGCTGCGTTAGGGTAGAACTAGGCTGTAAAAGTATGGTATTGTAAATAATGTCACCTCAGTTTGTGAAGGCTACATGACTGAAAGCCATCAAATACAACAACCTTGTCTCTGTCACTAGCAAACACAGTCATGGGTGGTACTGGTACGCTAAAATTGACTTGAAAGGCATTACACCCTATAGTGTTAAAACAACACCCCTAAATGTGTTACTGTAACACCAGAGGTGTTAAATCCCTAACACTGATAAAGTGTAACAGCATCAGCTCTAAAGAAGTGTTAATTTAAGTCTGAATATGCAACACCCACAGTATTGGACCCAACACTCTTGGGGTGTTATTTTATGAACACTTAAACACTATTTGAGATGGTCACATATCATCTCTAAGAAGTGTTAAATTGAAAACTGTGGGTGTTCAAATCCTGATAGCAAATATGCTGTGTTCTAGCCATCTATGCATCCATCCATCTGTATATCCTCTTCCCTCAGCATAGTCAGGCTCACAGCTCTATTGTTTACAGCCTTCTCAAAAACATTACCTGCCTGATCCAGTGATCCATGCTGACATATTGGGCAGATCTCATTGATCCAATTCAATTAACACTGGTTCTATCCCCATGCATCATGTCCATCCCACTGACTGCGGAAATTGGCACACTGGCCCAGATGCTTAGGGACAGCTAATTGCTGAGGTGTCCATTTAAAATGCATGGGGGTTGGCTCTTCATCTGGGTAGCAAGCTGCCCCCTGTACTAAGAATCTTAAAAATTATAAATTTTTTAAAGCACCTCATAATTTATTGCAGCAGATTAACCTGCGAGCACACACAAAACCCAACACAGCAGCTTAACAGACGAGACACACACAACCCAGCACAATTACTTAACGCACAAGATACACATACAACCCAACGTAGTGAATTCACCTACGACACACACACACAGACACAACTACTTAATACAGTGACTAAAGCTATGACACACACACACACACAACTCAACACAGCAGCTTCTTCGTCAACAAAGATCACCTATCCTCTTTTATTGAAACTATTCTTACCAAGCTGCACCAATTCTGAGGTTTTGCTGTATAGTTCACAAATACTAATACAGTATCATAAAATGTCTCTGAGTTGCTATGGCTGAATGTGATTTGCAGACATCAGATATGGCTGTGTGTACATCAGTTTGTGTACAGGGGGGCTCGGGTGGCCTGGCCTAGATTTGACCAGCGCCTAGGCGATGAGGTGAAGAAACACCCTGTCAATCCAGTAACATTAGCCCACACACATATCATTTCTCAGGGCCTGCCTTTCCTGCTTGTACTTAAGAATATCCAGATAGACACAGACCAAACAAGCCACGATCGAACAGAGAGTGAGAAAGAGAGAGAAAGAAAGAATGAAAGAAAGAAAGAAAGAAAGAAAGAAAGAAAGAAAGAAAGAAAGAAAGAAAGAAAGAAAGAAAGAAAGAAAGAAAGAAAGAAAGAAAGAAAGAAAGAAAGAAAGAAAGAAAGAAAGAAAAATAATGAAAGAAAGGAGGAGTGAAGGTGTACATTTACCAGAAACCAATATACAAATAAAACACTCGGTCTGAATGAAGCACTCTAGCATGTAATTCCCAGGACATTCCCCATGTTTGAAAAAAACCCAACAGAATAGCTAAACAGAAAACGGAGAACTCAACTCATAGTTGGACAGAAAAGAAGAATACAAAGTAAAGTGCTCTACTCTTATTCACGTCTCCACTAGGCCTACTTGAACATGGCTGTAAATGTTGTTCAGCTCTAAACGGGTGATGGTAATAACAACACAAGCTTATAACAACACAACAATTATTTATAACTATAACAACAGACTAAAATCAATGCCTTTAGATGTGGAGTCAAAGGGTACAGTGTGAGATTTCAGAGTAATTCCTTTAGACCCGTTCTGGAGCAGCAACACACACACACTCTCTCTCTCTCACACACACAAACACACACAGAGACATCAGCACTGGATGGAAAGAGCATAAAGGCTATTCTTAGAAAAAAATGCATGTTCCAACTGAGGGGTGGGTTGAATGCTAACTGTGCTAACTGCTCAATGCTTTGACCTCTGACTGACCCTGGCAGAGTCTGGCTGTAACATTAGGGCGATACAGCAATGGCATTGTGTTACAGTCATAACCTGTACAGGTATTGAAGACTTGTGAGATTGCTTTCTCAAATTAAATATCACAGTTATGGTTAATGTATGTGTGAATAGTAGTCCACCTTTAATGGTTTATTCAACCCCATGTATTGTTTGCACCACAATGTCCTCTTTACTCATTCAGCCAAACATGGAGTTAAGTTAGTTGTCAGCTGGTCGGATTACAGCGGCATCTGTCTGGTATACATACGGTCATTTGTTTCATCAAATAAACCAGTAAAAAAAAATACAATACCATCCAAAGACCTTTGTTTTGAAATTGTCTTTGTTTTGGTCTCAATAAACAAACATATAGCATCACACACAGCTCCGTATTGAATATGAGAGGGTATTTGACAGAGTGCCAATTACAGCTATGAAACAAAGAACGATCGATACTCTGACAAGGCTTGCATTTATAATAACTGACCGTCAACACAATATGGACTTAGAAACGATGGAAAACTGTTATCTTTAAACTCGGTTTGACTGTCAGAAAAACGAAAAACTAAATATAGAATTTTTGAAGAGTTTCTTTCCAAGACGCTATACAGACCAATTATTATTATTTTACACAGAAATGATTGATTATGGGTATCTTCATGTTTATATAAAATATCACTGTTTACCAATTTTATTTTCATGAATGTATTTCAGGTGTGTATTAAAATGTTTTTTTATTATATAGATATATATATATATATATATATATATATATATACAGTGGGGAGAACAAGTATTTGATACACTGCCCATTTTGCAGGTTTTCCCACTTACAAAGCATGTAGAAGTCTGTAATTTTTATCATAGGTACACTTCAACTGTGAGAGACTGAATCTAAAACAAAAATCCAGAAAATCACATTGTATGATTTTTAAATAATTAATTTGCATTTTATTGCATGACATAAGTATTTGATCACCTACCAACCAGTAAGATTTCCGGCTCTCACAGACCTGTTAGTTTTTCTTTAAGAAGCCCTCCTGTTCTCCACTCATTACCTGTATTAACTGCACCTGTTTGAACTTGTTACCTGTATAAAAGACACTTGTCCACACACTCAATCAAACAGACTCCAACCTCTCCACAATGGCCAAGACCAGAGAGCTGTGTAAGGACATCAGGGATAAAATTGTAGACCTGCACAAGGCTGGGATGGGCTACAGGACAATAGGCAAGCAGTTTGGTGAGAAGGCAACAACTGTTGGCGCAATTATTAGAAAATGGAAGAAGTTCAAGATGACGTCAATCTCCCTCAGTCTGGGGCACCATGCAAGATCTCACCTCGTGGGGCATCAATGATCATGAGGAATGTGAGGGATCAGCCCAGAACTATACGGCAGGACCTGGTCAATGACCTGAAGAGAGCTGGGACCACAGTCTCAAAGAAAACCATTAGTAACACACTACGCCGTCATGGATTAAAATCCTGCAGCGCACGCAAAGTCCCCCTGCTCAAGCCTGCGCATGTCCAGGCCCGTCTGAAGTTTGCCAATGACCATCTGGATGATCCAGAGGAGGAATGGGAGAAGGTCATGTGGTCTGATGAGACAAAAATAGAGCTTTTTGGTCTAATCTCCACTCGCCGTGTTTGGAGGAAGAAGAAGGATTAGTACAACCCCAAGAACACCATCCCAACCGTGAAGCATGGAGGTGGAAACATCATTCTTTGGGGATGCTTTTCTGCAAAGGGGACAGGACGACTGCACCGTATTGAGGGGAGGATGGATGGGGCCATGTATCGCGAGATCTTGGCCAACAACCTCCTTCCCTCAGTAAGAGCATTGAAGATGTGTCGTGGCTGGGTCTTCCAGCATGACAACGACCCGAAACACACAGCCAGGGCAACTAAGGAGTGGCTCCGTAAGAAGCATCTCAAGGTCCTGGAGTGGCCTAGCCAGTCTCCAGACCTGAACCCAATAGAAAATCTTTGGAGGGAGCTGAAAGTCCGTATTGCCCAGCGACAGACCCGAAACCTGAAGGATCTGTATGGAGGAGTCGGCCAAAATCCCTGCTGCAGTGTGTGAAAACCTGGTCAAGAACTACAGGAAACGTATATCTCTGTAATTGCAAACAAAGGTTTCTGTACCAAATATTAAGTTCTGCTTTTCTGATGTATCAAATACTTATGTCATGCAATAAAATGCAAATTAATTACTTAAAAATCATACAATGTGATTTTCTGGATTTTTGTTTTAGATTCCGTCACTCCCAGTTGAAGTGTACCTATGATACAAATTACAGACTTCTACATGCTTTGTAAGTGGGAAAACCTGCAAAATCGGCAGTGTATCAAATACTTGTTCTCCCCACTGTATATATATATATTGTTTATCTGGAATGGAATGTTCTAATACTTTATACAGTGGCAAGACAAAGTATGTGAACCCTTTGGAATTACCTGGATTTCTGCATAAATTGGTCTTAAAATTTGATCTGATCTTCATCACACTCACAACAATAGACAAACAAAATGTGCTATAACACACACATTATTGTATTTTTCTTGTCTATATTGAATACATATATTATACAGTCACAGTGTAGGTTGGAAAAAGTATGTGAACCCCTAGGCTAATGACTTCTCCAAAAGCTAATTGGAGTCAGCAGTCAGATACCCTGGAGTCGAATCACTGAGACGAGGGTAGAGATTTAGGTTAGAGCTGCCCTGCCATATAAAAAACACTCACAAAATTTGATTTTGCAATTCACAAGAAGCATTGCCTGATGTGAACCGTGCCTCGAACAGAAGAGATCTTAGAAGACCTAATATTAAGAATTGTTGACTTGCATAAAGCTGGAAAGGGTTACAAAAGTATCTCTAAAAGCCTTGATGTTCATCAGTCCACAGTAAGACAAAATGTATTTAAATGGAGAAAGTTCAGCACTGTTGCTACTCTCCCTAGGAGTGGCCGTCCTGCAAAGATGACTGCAAGAGGACAGCGCAGAATGTTCAATGAAGTTAAGAAGAATCCTAGAGTGTCAGCTAAAGACTTACATAAATCTCTGAAACATGCTAACATCTCTTTTGTTGAGTCTACCATACGTAAAACACTTAACAAGAATGTAGTTAATGGGAGGACACTATGGAAGAAGCCACTGCTGTCCAAAAAAAACCTTGCTGCACGTCTGAAGTTTGCAAAATAGCACCTGGATGTTCCACAGAACTACGGCCAAAATACTCTGTGGAGAGATTAAACTAAAGTTGAGATGTTTGGAAGGAACACACAACACAGTCAATCCCTGATCTGTTTCACCTGTCTGTGTGCTTGTTTCGTCAAGCCAACCAGCATTTTTCCCTCTGCACTTGTCTCTCGATTGTTCCTGTTTTCCCGGTGTTGACCAAATTGAGCCTGCCTGCTGTCCTGAACCTTTGCCCCACCTATCTGGATTACTGACCTCTGCCTGCCCCTGACCTGTCTTTTGCCTGCCCCTGTTGAATTAATAAACTGTTAATACTTTGACGTTGTCTGCATCTGGGTCTTACCTGAAACAGTGATAGTAAGAACTGGCCGTGACTGACCCAGCAGACCCGGGCCAGCTGCGCAAAACCATCTCCTCCCAATGAACCACCATCGGTAGGCACGAGGAATTGCTTTGGGGCCTTATGGAGGGAGTCCAAACGTTGGCTGAACGCCATGACCGGGCGTTGGACATTCTGCTGGCAGCCTACCACGGGGGTAGCCCCTCAGTAACTCTGTGGTTAGCAGCGCCACCCCACCGGCTACTCCACCTTCCCGGGAGCCCCGCTTACCTCCCCCGGAATGTGCCCTCATTTTCAAGCTTCAGCCCTCCTCCTTCCCCTCAGATCCCTCCAAGATAGCCTACCTCATCACGCTGATGTCCGGGAGGGCTCTCACCTGGGCTACCGCTGTAAGGGAAGAACAGCCGGCCATATGCGTTAGTCTGGAGGGGTTAGTGGGAGAGTTGAACAAGGTTTTGATGTCCCATTCTCCGGCAGGGCTCCCGTAGTGTGGCCGACTATGCGGTGGATTTCCGCACGTTAGCAGCGGAGAGTGCTTGGAACCAGGAAGCTCTGTTCGAGATGTTCCTGCACAGTGTCTGGAGGAAGTCAAGGACGGGCTTGCAGCTCGGGAGTTACCTATGAATCTTGATTCCCTCATCGCTTTGACCATCTGAATTGATGGACGATTACGGTAACGACGGATGGAGAGGAAATTCGATTTCGCTCGCACCGCCAGGGATTCCACCTTGCCTCATAGTCATCCCAGATGTCCCCGACGGTCCCGTTGCCGAGAGAACCCGAGGTTTGCCGACCTCCCCCCAAGAGTCGCCGAAGATGGCCGAGTAACTTCCCGAGCCTATGCAACTAGGCAGTGCTGGGCTGTCACCAGCGGAACGACAATACAGGATCAGGACTTCATTTTGTGTCCTCTTGTCCTTTAGAAGACCAGGCTCACCGGTAGGAGTGAGTACTCTGGTAGGCCATATGGAGAACTGTTCTACTTCCCTTAATCGCACACCTTTTCATGCATTTCTGCTGTGGGGAAACCAGTCCAAATCTCTCCGTGTCCTCATTGACTCTGGGGCCAATGAGAGCTTTTTGGACGCTACCCTGGCATCCGAGCTGAACATCCCCACTCAGCCCCTCTCCATTCCCATGGATGTTAGAGCGCTGGACGGGCGCTCTATAGGCCACTCACATCAACCTACCTACCTCGTGCCTAGCGACGGCTGGGTATAGGAATACAGGTCCGGGAGGCGCAGCGGTCCCAGCTGAACACTGTGGGATGCCCAGATAACTGGATGTTTGTGCCTGGCGCTGTCCGCTCCTCGGTCCTGGAGTGGGCCCATTCTTCCGGGCGTAGGTTCACCTTCCAACAGGACAACGACCCTAAGTACACAGCCAAGACAATGCAGGCTGACAATGCAGGACTGGCTTTTGGACAAGTCTCTGAATGTCCTTGAGTGGCCCAGCCAGAACCCGATCGAACATCTTTGGCGAGACCTGCAAATAGCTGTGCAGCTACGATCTCCATCCAATCTGACAGAGCTTGGGAGGATCTGCAGAGAAGAATGGGAGAAACCCCCCAAATACAGGTGTGCCAAGCTTGTACGTCATACCCAAAAAGACTCTAGGCTGTAATCGCTGTCAAAGGTGCTTCAACAAAGTACTGAGTAAAGGGTCTGAATACTTATGTAAATGTGATATTTCAGTTTATTTTTTATATATTCTTTTTTGCTTTGTCATTATTGGGTATTGTGTGTAGATTGATGACGGGAAAACAACTATTTAATGCATTTTAGAATAAGGCTGTAATGCAACAAAATGTGGGAAAAGTCAAGGGGTTTGAATACTTTCCAAATGCACTGTATATAGTGTTTTGCAAAACAAACATGATTATTTGTCTCTCTGAAATGAAACTATCAAGTGATAGATTTCAAACAAATATGTCTGTCATAAAACAACCCCATGCAATGATTAGATACTGATAAAACACAACACAGTCTCTTTCATAAATTCTTTAAACGATAAAGCTGATTTCAGAAAATGTATATATAGTGGTTTGGAAAGAAACTCTTCATTTGGACATTTAGGCCTTTTTGTTATATTACATATCACCATTTAATGGCGTCTATCATTAGGTGTGATTTGAGGCATGTCAGTCGTTAGCTGTATTCAAATAGTCTCATGCAGTCTTTGCTATTTTTCACTGTGTTGGAACTGCTGGGGCCTCAATTAGCACCACTGTAACGAATTGGCTGGTGTGGAAGTGACTGTGATGGGAGGCAAGGAAATACATTAATGAAGCACCACGTTCGTCAGAATCACTGAAATGCTACCAAAAGGGATGCCTCCCTGATG
Source organism: Thymallus thymallus (assembly GCA_023634145.1). NCBI lineage: Eukaryota > Metazoa > Chordata > Actinopteri > Salmoniformes > Salmonidae > Thymallus > Thymallus thymallus. Next base: position 7,026,216 of record CM042392.1, on the reverse strand, counting down.
CCTGATCCGACGGTGTAAAATTCTCACTTGATTAGACTACAGTGTAATCATACCACATACAATAGTCAACATCTCCTCTCCTGCGGATAAACTGTGTGCGTGCATGTGTACGCTCCCACATGTGTGTGTGTGTACTGCATTAGACTCCTGATAATTAGTTTCAACGTATAGGCTACAACAGAAACCTTTCAAGCGTTGGATTTGCTCTGATGTAAAGCGTTGGCTGCTCTCATTCTGCTCTAATTGCCTGTGCAGGGTAAGCACATTCTGCTAAAAAGGTTAGCATTCTCCCATCCACTTGTCGTGACGAATGAGTAAACACTCTCCCTCTCTCTCGCTCTCTCTCTCTCTCTCTCTCTCTCTCTCTCTCTCTCACTAACTCTCACTCACCCTCTCTCACAGCATTACACATCACAACAAAAAATAACACACTGCATTTTTTGGAGTGCCGGAACACACCAACGCTAATAAGGAAACAAAGTAAGATAGAAAGAAAGGGAAGAAGAATTCAGGAAGTGAGCTGTTTGTGTCTCAATTACATGGAGAGAAACGTAGCACCCCTCAGCCTGCCAATATCTGTCAGCACGTTTGTGTGTGTGCGTGTGTGTATATTCCTGTGTATGTATGTGTGTGTACACAGAGAGAGAGAGAGAGAGCTGGCAGGGTGTCCTCAGTCCAGGCAGGCAGAGAGGCAGGAAGGCGAGGTATTGATAAGCTGGAGGTGCAAGGTGAATGGTGGATAAAGGCTGATATATACTGCTTGCTGGAGCCCGAAAATTCCTTTTGACAAATGCATTTCCACCCCGGCTGGTGAGGCGTGGAGCAGTGGGGGTCTGATGGCTCAGCATCACCAGAGCGGCGCAGAGTAGCGTTAGCCAGCGTCATGTTGTGCAAACCTGCAATTTATACTTCCGCCCCTGGCATTAAACTGATGATATGCAAGAGGCCCTCCTACCACCTACCATCCCATTCTAACTCCATCATCACCAGCCCACAAGTCCTAAGGAGTTTACATACAGTACTAGTACCAGACATATGCTTAATTTTACTTTCCTGTTATACACTATTTATACAAAAGTATGTGGACATCCCTTCAAAGTAGTGGATTCGGTTATATCAACCACACCCGTTGCTGACAGGTGTATAAAATCACCATGCAATCTCCATAGACAAACATTGACAGTAGAATGGCCTTACAGAAGATCTCAGTGATTTTCAATGTGGCACCGTCATAGGATTCAGCTTTTCCAACAAGTCAGTTCATCAAATGTCTGCCCTGCTAGAGCTGCCCAGGTCAACTGTAAAGTTCTGTTTACAGTTGTGAAGTGGAAACGTCTAGGAGCAACAACAGCTCATCCGTGAAGTGGTAGGCCACACAAGCTCACAGAGTGGGACCGCAGAGTGCTGAAGCGCGTAAAACTTGTCTGTCCTCAGTTGTAACTACAGAGTTACAAACTGCCTCTGGAAGCAACGCCAGCACAAGAACTGTTCATCAAAAGCTTCATGAAATGGGTTTCCATGGCCGAGCAGCCGCACACAAGTCTAAGATCACCATGCACAATGCCAAGCACCAGCTGGAGTGGTGTAAAGCTCGTCGACATTGGAGCAGTGGAAACGTGTTCTCTGTAGTGATGAATCACACTTCACCATCTGGGTTTGGCAGATGCCAGGAGAACATTACCTGCCTGAATGCATTGTGCCAACTGTAAAGTTTGATGGAGAAGGAATAATGGTCCGGGGCTGTTTTTCTTGGTTCGGGATAGGCCCCTTAGTTACAGTGAAGGGAAATCTTAACACTATAGCATACAATTACATTCTACACGATTCTGTGCTTCCAACTTTGTGGCAACAGTTTGGGGAAGGCCCTTTCCTGTTCGGCATGACAATGGTACTTGACTGGAATACACAGAGCCCTGACCTCAACCCATCAAACACCTTTGGGATGAATTGAAACGCCGACTGCGCGCCAGGCCTAATCACCCAACATCAGTGGCAACTTCACTAATGTTCTTGTGGCTGAATGGAAGCAAGTCCCCGCAGCAATGTTCAAACATGTAGTGAAAAGTCTCCCTAAAAGAGTGGAGGCTGTTATAGCAACAAAGGAGGGACCAGCTCCATATTAATGCCCATGATTTTGGAATGAGATGTTCGACAAGCAGGTGTCCACCAGGGCTGTGGCGGTCATGAAATTTTGTCAGCCGGTGATTGTCAAGCAAATAACTGCTGGTAATTGACCGCATCTCCTGTCTTCCACGAATAGCCTACAAGCCACTGATGCAGAACTTTGGAACATACACCCCAGGTCAAAAGTTTGGAATATTACTCATTCAAGAGTTTTCCTTTATTTGCACTATTTTCTACATTGTAGAATAAAAGTGAAGACATCAAAACTATGACATAACACACATGGAATCATGTAGTAACCAAAAAAGTGTTAAACAAATCAAAATATTTTTTATATTTCACATCCTTCAAATAGCCACCCTTTGCCTTGATGACAGTTTTGCCCGCTCTTGTCACTCTCAACCGGCCTCACCTGGAATGCTTTTCCATTAGTCTTGAAGGAGTTCCCACATATGCTGAGCAGTTGTTGGCTGCTTTTCCTTCACTGCGGTCCGACTCATCCCAAACCATCTAGATTTGGTTGAGGTTGGAACCAAAAATCTCAAATTTGGACTCCAGACCAAATGACAAATTTCCACCGGTCTAATGTCCATTGCTCGTGTTTCTTGGCCCAAGCAAGTCTCTTCTTACTATTGGTTTCTTTGCAGCAATTCGACCATGAAGGCCTGATTCACACAGTCTCCTCTGAACAGTTGATGTTGAGATGTGTCTGTTACTTGAACTCTGTGAAGCTTTTATTTGGGCTGCAATCTGAGGCTGGTAAGTCTAATGAACTTATCCTCTGCAGAGGTATTTCTGGGTCTTCCATTCCTGTGGCGGTCCTCATGAAGCTGGTTGAGAGAATGCCATGAGAGTGCAAAGCTGTCATCCTAGCAAAGGGTGGCTATTTGAAGAATCTCAAATATAAAACTTTTTTTTTTTAAGTTTGGAGTCACTTAGAAATGTCCTTGTTTTCGAAAGAAAAGCACATTTTTTGTTCATTAAAATAACATCAAATTGATCAGAAATACAGTGAGACATTGTGTTGTTGTAAATGACTATTGTAGCTGGAAATGGCAGATTTTTATGTAATACATATGCATACAGAGGCCCATTATCAGCAACCATCCCTCCTGTGTTCCAATGGCACGCTGTGATAGCTAATCCAAGTTTAAAATTTTAAAAGGCTAAACTCTCTTTTATCACAGCGGAAAACTGTTGTGCTGATTAAAGAAGCAATAAAAATGGCCTTCTTTAGACTAGTTGAGTATCTGGAGCATCAGTATTTGTGGGATCTATTACAGGCTCAAAATGGAACAAATAACTTTCTTCTGAAACTCGTCAGTCTGTTCTTGTTCTGAGAAATGAAGGCTATTCCATGCAAGAAATTGCCAAGAAACAACGCTGTGTACTACTCCCTTCAAAGAACAGCGCAAACTGTCTCTATCCAGAATAGAAAGAGGAGTGGGAGCCCCGGTGAGCTGAGCAAGCGGACAAGTACATTAGAGTGTCTAGTTTGAGAAACAGACGCCTCACAAGTCCTCAACTGGCAGCTTCATTAAATAGTACCTGCAAAACACCAGTCTCAACGTCAACAGTGAAGAGGCGACTCCGGGATGCTGGCCTTCTAGGCAGAGTTGCAAAGAAAAAGCCATCTCTCAGACTGACCAATAAAAAGAAAAGACTAAGATGGGCAAAATAACTAATTGCAATAAGGTTTTCTAATGATCAATTAGCCTTTTAAAATGATAAACTTGGATTAGCTAACACAAAGTGCCATTGGAACACAGGAATGATGGTTGCTGATAATTGGCCTATGTAAGCCTATGTAGATATTCCATTAAAAAAATCTGCAGTTTCCATGTCTACACTGTATTTCTGATACATTTTTATGGACAAAAAATGTGCTTTTCTTTCAAAAACAAGGTAATTTCTAAGTGACCCCAAACATTTGAACTGTAGTGTAGATTTTTTAAAAGTCTAATAAATCCATGTAATATAGCCTACACCATCACAATAAATGTAGTATTTATTTTAGAGGTCTAAAGAAACATGTTATGAAAAATATATACTCTAAATCCATGTAATATAGCCTACACCATCACAATAAATGTAGTATTTATTTTAGAGGTCTAAAGAAACATGTTATGAAAAATATATACTCTACTTCAGAATAACAGAATAGCATACTCTGTGTTGTCCTTATGTTAGGCCCTGATTTGGCTATGCCATATGGCTGTGGGCTACCCTAGTTAATTTAGCAGACAAGGCCTGCTTAGAATTCCGTAGCATTATATTATATATTTTTATAGTTTGAAGAAAACAATTGAATATAGCTGAATAAAATAGTAAGGACATTTTCTCCAAACTATTTCAGGGAGTGCGTTCATGCGGCTATTCTGTGTTGAGCGGTTAACAAAGACTACTACTCCTACATGCTTAATTTTAGAGTTATTTATGTAACTTTAGTTGTGATCCAAATGTTGGGATATATGTTTTGATTTTAAATACAGTACATTATAAGGCTGCATGATGCGACCCTAACGACGATTTGAAAAAAGTTGCATGTGCAGGCTGTACACACTTCATCAGTCACTCATTCACAATTTGACAAGCACTTGATAATGCCTCGAATTTCCCGGTTGCATCCTCTTCGTGTGGCCATAATCCCCCTAATAAAATCCATGTATTTCGCAGCCAGTGGACATGATGCCCTTGGGCTGAATTAATAATGCCTTTCTCCCCTTTGCGTGTCGAAGCATCTCTCACTCACATGGCTCTCAGTCACATGATCGGGTCTTTCTCACAGACTACGTGAAGACAGACACATCCGCGACTCAACTGTGCCCATCCTTATCCAATTCCGAGGCACATATTGAAGATTTTGGAAGAACTGTCCACATTTACTTTTCGTCAGCCAACAAGATGAGTAGGCCTAACAAACAGAAAAAGCACTAGCCTATGTCAATCTACTTTCCCCCATAGTACAAAAGTTGACCTATTCTATTCTATGCAAGAAATAAATATTCTAAACATAGTCCGGGACAGTTGTGGGATGCCATAGATCCCAAATTAATACAACCACTAGCATAAAAAAAAAAACAGTTTTTAAGCAATGAGCCTGACTCAACAGATCAGAACGTTTAGCTTAAAATGTTGATAAACTATTAGGCTATTTCTTTACATTATAAGCGTAGCAATGCGCACACGGCAGTAGGCTATAAGCGTTAATGTTCCATTAGCGGGAAAACACCATTCTCAAAAGTGACCACAAATGTGATAATGCAGATAATGCTTTTATGATAAAGGTGCTGCGACTTAATTCTCTGCCCATGTATGCAGCCTAGTCCATTTAAATGATACCACACATACTAGGTGCACTTGAACTCGCATACCCAACTTGAGAGGAGAGGTAGGTTACTAAAGTTGATGTTGACCTGCTTTTTATGCTACTGAGACAATTTGTAGAGACAATGGTCTTTTTGGGTCGGCTGAGCCTCCCTACTCTATTTTCAGAGTAGAGCAATCAGTTGTGTTTTGTAGAGCAAAACACAACTGATATAACATTCTCAGAAGACATCTGCCAGTATACATCCACACCCTATCCACACTGACATGCTCATGGATGTATGCAGTAACACCTTCACAGCTCTCTATTACACATCTACAGTATCATAAACAGTTACAACACACACAGGCCCCTGTCTCCCTTCCCCACTAGCATCTACACCCTATCACCCATTGCAGTCATCATCCAGATGTAAGAACTCACACTCTTCACTACATCTCAATTCCCCATTATTAACTACCACAGGCAGAGCATTTACTATGAAGACAAATAAGGTGGCACCTCCACAAGCCAATGGAGTGTCAGGTTTTGTTGTTCAAAGATAAACGACAGGAGGTAGTTACCATGGTGAATGCGTAACATTATACTGTACACATAGAAATATAATCCATTCTATTGGATTATATTTCTTTGACTGTACATTACTCATGCAGTGCAGCAGAGGGGTTTCATATTTGAATAGATGAGTGATTCTGAATTACTTTGATCATCCGCCACTAAGAATAGATGGAAAATGCAAATAAAAAACAAAACACAAAGTCAAAGCTCAATCATTTTAAATGAGCTTAGCTCCTCCACATGTGTATATAGTAAAATCTCTACAAGTTGACATATGTATGGCTCAATTCCACAGTAGTAGGCACATTTCTGAAAATTTGCCAAGCCTGTTTCTCTGTTCGTTGTTCCCAGATAAGAGAGGTGATCCACTGAGGAGGCGACTCCATTCTCTGATCTGAAGGAGCCCGTACCTGGAGCATGATCCTTGGTGTGACTGCTGATCCAGTGAAGAGCCTGGGACCTGCATCCATGGCTACAGAGTCAGCACCCTCCTAGCAAGATGCAAGAACCCCTCTGCTAGCTCTGCGAGGAGGCTCACATATCGCCCTACTAGCTCTGCCAGGTGGCTCAACCATCCCCCTCCTAGCTCTGTGTGGGGCCTCTAGCAAACCCCTTTCTAGCTCTGCCTTGTACATCCCCCACTAATTCCGCCAGGGGGCTCACTCCCACCCGTCTGCCAGCTCAGATAACCCTCTGGCTGTTGGCAAACACATGTTTGACGTGATCGAATGTGACCGCCGCCGCGCCATCCAGAGCAGCAGCAGCCCCCTGCTCCCCCTGCCTGCTAATCCACCATGCAGTGGAGACGGCGGCATTGCTGCCCCATCAAGATGACCTGGAGCATGAAGCGCTCGCTCTTCCGGACCCACGTGGCGGGTCTCCTGTCCCTGGCCCTCCTCTTCACCCTCTTCCTCTTCTTCAGCCACCAGGATTGGCTGCCAGGCCGGACAGGGCCCCGTGACAACCCCCTGGCCTACACCGTTAGGGGCTTCCGCACGGCCAAGGCCGAGGCAAACCAGAGCCTGAGTCTGCGGAGCCTGTGGAGGGAGACAGGCTACGTGCCTCCCAAGCCCCATCTTAACCTCAGCTCCCAGCAGGCTGAGGGTGGTGGTGGTGGGGGAGCCATGATGGGCGTAACGGGACTGGAGAACTCAATGAGTGCCAACAACAGTTTACAGCAGGAGATGGGTGTGGGAGGGAGGCTCAATGCCCAGCCATACCGCTACATCCTCAACGAGCCCTTCAAGTGCCGGGACAGCACCCCGTTCTTGGTGCTGCTGATCGCTGCAGAGCCAGGCCAGGTAGACGCCAGGAACGCCATCCGGCAGACGTGGAGCAATGAGAGCGTGGCCATGGGCCTAGGTTTCGTCCGACTTTTCCTGCTGGGTCTAGGGCGGAGCTCGGACAGGTACACCCAGATCGCCATCGAGGAAGAGAGCTGGGTCCACCATGACATCATCCAGCAGGACTATCAGGACACATACTACAACCTCACCATCAAAACTCTGATGGGCATGAACTGGGTGGCCAGCCACTGCCCGCAGGCGCACTACGTCATGAAGACAGACAGTGACATGTTTGTTAACACAGAGTATCTCATCCAGAAGCTGCTGAAGCCCGAGCTCCCGCCCAGACAAAGCTACTTCACTGGCTATCTGATGAGGGGCTACGCACCCAACCGCAACAAGGACAGCAAGTGGTATATGCCTCCAGAGCTGTACCCTAGCGAGAGGTACCCTATCTTCTGCTCGGGAACTGGGTATGTGTTCTCTGGGGACATGGCGGAGAGGATCTATCAGGCGTCTCTGAGCATACGGAGGCTGCACCTGGAGGACGTTTATGTGGGCATATGCCTGGCCAAGCTCCGCATAGACCCCACGCCCCCGCCCAACGAGTTCCTCTTCAACCACTGGAGGGTGTCCTACTCCAGCTGTAAGTACAGCCACCTCATCACCTCTCACCAGTTCCAGCCCAACGAACTGGTTAAGTACTGGAACCACCTGCAGACCAACAAGCACAACGCGTGCATCAACATGGCCAAGGAAAGGAACGGGAGGTATAGACACAGGAAGTATCACGCAGAGAGACCTCAGTGATGATAACTCTACTTACTTTGGGAAGTCTGGACAGGAAGAGGGAATGGAAAGGAAGTGGACTAGAGGAAGGTCTGGATCTAGAAAGGGCATGTTAAGAGAGCTCAGCACTATACACTATCTGGGAAAGAGCACAGTGTTTTTAGTATTGTGTACAGTCGATTAAAACTATTTTTTTAATTTGAGAGAGATGTTATGTATTGTAAACCTGTTAAACTCTTTTTTTAAAAGGGCAGTGACGTTCTATGTTTATGTGCAATATGAAGCATGCACACAAAAACAAATGCAAATACAATGATTAGAAGAGACAAAGCCAGTGGTTGATGGGGTTTTGTTACACAACAGGTAGGTAACTTTAACTGTTAAATAATTCATAATATAAAGAGTATTTACATGGGATGGGAAAAGGGAAAGAGAGAAATGTATCACTACCTACAAAAAGTTATTAATATATGTATGATGTGGACCAGTAATGCTGCCCTTTTTCTCAATGTTTACTTTACAGAATTATCATAAAATATGAATTTAAAGGGTTTACCTGTCAATATGCCATAGTATTGTATTTACAACCAAGGTGAAAGCACTCAGAATCACAACTGAGATTGTATTTTCTAAAGCTTTACATTGAGTATGACACGTCTGCACATGAGCAAATGTGCAATGAAATTAATAACAATTAAATGTATTGCATTTTTTCAGGTTTCTTTTTGCTTTTGTTCTTTGTAATTTTGGGTAAAGCCTCACTTGAACCTGCCTATCTTCCATTCACCATGATACACCAACTCTTCAATTGGCCTAAAGTATCCATCAGCCTCAATGAATAAGAATTGAATGTCAAAGCTAGAGGATATTGGGACCCAGGTCTGCTCCCATTCCTCCATGGCCTAGGGAATGAAACAGTCCAGATTACCAGTATCTGGTGGCACTTCTCTCCTCTAAAACTATGATGAGAGGCAGAGAGCGGGAGGGAAGGGAAGACAAAAAGGTAGAGAGAGGGAGGAGAGGAAAAAAAAGAGGGTAGAAAAGGAAGGAGAGGGATAAGTGAGGGCTGAGACAGTCGGAGTGGGAGGCAGAGAAAGCGAGAGGAAGGAGGGCAGAAGGGTTTGGGGAGAGGAGGAGGAGGAGGAGAGAGGGGAAAGAGAAAATTAGAAGAAAGGAGCTGGTGATTAATGAAAAGGAAAAATCTGTGACGCTGTAAACGTGGTAGAAGTGAACCAGGGAAACGGATTGAAATGTTGGCCATGATGAAGTGGGGGCTGCGGCCTCAACCTGGACTCTACCACCGCAGCTCAGCACTGCCGCAGAAACCAGAGAAGTAAAATACAGTTGAGGAGGAGACAAATATCCTGACCTTTCCCCGGCAGAGCTGTAGTAGACCTCCTGAGTAATGTCTCTCCCTGATGGACTTAAACGGTAGGTTCTCTGTTAGTAATGAAAACACAGTAAACGGCATTACATTCATTAAAAGAAAAAGGTTTAAATGAAAAGGTTCTGATAAATAAAATGTAACACCACTTTTCTCCCACCACGCAGGCCAATAGCTACATTTCAGTCAAATAGCCTATGTTTTATTGATTTAATTTAAAAGATCTGATCACGGCTTTAAACAGCAGCATGTCGTTGTTGATGCTATTGTTGTTGTTTTCAATTATATAGACAGCAGTGGTATATTAATAAAGCGACATTGCCAAGCCCTCTCAATATCCTATTTTTGTTAGCAATTTCCTGAGCTGTGTTCTATCCTCTGACACAGATCTCATTAACGTCTTCTAACAGATGGTAGATTCCAACCAAGCCTTAAGGACTCAACGATGGGGAGCAGATAGCATCGAGCCAAAATCTATTTATAAACATAATTTGAGGGTGACAACAATCCTGAATGGCCCATACAGGAGGAGCAGTTGGACATCTACCTGCCAGCTCTCAGATGACAAATCTTACCATCATAACAACACCAACCCTGAGCCATGTAGGGGGCAAACTGAGGACTGTTAAATCACAAGAGCAGTCAAGGGTGACGTGATGTCAGCCCTTTTGTCGAAAACAAAACCAATCTAGGGCCACACAGATTATTTTACAACTCCCCAGAAATCTATTAAAACAACTTGATACCTAGTCAGTGTAGAATTGATTACTTTTATATTAAACCAAATATTGATAGAACATATTGGTAGGCTCTTGTATCAGTATGGAGATAATGCTCTTCAAGTATTTGTTAACATATATAAATATATATCCTTTGACCCCAGTCATGTGTGCATTCAATACATACTCTAGGTAGTCAAGTCCTGACCATTGTACTGCAACAATGTCCAGGGTCAACAGAAATATCATCAAACCTTTATAAAAAGTGCTTTAATCCTCAAAACATCAATACCTGGGGCAGTAATTATCCTCTCCCACATTTGTCCACCTCCTGTGATAAGCAGTGTGGTGTGTAACACTGATACAACTCCTCCGGCATAGGGTCAAATTTCAGCGTAGTTGACAAACGAATACAAATCGCAGCCCAGGACTGCCTTAGCGATTCTATAACATGTTGGTAAAATACACAGCTGGTAAAATTGCCCCATAATTGTCAGATTTCAAAAGAAAAGGAGATTATATGTGCTTTCTGTGAGTTTATTCATTCAAAATAATATACTGAACAAAAACAAAACATGCAACGATTTCAACGATTGTACTGAGTCAATTGAAATAGGCCATAATCTATGGATTTCACATGATTGGGCAAGGGCACAGACATGGGTGTGTTTAGGAGGGCATAGGCCCACCCACTTAGGAGCCAGGCTCACCCACTGGGGAGCCAGGCCCAGCCAATCGGAATGCGTTTTTCCCCACAAAAGGGCTTTATTACAGAAAAAAATACTTCTTAGATTCCTCAGCTGTCTGGGTGGCTGGTCTCAGATGATCCTGCAGGTGAAGAAGACAGATGTGGAGGTCCTGGGTTGGTGTGGTTACACATGGCCTGCAGTTATGAAGCCGGTTAGACGTACTGCCAAGTTCTCTAAAACAATGTTGGAGGTGCCTTATGGTAGATCAATTAACATTCAATTCTCTGGTAACAGCTCTGGTGGTCATTCCTGAAGTCAGCATGCCAATTGCATACTCCCTCAAAACTTGAGATACCTGTGGCATTGTGTTGTGTGACAAAACTGCATATTTTAGAGTGGCCTTTTATTGTCCTCAGGACAAGGTGCACCTGTGTAATGATCATGCTGTTTAATCAGCTTCTTTATATGCCACACCTGTCAGGTGGATTGATTATCTTGGCAAAGGAGAAATGCTCAGTAACAGGGATGTAAACAACATTTTTCACATAATTTGAGAGAACATTTCTGGGATCTTTTAATTCAGCTCATGAAACATGTTGCATTTATATTTTTGTTCAGTATATAATCAATGCATTTTTCATGGGAAATTGTTATGTGCCACTTTCGTCTCAACACATAATACGATTTTTATAACAATGCACATACATTACCATTTGAGACATTTTCTCAATCAGAATACCTCCATCCCAGCAGGGAAATCAACAGTGTATCTCTAAGACATTTATAATACAGTACGAGGTTTAATTTGTGTCAAATGGAGAAAGCAAGCACACTGTGATCAGGAATGTTGGCCACCAACACTATTAGCGTTAGTGTTTCAATCAGGTCCTAATGCTGCTCTCCCTTTGGCAGCAAGTCTCTCTCTCTCTCTCTCTCTCTCTCTCTCTCTCTCCCTGTCTCTCTCTCTCTCTCTCTCTCTCTCTCTCCTCTCTCTCTCTTTCTCTGACACACACACATACATTTTATCTATCTCTCTAACTTTGCACTCTCTCTCTCTCTCTCCTTCCTTCCCTCTCTCTCTCCCACCCCCTACTGTAGCTTTAATATTGGCTCCAAGACCCCTACAAGGCCTTGCTGGTGGGAACTGATTGCTGTATGCAACAGCACGGAGAGGGTTGCAGCCATCTGCACAAATCCAGATATATGACAAAGGCTAGGGATTGTGAATATGCAGATGGCAGGCAGGTCTGGAAATCTCACAATGAGGTGCTAGTCCCTGCGTAGGGAATGACCTTGGCACACATGGAACCGAGAGAAAGATACATGCAGGCAGGTATAGCTAGGCTGGAGAAAATGTAAATGGAGTACATAATGTAATCTCTGTAAAACAATTACAACTATGATTGTAATAATTATTCAAAGTCATGAAATGCTAAGAAACTGTGTTTTTGAACTTCCTGTAAACAAAGAAAATTGAGGGACGACTTGCATGCGTCTTCAATTAATCTTGGGGGCTTTGAAGTTATGTTAAATGTGCGTGCGCGCACACACACACATACACACACACTCACACACACACAAATAGAAGTCATTGATGTCGTGGGCTAACTTGTAATGTCCAAGTTTCATTAAAACAAAATGCAGGAATCAAGATAAAAGGAATGAATGCCTAAATAAAAGTGACAGGACTGAAATTGGAACAGATTCCTATAACAGACCATTTGAGAAAAGCCACACATTCCTAAGGCCTTCGTCGGCTCCCATTATAATTACTTTGGTATTATCAATTGGCAGGAGGAAAGACATGACTCAGGCTATTTCTACTGCAGGACAATCTATGCGCTTCAAGGCCCAATTCAATGTGCTTGAAATGTCTTAATTCTAACATTTCTTAACAGCTCTTGACTCATCAGAAATATAAAATGTTCAAATGCAAGCAGTAGGCTACCTAACCGTGGCTTCAGATACAGTGGTTCTTTCTTTAAAAGTTGCGAGTTTATGCCGCGGGACTAAGAGGTACCCAGCGTCACGGCTTCATTGCTCCAGACAACCACAAGAGGGAGAAAAAGCACTCATTATGCATTTGGGTCCCAAGGTTTTTATTTGTCCAATCATATCGAGTGGTTCCAATGACGAATTTGCCGCTCTGGCTGGCAAAACATTACGGTGGAAGCAAATGTAAGTAATTATAACGTCATAACGAGTCAAGCAAAACATTTACAATTGAGAGGAATATGTTAGTTAATGTAGAGACAAACGATTGTGCATATTTGTTTTGTCAGAAAGTTAATTTACGGAAATTGCTTTTTAGCAAGTTAGCTGACTAGTTAGCATTAGCCAGCTAGCTAGCTAGTGTTATGACATGAGTATGAAATTGTAATTTGTGTTGTTTAATGTTTTAGGGACTTGTGAAACAGTGGTAGGCTGGACAATAGAACGAGTCAAAATTCACACAAGGCTTAAAAACGGCAATAGAACGTTGCTAAGCTGGAACACTGGCGCGAGCCCATAGCAAATTAATTCAACCTTGGCTACTGTATCATAGCCTGTTGTATCGACTTCAAATTTCTGAATGGCATTAATGAAACCTATGGGTTGAGTAGAATATAATAACTTTATTGTGCCAAGGATGCAAGTCCTATAAAAATGTAGTTATTACCCAGCATGAGATCCCCACATTGTAGCCTGTACATTTTATATATTCACTGATGTACTCTCCTTGGCAAATAAAGGTGCAGGTATGAATCTCCGTGAGACATTCTTTTTCAGTCATAACCAATACCAGGTGTATCAAACTCAATTCTTTGAATGATGCTGTGTCTGCATGTATGTCTTACAATTAATATAGGTCCTGGGACATCAATGATTATACATTGTAACCACGCAATAGACTAGAAACATGATTCCTACAGTATGCATCATGAAAATACTCTAAAACCGGTTCATCTCATTAATCTGAGGACACAGGATAGGTGTAGTATTTGAATGAGAGACTCAATTTCAACCAGTGGAGAATGTGAAACGCTTTATTGAAAGAAGTTCATTATCCAAGTGTCATGAATACATAATACATTCATTATACATATTATATTTGTAATATTATGAATACAGGTTCAATCTGTACTTCAATGCGCATATGATGTGCATTATAAAAAAAGAGTTTGAAAGAGGAGGTAGGGAGAGAGGTGTAGAAGACAGAAAGGGAAAGAGGGAAGAACAGAGGAGCAGAGGAGCAGGGAAGACAGCATATGATTAATGAATTAGTGCTACCCTAATATTGTCTCAGTTCAACACAATTACATATTGTCTCTAGCAGTGTATTTCCTGACGTGAATAGGTTCTCACAGTCATGTGGACGAATGGAAACAGGGCAGCAAAGTTGGTTTGTCACCAGAGCGGTTTAGAGCATATTACTATTTACCTGTGAATAACCAGATCTTCATACAAACTTGCTATGCTGAATTCTTGACGCACAACCGTAGCAGGTTTAATAGCCCGGCTACTGTAGGTGTGAATATCCCCCCGATTTGCAAATTCTTATTTACAATGACGGCCTACGTTGTTCTACAGGGTCAGCCATAGTAGTACGGCGAACCCTGGAGCAAATTAGGGTTAAGTGCCTTGCTCAAGGGCAACTCGAAAGGTTTTTCAACTTGTCGGCTCAAGTATTCGCAGTGGTCTAAGACACTGACTCTCAGTGCTAGAGGCGTCACTGTAAATAAGAATTTGTTCTTAACTGACTTGCCTAGTTAAATAAAGGTTAAAAAAAATATCAAATCCGTTCCTCCTGAAAGCCCTAATCTGCTCACTTAAATGAATAGAGATCATGTTTACACTTCCACCAGGCTTGCAGGAGTGCTTCAGGGGAGATGTGGCATTTGATAAAAATGTGAGGATGGTTCTTCTAGCCCACGAACTTGGACTTGGTTATGCAGTTTTAGTCCCTTAGATTCAGAGAGGGCTACAGTCAATGGAGAGTGCTGCAAAGCTGACTAGAAGAGCATACGCAGATATAGACCCGGACATAGTAGAGTTGCTGAAGGAGGATGAGGATGCCATCGCAGACATACATCAATTTAATACACAGGATCACAAAGACATCCATAAATATTTTGTTTAGGAAGGTCATAAAAAAACGAAACTAAGACAAATTTCTTTCAAAATAACAGAAAAGCATGTTTTAAGATGTAAGATGCAGTGGTGTAGTCTATGGCCATACAGATATCACTTATTATTGATATCTACATACTGTAGCGCATTGATGTGAATCGCACTGCTGTATTTGAACCTAATAATGGTTGAATTCAATGCATTTTAGCTGCCAATCAATAGACACATATACAGTATCTGTTCATCAACATCTTTATGCTTTCGTTAATAAAATAATGATAATACGCAATAAAAACAGTATTTCAAAATGCAGCAAATTAGGGTTAAGTGCCTTGCTCAAGGGCACATCGACAGGTTTTTCACCTTGTCGGCTCAGGTATTCGAACCAGAGACCTTCAGTTGATGCCGTGACCATAATCCCCAAGTCTAACAGTATTTTTGAAATGTCTCCAGTAGACTTGGGCCTTCCAAGTGGTCTGCATCTCAGTGCTAGAGGTGTCACTACAGATAAACTTGCTATCCTGAATTCTTGAAACAGCCTAACAGGCTATTTGCAGGCTATTTGCTGGACAATCGATTAGCAGTTGTTGTTTTTTTGTCTCCAGTAGATTTTTCGTTCCTCCTGAAAGCCCTAATCTGCTCACTTAAATGAACTTTATGCTTTCGTTAATAAAATAAAGATAAAAAAGACTTTCAAAATGCAGATGTCTATTTCAACTAGTGTACATCTCAGCTACATAGTAAATTACTACAATGTCAATCCAAGGTTTTACATTACATTTATAACTCAATATCACAGACCAGATTTGCCCTAACGAAAAATACATGTGGACTGACTGTTTTGTTTCTCTCCGTCGCCCACACACTTTAAACATTTGGATAATAAAGCATTTAAAGGCAGACAATGTTTTGACCAAGTTAATCTGCTCATGTTGTGTGTGTTTAATTATTTGTGACATTGTGGTTTCAATGAACAACATTTCTAATTAAATATCACAGACCAGATTTGCCCTAACTAAAAACGAATTATGTGCATTATTTTTGTTATTGAATTAAATTATATAATTGTACCACTTTAGATGCTGTGTTTTTATTTACAGTAGTGATGGACAGCTAGACAGCTAGAGCATCTGAAGTGGCACAAATATATTATTTAATTTGATTTTTTTAAAAACCAAAATTGTACATGTGTACAGTTGATGCCGTGACCATAAGCTTAATAAACATATACATTTTAAAACAGTTTAACTTAACATTAAGATAAATATTGTAATGAAACAGGCAGGGAGCAGGTTTTGAACCCTCACCCATCGGGCCCGAAGCCCAGTGCGCTGTGTCCCAAAATCACAGTAAGTAAGCAAGCTCCAACAAGCTTCGTAAAGACGCCCTCAAAGATGCCCTCTGGTGGTTTCAACAGGCATTAATAGGATTAACAGCAAAAATGGCCGACAGTGAAATACTATGCTGTACCATACCGAAGTCATGCTGCAGTATGATGCAACTTTTAAACGAGCAACCATTGTAATTCATACACAAAGATGTCAAAAGGGATCTCTACTATACATATGGGACATTCAGCATAAACGTTGTTGTTGTTGTTAAAATACAGGGTCAAAATATATATATATATATATTCAGTAGCTAGGTTTCCATCCCTGCTAGCACTGACTTTGCTCACAGATGCTTGTTTAAAGAAATGTACTTACTGTGATGGAGATGTGGTTGTCCCACTGGCTATCCTGAGTTGAATGCACCAATTTGTAAGTCGCACTGGATAGTGTTAAACGACTAAAATGTAAATGTGAAAAGCAGTGCGTGTTGACGCAGTGCAAATAAATTATACTTTTTCGCTCATGTTTTCATGTACCGAATGAAAACAAATCATTGCGGGACTCCAAATTGAATTTGATATGATGGTTATTTTGCACATGAAGGCATTTCCACCGCCATTTGTCGCATAATACACTTTACAGACACAAAAAGATCCCACCATGTCGAACAAACAAATTGTCAACATTTATGAAACTACCAACATTTCCATCAGCCCAGTTGTGACCTGTTTTTATGCATCAGGTAATTAATCCGCATTAAAAGGAAGCCTGGTTAATGTCGTGCTTCTAGTGACAAATGACTGCTTTGCATGTTATTTTGGCATTAATAAGTGTCACATATCAGTTTACAAACAATGTAAAAAATTATATAATCAAGTTAATAAAGCCGCATACAAACATGGTCTCTTTTTCGCTTTCTTGAGTAAGGCAGTTCTAAAATTCAGTGTTTCAGTCTAGCTCAGTGCTTTCTATTGTGGTGGGGCAGCCAACAGAAAATAAAAAGCCACAGATAAAATGATGTCAAATCATGTTATATCTACCATAGCTTTGATTGGACTGATCATGTTAACATCATACATTCAAAATATTAGCTAGCAAGCTAGACAAGAAGTCTAGCATCATAAATCAAGTTGACAATTGACTGGCAAACCCTTTTCAATCCTTGTCATATGAAAATAAATTATTGATACAACTTATCGGTGCTCATCGGCCAATGGACATAAACATAACACAACAAGTTGGAAATCGCAAATTCCACAATGACTGGTTTGGAAAGGATTTGGAACTGAAAGTGTTACAAAGCAATCACTAGCCTGCTATTCAGTGGAGAGGTTGTGTGGTCCAGGTCTGGGTTTAAGAGTCTCTTTTCTAAGCTTAAAAGGATATATATTCACATGCAACACCATGGGCCAGAAAATGTTAAATACATTGGCCATGCTGTCAATCCAGCATGACTTCTGCCATGTTCAAAACAACTGGAAACTCGGAACTGGGAAATCTCAGACTTCAGTGAGATCAAGACAACTGAGACAACTGAGCTCCAACTGGGAAAATACGTTTTGAACAGTCATCCAACTTGGAATTCAAGTCGGAAACTCGGGCCTCTACTTAAAGCTCCGACCTGAAGATCACTGACGTCATGATTCGGCCTTGTTTTTTTCTGAGTTCACAGTTATCTTGAAAGCACCATAAATACAGAGAATGCCAGACTTTGATAACAGAATTTGCCCACATGAATGACTGCCGCGCCACCGTCCTGTTCAAGTAAGCACAGCACAACAAGGTGAGTCCAAAAATGTATTGTATGCAGCTCCATAAATGATGTAATATGCCAGGGAGATATGTATACTGTAGCTAAGAAAGTAATACTAAGTGTATGTTGTGTAGTAAGCTGTTAGAAGCCCATGTGCCTAATAATTTGGTCCCTTTCCCCCTCATAACGTAGCCTAATCTTTTGACTTGGCCTATAACCTGTTTTAGAGAAATGTCATCATCGAATATTGTCAGAGCTTTAATTGTCCACTTATATGCCCCCATTATTTACCCTACGGTCTTGACTTGGTGTATAGGTAGAAGACAGAAAGAACGGCCCGTGTTCTAAATTCTGTCGATGTACATTTCAAAAGTGTTTCTTATACGTTCATCGTTCCCTTATGCCATAGTTTGTACATCTCAATTATAAGTAGCAACCACATTTGTTTAAGGAAGTCAGACATTTTTTGTTTTGTTTTACAGTTTGTGGGCAACGTTTGTCACCGTTATAGTGCAGTTAATGTATTGTTTAGTGTTTGTGTTGTGTAGTGGCTTTGTTGGCTAGCATAAAAACTTTTTTAGCATGATTTACATGCTAAAAAAGAGAGAGAGAGAGAGAGAGAGAGAGAGAGTGAGAGAGAGAGAGAGAGAGAGAGAGAGAGCGAGAGAGCAGTGGAGGTATGACTGATCAGCATGAAAGGAGCGTTATCATAGTCAAACACAACAATGATTAGCATCAGCACCAGATTAGCCACAATTAGCACAATCATTGACCGCCTATTGGCGCAAAGCCTATTGCATAAAACTGATATAAATATAGTATATACTGTAATATTACTGCAATAAATTTAAACAAAAAGTACTATGAGACGGATGAATCCTGGAAGGAAGGACGGTCTGGTGCAGATATCAGCATATTTTTGTTGCTCAAAGCTAAAGAACTCATTTATTCTGGACAGATACCACGAGGCAGCCTTTCTGCATCTGTAAGATATAGAACTGTATTAGAATTTATTTTTTACTTTGTGAAATATTAATTTCTCATGCGCCCAATCTGAAGCGCTACACTTTTCTGGGTACATGGGGAACTTTCGGGAAATGCATTCCATTAAAAACCAAGGCTGGAGGTTTCAGAACATCTTCTGAGGTAAAACAGTCCATCTGAAAATGATAAAAATGCAACTACATTTAGCCAAATTCTGTTTGCCACTGTAGATAATAAACTCACTTTAAAACACTATTTAGTAAGTATTTCATAGCATAACGAAATACTATTGATGTTGATCCCCCAGTTATATGACTTTTTCTGACGGTCTGCTGGAGGTTAGGCCTATGATTACAATGTGTTCTGAAGCCACCTCTTCCTCTCCCATATCCTGCTGTCCCTATCACTGCCCAGGTTACATCACCAGGAGAGAATTCACGCAGTGCCTTGCCCATTCCTCTGAGACAGAGATCCTCATCCTCCTCCTCCTCGCCTTCCCTTGAGACCAGGGTCTGCAACAGTCATACCTACCAACACTTTACAATAATAACCCCTCTCTTAAAGCTGCCTGTCAGCTGCACATCAGAGTGTATGCTATTAAAATGACTAATAACTGTCCATAACACACTCAACACAGCTCTACATGTCATCCAGATCCAGAGTCCAAATCGGATGTTAGGAACTATATTTATTTAATATTATATTAATCCTATACATTTAAATGGCCAATTGATGTGCAATCAAATAGCTTAATTTCTCAGAGATCAAAATATAGTTCAACAAAATAATATTGCAAGGACTTCTAAAAACAGAAACGATTTCAGAACAAATGGTGGGTGGTGGATTTCGAAATCCTCTGTCTTGGGCTTTTTAGGTGGAACGACCCATATGGCAGTTTTCTCTAAATGCACATTAAAACAATACACCCTCACTCTCATTGTTCTGTAAAATAATGGGGTCATCTAAAAGTGGTGATAAAAGGAAAGCACTGTGATTGTAACCACAACAGGACCATTAATAGTCAGCGAACATCTGCTATTTGTCATGTGATTGGTGCAGGCTGCCATTAAAGCGTGTTCCATCCTGTCGATCTTACCTCTCTTTTGATTAAATCTCTTGCAAAGGTCATCAAAGCACACATCATCAACACCTGCAAACAACTCCTTCAACCCCTCCGATTTGCATACCGGTCGGAAAGATGAACAGATGCCCACTGGGAACAAACTGCTTGAATCAACATTGTTTTCACGTCATTTCAACCCCCAAAAAATCTATGTGATGACGTTGAATCAATGTGAAAAACTGATTGGATTTGAAAAAAGTAATCAATGTATGTGCATTTTTACAAAGTAAGATGAGTAGGCAAGCCAGTATGTAGCAATTTAGTGAACTATTAACAGCAAATATTTATAAAAGAATACATAGAGTATAGGAGCAGATCTGCATTGTACATGAGGACGCACAACTGCAACGTGTTTCGACTTCTAAAATGTTCCTCAGGCAGTGGTGTGGACGGAAACCGACCTGACGTGTCTCTAAATGAGCCATTTACTTGGGGGCATGATTGGAAAATATACTATATGCAAAATATAAACTGTATACAAAATTATCACGTCAGTTGAAATGACACACGGGAATATAAACAAAGGAAGGGCGTAAAGGGATAATCTGAGCTGTGAGTGTAAAGGACAGTATATGCTGTTGCATAAAACATGTTATATAAAAGAGAGACGCACAACATAGCGATTATCAAAAACTCAGAAGAACAAGGAAAATACACAGGAAGTCTATATACTAGTCAGTCTAAGAAGGGCTAGGTATACTAGTTTAGCTCTAGTTCATTTAGTCCTTGGGGAGCGACAGTATCTAGGAGGGGGATCCATTAAAGCCTATTTTTGTAGAAGGAAACGGTCAAAATCCCCCCCTCTCATTTTCTCTATCTCACAGAACTTTAGTTCATTGACTGTGTGTTGGTGCTGCATATCGCGGGCTGCTAGAGGGTAGTTCTCGTCCTTGAGTCTAACAGAGCTTTTGTTTTCTGGTATGTGTGTTCTCAGTGCGCGTGTGGTCTTCCTGATGTATAGTTTAGAGCACAGGCACTGGATAGAATAGATGACTCAACAGGAACAGTGTGCTACTTTGAAGAATCTCAAATATAACATATTTTTGATTTGTTAAAACACTTTATTGATTACCTCTTGATTCCGAATGTGTAATTTCTTAGTTTTGATGTCTCCGTTATTATTCTACAATGTAGAAAATATAAAAAATTAAGGAAAACCCTGGAATGAGTAGGTGTGTACAGCTTTACTGGTAGTATATACATGTAGTAACCAAAATCAAAATATATTTTATATTAGAGATTCTTCAAATAGACACCCTTTGCCTTAATGACAGCTTTGCACACTCATGGCATTCTTCTTCTTTTTTTTTCTTTTTTTTTAACCTTTAGTTAAGCAAGTCAGTTAAGAACAAATTCTTATTTACAATAACGGCCTATACCGGCCAAACTCGGACGGTGCTGGGCCAATTGTGCCCCGCCCTATGGAGCTCCCAATCACGGCCGGTTGTGATACATTCTGGATCTTCTCTCAACCAGCTTCACCTGGAGGGCTTTTCCACCAGTCTTGAAGGAGTTCCCACAAATGCTGAGCACTCATACCCACACCGCGTCTCGCAAAGACACAGAGGTTGTAACAAAAAAATCCCAATTTAGAAACATTTCCACGGGTCTTATGTCCATTGCTTGTGTTTATTTGCCAAAGCAATTCTTTTCTTATTATTGGTGTCCTTTAGTAGTGGTTTCTTTGCAAGAATTCAACCATGAAGGCCTGATTCACAGAGTCTCCTCTGAACAGTTAATGTTGAGATGTGTCTGTTACTTGAACTCTGTGAAGCATTTATTTGGGCTGCAATGTATGAGGCTGGGACCTCAAATGAAATAATCCTCTGCAGCAGAGGTAACTCTGGGTCTTCCATTCCTGTGGCAGTCCTCATGAGAGACAGTTTCATCATAGCATTTGATGGCTTTTGCGATTGCACTTGAAGAAACTTTCAAAGTTCTTGAAATTTTCCGTATTGACTGACCTTCATGTCTTAAAGTAATGATGGACTGTCGTTTCTCTTTGCTTATTTGAGCTGTTCTTGCCATAACATGGACTTGGTCTTTTACCGTTTACCCCCTACCTTGTCACAACACAACCGATTGGCTCAAACGCATTAAGAAAGAAGAAATTCCACAAATAAGGATGGGGGTGCTTTGCTGGTGAGACTGTCAGCGATTTATTTAGAATTCAAGACACACTTAACCAGCATGGCTACCACAACATTATGCAGCGATACGCCATCCCATCTGATTTGTGTTTTGTGGGACTATCATTTGTTTTTCAACAGGACATTGACCCAAGTACTGCATCAGATGACCTGGCCTCCACAATCACCCAACCACAACCCAGTTGAGATGGTTTGGGATGACTTGGACCGCAGAGTGAAGGAAAAGCAGCCAACAAGTACTCAGCATATGTGGAAACTCCTTCAAGACTGTGGAAAAGCATTCCAGGTGAAGCTGGTTGAGAGAATGCCAAGCGTGTGCAAAGGGTGGCTACTTTGAAGAATGTAAAATCTATAATATATTTGACAGAAATCTAAAATATAATCTAATATATGCTTTTTTGGTTACTGCATGTTTTCATGTGTTATTTCATAGTTTTGATGTCTTCACTATTATTCTACAATGTAGAAAAAATCAAGAAAAACCCTTGAATGAGTAGGTGTTCTAAAACATTTGACCGGTAGTGTATATATATACATATACAGTTTATACACTACTGAGAGAGAGAGAGAGAGAGAGAGAGAGAGAGAGAGAGAGAGAGAGAGAGAGAGAGAGAGAGAGAGAGAGAGAGAGAGTGAAATCAAAGACATACTGTATATCATATTAATATGCAAATATTTGTGACCCGTTTCAGGAAACTACATTTTAAAATGTTTGGTATTTGAGCAGACCCTTTTAACCAGAGCGACTTACAGTTAGTTAGTGCATACACATTCATACTTATTTTTTTAATACTGGTCCCCTGTGGGAATTGAACCAACAACCCTGGCTTTGCAAATGCCATGCTCTACCATTTGATCTACACTGGAGTTCAAGTCATGTATGTCGCAAGTCACGACTTCACAGGAGAGACATTTAAACTGTTTTTTATTTTTATTTTTTTTTAAATGCATTTTCTGGCATAAATGCCTTCTGGAACATTTTAACTTTCATGTGCCTTAATAACAAACTTGTATGCCATCTGTAAATATGAACAAAGTTGTTAAATTATGAGCCTTGTCGGTTTAGCCAAAGAAATAGAGAGGAACCTTCCCGCTACCCATGATTGGCTGAGATAATAAGTGGGCTGGACATTCCAAGAGAGGAGTTCAGATTGGTCTGCGGTGTAGCATCAATAAAATGAGCTGCTCGTTATGCGTAGATACTCCTTTCTACTGCAGTTTTTTCAAAGTAAATAACGTTAGCCATGGAGAACTGCAAATATGTTGCTACTGTGCTCAATAAA
Organism: Thymallus thymallus; assembly: GCA_023634145.1. NCBI lineage: Eukaryota > Metazoa > Chordata > Actinopteri > Salmoniformes > Salmonidae > Thymallus > Thymallus thymallus. The sequence goes on along the minus strand of CM042392.1, from coordinate 7,002,605 downwards.
ATCGCTGCCCTGAATCTATCAGGCGCTATCGACAAAGGTCAGTGGGGAAAAGGTTGTGATGGACTACTTTCTGGAGGACGATCGTGCCATGCTGACTCTGACTCAGACGATGAGGAAATCCCTGATTTAGGTAAAAACATTTTAATTGAAGAAGAATCAAGAATTTTAGAGTGACTTGAAAACAAAGGAAAGCACTGTGAAAAGATACAGGACATCTTATTTAATTAAAGGGGTTGCAGTCTGCCGTGAAGCGTTCATCCATGAATACGGGTAAGCAGGGCCGGCCCTAGCTATTGGGAAGTAAGAGTCTAGCTACAGTTTTAGATATTATGACATTTCGCATTGCTAGTAATAGCCTAATGTTAGCTAGCTAGCGACATGTCTAAACAAAAGACTAAGTTAAAGCTTACTGTCAGCTAGCTGACGTTAGATGGCTGGCTTACTAGCTAACATTATGTGTGTGATCTGTGTGTAGTGATGTTATCTCAGAATGCTATTTCGCATAGCTAGTTATTGGTTAACTGAAGCTAGCTATGACAATTGGTTTGTATTGCTAGTACTTTATGGATTGGGATTATGGTTCATTGTTTAGCTAGATAGCTAGCTACATGTCTAAACAAAAGACTAAGTTAAAGCTTACTGTTAGCTAGCTAGCTGACATTTGATGGCTGGCTTGCTAGCTAACATTACGTGTGTGATCTGTGTGTAGTGATGTTATCTCAGAATGCCATTTCGCATTGCTAGTTATAGCCTAATGGTTAGCTAGCTAACACTGAACCTATTTGGTGAACTTAATCTAGCTATGACAATCGGTTTGTATTGCTAGTACTCTATGGATTGGGATTATGGTTGATTGTGTAGCTACCTAGCTACATGTCTGAACAAAATACCCCAATTTAAAACGTACTGTTAGCTAGGTATCTGACGACCCATTAAGTTAGCCAGGTGTGTCTGATGGTGATCTATTGTATAATAATGCTAAACTCTTTGTATCAGGAATTTGTCTTTCAGCGTCAGTAGAACACACCTGACTCTCCTCCACCAGTCATACAAGGAAACGGTCTAATGCCTCCCATCAAAAAGAGAGCTGACCCAGGCAAACACAGGTTATACCTGAAGCATGAGGACTTGTAGCGAGTGGTTAACTTCAGCAACAACTACGCAGAGGATAATGCAATAGTATTACTAGGACACGACCCAGGACTCAAACACTTTGGATAATACAATAGTATTACTAGGACGCCGCCCAGGACACAAACACTTTGGATAATACAATATTATTACCAGAAAGCCACCCAGGACACAAACACTTTGGATAATACAATATTATTACCAGAAAGCCACCCAGGACACAAACACTTTGGATAATACAATATTATTACCAGAAAGCCACCCAGGACACAAACACTTTGGATAATACAATATTATTACCAGATAGCCACCCAGGACACAAACACTTTGGATAATACAATAGTATTACCAGGACACCACCCAGAACACAAACACTTTGGATAATACAATATTATTACCAGGACACCACCCAGAACACAAACACTTTGGATAATACAATATTATTACCAGAAAGCCACCCAGGATACAAACACTTTGGATAATACAATAGTATTACCAGGACACCACCCAGAACACAAACACTTTGGATAATACAATATTATTACCAGAAAGCCACCCAGGATACAAACACTTTGGTGGAAAGCTGCTGCCCTCCCATGTGACAAAAGCAGTGGTGTGGCGTCTCTACAAGGAATCGATGACAACACTTGGTATGTAAAACATAAACATGTTTTGATTATTTAATTTTCCTCCGACATGATTGCCACTAGTTTTATTGATCTCACATTATTTCTGTATTTTCCACAGGTACGTGTAGTCAGTGTCACGTTCGGGTGTGTAGAGAGACCAAGGCGCAGCGTATCGATAGTTCGACATATTTATTGAACTAATAAACTATACAGGTGCGAACTATACAAAATAACAAATAATGAAAAGGAACACACGTAGCACGACACGAGACAATATACAACAATGAACCACGCCAACGGAGTGGAACACAGACATATAAGTAAGATCCCTAATTAGAGGTAATGCAATGCAGCTGCCTCTAATTAGGGATCCCACACACAACACCACACAGACGTAGAAATAATAGATCTGCCAGACTCTGACCATAGAAATATAGAGAAGCAAAGCTTCTCTATGGCCAGAGCCTGACAGTACCCCCCCCAAAGGCGCGGACTCCCGGCCGCAAGAAAAACAAACACAAAAACATGAGGGAAGGGTCAGGGAGGGAAAAACATCAAACATAAACCATCGCCGGTGGCGGTTCCGGCCCTGGCGAAGTGGATGTCCTCCTCCTTATTTCTACTGGGCCCGGACTGGGCCCCAGTGAGGCTGGCGATTCAGGCCATTTAAAGGGGCAACCCACCGGTCCTGGAAACAATAATGGTGGGGAAAAAATCTCAGGCCATGGAGCGGGGCAAATAACCGGGCCAGGACTGAGCACCGGTGTGGCAGGCGACTCCGGCCATATAAAGGGGCAACCCACCGGTCCTGAAAACAACAATGGTGGGGAAAAACGTTCAGGCCATGGAGCGGGGCAAATAACCGGGCCAGGACTGAGCACCGGTGTGGCAGGCGACTCCGGCCTTTCAATCATCACGGGAGGCTCCGGGCTGTCGAGCGTCACGGGAGGCTCCGGGCTGTCGAGCGTCACGGGAGGCTCCGGGCTGTCGACCATCACGAGAGGCTCCGGGCTGTCGATCATCACAGGAGTCTCCGGGCTGTCGACTATCACGGGAGTCTCCGGGCTGATGAGGCGCACCGACGGTCTGGTGCGTGTAGCCGGCACTGGAGGTACCTGGCTGGGCACACGCACTGGAGGTCGAGTGCGGGGAGTCGGCACGGGACGTACCGGACTGGAGAAGCGCACTGGAGGCCTGGTGCGTGGAGCCGGTACTGGAGGAACCTGGCTGGGCACACGCACTGGAGGTCGAGTGCGGGGAGTCGGCACGGGACGTACCGGACTAGAGACGTGCACTGGAAGCCTGATGCGTGGAGTCGGCACTGGTGGCACTGGACTACTAACACGCACCTCAGGGCGAGTGCGGGGAACAGGCACAGGACGTACCTGGCTGGGCACACGCACTGGAGGTCGAGTGCGGGGAGTCGGCACGGGACGTACCGGACTAGAGACGTGCACTGGAAGCCTGATGCGTGGAGTCGGCACTGGTGGCACTGGACTACTAACACGCACCTCAGGGCGAGTGCGGGGAACAGGCACAGGACGTACCTGACTGGAGACGCGCACTGGTAGCCTGGTGCGTGGAGTCGGCACATGTGGCACAGGACTAATAACACGCACCTCAGGGCTAGTGCGGGGAACAGGCACAGGACGTACCTGACTGGAGACGCGCACTGGTAGCCTGGTGCGTGGAGTCGGCACATGTGGCACAGGACTAATAACACGCACCTCAGGGCTAGTGCGGGGAACAGGCACAGGACGTACCTGACTGGAGACGCGCACTGGAGGCCTGGTGCGTGGAATCGGCACATGTGGCACAGGACTAATAACACGCACCTCAGGGCTAGTGCGGGGAACAGGCACATGACGTACCGGACTGGAGAGGCGCACTGGAGTGTAGCAGACGGCCGGACCCAGACTGGGCACCGGTGGAGCGGACTGCTCTGGCACTGGAGTAGAGCAGACGGCCGGACCCCGACTGGGCACCGGTAAAGCGGACTGCTCTTTCACGGGATTGGAGTAGGCGACTGGACACGGATAATTCCACTCCGACATTTCCTGTTCAACCTCCTCCGCTATCTCCCACATTTCCTCCAGAACATCTCCAAAATGGCTCTCCAAATAATCCTCTTCTTCTGCACTTTGTGCCCCCCATTTATATTTAGGGCACAGTGTATCCCACATGGAGAGTGGTACTGGCGCGTCCTCCTCAAACCCAGACCACCCCCATAGCCCCCCCCCCCGAAATTTTCCTGGGGTTGACTACGGGCTCCATTTCCACGATTACGCCGCTGTCTTCCTTTTCTCTCCTTAGCTCCAGTATTACGCTGCTTGGTCGGGTGGTGGTTCATTCTGTCACGTTCGGGTGTGTAGAGAGACCAAGGCGCAGCGTATCGATAGTTCGACATATTTATTGAACTAATAAACTATACAGGTGCGAACTATACAAAATAACAAATAATGAAAAGGAACACGTAGCACGACACGAGACAATATACAACAATGAACCACGCCAACGGAGTGGAACACAGACATATAAGTAAGATCCCTAATTAGAGGTAATGCAATGCAGCTGCCTCTAATTAGGGATCCCACACACAACACCACACAGACGTAGAAATAATAGATCTGCCAGACTCTGACCATAGAAATATAGAGAAGCAAAGCTTCTCTATGGCCAGAGCCTGACAGTCAGGCTGTCTTCCATCAGGAATCTGTGGAGAAAATTGCTGCCCCACATCTCAAGCTCTAACCCCAGGACAGACCTGTGCTGGCAGTGCCAGAGGAACAACTATCAGGGCTTCAGATCTGCCAGAAACTGTTAAGTCAGCCAAGCTGAAGAAGCAAGAGCATCATCTCCTGCTTTGCTTGTTCAGAGTGAGGCAGGCAAATGCCTTTCACTGAGCTGTGTAAAGATAGACTGACGGGTGAGACAATTCATTTTGTAATAATGTTATTTTGTTGTTTGCAGGTACACTATCCTTCTGACCTTATGCAGCCAGGTCTACTTTTTAACTCCTCGCAAGTGGGGCTTGTTTGGTGTCTGCTGTGAATGAATACCACAACAAGTGAACTACTTGATTGATGAAGGCATGTCATCCAGCAAAGGCAGCAGCACTGTCATCAACTACATGCACCATTTCTTAACCAACACGCGTGGACCTGAATTAAGATAACTGCAGTAGCCAAAACAAGAACAGGTTTGTGATCTGGTATTGTGCCTGGCGGACCATGCACAAGCTCCACCACAGTCTGGACCTTCACTTCCTGATCACAGGCCATCTTCAGGTGAATATCATTCAATGCATTGTATTAGGTTATTCTTATCTAATCTTGGGAGGGGGATTATTCTTTTTATCAAAATTTGGGATTTCTGTTGTGATGGATGTGAGGGTTGTATGTCTTCTACATTTTTATGTTATTTCCTGTTTTACAGCTTTGATTCTCTAGAACCTGGTGTTGTTGTCGCCAAGGAGCATTCGGACTGTCGGAACCAGGTTTCAGCTGCTGCACAACCCTGACATCCTTCCTCCGATAGATGGTCTGCTTATACAAGCACCACCTGGACTGGACACAGCTAGACATACTTTTATTTTTGAGAAGAAGAGTCTATGGACATCAAATGCCCTGCACCAAAGACAAGGGCAGGACAGAAACAGGCACTCCAAATATAGATTCCCTTGTTCATGCATGGTTCAGACGGACAAGTCATCAGCACTATCTGCAGTGCCTCTATTCAAATGACTCTCTCACAAACGCCATACGTTGCTGCTACTATTTTTTATGTTTTTATCCTGCTGCTCAGCCACTTTACCCCTGATTGTATGCATATAACTACCTCATTTATCACTGATATTGTTATTGTTCTTTTACATACAGTATATTATTTAATTTATATTATATTTCTGATATTGCTACTATGCAGGTAACCATTTGGCTGTACCGTTTACACCTTCTGTAGAGACCCATCCACTTAGCAAGATGTGGCTGGGGGTTATAGCATTTCTTTCACATGACACATCAATTTAGACAAGTGTGTCTGGGTAATCATCATCTAATATTTATAAAATATTTTTATATTCTTTCTGTTTACCTGTAATTTTTCCTTATTGTAGGCTACAATTTTTAATCTTTACTATAGTACACTACTCACTATTTAGCACATGACCTCACATGTGAATCCTTAAAGAGATGGGTGGGGTTAAGGCTTAAGAGGGTGTGAACAATGCTGAATGGGTGTAGACAAAGGAGATGGGTGGGGCTAAGGCTTAAGAGGGTGTGAACAATGCTGAATGGGTGTAGACAAAGGAGATGGGTGGGGCTAAGCCTTAAGAGGGTGTGAACAATGCTGAATGGGTGTAGACAAAGGGCTCTCCAGTAGGGACCAAAACATTCTAAGGCCGTTTTGGCTGACCCTGTAGGTAGGCCGTCATTGTAAATGAGAATTTGTTCTTAACTGACTTGCCTAGTTAAATAAAGGTAAAAATAAAAGTAAACTCCTGCGCACCATGTCTGATTTTGTCGGACAAAAGACATTCACATACTGTAGTAAAGTCCAGCTCATTGGCTATCTAGCTAGCTTTGTTTCAAAACTATATGTGGTCATTGGACCAACACACTGTCAATCAAGTGAACACCACCTGTCTCATTGCTGCGTAATCATGTCTATCCTTTGTTGGCTAAAATACATGTTGCATAGCCAATACGTAATGTCAGCAAAGCCCAAGAAAAGATCATCATATGGTCCTGTAGAGTGCACTTAGACACGCACTAGCCATAATATATGCATGGCCATATAATTGTTTGTCATATTACTATGGTGGCGACAGGTACTAAGCATAATATATGCATGGCTATATTAGTGTTTGTACTATTGCTATGGTTTCAACACAGGCACTGAGAATTATGTATGCATGGCTATATTACTGTTTGTACTATTGCTATGGTTTCAACATGCACTAAACATTATGTGCGCATGTCTGTTTTATTTTTTGCACCATTGCTATGGTTTCACCACTATTGTTTAATTTCCCAAAGTCTAAGTGCCAAAGGAGGAGGGAAAAGGGCGTAGACAAACCAGAATTAAAAGGCTTTGAAACAATAGTGGAAGAAGGTTAAGAGGCATTAATCATTTTACATATGAGGGTAGGATTATGCATGCTATGTAACCACAAAACTGGGAAAATCAGCAGTCTCCGGAGGCTCACTCGACTTCTGTAATAAAGTCTATTTAACTTCAAACTTTGAAAGTGCTGTATTTTAAAGGAAGAAAGGAAGATTTTCCACAACACTAATTAGAATAAACACTGGCCGGAATGCAGTTTTAACCAATCAGCATCCAGCATTAGACCCACCCATCGTATAATGACTCAATAATTCATCCCTTCTAGGAATGCTCCGCCCATAACTATGAACAGAGATGCAAACTGGTGAGGGCCCAAAAAGGTTACTCACCAAAACATGCAAAAAATCCCTGCTAGGGGGAAATGCAAGTTTTAACTAATTAAACAACAAAGAATATGATCTACATGATCAGTCTCTGTGTGTAAAATAAAGTGGTTAATGTGAACATAACTCGCAGCTAAAACATGTTATTTGTTGCCTAGACTTCACTGCAAATTACAGTAAATTCTTGAGAAAAAACAATTCACTAATATTGCAGATAGCCATGACAGCATTTAGAATAGAACGCTTGTGATCACACACATCTAAATATTGCACTTGGGGGAAAATAGAAATAGAATGAAACAAACAGGCATTCTATTTTTGCTCTATTAAAATGGGCACTATAGTAGACATCTGTCACGGCTTCGTCCCCGTGCCTTTAAATGCCACACTGTTATTTGGGTGGAAAAATAAAACCCTTATTACGCATTCCTGCGCCTGTCTCCCGATCTTTATACACAACGTGACAACATCGATCAAGTGCAGAATGCACAAATAATGTTCACTGAGTGAAAAACCTCAAGTTCAACACAACAAAAGCAATATCTTTGGGCTACACTGCACATATTACATTGTACACTTTCTGCCTGTGGACCTTTGTTCTAGAATGTGCCAGCAGAGCATGATACCCTTTGTTGGCATAATGGATGTATTTCAGGCAGAGTACACCTGGCATACCACCTTTTTATCCACTCTATTGAAAAAGTGAGAAAGAGGCGTTCCTTTCACCTCTATAGTGACAGGCCCAGCTCCAGCAACACTTCATCCCTGAATCCACTTGTTTAACAAGCAATTTTCACCTAATTATCTAATTCTAAAAATTATCCACATACTGTAGAGGGAAAACATTAGTTCACAGATAGTAATTAGTTTGTTAACTAGTTAACATTTCACACAGATTGCCAAGGTCCAAAAAGCAACTAACACGTTATAACTTGAGGAACGGCAAGGAATCGTATCAAGTTACCAGTTAATACTATAGTGAATTGGTCAGGTTACTAACGTTAGCTCATCTGGTGTTGTAAAATTAGCTAGCTAACGTTAGCTGTCTGACTTTATTATCCAGAAAAGTTTCTGTTAAGTTGGTTAATGTTGCTCAACATTTCTCGATCCACCTAGCAGCAAGATACTTAACAATGCTAATAATTCTTGTTCCACCACACTTTGTCCCTCACCTCAAACTTTCCAAATGCCAGTTGTTTTTCGGTTCCAGCTCGTTAAGTACACTTCATCAACTCCTCACCCCCGTCTCCGTGGTCAGGCTTCTCACCTACCTCTTCGTTATCGTTCAGGGGACTCGGTGCTGTAACCGGCAAACTGCCTTTCTACTCTCTGCTGTCTAGAGGGGGCGCTCTTTCCAGAGAGAAAGCTGTATGCTGTAACTAGCAAATTGGTTGCAACTTCTCTCTTCAGTCACGTGCTGCATTCCGTTGTTATGTGAACTATTGGCTGAGCCTTGGATACAGCCAGAATTGCTCCAAACGCGCATCACTAGTTCGCTTACAGAGAGTAGTGATCCAAAGCCCCCCCCCCAAAACTTTTCTCATCGGATCTACCCGAATCACATAGGACACCTATTTTGTATTCAAAACGGTGAATTTTGCCGAAAGGTGACTAGTTTGCATTCCTGTAGGAAAAGTTATGGGTGGAGTAAGAAAGATGGCTGTAAGAAGTATTACTATGTAAATGTACTTTTAATCCATCTGTCTGCATTATTCAAGACATGGTATACAAGGGTGCAGTGAGATACCCGATGGGATGGACAATACTTTTCATCTTGAAAAAACATACTTGAAAACTGGAAATCAAATGCTTTATTATCTAAATGTTGAAAGTGCGTGGGCGCCGGAGAGAAGCAAAATGGTGCAGTTTGAGGACATGGTGGAGAGTGATGGGGGTGTGAGCAGATAGGTCTGGGCAGGTGTGATGTTGTTGATGTTTGTATGTGTATGTTCTGTATTGACATTTACTTTGTCCTATCTTCAGGGTTCATCATCATGGGTTGATTCGAATCAAGAATCTGTACAGTAATATATCCAATATAGTTTAGGAAATCAATTGAGGCACTCAACAAATACAAATAAGACAGATACATCTACTTCAATACTAACTAATAATAAAATAATGCTATAGCCTACACAATACCACATTATATTTTACCAGACTCACAACATTTTCCTTTCTTTATGTGCCACCAAATGTTTGCAAACTACTAGTAAAGTTAACAGGTTAAGCTAAAACTGTAACATTATGGAACAATGTTGTTTAGATGGTATACGGACACTCCTGGCCTGCAAAACGATGACCTATGTCGCACCCCATGCCTGCAGCATTGAAGATGCCCAAGAACCCAGTGGCCTCCATCATTCTTAAATGGAATAAGTTTGGAACCACCAAGACTCTTCCTAGAGCTGGCAGCCCGGCCAAACTAAGCAATCGAGGGAGAAGGGCCTTGATCAGGGAGGTGACCAAGAACCCAACAGAGCTCCAGAGTTCCTCTGTGGAGATGGGAGAACCTTCCAGAAAGACAACCATCTCTACAGCACTCCACCAATCAGGCCTTTATGGTAGAGTGGCCAGACGGAAGCCACTCATCAGTAAAAGGCACATGACAGCCTGCTTGGAGTTTGCCAAAAGGCACCTAAAGGACTCTCATAACGAGATTCTCTGGTCTGGTGAAACCACGTCTGGAGGAAACCAGACACCATCCCTACGGTGAAGCATGGTGGTTGCAGCCTCATGCTGTGCGGATGTTTTTCAGCGCCAGGGACTTGGAGACTAGTAAGGATTGAAGGATATTTCAAATCTGCATGAGCTTGTTACAGTGTATACAAGAACCGGAGTACACTACTTGACAATTTGTTTACAGTTTTTGACCAATCACAAAGTAAATAAAATGTTATGACCTCACAGATGATACAAGCGTGCCACAGGAGAAGTTTATAAACTGAATAAAAATGCAACCCCTGAAAAGGGGAAGTGGAGTTCACGACAAGCCATTATATCAACGACCTCGCTTCACTCATGTCACGATCTCTGCATACAATATATCTGATTACACGCACACACCATTCAATCGGTTGCTTACATGTCTTTGTCCACCACCCTGTTCTCATTATCCTCTGCCTCCACCAGGCTAAAACCTATGCAAGCCATAATACTCACCGCATCTGATGAGAAAATGTAGCCACCACTGTAGCCAGTTTTTCCAGGGGAGAATAACGTTAAATTATTTAATAACGAAAAAGTATTTAGGATGCCAGCCTTTCCCGGCCTTAGCCATGGTTCGGTATATGTCATATATGCTCATGCCCTGCACACCGGATTTAGCGCCTCAGGTTTCCCGCCCCATCTCACACGCGCAGCCCCTCGGACAGGCTAATACCAAAGCCTCTTTCAGATAATGTAATATACTGTAGATGATAATAATAATAATTATACAATTATCAATAATACTATAGATATTCACGGTGAAGAGAACAGCGGCAAAATGCAACAATCAGATTCTAGAACAGCAGCATAGAATTACGGTGCCGCGTGCAAAAAGAACTCACGCTGTAAGGGTCGTTATTAATATTTAGAACATAGGTTAAAGAGATTGGTGGGAAAGAGGGTGTGAACAATTCTGAATGTGTGTAGACAAAGAAGAGCTCTCCAGAAGGTGTACCAAAACATTCATTTTCTCAAAATAGAGGTTACAAGCAGAATTACTTTCCCATTGTTCCTCAACTGTAGTGTATGATATACAATTTTCTAGCTCTGAGTCTCTACTTTTATCCAATGTAAAAAAAAATCTATTTGCCTGAATCGAGGCAGTCGGTCACAAATAGTCTGAGCTTCATGTGTCTCATCTGAAATCATGAGGTTGGCGCTTGTAACTGATCATTTGAATCAGTGGCCAGTGCTTTCTAGTCTATGCCTATAGGCAGCAGCCTCTAATGTGCTAGACAGCAACCTTTTTTTTGCCGTGCATTCTACAATGTTTCACTGTTGAAATTACAGAAAAGTCTCCGAAAAGTCTTGTGCCTAACAGGCCAAATAGTGTCGCCCCTGCCAAGAAAATAAATAGGAAGAAATAATCGAAGCTGTTTTTAGATTGAAGTTTTTAGATTGGGAAGAGAGTGGAAGACAGAGGTATGGGGAGAGAGAAACAGATAGAGAAAGACAGCAATGCAAATTTACTAAGACTTGGGTATTTCAACAACTCGTTAGGCAATCACATGTACCTACGGGGGAAGGATGGCCAGCCACACAGGGTGATATTTACTAAGGAGGAGAAGGAGGCCGCGCTGACGAGATGCGTGCTGGCCATTTCGGAGTGAAGCGTATGATTGCCAAAATCATCCTACGCTTTTTCTGACGGGGAATTGTCAAGGAAGTGGACAGCTGGCCAAGTGAAATAACCTTTTGTTCATCAATCCTATTCTATTCTATCTGGAATTAATATGATTTCAATGAATGTCATATGAGAGAGCACAATGTTTCAATGTGTCACTTTGTGCTTAAAGGTCAGTACCCTGTCTAGCCTGCCAGAAGTTTGAGTGGGTGAAGTCTGTGGCACCGGAGTTGAAGCCCGTCAAAGTTGTTTCACCACGGCACATGATCGGTAAGTGTCCCAATTAAGTTGTTTTGTAATGGTTGCTTTATTTGACCACAGCAGAGTTCAATATTATAGAATGTGTGTGTGTGTGTGTGTGTGTGTGTGTGTTTAAGGTAAGAATAAAGTAATCTTCTCTCTAACACTTTAAATGTTAGGGCTGGACCTCATAGGACCCTTCACCATGAAATTTCCCCCCCGGGGGATCAATAAAGTACCTATCTATCTATCTATCTATCTATCTATCTATCTATCTATCTATCTATCTATCTATCTATCTATCTATCTATCTATCTATCTATCTATCTATCTATCTATCTATCTATCTATCTATCTATCTATCTATCTATCTATCTATCTATCTATCTATCTATCTAAATCCAGGAATGGCAACAGCTGGTGTTTGACGGCGACCGATCACTTTACCAAGTGGGTGGAGTCAATACCCATTAAGGTCAGTAAAGGAAGAGAACGTGCTGAACTCTAAATTCCTGTCTATAACCCATAAAAAAGGGTGCTTGGAACCAAACATTTATTTTTGTTTTGTATGATACCCATCAAGGACCAGACTGGCGAGGCCACCTCCAAGGCCATGATGGACATCTTCAACACCCATGGTTCTCCTGAGGTCATCTTGATTTACCAAAGTCATGAACACAGGAACAAGGTACAGACCAATGGTTTGTTTTAATTATTTTTTACAATTAGTTTTTGGTTTTCCATGGTACAGTATTTCAATATCTTACATTGTCAATAGATATCCCTTCCCTACCCACTCCTCCAGGTTTGGATGAACGGACCAACCAGGCCCTCAAGACTGCCATGGGCAAGTCCCTCGATGGGTACCAGGAACCGCGGGAGGACAACGTGAAGGTAATTCTCTTTGCACACAACAGCAGCGTCCAGGCCTCCACCGAGTACAGACGGGAGCCGATGTTGTTGACTGAGGTAAACAATGCAATTGTATATACAATTATTGCATATACTGTAGTCTTTCAAATGTGTGATTGACTTAGTGTTGTTGTTTGTCTTTGGCTATTTTTGAATAACATACTTTCAAATCACTGAAACCACACCTGATGTGGTGGAAGTTGTCGAACCAGATCAGAACGCCTTTGAGTACCACCTTCAGCCACGGACTGAGAAGGATGTTTTTGACCAGGTAAAAATGATTGTCTGCTGTTAATTAATTTCATGGAGCTCCAAGAGATATGTAAATTATTTGGAAGAAGGACGAAAGGAAGGCAAGACCTGGGAAACCTTGCTGCTCTTTCGCTCCTAGCTGGGGTCACCATCTGTTAAGCTGAATATAAAAAATCTCAGATAATAACAATTTGCATATGCACACAAAATAACCTGAAGCTGGTTTTAGTTTCGCTAACATTGGTATTTCTCTCTTTGTATTCCTAGGGTTACCTCGGTGGAAACCAGCAATCTTCTCCAGTTGGAGCAGTTGGACGGTCGACCACTAAAAGCCCTGACCCCCACACTTCAGTGAAGCCAAATAGACAAAGTATGTTAAACTTTGGATGACATTTGAGAAAGCAAGAAATGGTAGTTATGCTGAGCTTGTAAAAATGTACCTCTTCAATTTACCTCTCCAAATGACTTTAGGACCATCGACTGTCCGAGCCCCCCAGGAGGTATCCCATCCACCAGAGCCAATGAATTTGGATCAGTCTGTTTCTCTGTGCTCGAAGTCTTTTGTATTTGTGTTTGAATTTATTAGGGATCCCCATTAGCTACAGCCAAGGCAGCAGCTACTCTTCCTGGGGTCCAAAACATTAAAGCACTTATATTACATATTAAAATGTCAATAAAACAGTACATCATATAATGTTATTACACCACTTCAAATCGACAATACAAAATGTTACACCATACAACAATATCACAATGTTTGCGTATGCATGTGCCACACTACTGAACAGTAGTCCAGGTGTGACAAAACTAGGGCCTGTAGGACCGGTCTTGTTGTTATTGTTGTTAAGAAGGCAGAGCAGTGTTTTATTATGGACAGACTTCTCCCCATCTTAGCTAATGTTGTATCAATATGTTTTGACCATGACAGTATACAATTCAGGGTTACTCCAAGCTGTTTAGTCACCTCAACTTGCTCAATTTCCACATTATTCATTACGAGATGTAGTTGAGGTTTAGGGTTTAGTGAATGATTTGTCGCAAATATAATGCTTTTAGTTTTGGAAATATTTGAGACTAACTTATTCCTTTATACCCATTCTGAAACTAACTGCAGCTCTTTGTTAAGTGTTGCAGTCATTTCAGTTGCTGTAGTAGCTGACGTGTGTGAAGTCATCCGAATACTTAAAGCCAGTGGCATGTTGTTAGTAAAAATTCCTAGACAGCTACCCTGGGGAATGTTTGAGAGGCTTCCATTAAAGAACACCCTCTGTGTTCTGTTAGACAAGTAACTCTTTAACCACATTATAGCAGGGAGTGTAAAGCCATAACACATACGTTTTTCCAGCACCAGACTATGATCGTTAATTTCAAAAGCTGCACTGAAGTCTAACAAGACAGCCCCCACAATAATTTGACTATCAATTTATCTCAGCCAATCATCAGTCATTTGTGCTTTGCTTGTTGAGTGTCCTTCAATACAAGAATGCTGAAAGTCTGTTGTCAATTTGTTCTGGTCAAACACTATTTTCTCCCAAATTTACTAAGGGTTGGTAACAGGATGATTGGTCGGCTTTTTGAGCCTTTTTTGAGCCTTTTTGAGCCTACTGGTAGGTAGGTAGGTAGGTAGGTAGGTAGGTAGGTATAGGTAGGTATGTAGGTAGTGTGGCAGTATGAAAAAGTATAAAAATACAAGAAGTCAGGAGTGCAAAAAGCTACTAGCAGAATTACTTTACCTTCCCTCCAGGCATGAGGGCACACACGTTCTAGTAGGCTTACATTGAAGATGTGGCAAATAGGACTATATATCCTCAGTAATTTCCCCTCCAAGTTGTCAGACCCCGGTGGCTTGTCATTGTTGATAGACAACAATAGTGTTTTCACCTCTTCCACACTGACTGTAGGGAATTCAAAAGTACAATTCTTGTCTTTCATAATTTGGTCAGATATACTTGGATGTGTAGTGTCAGCGTTTGTGGGTTTTGTGATGAATGAGCCATCTGATTCAACGAATGATGGAGCTGAGTTTGTCTTTTTTCCTAAAATGTAATTTAAGGTTCTCCAAAGCTTTTTTCCTATCATTCTTTATATCATTTATGTTTGTTTCATTTTATAGTTTATTTTTCATTTTATTAACTTTAGTCACATTATTTCTTAACTTGCAGTACGTTTGCCAATCAGTTGGGCTGCCAGACTTATTTGCCAAACCTTTTGCCTCATCCCTCTCAACCACACAATTTTCAATTCCTCATCAATCCAAGGGGATTTTACAGTTTGTACAGTCATTTTCTTAATGGGTGTGTGCTTATTAGTAACTGGAGTAAGCAATTTCATAAATGTGTCAAGTGCATTGTCTGGTTGCTCCTCATTACACACAACATACCAGCAAATATGATTTACATCATCAACAAATTAATCACTACACAACTTATTGTATGACCTCTTATACACTATATTAGGCCCAGCCTTTGGAACTTTGGTTTTCCTAGATATGGCTATATTGTGATCACTACATCCTATGGATTTGGATACTGCTTTAAAACAAATTTCTGCAGCATTAGTAAATATGTGAGCAATACATGTTGGTGATTTCTTTCCTGTGCTGTTTGTAAATACCCTGGTAGGTTGACTGACAACCTGAACCAGGTTGCAGGCACCGGTTACAGTTTGATGTTTGTTCTTGAGTGGGTAGCTTGATGAGAGCCAGTCAATATTTAAATCACCCAGAAAATATTACTTCTCTGTTGATATCACATACTGTACAATATCAAGCATTTCACACACATTATCCACATACTGGCTGTTAGCACTTGGGGTCTATAGCAGCTTCCCACAAGAATGGGCTTTAGGTGAGGCAGATGTACCTGTAGCCATATTACTTCAACAGTATTTAACATGAGATCTCTAAGCTTTACGGGAATGTGGTTCCGAATATGTGGTTCTGCCCCCGTTGGCATTTCTGTCCTTTCTGTAGATGTTATAACCATGTATTGCTACCACTGTATGATCTAAGGTATTATCTAAGTGAGTTTCAGATAATATTAATGTGTTACAAGCAAGTTATTGACTTCATGAACCTTGTTTCTCAGGCTGCATATTTTATTATGGGCTATTTTTAGAACTTTTCTGGGTTGCTTAATTGTTTTCAATGCTTTACTGTGAAACTTATCCGAAGTAGACCTGCTCATGGTATTTACAGTATATTGGAGCTGATAGTGCAGGGTGAGCTGCACACAGCGGTCTTCCTTAGGGCACACCGCCTCAGTGCTAACAGTGTAACTCTGGTTCATAGGCTCATGATTACTGCATACAATAGCTGTAGGATCAACAGAGGTATTCAGGGCAATTTTGGGGACATAAATAAAGTTACTTACATTGTGTCTGCCAACGCCCCTAGGATAATGTACATTTGATGCAGCATTATGACGACTCATTGTCACAATGGTAGGGATTAACTGAGCTGGTCTTGGGTCATTGATAAGTCATTGTTTCAACGCAGCCATGAAATGTGTGGACAGAGTCCAGGAGCCAAGATGATTTGAATGGACTTCGTCATTCCTGTAGAGTATCTTCTGTTTCCAGAAGTTGTCAGTTATCTATGAGCGCCAATCCTTCAGAGCTACAGTAATATTTTAGCCAGATGTGTAATGACAGTAGCCTGTTGAATCCCGCTCCAGTGCCGGCCCAACGATGCTACTGGACATGAAATGGTTTGCCGTTTTTCTTTAAAATCAATTTTCAGATGTTCCGAGCTAGCCCTCCTGATGTTGTTTGACCTCACATGGACTACGACAGCGTCAGCTCCCGGAATCTGTCGTAGAACAGTCGGAAGCAGCCTTGTGATGTCCTGGGTAGCACAGGGTTTTTGCATTGGAAACCGAGATGTTTCTCAACATAGAGCTGCCAATGATGACAGCTGGTAATGTTGAATGGGCCGGTCTCTCAGGCAGCCTCACAGTCTGATGAGGGTGGGAGCTCTGAGGATCTGAACCCGAGGTAGAAACCACCAGAGAGGGAGACAGAACAGAGGACGAAGACGCATGTACCTCTTGATCCGATCTTGAATGGGAAGCCCCTAAGGAAGAAGGCGCTGGAACCTCCAGGGCAGCAAAGCTATTTCTGGTCTGTGTCAGCTCCGGGCTTAACATCTCCAAGGAGACCCCCGTTGCCAGAGGAAGCTTTCTTCGACTTTCACGGCAAGTGACGCATCTCCATGGCTGGTTGGTTGGGTCAAGAACGTCTCCGTTCTCCAGGGAAGGGGGAGACCCCTTCGGGGATGGATCCCTGCTGAGCACTGGCCAGTCGGCTGTGGAGAGCTGGCATAGTGGCGACACTTCCACCAGACCAGAGCGGCATCCGGCTACTGGGGAGGAAGAAAAATAAAAAAGTAGGCGGGCATCGATTCCCCAGTAGCTTGTGTAGGTTTGCTACATGGTTTCTAAGAGTAGCCACTTCACCCCTGTAGTCCTCCGCAAGCAAGCAGACAGCAGAGCTCACAGCAACTAAGCCCAACAGAGCCGCAGGATCCAAAATAAAATAAATGTATATAAAAACACTGTCAGGTTTACAAAAACAAAAATAAACCAAGGTCTCTCGTTCAGCGTTCAACAACAAACAACATACAGAATTTGGGACTAATTGCACTTTAGCACTTGCACTTTAACATATACATGTATCCCGTTTTGACATTTTTACTATGATATTGCATTTACCCAGCCTCCTTTGCTATTTGCTGTTGTTTTTAATACTGTATGTGATTTAATGTGGTTGTTTTTGGACTGCTTCAAAATGGATGCCCTCTCTGAGGACATTAAAGTTTTCTGAATCTGAATCGATTCATCAGTTACACTTTACTTGAACCTGATCTGTATCATATGTAAATACATAATAAACATAACAGATGTAATAAATTGTTGTGACTACTGATGATGTTGTTTTAAATTTTATAGAATTTTAAAACCTACAATCTACCTGCAGTGAAGCCTCTCAACATTTACATTACATTCAGTCATCTAGCAGACACTCCCATCCAGAGCGACTCACAGCAGCAACCAGGGTCAAGCGTCCCACCCAAGGGCACATCGACAGAGCTCCCACCAAGTCAAATCAGGGACCCAAACCAGTGACCTCTCGGCCACCCTCCCCCTCCCCAAGCTACCGTCCCCCTCCAACCCAACCAAAACAACCACCCACCCAATGTGCCAACAACCAACAAAGAGAACAAAAGATAAAAACGAAAGAAAACAACAATTCAAAAAACAAAAGACATCAAGGACAGAAAAAATCTAAACAGCAAGGCCAACTGTATGCGTTTGAGTGCACTAGTTTTCTATTGAAATTCATTGTGAAGAGCTCATATCTTTTGTGATATAAATACCCAGTATGTCTACTTCACAGTCAGCCCATTTTATAGGTAAACTGCAGGGTAATGTAAAATGTAAAATGGTACACTTATCATAATTAGGTGTTAGTCCAGATAGGCATTGCAGGGATCTAGCTTACAGACTTATTTTAAAACTTGAGTCATTCTGCATTTATGGGCACATGTTTATAAACCTTGGATTTCTAATCCTCTAATGTGGTTATTTGATCTGATTTTAATAGCTAGCATTTCAATGGCCATAATGGTGACAGCGGACACCCTTGTTTAACTCCACTTTACCAGTTCAAAACTCTCTGAGAAGTGTCAGCTATTTACTATTTTACACCTGGGGTTGCTCTACATTACTTTAACCCATTGAATAAGAGACTCACCAAAATAAAAAAAAATCCAGGCATTTCAATCCGCTATGAATACCAGGCCTAGCTTCTTAGACGTTTCATGTTGTTATTTTTAGTAGTTGTTGGATATTATCTCCAATGTATCGTCCATGTAAAAAAACGGTCTGATTAGGATGAACAATACCTGGTATAACCTACATTTGGCTAGTATTTTTGCATCACAGCATTGAAGTACAGTGGGGAGAACAAGTATTTGATACACTGCCGATTTTGCAGGTTTTCCCACTTACAAAGCATGTAGAAGTCTGTAATTTTTATCATAGGTACTCTTCAACTGTGAGTGACGGAATCTAAAACAAAAATCCAGAAAATCACATTGTATGATTTTTAAGTAATTCATTTGCATTTTATTGCATGACATAAGTATTTGATACATCAGAAAAGCAGAATTTAATATTTGGTACAGAAACCTTTGTTTGCAATTACAGAGATCATACGTTTCCTGTAGTTCTTGACCAGGTTTGCACACACTGCAGCAGGGATTTTGGCCCTCTCCTCCATACAGATTCTTCAGGTTTCGGGGCTGTCGCTGGGAAATACGGACTTTCAGCTCCCTCCAAAGATTTTCTATTGGGTTCAGGTCTGGAGACTGGCTAGGCCACTCCAGGACCTTGAGATGCTTCTTACGGAGCCACTCCTAAGTTGCCCTGGCTGTGTGTTTCGGGTCGTTGTCATGCTGGAAGACCCAGCCACGACCCATCTTCAATGCTCTTACTGAGGGAAGGAGGTTGTTGGCCAAGTTCTCGCGATGCATGGCCCCATCTATCCTCCCCTCAATACAGTGCAGTCGTCCTGTCCCCTTTGCAGAAAAGCATCCCCAAAGAATGATGTTTCCACCTCCATGCTTCACGGTTGGGATGGTGTTCTTGGGGTTGTACTCATCCTTCTTCTTCCTCCAAACACGGCGAGTGGAGTTTAGACCAAAAAGCTCTATTTTTGTCTCATCAGACCACATGACCTTCTCCCATTCCTCCTCTGGATCATCCAGATGGTCATTGGCAAACTTCAGACGGGCCTTGACATGCGCTGGCTTGAGCAGGGGGACCTTGCGTGCGCTGCTGGATTTTAATCCATGACGGCGTAGTGTGTTACTAATGGTTTTCTTTGAGACTGTGGTCCCAGCTCTCTTCAGGTCATTGACCAGGTCCTGCCGTGTAGTTCTGGGCTGATCCCTCACCTTCCTCATGATCATTGATGCCCCACGAGGTGAGATCTTGCATGGTGCCCCAGACAGAGGGACCGTCATCTTGAACTTCTTCCATTTTCTAGTAATTGTGCCAACAGTTGTTGCCTTCTCACCAAGCTGCTTGCCTATTGTCCTGTAGCCCATCCCAGCCTTGTGCAGGTCTACAATTTTATCCCTGATGTCCTTACACAGCTCTCTGGTCTTGGCCATTGTGGAGAGGTTGGAGTCTGTTTGATTGAGTGTGTGGACAGGTGTCTTTTATACAGGTAACGAGTTCAAACAGGTGCAGTTAATACAGGTAATGAGTGGAGAACAGGAGGGCTTCTTAAAGAAAAACTAACAGGTCTGTGAGAGCCGGAATTCTTACTGGTTGGTAGGTGATCAAATACTTATGTCATGCAATAAAATGCAAATTAATTATTTAAAAATCATACAATGTGATTTTCTTAATTTTTGTTTTAGATTCCGTCTCTCACAGTTGAAGTGTACCTATGATAAAAATTACAGACCTCTACATGCTTTGTAAGTAGGAAAACCTGCAAAATCGGCAGTGTATCAAATACTTGTTCTCCCCACTGTATAAGTGGCCTCCAGTTTTTTAGACGGACTGGATATATATATTTGCCATACTTGTCTTGTTTAAATAACAGTGAAATGAGATCTTCCTGCTGAGTACCTGACAGACTACCATTTCTATAGTAGTTAAAACAAGCTAATAATGGAGCTTTGAGTATATTAAAAACTCTACCGGTATGTCATCAAGCCCTGGGGTTTTTCCAGACTGAAAGGATTTAATAGCCTCAAAAATGTATTCCTGTAATTTGGCCTTTGCACTGATCTTTTTGTGCATTTGTTCATTTTTATTCTATTTATTTTTTGGGAAATAATTCCCAAACTCCAGTCACCAAAGTCATAGACTGTTCTCTCTGCTGCCGTAGCAGAGCACCAAGTCTTGGTCCAAAAGGCTCCTTAACAGCTTCTACCCACAAGCCATAAGACTGCTGAACAATTAACCTTCTGCTTCTTCTTCTCACAGAGGTCAATGGAGCATGAATCCTCAGGATACATTTTACGAATCAAATTGTGTAGCTAAGGGTCATATCGTAATTATTTTGTAACTC
The DNA here is from genome assembly GCA_023634145.1 of Thymallus thymallus. Classification (NCBI taxonomy): domain Eukaryota; kingdom Metazoa; phylum Chordata; class Actinopteri; order Salmoniformes; family Salmonidae; genus Thymallus; species Thymallus thymallus. Next base: position 6,981,576 of record CM042392.1, on the reverse strand, counting down.
ATTAACAGCCCTCCTCGACATCACAATTAAGTTGGTCATACTGGTCTATAACGCACAAATGAAAGGTCTACAGTATGTATCAATTCTATGCGGTCAGTGTAATGCAATATATTTTTTCCCATCCATAAAGCATTTATGAATTATTTATAAACATGCCTCAATTATCCAAAAATACACAGAAAATACACAGAATACAAAATACAAAAATACACAGTCAACACAGAATGTTAAAGGAAATATTAAAATTTGATTTCAATTGTCCAGATGTAGCACATAAAACATTTGCCGAAGAATCCTACAATTTCCATTTTTCAGTTTGACTTTCTGTGAATAGATTCATATTCATTGCATTCAAATTTCCCATTTCAGCAATAACTATTTTAGTTAGAAAGACATACTAGCACAGGGTGTTAAAGCTAGCTAGCTAGCATATTCCCCTAGCAGCTAGCTAAGCCACTGGCAATGTCAACCCGTTTTCCAACTCGGCCAATAAACATTTTTTTGCGAGATTGAAACCTCTGACTTCGCCTCTTCCTCTCTGTCTGCAGTCAAAACGAAAGCAACTGGTTTCTGTCTGTCTTAATTTGTAATTAATTTTTTATTTAACTAGGCAAGTCAGTTAATAACAAATTCTTATTTACAATCATGGCCTACACCGGCCAAACTCGGACAATTGAGCGCCGCCCTATGGGACTCCGAATCACGGCCGGTGGTGATACAGTCTGGATTCAAACCAGGTTGTCTGTAGTGACGCCTCTAACACTGAGATGCAGTGTCACTGAGACCACTGCGCCACTTGGGAGCCCAATGTGCAGAAATACAATGTAAATTGGGGAAATGGGGCCGGTGGGGAAATAGGTCTAGTACAGGCTATGTATCAAAAAGTGGTTTAGCCTTTTGGCATATTTACTAACACTGGTATGGCACAATTTTGAGAACAGCCATAGTGACGACAATACGCTGTAATTGTAATGATGCATCTATGAAGATACCTAAATATGAGCTCTTGCATAGTATGACATGAATGCGCTGTAGATGCTTTGGATATATTTCACTAACCTTTAGTAATGTGGTTGGGACCTGTAATAAAACGTTCACGAAATGCTTATAGATGTGTAATAAATGCATTATGGATACAACGTCAAAGTAAATCGTTAACAAACAGGTGATATTGCCTGTGTTGTCCATGGAAACCAACAATATCATGCTCAAACGCTGACTCATTAGCCCGATTAAATAAAGATGTGCTGAATAGTCTGTTTTGTTTACCGCTGCTGTGTTTAACCACAGAATGAGTAATAACTTGTGAATGTGTTTACAGCCAATGCTTCACTGGATTAACAATTAAATCACATCTTGCCAACTGAAAGGAATCATAAATGTGTCATCAAATACTCAAAATTACACTAAAATATATATAAAATGTATAATATATAAATTGGGAGCATAGGTCACAGTATGCAAAATATTCCTTGTGCTATTTCTGAACGTTGGCTAATTTGATCCCCGGTATCTACCGAGAAGAACTGGACATGCTTATGTTTCTCCCTTTTACCATACTAATTCACTAAATTACCATGTATGAGATACAAGAAAGATTAAAAGCAAAACACCAAACACCTAGCCTAATAACGCGGACCAAAGTCCAATATGTTGCCTAAGCGCAAACAGACAGACATCACATCTCTAAGTCATCCATTGTGTTTATCCAATGTGTGTGATCTTTTGATAGAGATCATAAAACATCCTGTAGCACCTCACAAGACTTTCAAATAGCACTCTCCTTCAACAGTGGAGACCCAGCGACCGTAACAGTTTATGAACTGGTGCGATAACCCACCAACACAACTTTCCACATAGGGAGCTGATGCAGGGATTCAAGGTTGGCTGCTTGCTGTCCTGGGTGATAATACCCTCTGGACAGCTGGGGTATCAATCTCTCTCTGCCGTCTGGCAGAAGTCAAGTCTGCAATCTGCCTGTCGACCCACCGACTTGCTGCAGTCAGGGAGTTCTTTCAAGGCCTCTGCAAGGAGACGGGAGGAAAGAACTCAGGAGGGATTTGTCTAGTCGTCTGACCAGAATCAAGATGAGGATGCTGAACAAAGAAAACAAAACACAAAACTAACTTTCAGATGTTCTTTGTCAGAGGTTTTAGATGCAATGACTCTGATGTTTCTCTTTGAAACCTGAGGTTCACTCAGCTTATATTTCATATGGGATCTACTAGAACATTATGAATAGTCTTTGAAACTGGTTCCATAGATAGCCCAAAGTAATGTGGTCTGTCGGCCAACTAGATGTTTCAGCTTATTAATTTGCTCACCATAAATTAATTGATAACCAGTAATTCCAAACTTACGACTTCAAATTCCCCTCGCCAGACTAACGTTGCCTTCCTCTTAACACATTGAAGTGCTTTAAGTCTTCCTACTTCTCACCTGAGCGTCATTCTGTCGTTCTACTTCAGGACAGGCTATTTCCTCCCTTCCTCCCTCCCTCCCTCCCTCCCTCCCTCCCTCCCTCCCTCCCTCCCTCCCTCCCTCCCTGACCGCGGGATAACCTTCCTGAAACACTACGGCAGTTTCAAAAGTTGATTCATTTACCTGGAAGACGCTTTGTACTGCACATCCAGACACCTGATAGATAGGATGCCCCCTTCTCTTCCATCCCTCTATCGTGTTAACTCATTATCATGCCTTACAAGGTCAAGCTGCAGAGGTAATGTAGTAGGAGCTGCAGTTAATAGATAATGAAGTCAACAGTTTTTTGTGTTTTTTTGCAGTAGGAGAAATGCCATGCACGCCATCATTCTGGCTTTATTATAATTCATTATGTCATCCCATAAATAAACCTGATCAATGCTCTGAGAAAAACGACAGAGAGAGAGAGAGAGAGAGAGAGAGAGAGAGAGAGAGAGAGCAGGTGGGGAGGGGGAGCGAATTAATGAAAGAAGCTAAATGGCTCCCTTGTCATCTCACATCGAAAAAGAACGAGAAATTATGCACATCCAGTATTGTCTGTAGCGGTGCGAAGGTAAAATCAGGGGAAGCCAAGCCAGGAAAAAAAGCCATATTTCAATTTATGTTGTGATAATTGTGTTGCTGGCTCTATAACACATTCCTTCATATGTCCATAGCTGTGGGAAGTAGGGGTGCTGCTGCAACCCCTGATAAATCTAAATTTAAAAAGCGGACCAAAATAGCCGTCAGCAGTGAGGGGAACAAAAAGTTCTCCCAACACCACCCCCCAGTCACACAGTGGCAGAATAAATTCAACCACACATACCTTTGTTTCATCACAAAACCAGAGAGCAACATCTGTCCAGTGAAGTCCACAAAGCAAATATTGCATGTAAAAAACAGTTACATGACCTACAGCAGGGTCAAGCATGTTTCAAGCAACGTTTCTGACAATTTACTAAACAACTACTGATGACTTGTTGGAGCAAGTCATCACAAAGAAAACAGGAGCACTGCATCCGCTATTGAGCCTTGACTTATTTTATGAGAAGAACATTTTTTTAAAAATTTAGTACACATGCTACAATGCCCCCACACGTTCATGTCCTTCATACGATGTTTGTGATGTTGCAAAGAAAAAGCCATATCTTCCTCTGTCCGGTGACTGTGTTCTTTTGATCATCTTAATCTTTTATTTTTATTGGCCAACCTGAGATATGGCTTTTTCTTTGCAACTCTTTCTAGAAGGCCAGCATCCCGTAGTCGCCTCTTTACTGTTGACGTTGAGACTGGTGTTTTACGGGTACTATTTAATGAAGCTGCCAGTTGAGGACTTGTAATGCGTCTGTTTCTAAACTAGACACTCTAATGTACTTGTCCTCTTGCTCAGTTGTGCACCGGGGCCTCCCACTCCTCTTTCTATTCTGGTAAGAGCCAGTTTGCGATGTTCTGTGAAGGGAGTTGTACACAGCGTTGTACGAGATCTTCAGTTTCTTGGCAATTTCTCGCATGGAATAGCCTTGATTTCTCAGAACAAGAATAGACTGATGAGTTTCAGAAGAAAGTTCTTCGTTTATGGCCATTTTGAGCCTGTAATCGAACCCACAAATGCTGATGCTCCAGATACTTCACTAATCTAAAGAAGCCAGAGTTACTGCTTCTTTAATCAGCACAACAGTTTTCAGCTGTGCTAACATAATTACAAAAGGGTTTTCTAATGATCATTTAGCCTTTTAAAATTATAAACTTGGATTAGCAAATACAACGTGCCATTGGAACACAGGAGTGATGGTTGGCTTTAGAAGCTTCTGATAGGCTAATTGACATCATTTGAGACAATTGGAGGTGTACCTGTGGATTTAAAGCTTGGTTGCTTTAAATCCACAAGCATACTTCCAAAGTTGTGGCAAAATGGCTTAAGGACAACAAAGTCAAGGTATTGGAGTGGCCATCACAAAGCCCTGACCTCAATCCTATAGAAAATGTGTGGGCAGAACTTAAAAGGCGTGTGCGAGCAAGGAGGCCTACAAACCTTACTCAGTTACACCAGTTCTGTCAGGAGAAATGGGCCAAAATTCACCCAACTGATTTTGGGAAGCTTGTGGAAGGCTACCCGAAACGTTTGACCCAAGTTAACAATTTAAAGGCAACGCTAACAAATACTAATTGAATGTATGTAAACGTCTGACCCACTGGGAATGTGATGAAAGAAATAAAACTCTACTATTATTCAGATATTTCACATTCTTAAAATAAAGTGGTGATCCTAACTGACCTAAGACAGGGAATTATTACTAGGATTAAATGTCAGGAATTGTGAAAAAAAAAAGTTTCAATGTATTTGGTTAAGGTGAATGTAAACATCCGACTTCAACTGTACATGTCTTATTTGGGCAAAAAGCTTAAATTATTGTTTATCTAACTGCAGTCGGAAGTGTATCATGTATGACATTCCTGGGAGTGTGTAAACTTGTATTTTTTTATAGCATGTTCTCTACAGTTATGTACTTGAAAATGTATCAATTTACCAATTCGGTCACTTGGGTACATTTGGGCAAACTCGTGACGGACCCGTAGGTGACTTCATACTAAATGTTATGTAGCTCCCTCATTCCTGAAGGTATCAGTCTGAAACTTTGCACATACACTGTTGCCCTATTATGGACAACATCTAAATGATCTCCAGCTTCCTATCTAAATGTATGGCTTTTCTTCATGTTTGTTTTATCTTTTACCAGATCTATTGTCTTATTTTCTCCTACATTAATTTCACATTTCCACAAACTTCAAAGTGTTTCCTTTCAAATGATATCAAGAATATGCATATCCTTGTTTCAGGTCCTTAGATACAGGAAGTTAGATTTGGGTACGTCATTTTAGGCGGAAATTGAAAAGAAGGGTCTGATCCTTAACACCTTGCTCTATAGTCCAATACATCGAATCGAACACACAGCAAATCACTCCATACAAGAGCTATAGTTTCAATTGAAACAATCAATACATGAAGTGTATATTATGCATTTTGTATCTGGACTAGAGATTATTTTCAATTATTTAATAGAAGTTGCACGCGCAAACAGTGTCTTCGTAAATTATTCAGACCCCTTGACTTTTTCCACATTTTGTGACGTTACAGCCTTATTCAAAAAAAAAAAAAAAATCTACGCACAATACCCCATAATGACAAAGCAAAAACTGGTTTTTAGAAATGTTTGCTAAAAAAATGAAATATCACATTTGAATAAGTATTCAGACCCTTTACTAAGTACATTGTTGTTGGCTGTTCAACATCCATCCAGGGGCCCGACCAGTGGCTGACTTCACCTTTGAGTTCCGCACCCTCGCCAAATAAGGAGGCACAGGTCACCACTTTCCACCAGGGTCTGTCTAACTCCATCAAGGATGAATTTGCCTCTAGGGAACTGGGAGAGGACCTCGAGTCCCTGATAACGCTGGCAATCGGGATTGACAACCGCCTCCGAGAATGCGTAAGACAGCATCTTTTTTTTTGACACCACCCAAGTATCCTGGTTTTCTGAGGACCCCAATCCCTCCGAGCCCAGCATTGAGGAGCCCATGCAGCTGGGGCACATGTCTGAGCCCACAGGAACGTGACAGGCACATTCGCGAAGGCTGCTGCCTCTACTGCGGAAGTCTCGGCCATCTCCGTGCTACATCCCCAGAGCTGACGGGAAACGCCAGGGCTCGCCAGGACAAGGGGAGACCTTGACGAGCAGTGTAGTTCTCCCCGGCTACCAAGTCACCATCTGTCACTACCTGCAACACTCCACAGGGACAACCGTCAGCACAAGATTCAAGCCTTCGTGGACTTGATCAATACATCGCCAGAGAATTACAAATCCACTGCGTGAAATGTCCCATCCCTCTGCAGATTCAAGCCCTCAATGGAAGCCCCATTGGCTCCGGCCAGGTTGAATATCAGACCAAGCCCATTCTACTGCAGGTTCGGGTGAACCACTCAGTGACTCTTAGTTTTATTTTGATCACTGCTCCCGAGAACCCCCTTATCCTAGGGTACCCCTGGCTAACGCTGCATAACCTACTATTCTCCTGGTCCACGGGACACCTACTAGACTGGACTAAGAAATGCTAGACTAAATGTCTAAGACCCCCACGAAGAGCCTCACCGTGTCCTCCTGCATCCAGACCAGAGAACCGGACCACGGCGGGGGGCCCACTAATAGACTTTATGTTCCCGCGATCAGCCTGTTCTAGAGTACTACAATGAGGACACTCCTCTAAATTAACGAGGCATCCAGGGGTTAATCGGACACTGGAGTTCCTGAGGCGGAGATTCTGGTGGACAAATATGATTGAGGATGTGAGATCCTTCGTTGCGGCTTGTTCCACCTGTGCCCAAAGCAAGTCCTCACGACAGAGACCGGCTGGGTTGCTGATCTAATGATTACCCATGTCTTTTGACTACACAGACTTCCCCAGGACATTGTCTCGGATTGTGGGCCCCAATTAGTTGCACAGTATTGGAAAGCTTTCTGCTCCCTGTTGGAGGTGTCGGTGAGTCTCTCCTCGGGGTACCACCCAAAGCCGAATGGGCAAACGGAGCAGGACAACCAGGAGCTGGAGAAGTTTCTCCTCTGTTTTGTCTCCACAATGCAAATAGTCCAGGTAGCAATTTAATTAGCTGTTCAGGAGTCTTATGGCTTGGGGGTAGAAGCTGTTGAGAAGCCTTTTGGACCTAAACTTGGCGCTCCGGTAGCGCTTTCCATGTGGTAGCAGAGAGAACAGTCCATGACTGGGGTGGCTGGAGTCTTTGACAATTTTTAGGGCCTTCCTCTGACACCGCCTGGTATAGAGTTCCTGGATGGCAGAAAGCTTGGCCCCAGTGATGTGCTTGGCCCCTACTCTCTGTAGTGCATTGCAGTCGGAGGCCGAGCAGTTGCCGTATCTTTTCAGTCTCCTGAGGTGGAATAGGCTTTGTCGTGCCCTCTTCACAACTGTCTTTGTGTGTTTGAACCATTATAGTTTGTTGGTGATGTGGACCCTAAGAAACTTGAAGCTCTCAACCTGCTCCACTGCAGCCCCGTCGATGAGAATGGGGGCGTGCTCGGTCCTCCTCCTTTTCCTGTAGTCCACAATCATCTCCTTCGTTTTGATTACGTTGAGGGAGAGGTTGTTGTCTTGGTACCACATGGCCAGGTCTCTGACCTCCTCCCTATAGGCTGTCTCGTCGTGATCAGGCCTACCACTGTTGTGTCATCTGCAAACTTAATGATGGTGTTGGAGTCGTGCCTGGCCATGCAGTCATGGGTGAACAGGGAGTACAGGAAGGGACTGAGCACACATCTCTGAGGGGCCCCACTGATGAGGATCACCGTGGCAGATATGTTGTTTCCTACCCTTACCTTCTGGGGGCGGCCCGTCAGGAAGTCCAGGATCCAGTTGCAGAGGGAGGTGTTCAGTCCCAGGATCCTAAGCTTAGTGATGAGCTTTGAGGGCACTATAGTGTTGAACGCTGAGCTGTAGTCAATGAATAGCATTCTCATGTAGGTGTTCCTTTTGTCCAGATGGGAAAGGGCAGTGTGGAGTGCAGTAGAGATTGCATCATCTGTGGATCTGTTTGAGTGGTATGCAAATTGGTGTGGGTCTAGGGTTTCTGGGATAATGGTGTTAATGTGAGCCATGAGCAGCCTTTCAAATCACTTTATGGCTACAGACTTGAGTGCTATGGGTCTGTAGTCATTTAGGCAGGTTACCTTAGTGTTCTTGGGCACAGGGACTATGGTGGTCTGCTTGAAACATGTTGGCATTACAGACTCAATCATGGACAGGTTGAAAATGTCAGTGAAGACACTTGCCAGATGGTCAGCGCATGCTCGGTGTACACGTCCTGGTAATTATGTCCTGGTAATCCGTCTGGCCACTTTGAGGATAACTGGAGCAAGTTCCTTGTCTGGGCGGAGTATGCGCACAACACACTGCCGATTTCTGTCGCCGTTGAAAAAAATATATTTGCTGTTTATCCTCTTGGTCTTTCATTCAAAATATTCACCAAAATACTTTAATTGAAGTAAAAGGATTTTTAAAAAATTACATGTGAAATAAATAAATTTCTCCGAAACGTGTGCCACAATTATTGTTACCCATAGAAATGATTGTTACCCCTAAAATCTCATCCATCACTATGGGGAAGACCCGAGAATACAGTAATGATGTGCGACAAAAGGTTGTTGAGCTGCACAAATCAGGAAATGGATATAAGAAAATAGCTCAACGGTTGAAAATGCCCATTAACACTATAAGGGCAATAATGAAGAAGTTTAAATCAACTGGAGATGTTAACAATCGGCCTAGAAGAGGAAGTGTCTATATTGACCCCACGAGCATTGAGGAGGATGGTTCGATTGGCCAAAAAATCTCCATAATTTTACTTAAATGAAAGGTTAGATTGTTGTGAATATTTTGAATGAAAGACCAAGAGGATAAACAACAAAGACATTTTTTTCACAACCCTGCACCTTAGAGGTATTGTTTTGAATTGGTAGATACTACTGCACTGTTGGAGCTAGGAACACATTGTTTTGATTTGAGGATCACATACAGCATTCTGACTGATACATACACACACACACACAAAAGGTGCACACAAGGCACAAGCGTGACTGGGCTGTTTCATTTCCATGGAAACCACTCACTGATCCTTGGAGTTGTGCTGTGGGGAGAATATAGAATATAACTGACAGAGAGAGATGACAGAGAGAAAGGGGGGGAAGGGGGAGTGTGTACAGAGAAAGGGAGAGAGAGGTTGACCGGGGGGTCAGTGACCGAGGTGGGGAGAGAGAGAGAGAAAAAAAAGAAAGGAAAAAAAAATAGATGTATGGAGGTATGGAGGTGAAGTGACAACATATAAACTCTAAAGAGAGAGAGAGAGCGAGACAGACAGACACAGAGAGAGAGAGAGAGAGAGAGAGAGAGAGAGAGAGAGAGACTGTAGTGACAGTAGGAGAGTCATATGCATACATTAACGGTAAGAGTCTTTTACCCAGTTACATTTCTATGATAACGAATCCTTCAGAACTAACCTGCTCCGGGGCAGGCTAACTCAGGGCAAACTGCATTTATCCTGAATAAAGTGTCTGAGCCACAAGTTGAAGACCAATTAAAGCAGATAACCTCTCTCTCACCAAGATTGTTATGAGATCCCCATCATTTAAGGAAGACAAATTAATATATACAGTGGGAGAGTATTTGATACACTGCCGATTTTGCAGGTTTTCCTACTTACAAAGCATGTAGAGGTCTGCAATTTTTATCATAGGTACACTTCAACTGTGAGAGACGGAATCTAAAACAAAAATCCAGAAAATCACATTGTATGATTTTTAAATAATTAATTTGCATTTTATTGCATGACATAAGTATTTGATCACCTACCAACCATTAAGAATTCCGGCACTCACAGACCTGTTAGTTTTTCTTTAAGAATCCCTCCTGTTCTCCACTCATTACCTGTATTAACTGCACCTGTTTGAACTCGTTACCTGTATAAAAGACACCTGTCCACACACTCAAACAGACTCCAACCTCTCCACAATGGCCAAGACCAGAGAGCTGTGTAAGGACATCAGGGTTAAAATTGTAGACCTGCACAAGGCTGGGATGGGCTACAGGACAATAGGCAAGCAGCTTGGTGAGAAAGCAACAACTGTTGGCGCAATTAAATGGAAGAAGTTCAAGATGACGGTCAATCTCCCTCGGTCTGGGGCACCATGCAAATCTCACCTCGTGGGGCATCAATGATCATGAGAAAGGTGAGGGATCAGCCCAGAACTACATGGCAGGACCTGGTCAATGACCTGAAGAGAGCTGGGACCACAGTTTCAAAGAAAACCATTAGTAACACACTACGCCGTCATGGATAAAAATCCTGCAGCGCACGCAAGGTCCCCCTGCTCAAGCCAGCGCATGTCAAGGCCCGTCTGAAGTTTGCCAATGACCATCTGGATGATCCAGAGGAGGAATGGGAGAAGGTCATGTGGTCTGATAAGACAAAAATAGAGCTTTTTGGTCTAAACTCCACTCGCCGTGTTTGGAGGAAGAAGAAGGATGAGTACAACCCCAAGAACACCATCCCAAACGTGAAGCATGGAGGTGGAAACATCATTCTTTGGGGATGCTTTTCTGCAAAGGGGACAGGACGACTGCACCGTATTGAGGGGAGGATGGATGGGGCCATGTATTGCGAGATCTTGGCCAACAACCTCCTTCCCTCAGTAAGAGCATTGAAGATGGGTCGTGGCTGGGTCTTCCAGCATGACAACGACCCGAAACACACAGCCAGGGCAACTAAGGAGTGGCTCCGTAAGAAGCATCTCAAGGTCCTGGAGTGGCCTAGCCAGTCTCCAGACCTGAACCCAATAGAAAATCTTTGGAGGGAGCTGAAAGTCCGTATTGCCCAGCGACAGCCCCGAAACCTGAAGGATCTGGAGAAGGTCTGAATGGAGGAGTGGGCCAAAATCCCTGCTGCAGTGTGTGCAAACCTGGTCAAGAACTACAGGAAATGTATGATCTCTGTAATTGCAAACAAAGGTTTCTGTACCAAATATTAAGTTCTGCTTTTCTGATGTATCAAATACTTATGTCATGCAATAAAATGCAAATGAATTACTTAAAAATCATACAATGTGATTTTCTGGATTTTTGTTTTAGATTCCGTCACTCACAGTTGAAGAGTACCTATGATAAAAATTACAGACTTCTACATGCTTTGTAAGTGGGAAAACCTGCAAAATCGGCAGTGTATCAAATACATGTTCTCCCCACTGTATTTTATCATATTAAATGTTTTTTTTTTGTGTAAAACAATTGAAATGTTAAAATACCTTTCACATTACACATTTAGTAATGACAGCATTAGCTTTCCAAACTACAACTGTATTTTAAAATTTGCCAGATGCAAATTGACAGTAGAAATGGTCATCATAAATGAAACAGTTTGAACATGGATTTTTTTTTGCATTTTTATAATCCATAAGATATTGACTGAATTATAGCACATAAAACATTTTACTGGCAAGGACAAATAATGAATGGAGTTCAGGGATTTTGGTGGGAATTCAGATATTACATTTATTGCCAAAATGTAACTTATTTTTTTCTTAGAATGCACTCATATACTGTATACATGTTCTTATTGGATCAGGTATTTTAGACAAATATTTTGTGTTAAAATAAAGACAATTTCATGTGCCTCATTTGCATAAATAAACTGGTGTATGTCAAAGAGGCAACATAGACAACAGAAAGCAGGCTTCATGAGGTGTATTTTGAAAACACATACTTAATTGTTTGAAACGTTTTAATACATAGTATGAGGCATGTCTTGCTTCAAAAGTAGCCTAGCCAAAATCAGACCATATCCGTGGAGATATAATAATTTTATATTAACTTTCTTATATAACTTGACTTTTAATCCGATGGTATCCTGCTATTGAACATGACAAAAACAGAAATCAATGAGGCAGTCTAGACAGCGCAGTTGAATGCTTGTAGGATAGACAGAGCAAGCGTTTGGTGGTTGCAGCCCTGTTTCACAACTTGTATGTTAATGTGTCATATATGCAAATGAAACCAGTGTATTTATGCAAATTATGCACATACAATATACTTAATCATTATTATTTGAGACTTTTTTTTTTTACCCACTTTTTCTCCCCAATTTTTGATCTTGGCTCATCGCTGCAACTCCCCAAAGGTCTCGGGAAAGGCGAAGGTGGAGTCATGCGTTCTCCGACCCGCCTAACAGTGGTCCATAACACCTGCCAGTTTAACCCGGAACCCAGCCGCACCAATGAGTCTGAGGAAACACTGTTCAACTGGCAACCGGCCCGCCACAAGGAGTCGCTAGAGCGCGATGAGCCAAGTAAAGCCCCACCGGCTAAACCCGCCCCTAACCCGGACGTCCTATGGGACTCCCAACCATGGCTAACTAAATTGCCATAAACGTTTAATGCTTTTCGACCAGTCCCCAAATTAATAAAAATAGTTCAGAGTTTGTTTTGATATTTCAACCTTCAACCTAATATTCTTCATTTTAACAGGAAAATATTTTTTTAAATACCTGATACAATAACAAATGTATATACACTGCATTCGGAACGTATTCAGACCCCTTGACTTTTTCCACATTTTGTTACGTTACAGCCTTATTATAAAATGTATTAAACCGTTTTTTCCCTTCATCAATCTACCCACAATACTCCATAATGACAAAGCAAAAATATGTTTTTAAGAAATGTTTGCAAATGTATTAAAAAAAAGAAACTGAAATATCACATTTACATAAGTATTTAGACCCTTTACTCAGTATTTTGTTGAAGCACCTTTGGCAGAGGTTGACACTACAAGCTTGGCACACCTGTATTTGGGGAGTTTCTCCCATTCTTCTCTGCAGATCCTCTCAAGCTCTGTCAGGTTGGATGGGGAGCGTCTCTGCACAGCTATTTTGTTCGACCGGGTTCAAGTCTGGGCTCTGGCTGGGCCCCTCAAGAAAATTCAGCTACGTGTTCTGAAGCCACTCCTGCTTTGCTTAGGGTTGTTGTCATGTTAGAAGGGGAACATTCGCCCCAGTCTGAGGTCTGGGGCAGGTTTTCATCAAGGATTGATCTGTACTTTGCTCTGTTCATCTTTCTCTCGATCCTGACTAGTCTCCCAGTACCTACCACTGAAAAACATCCCCATAGCACGATGCTGCCAACACCATTTTTCACCATAGGGATGGTGCCAGGTTTCCTCCAGACGTAACGCTTGGCATTCAGGCCAAAGAGTTCCGTCTTGGTTTCATCATACCAGAGAATCTTGTTTCTCATGGTCTGAGAGTCCTTTAGGTGCCTTTTAGCAAACTCCAAGCAGGCTGTCAAGTACCTTTTACTGAGGAGTGGCTTCCGTCTAGCCACTCTACCATAAAAGCCTGATTGGTGGAGTGCTGCAGTCTCATAGCAAATGGTCTGAATACTTATGTAAATTTCTGTTTCTTATTTGTTATAACATTTCTAAAAAACCTTCGCTTTTTCATTATGGGGTATTGTGTGTAGATTGCTGAGGAAAATATTTTATTTAATCCATTTTAAAATAAGTCTGTAACGTAACAAAATGTGGAAAAAGTAAAGGGGTCTGAATACTTAGAAGGCACTGTATGAGTGCATTCAAAATAATATATATTTGTCCGTGCAGGTAAAATGTTTTATGTACTATAATTCATCCAAATATCTGATGGATTATAAAAAAGGTTTGGAGTATCTTCATCCATTTTCCAACTGTTGTGGTTATTAGAATTGTTTTTCAAAGAGTGACTGGCTTTAAAAAGCAACAAATCCCTTTGAAAACTGCCTATGTGGCATTGATATGAGTCATAAATAGTTATTATAGTTTCATAATTGACTACATTGTAAATAGGATTATTTTGGTCATAAAATCAGTCTTGTCTAAAACTGAGTTTGGAACATTCGTGCATCACAATGACAGAAAACAGAATCAATCAATGCCAATCATCGTGTTCAGTGGCTCTTTAAAATCGTCTAACTATTTCGTTGACCGTTGCTACTGATATGTGCCTAAATTGGAACGCAGTGGCTGTACAAGTAGCGCAGCGGTCTAAGACACTGCATTTCAGTGCTAGTGCCGTCACTACAGACACCCTGGTTTAAATCCAGGCTGTATCACAACTGGTCGTGATTTGGAGTCCCATAGGATACGGCACAATTGGCCTAGAGTCGTCCAAGTTTGGCCGGTGTAGGCCTTCATTGTAAATAAGAATTAGTTCTTAACTGACTTGCCTAGTTAAATCAAAACAATTTAATTAAAATACAGTAACATGCTATACATGACGTCAGAGCTCAGGGTCTCCTCTTTACAGCGCTGTTTGGGATTCAACTGTTCTAAACTTGAGCACCAAGCACATTGAGAAGATGCCCCCATCCCTCCTGCTAACTGTGCAGGTGGAGGTCATGTGCTAAACAGAGTGACTTGTGTAGTAAACAACCAAATATTCCAAGACTAAAAGTGGTAAAAGTAGTAGCCTGCAATAAGGAAAACATAAGTCCTGCACATTACCGTCTCTGGTGAACACACACTATAACATCTACGTTTAATTGTCACATGCACAGGATAGAGAAGGTGTATAGGAGTAATAGCAAAAACAGATTGAGTCCGGATAAAAAATATATATATTTATAAATATTTTATAATTATTAGATTATGCTTACACAGACACACTTGTCTAAATTGAGTGGATATTGTCTAGACATGTACACATGTTCATGAAATACAATAGATGGCTGTAATCACCCCCAGACACCCCTGGCTAACTTGATGGGTCATGTAATCATCTGGCGAAGTGGCGTCTTCTGTTTAGACATGTAGCTAGCTAGCTAAACAATGAACCGGCATAATCCCAACTCATACTACTACCAATACAAACATTTTCATAGCTGTAGTATGAATCTGCAGATAGCCAAAGCTAACCAACTAGGTTCAATGTTAGCTAGCTAACATTAGGCTATAACTAGCAATGCAAATGGTTTTCAGATTCAAATAATATTACTACACAGATCATACACGTAACATTAGCTAGCAAGCCGGCAAGCTAACATTCACTAGCTAGCTAACAGTACACTTTAAGTTCCAATGAAAATTACTTTGACTAAATTAAAAATGTATAATATATGAAAATGTATGTAGACTCTTACCCGAATACATGGATGAATGCTTTATGGCACACTAGAACTGTTTTGTTTGTAGCAACATCTTGTTTGGCCAGAGTTGTGTCGAGTCACTCCGGTTCACACTGACTATGTGCAGAAAGTAGCCCATAACAACTCTTTCCAACAGATATGTCAATAGTGCCTGCTAAATTCAGGGGATCAATGTTGTTGAGAAAAGTAGCAAAGCTTTTGTTGTTCTCGATGGCTAACGTTATATCTTTCAAAAAAACAGCGATAGAAAGGACTATTCTGAAGGCATTTCTGCCAAAACAGACGTTAAAATGTCTCTCCTGTAAAGTAGTGACATGCAACATATTCCTAGCTTCCTGAAATGGGTCACAAATGTGCAGTTCATTTACATATGATATAATTTACAGTATCAAAGATTATCATTGCTATGTTTGATGTACAGTTACAAGAATGACATGGTGTCATACCCTAGGTGTTCTGAACAGAATGACCCTATGTTTGTGAAGGAAATTATCCACGGAACACGCACCTGAATGCACCCATATCTATGCACACCAAAATTACTATCTGTTTAGCTGAAGTGCCTTGTGAAGCCTAACCCTGTATGATCGTTTTTTTTTTTTTAAATTTTACCAGATAGCGTTTTTATAATGGACAGTTTTTGGATTGTGTAAACAATGACAAGAGTTACAACAGTAATTGTGTGATGGTGGGCATCATAGATTGTATACTGTACAGTCGTATGCAAAAGTTTGGGCACCCCTCTGAGGCTGCATAATAATTTACTCTGTCGTCACAGAAAATGATCACAGTGGCATGCCATTCATTTTCTAATAAAAGCTGAGTACTGGGGTATTGTCCAGACAAAGATTTTTAGTGTAGCAATATTAAGTTGTATGAAATTAAATCAGAGGTGAAAAATAGGCTATGCAAAAATTTGGGCACCCTTGTCATTCTGTTGATTTGAATACCTGTAACTACTTAGCACTGATTAACACACAATTGGTTTGGTGAGGTCATTAAGCCTTGAACTTCATAGACAAGTGCATCCAATCATGAGAAAAGGTATTTAAGGTGGCCAAGGTTTTCCTCTGAAGAGTGGCAACATGGGGGCCTCAAAACAACTCTCAAATGACCTGAAAACAAAGATTCAACATTATGGTTTAGGGGAAGGCTACAAAAAGCTATCGCAGAGATGTAAGCTGTCAGTGTCCACTGTGAGGAACATAGTGAGGAAATGGAAGACCACAGGCACAGTTCTTGTTAAGGCCAGAAGTGGCAGGCCAAGTCAAATATCGGAGTGGCAAAGGCGAAGGATGGTGAGAACGGTCAAAAACAGCCCACAGACCACTTCCAAAGACCTACAACATCATCTTGCTGCAGATGGTGTCACTGTGCATCGTTCAACAATTCAGCGCACTTTGCAGAAGGAGAAGCTGTACGGGAGAGTGATGCGGAAGAAGCCTTTTCTGCACACACACCACAAACGCACATTTGGACAAGCCAGCTTCATTTTGGAATAAGGTGCTGTGGACTGATGAAACAAAGATTGAGTTATTTGGTCATAACAAGGGGCATTATGCATGGCGGCAAAAGAACACAGCGTTCCAAGAAAAACACTTGCTACCCACAGTAAAATGTGTGGCCAGTGCCGGTACTGGGAATATTGTTAAAGTTGAGGGTCACATGGATTCCACTCAATATCAGCAGATTCTTGGGAATAATGTTAAAGAATATGTCACAAAGTTGAAGTTATGCCGGGGCTGGATATTTCAACAAGATAACGACCCAAAACACTGCTCAAAATCTACCCGGGGATTTAGGCAGAAGAACAAGTACAATGTTCTGGAATGGCCATCCCAGCCCCAGACCTGAATATCATTGAGAATCTGTGGGATGATTTGAAGCGGGTTGTCCATGCTCGGCAACCATCAAACCTAACTGAACTGGAGATATTTTGTAAGGAGGAATGGTCCAAAATACCTTCATCCAGAATCCAGACACTCATTAGAGGCTATAGGAAGCGTCTAGAGGCTGTTATTTTAGCAAAAGGAGGCTCTACTAAATATTGATGTGATTTTTCTGTTGGGGTGCCCAAATTTATGCACCTGTCTAATTTCGATTTGATGCATATTGCACATTTTCTGTTAATCCAATTAACCTCATTTCACTACTGAAATATTACTGTGTCCATCAGTTATTTGATAGATCAAAATGAAATTGCTGATCCAAACACACAATTATTTATAAATGGAAATCATGGAAATTGTCAGGGGTGCCCAAACTTTTGCATACGACTGTATATGGATAAATCCATTGATCACGTGACACCATTCATTCTTATGCGCATAGCGCATTTGAAGCCAAGGAAGTTGTTTTTTAGCTTGCTAAGATGGCGTTGTCTCATGGAGACATAACATTCGCAGTTTGAGGGTTGGGACTATATGGAGTACAGCGAAGACCAGAAGGATTTCCTAACCTTAACCTAATTCTCCTAATCTGCCCCGTTAATTTCCCTAACCTTCTGCGTAAATTCTCCTAACCTACTATGAAAAAATTACTTCCGGTCTTAGCTGTTTACCACCTAGTCAAAACCAAGTTTGAGGTACAGTAGTCCAGGAAGTGACGTTGCAAGCTAGCTCAGTGCTGCCCCCTCTCATTGAGGATCTGAAGTTAAAGGCTGACCAGGGTACTGCAGGCTGCCAGTAGAATCTAAATATCCTAACTTCTTTTTGTTTGCAATTCTAAAATAATCAGTTCAAGGACATACATCTGGTATAATAGAAGCAAATATTGGTACCATAAGTGTCTTAGAATTTGTATTTTATTTACACAAATATTTCCCACAAAGATTGCCCTTTTCCCATTAATTACAAATGGGGATACTGCTTTTACAGTCTGCAGTACCACGGTCGGCCTTGAACGTCTTGGTTTCAATGAAAGTCGGCAGTTGTTCTCCCCTGGTGGGGATGTTCCAAACAAAAACACTACAAGTAGCTAACGCTTGATAATTTCCTAAACTGTACAACTAGGAGAGATTAAAAAAAAAAAGCACCTAATAGTTAGAGGCTTTAAAAAAATCTTTGAGTCATAAAAGTGTTATTACTTAGGAACTGTGCACACTTTGGAGAGGTGTGTGACCACTTGGAGACACCAGTTAGACCTCTCACTCAAACCCATGTAATGTTTTTGTCTGTTGTTGCACCTTCCCAACTTTTCCATGAGTATTCCTATTATGTTACTGAATGTATCCAGAGTATTTTCAGATGTTCTTACACAAATGCTGCGAGAAGTACATTAAATGTAAAATGTGCATACAATCAACAGTGTAATGTTTGGATTCTGTCTTGAGTCAGGTGAACTGTTGTGTCCTCTTATTTGGTGTAATAATTTACCCATAATCAACAAACTGTTCCCTTTCAATTGCTACAATGGCTATGCATATGCCTTTCATATCCTTTGTAAGAAACATTTCAATTTAGCCCCATCCATAAAAGTCTATTCCCACAAGTGTGAAGGGTTAATGTCAACCATTATTTCCCCAATAACATCACCGTATGTCAGGTAAAACAGTACATTTGGCCAGGTATTCAAACCTGAACTGAGCTACCTGGTGTGCTCTCTATAGCAATAGTACAGCTCCAGCCCTGTCTCTCTGCAGGGTCTGTATTAGACCCCACAGAGACATCCTGAGGCACTGCTAGACATTTTTCTGCTGATGTGCTTTTCTGTGAAGCAGATTATTGTATTTCAGATAAAGAGTTTATGTTGCTCAAGGTCAACATAAGTCCTGCCTGAGATAAAGGAACAGGTGCCTGCTGGCGCTCGCCTGGGCTTTCTGAAGCTAACTGATGGGGATCCCCCCAGAAAACGATAAGAGAGAAGAAGAATTACCTACTGGATTCTGACAGCTTAAGAGGTACAGAAACAGGGATTTTGACTTGACTTGCTCTTTGGGGGTTTAGGCCTGGGTTGCTGTTAACAACGTTTACCAAAAGGAAAAGGAAAAAAGTGTTAATATAGATTAAATATGCTTGAATGATTGATTACTTCAGAGAGTTTTATATCGGAAAAAAATGCTATCTAAATTGCTGTGTCAATTCTTGACTTGAATTGTATGTCATTACTGCAGTGTGAATTTAACAGATTATTCTTATCCACCTACCTGAATGACTGAGAAGCCAGGCTTGGATCTACAAATATTTACCCTTGCTACAAAGCATTGACGTCTCATCAAAATTGACTGTAATGCAGACTTGGTTTTACTGCATAGAGGAGGCAGTGATAGCCTACCTAACGAGTCCTATTTATAGTAGCAATCTTGAATTGAGAATGTAACAAAGTACAGTATGATGCAGTTAGTAAAATGCTGTTAAGATGGCAGGGTAATTCTGCCATCTTCAGGTATAAAACGAAATTACAACTGTTGTAGCTGTACTTGCCACGGTTATTATTTATGGGTGTAAACTGTAAAATGTAGTTTTGTTTTGTGTTTTGGTCACACATACTTCAAGAAATCCAGTTTTATAAGCCCATATTGGCTGGGAATCAATTGGTGTATGACACTGAAATAAAATAAATCAATAAAAAAAAAAAAGTAATGTATTTGCTACTGACTTGATGAGCTGGAAATTGCAGAGGAGTGTGGTGTTTTGTTCCTGAAAACATAATGGCACATGTAGAACACATAATGCCAACAGTAGTGATTGATCACTGATACCAGTTTGGGCCAATAGAACAGAACATGTAGCCTATCACACCATTACTGAGCGCCATCAATAACAAAACCATAGACCTGAACAGTCGCAGTACATTAATAGAGTGTGACTGTGATCAATTCATCCACCAATAAACATGAATAACATGGCCTGTTTGACCTTATGAAAATAAAACCACCTATAATTTCAGAACAAGTGCAGGGGAGCGTTCTAAATATGACAAAACTCAGTGGCATTGAGCTGTCCCTTCAGCAACTTCCAGCGGAGCGTTTTATTTGACATCTTGTATCAAGGGCCCGTGGATTACTGTGCTCAAGGAGCTGTGAAAGCTCTCCAGAGAACCAACTAAACAACCGGATGTCTGTCCACCTTTTTTACGCACACACACACACACACACACATGTGCACACACATACACTGCCCACCCTGAATAACAAGGAGACACACCCCACCCACCCCCTCCAGACAAGATACCACCACCATCCACCATCTGAACCCCCACGCTGCCACAATGATTGGGAGGCATCCCCTTCAGGCTTTTAAAGACTGACCTGACATCATACCAATCCAATTTGTGTCAACTCTATTTTTTTGTCCATTAAAATAATATCAAATTGATCAGAAATACAGTGTAGACATTGTTAATGTAAATGACTATTGTAGCTGGAAACGGCTGATTTTTTTATGGAATATCTACATAGGCGTACAGAGGCGCATTATCAGCAACCGTTTCCAGCTATTATAGTCATTTACAACATTAACAATGTCTACACTGTATTTCTGATCAATTTGATGTTATTGTAATGGACAAAAAATGTGCTTTTCTTTCAAAAACAAGGACATTTCTAAGTGGACAACTTTACCTAAATCAAAACAAATCAAATCAAATCTTATTGCTCACATACACGTGTTTAGCAGATGTTATTGCACGTGTAGCGAAATTCTTGTGCTTATAGCTCAGATAGTGCAGTAATATCTAACAATTTCACAACATATACCCAATACACACAAATGGAATTAAGGAATGGAATTAAGAATATATACATATATGGACGAGCAACGTCAGAGCGGCATAGACTAAGATACAGTAGAATAGTATTGAATACAGTATATACAGTGGGGAGAAGACGTATTTGATACACTGCCGATTTTGCAGGTGTTCCCACTTACAAAGCATGTAGAAGTCTGTAATTTTTATCATAGGTACTCTTCAACTGTGAGTGATGGAATCAAAAACAAAAATCCAGAAAATCACATTGTATGATTTTTAAGTAATTAATTAGCATTTTATTGCATGACATAAGTATTTGATACATCAGAAAAGCAGAACTTAATATTTGGTACAGAAACCTTTGTTTGCAATTACAGAGATCATATGTTTCCTGTAGTTCTTGACCAGGTTTGCACACACTGCAGCAGGGATTTTGGCCCACTCCTCCATACAGATCCTTCAGGTTTCGAGGCTGTCGCTGGGCAATACGGACTTTCAGCTCCCTCCAAAGATTTTCTATTGGGTTCAGGTCTGGAGACTGGCTAGGCCACTCCAGGACCTTGAGATGCTTCTTACGGAGCCACTTCTTAGTTGCCCTGGCTGTGTGTTTCGGGTCGTTGTCATGCTGGAAGACCCAGCCACGACCCATCTTCAATGCTCTTACTGAGGGAAGGAGGTTGTTGGCCAAGATCTCGCGATACATGGCCCCATCCATCCTCCCCTCAATACGGTGCAGTCGTCCTGTCCCCTTTGCAGAAAAGTATCCCCAAAGAATGATGTTTCCACCTCTATGCTTCACGGTTGGGATGGTGTTCTTGGGGTTGTACTCATCCTTCTTCTTCCTCCAAACACGGCGAGTGGAGTTTAGACCAAAAAGCTCTATTTTTGTCTCATCAGACCACATGACCTTCTCCCATTCCTCCTCTGGATCATCCAGATGGTCATTGGCAAACTTCAGACGGGCCTGGACATGCGCTGGCTTGAGCAGGGGGACCTTGCGTGCGCTGCAGGATTTGAATCCATGGCGGCGTAGTGTGTTACTAATGGTTTTCTTTGAGACTGTGGTCCCAGCTCTCTTCAGGTCATTGACCAGGTCCTGCCCTGTAGTTCTGGGCTGATCCCTCACCTTCCTCATGATCATTGATGCCCCACGAGGTGAGATCTTGCATGGTGCCCCAGACCGAGGGAGATTGACCGTCATCTTGAACTTCTTCCATTTTCTAATAATTGCGCCAACAGTTGTTGCCTTCTCACCAAGCTGCTTGCCTATTGTCCTGTAGCCCATCCCAGCCTTGTGCAGGTCTACAATTTTATCCCTGATGTCTTTACACAGCTCTCTGGCCTTGGCCATTGTGGAGAGGTTGGAGTCTGTTTGATTGAGTGTGTGGACAGGTGTCTTTTATACAGGTAATGCGTTCAAACAGGTGCAGTTAATACAGGTAATGAGTGGAGAACAGGAGGGCTTCTTAAAGAAAAACTAACAGGTCTGTGAGAGTCGGAATTCTTACTGGTTAGTAGGTGATCAAATACTTATGTCATGCAATAAAATGCAAATTAATTATTTAAAAATCATACAATGTGATTTTCTGGATTTTTGTTTAAGATTCCGTCTCTCACAGTTGAAGTGTACCTATGATAAAAATTACAGACCTCTACATGCTTTGTAAGTAGGAAAACCTGCAAAATCGGCAGTGTATCAAATACTTGTTCTCCCCACTGTACATATGAGATGAGTACTGCAAGATATGTAAACATTATTAAAATGACTAGTGTTCCATTTCTTAAAGTGGCCAGTGATTTATAGTCTATGTCTATAGGCAGCAATATCTAATGTGTTAGTGATGGCTATTTAACAGTCTGATGGCCTTCAGTTAGAAGCTGTTTTTCAGTCTCTCGGTCCCAGCTTTGATACACCTGTACTGACCTCGCCTTCTGGATGATAGCGGGGTGAACAAGCAGTGGCTCGGGTGGTTGATGTCCTGATGATCTTTTTGGCCTTCCATTGACATTGGGTGCTGTAGGTGTCCTGGAGGGCGGGTAGTTTGCCCCCGGTAATGCGTTGGGCAGACCGCACCACCCTTTGGAGAGCCTTGCTATTGCGGGCGATACAGCCCGATAGGATAATCTCAATTGTGCATCTGTAAAAGTTTGTGAGGGTTAGGGAATTAAGTCATAGGGGCCATTTTCCCAGACCGATTAAGACCTGGACAAAGAAATCAGGCAAAATGGAGAATCTCGACTGAATATGCCTTCCAGACAAAGGCTTAACCCGGGTCTGGGAATCCGGCCCTTGGAACACAGAGATGCACCCTATCAAGTAGCCTTTACTGTCGCCCAGTAGCTATTCTAATCATGCTTTAGAATGGCTGTTATCAGGGGCTGTGCTGAGCCTGCCATGCCTCCAAAGAAGGCCATAATTATCCACCGGGGGGGAATGTGATTCATGAGGGCATCCTACGCTGCAGCACCTTGTGGGCTTTTTATATTGCCCAGGCAAATGCATGTGGCAAACAGAAATTAAATCAACACAGTTTATTGCCATGCCACCGAACAGCAAGGCCCCGGGCGTAGGCAAAATACGTCTGCAGCTCCTTCCTTAGCACTTGAGGGGGCAGGGGGAATCACGTGTACAGGGGTTTTGGATGAGTTAGGCAATCTAGCTGTCAATGGCAATGATTAATTGTGAGGGTCCTGTAAATTCTGTATTGAAATATACAGTATTGTGGCTATCTGGTGTTTTTGCACTGGGAGCCTCCTCTGCCTTAAGGTCAGTTCTGTGAAACAACAGTCAAGAAATGGCTCAGGCCCCAGAGTTAGAAAATATACAGTATAACACCCACGCCTAGTCTGACACATGATTGAAGGACTGAGCTGGCTCAAAAAGACAAAGATCATAGGTGCTTCGCTCCTCTGCGTTGTAAGAGCTCTGGACTTTGGCATTAGATTATAACATACGGCTAATAATGAATGATTAAGCACTTTGCCAACTGCTATCAGTTATCAGAATCTCTCCAGCACTTAGCAGCCAATCATGCACTGAGAAGGGAGAGTGTAGTTTTGATCAATGAAGACCATGACAACCAATACTTCTGTTGTTACCTCAACATTAAACAATTGGACACAGTACTAATTATACCCATTTCAAACAGAAGATGTGGTATATTACCTGTAAAAAATATTGGGTAATATTTATTTGACCCCCTTTTAGACGGGTCCTACTAATCAACCCAAACAACCCTAAACAGGTGCCAGGGGTCGTGTTAGAGTTCTGAAATCTACATTTTCAAAACGCAGACCATCAAAAAACCTGTGCTTTGTATTGAAAGTCAGTTCTTTTAGAGTTATCAGGGGCAGAGAGGAGAACAGGAATCAGTGGTTGTGATACAGTCTGGATTCAAACCAGGTTGTCTGTAGTGACACCTCTAGCACTGAAACCACTGCACCACCTGGGAGCCCAAGTAAATAAATGAGTAAATAGGACACACCTGAATGTCGTTAATGTCTCTAGGATGGTCTCTGCCGCCCTCTGGTGGCAGGTTGAACCATGACAGAATATACATTAGTGCAGAAAATAGCTTTATTTTCATAAAATGACAACTGTTTGCTTAGCAGCCACACAAGTAAATGAGCTTACAATGAAAAAGGTATTTTTTGCAAAACCAATGCATGGCAATCATATTTCTAATGTTTATCATAGAAAGCCAGCTACATTTCCTGTTTTGCTTGAAGTTAATCTTGCATTTTACCAGAGAAAAGTAGTTTACGCCGAGAAAAGTACAGGAAAAAAGTATCTCCACATCAGTCAGAGTCCTGCCTGCTGATAGAATGCCCGTTCATGAATTCTCATCCAAGTGGAAAAGTGCAACTGAAGCACAAAATGTGTCTGATACCATGCAGAAATTACAATAAGAAGCATTTTAGATCTGCGTGTGAAAAACGTAGAATTCTGCGTTAACGTGAACCCTGGGTCCCCAAAATGACCCCAAACAAGCCCAAAACAAGGTACTGCAGGGGGTCCGCTGACGGATTTCAAAATATATATAAACATTTATTTATATGTAGCCTGGCGAAATTAAACCCAGCACAGGACACAAACTAATTTTGGGTTGATTATTCTGTCCAAGCTTAAAATTAAAATAGGATAATGTAGAAGGGAAATCAACGCAAGGTTAAGTCAACATAAAGTAAAGTTCAGTCTAAATCACCATCAAGTGAAATAAATATGTTAGTAAAATGCATAAAAATTAAATTAAATGCATAAACGGTAGTGGCTCTGCTTTCTATAGAAAAACACAACACAATACAATACAGAGACCACAATGTTCAGTTAGAACGGACTTTCAAACATTTCAGGTCCATAAACTAAATGATATTGTGCATTTTAATCCAAAATACATTTTGTCATAAAATAATATGAATACTTACAAACACACTGTCCACGTGATACCCTTTAACCCCTTATCTCACCCTTACAGCACTGGGAAAAATGTCATATCAACAGATAAGTTACAATTAAAAAATGAAACAAAATACAACACACTGAAGCTTGTACAGTAGGTTGGTATGTAAGTATGATAATTACTCACGCTTCAAATAATGTTATCATTAACTCCACAACGTGGTTCTGAGAGCACTGGTCTTCAGCTAGCATGTCAATCTGAAAGTATCAATAGGGTAAGATGACCATCTGGTAAAAATATTACAAAACAATCTTTTATACATTGCATATTATGCAAAATGTGATATTCCGGTACAAGAGTAAAATAAAAAAAGTATTATTTACCCATCTAAAGTAACGTTGGACCCACAATGGATTTCAAAAGCTCTCCAGTGTAATTGCTTGCTCTCACTCTCACACGCAGCGCATGCGCAATCCCATAAGCGCTTTCACACCTCATTTTAGAATCTCTTAAAGAGACAGTGCCATCAAATCAAATCAAATTACAGGCCCTGACCAACAGTGCAGTTTAAGTAAAACATAAGTATTATGTAAACAATAGATAAGTAAAGAAATAGAAAACTGTAAAATTACAGTAAAAAAAATATACAGGTGGTATATACAGGTCAATGTGCAGGGGCACCGGTTAGTCGGGCTAATTTAGGTAATATGTACATGTAGGTATAGTTAAAGTGACTGTGCATAGAGGGCAAACAGAGAGTAGCAGCAGTGTAAAAGAGATGGGGTGGGGAGTGGACACAATGCAAATAGTCTGAGTAGCCATTTGATTAGCTGTTCAGGAGTTTTATGGCTTGGGGGTAAAAACTGTTGAGAAGCCTTTTGGACCTAGACTTGACGCTCCGGTACCACTTGCCATGCGGTAGCAGAGAGAACAGTCCATGACTGGGGTGGCTGGAGTCTTTGACAGTTTTTAGGGCCTTCCTGGCATAGAGTTCCTTGATGGTAGGAAGCTTGGCCCCAGTGATGTACTGGGCTGTATGCACTACCCTCTGTAGTGCCTTGTGGTCGGAGGCTGAGCAGTTGCCGTACCAGGCAGTGATGCAGCCAGTCAGGATGCTCTCGATGTTGCAGCTGTAGAAACGTTTGACAATCTGATGACCAATGCCAAATCTTTTCAGTCTCCGAGGTGGAATAGGCTTTGTCGTGCCCTCTTCACGACTGTTTTGGTGTGTTTGGACCATTCTAGTTTGTTAGAGATGTGGACACCAAGGAACTTGAAGCATTTCAAACTGCTCCACTGCAGCCCCGTCGATGAGAATGGGGGCATGCTCGGTCCTCCTCCTTTTCCTGTAGTCCACAATCATCTCCTTTGTCTTGATTACGTTGAGGGAGAGATTGTTGTCCTGGCACCACACGGCCAGGTCTCTGACCTCCACCCTATAGGCTGTCTCATCGTTGTCCGTGATCAGGACTACCACTGTTGTGTCATCTGCAAACTTAATGATGGTGTTGAAGTTGTGCCTGGCCATGCAGTCATGGGTGAACAGGGACTACAGGAGGGGACTGAGCACGCACCCTTGAGGGGCCCCAGTGTTGTGGATCAGCGTGGCAGATGTGTTGTTACCTACCCTTACCACCTGGGGGCGGCCCGTCAGGAAGTCCAGGATCCAGTTGCAGAGGGAGTGTGTTCAGTCCTAGGATCCTTAGCTTGGTGATGAGCTTTGAGGGTCCTATGGTGTTGAACGCTGAGCTGTAGTCAAGGAATAGCATTCTCATGTAGGTGTTCCTTTTGTCCAGGTGGGAAAGGGCAGTGTGGAGTGCAATAGAGATTGCATCATCTGTGGATCTGTTTGAGCGGTATCCAAATTGGAGTGGGTCTAGGGTTTCTGGGATAATGGTGTTAATCCATATCCATTTTGAAGTAGTCCATTCTACTACTTGTATGAGGTGGTAAACAAAACTGAAAGAGTGCATACTGCCACCTGGAGTGTGTTGTTTGAACAGGTATAAAGCCACCTGCATTTATGGAATGATTGCTCATGAGTATAGCTCATTAACTGATGACTCCTGATGACCTGGATGGAATTATGTGATCCTTCCTTTAAGTAAATGCCCAGTGAAAATCTCACTTGTAAAAGTTAATTTTGTGTTAAATCATAACCCAATAATGTTGTTGACTCGTCGTATACTCGTATTTGTGGCCAAATCATAAATAGGAGAAAAAAACACTTTTAAAAAACCCACTATCGAAACAGATCACAGGGCAGTTACTTTAACTCATAGGAAGACCCACCCAGTTGACTACTTCAAAATGGTGAAAGTCCTCAATGGCGCTGCTCATGCTAAAACAGTGATGGAAAAAGTAACCAATTGTCGTACTTGAGTAAAGGTACCTTAATAGAAAATGACTCAAGTAAAAGTGAAAGTCACCCAGTAAAATACAACAAGTCTAAAAGTATTTGGTTTTAAATATACTTAAGTACCAAAAGTACATCTAATTGCTAAAATATACTTAAGTATCAAAAGTAAATCTAATTGCAAAAATATACTTAAGTATCAAAAGTAAAAGTAGATATAATTATATTACGCAAACCAGACGGCACAATTGTATTGTTTTTTAAATTCCCGGATAGACAGGGGCGCACCACAAAACTCAGACATAATTTACAAACGAGGCATTTGTGTTTAGTGAGTCCGCCAGATAAGAGGCAGTAGGGATGACCAGGGATGTTCTCTTGATGTGTGTGAATTGGTCAATTTCCCTGTCCTATTAAGCATTCGAAATGTAACGAGTACTTCTGGGTGTCCGGGAAAATGTATGGAGTAAAAAGTTATTTTCTTTAGGAATGTAGTGGAGTAAAAGTAAAAGTTGTCAAAAAATAAATAGTTAAGTACAGATGAATAAACACTACTTAAGTAGTACTTTAAGTATTTTACACCACTGCTTTTGGGCACTAGAGTCTAGAGTCCTCTTCATCTCTATGGCGCTTACTAGGCAAGTCAGTTAAGAACAAATTCTTATTTACAATGACAGCCTAGGAACAGTGGGTTAACTGCCTTGTTCAGGGGCAGAACAACAGATTTATACCTTGTCAGCTCGGGGATTCGATCCGGCAACCTTTCAGTTACGGGCCCAACACTCTAACCACATCATAATGGGACAGATACAATGTTGCGATCGCTATACATCTCTATGATTGCAACATTATCGGTTTGAGCTATTGACCAATGGTATGTTTAAGATATTTGTGTAATATTATGGAGTACACTAGCCAGCATATTCTGACCTTACATTTACGCATGTTTGCACTGAGCTGCACTGGATACCCTCAAGTATCTGAAATGACATGATCAATTTGATGTTTACTGATCATGAAAAGCATGCAGTTAATTGCTGTATAACTCTGATGTTATACAACGCATTCCAGCCGGTGTCTATTTAAGCAATAAGGCGTGGTATATGGCCAATATACCACGATAAGGACTGTTCTTATAGGTGACGCGACGCGGAGTGCCTGGATACAGCCCATAGCCGTGGTATATTGGGCATATATCGCAAACCCCCAAGGTGCCTTATTGCTATTTTAAACTGATTACAAACATAATTAGAGCAGTAAAAATAAATGGTTTGTCATACCCGTGGTATACAATCTGATATACCACGGCTGTCAGCATTCAGGGCTCAAATCACCCTGTTTATAATCCAAAAATTGCCTCCTGCTAAATCTATGACGTTAAAATGCCTATTTACTCTGTTCCATTTGACTGTGGAATACACTCTCATCAGCCTAGCCAGGCAATTTATAAACTTGATCTCCACTATAAAAAAGTTTCTAGACTATCTCACATTTCTTTTAGACTAACATTTCATTTTCAACAGTGGAGATTTCTATAAACCTTGCTGTCTGTCTCTCCAACATTTGCAACATTGTTTCAATATTCAAATTCGATCTCCTACTGTTGCATAGTAATGAACGTGTCGGGAGTTTGGAAGAGACAGACAGGTATGCAGCGTTTCTCAGCCAGTCAAAATTATGAATCAGCGGCATACGTTTTATGGATATATACAAAAATATATTGAAAATAAATTGAACAGTTTCAGTTTAAAGTAATTATTTTAGTAGTATGTTTTGCTGGCCAAAAACAGCTGAATTCCAGCAAACGTTTGAAAAAGGAATGGGGAAAGGCGTCATTGTTGATGAGAAATACTTTTCTGACCTGAGAGCAAGCACGTTGTGGCATTTTGCACCTGCCCTGTGTTTCGTTGTTGTAGCTGCTTGACAAAGAAATGTCCCCCTTGGGGGATCAATAAAGTATCTATCTATCTATCTATCTATCTATCTATCTATCTATCTATCTATCTATCTATCTATCTATCTATCTATCTATCTATCTATCTATCTATCTATCTATCTATCTATCTATCTATCTATCTATCTATCTATCTATCTATCTATCTATCTTACATCATTGGCCTTTTAATTGGTCAGGTGAATAGGTCTACTGTATGTAAGAGGACATGTAGCCTAAGGGGACATCATTCTTTCCAATGTTTTATCAGTGTCAATAGAATTTAATATGTTATCTTTTTTATATACAGGGGGGGTTTGTGATGCATGTGGTGATGACCCCACTAAATGAGGACAATGCTGGGGGCCTGATGAATGACGATGACAAAGACTACATCCTAGATCACTCAGAAGATTTACTAGAGAATACAACTGACAAAATTGAGGGTTTTTTTCTGAAACGATCGTAGTAGGTTGTGCTGTGCTGCTATAGCTTGATAATATTAAAGTGCCTATGGTTTGTTTGTTTAATGACTCCTGCATTTTTCATTTAGAACCGCATGGTTCCTGGAGGGCTGTCTGTGACGGGCATGTTTGTGGTCACCCCATTCCATCAGTTGAAAAAGAGCCATATGAAAATGAGGCCGGTGAGGCACGTATTTCCTCTTGTCTGTCTTAACCATTCATCCATTCGTCTGCATCTTCTCTGTTAGACTATGGTTGCTGTGGAAAAGCATGTATCCGACGACAGGCTTTGGGGTTTTTCAGAGGAGGACACCAATGACAGAGTGCTGCTTCATATCTGCTCCAACACCTAAAAGTATCCTCTTACTCAGTCTGCACTGCTGATGGCACACACACACACACACACACACACACACAGACGCACAAAACATAAAGAGAAGACACTTTTTCTTAACAATTTAATCACAGAGTAACTTGCTGGATTATGGACATCAAAGAACCCAGTGTGAGTACAGAGTTGAGATTTTCACTTCTTCATGCAATTGCCTCTGTCTCTTTTCTGGTCAGTGTAGATAAAGGTCCTCCAGAAATCTTCTAAATCTGTGACATGGGGTTACCAGCAGTGGATTACAGCTTTCTGGCCTATTTCAGTCTGCCCCGTGGACATCGACCTGATGTTCCCTATCAAGGACAAGACCCCCTAAGGTCTGATGCAGGCCATGAAGATAACCTCAAATCAAAATCAAATATTGGCCGTGTACACATATTTGCAGATGTTATCACATGTCGTGACGTGACTTTAACATTAATCTGAGGACTGTCAAACAGTATCTAATTAACTATGTTTAATTGTTACCAGATTACATTTATAAGGTATTAATCATGTAACAATGAACTAATTGGTACATGATTAATACCTTATAAATTGAATCTGGTAACAATTAAACATAGTTAATTAGATACATGATTAACTATGTTTAATTGTTACCAGATTAAATTTATAAGGTATTAATCATGTACCAATTAGTTAATTGTTACATGATTAATACCTTATAACAATTAACTAATTGGGATTAGGTGCTTTGTTCTCTGAAACGGCAAACGGCTCTGACAAGACATTCGCGACCAAGCTTTAATTTCCTGACTGATGACTTGAGATGTTGCTTCAATATATCCACATAATTTTTTCTATTGGGAACATCAGTTCCTATACATTTAAAATAATTTCCTTTAAAACAGCTCATATATATTTTTACTAAATGTGCACACATAAAAACGGCATAAAGGCATTTAAAACATGCATTGGATATTTACATTTACGCAAAAAAATTTAATCAAATCTGTAAAAGCCATTTAAAAATGTACACAATAAGACATTCAAACATGTTAAAACATCACTGTTGGAGAAGCTGTCTTCGGTCCTTTGTACAGGACTCTGCTCTTCTGAATAAACTCCTTACCCATGCGTCAGGGCCCAGAGGAGACTCCTCCCCTAGGCGCATCGCCCTAGGCGCCACAACACTGTCAGGCCGTGGCCGCCGGGACCTAAGGTGTTGTGGGGACCCTTCGCCTGGGGTCGAGGCCCCCTTCCGTTCGTTCCATCCCATGGCTTCCGTGGCTACCAAAGCCACTGCCTGGGGGGTGGTCTCTACCCGTTTCACCCCTACAACATGATGCTGCCACCCCCGTGCTTCACGGTTGGGATTATGTTCTTCGGTTTGCAAACCGTAGTCTGGCTTTTTAATGGTGGTTTTGGAGCAGTGGCTACTTCCTTGCTGAGCGGCCTTTCAGAATATGTCAATATAGTACTGGTTTTACTGTGTATAAACAGTTGAAGTCGGAAGTTTACATACACCTTAGCCAAATACATTTAAACTCAGTTCTAATAAATTCCTGACATTTAATCCTAGTAAAAATTCCCTGTTTTAGGTCAGTTAGGATTACCACTTTATTTTAAGAATGTGAAATGTCTGAATAATAGTAGAGAGAATGATTTATTTCAGCTTTTATTTATTTCATCACATACCCAGTGGGTTAGAAGTTTACATACACTCAATTTGTATTTGGTAGCATTGCCTTTAAATTGTTTAACTTGGGTCATACGTTTCAGGTAGCCTTCCACAAGCTTCCCACAATAAATTGGGTGGTTTTTGGCCTCCTTGCTCGCACACGCCTTTTAAGTTCTGCCCACACATTTTCTATAGGATTGATGTCCTTAAGCCATTTTGACACAACTTTGGAAGTATGCTTGGGGTCATTGTCTCTTTGGAAGACCCATTTACATCCAAGCTTTAACTTCCTGACTGATGTCTTGAGATGTTGCTTCAATATATCCACATAATTTTCCTCCCTCATGATGCCATCTATTTTGTGAAGTGCACCGGTCTCTCCTGCAGAAAAGCACCCCCACATCATGATGCTGCCACCCCTGTGCTTCATGGTTGGGATGGTGTTCTTCCGCTTGCAAGCTTCCCCCTTTTTCCTCCAAACATAACGATGGTCATCATGGCCAAACAGTTCTATTTTTGTTTCATTTTCATTTCATTTCTTCAATAAGTACGATATTTGTCCCCATGTGCCGTTGCAAACCGTAGTCTGGCTTTTTTATTACGCTTTTGGAGCAGTTGCTTCTTCCTTTCTGAGCGGCCTTTCAGGTTATGTCAATATAGGACTTGTTTTACTGTGGATATAGATACTTTCGTACCTGTTTCCTCCAGCATCTTCACAAGGTCCTTTGCTGTTGTTCTGGGATTGATTTGCACTTTTCGCACTAAAGTACGTTCATCTCTAGGAGACCCAATGCGTCTCCTTCCTGATGGCTGCGTGGTCCCATGGAGTTTATACTTCTGTACTATTGTTTGTACAGATGAACGTGGTATCTTCAGGTGTTTGGAAATTGCTCCCAAGGATGAATTAGACTTGTGGAGGTCTAGAATTTTTTTTCTGAGGGCTGATTTCTGTTTTCCCATGAGTTTGAAAGTAGGCCTTGAAATACATCCAAAGGTACACCTCAAATTATGTCAATTAGCCTATCAGAAGCTTCTAAAGCCATGACATGAAGAATTACTTGTGTCATGCTCAAAGTAGATGTCCTTACCGACTTGCCAAAACTATAGTTTGTTAACTTGAAATCTGTGGAGTGGTTGAAAAATGAGTTTTAATGACTTCAACCTAAGTGTATGTAAACTTCCGACTTCAACTACATCTATGAACGCCAGCTATCATAGTTGTTGTATCGACTTCAAGTCTGAATGGCATTATACATAAAGCATTATGTGCATTTTTATCTAATTAAATTATATTTTATTTTTCATCTTTATTTAACCAGGTAGGTCAGTTGAGAACAAGTTCTCATTTGCAACTGCGACCTGGCCAAGACAAAGCAAAGCAGTGCGACAAAAACAACACAGAGTTACACAGTAAACAAACATAGTCAAAAACACAATAGAAAATCTATATACAGAGTGCAAAATGTAGTGCAAAATGCAGTAAGGTTAGGAGGTAGGACAATAAATAGACCATAGTGGTGAAATAAATTACAGATTATCATCATTAACACAGGAATGAATGATGTGCAAATTATGATGTGCAAATAGAGATACTGGAGTGCAAGATTAGTGAAAATAACAAAAATAAATATGGGGATGAGGTAGTAGTGTGGGCTATTTACAGAAGGGCTATATACAGGTGCAGTGATCGATAAACAGCTTTGACAACTGATGCTTAAAGTTATTGAGGGAGATAGGAACCTCTAGCTTCAATGATTTTTGCAATTCGTTCCAGTCATTGGCAGCAGCGAACTGGAAGGAATGGCGGCCAAAGGAGGTGTTGGCTTTGGGGGTGACCAGTGAGATATACCTGCTGGAGCGCATGCTACGGGTGGGTGTTGCTATAGTGACCAGTGAGCTGAGATAGGGCGGGGATTTACCTAATAAAGACTTATAGATGACCTGGAGCCAGTGGGTTTGGCGACGAATATATAATGAAGGCCAGCCAACGAGAGCATACAGGTCGCAGTGATGGGTAGTGTATGGGGCTATGGTAACAAAACGGATGGCACTGTGATAGACTACATCCAATTTGCTAAGTAGAGTGTTGGAGGCTAGTTTGTAAATGACATCGCCGAAATCAAGGATCGGTAGGATAGTCAGTTTTACAAGGGCAAGTTTGGCAGCATGAGTGAAGGAGGCTTTGTTGCGAAATAGGAAGCCAATTCTTGATTTAATTTTGGATTGGAGATGGTTGATGTGAGTCTGGAAGTTGAGTTTACAGTCTAACCAGATGCCTAGGTATTTGTAGGTGTCCACGTATTCTAAGTCGGACCCGTCGAGAGTAGTGATGATAGTCCGGTGGGCAGGTGCTGGCAGCGTTCGATAGAAAAGCATGCATTTAGTCTTACTAGCATTTAAGAGCAGTTGGAGGCCACGGAAGGAGTGTTGTATGGCATTGAAGCTTGTTTGAAGGTTAGTAAAAACAGTGTCCAAAAAGGGGCCAGATGTACAGCGGGTGAAATAAGTATTGAACACGTCACCATTTTTCTCAGTAAATATATTTCCAAAGGTGCTATTGACATGAAAGTTTCACCAGATGTTGGTAACAACCCAAGTAATCCATACATACAAAGAAACCAAAACAAAAAGTTCCGAAATTAAGTTATGTGTAATAATGTGAAATGACACAGGGAAAAAGTATTGAACACATGAAGAAAGGGAGGTTAAAAAAGGCATAGAAAGCCAAGACAACAGCTGAAAACTATCAGTAATTAAGCAATCCAGCCCCCTGTCAGTGCAAATTAATATCAGCTGGTTCAGTCCCAACTGATGGCCTACAAAAAGGTCTCATTGCCAAGGTGTCACACAAGACACATCTCATGATGGGTAAAAGCAAAGAGCTGTCTCAAGACCTTCGCAACCTAATTGTTGCAAAACATAATGATGGCATTGGTTATAGGCGCATTTCTAAGCTTCTGAATGTTCCAGTGAGCACTGTTGGGGCCATAATACGGAAGTGGAAAGACAATCATTTCACCATAAATTTGCCTCGACCAGGTGCTCCTCGTAAATTTGCCCATTCATCCTTCCTTCAATTATGTGAAGTTTGCCAGTTCCATTTGCTGAAAAGCAGCCCCACACCATGATTTTCCCACCTCCAAACTTCACTGTTGGTATGGTGTTTTTAGGGTGATGTGGAGTGCCATTTCTCCTCCAAACATGGTGTGTATTATGACATCCAAACAGTTCAATTTTGCTCTCATCTGACCACACTATATTCTCCCAGTATTTCACTGGCTTTTCCAAATGTTGTGTAGCAAACTTTAAACGAGCTTCAACATGCTTTTTTTTCAGCAATGGAGTCTTGCGTGGTGAGCGTGCATACAGGCCTTTGTCTTTGAGACAACAGTACCTGCTAATTGCAGGTCTTTTTGAAGCTCTCCACAAGTGGTCCTTGGCTCTTGGACAACTCTTCTGATTATTCTTTTCACTCCTCTGTCAGAAATCTTGCGAGGAGCACCTGGTCGAGGCAAATTTATGGTGAAATGATTGTCTTTCCACTTCCGTATTATGGCCCCAACAGTGCTCACTGGAACATTCAGAAGCTTATAAATGCGCCTATAACCAATGCCATCATTATGTTTTGCAACAATTAGGTTGCGAAGGTCTTGAGACAGCTCTTTGCTTTTACCCATCATGAGATGTGTCTTGTGTGACAATGAGTCCTTTTTGTAGGCCATCAGTTGGGACTGAACCAGCTGATATTAATTTGCACTGACAGAGGGCTGGATTGCTTTTTAATTACTGATATTTTTCAGCTGTTGTCTTGGCTTTCCATGCCTTTTTGCACCACCTTTCTTCATGTGTTCAATACTTTTTCCCTGTGTCATTTCACATTATTACACATAACTTAATTTCTGAACTTATTTGTTTTGGTTTCTTTGTATGTATGGATTACTTGGGTTGTTACCAACATCTGGTGAAACTTTCATGTCAATAGCACCTTTGGAAATATATTTACTGAGAAAAATGGTGACGTGTTCAATACTTATTTCACCCGCTGTATACAGAATGGTGTCATCTGCGTAGAGATGGATCAGAGAGTCACCAGCAGCGAGAGCGACATCGTTGATGTATATAGAGAAAAGGGTTGGCCCAAGAATTGAACCCTGTGAATATAATTGTACCACGTTTTTATTTACTGTAGTGATGGACAGCTGGAAAACATGCCGTGACCATAAGCTTAATAAACATATACATTTTCAAACAGTTTTAAAACATTAAGATAAATCTTGTAAAGAAACAGGCAGGGAACAGATTTCAATCCCTCATCCCTCGGGCCCGATGCCCAGCGCGCTATCGATTGTGCCATGAAGGTCTGATGTGCGGTATGCATATTAACAATAAAATATTCGGGACTCAACGAGTAGCCTACCAATAGCAGCCAGTATAATAAATAAATGTAATACACACAATCACAAAGACATCCATAAATATTTTGTTTAGGAAGGTCATCAAAAAACTAAACTAAGACAATTTTCTTTAAAAATAACAGAAAAGTTAAGATGTATTTCTCTGTGCTATAGTAGTTGAGGTTATGGTATTATTGAACCTTAATTTGCTTCATGTCAACAAAATGAATTAACTTGTTATGCTCTCAAAACACAATCAAAATATCTGGCCTGCATGGACATCTGCACTGTAGGATTATTTGGGAAATAAAGCAAGCTCCAACAAACTTCATAAAGACACCCTCATAGATGCCCTCTGGTGGTTTCAATGAGCATTAACAGCAATAACCGTCAGAAATGGCCGACAGTAAAATACTATGCTGAACCATACCGCAGCATCTTGCAAGCCATGCTGCAGTATGCTGCAACTTTTAAATGAGCAACCACTGTAGGTATATGTTCATAACACACTGCCGAAACTCGTCCACAGGACTGTCGCTGTTCTAGTGTCAGTTTCGCCCCCCTGCCAGAGCTGGTTAGGCTGTTTTCATGTTATCCAGAGGTAAACAATGAACCATTAGCCAATGTTAGCCAGTTAGCTTGGGCTTGACTGCGGTTGTGAGGTCGGAACGCTTGGATCAACCTTACTCATCGGCCAGAGCGTCAAGTGTCGACGCTCTGAACGCTCCGAGATAGAAACAAGATGGGTGGTGATAAAGCTTAAGAGGGTGTGATCGATGCTGAATGGTTGTAGACAAAGAAGACCTCTTCAGTAGGTACCAAAACATTCAAGGCCATTTTCTTAAAAGTGAAATTACAAGTTTATCAACTTTCAATGCAGAAATACTTTCCCTTTGTTCCTTAAATGTAGTGTATGATATACAATTTTGTAGCTCTGTGTCTCTTGTTTTATCCAATGTAAAAAAAAAAATAATAATCTAATTTTGCTACATAAGACCGAATCAAGGTGGTCGGTCACAAAAGATGAAAACTCAGGTAGGATACAACTGGTGACTAATTACCATTGCAGTAGGAGGCCTTCAATGGCCTTGAAATTCAACAATTAGTTTACAGCTATACCACTAGATGGCGATGGTCAGGCACTGTAGTTTTTATTGTACACTCCAGTGTCTAGCATCATACATGAACATATGACAGAAGCACTTGTAAAAATCAAAAAATGTATGTACTATCATCTTCGCATATGAAACAGGTATGCATATGTCTGAATGCATGTGTGTGTGACCATGCAGATATCCATGCCTATGTCTCTGTGTGTGCGTATGTTTGAGTGTTTCTAGCGTCTCTAGCGCCCCTGGCCAAGCAGGTGTTCTTCCTGGTTCCCAACACTACATGTTCCTATCTGAGACGGAGGCAGCTGTCCAGGAGAGGGTTAGGGAATGGGCAGGCTTCACCATCCCTGACGGCCAGCTCCATGTCACCCAGCAGTTGGTACAGGGCAGAGGCTAGAGTGGCACCAAGGTAGGCAAGGCACTGGTACATCTCCATCTATGCTGTTCGAAATTGCACCCTATTCTAGCACGTCAAAAGTAGTGCACTACATGAGGGATAGGGTGCCATTTTAGACAGCCCTATTTGCCATAAGATAACTTGGTGGACAGATAGATATTTATTTGTTAAGCCGACTCCTCTTGATGTTCTTTGAGGGGAGAAATATATACTTGGCTACATTATGGAAAGTGAATGTAAACTGTGACTTGATCACTATTCTAAGTAAGCCTATATCATGGTATGTGATCTCACAGCACTGCAATGTGGGGCCTTGGTGCAGTATTTCCAAATCATTTCTGGCAAATGTTGTGTCCTTATACATTCCTGTCAACAACTATTCCTAATGATTTCATGTTTTAAAATGCATGTAGGGCAGGCTATCAGCGGATAGTTATATTCTAGCCGTTAATGATATTCTAGTTATATTCTATACTATTTACTTTTGCCACTACCTGTGTCAATCTGCTTTGTAAGGTTCCACAGTTTCAGTTTCTGTCCCACCCTGTTCCCTTTGTGACACAGTCACGGTATGTGTTCAGATCGTGTCACAGCCTGTTTCAACAAATATCTGTGTGGTTTACAAATGATTAAGCATCAATATGGAATTTAATATAAAAGACAAGCGGAAGAAAATAAATATTTGAAGTCAATTGCCCCAGGTGTCACAGATATGAGTTACAAATTAGGAGGTAGTGCCTCCCGCCTGTTTGCCTCTAGTGATTTGTACAGTAACAGTAACCTCGCCTCGCTCTGCTATGTTAAACTATACCTTCGCGTCATCCATCAGAGATGTCAACACTTGTCTAAAAAAAGAAACCCAGGGATCAAGTGGAGGTTTAGGAACTGGCCACACAGATCACATTCATCGCATCTAGCGGTGGTCCTTATGTAAGGTGTGGTATGTCTGGCCAACCAAGTGCTTGCCCCGAGTTATT
The DNA here is from genome assembly GCA_023634145.1 of Thymallus thymallus. Classification (NCBI taxonomy): domain Eukaryota; kingdom Metazoa; phylum Chordata; class Actinopteri; order Salmoniformes; family Salmonidae; genus Thymallus; species Thymallus thymallus. The sequence continues at coordinate 6,942,655 of CM042392.1, read as the reverse complement.
TTATCCATCAGTGAAGCTAATTAATTAGTTAAGCAATTATGAAGCAAAGTAAGTTGATTGTATAATGGATTTTTTTCTGGCTGAAGATTCAGATGAGGCCATGGACAGCACCTAGGTCCAGGTGTACAACCTTCAGCAGAGACGCAAAATCACGATGAGTATGTCGTGATGCAGCATAAAAGAGCACACACACTCACTCAGTCTTACACACACACACACGCACTCACTCAAATAGTATTTTTCTCTCTGTGGTAACCTGTAAATTAAATAAAGCCCCATCACTTCCCCTGAGTTTCGCGTGAGAAGCCTCCATTAGTCCTGCCCCCATAGTGTGGAGAGTATCAGACAGTGGGAGTGGGCGGCAGGGCAGGCAGCAACGCTGTAATTTGTATTCCGAGGCAACTCGCTACTAGCCTCTCCTCTCTCCCTCCCTCCCTCCCTCCCTCCCTCCCTCCCTCCCTCCCTCCCTCCCTCCCTCCCTCCCTCCCTCCCTCCCTCCACATTTCCCCTTTCCTCCATGTTACTCAACTTGCCACTCCTCTCCTCTCCTCTGTCTTGTGGTGTAGGTGTGGCTGTGGCTTCAGGAGTCGCTCTGGTGGCCTTTCTCATCTACATGCTCTTCCTAGAAGAATGGAGATCTGGCACACAGAGTCAAGTGGTTCAATATCAGGATGTGGCACGCACAGGATATCGAACCATCCCTGTGATTTCCCATAAATTAAAGGGTCTGTGCAATGACATGGAAGTTAAAAGGTCTTTTTAAATTTCTATTCACACATTCCATTAACAAATTAAAGTGTGTCTATAAATACACTTCCTTGTTAATTTATTATTATAAATATTATATATATATTATTTTCTATTGTGTTATTGACTGTTTGTTTATCCCATGTGTAACTCTGTGTTGTTTCACTGCATTGCTTCATCTTGGCCAGGTCACAGTTGTAAATGAGAACTTGTTCTCAACTGGCCTACCTGGTTGAATTAAAAATTTAAAAAATAAAACATTCGCTGAGTGAGACCTCAAAGTCCTGAGGAAGGGGCCCTGTGTTTTTGGTCATTTATTTTCACTTGAGGTCCGAGCCACCCTATAGCTATATTTTCAGCTATATCACATCACAAACACTGTCCATTTTTGGTAACGGAAGCATCATGGGGTCCCCAGCCCTGTGTCATGACGTGACGTCAACTGAGCTTTTGTGTGGGTGAACTAGAGCGTTGCAGCTGGTGCTATGAATCTAAGCACAGAACGCTCCTTTCCCATTAGTGTGCCAACGCAAACTGAAAACAACCTACACACAATAAACAAAAGAGATAGGGGAGTTTATTATAACTAGGTAAATATTTGTGTTAGGTAATCTTATTCTCGGAAGTCTTGGGTGATCTACAGTATAATGGGGTTCATGCATAGCCTACTGTCTAAATATACAGTAAATGTAGCAGTTAGATCACATGCGTTAGGTCATGTGTTTTGGCATAGGGTTGCTGCCTAACCAGACGTTATCCGTATAATATTATAGATGTTTTTTGTTTGGTGCTAATGTCTCTCTCAGCCCACCCATAATACCTTTCAGACGTTTTCACTCAACACTGCTACAGGCCACAGACTTACACTGCACTCCCTGAACCCTGACACAAATAACAAGCACCTCAGATATGCAACACTTACTCTAGGCTACTGTATACCGTGACTTGCAGCTACAGTAAAGCTCTGCGGCTGTGTCTACGTCGTAGACAGAAACGCTGTGGTTTCTGTGAGCATGGGGCCAGTGAGCCTATCCAGACTCCAGACAGACACAGAGAGGATATTGTGGCTACTCACCCCGGCCGACACCTATGCAACCAGCGGCAGTAATGTGAGCAGAGCATGTATTCCATCTGGTGGGACTGTGTTGTGACATGGTTGCACGGAAGGAAAGCTCCAGTGGGAGGTAGCAGTATGTAGGTGATAGGGGTTAGGCATGCGACTGGATGTGGAGAGGAGAAAGCCAGTCTCTGATACAGGCTAATCCAGCTACAATGGGCGTGTGTAGGGTATAACAGGAACACGTGTATTTTAACCTCGAGAGGAAATGTGTGTCACAGTTCATGTGTCACAGTTCACAGTATTTAACTATTTGACTGGTGAACGCTCACTCGGTGCCTTAGGTTTTTGCACACATCACGTCAGCAATTAGGGGCGATTAATGATACAGTAATTATACAAATTACAGTAAAAAAGGCAAGTATGTAACATATGATGGATTTGTGAAGTGCAATTGTGAACATTTTAAGGGTGAGAATGGATGGTGCAATGGTCTTAATACAATTTCAGAAAATAAACAAGAGGTTTTTACAGAATATACTTCCAATCTGATGTTTGTAAGGAAATACTCTTGATTTGGAATAGTCTCTCTAAATCAAAAACAAAAAAAAACGATTGGAGGCTTCAATAAACCATAATTTATTTTGTATGTGTGGCACACGTTTAGCAGCAGCAGCAGCAGCAGCCAGGCCAAACAGCCACAGAGGCTTGTGACCTAATCCTATAAAAGGATTAGATACCCTGATCAGCTAGAGGAGATCACTGTGATCACACTCCTTAATTGTGAATTATGTAAGGCTGTGTTATGTCTGATATGGTTCTAACTGTTTGTTTCATTATCATGCAGTGATGCTATTACTAAAGGATATAAGTGTGTTATAGAATTGTTGATAGTTGACAGATTTGCTGAATTCTTGGGACAGGTCTTCCTGGTACAAGTGTTTTTTTTTCTTCTTCTCATTAGGATCTACTTAATAAGAATAAATTGTAGAGTAGTGTATCACTACTCGTCAGAAGAGGGTGCACCAGGCGGTCCTGTTGAACACCTGGGTCCTGCGTTGGAAAATGGAGACTGTTGCCAACATCAAATAAGGGGTCGATGAGCTTTTCTCTTCCGCATTATAGTTATGAACTTCTTCCACAATCGACAGCAGCATCCAATACACTACAGTACCTTTTGTCTTCATCATGACAAACCCCTGTTCTGTTCCCGTAATTCAAGGTTCAGCCACAGTTCAACCAGGAGCGCTCCCAGCGGTTCCATATGCACGCATGTGCTTCTGTCGGTTTACACTTAATAGGAAGCAGTGTAATTAAATGTATGACGTCAAATGTTGTACATAATGTAAGTCTGTACTTGAATAACACCCTGTTGCTTTTATGTTGTGTTGTTTTTTCAAACCTGTGCTGAGAGCCTGCCACTCAAACTAAACCCAGGAAGGAGAGAAACTGAGAGACACTCAACAAGAGGAAGGAGGCCTCCCCATCACTATGTGTGCCATTCTCGCAGGTTTACGTTTATAGATAGATAGATAGATAGATAGATAGATAGATAGATAGATAGATAGATAGATAGATAGATAGATAGATAGATAGATAGATAGATAGATAGATAGATAGATAGATAGATAGATAGATAGATAGATAGATAGATACTTTATTGATCCCCGAGGGGGACATTTCTTTGTCAAGCAGCTACAACAAAACACAGGGCAGGTGCAAAATGCCACAACGAAAGTACACAAAAGACAGATAAACGATACACGATAAATAGAGCGGCAGTATGAAAAAGTATAGAATTACAAGATATCTGGAGTGCAAAAAAAAGCTATAAAAAGACATTGCATAGTATGAGTGGTTGGCTGAATATGTACACTATACATTGGTGGATGTTGGATGGTTAACTATACTATACGGTCGATGGCAGAGAAATACTTCAGTAGCTAAAAATGCATATGATATCAGGGAGTGTAAGAATAGTTTACTTAATAGACAGACTGGCCAAATGAACAGGTAAGTGAATATTTTGCCTGGTTAAATTAGCTGTACAGGTAAATATACAGTTATATTTACAGATAAGTGAATACTTGCATGTTTACATAAACTGTACAGGTAAATGACAGGAAGAGTGTGTTTGATATAATTTGGGGTAATAATAGTAATTCCCTTAAAATACAGTCTTTAGTGCGCAGGGTTGAATTACAGATAACTGCACGTATTGCACATTCGGTATACTAATAGCAATGAGAAAAGGTGCAACTGACAGGATACTAATATGCATTCCTGAGTGAATGACTACGTAAGTTAGGTCCAAGAATTACTTGCAATATTGCACGTGTGTCACGATGTGGGTGTGGAAATGACCAAAGCGCAGCGCAGGGATTACAGTTCGTCATCTTTTATTTATACTATGTATGAATTAAATACTATGTATAAAAAACACCACGACTGACGAACTAAAGAACAGAAAACAAACACTACTCAACTAACGTCACGTTCAAAAACACACCAAATGAACGGACGAAAAGAAACACACTTACTTCACCGTGACTGCGACATATAACGATATCGATATGTAACGATAACAACCCACACCCGCGTGAGGGACAGACTCGACATATATTGGATCCCTAATTAGAGACAATGGTTAGCAGCTGCCTCTAATTAGAGATCCACCCAAACCCCACAAAGAAACAGAAAAGAACGACACTGTCAGACTCTGCCCAAGCTACATAGAGATGCCTATTGCTTCTCTATGGCCAGAGCCTGACAGTACCCCCCCCCCCCAAGGCGCGGACTCCCGGACGCCTAAAAAACCACACACAAAACACGGGGGGGTAAATGGGCGGGAACACTAGTCCATCGGGGGCGGCTCCGGCTCCGGCGCTGTGGACAGTTTTGTCCCGTGCCCCTTCCTTATCACCGGTCCCGGGCTGTGGACCGGTGGGGCAAAAGGCTCCGGCCATGGAGCGGGGAAAACAACCGGGCCCGGACTGGGCACCGGTGGGGTAACCGGCTCCGGCCATGGAGCGGGGAAAACAACCGGGCCCGGACTGGGCCCCGGTGGGACAAACTGCTCCGGCCATGGAGCAGGGAAGACCGCCGGACCCGGACTGGGCACCGGTGGGACGAACTGCTCCGGCCATGGAGCGGGGAAAACAACCGGGCCCGGACTGGGCCCTGGTGGGGCAAACGGCTCCGGCCATGGAGCGGGGAAAACAACCGGGCCCGGACTGGGCCCCGGTGGGGCAAACGGCTCCGGCCATGGAGCGGGGAAAACAACCGGGCCCGGACTGGGCACCGGTGGGACAAACGGCTCCGGCCATGGTGCTGGGCAATAAACCGGGCCCGGACTGGGCACCAGTGGGGTAAACTGCTCCGGCCATGGAGCGGGGGAAAACAGCCGGGCCCGGACTGGGCACCGGTGGAGCGGACTGCTCCGGCACCGAGGCGGAGCAGGCGGCTGGACCCGGACTGGGTACCGGTGGAGCGGACTGCTCTGGCACTGAGGCGGAGCAGACGGCTGGACCCGGACAGGGTACCGGTGGAGCGGACTGCTCTGGCACTGAGGCGGAGCAGGCGGCTGGACCCGGACTGGGTACCGGTGGAGCGGACTGCTCTGGCACTGAGGCGGAGCAGGCGGCTGGACCCGGACTGGGTACCGGTGGAGCGGACTGCTCTGGCACTGAGGCGGAGCAGGCGGCTGGACCCGGACTGGGCACCGGTGGAGCGGACTGCTCTGGCACTGAGGCGGAGCAGGCGGCTGGACCCGGATTGGGCACCGGTGGAGCGGACTGCTCTGGCACTGAGGCGGAGCAGGCGGCTGGACCCGGATTGGGTACCGGTGGAGCGGACTGCTCTGGCACTGAGGCGGAGCAGGCGGCTGGACCCGGATTGGGCACCGGTGGAGCGGACTGCTCTGGCACTGAGGCGGAGCAGGCGGCTGGACCCGGATTGGGCACCGGTGGAGCGGACTGCTCTGGCACTGAGGCGGAGCAGGCGGCTGGACCCGGATTGGGTACCGGTGGAGCGGACTGCTCTGGTCCTGGGGCGGAGCAGACAGCTGGTCCCGGAATGGGTACCGGTGGAGCGGACTGCTCTGGCACTGAGGCGGAGCAGGCGGCTGGACCCGGATTGGGCACCGGTGAACTGACCTTCGCTGGAGGTTGAGAGGCGCTGACCTTCGCTGGAGGTTGAGAGGCGCTGACCTTCGCTGGAGGTTGAGAGGCGCTGACCTTCGCTGGAGGTTGAGAGGCGCTGACCTTCGCTGGAGGTTGAGAGGCGCTGACCTTCGCTGGAGGTTGAGAGGCGCTGACCTTCGCAGGAGGTTGAGAGGCGCTGACCTTCGCAGGAGGTTGAGAGGCGCTGACCCTCGCAGGAGGTTGAGAGGCGCTGACCTTCGCTGGAGGTTGAGAGGCGCTGACCTTCGCTGGAGGTTGAGAGGCGCTGACCCTCGCTGGAGGTTGAGAGGCGCTGACCCTCGCTGGAGGTTGAGAGGCGCTGACCCTCGCTGGAGGTTGAGAGGCGCTGACCCTCGCAGGAGGTTGAGAGGCGCTGACCTTCGCAGGAGGTTGAGAGGCGCTGACCTTCGCAGGAGGTTGAGAGGCGCTGACCTTCGCAGGAGGTTGAGAGGCGCTGACCTTCGCAGGAGGTTTAGAGGCGCTGACCTTCGCAGGAGGTTGAGAGGCGCTGACCTTCGCAGGAGGTTGAGAGGCGCTGACCTTCGCAGGAGGTTGAGAGGCGCTGACCTTCGCAGGAGGTTGAGAGGCGCTGACCTTCGCAGGAGGTTGAGAGGCGCTGACCTTCGCAGGAGGTTGAGAGGCGCTGACCTTCGCAGGAGGTTTAGAGGCGCTGACCTTCGCTGGAGGTTTAGAGACGCTGACCCTCGCTGGAGGTTTAGAGGCGCTGACCTTCGCAGGAGGTTTAGAGGCGCTGACCTTCGCAGGAGGTTTAGAGGCGCTGACCTTCGCAGGAGGTTTAGAGGCGCTGACCTTCGCAGGAGGTTTAGAGGCGCTGACCTTCACAGGAGGTTTAGTGCGGGGAGCCGGCACGGGTCGTACCGGACTGAGGAGGCGCACTGGAGGTCGTGTGCGTGGAGCAGGCACAGGAAGCACCTGGCTAGGCACACGCACTGGAGCTCGGGTGCTGGGAGTAGAGCAGAGGTCCGGATTGGGACTGGACATCGGAGGAGCGGATTGCTCTGGCATGGAGGTGGAGTAGACGATCGGACCCAGACTGGGCACCGGAGGAGCGAATTGCTCTGGAAGGGAGGTGGAGTAGACAACCGGACCCGGACTTGGTACCGGTGGAGCGGACTGCGCCGGCCTGGGAGTGGAGTAGACGACCGGACCCGGACTGGACCACTCCGCCATCTCCCTCTCGACCTCTTCCTCTATCTCCACCAATTCCTCCAGAACCTCTCCAAAATGTTCCTCCAGATACTCCTCCTCCACCTTGCTCTGAGCCCCCCATCTATACCTCGTCCTCTCCATGCTCCACATGGGGAGTGGTACTGGCTCGTCCTCTTCGCGGCCAGACCACCCCCATAGCCCCTCCCCAAAATTTCCTTGGGGTTGTTTGCGGGCATTTCCTCGTCTCGCGCGTCACGCATAACGCGGCGGCACCTCCTCTCTCTCCCTCTCTCCCCAGTTACGCTGCTTGGTCTCGCAGTGGTGGGTTGTTCTGTCACGATGTGGGTGTGGAAATGACCAAAGCGCAGCGCAGGGATTACAGTTCGTCATCTTTTATTTATACTATGTATGAATTAAATACTATGTATAAAAAACACCACGACTGACGAACTAAAGAACAGAAAACAAACACTACTCAACTAACGTCACGTTCAAAAACACACCAAATGAACGGACGAAAAGAAACACACTTACTTCACCGTGACTGCGACATATAACGATATCGATATGTAACGATAACAACCCACACCCGCGTGAGGGACAGACTCGACATATATTGGATCCCTAATTAGAGACAATGGTTAGCAGCTGCCTCTAATTAGAGATCCACCCAAACCCCACAAAGAAACAGAAAAGAACAACACTGTCAGACTCTGCCCAAGCTACATAGAGATGCCTATTGCTTCTCTATGGCCAGAGCCTGACAACGTGATATGATATAACAACTGTACATGAGTATGTATATACAGACCTGCATGAATAAATAGGTCCTGAGTGAATGAGTGATTACGGACCATAGTTACTCACGGATGGATGCATAATTGTTAAACTAGGGCCTAGCACCCCAACAGTTCCAGATCTATGTTGCCGACGGCACGGCACCCCGGTGAGGCATTATATAGTCTAATAGTCTAATAGCCAGAGAGCGCTACAGGACCTCCTGTAGCGCTCTCTGGCACACCGTGGTGGGATCAGTCTGTCACTGAAGGTGCTCCTCTGCGTCATAACCATGGCATGCAGAGGGTGTGTGACGTTGTCCATGATGGCCAGCAGTTTGGCCAGGATCCGTCTCTCCGCCACCTCCTCTAGAGTGTCAAGGCTCATCCCCAGGACAGAGCTAGCCTTCCTGATCAGTTTATTTACCCGAGAAGCATCACCGGCTCCCCAGCACACCACAGACTGGTAGAAGGTATGCAGTAGTTTTCTGCACACGTTGAAGGACCTGAGCCTCCTCAGAAAGTAGAGTCGGCTCTGGCCCTTTTTGTACAGGGCCCCGGTGTTACCAGCCCATTCCAGCCTGTTGTCCAAATGGACTCCCAGGAACTTGTATGACTCAACCATTTCCACGTCCATCCCCTGTATAGGGACTGCAGTCAGTTGGGCCTTGGTTCTCCTGAAGTCCACCACCATCTCCTTTGTTTTGCTGATGTTGAGCTGAAGGTGGTTCTGCTCACACCACAACACAAAGTCACTGATTGTGCTCCTGTACTCCTCCTCCTGCCCACCCCTGATGCACCCTACAATTGCGGAGTCATCCGTGAACTTCTGTAGGTGGCATGTTTCAGAGTTATATCTGATGTCTGAGGTGTAGAGGGTGAACAGGAAGGGGGACAGGACCGTTCCCTGGGGGGCCACTGTGTTGCTCACTGCCAGTTCTGACACACAGCTCTGTAGTCGCACAAATTGTGGCCTACCGGTCAGGTAGTCCGTGACCCAGGAGACTAAGGGTGCTTCCACTTCCATCCTCCTCATCTTCTCACCCAGTAGCAGGGGCTGAATGGTATTGAAGGCACTGGAGAAGTCAAAAAACATAACCCTCACAGTGCAATCTGCGTTGTCCAGGTGAGAGTAGGCCCTCTGCAGAATGTAGATGATTGCATCATCCACCCCGATGTTGCGCTGGTATGCAAACTGCAGTCCAGTGATGTACACACCAGGGGTCTGAGGTGAGCGAGGACTAACCTTTCCAGGGTCTTCATGATGTGTGATGTTAGTGCGACAGGTCTGAAGTCATTCATGACAGTGGGGTGTGCCTTCTTGGGCACTGGGACGAGGCAGGATGTTGTCCACAGCACAGGGACCCTTTCTAGGCTCAGACTAAGGTTGAAGAAACGCTGGAGTATTCCACACAGTTGGTCAGCACAGACCCTATGCACCCTTGGGCTGATGCCACCAGGGCCGTCCGCTTTCCACAGATGTAGTCTCTTCAGCTCTCTCTTCACTTGGTTGGTGGTGAAAGTCAGCCCCGGTGGGGAGGTGGGGGGAAGGGGGGTGTTGAGGATCAGTGCAGGGGGAGCAGGGGTGGAGGAGGGGTCACTGATTGTCTCAGCAGAGGTGTTGTGGGCAAAGTGGGGGTGGGACAGCCATGAGGGTGTGTGGCCTGGGGAGCTGGAAGGGAGGTGGACAGGGCCAGTATCAAACCTGTTAAAAAATTGGTTCAGCTCATTGGCTCTGTCCTGGGTCCCCTCCGTCTGCCCACTGTTTGACTTTTTGAAGCCAGTGATATTTCTCATACCCTTCCACACCTCTCTCACCTGGCCCTGCCTCAGCTTGTCCTCCATCTTCTCCTTATACCCTCTCTTCCCCTCAGCAATCCGCAACTTCAGCTCCCTCTGGACGCATTTCAATTCGTCCTTGTCCTTGTCCCTCTCCTTGAAGGCCCTCTTCTTCTCATTCAGCAGGGCCTTCAGGTCGCTGGTGACCCAGGGTTTATTGTTTGGAAAACAGCGTACCTTCCTGGTGGGTATAGTGTTGTCTACACAAAAATGTATATAGTCCGTTATGCAGTCAGTAAGTCCATCAATGTCCTCCCCATGAGCCTCACAGAGCACATCCCAGTCTGTTGTTTCAAAGCAGTCCTGTAGGGCCTCATTCGCCTCCGGGGACCATCTCCTAATGGTCCTGGTGGTCGCAGGCTGCTGTTGGACCAAAGGCCTGTAGTGTGGAATGAGGTGGACAAGGTTGTGATCCGATCTACCGAGGGGAGGGAGTGCAGTGGAGTTGTATGCGTCCTTCACATTAGCATATAACAAGTCCAGAGTTTTATTATTCCTGGTTGGGCACTTCACGAACTGTTTGAACGTGGGCAGCGTTGAAGAGAGAGATGCATGGTTAAAATCCCCCGAAATGGCAAAGAAAGCACTGGGATGCTCTGTCTGTAACCTCGCGACAGTAGAGTGGATGACGTCACACGCTGTGTTTGCGTCCGCGGAGGGCGGGATGTAAACAATAACAGCAATGGCCGCCGTGAATTCCCTCGGCAAATAGTAGGGTCTCAGGCTAACGGCTAATAGTTCAATGTCCGGGCTACAAAACTCTTCCTTAAGAGTAATATGTCTTGGATTACACCATCTGTTGTTAACTAATAAAGCCAGCCCACCACCCTTGCTCTTACCGGAAGAGACGCGATCCCTGTCCGCTCTGATGGTCTGGAAACCGCCGATAGTTACGTTCTCTATGGGGATTTTATCGTTCAGCCAAGTCTCTGTGAAAAACATTAGGCTCGTTTCCCTATAATCCCTTTGTCCACGGACAAGAGCCTCAAGCTGATCCATCTTGTTATGTAGTGACCTCACATTGCCCATAATAATAGACGGTATAGCCGGCTTGTACTTCCTCCGCTTTGCCTTACATTTCAATCCCGCCCTGCGTCCACGGTGTCGCCTTTTCAACTCGTCCGGAATATCAAACTGGGGTGCAGCAGCGCTGCGTGTGCTAAATCCAGGAGCTGGGCTCTGTTGTAAATAATAATAGTTGACGACTCCTGTCGACGTTCAGCTGCGAGAAAATCCATGATCTTGAACTATTATAGTTCAACTGTAACAAACAAACAAAACTAAGAAAAGAGACGAAAAAAAAAAGAAATTGTCATGAGTCTTGTCCTGGAAGCAGAATTTAGGGATTTCCCCTTAGATAGGCCAGCTGCAAAGTCAAAATTTGCTATATTGTAAAAATGTATGAAAATAAAAATGTCCTCCAGAACAAGATTCATGACAAAAAACACTAACCTGCGTCATTGTCTGTTTGACTCTGAGGTCCCCTCTGGATTAAGTGCCTTTTGGCACCCTGAAATAATGTACTGTACTATAGCACCAGTATATCGCATTAGAAATGTCTTGATAAAATGTTATGTTATGGAATGATCTGCAAAATCTGCATGTCTGGCCTAGAAGAAATTGGACCTAAAACTCTCCCAATGGCTTTAACTATTATTTACTCATTATCGTAGACAAGCCAGCGTTAGCATAACAGCTTATATAGATGTCTTTCAATACACAATTTACATTACTTAACCATCTCTTTGAAAATGTAAACAACCCAGCAAACCCGGAAAAATTCTTAAAACATTTCTAGTTAAGGTTTTATCTACACTGAGCAACAATATTAACGCAACATGTAAAATGTTGGTCCCATATTTCATGAGCTGAAATAAAAGATCCCAGAATTATTCCATAAGCACAAATATCTTATTTCTCTCAAATTGTAACGAACGCCCAGCGTAAAGCTGCGGGACCTCCTCCTCTCCGGCGCTCCTCCTCGCCGGTGTTCTAACCAGCAGCAGTGGGACAATGGCAGCAACACCCTTATCATCCACAACTGTTTTGTGTTAGCTCATTATGTTCTCCTTAAGTTCTGTGTGTTTGTTTTACCCCTCACGGGTTATTGTTTTCTCTTGGTTTGCTGTCAGTGTGTTGCTATTTGTTTTCATTAAAGAGCCTTTTATTTTATTTTTTTAATTTTTCGCCTCCTTTTTCTCCATCACCACTCGCAACATCACACAAATTATGTGCACAAATTTGTTTACATCCCTGTTAGTGAGCATTTCTCATTTTATCAGTGTACAGGTGAGACCCAGGCGCAGACAATGTTTGGAATAACAAATGTTTATTATACCAACAGGGGAAAGGCAAAAGACAGCTCAGGGGCAAGCAGAATTCGGTAATCCAGAGTAGTGGGACAAAGGTACAAAACGGCAGGCAGGCTCAAGTTCGGGGCAGGCAGAGTACGGTAATCCAGAGTAACTGGGCAAAGGTATGATGCCATCTGGGCCGAAGGTACGCCGACCTCCTCTTCTTGCTCGGGGAAGAACGGTGGCTGATAGCCCAGGGAGCACTCAAAGGGTGAGAGAACCATGGCAGAGCAAGGAAGGGTGTTCTGCGCGTACTCGACCCATACCAGCTGCTGACTCCAGGTGGTGGGATTGGCGGAGACTAGGCAGCGAAGAGTCGTCTCAAGGTCCTGTTTGGCTTGTTCCAACTGACCATTGGACTGGGGGTGGAAACCGGAGGACAGGCTGGCCTACGACCCAATAAGCATTGAGAATGCCTTCCAGAACCAAGAAGAGAACTGGGGACCCCGGTTGGAAACCATGTCCACAGGGAGTCTGTAGATCCGGAAGACGTGCTGCACCATGAGTTGGGCCGTCTCCTTGGCCGAGGGCAGTTTGGGAAAAGGGCTAAAGTATTGCCCTCTGACGGGGGGAGACCGGTGACGAAATCCAGGGAGATGTGGGACCAGGGACGATGAGGTACAGGAAGTGGTTGCAACAGGCCAGCCGGAGCTTGCCGAGGAGTCTTGCTCTGTGCATAGACCATGCAGGCGGCGACAAACACAGCCAAATCCGGAACCATGGTAGGCCACCAAAAGCGTTAGCGCACAAAGGCCAGGATCTGCCAGGAACACGAATGGCAGGCAAGCCTAGAGGAATGGATCCACTCCAGGAACGCAGAGCGGACAGCATCAGGCACAAACATCAGATTGTCTTGTTTGGCTGAGACCTCTGCGCCTCCCGGACCTGTTTTCCTATACCCCAGCTGAGTGCCGTCACCAGGCACGAGGTGGGAAGGATGGTCTCGCGTTCCCGGGTGGTTCCCGTGGTGCTATAGCGGCGAGACAGGGCATCCGGCTTAATGTTCTTGGACCCCGGCTGGTAGGAGAGGGAAAAATGTAACCGGGTAAACAGCAAGGCTCAAGGTTTTTGTCGTTCGTCCAAACAATGAACAGCCAGTGCCTCCATTTCTCCAACGCCAACTTCACAGAGAGGAGCTCCCAATTCCCCATTAGTTCCTCTGCATGGCATTGAGGCGGTGGGAGAAGAAGGCACAGGGATGCAGCTTAAGGTCCTGCGCAGAACGTTGGGACAGGACAGCCCCCACTCCGATATCCGAAGCATCGTCTCCACCACGAACTGACGGGAAGGGTCAGGATGAATCAATCCCGAACGCCCGGACACGGACAGCGTGAACGGAACCTTGGTGGAGGTGAGTGCAGACGGGGGGAGGTCAGGGTGCTGTACCCACGGATAAAGTGGCGATAAAAATTGGCAAACCCCAGGAAGCGTTGCAGCTGGACCCTGGACCCGGGCTGAGGACAATCCACTACCGCTCTCACCTTCCCGGGATCCATCTGGACACTCCCCGCGGAGATGATGTAGCCCAGAAAGGGAATGGTGGAGCGGTGAAATTCACACTTTTCTGCCTTTACAAACTGTTGATTCTGCAGAAGGCGCTGGAGAACCTGTCATGCGTGGAGCACATGCTCTTAAGGAGAGCGGGAGAAGACGAGGATGTCATCAATGTACATGAAGACAAACCTGTTTAACATATCGCAGAGGACATCATTCACCAGGGCCTGGAACACAGCAGGGGCGTTGGTGAGTCCGAAAGGCATGACCAGATACTCGTAGTTGCCGCTGTTGGCCGTGATGAAGGCGGTCTTCCACTCGTCCCCCTCTCGTATCTGCACCAGGTGGAAGGCGTTCCGTAGGTCCAACTTGAATAAGACGTGGACCCCTAGAGCGGCTCAAAGGCAGAGGAAAAGAGTGGTAGTGGGTAACGGTTCTTCAACGTAATGTCATTGAGGCCCCAATAGTCAATGCATGGGTGCCGGCAGGAGAGGAAGAGGGACAGATAAATCCCGCTGCTAGGGAGTCCCCAATGTACAGTTGAAGTTGGAAGTTTACATACACTTAGGTTGAAGTCATTAAAACTAATTTTCCAAACACTCCACAGATTTCATGTTAACAAACTATAGTTTTGACAAGTCGGTTAGGACATCTACTTTGTGCATGACACAAGTAATTCTTCCAACAATTGCTTACAGACATATTATTTCACTTATAATTCACTATATCACAATTCCAGTGGGTCAGACGTTTACATACACTAAGTTGACTGTGCCATTAAACAGCTTGGAAAATTCCAGAAAATGATGTCATGGCTTTAGAAGCTTCTGATAGGCTAATTGACATAATTTGAGTCAATTGGAGGTGTACCTGTGGATGTATTTCAAGGCTTACCTTCAAACTCAGTGTCTCTTTGCTTGACATCATGGGAAAATCAAAAGAAATCAGCCAAGGCCTCAGAAAAAAAACTTCACAAAATAGGTGGCATCATGAGGAAGGAAAATTATGTGGATATATTGAAGCAACATCTCAAGACATCAGTCAGGAAGTTAAAGCTTGGTCGCAAATGGGCCTTCTAAATGGACAATGACCCCAAACATACTTACAAAGTTGTGGCAAAATGGCTTAAGGACAACAAAGTCAAGGTATTGGAGTGGCAATCGCAAAGCCCTGACTTCAATCCTATAGAACATTTGTGGGCAGAACTTAAAAAGCATGTGCGAGCAAGGAGGCCTACAAACCTGATTCAGTTACACCAGTTCTGTCAGGAGGAATGGGCCAAAATTCACCCAACTGATTTTGGGAAGCTTGTGGAAGGCTACCTGAAATGTTTGACCCAAGTTAAACAATTTAAAGGCAATGCTACCAAATACAAATTGAGTGTATGTAAACTTCTGACCCACTGGGAATGTGATGAAAGAAATAAAAGCTGAAATAAATCATTCTCTCTACTATTATTCTGACATTTCACATTCTTAAAATAAAGTGGTGATCCTGACTGACCTAAGACAGGGAATTTGAGTTTAAATGTATTATGCATCCATTAACAATTATGCATCCATCCGTGAGTAACTCTGTTCCGTCAGCACTCATCCACTCGGGACCTACTTATTCATACAGGTCTGTATATACATACCCATGTACAGTTGTTATATTATATCACATGCAATATTGTAAGTAATTATTGGACCTAGGCATTCACTCAGGAATGCATATTAGTATCCTGCCAGTTGCACCTTTTCTCATTGCTTTTAGTATATCAAATGTGCAATAAGTGCAGTTGTCTGTAATTAAACCCTGCGCACTAAGGACTGTATTTTAAGGGAATTACTATTATTACCCCAATGATATCATACACACATTTAGCTATTAAAGTATCTCTTCCTGTCATTTACCTGTACAGTTTGTGTAAACATGCAAGTATTCACTTATCTGTAAATATAACTGTATACCTAACTGTACAGCTAATTTAACCATGCAAAATTTTCACTTACCTGTTCATTTACCCATTCTGTCTATTAAGTAAACTATTATTACCCTCGCTCATATCATACGCATTAGCTACTGAAGTATTTCTCTGCCATCAACCTGTATAGTATAGTTAACCATCCAACATCCACCAATGTATAGTGTACATATTCAGCCAACCACTCATACTACGCAGTCATAGGGGCGATGTGGTGGAAGAGAAGTGGCCCGGGCCTTACTGAACAAAATGTGCACAACATCTGTAACAACCACAACAGAACATTCCCCAAAAGTTCTCATTAAGTTTCCAGGTAATGTAATAACACAATGTACAAGTCATGTTTTCCCAGCAAACCATAATTGGTTCTGTGAAAGTTTCCAGAACATTCTATTTTTGGCAGCTGGAAATGAACAGATGGGAATGATTAGTAGCATTAAATGTAGAATATTTAACAAAAGTAATTGTGAGC
Organism: Thymallus thymallus; assembly: GCA_023634145.1. NCBI lineage: Eukaryota > Metazoa > Chordata > Actinopteri > Salmoniformes > Salmonidae > Thymallus > Thymallus thymallus. The sequence continues at coordinate 6,926,599 of CM042392.1, read as the reverse complement.
TCTTTAAGATTTTGATTGATGATATTTCATGGGAAATTTTTTATAATCAGGCCGATGTGGAATCTGTTCAGCAGACTTTTCTCACATCTTTTCACCACTTCTTTCTCTTAGTTAAACCACGTAAGAGAGCAGCAGAAGGGTTCTGGAAACCTTGTTGTATAAAAAGTTTCTCACAAATCCCTCTCCCCTGAATTCGGCAAAATACTAAAAGTATAAGAACAAATCTATTCATATCCCCCAAAGTATATTTTACAAACAAATTCCAAGAATCCTTAAATAATATAAAGTCAACTTGGAAAATCACCAACCAACTGTTGAATAAGAAAAAGACATCTACAACTATCCCATCTCTTTTTTTTTCTTGTGAATGTGGGTTCCTCTCTGTCAAAGTAAATTGAGAAAACTGATGGAAATCCCTTGGATTACATTAAGGGACATTTCCCTTCTCTGCTTCAGTTTAATCCGGATGTAATAGAGGGGATGGAAGTAATTGTTAACTTAAAGATATTAGCAGCAGGTCATGATGAGATAGATACCTCTTTGGTGAAATCAGTGTCTTCCTCGATCACTGAGCCTCTAACGTATATCTTCACTAAATCTGTGCAAACTTGTATTGTTCCTGAAGATTTGAAAATTGCCAAAGTTATCCCCCTCTATATTTCTTGGGAGCCAAGATCTTTTACAAATTCTCAGCGAATATCTGTACTACCATGTTTTTCAAAAGTCCTAGTAAAATTGGTGTATAAGAGAGTGTTTAATATGGCTATTTTGCCCTTAACAACAATGAGTACTCTATTGGCATCTTTTTAGATTTATTCAAAGTGTTTGACACGGTTTATCATGAAATATTATTTTCTAAATTGCATTACGGTTTTCATGATTATACATAACTGGTAATATAGTTATGTTTATGATAAATTGTATTCACTAGTAAGAATAAGACATATTGTAAAAAAAAATAAAAAAAAGTGCCAGAATCTCAATTGGTGGTGGTGGTGAATTAAATGGAAAAAGTCACATACACTAGATTACTTGGAGTTCTAATTGATGGAAAGTTATCCTGGAAAGATCATATTAAATTTATCTGCAGCAAAAAGATGAAATCTGTTAGTATCTTCAGAAAGATTAGTGGTTTGGTTCATCAGGCTTGCTTCCTAACTTTTTGCTATAGCTTAATTTACCCATATCTAATTTACTGTAATATTGTCTGGGCCGGTATACATGCCTCCTACGCAAATTACTCATCATAGAAAATAAATTTGCAAGACTAGACACCTCCTCTAATTACCTGGCTCCATCTGCACCTTTGTTTAAGAAAATGAATATCTTGTCTATTATGCATTTTCATTTACTCATACCTCCCAGACAGTTTATCTAAACCCTTCAAAGTTTTCTTCCAGGTTAATTCTGAAATCCATCTATATAAACACAAGACACTGCGATAACTTTCACCTTGTCGCACCTCACAAAGTCAATGCTCTATCATATACAGAGGTACCATACACTGGAATTCTTATCTTCACATTGTGAAAAACCTCATCATCCCTCAATAACTTCAAGCGAAAACTGGGGGTCAGCCTGATGAACCAAACTACTCAATAATCTCCTCCATACATCCACACATGCACACACACATTTAAACAAAACATACAGTGTACTGTATATACAGTGGGGAGAACAAGTATTTGATACACTGCCGATTTTGCAGGTTTTCCTACTTACAAAGCATGTAGAGGTCTGTCATTTTTATCATAGGTACACTTCAACTGTGAGAGACAGAATCTAAAACAAAAATCCAGAAAATCACATAGAATGATTTTGAAATAATTATTTTGCATTTTATTGCATGACATAAGTATTTGATCACCTACCAACCAGTAAGAATTCCGGCTCTCACAGACCTGTTAGTTTTTCTTTAAGAAGCCCTCATGTTCTCATTACCTGTATTAACTGCACCTGTTTGAACTCGTTACCTGTATAAAAGACACCTTTCCACACACTCAATCAAACAGACTCCAACCTCGCCACAATGGCCAAGGCCAGAGAGCTGTGCAAGGACATCAGGGATAAAATTGTAGACATGCACAAGGCTGGGATGGGCTACAGGACAATAGGCAAGCAGCTTGGTGAGAAGGCAACAACTGTTGGCGCAATTATTAGAAAATGGAAGAAGTTCAAGATGACGGTCAATCTCCCTCGGTCTGGGGCACCATGCAAGATCTCACCTCGTGGGGCATCAATGATCATGAGGAAGGTGAGGGATCAGCCCAGAACTACACGGCAGGACCTGGTCAATGACCTGAAGAGAGCTGGGACCACAGTCTCAAAGAAAACCATTAGTAACACACTACGCCGTCATGGATTAAAATCCTGCAGCGCACGCAAGGTCCCCCTGCTCAAGCCAGCGCATGTCCAGGCCCGTCTGAAGTTTGCCAATGACCATCTGGATGATCCAGAGGAGGCATGGGAGAAGGTCATGTGGTCTGATGAGACAAAAATATAGCTTTTTGGTCTAAACTCCACTCGCCGTGTTTGGAGGAAGAAGAAGGATGAGTACAACCCCAAGAACACCATCCCAACCGTGAAGCATGGAGATGGAAACACCACTCCTTACAGCCAGGGCAAATAAGGAGTGGCCTCCTGTAAGAAGCATCTCAAGGTCCTGGAGTGGCCTAGCCAGTCTCCAGACCTGAACCCAATAGAAATTCTTTGGAGGGAGCTGAATGTCCGTATTGCCCAGCGACAGCCCCGAAACCTGAAGGATCTGTATGGAGGAGTGGGCCAAAATCCCTGCTGCAGTGTGTGCAAACCTGGTCAAGAACTACAGGAAACGTATGATCTCTGTAATTGCAAACAAAGGTTTCTGTACCAAATATTAAGTTCTGCTTTTCTGATGTATCAAATACTTATGTCATGCAATAAAATGCAAATTAATTACTTAAAAATCATACAATGTGATTTTCTGGATTTTTGTTTTAGATTCCATCACTCACAGTTGAAGAGTACCTATGATAAAAATTACAGACTTCTACATGCTTTGTAAGTGGGAAAACCTGCAAAATCGGCAGTGTATCAAATACTTGTTCTCCCCACTGTATATATATTTTTTTGGGGTGATTGCGGATTGGTTCATTTGTACATTTACGATTAGTGGGTTCAAATCAAATCAAATTTTATTGGTCACATACAAGTGTTTAGCAGATGTTGTTGCGGGTGTAGAGAAATGCTGTGGCGACCCTGTACTGTGTAAAGTTCCAGATCGTCCTGCTGATTGGTGCGCTCAGGGTGGTCAGTTAATCGTGGGGGGCTGCACCTGAGGGTTACTAGGGTAACAGTTATATAGGGGAAGTTTAGGCAGGTTTTTAGTCAGTCTTGTCTTTTCTTGGGGCATGTTCCAACCTGTGTTCCTGTGTGTTAGCAGTAAGTGTTAGCATGTTCTCCCAGTTTCTGTTGCGTGTGTGTATGCTTGAGTGAGTGCGTGAAGTTAGGGCGTGGGCAGTAGCCTATAGCTGCCTGAGTTGACTTTAGTCTGAATAAATCGTTGGAAATAACATCTGTGACTCCGGCTCCTTCTGTACGTCGGACTGAGACGTTACAATACTTAACATTTTATGACACTTTTAGGTAAAAAATAAATGTATAAAACAATTCTTTGATCAAATATTGATTTTAGCCTTTACAACTATAGTATTGAATAACATTCATAATGGCAAAAAAAGACAGAAGGAATAAGGTTATGAAGTGTCTATCTTATATCTAGGAGATATAAGAAAGCTCAGGATTATTGATTTTTTTAAAACATATTTAACCCCATATTTTGGGGGCAGAAAACAACTTCCACACTTCCATTTGTTTGTATGGATTACCTTCAGATGAGCAAAACAGAGAACACTATCGTGTTCGTGAGAGTCTCCCTTTTCATGTCCCAGTTATTCCATGGCCTGCATACTCACCAGACATGTCACCCATTGAGCGACATGTGTACGACAGCGTGTTCCAGTTCCAGCTAATATCCAGCAACTTCGAAACAGCCATTGAAGAGGAGCGGGACAACATTTCACAGGGCACAATAAAAAGCTTGATCAAATCTATGCGAAGGAGATTTGTTGTGCTACGTGAGGCAAATGGTGGTCACACCAGATAATGACTGGCTTTCTGATCCACGCCCCTACCTTTTTTTTAAGGTATCTGTGACCAACAGATGCATAAAGCGGGTGAAATAAGTATTGAACACATCACCATTTTTCTCAGTAAATATATTTCCAAAGGTGCTATTGACTTGACATTTTCACCAGATGTTGGTAACAACCCAAGTAATCCATACATACAAAGACACCAAAACAAATAAGTTCAGAAATTAAGTTATGTGTAATAATGTGAAAAGACACAAGGAAAAAGTATTGAACACACTTACTGATATTTATTTAATATTTTGTAAAAAAGCCTTTGTTGGTAATGACAGCTTCAAGACGCCTCCTGTATGGAGAAACTAGTCGCATGCATTGCTCTGGTGTGATTTTGGCCCATTCTTCCACACAAACAGTCTTCAAATCTTGAAGGTTCCGTGGGCCTCTTCTATGAATCTTGATCTTCAGTTCTTTCCATAGATTTTCAATGGGATTTAAGTCAGGTGATTGGCTGGGCCATTCTAGCAGCTTTATTTTCTTCCTTTGAAACCAATTGAGAGTTTCCTTGGCTGTGTGTTTGGGATCATTGTCTTGCTGAAATGTCCACCCTCGTTTCATCTTCATCATCCTGGTAGATGGCAGCAGATTTTGTCAAGAATGTCTCGGTAAATTTGCCCATTCACCCTTCCTTCAATTATGTGAAGTTTGCCAGTACCATTTGCTGAAAAGCAGCCCCACACCATGATGTTTCCACCTCCAAACTTCACTGTTGGTATGGTGTTTTTAGGGTGATGTGCAGTGCCATTTCTCCACCAAACATGGTGTGTATTATGACATCCAAACAGTTCAATTTTCCTCTCATCTGACCACACTATATTCTCCCAGTATTTCACTGGCTTTTCCAAATGTTGTGCAGCAAACTTTAAACGAGCTTCAACATGCTTTTTTCTCAGCAATGGAGTCTTGCGTGGTGAGCGTGCATACAGGCCATGGCGGTGGAGTGCATTACTTACTGTTATCTTTGATAAACAGGTCTTTTTGAAGCTCTCCACAAGTGGTCCTTGGCTCTTGGACAACTCTTCTGATTATTCTTTTCACTCCTCTGTCAGAAATCTTGCGAGGAGCACCTGGTCGAGGCAAATTTATGGTGAAATGATTGTCTTTCCACTTCCGTATTATGGCCCCAACAGTGGAACATTCAGAAGCTTAGAAATGCGCCTATAACCAATGCCATCATTATGTTTTGCAACAATTAGCTTGTGAAGGTCTTGAGACAGCTCTTTGCTTTTACCCATCATGAGATGTGTCTTGTGTGACACCTTGGCAATGAGACCTTTTTGTAGGCCATCAGTTGGGACTGAACCAGCTGATATTAATTTGCACTGACAGGGGGCTGGATTGCTTTTTAATTACTGATAGTTTTCAGCTGTTGTCTTGGCTTTCCATGCCTTTTTGCACCTCCCTTTCTTCATGTGTTCAATACTTTTTCCCTGTGTCATTTCAAATTATTACACATAACCTAATTTCTGAACTTATTTGTTTTGGTTTCTTTGTATGTATTGATTACTTGGGTTGTTACCAACATCTGGTGAAAAATTCATGTCAATAGCACCTTTGGAAATATATTTACTGAGAAAAATGGTGATGTGTTCAATACTTATTTCACCCGCTGTATCTGTATTCCCAGTCATGTGAAATCCATAGATTAGGAGCTAATTAATTTATTTAAATTGACTGATTTCCTTACATTGTGTTTATATTTTTGTTTAGTGTATTGGGCTTCTGAGTGGCGCAGCGGTCTAAGTCACTGCATCTCAGTGCTAGAGGTGTCACTATAGACACCCTGGTTCGAATCCAGGCTGTATCACAACTGGCAGTGATTGGGAGTCCCATAGGGCGGTGCACAATTGGCCCAGTGTCGCCGGTGTAGGCCGTCATTGTAAATAAGAATTTGTTCTTAACTGACTTGCCTAGTTAAATAAATAAAGGTTACATTTATGTATAATTTTACAAACCCTGAATTCATTCGATTATTTCTGACTGTTTGACATTCAGTGTATTGACCTTTAATTGTGCAACAAAGCTTATTTAGAGAAATCTAAATTATCTAGATAAATGTCGCGAATCGCCCATAAATTTGAAAGGAAACAGGAAACACAGTCATGAGGTGATGATGACATGACTCATGTAACAGGCTTGTCAATCGCTTTTAAAGGTGAATGTGTGTAACCTACGTACACAGCTGTGCTATACTGACTGTATAGTATCTTCTAAAATCAGTTGACATGTTAGTCTGTTTACACACGGATACTTCCAGAACATTTTCTAATAATGTTACAATTCAAGTGTACTTGTGTTTAATTAAATACTATATACAGTATGTCACGTATAACTCAAAATCGTACAGTATTTTTAAATCTCTAAAACAAGTTTATTTAACCCTGAAAAAATATGATTCTATAGAAGAATATTACAAGCCCAGAAACACTATGTGCTGGTTTCCTGAATCTAGATTAATTCTAATCATAAACTGGCCCAAGATGTGTTGTCTTACGGTAATCCTTAGAAAACTAATGTGTCCTCCATATATAGAGTAGTCTAATAATATACCAACTTTGGGATGCTCCCAACAATAGGTTTACTGAAACTAGCACCCAGGAGGTCAGCTAGTTAGTTTCTATTAGGAGTGAAAACCCTAGCCCACATCCAGGTACACAGAGCCACCCTTATTCAGGCTGCTGAGGTTTCTTTCCTGGATGATTATTATTAAATGATCCCTCATTTAGGGCATGGACTCCCTCTACAGTACACCCCTCTAGTGAGGCTATGCGTGTCTGCAACCTTCTGTTACACAGAAGAAGAATTCAACATATTCCCTTTTATATAAAAAAACAAACATCCGTCATAAACCCTTATCCTTGTCCACACACTTCCCTCCTTCAACCAACCCATCTCTTTATCTCTCCACTCCATATTCATTCCTCTATCACTCCACTGTCCCCACATCCGCGGCTGCCTCCTCCTCCACTGCCCCAACGACTAAATCTTTCTCTGGCAGCAGCCCGTATCCGTTGAGGAAAGCCTCCACGTCGGTGGCGAAGAACTCCTCATTGAAGTGCAAGTTAGTGGCCAGGAAGTTCCCCAACAGCTCGCCGGCCTTGTACACCAGCATGGTGGGCAGGACGTCGTCAGTGAACCGCTCCACCGCGCCCGTCACCACTGCTTCGATCCTGCAGAACTTGACGCTGGTGTACTCAGCGGCCAGGCAGTCCAAGCATTTGTTGAGCTCCTCACAACCTTTGATCCCCTCCTTGTAGATGTGGACGACCACCACAGTGAGCCGGTGTTCCTTCTCAATGACCTCCAGGAAAGCCTCGCCGCTGTCCAGCTCATACACACCCTCAAACTTGGGCCCGAAGCTGAGGCGTTCGTGCATCTCCTGCATGCACTGCTTGCGGTACTTCTTCATGTACTTCTCGTCATCCTCCTTGATCATCTCGTACTCCTGCACGCTCATCTGAAACCATGATGATGAACAAATAAGGATTTACAGTTCATTGATGGTTATTGAGGGTTTCACTTCCTTTAAAAGTCTTAAGTCTTAAATGAATTGGTCTGTAGGAAAGGTCTTAAAATGTCTTGAATTGTCACAAATCCAGTTTTCAATGGTCTTAAAAAATGTGACCGGAGACTACTAAAGTGTTTCATCTATGTTGTGCTGCTGCTTAATTATTACCACCATGGCAAAATTTGTAAGAATAAATTACAAAAATTACATCAAATTATAGCCTACTCCTACCAAGGCTCATTTTCAAGGTGCTAGAGTGCTCCTCCACACGTAGCCTACAACTCTATGCGTGCTGGTGATGTGCGCTTGCCATTGCAAGGTGAGAGGGAGAGCACAGCGAGTAAGGTAGGCTACAAAATAGATAGCCAATTCGAAACATTTCTTGTAGCTTTGCTACTTAGTTCACCCGTTAGCTAGCTATTTAACTATTTAGATTTTGGCATTGGCAGGTAAGAATGTCTAATTCACCAGCCACTTTGGTGCATGGTAACACTCCAGGCTCTGCAGTGTGAGCATTTTAATACAAATAGTCAAGTATGGGCATAATTGCAAGTTTAGATTTATATCAAAATAGATGCTACAGCAGCTGTTTTCAAGTATTTCTGCCATTTTGTTTCACATCTGGTAATGCATAAAGAAATCTGAATCGTTATAGCTATGCCACTTTGCACAGCAACACTGCCTGTCTGGGGGGCTTTCAGCACTGTGAGTGCTGATAGAGTTATTTTTAGAAGCTGTGGGCACAGGCATAAAAGTTGGTCTAATATACTCAAATGTCTACTAAAGTGAGACGTCGTCTTCGTATTTCATGACTATTTACATTGTTTTGTTCTGAAGCTAGGTTACTTTTCAATGTTTGGCCTCTACTAGTGACATTCTCAAAGGCACATATTGACTGGAGTGGCCCTGTTAACATGGTAACCTTAAAGGAGCAGCTAACATTTTTGTAACAGAACATTCAAGTAAATCGAGCAATATACCACATTACTTCTTAACATTAACACACTTCTTATTTTAGAAACATTACTATCAGTGTTTTTGTTTTTCTTTGTGAAATTATGGTCCAAAAATGATTTTGCCTGGTAGAAATAAATGTATACTGTTAGATTTTTATATCTTCCTTCCACAGTAAAGTTTGGTGGAGGAGGACACATGGTGTGGGGCTGTTTTTCATGGTTCAGGCTAGGCTCCTTAGTTCCAGTGAAGGGAAATCTTAACGCTACAGCATACAATGAAATTCTACATGATTCTGTGCTTCCAATTTTGTGGCAAAACTTTGGGGAAGGCCCTTTCCTGCTTCAGCATGACAATGCGCCCGGGCACAAAGCGAGGTCCACACAGAAATGGTTAGTCGAGATCGGTGTGGAAGAACTTGACTTGCCTGCACAGAGCCCTGACCTCAACCCCATTGAAACCCTTTGGGTTGAATTGGAACACTGACTGCGAGCCAGGCCTAATCGCCCAACATCAGTGCCCGACCTCACTAATGCTCTTGTGGCTGAATGGAAGCAAGTCCCCGCAGCAATTTTCCAATATCTAGTGGACAAACTTCCCAGAAGAGTGGAGGCTGTCATAGTAATAAAAGGGGCATTTTGGAATGAGATGTTCGACAGGCAGGTGTCCACTAACTTTTGGCCATGTAGTCTATTATATTAGTGTCATTAGAAGATGATTACCCTACAATTATTTTCTATTGGTGACGGCGTGAAAAAATATGGGAATATTAGCAGGTTTGTGGCGCACGCAGACTGTAAAATTGATTTCAAGTGGCATTAAAAAGGTCTTAAAAAGTCTTAAATTCACCTTGATGGAACCTGCAGAAAACCTGCAGACAGTACATGTCCTGTTATGTTTTTAGATAAAAAGGAATGTCTGCAACTCTGCTATGCTCCCATGGCGATTTAATCAGATGCACAAAACCGACAACATTTTGATACTAGTTGGTTATTCGTCAGTTCATATACAGTACCACTGTGAATCACACGTACTTAAATAACCTCTAGAGGCAGGTACATCCGGTCTATTGAATACATCCAGTCATTTGAATACAATACATTAACATCAAAATAGATATTACACAGTAGACATATATGGAAAAACATATCAAGTACTATACAGTGGGGAGAACAAGTATTTGATACACTGACGATTTTGCAGGTTTTCCCACTTACAAAGCATGTAGAAGTCTGTAATTTTTATCATAGGTACTCTTCAACTGTGAGTGACGGAATCTAAAACAAAAATCCAGAAAATCACATTGTATGATTTTTAAGTAATTAATTTGCATTTTATTGCATGACATAAGTATTTGATACATCAGAAAAGTAGAACTTAATATTTGGTACAGAAACCTTTGTTTGCAATTACAGAGATCATACGTTTCCTGTAGTTCTTGACCAGGTTTGCACACACTGCAGCAGGTATTTTGGCCCACTCCTCCATCCAGATCCTTCAGGTTTCGGGGCTGTCGCTGGGCAGTACGGACTTTCAGCTCCCTCCAAAGATTTTCTATTGGGTTCAGGTCTGGAGACTGGCTAGGCCACTCCAGGACCTTGAGATGCTTCTTACGGAGCCACTCCTTAGTTGCCCTGGCTGTGTGTTTCAGGTCGTTGTCATGCTGGAAGACCCAGCCACGACCCATCTACAATGCTATTACTGAGGGAAGGAGGTTGTTGGCCAAGATCTCGCGATACATGGCCCCATCCATCCTCCCCTCAATACGGTGCAGTCGTCCTGTCCCCTTTGCAAAAAAGCATCCCCAAAGAATGATGTTTCCACCTCCATGCTTCACGGTTGGGATGGTGTTCTTGGGGTTGTACTCATCCTTCTTCTTCCTCCAAACACGGCGAGTGGAGTTTAGACCAAAAAGCTATATTTTTGTCTCATCAGACCACATGACCTTCTCCCATTCCTCCTCTGGATCATCCAGATGGTCATTGGAAAACTTCAGACGGGCCTGGACATGCGCTGGCTTGAGCAGGGGGACCTTGCGTGCGCTGCAGGATTTTAATCCATGACGGAGTAGTGTGTTACTAATGGTTTTCTTTGAGACTGTGGTCCCAGCTCTCTTCAGGTCATTGACCAGGTCCTGCCGTGTAGTTCTGGGTTGATCCCTCACTTTCCTCATGATCATTGATGCCCCACGAGGTGAGATCTTGCATGGTGCCCCAGACCGAGGGAGATTGACCGTCATCTTGAACTTCTTCCATTTTCTAATAATTGCGCCAACAGTTGTTGCCTTCTCACCAAGCTGCTTGCCTATTGTCCTGTAGCCCATCCCAGCCTTGTGCAGGTCTACATTTTTATCCCTGATGTCCTTACACAGCTCTCTGGTCTTGGCCATTGTGGAGAGGTTGGAGTCTGTTTGATTGAGTGTGTGGACAGGTGTCTTTTATACAGGTAACGAGTTCAAACAGGTGCAGTTAATACAGGTAATGAGTGGAGAACAGGAGGGCTTCTTAAAGAAAAACTAACAGGTCTGTGGGAGCCAGAATTCTTACTGGTTGGTAGGTGATCAAATACTTATGTCATGCAATAAAATGCAAATTAATTATTTAAAAATCATACAATTGGATTTTCTGGATTTTTGTTTTAGATTCCGTCTCTCACAGTTGAAGTGTACCTATGATAAAAACTACAGACTTCTACATGCTTTGTAAGTAGGAAAACCTGCAAAATCGGCAGTGTATCAAATACTTGTTCTCCCCACTGTAGGTGTGCAATAAATACTTTTGCATACAACATTGTATAAGGAAAATGGGAAAAGTCAGCCGTTTGTGAGCAGAACACATTTTATAGAAAAGGTTTTATGTCTACTTCCTCATTTAGACGTCTTGGAAACAGACTGTTGAGGAAATGTATCCAAAAGTACTGTTGTCTCAGGAGGAAATTGTCAATATCGCCCCCCTCTACGTGGCATTTTCACATGTTCAATATCCAGGTAGCGAAAATAAGTTGTGCTTTTCCTGGGAAAAGTGCACAGCAACGGGACTTTCAATATCATTATTCCTGTGTTCCGTGACTCTTGTTTTAAGCGCTCTGTGCGTCTTTCCCACATACACCAATCCGCATGGACACTTCAAATAAATTACGTTTGTGGTGTTGCAGGATACTTAGCCTTTAATTTGTACCTCTTTGACGGTCTCTGGGTGATTAAAAAAAACCTGGCATTTGGGAGTAAAGTTGTCCTGAGGAAAGTTGTCCGGGGGTGGGAGGGTCGCTTTCACTAAGATGTCTCAGAGATTTTGTGGCCTCTTAAACATGACTCTTGGTGGTTCTTTACAGATATTGGAGCATCTAGGGTCTGAACTGATAATATGCCAACGTTTTTTAATTGCATCTTGCATGGCATTTCCCAGAGTAAAATGTCTGGTTGTTCACTTGGCCGGTGCAAGATACTGCTAGGAGACACTTAAGTAAAGTCATTTTGAAGTATACATTCGTCAACGTGTGTGGTTCTGTTTGTCTACCTTAGAAATGCCCAGGAACTCTCTGATGTGTTACAGAACAGTATAATGCATTAAGCTGTGATGTAACCTAACCCACCTTGCGGTTGAGGCCCCCCTTGCCATGGTTTTTGGGCTTGTGTTGGGAGGACATCTGCCTAAGCAGCTCCCTCTTCTGGGGGGGCAGTGACTCCTGGTCCATGCTCTCCAGCTTAAACCTCCTCCAGTCATTGATCACTCCCTTTGGGCCTGGGAAAAAGGAACAGGACAATGGTCATTAAATTTGTGGTCATAATGTAAATACTGGAAATTAGGCTTGTCATCCTCAATGGTTTCTAATATGTGCACTGCCATTGTACCGGTGTACAGAATTGACAGAGACTTTCCTAAGACAATAATTGTCCACCTCACAGTGATTTGAGCACTAAATGCATCAGGGCATTGCATGAATAGGCCTATAGGCTTAGGTGTCCACTGTATAATATGAATATATTTTTTTTTATCTAGCCTATATAAAGGAAGAGATGCTTAGGCCTAGCCCCAGAGAAATAGAGTTAGAGATATGCCGGCAGCATATGACATGCATTTATTCAAAATATTTTGTATAAAGATAAGCATTATATTAGATGATAGGAGTGACTCGGGTTTACCTGAAACATTCTTCCTCACCTCAAGTTCAACTGTCGAAGTCAGTTGGAGCGCTGGTGCACACTGCCTTCATATTTAATTTTATTTTATTTTATTTCACCTTTATTTAACCAGGTAACCAGGTAGTTGAGAACAAGTTCTCATTTACAACTGCGACCTGGCATATCATCGGCTTGCAGTAGCTAAAGCTTAATAATAGCCACACCAAACCTTTACAAGCCATTGTTTATATGGAAAATACGAGCAGGCTGTTATATTGCAGCAAACACTGAATTTCAGTTGGAACTTAATTTGTCCCCCAAAAAATGGCTCAACAGAATAAAACAAAACACTTTCAAACTGGATTAAACCATCACAAAAGTTTGGAACAGGCTATATGGCAGAAATTACCAACAAAGGCAAGTGCCTACCATACTCAACAAATGACAGAAATAGAAAATGTTCTTTATTTTACAACAGACCTACTTATAACCTTATACTCTTCAACTAAGTATGGAGCACACAATTAAAATACTAATAAATAAAACACAATTTAATTTAGTCACTGAAAATGACTCCACAGCATTGAACAAAATAGGTTTTGCCTATTTAAAGGACTGATAAATTTATTTTCATTAATAAATAGGCTTACAATAATATACAATAATAATAATGATAAAACAAATTATTATTACCTTCCAAAATTGCATTCTACCTGAACAGGGAGTTGCACAGTAGCCTGCATTCTTCTCATCTTAGTCCACTCAATAGTAGCCTAGGCCAAGGCTATGATACACAGTCCCGCAAGGACAATTTGGCCTGCTACAATTGTATTTATCGGCGTAAAAACAAAATATTGACCAAATGCCGGCAATTACCAACTAAGGGAAAACCTGGAGCCTTTTCCCATCAGAGTTGGCTTTCCATCAAATTGACTTGTTGCAGATAAAAGTATGTGTGTAAATACATAGTGCACATACAAATACCTTTTGAGGTTAAATTCCCCTAAATGTTATAATAAGAAATGCAACTTAAATGGGTTTCCATCACATTTTCAACTCTAGGCGTACTGATGGTTTTGTCAACGTTTTGCATGGGTAAAGCGAATCTGCCCACTCTGGCATTGAAACATTTAGCCAACAGCTTGCAGATACAGTACAGGTATAGCCTACTGAATTATGGACCAAAGTGCAAGATTATTTTTATCTGTACATTATATATTTATTATTCATATTTTTTATCAGAAAAGTAGGTTATTATACTGGCATAAAAAGTTTGGATGGAAACCTGGTTAATGTCAAGCCATTTTGAGGATGCTGGATTTTTATTTTGGATGAACGCGTGCATGCCTACAGGTGACTTTTAAAGTAGCCTAATCCAATTTAAAACATTGTCACTGGTTGTGTTTATGCCACACATAAAAGGTAATGTCACACCCTGATCTGTTTCACCTGTCTTTGTGATTGCTTGCCCCTGACCTGTCTTTGCCTGCCCCTGTTGGTGTAATAAACATGAAGGGAAAACATAAAGCAACAGCATACATTCTATACCATTCTGTGAGAGGACCTTCCCCAAACTGTTGCCACAAAGTTGGAAGCACAGAATGGTTTAGAATGTATGCTGTAGCTTTAGGTTTTCCCTTCACTGGAACTAAGGGACCTTGCTTGAACAGCCCCAGACCATTATTCCTCCTCCACCAAACTTTACAGCTGGCACTATTGCTATACTTTTGACTACTTTTACTTTTACTTCACTACGTTTTTTTTAATTTTTTTTATTTCACCTTTATTTAACCAGGTAGGTCAGTTGAGAACAAGTTCTCATTTGCAACTGCGACCTGGCCAAGACAAAGCAAGGCAGTGCGACAAAAAAACAACACAGAGTTACACATGGGAAATAAACAAACGTGCAGTCAATAACACAATAGAAAATCTATATACAGAGTGCAAATGTAGTGCAAAATGCAGTAAGGTTAGGAGGTAGGACAATAAATAGACCATATATATATATTATACCAAATAATGTACTTTTTACTCCATACATTTTCCCTGACAAGTAAGTACTCGTTACATTTAAAATGCTCAAGCAGGACAGAATTATGGCACCTATCAATATAACGCTTTGTCATCCCTACTACATCTGATCTGGCGGACTCACAAAACACAAATACTGTTTTTGTAAATGATGTCTGAGTGTTGGAATGTGTCCCTGTCTGAAAATCGTGCCATCTGGTTTGCTTAATATAATTTGATGTATAGCATTTTTTTACTTACTTTTACTCAAGTATGACAATTGAGTACTTTTTTACTACCACTGTACTTAAATACATTTAAAACCAGATACCTTTAGACTTTTACTCAAGTAGTATTTTACTTGAGTCATTTTCTGTTAAGGTATCTTTACTTTTACTCAAGTATGACGATTTAATACTTTTTCCACCACTGCAGAAGCATGATTCATGTCCACTTCTCCAGAGTCCAATGGCAGACGCTTGGCATTGCACATGGTGATCTTAGGCTCGGCCATGGAAACCCATTTCATGAAGCTCCCAACGACCAGTTCTTGTGCTGATGTTGCTTCTAGAGGCAGTTTGTATTTCGGTAGTGAGTGTTACAACCGAGGACAGACAATTCTTACGCGTTACGGGTGTCAGCACCCGGCGGTCCCGTCATGTTTTTATTACACCTTTATTTAACCAGGTAGGTCAGTTGAGAACAAGTTCTCATTTGCAACTGCGACCTGGCCAAGACAAAGCAAGGCAGTGCGACAAAAACCAACACAGAGTTACACATGGGAAATAAACAAACGTGCAGTCAATAACACAATAGAAAATCTATATACAGAGTGCAAATGTAGTGCAAAATGCAGTAAGGTTAGTGAGCTTGTGTGGCCTAAAACTTCGCGGCTGAGCCGTTGTTGCTCCTAGACATTTCCACTTCACAATAACAGCAGCTCCAGCAGGGAAAAAATTTGACAAACTTACATGTTGGAAAGGTGGCATCCTATGACGGTGCCATGTTGAAAGTCACTTAGCTCTTCAGTAAAGCCATTCTACTGCCAATATTTGTCTATGGAGATCGCATGGCTGTGTGCTCGATTTTACACAACTGTTAGCAACGGGTCTAGCTGAACTAGCCAAACACACTAATTCGAAGGGGTGTCCACACACTTTTGTATATATAGTGTACCTGGTCACTGCCTATCCACTATTCCTATTTCTTCTTGTCTATTCATTAGAAACATTTATACAGCTTTCAAATATTTTTGATGTGTGGTATGATTGCTAGTTAGCCTATTGCAGAGCTGGGAAAACGATCCACCAACCACTGTTGTCAGTATGAATGGTGGCTAGAGTGCAGGACAGACCGTTAGACTGGTAGACTTTACTGACCTGTGGTATAGTAAAAGTTAGCATATGGAAAAGCGTAGTGCATAAGGGAAGTACCAAACCACCTTGGTATAGGGGTGGAGCATGCAAGCAGATGAGGAAATCTGGCTAAGATGGAAGAAATTATATAGTAAAACCTGCGTAAGAGCGAATATAAACCAGGGAAAGAATGCACTGGTAGTGGGTAGTAAAACTAAAAAAGTTTTACTACCCTCCCCTATTTTGGACAACCCCTCCCCCCAGTACATTTGCAATCTGTCCCTAATTGCACCTCGGTTGTGTATAAGCAGGTAGTAAAAGTAGCTAATAGCGCTAGAGAGCTCTGTCTTTCAACTATCTGCTACTAATCTCCTGCGGGTGGATGCTCGCCTGCAGTATGCCTGTTGTATGATATATTTGGCCTGTCACCTATTCAAAGCAATAATGCCATATATCCTATCAGGCTTACTGAGGAAACACAGGTGTCAGATCTACAGGGCAAAAACTGGTTGAATCAATGTTTCCATGTCATTTAAACAAAAAAAAAAACTGTGATGACGTTGAATCATTGTGGACAACTGAATGAATTTGCAAAAAGTCAGTTTGACCCAACTTCTAACCTAGATCCAATGACATGGTGAAATGTGTTGTTGATTTCACATTGATTTCACATTAGTTGACAACTCAACCAAATGTAAATCAAAACTAGACATTGAATTGGCATCTGTGCCCAGTGGGAAATGACCGTAAGTGTCCTACACACCACCTCCACATACTAATCACACATACAGCAACCTATTCCTCACCTGTGTGGGTGACGTTGGCCTCTTCCTCATCAAAGTTTCCAGACATTTTGTTTGAGAGTTAGCTATTGGGAGCACACAACACAGGAGGGGAGGGGACTTTATTTAAAACATTCTCAGAACCTAAACCATTGTTCACAGAACAAAAGGAACATTGCGACAATAAACCTTCAATCATTCATGATGATCATTATTTGCAGTTCGGTCATTTTGGAGTGGTGTTAAATGTGCTCTAACGGAATGTACTCTTCAGTATTGTCTCTGAAAAACATTCTTTATTGTGTCCAAAAGTGACAGCTGAGATAATACATGTGCTGGGCAGCATAATCCTTTTTGGGACTGAGGGCCATTGGTATCAAATAGAATGACTGCTCTACCTATTTCAATCCTATGCTCCCCAAATAATCTCAGCGCCCAAAACCAAATTTCAGTCTGTTATGAGAGACTAGTGCCCAAATAACATTACATAATCAAGCGTGCTTGGAGAGGTTCTGGCACTGTACGCCCATGGTAGTGAAGTGTTCCTTGAAGGGCTAATCAAATTAATGTGGTTTTACTGGATTACTCTGGTATCCGATTCCTCTTAGTGATTGGCACGGGATGGTTAGATTCTCTCTGGATTGTTTGGAATGGAAAGGGAGATGGGCTTTTACTTTAATGTATCTACAGGTAACTACTCATTGCAGGGTTTTTCTTAATTTTTTACTATTTTGTACATTGTAGAATAATAGTGAAGACATCAACTATGAAATAACACATATGGAATCATGTAGTAACCAACAAAGTGTTAAACAAATCAAAATATATTTTATATTGAGATTCTTCAAAGAAGCCACCCTTTGCCTTAACAGCTTTGCACACTCTTGCTGTTCTCTCAACCAGCTTCATGAGGTAGTCACCTGGAATGCATTTCAATTAACAGGTGTGCCTTGTTAATTTCTTTCCTTCTTATTGCGTTTGAGACAAGGTAGTATACAGAAGATAACCCTATTTGGTAAAAGACCAAGTCCATATTATGGTAAGAACAGCTCAAATAAGCAAAGAGAAAGGACAGTCCATCATTAACTCACTTCAAATAGGAAGGCATCTGATCAGCCTAACATCAGTGCAGTAGAAAAGAGGACAAGCTGAGGTAAGGTAGCTAGCTAACTAGCTAGCTAGCGAACTACATTTATCTCAACCAAAATCTATCTAACTAACTTTCATAATACGCTGGCAAGATATTTCGAAGCATACCAATGTAACTAGCCAGCTGCTATCTGGCGATGTGATTTGTAATTTTGTAAGCTAATATTAGCTTTGTTAGGTTACATTAGCTAACAGTTAGCTAGCTAACTAACCACCGCAGAGGCTATCATGACTATATGTGTTCTATTTAGAGTCTGATCCCAATAAATATGGAGCTAAGCATACACATGGTACGTGTCTTGTTGTCATAGTTTGTGTGTTTACAAGTAGGCTACAACTTATTCTGTAGTTGTGTATGCATTATGGAGGCTTAGCTGATTGTTCATGCAAGGCTTGAAGTCTAAAGTTGAGAAAATGTGGTATTATTAAGAAGCGGATGGTGTGGGTTACTGACTGGTGTTTGTTGGGGGTGGGTATTGTGTGTGAAGGTTAGTATTCATGATCTATTGACATAAGGGGGGAAAGAAACACCATTACACTAAACTTTTCACAACCTTGCAGTCAGTTTCTTGGCATGAGGAGGCAGTGGTGTAAAGTACTTAAGTAAAAATACTTTAAAGTACTACGTTTTTTGGGGTATCTGTACTTTACTATATATCTTTTTGACAACGTTTACTTTTCCTAAAGAAAATAATGTACTTTTACTGTATAGATTTTCCCTGACACCCAAAAGTACTTGTTACATTTCGAATGCTTAGCATGACAGGAACATGGTCCAATTCACACACTAATCAAGAGAACACAAATCTGGAGTGTGCCCCTGGCTAGCCATAAATTACGATTATTTTTAATTGTATAATCCTGTTTGGTTTATTCTTTTACTATATTTTAGCAGTATATTTAAAACCCAATACTTTTAGACGTTCACTCAAGTAGTATTTTACTGGGTGACTTTCACTTTTACTTGAGTAATTTTCTATTAAGGTACTTTACTTTGTACTATCTTTACTTTGACTCAAGTATGATTATTTTGTACTTTTTCAACCACTGGGGAGAGGCGCTTTTAATTATTCAAGCCTATTCACTCTATTGTTGGCAGTGCTTGTCTACTGAACAGCACAACTGTAGGTGCTCATACTAGAGGTCTTCACGGATCCACATACCTGAATACCCAAGACCCGATCCGGGACCCAAGCGGGATCCAGAATTCTAAATAATGTTACAGGTTTGATCTGATTGTCACGGGTCAGGAGAATGTGTAATTTTAACTGACTTGTCCGGAAGGACCCATATAGATCCGAACGCGACTGCTGCAGTAGAGAGAGAGAGAGAGAGAGAGAGAGAGAGAGAGAGAGAGAGAGAAATTTGATAGTTTATGCGGCTGCGTGTGGCTTCTTGTTGTTGTTGTTGGCCAATCATAAGTCATCAAAGCAGCAATAGGCTACAGTCATAGAGCCTCCCTGTGGGGCAGACGTTTGGAGATCTAATCAATGGAATATGGCTTTTTCTTTGCAACTCTGCCTAGAAGGGCAGCATCCCAGAGTCGCCTCTTCAAGGTTGACGTCGAGACTGGTGTTTTGCGGGTAATGTTTAATGAAGCTGCCAGTTGAGGACTTGTGAGGCATCTGTTCCTCAAACTAGACACTCTAATGTACTTGTCCTCTTGTTCAGTTGTGCACCGGGGCCTCCCACTCCTCTTTCTATTCTGGTTAGAGCCCGTTCTGTGAAGGGAGTAGTACACAGCTTTGTTTTGAGATCTTCAGTTTCTTGGCAATTTCTCAAATGGAATAGCCTTCATTTCTCAGAACAAGAATAGACTGACGAGTTTCAGAAGAAAGTTATTTGTTTCTGTACATTTTGAGCCTGTAATCGAACCCACAAATGCTGATACTCCAGATACTCAACTAGTCTAAAGAAGGCCAGTTTTATTGCTTCTTTAATCATCACAACAGTTTTCAGCTGTGCTAACATTATTGCAAAAAGGGTTTTCTAATGATCAATTAGCTTTTTAAAATGATAAATTTGGATTAGCTAACACAACGTGCCATTGGAACACAGGAGTGATGGTTGCTGATAATGAGCCTCTGTGCGCCTATGTAGATATTCCATAAAAAAAATCAGCCGTTTCCAGCTACAATAGTAATTTACAACATTAAAAATGTCTACACTGTATTTCTGATCAATTTGATGTGATTTTAATGGACAAAAAATGTGCTTTACTTTCAAAAACAAGGACATTTCTAAGTGACCTTTTGAACTCTACTTTTGAACAGTAGTTTATTTTGTCTTTTTTTGATTTACCTCAGTTTCTCTTTCCTATAAACCTCTTTATTGTGATGTCAGCTAGGTGAAGGCAGAACACCATATAACCTAACCTGTGACGGGCAGATCCACCACCCCAGAGTTACATTGACCTTTAAAGGCATTCCAACGCCTTCCACACTTATGAGTGAGGACAGTGAGGTAATGCTTGCGGTTGGGCAGGTAGAGTGTGTCCTACACGAAGCTAATACTTCAATGGATTAAACAGACGTAATCTCCAGTGCTTCAATTTTAACACACCACACAACGTCTGAGGTCTTAGTCCTCCCTCCTTCCTAAATCCATCCTCGCTCCAACCAAGCACTTACCATAAGGGAGGATGTCTCCATTGCAACCCCCACTGACCCCTGAACAACAGCTCTAAGGGTGGGTTTGTGGTTACAGTGTCCAGGCTATGCAGGGGTAGCCATGATACACTCCTCTTCAATGATTCATCTACCTGATTGGAGTTGTGAAGTCAATGACCCTTTATCGGGTCCACATTGCTAAGCAATGTCTTATATATTATCATGAAGAACAATGTGTGTGTGTGTGTGTGTGTGTGTGTGTGTGTGTGTGTGTGTGTGTGTGCGCACCAATACATTTATTGTACCTATACGAATAGGATACTGTACCCTGACAACCAGCTTGTTACACCATAGACGTCCATCACCATAGACGTCCATCACCACTAACACACACCATCCTCTATTCCAAAAAGCAAATAAGCAAGATATCAGATCTGTGCCCGTATTTAAAAACACGTCTCAGGGGAGCAGTGCTGATCTAGGATCACATACCCTCTGTCCATGTCATCTTATCCATTGCTATCCAAACTGCAACAAAAATAATCCACCATAAGACTCTTTGTGAATATTGGCCACGAAAATAAACAAATCAAAATACAATTGGCTCAATCATTCACCCATACATGCCATTACAATAACCCACCTCATCTACTGGATCGAAAATTAAAATAATACAAAAATAATCCATGTGACGCTCACATAAATGTAATATATATACACACGTTTCCTTCATGTTGATTCCAACACTCCAAATAATATTCTGTTTTCCTCCACATCATCCGAGTGAAAGAAATTCCCAAAACAATACAAAATAGTCAAACTCAAAAAAATCCAATTGCCAACCACTAAAAATCTCATATATACACATGAGTTGCCTTTATATAGACTCCAACACAATACTATTCTGTTTTCGTCTAGTGTCTAACTGTTGTGTAATATTGTCTCCGTCTGGAGCAGCCTTCTACTTTCAATATTTAATGAATTTAAATTCAATCAATCAATTACTACCTCACCAGGGTCTCTTTACCCAGAAAATAGATAAAGAGGATGAAGTCAGCCCAACATCAACAACATGTTTGTCCATCCATCTGTCCATTCATGCATCCAGCCATCCGTCCATACCAAGCCACAGAGAGTTAAAGCCTGGCCTCATTAGTCCCAATCAGGTACTCTTCCTACCTGTGAGTCTACGGTCACAATGAAGCACTTCCTCTGTTGTCGGTAGCTTCCTTCACACTGGACTGTGGTCAGTCACACTACCGGCATGTCTAATGCTGTGAATAGTGTGTGTGTGTGTGTGTGTGTGTGTGTGAGAGAGTGTTGTGGCGGCAGCAGCCAATCACTGGGCCTGAGGTAGATTTGAGAGAAGGTGCTCTGGGCATCACGATGGGACCAAACAGAAATAGCTCAGGGATCCTGAGAGGATCTACAGGAATTAGAGACCTGTGCCCAGTGAGGTCTCACAAAGATACAGGGAGCAAAAGAGGGTAACGGAGACAATACAGAGAGAGAGAGAGTGAAGAGCTGGATGAAGAACTATGATATGGATAAAGATAAATGATTAAGGGAGAATCAAAAAAGACGAGAAATGGAGGATATGATAAAGAGAGATGTATTTGTATTAATAAAAAGGCTGGGAAAAGAGCTGTCAAAAATGAACAGGGAGGTCAGAAGTGATCTGTGTGATGGATACCTGAGCCATATATACATGGACACAGTCTGTCGTCTTAAAGGAGTATGTGAGGCACTGATGTTGGCTTCGCCTAACCGAGTTCAGCTAGGAGCAAACCGAACCCAGTGTTTGGATGCCTTTAGCAGGATGAATCAGTGAATTGTCATTAACAGGTGGCTCAGCAGCAGCATTATCATGTGACCTTCCATAGAGCTCTACTGTCTCTCACTCTCCCAGACCCGAATGTCTCATCTTCACCCGTTTGTGTTATTAGATGCTGTTGTAAGACAGTAGCGTTCAAATCGAGGCTAACGTTCATGTCCAGCGCAATCGAGACACATTAGGCTGCACTGCACATTCCGTGGTTGTAGCTGGTGGTGCCTCCCACTTCTATGAAGTTTGTGTGAAGTTGTTTGCCTGAAAGAATTGTGACTTCCAGAGCAGAATACTTTTCACAAAAATTAAGATAAATTCAGGGATAATGGTGTTTTGATTGAGTCACTTTTAACTCATTTTATGTACAAGTAGCCTAATATAATATTTGTTTTCAATGTATTTATTTATTTATTTATTTATTTATTTATTAATGGAAGTATGAAGTTAGTTTTGTGTTTAACAAAAAAAGTGGTTAAATATGTGTAATATATATATATATATATATATATATATATATACTGTGTTGCGACGTTGGGTGGAGATAGTGTCATAAAACCCCCTTTCCTCTCTCCCCGGTTGGGAAAAGTTTACGACCCCAATAAATACCTTGAACCTCTCTCCAGCCACCTATAGAAAGAGGCTCAGAAAACCTTTTTGTTACCACAGAGAACGTATGGTAACATCAATAGAAGGACTAAATCAGACTAAGCCGTCTAAGCCGACCACAGCATAAGCTAATTAAACCTTATCTAACGAAATCTACATTACCAGATAACGGGCTGTGACGACTACCATGTTAAAACTGGGAATTTCGATTAGACAACTCAGGATCCAGCACAAGCTGATTATACCTCTTGGTATGAACTTTGAACACAGACAGACTCCAAAGGACTGAGGTTCTCCCATGTATCCGCTATACAGACTCGACAACCAGTAATTGTAATTAAATCACGTCATTAATTAAACAAATAAATAATATATTTTATAAAATAGCTGTTGTCAATTTAATCTAGGTCAAGTTACAACAACTCATATATATATATATATATATATATATATATATATATATATATATATATATATATATATATATAGTACCAGTCAAAGGTTTGGACACACCCACCCATTCAAGGGTTTTTATTTAGTTTTACTATGTTCTACATTGTAGAATAATAGTGAAGACATCAAAACTATGAAATTACACATATGGAATCATGTAGTATCCAAAAAAGTGTTAAACAAATAAAAATATATTTTATATAGGAGATTCTTCAAAGAAGGCACCCTTTGCCTTGATAACAGCTTTGCACACTCTTGCCATTCTCTCAACCAGTTTCATGAGGTAGTCACCTGGAATGCATTTCAATTAACCTCTACTGAATCGGTGTTGCTCAGTATGTGATATGTGACTAGAACGGCATTGTAAACAACAGCCAATTATCCGGGACATATACAGTACATGTCTTATATGTGCAGAAAGACTCATTCAACTTTCAACAAAAATATCGATGTAATAAGAAATGTTAAACCTGCTTTTTAGTATATGAAGCAATGACCTCATTACGCACCTATAAGACAGGCGGTGTTCACTTGATTGACTGTATCTTGGTCAAATGACCACCTATCGTTTTGAAACATAGCTAGCTAGATAGCCAATGAGCTGGGTTTTCAATGAGTATACGATGGTCCTCTGTCTGAGGAAAAGCCTGTGTATTCAGCATGCTCGCAATGCATTTTAGTGTCCATTGGAAATCTAAACAAGAAAGTGAAGGAAGTCGCGTTACGCGCAGCTCAATATAGTAAACAAGGTTTTCTGCTAATTTTGAAAGTACAATATGGCTACTAATACTGGAAAAGCTCAATCAAAGCCCAGGCATACAGATTTGGACGAGATTATAGCAGAAATCGACTGTCACAGAAGTGTCACAGAACCAGTAGACGAGGACTTAGTGAATATATATATTATCACTAATTAAATATGTGTATAAATAGCAAACAAGGCATATATAAGCCAGTGGGGGCTGGTGACAGGAGGACGACCCACAACAATGGCCGGAATGGAGTGGAATGGCCTGGAATGGAGTGAATGGAACAGAACCAAACAGACAAAAACCTTGTGCTTGATACCATTCCACTCACCCCTGTGAGGGCAGGATTGTGGTATAGCCTCTTACTCCCACCAGGGGGAGTGGAGGTGCCACAATCAGGCCCTCACACCCTAACTAGGGGAGCAATAATCCTCAATCAGAGACAGCTGTACTGGGTTGTCTCTGATTGGGGATTGTATTTAAGCTCCCCACACATCCACCTGTGTGTGGATCATTGTTTGTTCGTGTCTGCCTTGTGTTTTCAGCACGTAAGTTACTTTGCTTTGTTAGTGTTTTGTATTTAGTTCAGTCGTTCAGCCCGGCCACCACTAAGAGCCATCCTCCCCACACTAGCATTATTTACCATTGCTACACACACTTCACCACAGTGATTGTGTTCCCCATCCCCTATTTCATATACATGTTTATAGATACAGTGGGGGAGAACAAGTATTTGATACACTGCCGATTTTGCAGGTTTTCCTACTTACAAAGCATGTAGAGGTCTGTAATTTTTTATTTTTAGAATGGTAGAATGGTAGAATAATGGAAACCACTACTAAAAATCCAGAAAATCACATTGTATGATTTTTTAATAATTAAATTTGCATTTTATTGCATGACATAAGTATTTGATCACCTACCAAACAGCAAGAATTCCAGCTCTTACAGACCTGTTAGTTTTTCTGTAAGAAGCCCTCCTGTTCTCCACTCTTTACCTGTATTAACTGCACCTGTTTGAACTCGTTACCTGTATAAAAGACACTTGTCCACACACTCAATCAAACAGACTCCAACCTCTCCACAATGGCCAAGACCAGAGAGCTGTGTAAGGACATCAGGGATAAAATTGTAGACCTGCACAAGGCTGGGATGGGCTACAGGACTATAGGCAAGCAGCTTGGTGAGAAGGCAACAACTGTTGGTGCAATTATTAGAAAATGGAAGAAGTTCAAGACGACGGTCAATCTCCCTCGGTCTGGGGCACCATGCAAGATCTCACCTCGTGGGGCATCAATGATCATGAGGAAGGTGAGGGATCAGCCCAGAACTACACGGCAGGACCTGGTTAATGACCTGAAGAGAGCTGGGACCACAGTCTCAAAGAAAACCATTAGTAACACACTACGCCGTCATGGATTAAAATCCTGCAGCGCACGCAAGGTCCCCTTGCTCAAGCCAGTGCATGTCCAGGCCCGTCTGAAGTTTGCCAATGACCATCTGGATGATCCAGAGGAGGAATGGGAGAAGGTCATGTGGTCTGATGAGACAAAAATATAGCTTTTGGGTCTAAACTGAGTACAACCCCAAGAACACCATCCCAACCGTGAAGCATGGAGGTGGAATCATTCTTTGGGGATGCTTTTCTGCAAAGGGGACAGGATGACTGCACCGTATTGAGGGGAGGATGGATGGGGCCATGAATCGCGAGATCTTGGCCAACAACCTCCTTCCCTCAGTAAGAGCATTGAAGATGGGTCGTGGCTGGGTCTTCCAGCATGACAAGACCCGAAACACACAGCCAGGGCAACTAAGGAGTGGCTCCGTAAGAAGCATCTCAAGGTCCTGGAGTGGCCTAGCCAGTCTCCAGACCTGAACCCAATAGAAAATCTTTGGAGGGAGCTGAAAGTCCGTATTGCCCAGCGACAGCCCCGAAACCTGAAGGATCTGGAGAAGGTCTGTATGGAGGAGTGGGCCAAAATCCCGGCTGCAGTGTGTGCAAACCTGGTCAAGAACTACAGGAAACGTATGATCTCTGTAATTGCAAACAAAGGTTTCTGTACCAAATATTAAGTTCTGCTTTTCTGATGTATCAAATACTTATGTCATGCAATAAAATGCAAATTAATTACTAAATCATACAATATGATTTTATGGATTTTTGTTTTAGATTCCGTCACTCACAGTTGAAGAGTACCTATGATAAAAATTACAGACTTCTACATGCTTTTTAAGTGGGAAAACCTGCAAAATCGGCAGTGTATCAAATACTTGTTCTCCCCACTGTATGTTGTTTATTTGATGTATTGAGGCAGTGCTCATCCGTAAAAGTTTTCTTACTGAATTTTTTATTCAGTCCAACCCCTGCTGCTGTCTCCGGCTCCACACCTACCCCCGCCCGGCCATCCAGAGGTGTGAAGAAGATGATGTGAAGCCACTTCCACCAACATTTTGACTGAAAAAGCAGCCAGGGCCTCAGCTGGACATGACTGAAAAGTAAAGCCCAGTTCATCTTCACCCCTTAGTCCTGCCACCAGTGGTGTTCACCTACCAAAATACATAAACTGCTGAATGTGCCGCTGCCTTGGCTACTCTTCCTGGGGTCCAGCAAAATTAAAGCAGTTTATAAAATTGTAAAAACATTACAATACAGTCACAGATTTCACAACACACTGTGTGCCCTCAAGCCCCTAGTCCACCACATATCTACAGTACAATATCCATGTGTGTGTATAGTGCGTATGTTATCGTGTGTGTGTTTGTATGCATGTGCCTATGTTTTTGTTGCTTTACAGTCCCCACTGTTCCATAACGGTGTATAAATGAGGGAGCTACATAACATTTATATTTATATATATATATATATATATATATATTTTTTTTTTTTTTTCACCATTATTTAACCAGGTAGGTCAGTTAGTATGAAGTCACCCAGGTGTCTTCACAAGAAATCTACCATCACCTGCACTACTTTACAGAAGAAAGAGACTGCTATGGGACTTGTCATCAGCAGCACAATCGTGTATAGAGGACTGAGGATGTTCTAAATACTGTAAATGTAAAAAGTATTAAATAAATATCAGTAAGTGTGTTCAATACTTTTTCCCTGTGTCATTTCACATTATTACACATAACTTAATTTCTGAACTTATTTTTTTGGTTTCTTTGTATGTATGGATTACTTGGGTTGTTACCAACATCTGGTGAAACTGTCATGTCAATAGCACCTTTGGAAATATATTTACTGAGAAAAATGGTGACGTGTTCAATACTTATTTCACCCGCTGTATATGTGTATTTTATTTTAAACTTTGTGTGTGGTTTGTGGTCTGTTCACTTATGACATTAGATCAGTGTTGGCTAATAACTTGGCCCTTAACTTAAATAATTTACTTCTGTTTTGGGAGGCATTGGATCAGCATTTGTTAGTACCTTTTGCGTAGGGAAGCTAATGATCCATCATGTATGTCATTCCTGGGAGTGTGTAAACTTGTATTTTTTATAATCATAGTATGTTCTCTGCACTTGAAAATGTACCAATTCGGCCACTTGGGTACATTTGGGCAAACTCATGACGGACACCTGGGTGTCTTCATACTAAATGTTATGTAGCTCCCTCATTGAAGTTATCCGTCTGACATACACTGTTGCCCTCTTGTGGACTACATCTGAATTACCTCAAGCTTCCTATCTGAACATATGGCTTTTCTTTTTCATGTCAAAAAGTAAAAATAGAAAACATATTTTATTGTTTGTTTTATCTTTTACCAGATCTATTGTGTTTTCTCCTACATTAATTTAATATTTCCAAACTTCAAAATGTTTCCTTTCAGTTGTGTTGTGACAAGTTAGGGGTGGTATACAGAAGATAGCCCTATTTAGTAAAAGACCAAGTCCATATTATGGCAAGAACAGCTCAAATAAACAAAGAGAAACAACAGTCCAATCCTTTTCTTTAAGACATGAAGGTCAGTAAATCTGGAAAATGTCAAGAACTTTGAAAGTTTCTACAAGTGTAGTCACAAAAACCATCAAGCGCTATGATGGTATTGAAGCATTCCTTGGAAGGGCTAATCAAATTAATGTGGTTTTACTGGATTACTCTGGAATCCGATTCCTCTTCTTTATGTTGGGCTTTTACTTAAACGTATCTACATGTAACTGCCAAAATAAAGGAAACACCAACATAAAGTGTCCTAAACGGACATTTCACCACTGATCTATTTCACTATATACAGTACCAGTCAAACGTTTGGACACACCCACTCATTCCAGGGTTTTTCTTTATTTTTTACTATTTTCTACAAGATATCAAAACTATCAAATAACACAACAAAGTGTTAAACAAATCAAAATCTATTTTATATTGAGATTCTTCAAAGAAGCCACCCTTTGCCTTGCCTTGATGACAGCTTTGCACACTCTTGCCATTCTCTCAACCAGCTTCATGAGGTAGTCACCTGGAATGCATTTCAATTTGTTAATTTCTTTCCTTCTTATTGTGTTTGAGCCAATCAGTTGTGTTGTGACAAGGTAGGGGTGGTATACAGAAGATAGATGTAAAAGACCAAGTCCATATTATGGTAAGAACAGGTCAAATAAGCAAAGAGAAAGGACAGTCCATCATTAATTTAAGACATGGTCATTCAAAGTCGGAAAATGTAAAGAACTTTGAACGTTTCTTCAAGTGCAGTTGCAAAAACAAATCAAGAGCTATGATGAAACTGGCTCTCATGAGGACCGCCACAGGAAAGACCCAGAGTTAAGTTCATAAGAGTTACCAGCCTGAGAAATTGCAGCTCAAATAAATGCTTCACAGATTTTTTTAAATTTTATTTAACCTTTATTTAACTAGGCAAGCCAGTTGAAAACAAATTGTTATTTACAATGATGGCCTACACCGGCCAAACTCGGATGACTCTAGGCCAATTGTGCACCACCCTATGGGACTCCCAATCACGGGCAGTTGTGATACAGCATGGATTCGAACCAGGGTGTCTCTAGTGACGCCTCTAGCACTGAGATACAGTGCCTTAGACCGCTGCGCCACTTGAGTTCAAGTAACAGACACATCTCAACATCAACTGTTCAGAGGAGATTGCGTGAATCAGGCCTTAATGGTAGAATGGTAGAATGGTAGAAACCACTACTAAAGGACACCAATAAGAAGAGTTTTGCTTGGACCAAGAAACACGAGCAGTGGACATTAGATCGGTGGAAATCTGTCCTTTGGTCTGATGAGTCCAAATTTTAGATTTTTGGTTCCAACCGCTGTGTCTTTGTGAGATGCAGAGTAAGTGAACAGATGATCTCCGCATGTGTGGTCCCAGCATGAAGCATGGAGGAGGAGGTGTGATGGCGTGGGAGTGCTTTGCTGGTGACATATTTGACCAAGAAGGAGAGTGATGGCAGTGTGTCAGGCTCTGGCCATAGAGAAGCCTATTTGCTTCTCTATGTAACCATGGTCAGAGCCTGACAGGTCTTTTCTTTCTGCTTCTGGTGGTGGTTTGTGTGGGATCCCTAATTAGAGGCAGCTGTAGCGCATCGTCTCTAATTAGGGATCCTACATAGGTTTGTAGATTTTCACACGGGGTTGTGGGTCGTTGTCGTTATATGTCGCAGTCACAGTGAAAATAAGTGTGCCACTTTTGTTACGTCCGTTCATTCGTGTTTGTGTTGGTGAACGTGACGTTTAGTCTATTCGTGTTTAGTTCTGTAGTTCGTCATTTGTGTTTTTTGTTTATACATATATAACATATATAACAATATATAAAATGATTACATAGTATAAAATAATAAAGATGTCGAACTACTATCCCTGCACTGCATCTTGTTCAATGTATGCACCGTCTCGTGACACAGTGCTGCATCAGATGACCTGGCCTCCACAATCACCCAACCTCTACACAATTGAGATGGTTTGGAATGAGTTGGATCGCATGGTGAAGGAAAAGCAGCCAACAAGTGCTCAGCATATGTGGGAACTCCTTCAAGACTGTTGGAAAAGTATTCCAGGTGAAGCTGGATGAGAGAATGCCAAGAGTGTGCAAAGCCGTCATCAAGGCAAAAGGTGGCTACATTGAAGAATCTAAAATATATATTGATTTGTCAAACACTTTTTGGGTTACTACATGATTCCATATGTGTTATTTCATAGGGTTGACGTCTTTTCTATTACTCTACAATGTATAAAATAGTAAAAATAAATAAATAAATAAAAACCCTTGAATGAGTCAGTTTGTCCAAACTTTTGACTGGTACTGTACACATTTCCTGAGCTTTCTTATATCTACTAGATATAGGACAGCCACTTCAAAAACTTGTTTCTCATGATTTATTTTAAAGCAGCCTTAGAGCCGGGAAGGAAAATTGTTTCCATTTTGAACCATTTCATGTGTCTGAAGCACAGTTACTGTCTTCCCCAATTAAGGTGCTACCAACCTCCTGTGGTAGCAGAGTTAGAACTCTTCCTACCCAGTAGGCCCAGAGAGCAAATCATGTGCACTTATAGGCCTACCGCTGGCCAATCAGAAAGCTCAGATCACCGTGATGGCACAGTTTCCTCAAGCCATAGACTGTAAAAAAAAAGCCTTGATCGCAAGTTGATAAGTCAAAACCTTTAAAACCATGACAAGGGAGACTCAACTAATACAGCAAAGAGCTGCTGTTTTTATGAGTAAGTTCATGTTTAAGTTGTTATTCAGCACTGTCAACACTTTGTTCAACACATTTGTAAGTCACGCTACAACCAGCACTGCAATGAATGAGTATAGCAAAGTGTTCCTTGTGCATTGGCTTATCTATATGCATCCACTCACAGGGAAGACGGGGGCTCTCACTCAACCCTGAGTACCCCCGTCCCCGTCCCAGTCTCCCCTGTGCCACAGCTCTCCCCTCAGCACTTTCACAAGCAACCAAGGCAGGAAGACAAATTACCAATGTCCACCAAGCACTGTCCCCAAATCCAAGTGTTTTAACACTTCCCTTTGTAATAAAAGTCTGTCGCATCCAGGCGTCTTTCCAAGGGCACAGAGCAAAAATACGACAAAGGGGAAACTGGCTCTAACGCCACCAGAAGGCGCTCAGGCACCACTAGTGAGCGAGAGAAATCTGACTTGTGGGAAAGTTGCTGCAAGAGCAGGGAACTAGCACGAATGACCAGACCCTGTTTTCAACTGACTTCTGGTTTCAATAGCGATGGCATCTCGGCTTGCATACTAGAAGTCTTCTCTCTATTAAGCAAATGGGCTGTCAGAGTAATACCAGCAGCAGAGAGCCATCGAGGCTTCTACTCCTGGTACTTCCTCAACAGCTTCTGGACATACGGGTCCTCAACAGCTTTCTGAGAAAGTTAATGTTCTGTACACTTACACTAAACTTGGATGGTTTCAGGCTTGCCTTTCAAGACCTACAAATACCTTGCTGTTCCGTTCAAGCTAGCACTGGCTCCCCAGACATTCAGCAAGTGTGTGGAGGGCGCTCTAGCACCCCTGAGAACCAGGCAGCTAAGAGTAGCCGCCTACATAGACGATTATGTACTTTGCTCCCCTACTCTTGAGCAAGCGTTATGAGACCTGACTTCCCTTGTAACCCACATCACCAAGTTGGAGTTCAAGATCAACCATAAAAAAAGCAGTTTGGTGAATAGAATGCCTAGGCGTCAAACTGGATTCTCTCTCTTATCGGGCTACTCTACCGGACGACCGCATCATGTCGTTCCTCTCAGTATTATTGCTAGGACTTCTGAGAATGAGAGACTTCAAGCAATGGGTATCTGCCTGTCGCCTGTGTCCACGACAGCACCTCAATCAAAAGATAGTGGTGACCATGGACTGTCTTTTGTCTCACCGTCACTGGAAAATACCTTCAATCTTGTTTCAGGCAATCCCCTAGGGGTAGTGCCATCGAGGAAGGTGATGACCACAGATGCGTAGAGACAGGGTGGTGAACAGTTCACTAGGGAAAATAAATAAACTGATTTTGGTCCCCACAGCTCCGCCACGCTCATGTAAATTACCTCTAATTGCTGACAGTGTTTCTTTCAGCTAAACTCCGCAAGTTCCACTCGCATTGCTCCTCTGTACAGGACAACCCTGTCGATCCTCCATACAAAGCATTCTCCACCTTCAACAAAAAACAACTGTTAGAATAGTCAATTATAGTACAGAACACTAGTTTACATGGTGTTCACAGTTGACTTGTTTACACAATTCCCTTTTAACTAGTAGGTTTAGGTTATCTTGATTATGTATGTACCTCATTGACGTTCGAGATTAGACTGATATTCTTACACAATGAGCCATTGGTCAGAGCGTTGGCCCAGTAACCGAAAGGTTGCGGATTCGAATCCTCGAGCCGACAAGGTGAAAACCTGCCGATGTGTCCTTGAGCAAGGCACTTAACCCTAATTTGCTCCAGGGGCACCGTACTACTACGGCTGTCCCTGTAGAGAGGCCATCATTGTAGATAAGAATTTGTTCTTAACCGACTTGCCTAGCCGTGTGTACATATTGTAATAGTTAACATTATCAGTTCTGGTCAGTGATATGGTATTAACACAATTACAGTGCATTCGGAAAGTATTCATACACCTTGAATTTTTCCACGTTTTGTTATGTTACTGCCTTGTTCTAAAATTTTACAAAACAAGGCAGGTAGCCTAGCGGTTAGCGCATTGGGCCAGTAACCAAAATGTTAGCAAATTTATAAAAGAAAAACATCTGAAATATCACATTTACATAAGTATTCAGACCCTTTGCTCAGTAACCTACATTGTCGAAGCACCTTTGGCAGTGATTACAGCCTTGAGTCTTCTTGGGTATGACGCTACAAGCTTGGCACACTTGTATTTGGGGAGTTTCTCCCATTCTTCTCTGCAGATCCTCTCAAGCTCTGTCAGGTTGGATGGGGAGTGTGGCTGCACAGCTATTTTCAGGTCTCTCCAATTCTTTCAACCTCATGGCTTGGTTTTTACTATGACTATGACATGCACTGTCAACTGTAGGATCTTAAATAGACAGGTGTCTGCCTTTCCAAATCATGTCCAATCAATTGAATTTACCAGAGGTGGACTCCAATCAAGTTGTATGAACATCTCAAGGAAGATCAATGGAAACAGGATGCACCTGAGCTAAATTTCGAGACTCATATCAAAAGGGGCTGCAGGTACAGACATTCCTTTTCTTTTGGTTACCATAGCGTTACCAAATGAAACCTCTGGATTGAATGGAAGTGAAACTATCCATATCATTGTAAGGATTTATGTTCAGAGAGGTCTCTGGAAACCTTTATGTTTTCCAGGTTTAGTGTCCAGAGACCTCTCTGGTATTCTCTATGTTGGTGTTGGGTTTGGTCCCCAATTAGAGGCAGCTGGGCCGCATTGCCTCTAATTGGGGAGCCTATTTAAGTTCAGTCGTTCCACCTCTGTTTGTGGGTTTTTGTGTGTTCGTGCCAGTTCATGGTCGCTGTCGCCCCGGTTGTTATTTTTTAGTTTTCTATAATAAAGGAATATTTTTGCAACATGGCTCTGCTCTTCGGGTCCTGTCTCATAGCGATCGTGACAATCATGTTTGTTTTTGTGGTGGCTGTTTCGTTCTTATCACTTTTTTCCTCCAAAGAAACAGTTTTACTTTCTCTGTTGAGCTCTGTAGAGACGCATGGTAATTTCATGACACTGTTCTTTTCCTCTGGCATTTTTTGAAAAATTACCCAGCCACACTGTTATTACTGTTACGTCCCTTGACAATCTCCCTGTGTTTGGATGTCCTTATGTGCCTGCTTGTTTTTGCTTTCCCTCTATCAACCTCTGTTGTTCCCAGGTGATCCTGGTTGTGTTTTCTCTCATTGTCTCTGTTCTAGTCTGTTCCCTTTCCAGGTGTGGTGAGTTGCGGTAGGCGTGACCATCAAGCTCATCAGCCAATCAAGTGTGGCTCATCATATAAATGGTGTTAGTTTGTGTTTGGTTAGGTAAGGAGGGGTGAGAATTTTGTTTGTTTGATACCAGTGTGTTTGAAACCTGCTTAGTTTATAAACATGATCCTTATCCTAGTAGTCTGTGGAGTAGGGCTAGGCAAGATACCCTGGGGTTTACATCCAACCATAGGTAACCCACTTATATACACTAGGATAGAAGCAAGCGGCTGTGACCCAGTGTTATTGTAGCAGTGATTTAAGTTTGTGTTAAGGGTAGTTTGACAGGCAGGGTTTAGAGGTGTAGGGAAGTTCAGGGTCTTTTTGTATGGTTTCTTTGCTTTGACAGACTGCTGGCACCGCCCTACTCCTAACCCCTTTACCTGCTGTCCTCCTTCCCTGATTGTGACGATGTAATGTGATTGTGTGCGTTGGTAAATGATAAATGTTTTCAGTAAATAATAAGTATAATGGTACTTTCAGTTGTGGCGTTCTTCTGTTTAGTTAGTGCACATAACGTCACACCAGTTCCGTCATCCAGAGTGTGTGGCATTAGGCAGTTGCGTCCTTCTCTCCCGAGCCATTGGAGGGGCGTAACAATTACTTTTATATTATTACTTGCAGTCTGAAAGTCCAAGATTGCTGTATGGTGACTGAAGCCAACCGGTGCCTGCTGCTCTGACTCTGGTCCTTTCAATTCCCCTCTAAGTAGAGAACATAAACAAATGTGTCTTGCCGCT
Organism: Thymallus thymallus; assembly: GCA_023634145.1. NCBI lineage: Eukaryota > Metazoa > Chordata > Actinopteri > Salmoniformes > Salmonidae > Thymallus > Thymallus thymallus. Next base: position 6,891,640 of record CM042392.1, on the reverse strand, counting down.
GATGTTTTCCCCCAACCTGGCATTGTGACACTCAAATCCAATTTTATTGGTCACATGCAGATGTTATTGCGGGTGTAGCGAAATGCTTGGGCTTTCTAGCTCTCACCAGTGCATTAATATCTAACAAGTAATATCTAACAGTTACACAACATATACACATGAATCTGATGCAGTATGTAAACACGGTTAAGTGACTAAGATACCGAAGAATTAGCGTATAGTTTAAACATATGAGATGAGTAGTGCAAGATACGGAAACAATATTAAAGTGACTAGTGTTTAATTCCTTAAGTGGCCAGTGATATCTGTAGGTGTCCAGGAAGGCGGGAAGTTTGCCCCTAGTATTGCATTGGAAAGACCGCACCACCCTCTGGAGAGCTTTGCGGTTATGGGTGGTGCAGTTGCCGTACCAGGCGGTGAAGCAGCCCGACGGGATGCTCTCAATTGGGCATGTGTAGAATTTTGGGTGATAAGCCTCCTGAGGTTGAAGAGGTGCTGTTCCACCTTCTTCACCACACTGTCTGTGTGGGTGGACCATTCCAGTTTGTCAGTGATGTGTACGCCGAGGAACGTGAAGCTTTCCACCTTCTCCACTGCGGTCCCATCGATGTGGATCGGGGGGAGCTCCCTCTGCTGTTTCCTGTAGTCCACGATCTTCTCCTTAGTTTTGCTGACACTGAGTGACAGGTTATTTTCCTGGCACCACACTCCCAGATCCCGCTCCAGCATGTCTAGGACCCTTGATGAGGAGACTATTTCTGCAGTAACAGAAATACCAGAGGTAAGACCAAACGTGAAAAGGTTTGGATGTGTCTGCATTCTTCAAATTATGTAAAACCATACCCCTTGCTGCAGGACATGACCGGAAGTACTTCAGCAAGGAAATAAGTAATTAACTATTCATATTTTACTAGCTACATAATCAGCTACTATTTGACACATTTTCTCTTTCACAGGATGTTCGTTTACAAGCGCCATCTGCTTATTTGCATTGAAAGTCAGAAACTGCACATGGAGTACCGGAAGTAAAAAATTAAGAAGTTGCAGTTGGAGATAAAGAAACTGGAGAAGGGTGTAAGTATGAATTTAAACACTGCAGAATGTCATGGTTTGGACTATATTTAATGCTTTTATTTATTTTTTTCACAGGTTGAACAAAATGAGTGAATTAATTAACAAATAACTTTAAAACAACTTTGGCACACTTTCTTTATTAATTTATAAATGATAAGCCTTCGCAAGACCTTCTGCATCACCAACACTGTACAAGAATGTCCCACATGCAAAGAAACGCAGAGCTATGCAGACAGACTGAACAGTGGTCAAGGCTTGGCTATGGTGTATGCTTCCTTATGTGTGGTTCCAGCAGACTGTCTGCATAGTTAAACTATGCTGGGCCTACTGAACATGTACCTCTCCCACATATACTCATCAGGGAAGCCCAGTGGAGAACTTCTGTCTCTGAAGACCCTTGGGGCTGGTGGTGTAAACGCTCTGTGTAGAATCTGAGCACCTTCATCCACAGGGTTGTTGAGGAATGGACACGCCATAGTTGGTTGTAACTGGCTGGTCTGTAGATGCACTGCTTATATAGTCTAGGCCTATGTCAATTAACCTGTTGGCTTTTGAAGACAGTGAAAGTGGTAAGACATGATTATCTTAACTTGTTTATTTTTATAAAATATGTTCTTTGGAACTAAATTAAACATGTAAATTCATGCTTGGTCACATTGTGAGAAAAAAGTCTGAACTTAGAATTCACCCCTTGACAGAATGGGTAGGGAAAGAATTTCCCCCTTGACTTACACCCGGAACACCTCAACAATTTCTTGAAGTTGTTTTTGAAGGGTCTGAGCCCAAACATGACTGAGCAAGCAGTAGACAGGAGTAGCAAGTCCATTAGTGTCCTCAAGGCAAGTCAGTTAAGAACAAATTCTTAGTTACAATGACGGCCTACCAAAAGGCCTCCTGCGGGGATGGGATTACAAATATATTAATTAAATAAAAATATAGGACAAAACACATCACGACAAGAGACAACACTACAACACTATAAAGAGAGACCTAAGACAACAACATAGCATGGCAGCAACACATGACAACACAGCATGGTAGCAACACAACATGGCAGCAACACAACATGGTAGCAGCACAAAACAGGGTACAAACATTATTGGTCACAGAACAACAACACAAAGGGCAAGAAGGTAGAGACAACAATACATCACGCATAGCAGCCACAATTGTCAGTAAGTGTGCCCGTGATTGAGTCTTTGAATGAAGATCGAGATAAAACTGTCCAGTTTGAGTGTTTGTTGCAGCTCGTTCCTGTCGCTAGCTGCAGCAAACTGCAAAGACGAGCAACCCAGGGATGTGTGCTTTGGGGACCTTTAACAGAATGTGACTGGCAGAACGGGTGTTGTATGTGGAGGATGAGGGCTGCAGTAGATATCTCAGAAAGGGGGGAGTGAGGCATAAGAGGGTTTTATAAATAAGCATCAACCAGTGTGTCTTGTGATGGGTATACAGAGATGACCAGTTTACAGAGGAGTATAGAGTGCAGTGATGTGTCCTATAAGGAGCATTGGTGGCACATCTGATGGCCAAATGGTAAAGAACATCTAGCCACTCAAGAGCACCCTTACCCTCCGTAATCTAGCATGGGTAGGATGGTTATTTGAATCAGGGTTAGTTTGGCAGCTGGGGTCAAAGAGGAAACCAAGTCTAGATTTAACTTTAGCCTGCAGCGTTGATATGTGCTTCTAGCCCTTGTGGAGGTTGTCAGAGAGGCAGAGCTGTTCAAAACCCAACCACACAGAGAGTTCACAGCATTCCCTGGTTTTAACGGTAACATTCTCTCAAAAGTGAAGTACAGTTAGTTATGGGGGTGGATGAGGTCCAAATATTGTCAATGCATTCTAGCACCTCCCACATTGCATTCCACTTCATATCAGGGTTTAATTTCAATTTGACTTCGGTTTGACTTCCAGGCCGTCGCGATGATTCGCTAACTCAGGGAGGGAGGAGATAAATATAGATAAAATTTGCAAAAAAAATATACAAATTGGCATTCACAGAATTTGTCAGCTACAGAATTTGTTAGCTACAGCTAAAATTGGAGAAAAATCTTTAAATGAGTGTTTCCACAGCATTACCACTGCAAAGCTGACGCTAGCTAGTTAGCTGATTTTTCATTAAAAAAAGAATGCAGATAAAAATAAAAAAATGTATTGTAGTAAAACTGCATAAGTGTACTGTTAGCTAGCTAACGTTAGCTGGCTGGCTTGCTGGCTTGCTAATGTTATGTGTATGCTCTCCACTTTTTGGTGAACCGAGTTTGAAATCAGTGGAATTTGAGTATGATATCTAAGGAGATGGAGAAAACACCTGTCTGGATTACATCTTCAAACTAAGGGCAACTATGGCATCCGACGCATCCAATGATGATGATTATGGGTAAGATAGTCTAGCTAGCTACATTTTCAGATATTACACATTTCTAATTGTGACAAAAAGGTTTCAAGTTAAAGTGTACTATTAGCTAGCTAACGTTAGCTGGCTGTCTCGCTAGCTAACGCTATGTGTATTATCTTATTCTTTGTATCTCAGACACATTTGCTTGACTAGTTATAGCCAAATGTTTGCTAGCTAACATTGAACCTGGTTGTTTAGATTCATGCAGGGTAGTAACATCATGAGTTGTGATTATGGTTCATTGTTTACCTTGCTAGCTACATGTCTTAACAAAAGACTCCACTGTGCAAGTATCCATTTCAATAGAATGTCACTGCAACTGTATCTACTCCGATTTCAGACCATTGGTAAGATGGATTTCCACATATTACGCATTTCTAATTTTGACATTTAATAAGTTAAAGTGTACTGTTAGCTAGCTAACGTTAGCTGGCTGGCTCGCTAACTATCGTTACGTCATGCGTTAGGATTCATTGTTTATCTAGCTAGCCATCTAGCTACATCTTTGTGTGCCAGAGTGCAGAATAACTGATCAATTTATGAACGCTCATTGAATATGGCCGATGTCAGTAAACGTTGGCAAAAAAACGTAATTAAATTGTTACCAGCAGCACAGTTAGTCACCAACGCTCTGGATAACATGAAAACAGCCTAATCAGCTCTGCTAGGGTGTCACGAGTGGGTGGAAACAGAGACCAAGGCGCAGTGCAGGGATAGTAGTTCGACATTTTATTTTAATTTACAAATGAAGAACTACTGAACAAACACGATAGACACAATGTCACGTTGCTCCACCGGGCTGCGGACCCACCGGGCTGCGGACCTTCGTTGGAGGTTCCGGGCTGCGGACCTTCGCTGGAGGTTTCGGGTTGCGGACCTTCGCTGGAGGTTCCGGGCTGCGGACCTTCGCTGGGGGTTCCGGGCTGCGGACCTTCGCTGTGGGTTCCGGGCTACGGACCTTCGCTGGGGGTTCCGGGCTGTGGACCTTCGCTGGGGGTTCCGGGCTGCGGACCTTTGCTGGAGGTTCCGGGCTGAGGACCTTCGCTGGAGGTTCTGGGCTACGGACCTTCGCTGTAGGTTTCGGGCGGAGGTCGGCTGGAGGTCGGGTGCGGGGAGACGGCACGGGACGGACTGGGGAGGCGCACCGGTTGTCGGGTGCGTGGAGTCGGCACTGGAAGCACCTGGCTGGGCGCACACACTGGAGGTCGGGTGCGGGGAGTAGAGCAGAGGTCCGGACCCGGACTGGACATTGGTGAAGCGGACTGCTCTGGCATGGGAGGTACCGGACTGGGAAGGCGGACCGGAGGTCGGGTGCGTGGAGCCGGCACTGGAAGCACCTGGCTGGGCGCACGCACTGGAGGTCGGGTGCGGGGATCCGGCACGGGTCGTACCGGACTGGGAAGGCGCACCGGAGGTCGGATGCGTGGAGCAGGCACTGGAAGCACCTGGCTGGGCGCACGCACTGGAGGTTTGGTGCGGGGAGTAGGGCAGAGGTCCGGACCCGGACTGGACATCGGTGAAGCAGATTGCTCTGGCCTGGGAGTGGAGACGACGACCGGACCCGGACTGGGCACCGGTGGAGCGGACTTCTCTGGCATGGGGGTGGAGTAGACGATCGGACCCAGACTGGGCACCGGAGGAGCGGATTGCTCTGGAAGGGAGGTAGAGTAGACAACCGGACCCGGACTGGGTACCGGTGGAGCGGACTGCTCCGGCCTGGGTGTGGAGTAGACGACCGGACCTGGACTGGACCACTCCGCCATCTCCCTCTCAACCTCTTCCTCTATCTCCACCAATTCCTCCAGAACCTCTCCAAAATGCTCCTCCAGATACTCTTCCTCCACCTTGCTCTGAGCCCCCCATCTGTACTTCGGCCTCTCCATGCTCCATATGGGGAGTGGTACTGGCTCGTCTTCTTCGCGGCCAGACCACCCCCATAGCCCCTCCCCAAGAACAATGTTCTTGGGGTTGTTTGCGGGCGTTTCCCCGTCTCGCGCGTCGCGCATAACGCGGCAGCACCTCCTCTCTCTCCGTCTCTCCCCAGTTACGCTGCTTGGTCTGGTAGTGGTGGGTTGTTCTGTCCCGATGTGGGTGTGGAAATGACCAAGGCGCAGCGCAGGGATAGTAGTTCGACATTTTTATTATACCATGTAAGAATGTATATTACTATGTATAACAAGACAAAAGACGAACTACTGAAAACACAAAAAAACACGAATTGATAAAATGTCACTCTCACAAAACAAAACACGAATGAACAGACGTAAATCACGCACACTTCTCACCGTGACATGCGAAATTCTTCGACAACGACCCACACCAGAGTGAAGGACAGACTCAACATATATAGGATCCCTAATTAGAGACAATGCGGTGCAGCTGCCTCTAATTAGGGATCCAACCCAAAACCCACACAGAAACAGAAAAGAAAGACTGTCAGACTCTGACCATAGCTACATAGAGAAGCAAATAGGCTTCTTTATGGCCAAAGCCTGACAAGTATCCACTGATATCTATGGAATATCCACTGATATTTAGAGTATTTTTTTTATGTGAATGTTTCGCTGATCTGGACTACATTAGAATTATTCTCTATGACATCATTATTCATAAATACCATCCACATGCAATCCACCACAACTTTTCTAATGAACACTCCTCCTCAATTAGCATATTGTACATGGCTCAAAGTGTATGCATTCAAGATTACTATACTCTTTTTCTCCATTACAGCTTCTACACATGGCAGCATGCTTGACTGAAAATCGTTAAACATGTCTATAGACTTTTTGGAGGTTATGCTGTTGCCCATCAGATTTAATATATTATGCCAATATGTAAAAGTTAGGAAGATGGTACATTTCAGAATGACAAGTTCATGACTGTTGATGTTCCCAGAACTCTCCAAATGCTATGTTCAACGAGCACCACGAATGACGGAGGGGAGGAAAACAGACAGCTTCTCTCTACCACGCCTTCACCAAGTCATCCAATGTTTGTCGGTCTGAAGGTCGGGTAGGGGCAAGGCCGCACATGGTTCAGATGAATTGTTTGTATTGGCCCCCTCCCTCTGGTTGGATACGAAGGACTGGCAGTTCAGGCCGAAGGAGTCCTAAAATGACAAAAGACTGCGGTTGCCATTGGGGGGGCTAGTTTACCCTGATCACGTCATCAGAAGTTACGCAGGAGCACCCAATCACCAGCCATAAACGGAAGGTCCTTCAACCGCTTGTAATACCGCTTTTTGTCTTGCTCCTGCTGATGTAGAGGTCCTTGCCTCAACCAGACTGTAGGCCTGTTGTAGCTGGTCATGATGGTGCCTCACCCATCCATCTAGGTCCATCCGCAGCGTTAGGGCCTCCACACCTGAAATCACAACAGGAAGATGGGCATGCCTGCCACACATTACAAAGAATGGTGTAAGCCCGGCACTGCTATGTTCAGTATTGTTGGATGCTTGGAGAAGCATGGGTAACTGCTCTGGCCAACACATCTGCTCATCTTGCCCTAGGGACCCAAGGAGAGATAACAATGTTTGATTAAACCGCTCACTGGCCCCGTTGCCCTGATGGCAGTAGGGAGTGGTTTGGATCTTGGCACACCCATACAGTTGGCAGAACTGGGCTACTTGGCACCCCCCAGAGGAGAAAATCTGCTCAGGACAACCCCAGTGTTACACTACGGCAGACCAGAGGGCTTTTACAGTAGTCTCTGCAGTCTGGTCTTTTGTGGCGACAGCTCACCCATATCTGGAAAACAGATCTGTCATGATGATCAGGTAAGGGTAAGTATCACTAGGGCGACCCAGGGATAGATAGTCAATGGCCAAAAGCTCCAATGGGTAACTGGTAGTGATCAGTACTAGGGGTGCCCTTACCTCTGGTCCTGGTTTCCTCTGCACACACTGGGGTCACTCAGTAATTTCCTAGCCGGGGCTAGTAGAATCCCCACCTCAAAGCTGCTTCGGTTTGGCCGGCACTCAAGAGTCCAATTGAGGTGTGGTATCTCTCCCACAAGTCTTCGGCGGCAGTGCCATCTCCAGGCGTCCTCAATTGACTCTCGGCCAAAGGATACTATCACATAGGGCTAGACGGCCCCATTCTCTCCACCATTCCCTCTCCTCAGGATGGGCATCCTTACAGGCCACTCCGCTGGGCCTTTCAACTCTGTTGACCATCTCTGCTAGTGATCGAAGGTGTGGACACACCTGCCTCTCCGACTGGGTAACCAGGAGAGAAATTAGCATTCTGGTTAGAGAGACCGGGGAGGTACTTCACCTGAAACTGGAAGCTGGGCCACCCAGCACTGCTCAACTGCCCCAGTTTTGCAGTGTCGAGGTGGACCAGCAGGTTTTTTATTAGATTTTTTTTATTTAACCTTTATTTAATCTAAGAACAAATTCTTATTTACAATGACAGCCTACACCGTCCAAACTGGGCCAATTGAGCGCCGCCCTATGGGACTCCCAATCACTGCCGGTTGTGATACAGTCTGGATTCGAACCAGGTTGTCTGTAGTGACACCTCTAGCACTGAGATGCAGTGTCATAGACTTTGGAGGGTTGTTGTCTGTGAAAACTGAACCCCCCACAGGTAGTCTCTGACATGTTTATTCACTGCCCATACAAGGGCAAGTAGCTCAAGTTTGAAGGCACTGCCCCAAGGCCCCCCAAGCTGGCATCAGTGTACACAACAAATGGTTTGCTGACATTGGCATACGGCAGAATTGGAGCACTCAGCAGAGTGTCCTTGAGCTGGTCAAAGGCTTGGTGGCATGCCGGGGTCCAGTCCACTGGACGACGACTCTTCCCAATTGTCACGGTTCCAGCCAGTAAGCAGTTGAGGGGGTTAGCCATCCTGGAGAAAGAAGGAATAAAATGACTGTAATACCCAGCAAAACCAAGGAATGAGCGTACCTGTGTTGTAGTTTCTGGTTGTGACCAGTCACGTACAGCGGCTATCTTCTCAGGGTCTTTGGACACCCCTGCTTGACTCACAACATCCCCAAGTGAACCACCTCCCTCCCCGACATTTCTTAGGCTGCAATTTCAGGCTATGCTTGGCAAGCCTCTTGAACATCTGGTCCAACTGTTCTGGACTTCTCAGGGCTTTCCTCCTGCCTGGTGCCTGCAGCCCCAACCGCTCGCCCTACAGAGGCCGGGGGCTTCCTGTTTAAAATGGCCTGTTCATCTCTCTGGGTGGAGCAGAACCGTTGGATGTGGCCAGACTGTCAACACCCCAAAAAGATGAGTCTGCCCTGTCAGTCCCACTGGAACAGGGCTCTCCTACCATTAAAGAAAAAACATATTGCCCCACTGCCACATGCCCCCTTGGCTCCTCCCTCGGCCGTGGCGGGGCAGCTGAAGGAGTCTGCTGTCTGACTTCTTTCACTATGGTCTCTTCCAGGGTGCTCAACTGCTCCTTCATCTCCTGCTGTAGCTCAGCACGTTCTCCTTCCATTGCTCAAAGTCTGCAGTGGTCACAGCGGCTGGGGCACTACCTGTAGGGGGAACTACAGTACAGCAAACCTGGCAGTCCTTTCCCTCCATCACTCTAGCCAGCAACTCAGCCTCCTGACTAACCTGGCAGTCCTTTCTCTCCATCTCTCTAGCCAGCAACTCAGCCTCCTGACTAACCTGGCAGTCCTTTCCCTCCATCTCTCTAGCCAGCAACTCAGCCTCCTGACTAACCTGAGTGAACGTCAACCCTTGCCGTCACTGCGCATACTTTTGGAGGCCTCCTTTAAACCTTTAACGAATTGGTTCCAATTCATCCTTGGCAGATCTGTCCGGTTCTGATTGGAGCCATCGGCTAAACAGCTCCCGTGTGGGCAGGAGGTAGTCTCCCATAGGCTCATCTCTCCTCTGGTTACAGTCAAAGAAGTGGGACCGGAGAGTGGGTGTAGGGGTGAGGCTGCCAAGCTGGTCCTGTAATGCAGCCCACAAAGAAGCAGTTGAGTTCCTCTGGGCTTGACTAAACAACATAGTTTCTCTTAGAGCCCTCATGATGAAGTCAATCTGCTGCTGTTATGCCAGTCCTTGCGCCCTCAATATGGCTTCCATTTGTACCCTCCACTCCCCAAAGGTAACTCCACTACTCTCAGCAGAAAATTTGGGAACCCAGGGTGAACACATGAACCATGGCATTGCTACAGGAGTATACTGAGGTAGTGGGCCTGCCACTGAAGGACTAGAGCCTTCTGCCCCCTGTGCTCCATCCCCTAGCTGATCCATAGCCCACTGTGCAAGAGACATGTGCTTGGAGAAATCCTTTGCCGACACAACGCCACTTTAAGAGGTGTCACAGTTTAGTGTGAACCCCTTTTTACTCCACCCAACACAGGATTTAAGGTTCTCCAGCACATAGCCATAGCCATAACACAGAAAACCAGGACATGTATTTGTATTTATTATGGATCCCCATAGCTACTCTTCCTGGGGTCCAACAAAATTAAGGCAGTCCATACAATTTTAAAAACATAACAATACATTCACAGATTTCACAACACAGTGTGTGCCCACATGTGTAAGTGTGTATAGTGCGCATGTTATTGTGTGTGTGTGTATGCATGTGTCTGTGCCTATGTCTGTGTTGCTTCACAGTCCCGACTGTTTCATAAGGTGTATTTGTATCTGTTTTTTTGTAATCAAATTTTACTGCTTGCATCAGTTATTTGATGTGGAATAGAGTTCCATGTAGTCATGGCTCTATGGACTTGGGGACTGTGAAGAGATGTCTTGTGGGGTATGCATGGGTGTCCGAGCTGTGCATCAACAGACAGCTCGGTGCATTCAAAATATCAATACCTCTCTTAAACAAGTAGTGAGGAAGTCAATCTCTCCTCCACTTTGAGCCAGGAGAGATTGACATGCATATTATTAATATTAGATCTCGGTGTACATCCAAAGGCCAGCCGTGCTGCCCTGTTCTGAGACCAATTGCAATTTTCCTAAGTCCTTTTTTGTGGCACCTGACCACACGACTGAACAGTAGTCCAGGTGCGACAAAACCAGGCCCTGTAGGACCTGCCTTGTTGATAGTGTTGTTAAGATAGAGCAGCCCTTTATTATTGATATACTTCTCCCCATCTTAGCTACTGTTGTATAAATGTGTTTTGACCATGACAGTTTACAATCCAAGGTTACTCCAAGCAGTTTAGTCACCTCAACTTGCTCAATTTCCACATTATTTATTACAAGATTTTGTTGAGTTTTAGGGTTTAGTGAATGATTTGTCCCAAATACAATGCTTTTATTGTTAGAGATATTTAGGACTAACTTATTCCTTGCCACCCACTCTGAATCTAACTGCAGCTCTTTGTTAAGTGTTGCTGTCATTTCAGTAGTAGCTGACATGTATAGAGTTGAGTCATCCGCATACATAGACACTCTGGCTTTACTCAAGGGGTTGTAAAGCTATAACACAAGTTTTTCCAGCAGCAGCACCACAATCTTTCTATCATACATTTCTCTAAGCCAATCATCAGTCATTTGTGTAAGTGATGTGCTTGTTGAATGTCCTTCCCTATAAGCATGCTGAAAGTTTGTTGTCAACTTGTTTACTGTAAAATAGCATTGTATCTTGTCAAACACAATTTTTTCCAAAAGCTTACTAAGGGTTGGTAACAGGCTGATTGGTCGGCTATTTTAGCCAGTAAAGGGGGCTTTACTATTCTTAGGTAGCGGAATGACTTTTGTTTCCCTCCAAGCCTGGGGACACACACTTTCTAGTAGGCTTAAATTGAAAATATGGCAAATAGGAGTGGCAATATCGTCCACTATTATCCTCAGTAATTTTCCATCCAAGTTGTCAGACCCCGGTGGCTTGTCAATGTTGATAGACAACAATAATTTTTTCACCTCTTCTACACTCACTTTACGGAATGCAAAATTACAATGCTTGTCTTTCATAATTTGGTCGGATATACTTGGATGTGTAGTGTCAGCGTTTGTTTTCTAATCTTGCCAATGAAAAAAATAATTAAAGTAGTTGCCAATATCACATGGTTTTGTAAGGGCCTGACTGAGGCCAGATCCCTGACTCCCTCTAGTGGGAGTGGGATGACCACAGTCAGGTCCTGACACTCACAGGTTTGGGTTGTTGGTGATCCCCAATTAGAGACAGCTGTCCTGAGTTGGGGATTCTATTTAGGCGCACCGCACATCCACCTGCGTGTGGATCATTGCTTGTTTGTTAGTGCTAGTGAGTTCACTACAACGCCACGGTGTTTCGTGCATTTATTGTTTTATTTTTGAAAATAAAACATGTTCGCTACGTCCTCTCGCTCTGCGCCTCGTTCCCTATACACTCACCGTGACAGAATGATCTACCACCAAGGGAACCCGCATCGAGAGAAGGAGGAGGATTATTGGAGTCAGGACACCACGGGCTTCGCAGAGGAGAGTGGAGGGCACCGACGCAATAGGCGGAGAAGTCGGGGAGGAAAAGTTGTGGAGGGTGCACAGCCACTGGAGGTGGGAAGCATCTGGGACTTATCGACACCTGAGGGAGATGATGGGTTCGTGACTGGACCAGCGTGGGGGCTTGGGACAGAGCCCTTACCAGCGGAGTATGAGGAGAGGAAGGACCAACAGTGGACAGCCCCAAAGGTCCCCCATATTGAAGGGGGGGGGGGGGGGGGGGGTTGTGGGGTCCATGGGACGCGCGGGACAAGGAGGAGGAGAAGCGGCTGAGGAGGTATTTCGGGTGGGCCGAGGAGGACGATGAGAGAATGCGTTCGGTCTCCGGCCCCAGTACCAGATCTCCAGCGCGCTACCGGCCTACCCAACCCACGCGCCTCCTCAGCCCTGTACGTCCAGCGACAGCTTCCCGCACCAGAGGATCAGCGCGTGTTCCCAATCCAGGGACCCCAGTACCAGCTCCACGAGTCCAACTGTCGGTTAGCCAACCCAGGTTGGAAGATCAACTCCCACCACTTCCGCCTCCGACGGTCGAGAACAGGAAAACGCCGGAGGGTTTCTTCAATCGTCGGAGGAACAAAATAAGTGGTGGAGCGCCTGGGTGGCCCTTCCTCCCGAGGCCGAGCCCAACCCTCACAGGGAGTTTCGAGGCCAGATCGGAGATCTCCACGTACGCGCCTCCACAGCCCGGATACTTCAGCTACGGTCCAAAGCCAGGAGCCTCCAGCGACGGGCCAATGCCCGGAGCCTCCAGCGACGGGCCAATGCCCGGAGCCTCCAGCGACGGGCCACAGCCCGGAGCCTCCAGCGACGGTCCACAGCCCGGAGCCTCCCGCGACGGCCCACCGCCTGGAGTCTTCAGAGGCCAGCACAGCTCGGTGGCTGGAGCCCTCCTCAGCGTCGGTGTCCAGGTCGGACACAACGTACAGCCACGCTATGGAGCAGGAGCTGTGCCCAGTCTGGGGCCGGCAGCCAGCCCAACTACAGGGCTGGAAACCATCTCTGCGTCGGTGCCCAGGGTGGGCATGACGTCCAGTCCTGCTCTAGAGATGGGGAGGGATGTGGGTACGCTCCAGTGCAGGGGTAGTCCGCTCCAACGGTGCCTAGTCTGAGTCCGGCCGTCTGCTCCGCTCCAGTGATGGAGCAGTCCGCTTCACCGGTGCCCAGTCCAGTTCCGGTCCTCTGCTCCGTTCCAGTGCCGGAGCAGTCCGCTCCACCGGTGCCCAATCCAGTGATGGAGCAGCCCGCTCCACCGGAGCCCAGTCCGGGTCCGGTCATCTACTCCGCTCCAGTCCCGGAGCAGTCCGCTCCACCGGTGCCCAGTCCGGGTCCGGTCATCAGCTCCGTTCCAGTGCCGGAGCAGTCCGCTCCACCGGGGTCCGGGCTGGGACTGGACGTCATCCCCTACCCAGGGTCGGGTGCTCCCACACCAGGGTCCAGACAGGACTTGGTACATCGCGGGAGAACTGAGGGCGGATTCATCGCGCCGGGGTCCGGACAGGACCGGGCGTGCAACGGGGAGGCAGGGAGGGAGCCCCCACCAACAACCTCCCCAGTACTCCGCACTTTCCCCTTGTTTTTTGTTTTGATTTTTGGACTTTATTTATCTTGGTTGGGGGGGAAGTATCGCGGTCGGGAGCCCGCACCTTAGGGGGGGGGGGGGGTACTGTAATGGCCTGACTGAGGCCAGATCCCTGACTCCCTCTAGTGGGAGTGGGATGACCACAGTCAGGTCCTGACACTCACAGGTTTGGGTTGTTGGTGATCCCCAATTAGAGACAGCTGTCCTGAGTTGTCTCTAATTGGGGATTCTATTTAGGCGCACCGCACATCCACCAGCGTGTGGATCATTGCTTGTTTGTTAGTGCTAGTGAGTTCACTACAACGCCACGGTGTTTCGTGCATTTCTTGTTTTGTTTTTTGAAAATAAAACATGTTCGCTACGTCCTCTCGCTCTGCGCCTCGTTCCCTATACACTCACCGTGACAGGTTTTGTGATAAATGAGCCATCTGATTCAATGAATGATGGAGAGGAGTTTGCCCTTTTCCCAAAAATGTTATTTAAGGTGCTTATTACTATCATTCTTTATGTAATTTATCTTTGTTTCATAGTTTAGTTTCTTATTTTTATTCCGTTTAGACGCATGATTTCTCAATTTGCAATACATTTGCCAATCGGTTGTGCAGCCAGACTTATTTGCCACATGTAAGGATGCTCAAGGTGCGTTTTATTTTAAATTCATGGGTTAACATAGAACGGAACCCGTTTCCCCACCTCCCACAGCAGACTGCACAATTTCCCGGAATCTGTCGACACAATAGTGCCTCCCCTCAGGTGGGTTACCCTCCCCCTGACTCCCTCAGGTAAATATTGGGCATGCAAAAGTGACACTGCACATTGAACTATTCTGACATGGCACTGCAACAATATGGTGAAGGGCACTACAAATCTCACCGCTGCACACCGAATTATTCTGATATGGCACTGCAACAAGATAGTTATTCTAAGGGAAGGCACTGCAAACAATAATTTGAGAGGCACTACAATCTCGCTATGGTGCTGCACACAATAATGGGACCCCTTTGGCCCAGCTGTACTCTGCCAACCCCTCAAATTGACTTTACTGCCATGAGACAAAATAGGGAGAGGGAAAGACAGACAAGACAACATATAGAAAGGGTGGGGAATGAGAACCATATCCCCACAAAATAAAATAAATATCTCTGTATGGTGATATCCAGATTCGGACAGCTCCCTGTCCTGGAATGCGCCCAGTCTGAGACACTGCTTGGCGACTTTACCGATGGCCCCGCCTCCGGTGCTAAATGAGAGGAAGACATATGTGTACTTATGTTAGGACATTTTGTGAACAAAAATACAGTTAAAGTGTATAAACCTATTACAAGTGGAGCAGGTCAACCCTGCTGGGCCTGCACGCTTCTGTTCCAGCCCAGCACTAACACACCTGATTCAATGTATCAAACCTAATTAGTTAATAATCAAGTGTGCTATTGCTGGGCTGGAATAGAAGTCTGCTCCCCCAGTAGATCAGGGATCAGTGGAGCGAGGTTGGCCACTTCTGGTATTTTTTTTATGTTCACCTAATATGATGCTTTAGTAATACTAGCCTACTTGTTACTACGATGTGTAGATAGATAGATAGATAGATAGATAGATAGATAGATAGATAGATAGATAGATAGATAGATAGATAGATAGATAGATAGATAGATAGATTTATTTGATCCCCCGGGGGGGAAATTTCATTGTCAAGCAGCTACAACAAAACACAGGGCAGGTGCAAAATGCCACAACGAAAGTACACAAAAGACAGATACACGGTACATGATACATAGAGCGGCAGTATGAAAAAGTATAGAAATACAAGATATCTGGAGTGCAAAAAAATAAAAGCTATAAAAAGACATTGCATAGTATGGGTGGTTGGCTGAATATGTACACTATACATTGGTGGATGTGTACACTATACATTGGTGGATGTTGGATGGTTAACTATACTATACTACAGGTTGATGGCAGAGAAATACTTCAGTAGCTAAAAATGCGTATGATATGAGCGAGGGTAATAATAGTTTACTTAATAGACAGACTGGTTAAATGAACAGGTAAGTGAACATTTTGCATGGTTAAATTAGCTAAACAGTTAGGTATACAGTTATATTTACAGATAAGTGAATACTTGCATGGTTACACAAACTGTACAGGTAAATGACAGGAAGAGATACTTTAATAGCTAAATGTGTGTATGATATCATTTGGGGTAATAATAGTAATTCCCTTAAAATACAGTCCTTAGTGCGCAGGGTTTAATTACAGACAACTGCACGTATTGCACATTCGATATGCTAAAAGCAATGAGAAAAGGTGCAACTGGCAGGATACTAATATGCATTCCTGAGTGAATGCCTACGTAAGTTAAGTCCAATAATTACTTACAATATTGCATGATATGATATAACAACTGTACATGAGTATGTATATACAGACCTGTATGAATAAATAGGTCCTGAGTGGATGAGTGCTGACGGACCAGAGTTACTCACGGATGGATGCATAATTGTTATACTAGGTCCTAGCACCCCAACAGTTCCAGATCTATGTTGCCGACGGCACGGCACCCCGGTGAGGCATTATAACCTTTACATATGAGTTAGCTTACTTGCACACTTTCAAATATTAAATTGTTGATTGTTTTAAGTTAAGTATTTAAACTTGTTTTATTTGTTAACTTAAATTATTCAAGAACAACTAGTATCGATGTTGATTAATCACAGAGGGGAAGGGAATTAAGAGGTGAAGGGAATTTGTCTCCTTCTTTTGTTGTATTCTCAAATGAACATTACCTTTTTGTTTAGTCAGAAGCTCTCCAGTTAGTTGTATTTGATTGTCACCATTTTTTGGGGATAACAGCCATGTAAACCCATTTTGCAGCTGATAATGGCATGCAATGCCAATGCAGCTATAGGCTTACAGCAGTGTTTCTCAACTCCAGTCCTTGAGTACCCCCAACTGCACACATTTTTGTTGTAGCCCCAGACAAACATACCGGATCCAACTCAGAGGGCCTGATGATTAGTTGACAAGTTGAATCAGGTGTGTTTGTCCGGGGCTACACACTGTTCTGTTGGGGGTACTCAAGGACTGGAGTTGGGAACCACTAACCTTTTTTGATCCAAGATGGCGTAACAGTGCAGACGTGTTTTTGTTTGTCCCGTCTCATGTCCCGTGTAAATAGTTTGTAATAGTTTGTAATTAGTCTGTCTTTCCATATATTTTTTATTGTTCCCGATTTACTTCTCCTGCAACCCGCCTCACCCAACGTGAAACGGATCTAATATCGGTATTTCTTTACTTTTCATTATTTAACTGAACCTCAGTCAGAAGCTAGCCTGCAAGCTAGCTTGCAAACTAGCTACTAGCCATTGCTAACCACTGCTAGCGGTCCTCACCACTGCTCTTCCTGCATCAGCCGCTTTTAGTTTGGACATTATCGGCCAGTCTGCACAGCGCACTACCAACCCAGCGCATATCGGATTGCGTTCCCTTCCACTTCACCGGATTTCTACTGAAATCACAGGACCATCACACCGGATCATCGCAGCTAGCTAGCTGCAATCGAGTGGCTGCTGTTTTGGCTAAACACCATTGTCCATATGCTACCATGAGCCAGCCTCGAGCTAGGCCCATCTCCAGGCCAGCCGACGTGTACTAGCTATTCTCCCGGGCTACAGTACCTCTGTCAACCTGCCTGGACCTTCTACTGTCGAAACGGAGGCCCGCCGAGCCACCACGACTGGTCTGCCGACGTAATTGTCCGACGTGGTCTCAATAGGCTTTTCCTCTGCGTCGTCGCTGAAGATCCATCTGCTAGCCCCGGCCTGCTAGCACTCTGAACGCCGTGCCTCCCGCTCGCCTAGTACAGCGCCCACTGAACTACTCCCTGGCTCACCTCTTTGCTGCTCATCGGATCCTATGATTACTCTGCTTCACAGCTGATGCCTGCGGGACTGTTTGGTTATATGGTATTTCATTCTGTTTATCTGCTAGGCCTCAGGTCCTGTGTGTAGCACATCACATTTCTCTATCTGACCCTCTTTGTCCATACATTGTCATTACCCGTCGTTGTCTTAGCTCTCTTAATTAACTGTGTTTGTTTTTATGCCCCTTTCTTATTTCAATATGCCTTGTCTGTTACTGTTTAGGTGAGCTATTATTGTTTTATTTCACTGTAGAGCCCCCAATCCCGCTCAACATGCCTCTGATAGCTCCTTTGTCTCACCCCCAACACAAGACCTCACCTGGTTTAACTGGTGGTCTCCAGAGATGTAACCTCTCTCTTCATTACCCAACGCCTAGGTTTACCTCAACTGAACTCACATCCTACTATACCCTTGTCTATACATTATGCCCTCAGTCTATTCCACCACGCCCAGAAATCTGCTCCTTTTATTCTATGTACCCAACGTATTAGACGTCCAGTTCTTAAAGCCCTTAGGCGAACACTTATTCTACTCCTCCTCTGTTCCTCACACCTATTCCCCAGGCGCTCTCATTTGTTGACTTCTGTAACCGTAAGAGCCTTGGTTTCTTGCATGTTAACATCAGAAGCCTCCTCCCTAAGTTTGATTTTCATGTTTGTTTTTGGAGATCCAGTGTGTGTATATGACATATACCTGTATATTTATTTATTTTTGTGTGAACTTATGATCAGCTGATTTCCACTCAGGAAAAAATGAAATAGTGTTTTTTAATGTAACATTTACCGTTGCCCGTTTTGTTAGGATGTCCTAGCTGTGTCTGAATCCTGGCTCAGGAAGGCCACAACAATTCTGAAATTTACATCCCCAACTACAATATTTCCTGTCAAGATAGAACTGCCAAAGGAGTTGGAGTTGCAATCTATTGCAGCGATAACATGCAGAGTCATACTGTCCAGGTCTGTGCCCAAACTGAGCTTCTACTCTTAAAAATCCACCTTTCCAGAAATAAGTCTCTCACTGTTGCTGCCTGTTACAGACCCCCCCCCCCATTCCCCAGCTGTGCCCTGGTCACCATATGTGAATTGATTGCCCCCCATCTATCTTCAGAGTTTGTACTGTTATGTGATTTAAACTGGGATATGCTTAACGCCCCGGCTGTTATTCAATCTAAGATAGATGACCTCAATCTCACACAAATTATCAAGGAACCCACCAGGTACAACCCTAAATCTGTAAACATGGGTACTATCATAGATATCATTCTGACCAACTTGCCCTCCAAATACACCTCCTCTGTTTTCAACCAGGATCTCAGCGATCACTGCCTCGTTGCCTGCGTTCGTAATGGGTCCGCGGTCAAACGACCACCCCTTATTTTTTTTTATTTTTTTATTTCACCTTTATTTAACCAGGTAGGTCAGTTGAGAACAAGTTCTCATTTGCAACTGCGACCTGGCCAAGACAAAGCAAAGCAGTGTGACAAATAACAACACAGAGTTACACATTAAACAAACAGTCAAAAACACAATAGAAAAATCTATATACAGAGTGCAAAATGTAGTGCAAAAATGCAGTAAGGTTAAGAGGTAGAACAATAAATAGACTATAGTGGTGACATAAATTACAGAATTATCATTATTAACACAGGAATGAAAAATGTGCAAATTATGATGTGCAAATAGAGATACTGGAGTGCAAGAATAGTGAAAAATAAACATGGGGATGAGGTAGTAGTGTGGGCTATTTACAGAAGGGCTATATACAGGTGCAGTGATCGATAAGCAGCTTTGACAGCTGATGCTTAAAGTTATTGAGGGAGATAGGAACCTCTAGCTTCAATGATTTTTGCAATTCGTTCCAGTCATTGGCAGCAGCAAACTGGAAGGAATGGCGACCAAAGGAGGTGTTGGCTTTGGGGGTGACCAGTGAGATATACCTGCTGGAGCGCATGCTACGGGTGGGTGTTGCTATAGTGACCAGTGAGCTGAGATAGGGCGGGGATTTACCTAATAAAGACTTATAGATGACCTGGAGCCAGTGGGTTTGGCGGCGAATATATAATATTAATATATTATGATATGATAATATATTATCACTGTCAAATGCTCCCTAAAACACTTCTGCGAGCAGGCCTTTCTAATCGATCTGGCGCGGGTGTCCTGGAAGGATATTGACCTCATCCCGTCAGTAGATGATGCCTGGTTGTTCTTTAAAAGTGCTTTCGTCACCATCCTAAATAAGCATGCCCCTTTCAAAAAACTTAGAACTAAGAATAGATAGAGCCCTTGGTTCACCCCAGACTTGACTGCTCTTGACAAATACAAAAACATCCTGTGGCGCACTGCATTAGCATCAAATAGCCCCCACGATATGCAACTTTTCAGGGAAACCAGGAACAAATATACACAGTCAGTTAGAAAAGCAAAGGCCAGCTTTTTCAAACAGAAATTTGCATCTTGTAGTACTAATTCCAAAAAGTTCTGGGACACTGTAAAGTCTATGGAGTATAAGAGCATCTCCTCCCAGTTGCCCACTGCACTGAGGCTAGGAAACACTGTCACCACCGATAAATTCACAATAATCGAAAATTTCAACAAGCATTTTGCTACGACTGGCCATGCTTTCCACCTGGCTACCTCTACCCCGGCAAACAGCTCTGTACCCCCCGCAGCAACCTGCCCAAACCCCCTTCCTGTTTCTCCTTCACATAAAATCCAGACAGCTGATGTTCTGAATGAGCTGCTAAATCTGGACCGCTACAAATCTGCTGGGCTAGACAATCTGGACCCTTTCTTCCTAAAATTATCAGCCAAAATTGTGCAACCCCAATTACCAGCCTGTTCAACCTCTCTTTTGTATCGTCTGATATCCCTAGAGATTGGAAAGCTGCCGCGGTCATCCCCCTCTTCAAAGGGGGAGACACTCTAGACCCAAACTGTTACAGACCTATATCCATCCTGCCTTGCCTTTCTAAAGTCTTCGAAAGTCAAGTTAATAAACAGATCACTGGCTTCTTCGAATCCCACCGTACATTCCCAACTCCAGTATCTCTATTTGCACATCATCATTTGCACATCCATCATTCCAGTGTTAATGCTAATCTGTAATTTATTTCGCCACTATGGCCTATTTATTGTCCCACCTTCCTAACCTTACTGCATTTTGCACTACATTTGCACTCTGTATATAGATTTTCTGTTGTGTTATTGACTGTACGTTTGTTTCCCATGTGTAACTCTGTGTTGTTTTTTGTCGCACTGCTTTGCTTTGTCTTGGCCAGGTCGCAGTTGTAAATGAGAACTTCTGACCTACCTGGTTAAATAAAGGTGAAATAACCTACACTATGATGGCATTAGCCTTATGGGCATTAGCAATACACACCTTGACATTGTGCATCTGAAGCAGAGAATAGCTTAAGTCACACATTGTTTACATATTGTTCAGCTATAGGTTCTCAATTTAAAAACGATAGCAGTAGACAATATATATGAGGCTAATCATTATACAAGCAAAAACTAAAGCAGGAAGCAGCAGTGAATCGGTCTATAAGAAAGTGGTCAGATGAAGCAGATGCTAAGCTACAGGGCTGTTTTGCTTGCACAGACTGGAATATGTTCCGGGATTCTTCCGAGGGCATTGAGGAGTACACCACAACAGTCACTGGCTTCATCAACAAGTGCATTGATGACGTCGTCCCCACAGTGACCGTACATACATACCCCAACCAGAAGCCATGGATTACAGGCAACATCCGCACTGAGCAAACGGGTAGAGCTGCTGCTTTCAAGGATCGGGACTCTTACCCGGAAGCTTATAAGAAATCCTGCAATGCCCTCCGACGAACCATCAAACAGGCAAAGCATCGATACAGGACTAAGATAGAATCGTACTACACCGGCTCCGACGCTCGTCGGATGTGGCAGGGCTTGCAAACTATTACAGACTAAAAAGGGAAGCACAGACGCGAGCTGCCCAGTGACACAAGCCTACCAGACCAGCTAAATCACTTCTATGCTCGCTTCGAGGCAAGTAACACTGAAACATGCATGAGAGCATCAACTGTTCCAGACGACTCTGTGATCATGCTCTCCATAGCTGAGTAAGACCTTTAAACAGGTCAACATTCACAAGGCTGCAGGGCCAGACGGATTACCTGGACGTGTACTCCGAGCATGCGCTGACCAACTGGCAAGTGTCTTCACTGATATTTTCAACCGGTCCCTGACTGAGTCTGTAATACCAACATGTTTCAAGCAGATCACCCTGTGCCTAAGAACACTAAGGTAACCTGCCTAAATGACTACCAACCTGTAGCACTCACGTCTGTAGCCATGAAGTGCTTTGAAAGGCTGGTCCAGGTTCACATCAACACCATTATGCTAGAAACCTTAGACCCACTTCAATTTGCATACTTCCCCAACATATCCACAGATGATGCAACCTCTATTGCACTCAACACTGCCCTTCCCACCTGGACAAAAGAAACACCAATGCTATTCATTGACTACAGCTCAGCCTTCAACACTCCCTCTACAACTGGATCCTGGACTTCCTGACGGGCCGCGCCCCACGTGGTAAGGTTCGGCAAACTATAAGGAGGTGGTCAGAGACCTGGCCGTGTGGTGCCAGGACAACAACATCTCCCTCAATCTGATCAAGACAAAGGAGATGATTGTGGACTACAGGAAAAAGAGGACCGAGCATGCCCACATTTTCATTGACAGGGCTGTAGTAGAGCAGGTTAAGAGCTTCCAATTCCTTGGTGTCCACATCACCAACAGGCGTAAAAAAGGGTATGGTGGCCCTTTGATTAGCTATTCAGGAGACTTATGGCTTGGAGGTAGTAGAGAGAACAGTCTATGACTAGGGTCTTTGACAATTTTTAGGGCCTTCCTCTGACACCGCCTTGTATAGAGGTCTTGGATGGCAGGAAGTTTGGCCCCAGTAATGTACTGGGCCGTACGCACTACCCTCTGTAGTGCCTTGTGGTCGGAGGCCGAGCAGTTGCCATACCACGCGGTGATGCAGCCAGTCAGGATGCTCTCTATGGTGCAGCTGTAGATCTTTTTGAGGATCTGACGACCCATGCCAAATCTTTTCAGTCTCCTGAGGAGGAAAAGGCTTTGTCGACAGTCTTAGTGTTTTTGGTCCAACACGTGTATGTGACCAATAACATTTTATTTTATTTTATGGATCCAAATAACATGAGATTCATCTAAAATTTCCAGGAATGTTTGAATTGAACTATCAGATACTGAAAAGATACTTTACTTCCATTTGCCTGCGTTTGAAGGTTTGTAGAGCTGGGAGTAGGGGCCATTCTGTAGTATCATTGGGAGTGTTATGACAGCTTCCTGAAATAAGACCTGTATGGGAGTGTTTAACACGCTAACATAAACACCAGCATCTGCAGTAGCAGTGGATGCGTAGCCGACCCCTCTAACTCACAGTTCCATTGACAACAAGCTCTGTGACATTTTATAACCAACATGAACACAACTCATCAACTTGTTGCTATATTTGATGTTTGCCCAACTTGCCAACCAGCCACTGCCCATTGGGAAATCATTGCAAGACAGGGTAGGAGGACTGTTCTAGGGACTTCCAGTGTTGTGCATATTAGTGATGATGTGATGTATAGTGACGGTGGTAACAAACCCTGGCATTTATGTGTCAGTTTTGATGTGTCAAATCCTGGTATGTCAAACCGTTGAATGTGTCACAACTGGGCATTGATGTGTCACAGTATACAGGTGAACCAGCTGTGCTTGACAGGTGTCCCTTTAGACTGTCCCCCACAATCCCTTTTCCAGAGAGGATATTTGCTTCCCCACTTTCACCCCCCTTGCCCCACATTTAAGATGGGTTGCTTAGGCTACTCATAGTATATGCAGTGCTCCTGTATGACTCATCCATATGGTATTATTGTTGGATGTTTATAGGCTTGGTTGAGTAATTCACTTATGAAATATCCTGGTTGAAGCTGATATTATAATTCTTAAGAAAAGTAGCTGCCACAAAGGTAGTTTGTTGTAAGAAATGATTTTATATTTTACAAGTGTTGAGACATTTTCAACCAATTAGTTGCCATTAATTAGTGGCCATTAAGTAGTCTCTAAATAATTCCCATTTATGAATTTCGTGAGGAAATATGAGAGGACATCTGCTCTCTCCCATACGTCATTCCCTGCTTTCCGACTTCCTGGCCTCTAAACATAAACATACACAACCACCTGCTGGTCTTCAGAGCCCACGCTTCCACTACATCAATAATTGTAATTGTTTGGTAAACAAGGGAATATCTCCAACTAGACCATGCAGGAACGTGTCCACAACACAGAGGCTCAGAAGCCAGCACTGGTGAGAGTCAACAACAACAACTTGAAAATGTTTATGCAGAAGTAACTAATAACATAATCACTAATTTGTGTTAGTAAACATACAGTATCTGAGCGGGATGCCGTCAAGAAGTTGAGATTGGGATGCTGGGGATGGAAGAAGAGTGAAAGTGGAAAAGGAGAGAGTGGAATGCTTCTTGTGGCGTCCATGTGCACTTCCTTCCGTGTTGTCAGAGCACCAGTAGGCTTGGGAGAAGGACTGATTCCAAATATTCTTTCACAAGACACAATTACATAGCTTATCAACTTCCATCAACTTCACTCACAAAATGATGTAGACCATATGTGACCGAATTCAGGATTGTGGGTGTTTGACGCTATTTCCTACATCACAGTAGGGCCGTTTAAAATATAAATACAAATATATATAAATATATTATTTTTTTTCTCTCAGAAACTTGTACATGTGAACTTTCATATGCCTTAATTACAAACTTGTATGGGATCTGTAAATAAGATAAAAAAGAAAAAAAATAATGAGGTTATTTTAGCCAAGGAGAAAGCACTGGGCTATATATAGAGAAAGGCCGGATCCATGATTGGCTGAGATAATGGAGGGTGATAATCATAAGCATCACGTGCCCCCTCAGATATGGCTTGTTTTTTAAAAATCATGTAGATGTTGAATTGATTACTAAACCTCATTTAACATCAACCTACATTTTATCATAATTAAAATAACTTTCAGCTGTTTTTTTTTCAGAGGGGGCACACTTACTGGACCCCATTCTCCCTAGTAAGTGGTTAATTCCTAGGTGCACCATGGAGCTAAGATATGGTAGATAGTCGTGTGTGCAGAATGTATCGTCAATATCTTTACCTAGCCAGCTAGATAGGTTCCAAATCTTCCAAACTCATAACTAGGTACCAAGCCATTTCAGGCTATCGATCAAGTTAGAGTAGATTGTGTAACTATTTTAACTGACATGCCTGCTGGCAAGGTTGCTAGACTTTAGAAAAGCAAGCAATCGCTAAATGTACTGAATAAGACTCACATTCCTTACAATCTTTTAGCCAGATTAGAGCAGAGATCCATGATACTATAGACCAGTGTGGCAGTTATACAAAATACCTAAGACATAAAAGTTCTTCAAGAATCAATGTGCATCATTAATTAAAATGACAACAATGCTGAATGGGCGTAATGGGCGTAAACAAAACGGGTATAACAACTCAGACAGAGACCCAAGTGCAGACGCAGGAGACCAGGTAGAATGTCAAGTTGTTTATTGAAACAAAATCGGCAGGCTATGTCGTTGTCGTAGGCAGGCAAAGGATTTGGCACACAGGAGTTCAGAGGTACAGAGATGGCAGGCAGGAATTCGTGTCGTAAACAGGCAAGGGTATGGTAACGGGAGAACTAAACAGATAGCAGGTATTCTAGGAATGCGGGCACGACCTGGTGAAACACACAAGACGAACTGGCAACAAGAACAATGAACAGACACAGTTAAATACCCAAGGGATAAGGGAAAATAGGAAACACCTGGTAGAGGAGGAGCACAGGGAGAACAGGTGAACAGAATTAGGGTATGACAGTAACCCCCCCAGGGGCGCCACCTGGCGGCCTACCTGGTGCTGTACCTGGTTGACCGGGGTGGCGACGGCGAAAGTCGGCAATAAGGGATGGGTCCAAGATGTCCCTGGCAGGAACCCAGCAGCGCTCCTCCAGACCGTAGCCCTCCCAGTCAACCAGGTACTGGAAACCCCTGCCACGGACCCTCAGGAGACGCCGAACTGTAAAGACAGGAATACCATTAACAAAACGAGGCAACGGAGCAGGTCTCTGAACAGGGGCAAGAGGACAATGGGAAACAGGCTTAATACGGGAGACATGGAAGGTGGGGTGTACTCTAAGAGTGTGTGGGAGGATCAGACGGACAGCAGAACGGCTGAGTACCCTGGAGATGGAAAAGGGCCCAATGAATCGGGAGGACAGCTTCTGGGACTCTTCACGAAGAGGCAGATCCCGAGTGGACAGCCACACCTTTTGCCCAACGCGGTAATGTGGAGCAGGGGTCCGGTGACTATACGCCTGTCGCTGATAGCAACCCGAGCCCTCTTCCTAGTCTGCCGACAGCGGCGGACGAACAGCTGTGTGGCAGGCACCCCCACGTCTGCCTCCTGGTTCGGGAAAAGGGGAGGCTGGTAGCCGAGGGAGCACTCAAAGGGAGAGAGGCCTGTAGCAGAAGAAGGAAGGGTGATGCGGGCATACTCCACCCAGATTAACTGCCGACTCCAAGTGGTGGGGTTGGAGGACACGAGGCAACGCAGGGTAGTCTCCAGGTCCTGGTTGGCCCTCTCCGACTGACCGTTAGACTCAGGGTGGAACCTGGAGGAGAGGCTGGCCTATGACACGATGAGGGCGCAGAAAGCCTTCCAGAACTGGGATGCAAACTGGGGACCTCAATCTGACACCATGTCAGTGGGAAGACCGTGGATCCGGAAGATGTGCTGAATCACGAGTTGGACCGTCTCCTTGTCAGAGGGTAGCTTGGCTAAGGGGATGAAGTGAGCCGCCTTGGAGAACCGGTCCACTACTGTGAGAATGGCGGTGGGGCCGTCGGAAGGAGGGAGGCCGGTCACAAAGTCCAACGAAATGTGAGACCAAGGGCGGCGTGGAACAGGCAAAAGTTGAAGGAGGCCAGACGGAGCTTGCCGCGGAGTCTTGTTTTGGGCACACACCGTCCACGCGGAGACAAAGGAGGGCACGTCCACCCCCATGGTGGGCCACCAGAACCGTCAACGGATGAATGCAAGGGTCCGGCGCGACCCGGGATGGAGGAATGGCCCCACTCCAGAACTTGGGACCAGACAGAATCCGGAACAAACAGGCAGCCTGTTGGGACATTCCCAGGTCCCTGTTGAGGCCGCTGTGCGTTGCGGACCACAGTTTCTATTCCCCAGACGATATGTGTAGCTAGGCAGGAGGCGAGAAGGATGGGCTCGGGTCCAGGGAGGCAGTAACGGGGCTGAAAACGCAAGACAGGACGTCGGGTTAAGCTTTCTTAGAGCCGGGGCGGTATGATAGGGTGAAATTAAACCGTGTGAACAGTAGAGCCCACCTGGCCTGTCTGGAGTTGAGCCGTTTGGCGGTACGAAGGTACTCTAAGTTCTTATGGTCAGTCCAGACCAAAAAAGGAAGCTCTGAGCCCTCCAGCCAGTGCCTCCATTCTTCCAATGCCATTTTGACGGCCAACAACTCCCGGTTGCCGACATCATAGTTCTTCTCTGCTGGACTGAGCCGGTAGGAGAGGAAAGCGGAGGGATGCAGCTTCTGATCGATGGCCGAGCGCTGGGACAGAACTGCTCCCACCCCTACCTCTGAGGCGTCCACTTCCACAAACTGGCAAGAGGGGTCAGGCTAGATTAGGACCGGGGCCGAGGTGAAATGCCATTTAAGGTCAGTGAACGCACGGGAAGCCTCGGGAGACCAGACAAAGCGGACCTTGGTGGAGGTAAGACTGGTGAGGGGAGATGCCAGGGTGCTGTAGCCCCGGATGAAGCAGCTGTAAAAATTTGCAAATCCCTGGAATCTCTGGAGCTGACTCCGGGAAGTTGGTTGCGGCCACTCCTCTACAGCCCTCACCTTGCTGGGATCCATCCGGATGCTTCCAGCAGCAATAATGTATCCCAGGAACGAGATAGTGGAGTGGTGGAGTTAACACTTTTCTGCCTTGACGAAAAGCTGGTTCTCCAGGAGGCGCTGGAGCACCTGCCGGACATGGGTTACATGCTCCTGGGCAGAACGGGAAATCACCAGGATGTCGTCCAGGTAAACAAAGACACACCGGTTCAGCATGTCGCGAAGCACGTCGTTGACCAGAGCCTGGAATACTGCAGGGCGTTGGTCAGGCCGAAGGGCATCACCAGGTATTCATAATGGCCGCTTGCGGTGTTGAAAGCCGTCTTCCACTCATCCCCCTTCCGGATCCGAACCAGATGATAGGCATTCCGCAGGTCCAATTTAGAGAAAATGGTTGCCCCCTGAAGGACCTCGAAGGCGGAGGAGATGAGCGGAAGCGGGTAACAGTTCTTCACGGTGATGTCGTTCAGACCTCTGTAATCAAAGCAGGGACACAGGGATTTATCCTTCTTGTCCACAAAGAAGAAACCTTCTCCAGCGGAAGATGAAGATGGGCGAATAATCCCTGCAGCAAGAGAGCTCTCCACATAGGCCTCCATGGCCTTGGTCTCCGGACCAGACAGTGTGTAGAGACGCCCTCTGGGGGGGAGGTTCCCGGGAAAAGGTCAATGACGCAATCATATGGGCGGTGAGGGGGAAGTGATGTCGTCCGGGACTTGCTGAAGACCTCCTGTAGGTCCTGGTATTCAACCGGAACAGAGGACAGGTCAAGGGCGGGCTCAGAAACTGGGATGGGGGTAACCGAGGGGTGTTGTGCAGCCTTCAAACACTGGGCATGGCAAAAGGGGCTCCATCCCCTGATGGAACCCGTTGTCCAATCGATGAGGGGATTATGCCGTTGAAGCCAGTAATGGCCCATAACCACTGGCACGTGAGGGGAACTGATGAGTAAAAACCGGATGGATTCACTATGATTGCCAGAGATGCGTAGAACCACTGGAACGGTACAAAGTGTCACTTTGCCAATGGACCGGCCGTCCAAGGCTCTGGCATCTATTGGAGTGGAGAGGTTTTGGGTGGAAATGCCCTGCTGCTGGACTAGGGCGGAGTCGATGAAGCTCTCGTCAGCCCCAGAATCAATGAGCACTCTGATGGTCTCGGATAGGGTTCCCCACAGGAGGTTAGCATGAATTGGGGCACAGGTCGTATGAGACCAGGGGGTCTCTGTTTGGCCCACCAGCATACCTGCTCTTACTGATGAGCCTGCTCTTTTAGTGGGCAGGTAGAGATGTAATGGCCTGAAGTGCCACAGTACAAACAGCTACGGCTGTTGAATCTCCTCTCTCGTTCCGCCGGTCTTATTCTGGCCCTTCCTAGTTCCATGGGCTCCGATTTCGGATAATTCCGGAACGGTTCGTCTCCGGCCCTAACGTCTCGGAGGCCGGAAAACCGATAACTTCCTGGTTGCGGAGGATGTGAAGGGGCTGATCTTCTCTCTCGGTTCCTGTCCCGTAAACGGCTATCTATCCGCATAGAAAGGTTTATGAGAGAGTCGATATCGGGGGGCAGTTCCCGGGCTGCTAGCTCGTCTTTAATAATGTCTGACAGCCCATTAAGAAAAGCGTCAAAAAGAGAGTCAGAATTCCACAAACTATCGGCGGCCAGAGTGCAGAAGTCCACTGCGTAATCCGAAACGCTACGAGAGCCCTGCTGCAGTCGCAGGAGTTTACGGGCTGCCTCTCTCCCAGAAAACTTTTTAAACTTCGGCCACGAAGGCGTCCAGGCTGGAACAGATGGGTGTTTGCCGTTCCCACACCGCCGTAGCCCAGGCTCCTGCCCTCCCGGACATAAGAGCGACGATGTATGCTACCTTAGCACGATCCGAGTGGAACGAGGAGGGTTGCAGCTCGAAGATCAACAAACACTGGGACAGGAACGAATGACAAGTTCCCGGATCTCCGGAGTACCACTCAGGAGGAGGTAAGCTGGGTTCCCTTGAGGCTGAGTGGGCTCTAGGCGAAAGTGTTAGGCGCGAGAGCACTGGTATCAGGAACAGGCACCGCTGTAGTAGGCTGTCCCATTGACAATCCACGAAACTGCTCCATCAGCGAGTTGTAGGTCTGATCATGGCGGTCAGAAATAGTTGGAGTAGGAGGTCTTCATGTCTCCCAATAGAAGCTCCCTGGTGGGTCAGTCAGTGGGCAAGTCAGTTAAGAGCAACTTCTTCTTGCCCCTGGAGCAAATTAGGGTTAAGTGCCTTGCTCAAGGACACATCGACAGGTGATCTGCAGTACCCCCCTCTTCCCAAGATACTCTATATATACAAAAGTATGTGGACACCCCTTCAAATTTGCCTAGCTAAATAACTTGCCTAGTTAAATAAATGTTAAATAAAATGTGGATTTGGCTATTTCAGCCACATCCGTTGCTGTCAGGTGTATAAAATTGAGCACACAGCAATGCAATCTCCATAGACAAACATTGGCAGTAGAATGGCCGTCATAGGATGCCACCTTTCCAACTTGTCAGTTCGTCAAATTTCTGTAAGTGCTGTTATTGTGAAGTGGAAACATCTAGGAGCAACAACGGCTCAGCCGTTGTGATAGGCCACACAGGCTCTCAGAACGGGACCGCCAAGTGCTGAAGCACGTAGCGCGTAAAAATCGTCTGTCTTTGGTTGCAACACTCACTACTGAGTTTAGAAAATGCCTCTGGAAGCAATGTCAGCACAATAACTGTTTGTCGGGAGCTTCATGAAATAGGTTTCCATGCCAGAGCAGCTGCACACAAGCTTGAGATCACCATGCGCAATGCCAAGTGCTGGCTGGAGTGGTGTAAACACGTTCAACGGGTTGATGAATCACGCTTCACCATCTGGCAGTCAGACGGACAAATCTGGGTTTGGCAGATGCCAAGAGAACACTACCTGCCCAAATGCATAGTGCCAACTGTACATTTTGGTGGTGGAAGAATAATGGGCTGTTTTTTATAGGGAAATCTTAACGCTACAGCATACAATGAAATTCTAGACGATTCTGTGCCTCCAATTTTGAGGCAACAGTTTGAGGAAGGCCCTTTCCTGTTTCAGCATGAAAATACAACTGTGCACAAAGCGAGATCCATACAGAAAAGGTTTGTTGAGATCGGTGTGGAAGAACTTGACTGGCCTGCACAGATCCCTGACCTCAACTGACAGTTATTTGGTGGTCAGCGGAACGGAAAATGTTGGGAACCGCTGCCCTAGACAGACCAGCAAATCAAATCAAATTTTTTTGGTCACATGTTTAGCAGATTTTATTGCGGGTGTAGTGAAATGCTTGTGCTTCTAGCTCTGACAGTGCAGTAATATCTAACAAGGAATATCTAACAATTTCACAACATATACCCAATACCCACAAATCTAAGTATGGAATGGAATTAAGAATACACATATATAGTACATACAGCGGGTGAAATAAGTATTGAACACGTCACCATTTTTCTCAGTAAATATATTTCCAAAGGTGCTATTGACATGAAATTTTCACCAGATGTTGGTAACAACCCAGGTAATCCATACATACAGAAAGAAACCAAAACAAATAAGTTCAGAAATTAAGTTATGTGTAATAATGTGAAATGACACAGGGAAAAAGTATTGAACACATGAAGAAAGGGAGGTGCAAAAAGGCATGGAAAGCCAAGACAACAGCTGAAAACTATCAGTAATTAAAAAGCAATCCAGCTCCCTGTCAGTGCAAATTAATATCAGCTGGTTCAGTCCCAACTGATGGCCTACAAAAAGGTCTCATTGCCAAGGTGTCACACAAGACACATCTCATGATGGGTAAAAGCAAAGAGCTGTCTCAAGACCTTCGCAACCTAATTCTTGCAAAACATAATGATGGCATTGGTTATAGGCACATTTCTAAGCTTCTGAATGTTCCAGTGAGCACTGTTGGGGCCATAATACGGAAGTGGAAAGACAATCATTTCACCATAAATTTGCCTCGACCAGGTGCTCCTCGCAAGATTTCTGACAGAGGAGTGAAAATAATAATCAGAAGAGTTGTCCAAGAGCCAAGGACCACTTGCGGAGAGCTTCAAAAAGACCTGCAATTAGCAGGTACTGTTGTCTCAAATAAAACAGTAAGTAATGCACTCCACCACCATGGGCTGTATGCACGCTCACCACGCAAGACTCCATTGCTGAAAAAAAAGCATGTTGAAGCTCGTTTAAAGTTTGCTGCACAACATTTGGAAAAGCCAGTGAAATACTGGGAGAATATAGTGTGGTCAGATGAGAGCAAAATTGAACTGTTTGGATGTCATAATACACACCATGTTTGGAGAAGAAATGGCACTGCACATCACCCTAAAAACACCATACCAACAGTGAAGTTTGGAGGTGGGAACATCATGGTGTGGGGCTGCTTTTCAGCAAATGGTACTGGCAAACTTCACATAATTGAAGGAAGGATGAATGGGCAAATTTACCGAGACATTCTTGACAAAAATCTGCTGCCATCTACCAGGATGATGAAGATGAAACGAGGGTGGACATTTAAAGCTAATAAATAAAGCTGCTAGAATGGCCCAGCCAATCACCTGACTTAAATCCCATTGAAAATCTATGGAAAGAACTGAAGATCAAGATTCATAGAAGAGGCCCATGGAAACTTCAAGATTTGAAGACTGTTTGTGTGGAAGAACGGGCCAAAATCACACCAGAGCAATGCATGCGACTAGTTTCTCCATAAAGGAGGCATCTTGAAGCTGTCATTACCAACAAAGGCTTTTGTACAAAGTGTTAAATAAATATCAGTAAGTGTGTTCAATACTTTTTACCTGTGTCATTTCACATTATTACACATAACTTAATTTCTGAACTTATTTGTTTTGGTTTCTTTGTATGTATGGATTTGTTGTTACCAACATCTGGTGAAAATTTCATGTCAATAGCACCTTTGGAAATATATTTACTGAGAAAAATGGTGACGTGTTCAATACTTATTTCACCCGCTGTATATGGACGAGCAATGTCAGAGCAGCATCGTCTTTAGATAGATAGATGGATACTTTATTGATCCCTGAGAGGAAATTTCTTAAGATACAGTAGAATAGTATAGAATACAGTATATACATATGAGATGAGTAATGCAAGATATGTAAACATTATTAAAGTGACTAGTGTTCCATTTCTTAAAATGGCCGGTGATTTCTAGTCTATGTCAATAGGCATCAGCCTCTAATGTGCTAGTGATAGCTGAGATAGAAGCTGTTTTTCAGGCTCTCGGTCCCAGCTTTGATACACCTGTACTGACCTCGCCTTCTGGATGATAGAGGGGTGAACAGGCAGCCTCCTTCACCACACTGTCTGTGTGGGTAGACCATTTCAGTTTGTCAGTGGTGTGTATGCCAAGAAACGAAAGGAGGGTGCTCCCTCTGCTGTTTCCTGAAGTGGGTGAACAGGGAGTACAGGAGTGGGCTGAGCACACTGAGCACCTTGTGGGGCCCCAGTGTTGAGGATCAGCGAAGTGGAGGTCTTGTTTCCTACCTTCACCACCTGGGCGAGACCCGCCAGGAAGTCCAGGTCCCAGTTGCACAGGGCGGGGTTCAGACCCAGGGCCTCGAGCTTAATGATGAGCTTGGAGGGTACTATGTTGTTGAATGCTGAGCTATAGTCAATGAACAGCATTCTTACATAGGTATTCCTCTTGTCCAGATGGGATAGGGCAGTGTGCAGTGTCATGGAGAATGCATCGTCTGTGGAGCTTTTGGGACGGTGTGCAAATTTAAGTGGGTCTAGGGTGACAGGTAAGGTGGAGGTGATATGATCATTGACTAGTCTCAAAGCATTTCATGATGACAGAGGTGAGTGCTACGGGGCGATAGTCATTTAGTTCAGTTACCTTTGCTTTCTTCGGTACAGGGACAATGGTGGCCATCTTGAAGCAAATGGGACTGGGATAGGGAGAGATTGAATATGTCCGTAAACACACCAGCCAGCTGGTCTGCGCATGCTCTGA
The DNA here is from genome assembly GCA_023634145.1 of Thymallus thymallus. Taxonomy (NCBI): domain Eukaryota; kingdom Metazoa; phylum Chordata; class Actinopteri; order Salmoniformes; family Salmonidae; genus Thymallus; species Thymallus thymallus. The sequence continues at coordinate 6,858,253 of CM042392.1, read as the reverse complement.
GGACGCGGCTAGGGATGCCGTCTGGCCTGGCAGCCTTGCGAGGGTTAACACGTTTAAATGTCTTATATCGGGCACGGAGATGGAGAGCCCAAAGAGGAGGAGAGCCCAAAGATGACAGCTTATCAGTTTCACTCAAAATTATTGATTTTGTTTTCCACCGTTTTTAGTATAGAATACCCCCTTTGATGTCTAAGCTCCTTTTCATAAATAACTAAACTGGTGGAGTAGAGGTACTGTATGTACTAAGCCCAAAATAATCACTTGACTGTTGAATGTTTGTGAGAGCAGATTTCTTCATAAGTGTCAGCTAGAAGTGAGCCCTTGCTAATACAGTGTCCTATAGTTTGTAACTTACTGCAAATAATCAGTTGCATCTGATTTCATGTGGAAAGAATCCTTATGACCAGTTCCCTTAATACTTTCCCCAGAGCCATATATTTAATACATGGCTCTGACTGCCGCTAATCTCCACACCTAGCCGCCTACTAGGGTGTTTCCAACACTATGACCTATGACACCAATCAACTATAACTACGATCTAGTGTTGTGAACACAGATAACACCACCACCCCTCACTCCAAAAGTTTTGTTAGAAATATCTCAAGATCATGCTGGTGTGTCCACTGTGTGTACAGTTCCGTTTCAGTTTCCGGCATCGTTATGACCATCACAAGACAGCTCATAACATGATGAGTTCCATTCAGTTGTAACTGTATACAGTAAATGATGATCACTAGAATGACTTTCCTCCAGCTAACCATGATGCTCTATGTGCAATCCAAGGCTGTACATAATATAGATGTTGATTATGAGTCAAAAACAATGTGAGTACAGTAGCAGCTTTTATTCAGCTTGTATTCAGAAGTAAATAGTGACCCACAGTAGGCTACACTGCCAACTATTTGCTTAGTCAGAGCTCAGTTTCCCATCTGCCTGCTCGATCCAAACACATTAATGACTTGGACGTGTTATTCAGCTGCAGTCCCAGTTACGTGCTGAACGAAGACACCAATTAGACTACGGGTAGCTGCGCTGTGTAGAACCTGATACAATCATAGCCTGGGACAGCCCAGCAGCCCTGACAAATACTGTTCCCCAATCAGCCTCAGCCAGTCCAGCAGCACTGCCAAATATTGTTACCCAGGAAATGGGGTTTCCTAGAGCACTCTAATAAATCCAAATTACTGTTCAACCAGGGATTATCAAAACCAGACATTCAGTCAGAGAAGAAAAACTACTGAAGGAAAATATATTTGTTATTTCCTGCTGTTTTTGTGGCTGGCTTAAAACCCCCTGGTGTCAATGCCCTCTGTGGAAAGGTGAGACTCTCACGGACACGTTATATGTCGGTTGTCACGATGTGGTGTGCAGATTGACCAAGGCGCAGCGCTGTCATAGTTCGACATCTTTTATTAATGCGAACTTGAAAACAATAAACATGAAAATGTATAATACACAACCGTGATTTGAGTGAGGGCTCTAACAAGAACATAACACTACAATAAAATGAAGCCAGAGGCTCCGGCCGCAAAACCTGTAACATAAATGGGAAGGGTCTGGGCGGGCAACTGACGTCGGTGGCGGTTCTGGCCCCGGCGCAGGGCGTAGCCCCCCATCCGGTGGCGGCTCCCACCTGGAAGCCATGGAGCTGTGCTGGATGCCTGTCCCGGACTGGGCACCGGCGCAGTGGAAGGCTCCGGCTCTGGAGCCGAACTGGAGAGCAGTCCCGGACTGGGCAGCATGAGGCTCCAGCTCTGGGGAGATACACGGGAGGCCTGGTGCGTGACACGCACATGCTGTACCGGGCTAGGGAGACGCACTGGAGGTCTGGGGCATACCGGACGGGACACACACACTGGAGACCCGAGGCTGGAGTCTAGCACTGGACGGACTGGGCTGGAGCTGTGCACTGGATGTCTGGTGCGGGAGGTGGACACTTAACGTACCGGATTACAGATGTAGACTGGAGATCTGGCGCGGGAGGCTGGTACTGTACGACCCTGACTGGGGATGCACTCTGCGGTCACCATTAACTCCAACTCCGCTTTGTCGTCTTTGTCCTCCTCCCAATGCTGCCTGCATTGCTCCATAAAACATATCCTTCAGGTACTGCTCCTCCTCTACCAATTCCGACCCCCCGTCGTGCTCTGGCTCTTCCCTACCCCACATGGAGAGGGGTATTGGTGCTTCCTCAGCGTTGCCAGACCTCCCCCATAGCCCCCCAAAAAATGTATTTGGGGTTGCCTTTGGGCTGCTCGTCGTCTCTGCACTCTGGCATCCAGCTGTGACTCGATCTCCCAATTGCAACGCTGCTTGGTCCTGGTATGGTGGTTCATTCTGTCACGATGTGGTGTGGTGATTGACCAAGGCGCAGCTCTGTCATAGTTCGACATCTTTTATTAATGCGAACTTGAAAACAATAAACATGAAAATGTATAATACACGACCGTGATTTGAGTGCGAGTTCAAACAAGAACATAACACTACAATGAACCACAATACATGAGAGAAAACATACTCTAAATAGGGTCCCCAATTAGAGATGCAGCTGCCTCTAATTGGGGAACAACAATGCAGCTGCCTCTAATTGGGGACCAACACAAAAACTACCATAGAGTAACATAGAAAACCCCTGTCAGGCCCTGACCTTGACAACCATAGAGAACACTAGGACGCCCACACAAGACTCGTCTGAAGGTCCCTGGTACCAGTTGAATAAAATTAATGGAAGTATACATGGAGACTGTTTAGTGCTTTGCTAGTTAGAGCCTAATGTTAGATAGCTAACATTGAACCTGGTTGGTTGGCTGCAGAATCATGCTGGGCAGTAATGACATGATTTGGCACTATGTTCATTGTAGTTTAACTAGCTAACATTAGCTGGCTGGCTCGCTAGCTAACATTGCATGACGTGTGTGATCTTACACGTTGTTTACCTAGCTAGGTTCATTGTTTACCTAGCTAGCTACATGGCTTAAGCTAAAGTGTATAACACCCGTTGAATATGGCCGGTGTCAGTAAACTTTGGCAAAAAAGTCTAATGAAATTGTTGCCAGCAGAGCTGGTTAGGCTGTTTTCATGTTATCCAGAGGTAAACAAATCATCCGCCAGAGCATCAAGTGTGCGCTCTGAACGTTCCGAGAGCGAAATGAGATCGGTAGGGCTAAAGCTTAAGAGAGTGTGAACGATTCTGAATGGGTGTAGACAAAGAACAGCTCTTCACTAGATACCAAAACATTAAAATGCCATTTTCTCAAAAGTGAGTTTACAAGTTTATCAAAAATGCTGTGTTTGATATACCATTTTGTAGCTCTGAGTCTATACTTTTATCCAATGTAAAAAACAGCATTTCACATTTTGTGAGTCACAAATCCAGGTGTTGAGTCACAAATGTTTACGGATCTTTCTTATATCTCTCAGATATAGGACAAACACTATAGAACAAACTTATTTTAGATTTTTTTGGGGGGGGACTGTCTGTTGTTCCATGTAGTGAATCTCTTATTCAATGCATTTGTTTGAGCTAATAGCAGTAAAAGGCTAAATACATTTTTTGTATTAATTACTTTTTAAATAGATTTTAGTTGATACTTCAAGGGGTCTTAAAAGGATCCTTGGTATGATCTCCTTAACACAATTCCATATATCTTAGTAGAACCCGCCTCCCCCGGCTTAGGAAAGACCTTAGACTGTAATGGGTTAACTTAAATCAGAAATGAACAAAGATTTTGTGGCAAGGGAGGAGCAACAGCTAAATTGGAGCTTGAACCATGTTACAGGGCAAGAGCACCAGCACCTGCACCTGCGCAATATACTGTAGGTACTTTGAACCACCCTGGCCCCTTGAAACATCATGCCATCATCTAGACAAATAAGGTGTGCACCTCTGATATATAAATAAGGTGTGCACCTCTGATATATAAATAAGGTGTGCACCTCTGATATATAAATAATTTGTGCACCTCTGATATGTACTAAACTAAAATATGAACGCAACATGTAATGTGTTAGTCCTATGTTTCATGAGCTGAAATAAAATAAATGTTCCATACGCACAAAAAAGCTTATTTCTCTTAGATTTTGTGCACAAATTTGTTTGCATCCCTGTTAGTGAGCATTTCTCCTTTGCCATGATAATCCATCCACCTGACAGGTGTGGCATATCAAGAAGTTGATTAAACAGCATGATCATTACACATGTGCACCTTGTGCTGGGGACAATAAAAGGCCAAGGATGTCTCAAGTTTTGAGGGAGCATGCAATTGGCATGATGACTGCAGGAATGTCCACCAAAGCTCTTGCCAGAGAATTTCATGTTCATTTCTCTAACATAAGACACCTTCAACATAGTTTTAGAGAATTTGGCAGACCACGTGTAACCACGCCAGCACAGGACCTCTACAGCCACAACCGCAGATCACGTGTAATCACGCCAGCCCAGGACCTCTACATCCACAACCGTTTTACTGTGGATATAGATTTTTTTGTCCCTGTTTCCTCCAGCATCTTCACAAGGTCCTTTGCTGTTGTTCTGGGATTGATTTGCACTTTTCGCATCAAGCTGTTTAAAGGCACAGTCAACTTAGTGTATGTAAACTTCTGACCCACTGGAATTGTAATATAGTGAATTATAAATGAAATAATCTGTCTGTAAACAATTGTTGGAAGAATTACTTGTGTCATGCACAAAGTAGATGTCCTAACCGACTTGCCAAAACTATAGTTTGTTAACATGAAATCTGTGGAGTGGTTGAAAAATGAGTTTCAATGACTTAAAACCTAAGTGTATGTAAACTTCAGACTTCAACTGTACACACAAGCACACACACCTAGAAAGACATATGGACATAAACCAGTCAGATTCAATGTTCATCAGGTGTCATCCCATCCGAAAGCTGTCCGGCTGCCTCACAATCTATAGTCCTTCCTAACTTCAAAGAGCTGGACGTAGGACAGCCTGTCATATGTCGTTTCACTTGGCCCATCATGGCTGGAAAATGACCTGATTGTGCGTGCAACATTATTAGTGTTCCCCTTTCCGAGTGGACTGGAGGGAAGACTTACTGCTGCAGAGAGCCAATGTGACATGCCCGTACCCGGGCTATGAGCTCTGAGAGGAGCGAGCTGGCGAACACATGGGCCTTTGTGTGTGTGTAATGAGCGTGAGTGGGTCGTGAGTGGTGGTGTGGGAGAGTATCGGGGAAGATAGACCTGTGTGTTTTCCCGCTGACCGCTCCTCGCCTCTGTCTCTCCTCCGCCTCGCATCTGCTGGCCCAGACCCCGGTGTGGACGCTGACACTGTGCTCTGGGGAAAGAGTTACGTGCCGGTCATCAGGTGGAGGGGAGCCACCGAATAGGCTGCTGGGTACTGGACACCGCCACCATAGACTTATATAATGATGGCCTCCACACACATGTGAGGGCCTGTCAGGGAGATGCACTGCTGATTGTGATTTAATGCTTACAATGTTCAACAGCCAGTCATGTTATGTAGATGTAAAACATAAACGTACCAGCATAGCACGCATGATATGGTGGCAGTCTCTGGCTGTCAAACCAGTTTTGTTCTTTGTTAAAATTAATGTTTTTTTGTGCGCTGTGTTGCCATTACATGTGAATGTGTGTATGTTGGGGGAATATGAGAGTATCTTAATATAATGTGTGAACCCTTTGAATGGGTGCGTTTGCGTATCTTAAGTGTATGGTGTGTATGTGTATCTGTATGCATGCGTCTCCATGTCTCGGGGCAGGTGTGTATGTGTTTGTTTTGAATGCGTGCTGTAGCTGTGTGGCGACAACCTGTCCATACCTGCCCCAAGGGAGCCCCTGATTGGTTATCTCTGGTGCATGAGGTCACACTCTCAGTCTCACTGAGACCAGATTCTGAGCAGACGAAGAGCACTCCACTCACGCATCGCTCTCATAAAATTCCCATGAAACAATGCTCTGTCAGACTGTCAGTGACCTGTCTGTGTGTTTATGTTTTGCCTGTCATGGGGACACTAAAGCAGTGTATGACACTAGTAGTGAGACAAAGCCTACAGGCACTATGAGTATTAATGTACCTGGAATATATCCAACATGAAGTGTGGGATTCTGTTTTAAGCCAAAACACGCAATAATAATACATCATACATTCACTCATCATTGACAAAGTGTATCTAAACTAAAAAACAAGCACCTGATACCCTGGGCTGAAGCTTGTTTGGGTACGCTTTCTTTCCCGTGTATCTAAAAAACTGTTCAGTTGATTGATGTCTTGTTGTTTATCTCAGGTTTCATATAACAACAGATGACATTTCTGATGAGGAGAGGAGAGATAGTGACTGGCATGTGGATACTGGGCGTTGTCACAAATTTGAGAACAGAATAACTGATGAATAACCCACAGTTACAGTCACCAACGCTCTGGATAACAGGGTTCTGCCCCTGAACAAGGCAGTTAACCCACTGTTCCTAGGCCGTCATTGAAAATAAGAATTTGTTCTTAACTGACTTGCCTAGTAAATAAAGGTTAAAAAAAAAACCTGGAGAAGGAACACCCTGAACAGCCATCAGATTATACATTTACATTACATTTAAGTCATTTATATCAAAACTATATAAGACAAGTGCATGTGTGAATTGGCTATGTGTTTTTCATATCCCACTCCACCTGAGACACCCTTGAAGAGTGGGGTCAGAGCCAGGGATCAGCCACCAGGGGCAAATCTGGTGTTTTTAGATAGAATTCAAGCTAAATAAATCCAAACAGGAAACTGTTATTTTAGCAGGTGACCTAAATCATACATTAGATATGATTGACATACGTAGTAATACAAAAGGCAAATTTAGGGAGCCTCCAAACATTTTAATCTCTACAAATAATTTACAGGACACCTGGAGATTACTATTCCCAACTACAAAAGACTATCCCTCTTTTTGTTAAAGTAATAAAAGTTATTAAAGAATTGACAAAAACAATTATAAGAAAATGCATTCAACAATTTACTGGATCAAAAAAAATATGCAGACCCCTTCACTTTTTCCACATTTTGTTACGTTACGGCCCCTTCACTCCTCAAGATTCTCTGGTCTGATGAAACCAAGATTGAACTCTTTGCCCTGAATGACAAGCTCATGTCTGGAGGAAACCAGGCACCGCTCATCACCTGGCCCATACCATCCGGCTGTAGGGATGTTTTTTCAGCAGCAGGGAGTTGGAGACTAGTCAGGATCGAGGGAAAGATGAACGGAGAAAAGTACAGCGAGATCCTTGATGAAAACCTGCTCAAGACCTCAGACTGGGGTAAAGGTTCATCTTCCAACAGGACAACGACCTTAGGCACACAACCAAGACAACGCAGGAGGGGTTTTGGGACAAGTCTCTGTGTGTCCTTGAGTGGCCCAGCCAGAGCCCGGAATTGAACCCGATCGAACGTCTCTGGAGAGAACTGAAAATAGCTGTGCAGCGACGCTCCCCATCCAACCTGACAAAGCTTGAGAGGATCTGCAGAGAAGAATGGGAGAAACTCCCCAAATACAGGTGTGCCAAACTTGTAGCGTCACACCCAAGAAGACTCGAGGCTGTAATCGCTGCCAAAGGTGCTTCAACAAAGTACTAAGTAAAGAGTCTGAATACTTATGTAAATGTGATATTTCAGTTTGTTATTTGCAATAATAAAAATAATATATATATATATATATATATATATATATATATATATATATATTTTTTTTTTTTTTTTTTTTTTTTTTTTTTTGCTTTGCCATCATGGGGTATTGTGTGTCAATTGATGAAGGAAAAAAACTATGCAATCCATTTTAGAATTAGGCTGTAACCTAACAAAATGTGTAAAAAGTCAAGGGGTCGGAATGCATTCCAAATGCACTGTAAATCAGAATAAAATAATAGTTGGATAGATCATATAGCCTTCTTCAACCCTGAAGCAATTATCAGCAGACAAAAAATAAACACTAAAAACAGAGAACATCCAAAAATAAATATTAGATATTTTAAAACATGCGCAGAGAAAAGAGAAAAGCACCAGGAATGGATGGCTTTCCCATAGAATTGTATTCAACATTTTTGGACAAAGTAGTGCCCCTTATTTACCCAATTCAGTACTTCCTGTCACAACGCGCGTTTCAGGGATGATACACGGAGCGTTCGTGGAGTGACATTCCTTCTTTATTTTATTAGATGGTTTCACGAAGCACAAAATAACAAAAGGAGAGTGAATAAACAAAGTGACTTGCTTTCTGAAACACGAGGCAGACAAGCACACATACACTGTGACTTACGTTCTGGCATAACATGCAGACACGAACAACCAATGATCCACACACAGGTGGATGTGTGGAGAGCCTAAATACAATCCCCAATCAGAGACAACCCTGTACAGCTGTCTCTGATTGAGGATCATTAAGCACCCCTTAGTTAGGGCGTAAGGGCTTGATTGTGGTCCTTCCACTGCCCCTGGTGGGAGTCAGAGGCCTAACCACAATCAAACCCTCACAGTACCCCCCCCCCCTAAGGTGCGGGCTCCCGACCGCAAATAATTAGCTAACACAACGTGCCATTGGAACACAGGAGTGATGGTTGCTGATAATGGGCCTCTGTACGCCTATGTAGATATTCCATTAAATGTTTCCAGCTACAATAGTCATTTACAACATTAATAATGTCTACACTGTATTTCTGATCAATTTGATGTAATTTAATGGACAAAAAATTAGCTTTTCTTTAAAAAACAAGGATATTTCTAAGTGACCCCAAACTTTTGAACGGTAGTGTAGATTGATCTATAATGGCTGTTGATGCCGAAAAGGCTTTTGACCGTGTTGAAATTGACTTTTCTATTCAAAGCTTTGGAAGCTTTCAACTTCCCAGGTGAAATAATACATTTAATAAAACATTATATTCATATTCTAAAGCAAAAATATGCACACATAATACATTATTTGATTAAGTTCCTTTAGAAAGGGGCACAAGACAATTTAACCGTTTGAACCGCTTGCAGAAAACAATTGGACAGGACCCACAGGTATCAGTATTGGGTAAACATTAATATAAACTAAACGTATGTGCAGATGATCTTCTTGATAAACTCAATGCCCCCTTTGCTAAAAATATTTTCATAATACTTTAAAATCTCAGGAAATAAAATAAACGTTGAAAAAAACAAAATAATGGCTATAGGAAAAAGAAAAATAATAACTCACGATCTACAGCAATCCTTTAAGTGGGCCATAAAAATAATGCAATACTTAGGATGCTTAATACGTGACAACAAACAACAAATATATTAAGAATTGTATTACTCAAAAATATGAAAGCAGATCTAATTAAATTGAAAAATGTTCCCATAAATCTTACAGGTAGAATAAACCTCTTTAAAATGGCATGATTCCCAAAGATTTTTTCTATTTATTTTCAGTAATATCAATTACCCCTACTGAAGACATACTGTAAAAAACTACACTCAGTGTGACGAGTGTGATGTGTGAAGAGAGCAAGGCGCAGGAGATGGTGTGGAACAAACGTATAATTTAATACGTACAAAGTAGCATCCACAACAGAGCAGGAACAAGACAACTGTGCCAGTAAACCACTTAAGGTGCTAACATAACTAGGCAACCGCCTAGTGCACAAAACCACGAGTAGACAAGAACTCGGATGCGATAGCACACAGTACAAACACTGACACAATAAACAATAACCGACAAGGACCTGAGGGAACAGAGGGAACATATAACATGTAATAGTTGGGGGGAAATGATAACCAGGTGTGCGTAATGACAAGACAAAACTAATGGATAATGAAAGAGGGAGCGGCAGTGGCTGGAAAGCCGGTGACGAAGAGCGCCGAAGCATGCCCGAACAAGGGGATGAGGCAACTTCGGAGGGGGTCGTGACAGTAACCCCCCCTTGACGCGCAGCTCCAACTGCATTCCGAAACCGACCTCGGGGACGACCCGGACGGCGAGGCGCCGGGCGATCTGGGTGGTGATGATGGTCGAGAATATCCCCCCTCGGCACCCCTACCACTCCACGAGGACCTCCCGCACCTCAGACTCCTAGAGTGGACCAACCACCACCCGCCTGAGGAGAGACACATGAAACGAGGGGTTAATACAGTAATCAGGAGGGAGTTGTAACCTATATGTAACCTCATTGACTCTCCTCAGGACTTTAAACGGCCCCACAAACCGTGGACCCAGTTTCCGGCATGGCAGGCGGAGGGGCAGGTTCCGGGTCGAGAGCCAGACCCGATCACCCGGTGTGAACACGGTGTCCTCACTGCGGTGACGGTCCGCGCCGGCCTTCTGCCGATGCACAACTTGCTGGAGACGAACATGCGCAGCCTCCCATGTCGCCTCCGCGCGCCGGAACCACTCGTCCACCGCAGGAGCTTCGGTCTGGCTCTGATGCCACGGTGTCAGAACCGGATGATAACCCAACACACACTGGAAGGGTGTTAGGTTAGTGGAGGAGTGAGTGACTGGAGGACGGAATTCTGAGACATCTCAGCCCATGCAGGAACACCGACCACTCCCCCCGCCGGTCATGGCAGTACGACCTTAGGAACCTACCCACATCCTGATTAACCCTCTCCACCTGCCCGTTGGACTCTGGGTGAAAACCAGAGGTAAGGCTGACGGAGACCCCCAGCCGTTCCATGAACGCTTTCCACACCCTTGATGTGAATTGGGGATCCAAATCAGACACTATATCTTTTGGTACCCTGTAGTGCCGGAAGACATGGGTGAATAGAGCCTCCGCAGTCTGTAGGGCCGTGGGGAGACCGGGCAGAGGCAGGAGGTGGCAGGACTTGGAGAACCGGTCCACAACGACCAGGATCGTAGTGTTCCCCTGGGAAGGTGGAAGGTCAGTAAGGAAATCAATCGATAAATGTGACCATGGCCGTTGTGGAATGGGTAAAGGAAGTAACTTACCCCTGGGAAGGTGTCTAGGTGCCTTACACTGGGCACACACCGAGCAGGAGGAGACATACACCCTTACATCCTTAGCCAAGGTGGGCCACCAATATTTCTCGGTAAGACAGCGCACTGTACGACCGATACTGGGGTGACCAGAGGAGGGTGACGTGTGGGCCCAATAGATCAGCCGGTCACAGACAGCAGACGGCAGACGTCCAGCGGGACAGGACTGGGGAGCTGGCTCTGTGCGCAACGCCTGCTCAATGTCCGCATCCAGCGCCCATACCATCGGCGCCACAATGCAGGAGGCAGGTAGTATGGGAGTGTCTACGGGCCTCTCCTCTGTGTCATACAGCTGAGACAGTGCGTCTGCCTTCACGTTCTTTGTCCCTGGAATATATGACACGGTGAAATGGAAACGTGTGAAAAACATGGCCCACCTGAGGATTCAGCCTCCTTGCTGCCCGGATGTACTCCAGGTTGCGGTGGTCAGTCCAGATGAGGAAAGGGTGTTTAGCCCCCTCAAGCCATTGTCTCCATGCAGTCAAAGCCCTGACAACAGCCAACAACTCCCGATCACCCACCTCATAGTTTTGCTCTGCCGGGCTGAGCTTCTTTGAGAAGAAAGCACAGGGGCGGAGCTTAGGTGGCATGCCCGATTGTTGGGATACCCCTACTTCGGACGCGTCGACCACTATGAACTGCAAAGAGGAATCCGGATGGGCCAGCACCGAGGGCATGGTGAACAGAGCCTTCAGCTGACTGAATGCCCTATCTGCCGCAGAGCACCAGCGGAGACGTGACGGACCCCCCTTTAACAGTGAGGTAATGGGAGTCACCACCTTGCCAAAGCCCCGGATAAACCTCCGGTAGAAATTGGCAAACCCTAAAAAACGCTGTACTTCCTTTACCGTGGCACGGCTGAAATGCGCTCACTCTCCACCTCCACCCCGGAGGTGGTGATGTGGTATCCGAGGAAGGAGAAGGACTGTTGGAAGAACAGACATTTTTCCGCCTTGACATACAGGCTACGCTCCAGCAGTCGCCCAAGCACTCTGCGGACTAGGGAAACATGCTCGGCGCGTGTAGTGGAATACACCAGAATGTCATCGATGTATAACACCACACCACAACCGAACATGTCCCTAAACACATTGTCCACAAAAGATTGGAAGACCGATGGAGCATTCATCAACCCGTAGGGCATGACTAGATATTCATAGTGGCCCGAAGTGGTACTAAATGCTGTCTTCCACTCATCTCCCTCCCGGATACGAACCAGATTGTACGCACTCCTGAGATCTAATTTTGTGAAGAAGCGCGCCCCATGCATTGATTCTATCATAGAGGAAATGAGAGGTAGAAGATAACTATACCTCTCTGTGATCTAGTTGAGGGCGCGGTAATCAATGCATGGGCGCAGACCACCATCCTTCTTCACAAAAAATTTACTTGAGGAGGCAGGTGAAGTGGAAGACCGTATGGACTCCTGCCGTAGGGACTCAGAGACATATGTTTCCATAGCCTCTGTCTCCACCTGCGACAGGGGATACACATGACTCCTGGGAAGTACGGCGTCTACCTTGAGGTTTATCGCACAATCCCCCGGGCGATGAGGTGGTAATTGAGCAGCCTTTCTCTTAGAGAAGGCTTGAGCCAAATCTAGGTATTCGGGGGGAATGCGCACATTTTCTGGACTCTCCACCGTGGTCGCACCAACGGAAACACCTATATGCCTGCCCGGACACTCTGATGACCACCCTGTGAGAGCCCTCTGTTGCCACAAAAAAAGTGAGATTTTGACTGCTTAACCAAGGCAGGCCTAGTACCACCGGAAATGCAGGAGAATCAATAATGAAAAAACACATTTTCTCCTTATGATTCTCCTGTGTAACCACAACTATTTCTCCGGTGGTCTCTCTCACATAACCAGACCCTAATGGTTGACTATCTAGAGCGTGAATGGGAATGGGGATGGACATGGGCGGAATCCCTAATCAAATGGCTAAAGTACTATCCATAAAATTACCAGCTGGCCTGAATCTACTAGCGCCCTACACTGGGGAATAGTACAAAATTCGGGAAAAGAAACAGAAAGGTAGAGGTGTGTAACAGAGGGCTCTGGGTAAGTGTGGTGCGCTTTTACCTGGGGTGACGCCAGAGTGCCCTGCCTGCCGCCTCTAGACCCAGCACTCTGAAAACACCGGGCCGCCGAATGTCCTTGGTGGCCACAGGAGGATCACTGAACCCGGCTCCCTGGACGACTCCGGACGGCCGTTCCACCCATTTCCATGGGAACGGGACCTGGTGTGGATCAGGGTGGAAAGAGCGGAACCCCCCAGGACGTCCGCGAGATGCCAGCAGATTGTCCAGCCTTATAGCCATATCCACTAGTTGGTCAAATCCTAACGTGGTATCCCGGCAGGCTAGCTCTCGATGGACATCCTCGTGCAAACTGCATCGAAAATAGTCAATGAGGGCCCACTCATTCCACCCCGACCCGGCCGCTAAAGTCCGGAAGTCCAGCGCAAAGTCCTGCGCACTCCTCGTCCCCTGTCTCAAGTGGAAAAGGCCCGCCTCTCTTCCTTCTGGTGGATGGTCGAAGACGGCTCGGAAGTGGCGGGCGAACTCCCTGAAGTTGTCCAACGCTGTTCCCGTAAATTCGTATAATTTAATACGTACAAAGTAGTATCCACAACAGAACAGGAACGGCACAACTGTGCCAGTAAACCAAGGTTATAATACTTTTGTATTTTTGCTTAGTTTTAGTTTTATTTTAGTTTTTTTTCTAAAATGGGGTATTTGTCGGGCGAGATTGAAAAAGGTCAGAAAAAGTACTGTGTAATAAAAACTCAACAAAACATACCATTTAAACAAATGTATTCATTTAGAACAGATCATCAACCATCAACAAAAGACAACTATGAAAGATGTGTTTGTGTCAATAAACAGAAATATTCAACCGGACACACAACAACAACAGTACATAAAATGTTTTAAAGGCACACATATGTAAACCGTCTACACAACATGCAGTGCAACATTATCCACACATAAAATTGCTTGGGAGCCAGGAGTCTCTGGGAGCTCAATTTGAGAAAAAGACGTGAAAAGAAAATCGAAAACCCAAGAAACTTTAGAGGTTTGATTTAGATGAACCAACAGAAAATTAACTAGGCTAATCAACAAATTGGACTGCCCAGAACTAGATGCAGGTGCTGCAGCTCTATGGAAAAGTGAGTGTGTGTGTGTCTGTGCGTGTGTGTATGTATGTGTGTCTGTGTGTGTGTGTGTGTGTGTGTGTGTGTGTGTGTGTGTGTGTGTGTGTGTGTGTGTGTGTGTGTGTGTGTGTGTGTGTGTGTGTGTGTGTGTGTGTGTGTGTGTGTGTGTGCGTGTGCGCGGCGTGCGCGAGAGAGAGATGGGTGTACTTCAGTCAAGCAACAATTTCTTGTTGATCTTGAGGAAAACACGTTGCTCCAGAGATGTGGTAGTTCTGTTTCTCAGTCCAGATGACAGCAGTCCACACACAGAGAAGATGTGCTCCACAAAGGCTTGAGAGGCAGGGGCACTAACGAGATCCAATGCCACAGCTTCTCTTGATCTCCAGAACTGCAATGGTGTCTCATTAAACACACTCTGTTTGACTTCGCAGACATACTTGTTCATTTCTCTCAACAGACTATCGGTCACGCTAGGCTGATTTGTGGAGGACACGTTGACCTCTATACGGGATGCAAGGAAGCTGTATTTCTGAAGGATAGCAAGAGAGGCTCCTGTTGGAGTTTGCGTGGCACTTGCAGTGGCAACATCATACTGAGAAGCAGCTTGGTTATACTGAGCTGCCAGGTTCTGCACAAAGGACTGTGCTGCCCTCCTCAATGGCACTGTGTCTGGTGATTGAAGAAGAACCAGCGAAACACTTGGATCCATTAGGCTGGCTCCTGCTGGTGTAGGATCAAACTGTGTGGAATCAGGGCTAAGAATGCCAGCGAAACGTTCTCGCAAGGACTTTAACAGCACTTGAGCTGATTGCTTACCTGTAGTAGTTGTCAGCAGATGTGCCTCGACGTTGAGCAGGCATGGCACTACTTGTGAGAGTGACTGGCTGTCACTCTGAAGCTGGTCTGTGTGAACAGCAAAGGGCTCAAGCAGCTTGACAAGGTTCTCCAGCTTAGCCCAATCGCTTGTGAGAATTGTGTCAATGCCCTTATCCTCAAGTAGTTGGTTAAGTTCAGCTCTAGTCTCCAGCAGCCTTCTCAGCATATCAAAAGTGCTGTTCCAGCGTGTGCTACAATCCCGGACCAGAGTTTTTCCACACCTTTTGATCAATTCTTCATTTGCCACTGACGATTT
The DNA here is from genome assembly GCA_023634145.1 of Thymallus thymallus. Classification (NCBI taxonomy): domain Eukaryota; kingdom Metazoa; phylum Chordata; class Actinopteri; order Salmoniformes; family Salmonidae; genus Thymallus; species Thymallus thymallus. Next base: position 6,842,977 of record CM042392.1, on the reverse strand, counting down.
CCTCACAGCGTGTACCAGCTTTCTTGCTTTCGTTATGACCGAATCAGCACTTGGGTGCTTCATGGCATCTTTAAGTGTGAGCTGAAGGGTGTGGGCCAGGCATGGCATTCTCTGGAACTGGTTATTCTCCCCATCTTCTGGCAGGTCAAGTTCTTAGCAAAGCAAAAGAGAAAACAGACAAACAATTAGATAATTTAAGCATCAAATGTAAAACGCACAAAAAAGTGTCATACAGTTCTGTTATAATCAAACTTGAGCCGTGTATTTGATTCATGATTTAGGGATTTTATCTGTAACCCTGCACTCTTATAAATATAATCCAAAAAGGGAACCCTTTTCATGGTTACACAATGAACCATTTTTGGTTCTGGTGAAAACCCTTTTGTGTTCTATGTAGAATCCTGGAAGAAATTAAGAGACTACTTGCCAATTTGTCATTATTAGCAACTCTACATGTATCGCAGTCATTCCATTCCAGTGTCTGTTGAATTCCAACAGCGCCAGGAGAGGCAAAGTCACCCAACATCATTGTGAGACTGGTGGAGAGCATGCCAAGGCGCATGAAAGTTGTGATTGAAAATACAGGGTTATTTACAGGGTTATTCCACCAAAAAAAACTTTAATGCAAAGAAAACTTATTTTCTTTGCATTAATCAAGGCCTGACAACACTGCATCTTTATTGTTATTTTGAGCAGTTGTAATTTCCAGCAAATACATGATCTAATGACATTATTTTTATTTGGAATTTGGGAGAAATGTTGTGAGTAGTTTTCAACCAAATAGCAAAACCAGGTAAACAGTGATCTCTTCATATTTTTCAGAGCTCATATGTATGGTTCTATATGTAACCAAAAAGGGTTCTCACTGGAACCATAAATGGTTCAACGTGGAACCATAAAAAGGGTTTCCTTATGGGGACAATTTAAGAACCTTTTTGGATTCTTTTTTTAAGAGTGTAGATTCTAGAGCAGGATAATATTTATGTAAACCTATACTTTTTTATATTTATTTTCCTAATTAAAGACTGAGACATTTCAGTTGAAGCTAATATCAACAACGGTTTGAATTTACCGTCCTAAACATACTGGGGTTTTAACATTTAAATGTTTTCATTTGTCACTATAACCACACTCACCGATGCTCTATTCGTTGAAGATTAAGAAGAGCATGATGAACCTGGCCTCCGGGCGGATGGTAAAAACAAGCTGACACACCCATGTAAAATGCTGTTAATCCTCTTTTGCTCCATCCATCTACACATAGGGTTAGCTTCCTAGCCTCCCGTATGATCTCTTTTAATTTCTGCTTTGCCGTTTCCATGTTAGCCCCAATATGGCCATTGACTCTTGCAGCTCCGGGTGGAGTGAAGTGCAGAACTTTTTTAAGGCAAACGACTCACACAGTCGTGTAGACATCCCAGTCTCAATTACCATTAGAACCAATGCTTCTTCCCGCTTCTGGTATTCCTGCGAACCTGTTGTTTATCATATGATGTCAGAAAGTTGTGCTTATCGTAAAAAGAAAACTAACGACATATCACAAACATATCACAAACCAGTTTCAGTTCGTTCTCTGGTTTGTGATATACAGGTGGCTTTTTCGAAGACTTGTGCCACATGCCTGCTCCCCTCATCGCCCATGGGACTGCACTATCGACCTACTGCCTGGTTCTACCCTCCCGCGGAGGCACATCTACCCTCTCTAGGAAGCAGAGACCGAAGCCATGGAGGTCTACGTCCAGGAGGCGCTGCCCAAAGGATTCCTCCGTCAGTCCATCTCTCCGGCCTATTCCAGCTTCTTTTTCGTGAAGAAGAAGGATGGAGGTCTCCGCCCCCTGTATTGATTACCGGACACTGAATAAGGCTACGGTTAAATTCAGTTATCCCCTGCCTCTCATACCCACTGTGATCGAACAGATGCACGGTGCAAAGTACTTTACCAAATTGGATTTACGCAGTGCCTACAACCTGGAGCGCATCAGAGAGTGGGATGAATGGAAGACTGCCTTCAGCACCAGCACCGGGCACCATGAATACAAGGTAATGCCCCACGGCCTGACAAATGCACCCTCAGTGTTTCAATCCTTCATTAACAAGGTGTTTAGAGACATGTTGGGTCACTGTGTAGTGGTGTACATAGACGACATCTTGGTGTACGCCACTACAAGCGAGCAACATGTCTCTCATGAAGGTAGGTCCTTGACAGCTGCGCTGGACTGATGAGGCCAACAAAGCCTTTCGTGCGCTCAATGCACGGTTTACAAACGCACCTGTTCTGTCTCACCCTGACCCGTCTCTGCCCTTCATCGTGGAGGTGGACGCCTCTGAGGTTGGAGTACTGGATCGTCGCTAAATCTCCATCCATGAGCCTTCTACTCATGGAAGCTGTCTCCCGCAGAGCGGAATTACGACGTGGGGGATTGTGAGTTGTTGGCCGCCAAGAAGGCACTGAAAGCATGGCGGCAATGGCTGGAGGGTGCTCAGCACCCATTCCTTGTCTGGACGGACCACCGGAACATAGAGTACATTCGAGCAGCAAAGAGGCTGAACCCACATCAGGCCAGGTGGGCCCTATTCTTTGCCAGGTTTGACTTTACCCTCTCCTACCAGCCAGGATCTAAGAACGTTAACACCGATGCGTTGTCCTGGGTGCATGACACAGAGGATCGGAGGGAGGAAGTGACACCCATTATTCTCTTGTCCCGCATTGTGGCTCCTGTCGTGTGGAATGTGGACGCGGACAACCGTCGAGTGTCCACTGTCCCGAGGGGCGTATCTACGTGCCCTTGGACGTTCGGGACCGTACTATCGACTGTCTTTCCGCCAAGTACTGGTGGCCCACCTTGGCCCGGGACGTCAGGGTTTACTTCTCTTCCTGCTCCACCTGCGCACAAAGCAAGACACTGAGACACCTCCCCAATGGAAAACTCCACCCGCTGCCAGTTCCACAATTGTGGACTGGCTTTCCAAAGCCTGTCGTTTGATTCCTATGCCTGGTCTCCCTACGGCCATGTGGCTCTTCTCTCACGCCTTCTTGCATTACGGGATCCCGGGGGGGATGTAAAAGGCGGTGGAGTAAAAAGCCAGCAACACTCCGTATTACTCAGATTCATCAGACATCAATTCTACAGACCCCACTAAGTACTCCCTACAATACTTTTACTGAAGCACCCAGAATAGTTCTTGCTCTAAGCCAATATGTATTCCGTATACAGTGATTCGCATTGGGGGTATTTATTTGACCTTGGAACATGTTTTAAACTGTGTTTGTCTATTGTTGTGGCTTAGATGAAGATCGGATCAAATTTTATGACCATTTTACGGAGAAATCTAGGTAATTCCAAAGGGTTTTTCTTACCACTGTATATAAGCCTAGGCTATCATACATTTAAAGTTGGCCTTAGTGGGAGTGACCATAGAATTCTATTGGAGTGACCTTACTGAGTAAAATATTTGTCATTGTCACTATTTAACACAGTCAAAAAGTCATAATTATTGCTAAACCCTTCCCATTTCCACAATATATCTTCTTAAAATGTTATTTTAAACCTAACACTAACTCATGCGTTGCTCCACCAGACATTCTGCGCATTTGGGCGGAAGTGTCTGGGAACGAGATGAGGTGTAATGTGACTAACATGACATCACTTTAGAACGTATGCCTTCAGCACAACATGTCACCCTTTAAAAAGCACATGTTTATATCATATTCGACATAGTGGGTTATGTCACATTTGACGATGATTATATCACACATTTATGCCACATTTATGAAGCCTATAAAAAGCATGGCATACAGTTACAGATGCTTTGTAACACGTTATGCTTATGTAGGCTTTATGAAGCCTTTATAAGCCGAATGTAATTTAAAGTGGGACCCAGATAATTGTATGTGTGGGGTACAGAGATGAGGTAGTCGTTCAAAAATCAAGTTAAACACTATTAGTCATGCAACTTATGTGACTTGTTAAGCAAATTTTTACTCCTGAACTTAGTCTTGCTTATTGACTCAAGACTTTTCAGCTTTTCTTTTTAATTAATTTGTAAAAACATAATTACACTTTGACATTATAGGGTATTGTGTGTAGACCAGTGACAAACCATCTAAATTGAATAAATCTTTTATTCAGACTAACACAACAAAGTGTGGAAAAAGTCAAGGGGTGTGAATACTTTCTGAAGGCATTGTCCTGAATGGGTGGGAGCACGGTCCCAGTGATGTAGAGGGCCGTCTCCTCCACCTGCTGCAGTCAGCAATTCCCGGTACCAGGCTGTAATGCAACCGGTCAGGACGCTCTCAATGGTGCAATGGTAGTATCTGGAGAGGACCCGGATTGGCATGACACATTTCTTCAGTTGTGTTGTCACGTCCTCGTGATGTGGACACCGAGAGACTTAAAACTGCTGACTCTCTCTGCTGCAGTCCTATTGGTGTGGATCGGGGCATGTTCCCCCCTCTGTTTCCTGGAGTCAACAATCAACTATTTTGTTTTGTTGACATTGCGGGAGAGGTTGTTGTCCTGGCATCACAACTCCAGTTCACTTACCTCCTCCCTTCAGATTGACTTGTCGCTGTTGGTTATCAGGCATACAACCTTGGTGTTGTCAGCAAACTTGATGGAGTTGGTGACGTGTAAAGCCACGCAGTCGTGGGTGAACAGGGAGTACAGCAGAGGGCTGAGGACACACCCCTGGGTTGCCCCTGTGTCCAGACCCAGGGTTCTGAGCTTGGTCTCGAGCCTGGAAGGCCCAATAGGGTTGAACACTGAACTTCATTCTCACATAGGGGTTCCTCTTGTCCAGATATCTTACTGCCGTGTGAATAGCAATGGAAATGGCATCTGCCGTGATAGGCAAATTAGAGTGGGTCCAGTGAGCCTGGCATGCTGGCCTTGATGTGGGCCATGACCAGCCTCTTGAAGCACTTCATGATGACTGGGGTGAGTGCGACAAAGCGATAGTCATTTGGGCATGTCACCTTGTTTTTCTTATACTGTATATATATATATATGTGTGTGTGTGTGACCCAATGTAAGTTTGGAGCTCATGCAGCAGATATGGAGGAGAAAAAAAGAGAGGAAAAAGGAGCTTTGGCAGTACTGAGACAAGAGCCTCTTTAACTACATTTTTATCTTCACAGAAAGTGCCCTCTTGAATATAAAGACATGAGTTGAGAATATCACAGTGATGTAGTAAGATAACTGAATAGTAACCTCTGCTGCAGTGTCATTTAGCAAATGTGAAAAGATGATAGAGTCATGCATTCCATTAAAGACAGTGTTTTATTAGAGTCAAGAATAAAACACTAATAAAATACTTTTAAGGGTTACAGTATCACAGTACAATGACTTGTAGCTATTAGCTTTAAGTACTTGACATACCTAGCTATATTTTTCCTTGCACAGTAAGTGGAGAAGCAGCTGTAAGTTAGGTGGAATGTATATCATTGTAACATGCACTTAAGACAGAATCTCATAGTCATGTTGTCAACTACATGTGTTGAATTCAAGTATCTGTTGTTAAACAAAGTACAATTACATACATAAACAATATTGCTAGTGCTAATTCTGAGGTCAATAAAATAATACAGTAAATTAGCTCTTATAATAAATAAAACAAAAACGTAAGGATTGATTCTTAAAATTTACAAAAGTAATGTCAAAACAATGAGGCAGTACAACATTTTCTCAACTACATTTCTCAACAACGCTTCCAGAATACAATAAATTAAATAAATATGAACATAAATATATAAATAAAATGTTTATACATTTAAATGCTGAATTCCAGAAACTATTTCAGTGGATGTCTTATCAGAGCTCAGTGGTCCTTTCTTTTAGAAGTACTGTGGGGTTGACGTCGTTACTCCCCGAGAGTGCCGTACTGGCATTAACGGCATTGGATCCATTGTCTTTTACGTCGGGCACATGAAAGGATGCCAACGGGCAGGGGCCCTTGACGTTGCTGCACACCAACCTCTGTAGGGATGCGGTGTTGATGATGTTAAAGCCGATGCTCCCACCGAAGGTGCTGGGCTTCCAGTACTCTGGAGAACAAATGGGGTTTCCCATCAGGCCTTTCAGGGAGTAGGGGGCGCCCATCTCCACCATGGTCTCCCCAAAGATGGCGTTGGTTCTGGGCTTCTCCACCAACAGGCCTGGGTAAAGCTCCACAGCATCCACATGCCCATACATCTCCTCCAGCTCCTCAGCCATCTCCTTTTCCCCTGAGAAACACACACACAGAGAGAGAGAGAGAGAGAGAGAGAGAGAGGGGGAAATGTTACGTTACTCAGTCTGGCTTCTGGGAGAAAGGATTATGTTAGGTCATCTACTCAACCTGGCTTATCTCATTTTCTGACTAAGCTGAAGCAGACATTATGATGATGACACACTGACGTAATGTATTGACATCTGACCTCGCGTCTCGTCGTATGTGTTTTGTCTACAGAACAAATGTTAGTGAAAAAGATAGAAGTTTGAGGTGTTTCATAAGCATTCAGAGATTAAGTTTGACATACTTGACGCAATACACATGGAAAGTCCTCCAAACTCATTCTCTGTTTCTCACTCTTTTTCCACACACTCGCTCTCTCACACACACACACTTCTTGTTCATTCTCACACAGAAAAGCTTCTTCTTCCTGAGAGGAATGCAGCAGGCCTGTGTGAGGCAGTGAAGAGCCTGTCAACCTACCAAACACCCCTCTGCCTGTTTACACCTGGCTCTCTGCCATCACTAACTGCTTACATTATCTGTAACTAAAGTGCACAACTGTTTTCCTTTGCTGTATTCCTGAAAAGGAGCTCAGTATTGCTCCAATGTAATTTACAGCTGCAGGCTCCATATACACAGGCTAGTTGTATTACTATGTTTATTACAATTCCATCCATCCCTTTAAAGGGCTTAATTGAAAGCAGTACACAGTATACCTACTGTTAATTCTATTCTTAAAAGTGAATTACACTAAATCATCACTATATTACAATCTAACTCAATCCCAATGCTTAGGATGAGAAGTGTTTATGTAATAGCTGTGATGCTAATGCTGGTTCTCACCTGTGAGGTCTTCAAAGGAGGTGTATGGCTTCATGGAGAAGCGTTTCCTGTAGGCGTTAAGGGACTGGTAACGCATCTGTCTGCTGTTCTCTATGGACTTCAGAGCCACCATCAGCACTGCAGGGGGGACATTACGACCTCCAGCAACCTAAGCAGGGGACAAGAAGTTAGTCGACCAGTCTTAAACAACAATGAGTTTCTCTTTATTTTTGAATTACTGACTTTCCCTCAGGGTAAGCACTAAAGTAAAATGGTTGGATCAAGTCTGCTTAAAATCCACATAATAACATGCAACATTATCATTCACCCATATTTCAACCTTGGTTCAACAGGCCCCATTTACATTCCTAATTCTGAACCCCACCTTAAGCAGCCACCCAGAGCCCACAGCGTACAACCTAAAAATCACACACAGAGAGAGCCGCTTACTCTTCCAGCGATCTGCTTGGTGAAGGACTCCACCAGGTTGGTGATTCCGTGCGCGGGGACCACAGAGGTGTTAAAGACAAACTGGGGGTAGGAGTAGACCTGCTCCTGGATGTGGAAGACGTCGGGCATTAGGGGGTGCCAGTGGTACAGGGTGTTGAACTCTGATGCAATGCGGTTCTGATACTGGAAACGCTCTTTGAAGAGAAGCTCCGGGTCGAACTTCAGCTTGAAGTGGTAGCCGCTCAGGTGCTGCACATAGTCCTCGATCACAATCTTGATGGTCTCACCTACAGGAAGGACCAAGGGCAGGGGCAATTAGTTAGAGTCTTATATGTTTCTTTATTTATGCATCTACTCTTTACCCACGGGTAAAAAATCCCTTTTACAAGAGAGGAAAGTTATTAAAAACCTCCATGAAGTTTTAAAGTAATATCACAGTGTGATATCAACTCTCAAGTGTTGTTTTGAACCACAATTGACATGGTGCAAAAAAACTGCATACACATTAGGCTTATTAACACAGTGACCGATCGACAACTCTGTTAACTGACATTAACACATTTTTGTCATTTAGCAGACGCTCTTATCCAGAACGACTTACAGGAGCAATTAGGGTTAAGTGCCTTGCTCACTTTACTATCAAGAACTTAGTGTAAAAGGACCTACGGAGAGGAAGTGAAAACAATGAGCACTACTGTAAATATGGGTTCATACTTTGGTTCATTAGGTCGCAATACAATAGAATTTTGGGTCTGGATATAATATTATATTGGATCTGGACGTCTCTATTTTAGAAGCAAAGAAAAGCAGTTTGCAAATACATGCAATATTGGATGGGCACATGCTACAATAGACAATGTCAATCCAGATACTACGTAAGATCTGCAGGATCTGACCACATGGCTTCCTTATGATAATAACCAGCACGTCCTATACATCCTTCTTCACATGCTGCTTAGACTGCTTACCAATGAGAATGAGGCGAGATGTCTGGAAAAGCCTATCATCATCCCAGTCCGGATGGACCTCCTTCAGTACATCACAGACGCGGTTGTGTTCTCTCAGCCAGATGGTAGCATACATCATAAGACCAGGCACCAGGCCGAACGCCTCATGGCCCACAGCGAAGCGGTGAGACTCAAGGACATAGGGAGGGTAGTGCATATCCACGCCTACCTCCTTCACCGTAGGTGGGTACACCTCTCCCTCCAACACCTATAAGATAGATAGATAGATACTTTATTGATCCGAGGGGAAATTTCTTTGTCAAGCAGCTATGAAGAAACACGGGGCAGGTGCAAAATTCACACAATAGAGCAAATTAGCAAAGGTGAGATAAGAGACAGTTAGCTGACAAACAGAATCTCTTCAGTGAAGTTCAAGGTTAAGGTTATTTATAGTTGACAAGATCTGTCCAGTACCTGAAACTTTAGCTTGCCATTCTTGAAGAGTCGTAGTTTGTTTTGCCTCTCCAGGTTATCACCGTAAATGTGACCAAGGTCCACCTGGAAATCAAGCATTGAAATTAGTCATATACAGATGTAGGATCTTAAATCTGAGCCAGTTTGCTACAGCAGGAAAATAATCCTTTAGCAACAGGAAAGGTTAATGTGGATTATAATTAATGGACATTTTTGTAAGGGTTGATACAAAAAAAACACTACAAGGTTTACATTTCCTACATTGCAGGAAAGCGCTCCTACAACAGGGTGATCAACTTAAGATCCAACTTTTTTTTTTTTACTCTCAAGCTCTGTCAGGTTGGATTGGGTACGTTGCTGCACAGTTATTTCCAGGTCTCTCCAGAGATGTTCGATCGGGTTCAAGTCCGGGCTCTGGCTATGCAACTCAAGGACATTCAGAGACTCGTTCCGAAGCCACTCCTGCGTTGTCTTAGCTGTGTGCTTAAGGTCATTGTCCTGTTGGAAGGTGAACCTTCGCCCCAGTCTGAGGTCCTGAGCACTCTGGAGGTGGTTTTCATCAAGGATCTCTCTGTACTTTTCTCCGTTCATCTTTCCCTCGATCCGGACTAGTTTTCCAGTCCCTGCCGCTGAAAAACATTCCCACAGCATGATGCTGCCACCACCATGCTTCACCGTAGGATTGTGTCAGGTTTCCTCCAGACGTGACGCTTGGCATTCAGGCCAAAGAGTTCAATCTTGGTTTCATCAGACCAGATAATCATATTTCTCATGGTCCAACTCCTTTAGGTGCCTTTTGGGAAACCCCAAGCGGCTTTCATGTGTCTTTTACTGAGGAGTGGCTTCTGTCTGGGGACTCTACCATAAAAGCCTGATTGGTGGAGTGCTGCAGAGGTGGTTGTCATTCTGGAAGGTTCTCCCATCTCCACACAGGAACTCTGGAGCTCTGTCAGAGTGATCATCAGGTTCTTGGTCTCCTACCTAACCAATGCCCTTCTATCCCAATCATCTCAAGGAAGCTCAATGGAAATAGGATGCACCTGAGCTCAATTTCGAGTCTCATAGCAAAGGGTCTGAATACTTATGTAAATAAGGTATTTCTGTTTTTTATTTTTAATACATTTTTCTACAAATTTCTAAAAACCTATTTTTGCCTTGTCATTTTGGGGTATTGTGTGTAGAATGATGAGGAAAATATATTATTTAATCCATTTTAGAATGAGGCTGTCACGTAACAAAATGTGTAAAAAGTCAAGGGGTCTGAATACCTTCCCAATGCGCTGTATGTATACCTACATATATAAGAGGTGTTTTCTTTCAGTTAACTCAATCTCTAAGGTGAAACCAGGGTTGCCAAGACCCCCCTAGCCCCCCTGTAATGTGATCCCTGGCTGAAACCATGTCATCTTGTTCAGTGCTGGTATATTGTGTGCCGTTGTTGCGCTGGTGCTGTCCAGTGTTGGTACTCACCCCATGGCCTTTGGCTTTAGTGAAGGCCGGCCCCATCTTCTGGTCGGATTTGAAGAACTGGTGGGTGAAGTGTTGGGCAAAGAAGGCAAACATCAGACTGGAGCCCTGAGGATCGGGGATAAACTTCCTCCTGAGTAGGAGCTTCTTTGCCAGCATCTTAGCGTCAGGCAGCTCCTTCTTACCTGCACAGAGGAAAGTCGAGAGATATACAGGAGTAGGTGTTTGTTTTTATTATTAAAAAATATATATTGCCAATACCATAGAATAACCTGATCCTATGTCCACCAGACCAAAAGCAAGCATGGGAATGCCTCAGTGAGTATGAATTTGTACTGTGATTTTCCCCTCACAGTAAACCACAGGCAATCAGCGAGCTCTACTCTACAGGGACTGTCAGGCATGTGCATAATGTAACGAAGCTTTGGAGGTGAGGCATTGTTCAAAAATCTGAGACAACTGGTTTGGAGAGAGAGAGAGAGAGAGAGAGAGCTTGCTTACCTACGACTCCCATAGGAGTTGGGCAATCCTTGGGCAGAGGAGGGAGCGTGCGTGTGTAGTAGGAGAGGTTGGAGTAGGCTTCCCAGTTTTTATAATCATAGTCTGCATTGAAAGTCGGGGGGCTGTCGATCAGATGAGAGCGAGCTGGAGACAGAGAGAACCCAATTGATTAACATTAATTCAAAATAAACTGTGAGGACTTCGTATGGCATTGCATTTGTAGCCCTACTTATTGAATGGCCTAGTTGACTAAGCAAAACTTCACTAGTTTTGAATAATGCTATTGAAATCAACTCACATGTCAGAACATATCTCATGATAGCATCCCTGAGGAATGAAATGCTGTTAATGATGTTCCAGAGCCCCTTGTAGTGGGTGAGGAGGTAATGCACTGTGTTGGGGGTTGGCTTCAGAGACACTTTAATCCACGTGAAGAATTCAGCTGTTAAATCAAAATAAAATCATTTTAATAAGGTGTCTAGCGAGAAAAAAATTAATTTATGATTTTTTAAAATGTTTATTTGTTTAAATATGATTTAACTTACGTTGGGTGCAGTTGTGGCCATAGAATCCAGTGCGTGTGCAGTCGCACTCATAGTCGTCGGCGCCCATGGCCGTACACACGCCACGGTTCTGGCATGGCTGTGAGCAGCAAGGGTTGCCTGGATAAAAACAATTTTGGTTTAGGTAGACTAAGTGTAATAAATTATAAGTCACATAAACATGTAATTAATTGATAATTTCGATGTACATATTAGGTCTACATATCAAATAATTAACTTAAGTAGTCTATTAATATAGCATAGGCTATCAATTCCCAAATATATATATATATATATATATATATATATATATATATATATATATATATATATATCTATATCCCTAAAAGAAAAAGCTCATAACGTTCGATAGCTGATTGAAAAGTAATTAGATTAACTCAAATTAAAAGTAAAAATAGAAGAGTCATTTAAATGTTTAGACACATTTTGTTAACACATAGAAAACTGCACAAAAGCTTCTTACCTCCTTCGCAGACAAATATTATGCCTAGAGACAGAAATAAAAGCGCCGGTATGCTTCTGTTCATTCCAATGCCTTTTACCGATAGCGCACCTCTGTATTTCTTTCCCGTTTAGCTGTACAACTCTGAAGTTGTGAATGAACTTGTCTGCAGCGAGGACACCTTTTATTAGTAGGCCTGCTGGGTGTGGGCGTGAGCGTGACAACCTAATATATTCGCTCACCCAATGGTGTCGTCGACCTATTGAAGCATTATTCTTATCGATAGATTAGAATGGACTGACCAGTGGAAATATCTGTGATGATGACTCAAGACCAACTTTGGTCATAATGAGCCATCTCAGTCAATAGAATATTAATTAAGCTATAGGAAATTATCAGCAATTAATCACAATTTTTTAAAATGTTATTCAGGTTTCATAAAGATATAGGTTAGCCTAAAGATATTACAGTAATGTGACTGCTGAATTTGCTATTAATTCATTTAACTAATCCATATTATGTTGCTCATGTTAATCTTACTTGATAATTACTAAATCTCAATCAATTACATTTTATTGCTCAACGAATAATGGCCACATTGAACGTGTATTATATTATATTGCCAGACTTTTCAAATCCAATTTGGTATGGGTGCTTGGGGGAAATGTAATTCATAGCTTGGCCACAAATAGGTGACATTTAAATGTAAAAAAATAAAAATAAGACCACCAACCAACCAGCCTCTCATTCACAGCATCTCGCCAATGTCCCGTCTGAGAATCAACCGACAACCTAGTCTTTGCGCGCCCTCGCGTGGAGACATTTTACGCACACCGATCATAGAGCATTTGGAATGGATGGATTACCGTTCTCCTACCAGCATGAAATTATGAAAACAGCATTAGATATCTATCTATCTATCTATCTATAAAAAACATAAATACCTTATTTAAATAAGTATTCAGACCCTTTGATATGAGACTCGAAATTGAGCTCATGTGCATCCTGTTTCCATTGATCATCCTTGAGATGTTTCTACAACTTGATTGGAGTCCACCTGTAGTAAATGAAATTGGTTGGACATGATTTGGAAAGGCACACACCTGTCTATATAAGGTCCCACAGCTGACAGTGCATATCAGAGCAAAAACCAAGCCATGAGTTCGAAATAATTGTCCGTAGAGCTCTGAGACAGGATTGTGTCAAGGCACAGATCTGGGGAAGGGTAACAAAAAATGTCTGCAGCATTGAAGGTCGCCAAGAACACAGTGGTCTCCATCATTCTTAAATTGAAGAAAATTGAAGAAGTTTGGAACCACCTCTTCCTAGAGCTGGCAGCCCAGCCAAACTGAGCAATCACGAGAGAAGGGCTTTGGTCAGGGAGGTGACCAAGAACGTGTTGGTCACTCTGACAGAGCTCCAGAGTTCCTCTGTAGAGATGGGATAACCTTACAGAAGAACAACCATCTCTGCAGCTCTCCACCAATCATACCTTTATGGTAGAGTGGCCAGACAGAAGCTACTTCTCAGTAAAAGGCACATGACAGCCCACTTGGAGTTTGCCAAAAGGCACCTAAAGGACACTCAGACAAAAATGTCTAAACATCTGTTTTTGCTTTGTCATTGTTCTGTTACAGTTGTAATATTACTTACCTTCAGTTACTTACCTTTTGTGTTTTGACTATTTCACATTACTCAGTGTAGCTGCAGCCAATTGAGAGATTTGCCTATTGTCAAAATAGATACACCTTTCTGTTTCTTATGGAGACATTATTGTCTTTGTATTTTTCAGTTTCACGCTTTCTTCATATTATTAAACCATACAAACATGGACATCGTGTTGACGGCTTGTTGATATGAAGCCGTTTATCTTGCTGTCAAAATATGCCCAGTAACGCATACGGAGGACAGTACAGTGAAATGAGAGCACTGTAGCAGGCTGAACAACGCAGTTGGATTAGGCTACAGACACTGTTACAACGTCACAGCGGCAATAAAAGGACATACGACAACTACAGCAGTGTACAGAAAATATTATCAACACCATGGCTGAGAAGCAGACGCCTACCCCCATGAATGGGTCTCGTTCCTCGGCTTCATCCCAGCACGGGCCAAAGCGGAAGCTCGCCTATCCTTTGCAGCGAAAGAAATTAGGATGAAAATGGAAAAAGCACAATTAGAAGCCTCTATGGAAATGCTACAGCAGGAAAAGGAAACAGCGGCAGCCTTAGCCGAAGCTGAGGCTCTGGAGGCTGCGGCAGACTTGAACAGTGACAAAGGCAGCAGCAGACTTAATCTTGTCCTCAACCCACTTGACCCTACACAGCGCACTACAGAGTATCTCATGGAGCAGGCTAAATCTCATAACACTCTTCAGTCGGTGCCAAAAGTAGAGCCATTACTTCTTGACAGGACAAGACAGATACACCGGGCCAGAGCCTACACCTCCCACACTAACTGCACACAAGTCTGAATTCATCTCCACTCCTGCAGACAACATTACTGCCATGGACCAACAAGCCCAGCAGTCTGATCACCTCACCTCTAACATACATACTCCTTATAGAGGCCAGGGTGAACTCCCAGAGCAGTCTACAGTGATGGAAATCGCCCACCTGCTCCCCAGTACGGTCAAGCATCACAAAACTCCCAAGGTGACAACTCAAACATGTCTGATTTTGTGAGGTACTTTGCTCGTCTTGAGCTCGTTACTACGGGTCTACTCCAGTTCAACGACCAGCCAGAAGGATACAGAGCCTGGCGGCACTCAGAGGCTTGAACTTAACATGCAATGAAGACATTGAACTTTTACTGAAATGGCTTGGAAAGGAGTCCACTGAACATGTAAAGTGGATACGAGCAGTCCATGTCAACTACCCTGAACGAGGGCTGAAGATGGTTTGGGACAGACTTGAGGAATGCTACGGCTCACCAGAGGTGATAGAAAGTGTACTCTTTAAGCGAGTCGACAGTTTCCCTAAAGTTTCTAACAAGGACAACACAAAGCTGAGAGAGTTAGGAGTGAACACCTTTTACACCAACACTCTGTAAAAAGGACACCCTACACTCTTTGAGCCATACCCCAACCTTTTCGCTGTGAAGGAAAGATTCCACAATGCTCAAGCACCAAATCATTCTGCAGTATTTTCCAACAAAAGTCTTGCCAGTACAAAAGAGGAAGACCAATTAGGCTGCAACGTGTTCAAAAAGACTAAAGATGACAATACAGTGGCTCTTTCAATTGAGGATGACCTTTTCCTGAAAATTATGGAGGAAGGGATCAGGAAGGATGACAGTAACAGCTGGGTAGCACCGTTACCATTCAAGTCACCAAGTCGACGCCTACCAAACAACAGACCACAAGCTCTGAAACGCCTCTCCTCCCTTAGGCGCAACTTTGATAGGAAACCAGAGAAGAGAGAGCAAAAAATATTAGAGAACGGTCATGCTGAAGTAGCTCCGCCCCTGAAGGAAGAAGAAGAACATTGGTACTTACCTACGTTTGGTGTCTATCACCCGAAGAAGCCTGGCCAAATCCGAGTGGTGTTTGACTTCAGTGCCCAATACGAAGGGGTATCTCTAAACGATGTCCTCTTGACTGGGCCAGACCTCAACAACACACTCATTGGAGTACTTACACGCTTTCGCAAGGAATCCATTGCAGTGACAGCTGACATCCAACAAATGTTTCACTGTTTCCTTGTGAGAGATGAAGACAGGAACTTTCTGAGATTCCTTTGGTTCCAAAACAACGACCTGTCTGTATGATCCGCTGGGATTTGTGTCCCCGGTCACTATTCAAGGCAAGTCCATACTCAGGGAACTCATTATGGTCAACAGCAACTGGGACACCCCTCTGCCTCAGGAAATGGAGGAGCCATGGGTCGCCTGGAGAGAATCTTTGAAAGAGCAAAGAAACCTTCAAATCCCTAGAACCTATACAAAGATCTCACCATCAGAAGCTTCACGCAGAGAGCTCTGTGTCTTCTCCGATGCGTCCACTAAGGCAATAGCTGCAGTCGCCTATCTGAAGGTCACAGACGCTGATGGAGACAATCACATAGGCTTCGTCATGGGCAAAGCAAAACTGTCTCCACGCCCAGAACATACAATACCAAGGCTAGAGCTGTGCGCAGCAGTATTGGAAGTCGAATTGGCTGAGCTCATTACCTCAGAGATAGACATGGAACTTGACGCTACAACCTTTCGCACAGACAGCAAAGTAGTATTAGGATACATCAACAATGAGACCCAACATTTCTATGTGTACATCAGCATTCGAGTCCATCGGATAAGGAGATCTACTTGTCCGGAGCAGTGGCGACATGTGCCTACCGATGAAAACCCTGCAGATCATGCTACGAGATTCATCCCTGCAGCTTTTCTCTCAGACACAACTTGGCTAACAGGTCCAGAATTTCTGTCACACCCTTCTCTACCTCCTGAAAAGGATGTCTTTGAGCTAGTGGAACCCTCCCTAGACGCAGAGGTTCGTCCTCATGTGTCCACACTGAAGACTACGGCATCAGACAAGCAGCTTGGGTCGCTATGCTTTTCAAGATTCTCCACGTGGAAATCACTGACTCGTGTGATTGCTCACCTTGTCCACATTGCTCGAATCTTCAAGAAACCTACACCTACCAAATCATGTACTCACCAGGGCTGGCACTACTGTCAGACATCATGCACAGCTGACGGACTCTCAAGGTCAAGGGACATAATTATTTGTACAGTCCAAGAAGAAACCTATGCAAGAGAGCTTGAGTGCATCAGGAACCAGGGAAGGATTCCCAAAGACAGCTCACTTAGAGCCTTAGACCCGTTCATTGACGAAGACGACCTAGATGTATTCGGCCCATGGACCATCGCTTCACGTCGGACAAGAGGAGGACTTGTCCACAGTAAACGATGGGCTGTAATATTCACATGTATGAGCGTGAGAGACGTTCATATTGAAATCATTGAGTCCCTGGATACATCCAGTTTCACTAACGCTCTCAGGCATTTCCTTTCAATCCGAGGCCCAGCAAAGCAGATGCGCTCAGACCGAGGGACCAATTTCATCGGGGCCTGCAAGGAACTAAAGATCCCTTCAAACATCGACAGTAGCGCTGTGAATAAGTACTTGTCAGAACAGGGCTGTGTCTGGACATTCAACCCGCCCCATGCCTCTCGCATGGGTGGGTCTTGGGAGAGAATGATAGGCGTAGCAAGGAGGATCTTGGATTCTATGTTCCTACAGCTAAAGAACTCTGACCTTACTCATGAAGCACTCACCACTCTCATGGCAGAAGTGGCTGCAATCATCAACGCATGACCTCTAGTCCCAGTCTCTACCAACCCAGAGGACCCCTTTATACTCACTACTGCCACACTTCTTACACAGAAAGTGAGTCTCTGCTCTGCTCCAACCGGCACCTTTGAAGTCAAAGACCTCTTCAAGCTCGATGGCTCCAAGTTCAACACCTCGCAAACACTTTCTGGGACAGGTGGAGAAAGCAGTACCTATCCTCACTTCAAACAAGAAAGAAATGGCAGTTGAACCAGCCCAATATCAAGCCAGGAAGAATCGTACTTCTCAAAGACAGTCAAACCGAAAGGAACCGATGGCCTGTGGGACTGATCACTCAGGTCTTCCCCAGCAAGGATGGTAAAATCTGCAAGGTTGAAATAAAAGTCTCCAAGCAAGAAGGGAGTAAGCTTTTTCTTCATCCCATCACAGAGACTGTCCTTCTCCTTTCGCCGGAAGCTTAGATAAGCATGCCTTAAACCTTAAGTACACTAAGACCTTGTGTAATATTGTAGTGGCATTCAATTATGCCAGACGGGGAGGGTTCTGTTACGGTTGTAATATTACTTACCTTCAGTTACTTACCTTTTGTGTTTTGCCCTCTGGTGGTGATTTTGGGTATATTTGTTGGATTATTAGAGCAGTGACCTGTCATGTGACCTGTAATCAGGAAGTTAGTCATTCTTACCTCATGCTTAGTTCTGCTCACAATCTTTATCCATCTCCTAACGTTTCATGCCTTTGGAAGCTTTGTCAGTATGTATCAGTTTCCTTTTGCATATATCTTTAAGTTAATGTTTAATAATCTTTATAAAGTAAGATTACATGCTATTTAATTGCCATGTCAGCCTATGCTAAATGTCATTGATACTATTTCACATTACTCAGTGTAGCTGCAGCCAATTGAGAGATTTGCCTATTGTCAAAATAGATACACCTTTCTGTTTCTTATGGAGACATTATTGTCTTTTTCAGTTTCACGCTTTCTTCATATTATTAAACCATACGAACATGGACATCGTGTTGATGGCTTGTTGATATGAAGGCGTTTATCTTGCTGTCGAAATATTACAGAGATTTGTTAGAAAAGTGGGGTTGGAAGAACTTTGTAGGGTCTGTAGAATCTATATCTGTCATGTCATGGGGGACTAGGGAATGCTAGCCTTTTACTCTGTCCATTCCATTAGCCCCAATGCAATGTATATGTGAGGTTGAAGACTCTTTCTCTCACAACACCCAATCATCAAGGTGAGTTCCTGTATTTCTGGAAGAACAGGACAATGGAATAGATGGAAGGAGTCTAAAGTGAGGAGATGAGAGGGAGGAGAAGATAAGATAGAGGAATGTGGAGAGGAGATGAGGAGAAGAGGGGGGGAGAGAGAAGAGACTGGAGGCAAGAGGAGTTTCTGTATATTTTGTAGAACAAGACAATGGAATGGATGGATGGAGTCTAAAGTCTGCTTCTTGATAGCCGGAATAGTCTACTATCTGATCTGTCTTCTCTAATGTATTTATACAGTGCACTGCATTGAGGGTAATGGAAAGGGGGAGTATGAAGTGCTGCTGGATATTTAGGCCACAGTCCCCCTGAAAAAATGTACATCTACAGTGCCTTCAGAATGTGTTCATGCCACTTGACTTATTCCACGTTTTGTTTTGTTACAGCCTGCATTCAAAATGGATTACATATTTTTTTCTCTCTCACCAATCTACACACAACACCCCATAATGACAAAGTAAAAAACACGTTTTTAGAAACTTTTTCAAATGTATTGAAAATCAAATCCAGAAATATCTCATTTACATACAGTAAGTATTCACACCCATGAGTCAATACTTTGCAGAAGCAATTTTGGCTGCGATTACAGGGATTTTACCATGAGGCCAATGGTGACTTTAAAACGGTTACAGAGTTTAATCTCTTAATATCACCATTGGCCTAATGGTGAACTCTAAGCAGTTTCCTTCCTTTCCAGCAACTGAGTTAGGAAAGACGCCAGTATCTTTGTAGTGACTGGGTGTATTGATACACCATCCAAAGCCTAATTAATAACTTCAACATGCTCCAAAGAATATTCAGCATCTGCTTTTTTTATTTTTACACATCTACCAATCAGTGCCCTTCTTTGCGAGGCATTGAAAAACCTCCCTGGTCTTTGTGGTTGAATCTGTGCTTGAAATTCACTATTCAATTGAGGGATCTTACAGATAATTGCACGTGTAGGGTACAGTGATGGGGTAGTTATTCAAAAATCACGTTAACCACTATTATTGAACATGGAATTTTTTTAGCACATTTTTACTCCTGAACTTTTTTAGGCTTGCCACAACAAAGGGGTTGAATACTTATTGACTCAAGACATTTGAGCTTTACATTTTTTAAAATTAATTAAAACAAATCCACTTTTACATTGAGGTAATGAGTGTAGATCAGTGACACAAAATATACATTTAATCCATTTTAAAACAACAAAATATGGGAATAGTAAAGTCCCTATTCGACTAACCTATTTCCAACCCCACTTCTACCTCAGCACAAATAATATTTTCTTTACAACTCAATATTGTGACCAGTCTCAATATTATATATTTCTATTTTTTTTTACCATATTCTTTTTTTTTTTGCATTAACATTTCAAATTTTTTCATAAATGTCAATAAAAAGGCCATTGATTCAAATGCAATATCTTTTGAATGAGAACTTATCGACATTGAATGTTTTTGAAACACGGGCTTTTATTCTGAAAGCTTCCTCATTACCATACATAAGTGGGGACGTCATTTGTGCTGCTGGTAGAACCAAGATGGAAGCACGGACGCAGATTTGGACATGTTTGCGTAAATACGCATTTAGCGTACCTACGCATGTAGTTTACTAAAGGAATGGGAATATCTGCAGGTAACCTCTCAGCGTTTCTCTGCAATTTATCTCGTCTACTCTCATGGGATGCCTTTGAGCGCAGATAACTAGGCTATCAATTGTTCTAATACAACCCAGGCGCCACATTTCAGGTTTCAATTCGTTGTGACTTCCTAAATTATCAAAGCTGGAAGATGAGTTGCGCTACAGGGGTGAGTAGGTTTTTCGAGAGACAGTGTTTAGCACCCCCTGCTCCTCGTATACAGTGGAACCATACTTTTGCATAGGATGACATTTTTCCAGGATTTATGAGCTGATACTGTTCTCAAGGTAGGTGTGAAAATAACTGGCATTCCTCTATGTTGCATGTTTGTTACAATACAAACACATTAGGCCTGTTATGTTGGCATAGCCTATTTAACAATGTGGACACGCTGCCCTTTGCGAGATTGCTGTGCGCAGTGGTGTTTCAAGTGTGTTGACTTCATGATCTTTATGTATCAATGTAATTGATAACATATTTGCCTTATTAGGCCACTTTAATTCCAAGGTTAGCAAATTCGATCAGAACTTGAAATGCCTTAAATCCTTATAATTGTGTTAATTTTCTACAAATCAGCAAGGACTGATGAACTCTCCTTTGAATGACCTTTATGCAATTCATAAAATGATCAACCACTGAAGATATTTGTCAAATAGTGATGATCTATCTACGAGTGATTACGTGCAGCATCGTTTAGCTCTTTTTTTTTTTACTGACTCGGATCTTTTCGACTCTTTCAGTCAAAAGAACGAATCTTTCGGCTCATTTAGTTAATTTGTGTCAGTAATGCCCAGAGCATGCAGGACCCCATACAGTCTAACGATGACCTGAACACTTTAAAGAGTCATGGTTCTACAAGCCTCTTGTAAAAGTGTGCTAGGCATACAAATAAGATTATTTATTGGTACATTTAAAACGAGGTCTAGTTGTGACCGCAACCGGACTAGATTGTAAACTAGTCTTGGCGGAATAGATGGGTACTTTATTGATCCCTGAGGGGAAATTTCTTCGTCAAGCAGCTACGAAAAAACAGGTGAAAAATGCCAGAACGAAAGTCTGGAGTGCAAAAAGCTATAAAAAGACATTGCATAGTATGGGTGGTTGGCTGAATATGTACACTATACATTGTCACAGAGTGTTAGGTGAAAACAAACTATACAAATATTGCAAGTTGATATAGATAAATGAGGAATATTTGCATGTTTAACTATACAGGTTGATGGCTGAGAAATACTTTAATAGCTAAATGTGCGTATGATATTAGTGAGGGTAATAATAGTTTACTACATATACAGTTTGGTTAAATGAACAGGTGAATATTTTGCATGGTACAGGTAAATGTACAGTTAAATGTACAGGTAAGTGAATATTTGCATGGTTAGATTAACTGTACAGGTAAATGACAGGAAGAGATACTCAAACAGCTAAATGTGCGTATGATATAATTTAGGGTAATAATAATAATTCCCTTAAAATACAGTCCTTAGTGTGCAGGGTTTAATTGCAGATATACAAGCAGATATAGATATACTAAAAGCAATGAAAAAAGATACAACTGACAGGATACTAATATGCATTCCTGAGTGTGACTACATAAGTTCAGTCCAAGAATTACTTACAATATTGCACGTGATATGATATAACAACTGTACGTGAATATGTATATACAGTCCTGAGTTATTCACGGATGGATGCCTAATTGTTAAACTAGGTTCTAACACCCCAACAGTTCCAGGTCTATGTTGCCGACAGCACGGCATCCCGGTGAGGCATTAAATAGTCAAATAGCTCCCGGCAGGAAGGACCTCCTGTAGCGCTCTCTGGCACACCGTGGTGGGATCAGTCTGTGACTGAAAGTGCTCCTCTGTGTCATAACCATGGCATGCAGAGGGTGGGTGACGTTGTCCATGATGGCCAGCAGTTTGGCCAGGATCCGTCTCTCTGCCATCTCCTCTAGAGTATCAAGGCTAATCCCCAGAACAGAGCTAGCCTTTCTGATCAGCTTATTTACCCAAGAAGCATCACCGGCCTTTATGTTGGCGCCCCTGCACACCACTGCAAAAAAGATGGCACTGG
The DNA here is from genome assembly GCA_023634145.1 of Thymallus thymallus. Lineage (NCBI taxonomy): Eukaryota > Metazoa > Chordata > Actinopteri > Salmoniformes > Salmonidae > Thymallus > Thymallus thymallus. Next base: position 6,820,826 of record CM042392.1, on the reverse strand, counting down.
CCACCACAGACTGGTAGAAAGTATGCAGTAGTTTACTGCACACGTTGAAGGACCTGAGCCTCCTCAGAAAGTAGAGTCGGTTCTAGCCTTTTTTGTAAAGAGCCCTGGTGTTACCAGCCCATTCCAGCATGTTGTCCATATGGACTCCCAGGAACTTGTATGACCCAACCATTTCCACATCCATCCGCTGTATAGGGACTGCAGTCGGTTGGGCCTTGGTTCTCTTGAAGTCCACCACCATCTCCTTTGTTTTGCTGATGTTGAGCTGAAGGTGGTTCTGCTCACACCACACCACAAAGTCATTGATTGTGCTCCTGTACTCCTCCTCCTGCCCACTCCTGATGCACCCTACAATTGTGGAGTCATCCGAGAACTTGTTTCAGAGTTATATCTGAAGTCTGAGGTGTAGAGAGTGAGCAGGAAGGGGGACAGGACTGTTCCCTGGGGGGACCCTGTGTTGCTCACTGCCCATTCTGAAACACAGCTCTGTGGCCGCACAAATTGTGGCCTACCGGTCAGGTAGTCCGTAACCCAGGATACTATGCGTGCTTCCACTTTCATCCTCTTCATCTTCTCACCCAGTAGCAGGGGCTGAATGGTGTTGAAGGTACCGGAGAAGTCAAAAAACATAACCCTCACAGTGCAACCTGCGTTGTCCAGGTGAGAGTAGGCCCTCTGCAGAAGGTAGATGATTGCATCATCCACCCCGATGTTGCGCTGGTATGCTAACTGCAGGGGGTCCAGTGACACACACACACCAGGGATCTGAGGTGAGCGAGGACTAACCTTTCCAGGGTCTTCATGATGTGGGATGTTGGCGCTACAGGTCTGAAGTCATTCAGGACAGTGGGGTGCGCCTTCTTGGGCACTGGGACCAGGCAGCACACAGCACAGGAACCCTTTCCAGGCTCAGGATAAGGTTGAAGTGTCGCTGGAGTATTCCACACAATTGATCAGCACAGACCCTAAGCACCCTTGGGCTGATGCCATCAGGGTCCGCCGCTTTCCACTGATGTAGTCTCTCCAGCTCTCTCTTCACTTGGTTGGTGGTGAAAGCCTGCCCAGGTGGGGAGGTGGGGGGAAGCTGGGTGTTGCTGATCAGTCCAGAGGGAGCGGAGGTGGGGAGGGGGTTGCTGATTGTCTCAACAGAGGTGTTGTGAGCAAAGTGGGGGTGGGACAGGCGTGAGGGTGTGTGGCCTGGGGAGCTGGAGGGGAGGTGGACAGGGTCAGTATCGAACCTGCTAAAAAATTGGTTCAGCTCATTGGCTCTGTCCTGGGTCCCCTCCGTCTGCCCACTGTTTTACTTTTTGAAGCCAGTGATATTTCTCATACCCTTCCACACCTCTCTCACCTGGCTCTGCCTCAGCTTGTCCTCCATCTTCTCCTTATACCCTCTCTTCCCCTCAGCATTCTGCAACTTCAGCTCCCTCGGGATGCATTTCAAATTGTCCCTGTCCCCCTCCTTGAAGCCCCTCTTCTTCTCATTCAGCAGGGCCTTTAGGTCACTGGTGACCCAGGGTTTATTATTTGGGAAACCGCGTACCTTCCTGGTTGGTACAGTGTTGTCTACACAAAAATTGATATAGTCTGTTATGCAGTCTAAGTTCATCAATGTCCTCCCCATGAGCCTCACAGAGCACATCCCTGTCTGTTGTTTCAAAGCAGTCCTGTATGGCCTCATTCGCCTTCGGAGACCATCTCCTAATGGTCCTAGTTGTCGCTGGCTGCTTTTGGAGTGGGGTGAGGTGGACAAGGTTGTGATCCGATCTACCGAGAGAAGGGAGTGGAGTTGTATGCATCCTTCACATTAGCATATAACATGTCCAGAGTTTTATTATTCCTGGTTGGGCGAACTGTTTGAACGTGGGCAGTGTTGAAGAGAGAGATGCATGGTTAAAATCCCCTGAAATGGCAAAGAAGGCACTGGAATGCGCTGTCTGTAACCTCGCGATAGCAGAGTGGATGACGTCACACACTGTGTTTGCATCAGTGGAGGGCGGGATGTAAACAATAACCGCAATGGCCGCCGTGAATTCACTCGGCAAATAGTAGGGTCTCAGGCTAACGACTACAAAACTGTTCCTTAACAGTAATATGGCTCGGATTACACCATCAGTTGTTAACTAATAAAGCCAGCCCCCCTCCCTTACTCTTACCGGAAGAAGCGCTATCCCTGTCCGCTCTGATGGTCTGGAAACTGCAGATAGTTACGTTATCATTCAGCCATGTTTCTATAAAGCACAATAGGCTAGCTTCCCGGTAGTCTCTTTGCCCATGGACCAGACCCTCAAGCTCATCCACCTTGTTATGTAGCGATCTCACGTTGCCTGTAATGATAGACGGTATAGCCGGCTTGTATTTACTCAGCTTTGCCTTACACTTCCGACCTTCCCTGCATCCACGGAATATCAAACTTTTCCTTGCGGTGCAATAGCGCTGTGTGTGCGAAATCAAGGAACTTGGCTCGGTTGTAAATAATTTAGGACTCGCGTGAACGTTCGGCGCTGAGAAATAAAAAGTGCCTCAGTGATAAAATGACCTCTAAAACCTTCATTGCTTGACTGCTGTGAACAGTCATAGGCCCTGGGCTTTTTTATTTATTTTTTTCTGGCACATTATAATTTAATGTAAATAAATCCGTGTCCCAAGATGCAATTCGATGTTACTTTTGAGGAAAAAGCCCCTTTATAATACAGCCATAATAACAGAGTTTTGAAATCCGTGTAAGGAGACAGAGAAAACATCTGTTACATCTTCAAACTAAGGGCAACCATGGCATTGTGACAGGGAGACGCGTCCATCCATGCATGATGTATACGGGCATGATGTATAGCTACATTTTCAGAAATGACATGTTTCTACTTTTGACACCAATTAGTATTTGGTAGCATTGCCTTTTAAATTGTTTAACTTGGGTCAAACGTTTCGGGTAGCCTTCCACAAGCTTCCCACAATAAGTTGGGTGAATTTTGGCCCATTCCTCCTGACAGAACTGGTGTAACTGAGTCAGGTTTGTAGGCCTCCTTACTCGCACGCACTTTTTCAGTTCTGCCCACAAATCTTCTATAGGATTGAGGTCAGGGCTTTGTAAGGGCCACTCCAATATCTTGACTTTGTTGTCCTTAAGCCATTTTGCCACAACTTTGAAAGTATTCTTGGGGTCATTGTCCATTTGGAAGACCCATTTGACCAAGCTTTAACTTCCTGACTGATGTCTTGAGATGGAGTTGCTTCAATATATCTATATAATTTTCCTTCCTCATGATGCCATCTATTTAGTGAAGTGCACCAGTCCCTCCTGCAGCAAAGCACCCCAACAACATGATGCTGCCACCCCCGAGCTTCATGGTTGGAATGGTGTTCTTCGGCTTGCAAGCCTCCCCCTTTTTCCTCCAAACATAACAATGGCCATCAGACCAGAGGACATTTCTCAAAAAAGTACGATCTTTGTCCCAATGTGCTGTTGCAAACCGTAGTCTGGCTTTTTTATGGCGGTTTTGGAGCAGTGGCTTCTTCCTTGCTGAGTGTCGACATAGGACTCGTTTTACTGTAGATATAAATACTTTTGTACCTGTTTCCTCCATCTTCATATGGTCCTTTGCTGTTGTTCTGGGATTGATTTGCACTTTTCACAGAAGTACGTTCATCTCTAGGAGAAATAACGCGTCAAATTCTTTACAATTCAGTCATGAAATGGGATTAACCATTATTGTTATTTCATTCAATTCCATTAATCCAATAATGATGGCAATTGTTATTAAGCACATTGGCACTGCTTTCTTTAATGTCCCTGGCAGCTAAAGAACCAGTAGTGGCAGAACGTCAGGCCCTGATGTCTGTGTTCCTGTCTAATCTACTCAGATCTTATTGCTTTGTGGATCATTCAGAAATATGGTGCACATGCAGGTCACCACGTCGCAGCACGAACGGGCTCATTCAGAACTTGGACCATCCATTCAAACTACGTGACCAGCACTGTGAACACACACACTACGTGCATGAACAGCTCACAGAAATGCTACGCTTTATTGAACAACTGAGAACTGAGGAAAGCTTCGTAGCCACAGTGAGCTTGTGACAGACACACAAACACTTGCACCGTAACACACACAACATTATTAGACTGTGGTAGCATCGTTCACTTCGCTGAGTCACATAGGCCTGTGTGTGCGAGAGAGGCGCGTATCTCAGTCTTGTGGCTTTAGCACACTTCCTCTCTCCTGAGTCATACACTCACTACATTAGTTGCTAACCAGTTAGTTATTTCAAGGCATTATTTTAGTATTTGCGTCATCACTGTAAACAGTAAACTGTTTCACACAACTCTGCCACAAGTTACTAAATGTCATATCTGTTTTTTCATTGCATCCTTTGCATGATAATGCTCTCTACGTCCCCAGAGTGTAGATGCTACCACATCATCCCTTATCAGTGGTATTGAAAGTCGGGGTCGGCAAAATAAATACAAGCATTGTTTTTTTTTTTTACAAAAATGTGTGAGTACAGATTATTGTATGGAACAATATACAAACATTATTGAGAAAGATAATTTGAAATATAGACATGTAATTGAGTAAATGTATTTATTGGTTTCTTTTCATTATGATCAGAGATGAAAATGCGATGAATAAAAGGTTATTTGTTGACATAAAAATCTAAATTTAGGGGCTTCCTGAGTGGTGCAGTGGTCGAAGGCACAGCAGTGCTAGCTGTGTCACTACAGATCCTGGTTCGGTATTGGGCTGTTTCGCAGCCGGCCGTGACCGGGAGACCCATGAAGTGGCACACAATTGTCCCAGCGTCGTCCCGGTTAGGGGAGAGGTTGGCCGGCAGGGGTGTTCTTCTCCCATCGCGCTCTAGCAACTCCTGTGGCGGGCCGGGTGCATGCATGCTGACACGGTCGCCAGGTGTACAGTGTTTCCTCCGACACCATAGGTGCGGCTGGCTTCCGGGTTAAGCGAGCATTGTGTCAAGAAGCAGTGCGGCTTGGAGGACGCACGGGTCTTGACCTTCACCTCTGCCGATTCTAATTATTGTGAAAAAAATGGGGTCCCCAGAAGTCCCCACCGAAAAAGTTTGAATAGCACTGCTTTAAATGATGATTCTCTGTGCGTCCCCAGAGTCTGTGCATGCTACCACACCATCCCTTACATCAGCAAACTCAACTGGTGAACCGCGTTCCGGGTCCGGACCCAGAGAAGGGTCAATCCGGACGGGACAACATCACATTTTGTGTGTGTGTGTGTGTGTATTTCTAAGCTTCTGAATGTTCCAGTGAGCACTGTTGGGGCCATAATACGGAAGTGGAAAAACAATAATTTCACCATAAATTTGCCTCGACCAGGTGCTCCTCGCAGGATTTCTGACAGAGGAGTGAAAAGAGTAATCAGAAGAGTTGTCCAAGAGCCAAGGACCACTTGTGGAGAGCTTCAAAAAGACCTGCAATTAGCAGGTACTGTTGTCTCAAAGAAAATAGTAAGTAATGCACTCCACCACCATGGGCTGTATGCACGCTCACCACGCAAGACTCCATTGCTGAAAAAAAAGCTGTTGTTGAAGCTCGTTTAAAGTTTGCTGCACAACATTTGGAAAAGCCAGTGAAATACTGGGAGAATATAGTGTGGTCAGATGAGAGCAAAATTGAACTGTTTGGATGTCATAATACACACCATGTTTGGAGGAGAAATGGCACTGCACATCACCCTAAAAACACCATACCAACAGTGAAGTTTGGAGGTGGGAACATCATGGTGTGGGGCTGCTTTTCAGCAAATGGTACTGGCAAACTTCACATAATTGAAGGAAGGATGAATGGGCAAATTTACCGAGACATTCTTGACAAAAATCTGCTGCCATCTACCAGGATGATGAAGATGAAACGAGGGTGGACAATCTTACACGGAAAGATTGTGTAAATATCACAGATAGGAGCTTCGTTACCAGTATATTTTTTAATATGGCTTGTTAGGAAGTTGATTCTGGAAAATCGTATTTTCAAAGACTAGTGGACGGAACAATATTTATTCATTCTGCCCGCAACTTGCACAAAACCAATGTGCCTGATATGCAGTGAGTCCAAAGCTCTCGTGAAAAGTACCAATGTTAAGCGCCGTTATGACACCAGGCATAGTACATTTGATCAGACGTATCCCTTGAAAACAAGATTAACCAACTCAAATCACAATATGAGAGGTCCACCAAAGTCCTTGTCAATTCCCCGACAGCCCAACAACGTGCAATGGAGTGTTCACTGAGGAGAGCTTGGGTTTTGGGAAAACACAAAAACATTTTCTGATGCTGAGATGGTAAAAGAATGTGTGAAGTTGCTGACACCTTGCTTGAAGGTGAAAAAAATCTAACAGATTCCACGGTCAGATTCCACAGCAATGAGGAGAACTGAAATATTAGCTGACAAAAAGAGGGATAGATCTGAAGTCGGGTCTCCAGCCATGATAGGAAGAGGGAGGGGACTGGTTGCACGTTTGAAAGAGGACCACCCTGACCTGACATCATATCACTGCATCATCCATCAATCTGTCCTGTGTGCCAGTCTGGGGGAAGTATTATTCTGAGGTCATGACAACGATGATGGAACTGATCAACTTTTTGAGAGCAACATCATCCGTACAACACCACTTGCTACGAGGCATTCGCACAGAGGCTTACTACTGCAAAACAATGTCAGATGGCTCAGCAAAGGCAGGGTTCTCGAATGCTTTTGGACCATTCAGGAGGAAATCAAAGCTTTCTTATCAGAGCAAAATAGTGACAAGGCAAGTTTTTGGAAGATAAGAATGATCTCCAGGGAGAACGTCCACTGCCCAATCTTCTGGTGCAAACACAGGGAGATAAAGATGTTCCCAAACATGTTGACTTCAGCCAGAAGCTGATGGATAACTTCAAGGCTCGCTTTGATGACTTCACTGTTGTAATAGAACTGCTGCTGCTCATCTTGAACCACTTCTTGGTCACAAATGTGACATTTTCAGAAGAAGCAAAACAGATCTTCAAATGGGTAGATGTTGCATCACTGCAAATGGAGTTGATTGAGCCCAGAGTGACTTATACATTAATACTGCATGGCAGACCGTGACGTTCTGTGCATTCAGATTATTATTTTTGTTCAACTCTCCTTTGTTCTCCAGAAACAATTACTGTGTATATAAATTCAAGGCCCATGTACAATGGTTCACAATGCACTTTTTACATAGACAATTATACAATGTTGGTGCAATGTTGCACATGTTTACATTTGAAGAAGTTCTAATTAAGAATTTAAATTAGTCTCATTTAATGTATTTAATGTACATTTTATATAACATATGTTATAAAACAGTCGTAGACGACAATGTTTGTTACTATCCTGTACCACAGCGCCGATAAAGGACGATATCCATCCGGAACCTTGCCACCTAAGGAATTTGTGTCACTGGACCTTCTCAAATAATAGATGAGTACCCCTGCCTTACATGATGATGCTCTGTGTGTCCCCAGAGTCTGTAGATGGTACCCAGTATCACTGGAGGTTCTTCCTGAGTTCAAGGAGACTGGACAGAGACTGGACAAGAGGGTAACACCAGCCAGCCAACCATGTCTTCCGTTTACCCCTGCCAGTATATTATTGTAAGTCCACACATGTCCACATGCATTCAAAGTCTTTGGTATTTACAGTTCCAGTAATGAGGCGGAATCCACTGCCATAGATAATAAGACTATCTTGGAACACATTTCTGACTAAAGCTGTGTTCGAATACCCATACTGTATACTTAATGAGTATATACTACATGCTAAATACTATTAGTTAATTTTAGTATTACTAATTCGATATTTTTCCATGTCATCCAGAGCGTTGGTGACTAACGCTGCTGGAAACAATTTAATTACACTCTTTTGCTGACATTTACTGACACCGGCCATATTCAACGCATGTTGAGCATTCTTAAATTCATCAGTTATTCTGCGCTCTGGTACACTCAGACGAGAGTGCTCTGAAATCAGAGTAGATAGCCAGACCGAGTTTACGAAATCACCCTAATGTCCATTGAGAACGAACAACGACTATACCACTTAGCTAAGAATGACGGGGATAATCAAGTCAATAAACATTGGGTAGTTAGTTAGATAGCATATAGTTAATATACTGGCAAGTTTGATGTATTAGTAGCCAACTAACATTGGGTAGCTAGCTAGCATACCGGTACATATTGCTGTAATAATATTCTATGTGGTTCGTAAAGATGGCGTAGCTAACAAATTGTCAGCCAACATAACGTGTAAGGTTACTTATTTTGAAAAGTAATTACTTTATTACATTGCTAAGCATTTTCTTAAAATGTGTCATAATTAGTGTCATATTTGTCATATTTTCCGCCATTTTCTTCAAATATCTAAACAATGTGAAGCCACGCCCATTTTCTGAAGAATTGCATTATGGGCCCTAAAAGCATGGAAATAGTGTCATCTGCTGGTATACTTCGTCTTTTGGCGAATATAGTATGCCATCTGGGAACTTTTGGCATACTAACTATATCCATACTATTACCAATAAGCATACTATATACTCAATTTACGCCACAAATAGTACGGTTAGTATGGTATTCGAACACGGCTTAAGAGAATTTGTTCTGCCTTGGCTTGTGTGTAATCTCAGACCCTGATGAGGAAATAAACAGCAGTATAACTTCAGTTGAAAACCTCTTATCGGTTTTCTGTCTCACTATCAGCACATTAGTGTTGCAGCACTACATGTTTCTCATCATTGCAGCTCTACTATACTGCATACAGTTTCATGGTAGGATAAAGAAGGCCCCTTGCTGGTGCTGGAGTCTGGTCTAGTTGTAGTGCTGCCGACTCCAGAACACACATTGTCCCTTGTGTGGCATGGTTTCAAACCCTGCCTGCACCTTCATATCTGTATTACTCTACCTAGCTGTCTGTTCTTCTCATTTGTGACTTTCTATTTCGATAAAGAAAACCCAAACTATTTTTAAATGAAGAAGGCACCCTACTGACTTGGAGATATGCCACTGTACTGTAGCCCCACCAGCCCCCAAAGTTCCCAGTGAGAGTCTGTGCCTGCTGCTGAGCCTCGCTCATCACTGTTACACTGTAGTGAAGACTACAAGATCTACATATTCACTACAAGAGTAATGGTGATAATACGAAATGACATCATACCCTATGTTTACAAATGACCGCCTGACAGATGACAATAACAAGCAAACAAAAAAAATCAGTGGCTCCCCCATAGTTGGGGTAAGGGATCTCTGATAATCTTTAATAGAAAGAGAACGGATAGGACTCACACCTCTTGTATCACATGATTGATTGCATCTAAGCCCAGGTAAAAAAAAAAAAAAAAAAAAGTACAGTTAATATTTTACACACTGTCCCTAAGTAGTTGTGTGTGATGAGTTTATCCTGGCTCACAGGCTATGTTTCTGTTGATGTTTGTTTGTTTGTTTGTTTGTGTGCAGGTGGAGCAGCAGTTCTCTCACAAGTTCAGAGTAACGGTGGTACGAGCTAAGAATGTCACTAAGGGAGCACTGGGTGACCTGTGTGAGTCTGACAACTTGTTATTCCACATGTTAACAATCACATTCTCCTACATAATGTCAATTCTGTATGTGAAAACAAATAATTGTTGTTGTGTTGTGAAATTAAATTATTCCAAATACTCTAGACCTGCCAGACTATTCAAACACTTGCTCGTATATCTGTGTAATAACAATATTGTCATTGTGTGTGTTTATCTATGTTATGTGTTTACAGTATGTTTGTATCCAGGCTGTATCACAACCGGCCGTGATTCGGAGTCCCATAGGGCGGTGCACAATTGGCCTAGCGTCGTCCGAGTTTGGCCGGTGTAGGCCGTCATTTTAAATACGAATTTGTTCTGAACTGACTTGCCTGGTAAAATAAAAAATATCTATATATTGCCGACATTTACTGACACCGGCCATATTCAACGAATGTTGAGCGCTCGTAAATTCATCAGTTATTCTGCGCTCTGGTACACTCAGACGAGAGTGCTCTGAAATCAGAGTAGATGGCCTGACCAATTTTACGAAATCACCCGAATGTCCATTAAGAACGAACAACGACTATACCACTTAGCTAAGAATGACGGCTATAATCAAGTCAATAAACGTTGGGTAGTTAGTTAGTTTGTTAGCATATAGTTAATATACTGGCAAGTTTGATGTATTAGTGTATGTATGTAAATGTACATACTGTATGTAATGCGTGCGTTTGTCTTCAGTGGACACTCCTGACCCATATGTGGAGCTGTTCATTCCCACCGCCCCTGAGAGCAGGAAACGAACGAGGCACATAGACAATGACATCCACCCAGAATGGAATGAGACCTTCAACTTCATACTAGACCCAAACCAGGAAAATGTTCTAGAGGTGAGAGATAGAACCGTGTCAGTTCAGCACAGTTTCATTGAAGTCAAATCAACTGAACTCAGAGTCAGGTCAAGATGTGGAAGCTGAAGCCTTAAGTTTGTTGGTTGGTGCTGTACTCAATCAGATAACGTTAATGGACGCCAATTACTTGATGGACGAGACGCTTGGGACTGCGTCGTACAACATCTCCAAGATGTTGAAAACGGGCCAGACAGAGACCGTGCCTTTCCTTATAGGCAAAGTAAGACCTCTATACTTTCACTGTCTGTCTCTATAGAGTATCCTGAAGGAAAGAGTGTGCCTGAAAGACCTTAGCTCTCACACAAATGTATTTGTCTGTTAAGTGACTCGTCTATGGCAGGTTTTCCTCTGTTCTCCTCCTACCTCTTACTCTTCTCTTCTCTCACCCTCTATTTATATCTCTTCGTCGACTCTTCCTCTTCCTTACTGTCGCTTGCATACCTTCATCTCTCTCCTCTCAATGTTGTACTGTATCCCACGGTGTTTTGCTGTTGACAGATACATCTTTTTGGTTTTGTTTTATCCCAGGCTGTTGACAGATGAATTAATGTTTTCTCTTCTACAATAACCACAGAGACTTTGTGTTTTGACAGGCAACCAATGTGTACTTAGAGATGACCCTGGAGGTATGGTACGTATACTCCCGTTAACACTCCTCTCCGGCTGTCTTTTTATTTGTTTGAATCCCCATTTTAGCTTTTGCAGCAGCTACTTTTACTACTTTTAGATAGATAGATAGATAGGTACTTTATTGATCCCCCGGGGGGGAAATTTCATTGTCAAGCAGCTACAACAAAATAAAGGGCAGGTGCAAAATGCCACAACGAAAGTACACAAAAGACAGATACACGGTACATGATACATAGAGCGGCAGTATGAAAGAGTATAGTATAGAAATACAAGATATCTGGAGTGCAAAAAAAAAAAAAAAGCTATAAAAGGACATTGCATAGTATGAGTGGTTGGCTGAATATGTACACTATACATTGGTGGATGTTGGATGGTTAACTATACTATACAGGTCGATGGCAGAGAAATACTTCAGTAGCTAAAAATGCGTATGATATGAGCGAGGGTAATAATAGTTTACTTAATAGACAGACTGGGTAAATGAACAGGTAAGTGAAAATTTTGCATGGTTAAATTAGCTGTACAGTTAGGTATACAGTTATATTTACAGATAAGTGAATACTTGCCTGTTTACACAAACTGTACAGGTAAATGACAGGAAGAGATACTTTAATAGCTAAATGTGTGTATGATATCATTTGGGGTAATAATAGTAATTCCCTTAAAATGGGCACTGGGACGAGGCAGGATGTTTTCCACAGCACAGGGACCCTTTCTAGGCTCAGGCTAAGGTTGAAAAGACGCTGGAGTATTCCACACAGTTGGTCAGCACAGACCCTCAGCACCCTTGGGCTGATGCCATCAGGGCCCGCCGCTTTCCACTGGTGTAGTCTCTCCAGCTCTCTCTTCACTTGGTTGGTGGTGAAAGCCAGCCCAGGTGGGGAGGTGGGGGGAAGGGGGGTGTTGAGGATCAGTCCAGGGGGGGCAGGGGCGGAGGTGGGGTCACTGATAGTCTCAGCAGAGGTGCTGTGAGCAAAGTGGGGGTGGGATAGCCGTGAGGGTGTGTGGTCTGGGGAGCTGGAGGGGAGGTGGACAGGGCCAGTATCGAACCTGTTAAAAAATTGGTTCAGCTCATTGGCTCTGTCCTGGGTTCCCTCCGTCTGCCCACTGTTTGACTTTTTGAAGCCAGTGATATTTCTCATACCCTTCCACACCTCTCTCACATGGCTCTGCCTCAGCTTGTCCTCCATCTTCTCCTTATACACTCTCTTCCCCTCAGCAATCCGCAACTTCAGCTCCCTCTGGACGCATTTCAATTTTCAGCTTAAACAAAGCACAGGAATTCACCTCAAGCTATGTAACCCCCACCAGTGTGTTTAAGTACAAAGCTCTTTATCACAGCTTAGGATAAGACCCAGATGCAGAAAAAACAAAAGTTTATTTACAAAAACAGGGGCAGGCAAACGATAGGTCAAGGGCAGGCAAAGGTCAGTAATCCAGAGCAGAGTCCGAAAGGTACAGAACGGCAGACTGGCTCAGGGTCAGGGCAGCTGGTAGGCTTGACGACACTAGACAAACTGGCAACAGACAAACAGAGAACACCGCTATAAATGCACCGGGGATAATGGGGAAGATGGGTGACACCTGGAGGGGGGTGGAGAGAAGCACAAAGACATGTGAAACAGATCAGGGTGTGACACTTAATTTATTTACTACTTTTTTGATGACCAACTTTTTATTTAGTTTGTCCTTTTTTCAGAAGGGGGTTACCTGTACCCCCTTCTTGTACCAGTGGGCTGCCACTCAAAATAAGAAATCTGAGAAGTGCATATGAAGACATAGAACAGCATCAGCAGTTTTGTAATATTCTGTATGAAAGGAAAATAAACAAAAAAGGCTCCCCCTCCCAAATCCGAGCCCCCCATGCTCGCACCTTCATCTTAATTTTTCCATATTCTGGTCCAGTTAAAGGATGATTCATTTACATTTAGATCTGTGGGCCATACTTTTTGGATGGCTAGCTCAGAGTACGAGCTTTCGGAAAAGTTGTTTATAAATTGAGAGATTAGTCCTTTTGTGAGACCAGATCATTTGTTTACAAATTCTATCATTTGATGATTCGACAGCTGGGTTTCCCATGGAACCCCATAGACCAGTATAGCTGACCTAAGTTGGAGATAAAGTCCAAAAGAGTTACCTGGTAATATAAATAAATGCTTCTTTCTGATCTTGAAATTTCCTCAAACCATTACTATCCATGTTATCTCCATGGGTACAGATACCACATTTGGACCATTGAGGAGATGTGAAAGGCCATCCTCCAGATTGCAAGGCATTATTGTTAAATATTGGAGGCCGGGCGTGCCATTTTATTTCCTAGTTGAATTGTTTTTAAATTTTGCGCCAAATAGATTGTTTGATCAATAATGGGGCCAAAGCGTAGTTTGTTTAAGAGATACAGTCATGTGATAAAGTAAGTACACCCCCTGGAAAGTTGTATTTTTTTAAACAAATTTGTAGATAAAGGTTGACCAATTTTAACAAATGACACAAAAAATAAAAGGTTAGTACCCCCCTACCTTTAACATCACATAAAATGTCTAAAATTAGAATTAGGTACCAAAACAAGTGCAAATGATTAGAAAACATTAGAGAGAAACTTAGGAGGGTCCATCCTTCCATAAAGATAAGAACATTGGTCTGGTTTGGTCTTAACCATATGGGTGTGTGGTAACACATCATTCAAAGATCAAAAGACGTACCGAGGCCCTCAGAAGAAAGATTATTGAAAGCCCATGAGTCTTGGAGGGGTTACAAATCATTTCCAAGCAATTTGAAGTACATCATTCCACTGTCCGACGAAAGAAAGGAAGAAGCCTCTGCTCTCAATAAAGAATACCAAGACACAACTGACTTTTGCCAGACAACACCTGGGTAAAGTCAGTTGTGTCTTGATATTATTTTTTGAGAGCAGAGGCTTCTTCCTTCCTGACCTCTCATATAGGCCAAGTTTGTGCAGTCTCTTTCTGACAGTGTACCCATGCAATTTGACATTGATTGTGGCAAGAGAGGCCTGTAGATCCCTTGATGTTACCCTGGGGTTCTTAGAGACTTCTATGAGCATCTATCGGTCAGCTCTTGGGCTGACTTTGGTGGGACGACCTGTCCTAGGTAGTTTGCCAGTGGTCTGGAATTTTCATCGGACAGTGGAATGATGTACTTCAAATTGCTTTGAAATGATTTGTAACCCCTCCAAGACTCATGGGCTTTCAATAATCTTTCTTCTGAGGGCCTCGGTAGGTCTTTTGATCTTTGAATGATGTGTTACCACACACCCATATGGTTAAGACCAATAAAGTTTCTCTCTAATGTTTTCTAATCATTTGCACTTGTTTTGGCTTTTGCTAGTGGGACACGTTCAACTGAGCACTCGAACAATCCAAATTGTGACAAGTATGACAAATATTTAATGGTAACACTATTTGGATAGTCCCATCTGTAGATGCTCTACATACTATCGACACACTATCAGTAACATTTCAACTATCTACTAACCCTATCTCTAACCCTAATCCTTATCCTAACCCTTTTTCTTACCCTAACCGTAACCTTAGCAAGTAGTTGCTTATCTACAGATAGTTTGTTCATAGTATGGAAATCCGGACTATCCTGATAAAGTGGGTCCTATTTATTTGATAAACATTGTCCCGTTTATGATGGCCATATGCAGGGTTTTAACCTTATCTTGTCTCTGTGTCCCCATGCAGTACAAACCTGGACCTGCGGTTCAGCCTGACCCTGTGTGACAAGGAGAAACTATTCAGACAGGCCCGTAGAGAGAGGGTGATGCTGGGCCTCAAGAAGCTGCTGGACATGGAGAAGCCATGCTTCCTCCCCAGCACCCCTCAGGAGGTGGGCATACCGGAGTACTGTGTGCCCAGACTTGCAGTGTTCTTTTTTAAATCCGTTTCTGACTTATAGTAAAATGCATGTGATACCTCATGTATTAGGATGCATTGCAGGTTCAATAGGTCATAGAATGGTAACCATTCCAAAACTAACAGGCAATATAATAGACATAAGCTAAATAAAGCATTTATTGCCATAGGAAGGAGGCTTACTCTGCAGTATTACTGAGCATAGTGGTCAAGTTCATAGACGAGACACCACTTTTAATATGCAAGAACATGTACACCACATCCACAGGTCTCTTAGTATTCAAACATTATCATTTTATAGGCCCTTTCTTCCCCTCCAGACAGAGAGGTCAGAAGGCCTGTTCAGAGGCAGCTGACATTTGGCCCTGTTCTCCTAGTTGTAGCATCCACCCTCACTTCTCACTGCTTGTCTGTGTTCTCGGATGATCCTGAAGCTGAGAGATAATAATCCCACCACATAAGTGTTGTTGCAGAACTTCTGAGCTGCACACAGTGCTCCCAAGTGGCGCAGTTGTCTGAGACACTGCATCTCAGTGCTAGCGGCGTCACTACAGACAACCTGGTTCGAATCAAGACTATCACAACCGGCCGTGATTGGGAGTCCATTAGGGCGGCGCATAATTTGGCCCAGCGTCGTCTGAGTTTGGCCGGTGTAGGCCGTTATTGTAAATAAGAGTGTGCTCTTAATTGCCTAGTTAAATAAATAAAACACTGCATTCCCACTGGGACTAGTATATACTAGAACATTTCACAGCTCAGTGAAGTGCAGTTGTTGTGTCAGTGGGTTAGAATATTTGTTGGAATTGTCTGTGGAAATGACTGTGGTTCTAGTTCAGAGAAGTCAGTGCAGAGTTGGAACGCAACAACAGTCATTTACTGTAGACCGACTGACTGAAGGAAGTAACATCAGGAAGTAGGGCTTACTGACAGTTGAGCTGCTATGAATCTCAAGGAGTCATGTTATGACAGGGATCCTAATCTTTTCCAATCTCTTCCTGTCTGTGGCTGTCTTTGTCTGAGCAGGTGCCAGTGATCGCCGTAGTTGGTTCAGGGGGAGGCTTCAGGGCCATGGTGGGCTTCTCTGGGGTGATTAAGGCCCTGTATGAGTCTGGGGTCCTGGACTGTGCCACCTACATTGCTGGCCTCTCTGGATCCACCTGGTCAGTCAACTATTAATCTGTTTATACCATGCTCTCTCTCGCTCTCTCCCTCACTCCAACTCCTCTTTTCTCTTACAGTATCTACCCATCTTCCTCTGCACCAAAGTTTGCCCAGTTTTTGGATGGAGGACTATGTGCTCGCCCTATGTGTTCTCCTGTCTCCCTTCCTCCCTCACTATCTCTTTCCCTCTCTCGCCCTATCTCCGTCCCTCCCACAGGTACATGTCGACACTGTTCTCCCACCCAGAGTTCCCCTCTAAGGGTCCCAAGGAGATCAACGAGGAGCTGATGAAGCGAGTGAGCAGTAGCCCTCTGAGACTGCTGCTTCCCCAGCACATCACCAACTACGTCCAGGCACTGTGGAGCAAGAAGGCCAACGGACAGCCCGTCACCTTCACTGACATCTTTGGCATGCTCATCGGAGAGACACTCATCCCTGCGGTGAGAGGAGAACCGCACACACCTGTTTTTGTTGCTACTGCATTATCTCTGTCTCTCTCTGTCTCTGTGTGTCTTCAGGAGGATGAAACTAAACTGACTCTAACTCCCAGTGTCTCTCTGTTTTCATCAGAGGATGGACACGAAGCTGAGTGAGTTGCAGGAGAAGGTGAACGAGGCCCAGTGTCCTCTCCCTCTGTTCACCTGTCTGCATGTCAAACCAGACGTGTCCGAGCTCATGTTCGCAGGTCAGTGAGTGGGTATACGTTGTGTGTGTTTGTTCACAAAATGGTTACGCAACAATCACTGTGTTGTCAGTTTGAGTACACCTGCGTAAGGGGAGAAGAGAGTAACAAGCCATGTGTCATTGTGGGCTGATATTAGATAGCACTGAACAGTCATCCATGAATGTAGTGCAAATGGCCAGCGCTGGTTAAGTTTGTCCTATTCATTTTAAACAAATTCATAGTGACACGAGGCTGAACAACTTACAGATCGGTAAGGAGGAACTGGAAGTGATGAAAGTACAAAGGATTACGTAAACAATGTTATTCCAAAACATTGAATGTAGCTTAACAACATAGTGACCACAGGCATTTCTGTAGTTTTAGTGCTGCAGTGTGAGAAGGAGCATCAACCATGTGTAAATGCTGGGAATTGCCAGGGACCTCACGATACGATATTATCACGGTACTTAGGTGCCGAGAAGATAGAGAACTTGCAATGAAGAAAAAATACTGGAGTTTTGGGGCAGGTACAGCAACTAGCTCAAAAATAATATTGCGATATTGTCAAAACGATACGATATATCGTCAAATATTATCCAGATATGTAACTGTATAGATTTCCCCCCCCCATCACTAGTAGGTGTAATAGTACAATGTGGAAGGGCAATGTTATGTAGGTGTCAATGTGGTTGTGGTACGCCCCTAGTTCTGATCTAGGATCTTTCTCAAATTTTAACTTGAATCACAATGACATGACATGTAAAACGGACCTCAAAACAGTCCTTAGGGACAACCTGTCCCCTGTTAGGGTGACTGAGTCCATGACTGTATGCTGAGTTTTTGGTACTGTGACCAACATGTTAGTCGTAATATTCATGCAAATGTATTTTACAGATTAGCTGGAATAGAATATTAAGTCAGTTACTTCTTTTTACTGTAAATCCCCTTTTATCTCTGGTGTGACAAGGTAATGTTTTCACACCTGTTCCAGAGAAAGGAAATAAAATGACACCACATAACTTAAAGTACAGTAGTAACATTATTCTCCTTAATCCAGGACCAATGAAAGGCTGAAAGGTGATAGTGTCATTCTGAGGAACTCTTATCAGATTTATGTGTGAACAGTGTGTTGTGTTGTGCATTATAATATAATTACTGGAAACAAGTTTACGGGTATACCCTACCTGACTGTAGTGACCCAACAACACCCACACATACAGTTGAAGTCGGAAGTTTAAATACACCTTAGCCAAATACATTTAAACTCAGTTTCCTGACATTTAATCCTAGTAAAAATGTCTTAGGTCAGTTAGGATCGCCCCTTTATTTTAAGAATGTGAAATGCCAGAATAATAGTAGAGTGTTTTATTTCAGCTTTTATTTATTTCATCACATTCCCAGTGGGTCAGAAGTTTACATACACTCAATTAGTATTTGGTAGCATTGCCTTTTAATTTGGGTCAAACATTTCGGGTAGCCTTCCACAAGCTTCCCACAATAAGTTGGGTGAATTTTGGCCCATTTCTCCTGACAGAACTGGTGTAACTGAGTCAGGTTTGTAGGCCTCCTTGCTCGCACACACTTTTTCAGTTCTGCCCACAAATTTTCTATAGGATTGAGGTCAGGGCTTTGTGATGGCCACTCCAATACCTTGACTTTGTTGTCCTTAAGCAATTTTGCCACAACTTTGGAAGTATGCTTGGGGTCATTGTCCATTTGGAAAGACCCATTTGCGACCAAGCTTTAACTTCCTGACTGATGTCTTGAGATGTTGCTTTGGGATGGTGTTCTTCAGCTTGCAAACATAATGATGGTCATTATGGCCAAACAGTTCTATTTTTGTTTCATCAGACCATAGGATATTTCTCCAAAAAGTAAGATCTTTGTCCCAATGTGCAGTTGCAAACCGCAGTCTGGCTTTTTTATGGCGGTTTTGGAGCAGTGGCTACTTCCTTGCTGAGCGGCCTTTCAGGTTGTGTTGATATAGGACTAGTTTTACTGTGGATATAGATACTTTTGTACCTCCAGCATCTTCACAAGGTCCTTTGCTGTTCTGGGATTGCACAAAAGTACGTTCATTTCTAGGAGACAGAACGCGTCTCCTTCCTGAGTGGTGGTGTTTATACTTTGTACTATTGTTTGTACAGATGAACGTGGTACCTTCAGGCATTTGGAAATTGCTCTCAAGGATGAACCAAACTTGTAGTACAATGTTTTTTCGAGGTCTTGGCTGACTTCTTTTGGTTTTCCCATGTTGAGCAAAGAGGCACTGAGTTTGAAGGTAGGCCTTGAAATACATACACAGGTACACCTCCAATTTGACTCAAATGATGTCAATTGGCCTATCAGAAGCTTCTAAAGCCATGACATAATTTTCTGGAATTCTCCAAGCTGTTTAAAGGCACAGTCGGCACCTTCAGTGCTCGGTTGTCTCCAAGTCTGTCCTCAAACAATTAGATTTTCTGGTTTTAAGTATTCAACTTTCAAATAACTCTTTGTTGACTGTTGCTGGGTGCTATCGTCCTCCATCAGCACCGGCCTGTACCCTACCTGCCCTAAGCTCTCTCTTGGCCCCTTACACTAAGTCTGAATTTGTCCTGCTAGGTGACCTAAACTGGGACATGCTTAAACCACCTGACCAAGTCCTAAAGCAATGGGACTCCCTAAATCTTTCTCAGATCATTAGCAATCCCACAAGGTATCACTCCAAACACCCAGAAAAGGCTACTCTTCTTGATGTAATCATCACAAATAATCCTGATAGGTATCAGTCTGGTGTTTTCTGTAATGACTTTAGTGATCATTGTTTTACAGCCTGTGTTCGTAATGGCTGCTCAGTGAAAAAACCTGTCCTGATTTGTCATAGACGCTTGCTAAACAACTTTAATGAGCAAGCCTTCCTTCATGAACTGGCTTCTGTAAAATGGAATAGAATCAGCTTGATCCCCTCTGTCGAAGACGCTTTTTACCTTCTTTTTTGATATTTTCAGTGGTATTTTTAACAAACATGCCCCCATAAAGAAAATGAGAATTAAAAACAGGTTCAGACCTTGGTTCGACCGTGATTTTGCAGAGTTACTCCACCTCAAGAATTGCATTTGGCGAAAGGCCCGCCACACGCTTACTCAGGCTGACTGGCTCTCGTTCAGGCAAATGAGAAATAAGTGCACTCGGGCTATCCGGAAGGCCAAAGTTAGTTACTTTAAGGAAAAGTTATCTCTTAGTAGGTCTAACCCCAAATTCTGGAAAACTGTTAAAGACCTGGAGAATAAACCCTCCTCCTCACAGCTGCCCATGTCTGTTAAAGTTGATGATGTGGTTGTTACTGACAAGAAGCACATGGCTGAGCTCTTTAATCAACACTTCAGTGCCCGTCCACCATTTCCTCATCTGCCACCCCTTCTAATGCCACTATCCCCGATGCTTCTCCCGCTTTTTCTCCTGCCCCGCTACAAAATGTTTCCCTGGAGGCAGTTACTGAGTCCGAGGTACTAAAGGAGCTCCTGAATCTTGAACCCAAACAAACATCTGGGTCAGATGGTTTAGACCCTTTCTTCTTTAAGGTTGCAGCCCCTATCATCGCCAAGCCTCTCTCCGTTCTGGGGAGGTTCCCATTGCTTGGAAGGCAGCCACGATTAGTCCTTTATTTAAAGGGAGAGATCAAGCTGATCCTAACTGTTATAGGCCTATTTCTATTTTGCCCTGTTTATCAAAAACTTGTCAATAATCAACTGACTGGCTTTCTTGATGTCTATAGTATTCTGTATGGTATGCATTCTGGTTTCCGCTCAGGTTATGGATGTGCCACTGCAACCTTAAAGGTCCTCATTGATGTCACCACTGCCCTTGATTCTAAGCAATGTTGTGCTGCTGTTTTTATTGACTTGGCCAAAGCTATTCCATTCTTGTGGTCCGGCTAAGGAGTATTGGTTTCTCTGAAGGGTCTTTGGTCTGGTTTGCTATCTACCTCTCTCAAAACGTGCAGTGTATAAAGTCAGAAAATCTGCTGTCTCAGCCACTGCTTGTCACCAAGGGAGTACCCCAAGGCTCAATCCTAGGCCCCACACTCTTCTCAATGTACATCAACATAGCTCAGGCAGCAGGAAGCTCTTGCATCCATTTATATGCAGATGATAGTCTTGTACTCAGCTGACCTCTCCCTGGATGTTGTGTTAAATGCTCTACAACA
This sequence comes from Thymallus thymallus, assembly GCA_023634145.1. Lineage (NCBI taxonomy): Eukaryota > Metazoa > Chordata > Actinopteri > Salmoniformes > Salmonidae > Thymallus > Thymallus thymallus. The sequence continues at coordinate 6,799,872 of CM042392.1, read as the reverse complement.
AAGCTTTCTTAGTGTCCAACAAGCTTTCTCTACCCTTGTTCTGAACACCTCCAAAACAAAGGTCATGTGGTTTGGTAAGAATAATGCCCCTCTCCCCACAGGTGTGATTACTATCTCTGAGGGTTTTGAGCTTGAGGTAGTCTCCTCATATAAGTACTTGGGAGTATGCACTCTATACTCCTCTGTAAACTGGTCATCTCTGTAACCTGTCGCAAGACCCATTGGTTGATGCTTATTTATAAAACCCTCTTAGGCCTCACTCCCCCTATCTAAGATATCTACTGCAGCCCTCATCCTCCACATACAACACCCGTTCTGCCAGTCACACTCTGTTAAAGGTCCCCAAAGCACACGTCCCTGGGTCGCTCGGCTTTTCAGTTCGCTGCAGCTAGCGACTGGAACGAGCTGCTTCATTCAAAGACTCAATCATGGACACTCTTACTGACAGCTGTGGCTGCTTTGCGTGATGTATTGTCATCTCTACCTTCTTGCCCTTTGTGCTGTTGTCTGTCCCCAATAATGTTTGTACCATGTTTTTTTTTTTTTTTTTAGCTGTTACCATTGTTGTTGTCATGTTACGTTGCTACCATGCTGTGTTGTCTTAGGTATCTCTTTAGTTAGTGTTGTTTTGTCTCTCTTGTCGTGATGTGTGTTTGGTCCTATATTTATATTACATTTTTTTAATCCCGTCCCCGCAGGAGGTCTTTTGCCTTTTGGTAGGCCGCCATTGTAAATAAGAATTTGTTCTTAACTAACTTGCCTATACAAAATAAAATACTGTAAACCTGGGCTACCCTCTTTCCGTAACAAACACATAATTACTGCAGTGTATACACATTTTTCCAATTACATTGCACTTCTAATAAAATAGTTAGCTAGTTACATACATACATACATACGATTGATTTTGATCAATCAATGTTATTTTAAACCATTTTTTGACAGACTGGGTGGAGTTCAGCCCGTATGAGATTGGAATGGCCAAGTACGGAACGTTCATGACCCCTGATCTTTTTGGAAGCAAATTCTTCATGGGAACCGCTGTGAAGCAGTATGAAGAGAACCCACTACATTTCCTTATGGGTAAGAAAACACAGACATAGACACAAACAACAGAATATTGCTGGCTCCTCCGCATAGGGCTTCCTGAAGAGATTCATGACATGATAAGCTATCATCAAACATGATATGGATGTTGATATAGTGCGTTTCTCTCTCTCTCCAGGGGTTTGGGGGAGTGCCTTCTCCATCCTCTTCAACAGAGTGCTGGGTGTCAAAGACACAGTCGGGGGGAGCACCATGGAGGAAGAGCTCGGTAAGAAACCACACACACTTTCCTTATAACCCCAATCCTAACTCTGACCTCTTGTCCCTGACCCAAAGGAAGTCATCCATCCTTTACAGATAAATTACCACAACATGGACTTGGTGAACGCAGATTAATGTGACAAGCTAGTGACTGTACCTGATGTCAGCTCACACCACACCCGTCAAGCGGTTCCTAGATGTGGGTGTGATTCCCTTCAATCAAAACAAAGATTATGTTCAGCTTCCTGTTGTTATTTATAATGCTTATTAAGATGTGCACTCACTGCATCTGCAAGCGGGTACACCTACACCCATTCCAATAATTTACTGGTTTATGTTAAATGCAATTTTTTTATTTTAATATGTTTGTTATGTAAGCTATTGCTGCAAATTAGTTTATGAAAAGGTAGGGCCTAAACAATTGAAAGCTAATTGGACAGCCTAATATAAGCAATACATGTCATGCTATGATAAGTTCTGTGTTTTTGAGATGGAGTGAAGACTTGCATATGAGTGAAAGTGCGATTTAAAGAAGATCCTTGTCTTTTCCCACAGAACAGTTAAAGCCTCAACACATTGTGGGGGAGGAGAGTCTAGATAATGACGAGGGACTGTGGAAAGGTGAGAACTGCAATATCCATGATGCATAATGATTCATACAAAATACACAGAAACCTGAAGTGTATGGTCTGTTTGGATGCATTAAAACTGTTCAGGGGAAGTCACTGCCCTGATGCCTCATTGACGGAGCATTGACTGTCTGATGAGAAACTGGCTGTCTCGCCATAGTGAGTTAGGTTATAGGCCTACATCATGGGCTGGATTGAAGCAGTCTACCATCTTCAGAACTGGATAATAATTGCTTCATTTGCCTCATCAAATAAATAATATTGTTGTCTCTCATAAAGCTGTGATTTGAGAATAGCATATGCCTAGGCAGGCTATAGACTTTCATTCTTGTTATTTCTGAAAGCCACAACAACTTCAGTCTAGAATACCTTACGTTTTTAGGCTATTAAAAAAAACTCTGTTACATTCATTGTTTGATCGGGAGAAAGCCATGCATAAAACGATGAAGCGTAGCCTTCAGTTATATTCATAGCCTATCAGAACTCAGGATAAGACTCGAATGCAGACATTTCGAATCAGACGTTTATTTACAAAACGGGGCAAGCAGATGACAGGTCAAGGGCAGGCAGAGGTCAGTAATGCAGGGCAGTGTCAGACATGTACAGGACGGCAGTCAGGGTCAGGGCAGGCAGAGGTCAAAACTGACAGAACTAGAAAACGGGCTAGAGAGAAACCGGATTACGGGGGAAAACACGCTGGTAGGCTTGATGAGACAAGACGAACTGGCAACAAACAGAAAACACAGGTATAAATGCACCGGGGATAATGGGGACATTAGGCAACACTTGGAGGGGTGTGGAGACATGCAGATCAGGCTGTGACACTATCGAATGGAGAGGGAAGGGAATATAGACTGAACATTTTTAAACGGATAGACACAAGATAGTTAAGGAGTGTCCGTTATAAAACAAAATTAGGTTTAGGCTATTGCCTAATGCCCATGCATCTGACCGAGAGGGAGAGAAACTATACGCAATTTTTTTGAATTCTGTGCTCTGTCTGGCCTACAGTCATGGCCAAAAGTTTTGAGAATACTTTCAATGAGAAAGTATTGGGCTCCACAAAGTTTGCTGCCTCAGTGTTGATGATGGCAATTTGCATATACTCCAGAATGTCATGAAGAGTGATCAGATGAATTGCAATTAATTGCAAAGTCCCTCTTTGCCATGAAAATGAACTTAATCCCCCCAAAACATTTCCACTGCATTTCAGCCCTGCCACAAAATTTGCCGTCATCATTGCTTTGCACAAAAAGGGCTTCACAGGCAAGGATATTGCTGCTAGTAAGATTGCACCTAAATCAACCATTTATCGAAAACTTCAAGGAGAGAGGTTCAATTGTTGTGATGAAGGCGTCAGGGCGCCCAAGAAAGTCCAGCAAGCGCCAGGACCGTCTCCTAAAGTTGATTCAGCTGCGGGATCGGGGCACCACCAGTGCAGAGCTTGCTCAGGAATGGCAGCAGGCAGGTATGAGTGCATCCATCTCCACACACAGTGAGGTGAAGACTTTTGGAGGATGGCCTGGTGTCAAGAAGGGCAGCAAAGAAGCCACTTCTCTCCAAGAAAAACATCAGGGACCGACTGATATTCTGCAACAGGTACAGGGATTGGACTGCTGAGGACTTGGGTGGAGTCATTTTCTCTGAATCCCCTTTGCGATTGTTTGGGCCATCCGGAAAACACCTTGTCCGGATGTCACGAATATTTCTATTCCAATGTTCTAAATGAACTTTTTAACTCTATCTGTATCCTGAAGGTTGTAAATTCTTCAGTTTGTTTAAATAATACAGAGAGAGCTCCAGCTTTATAATGGTCAGGTTTTATTCAGAGAACGTTCTCCAGAAAGAAATAACAAAAAGCTTTTATACCATCCAGTCACAGTCAAGCCCCCACCCTCAGGGTCTGCCTTCAAAGACACTGTCCTGTTATCTCAGGTCACTCCCCTCAAAAAAGAATGGTACCAACACATCCCCCGAGAGCAACTTCTCCCAACCATCCAAGAACAGTTTGGTGACGACCAATGCCTTTTCCAGCATGATGGAGCACTTTGCCATAAGGCTAAAGTGATAACTTATTGGCTTGGGGAACAATACATCAACATTTTGGGTCCATAGCCAGGAAACTCCCCTTAATCCCATTGAGAACTTGTGGTCGATCCTCAAGAGGCGGGTGGACAAACAAAAACCCATAACTTCTGACAAACAGTCAGGATGTGGCCCAGAAGTTAATTGACAGCATGCCAGGGCAGATTGCAGAGGTCTTGAAAAAGAAGGGTCAACACTGCAAATATTGACTCTTTGCATAAACTGAATGTCATTGTCAATGAAAGCCTTTGACACTTATGGAATACTTGTAATTATACTTCAGTGTACCATAGTAACTACTGACATAAAGATCTAAGAACACTGAAGCAGCAAACTTTGTGGAGACCAATACTTGTCATTCTCAACTTTTGGCCACGACTGTACATTCCACTATTGCGTTGCGTTCTATATAGTTGGCTGTATAGTTAAGATGGGCTAAACCATCGTCTGTCAAATCACAATGTTGTCACCATCATTGATGGCTGTCAATCATCGTCGATAGACGATGCTATGGTAATAGCGCCTAACCCTAGTCGTGCAAGTAGGGGAGAACCGGGACGAAAGTAGCACTTTGCTTTTTTCCCTAATCACTCAAAGATCGATAGAACTACTGTAGAGAGACCATCTTTCATGACAAACAACTTTTATATACACTGAGTGTACAGATCATTAAGGACACTTACCTAATATCTAGTTGCACCCCTCACCCCACCCCTTTTGCCCTCATAATAGCCTCAATTCGTTAAAGCATGGACTCTACAAGGTGTCAAAAGCGTTCCACAGGGATGCTGGCCCAATGCTTCCCAGTTGGCTTGATGTCCTTTGGGTGGTGGACAATTCTTGACGCACACGGGAAACTGTTGAGCATGGAAAAACCCATCAGTATTGCAGTTCTTGACACAAACTACCATACCCCATTCAAAGGCACTTAAATATTTTGTCTTGCCCATTCACCCTCTGAATGGCACACATACACAATCCATGTCTCAATTGTCTCAAGGCTTAAAAATCCTTCTTTAACCTGTCTCCTCCCCTTCATCGACACTGATTTGAAGTGGATTTAACAAGTGACAAAAGGGGTCATAGCTTTCACCTGGATTCACCTGGTCAGTCTATGTCATGGAAAGAGCAAGTGTCCTTAATGTTATGTACACTCAGTGTATGTCCTTTACCATTAGCAACTGTAATTAAATTGACCAATAACAGAACTACTGCAACGGTTACTTTTGTACCTGCCGGCGGGGCTGGGGTAACACAGCCTTGGGACAGAAGTAACAGCTGGCGATAAGTGCACAATATCGGTCTAATCTCCATGTTTCTAGTTTGTTCTCTTTACAAATGGCAAACTCATCAGGCTTATCACATTTCCAGGGCTTGACACAAGGTAATTAACCCCCCAAAAAGTTATACTGTATATACTGAACAAAAATATAAACGTAACATGAGCTTAAATAAATGATCCCAGAATTGTTATTTTTCTCTACTTTTGTGCACAAATTTGTTTATATCCCTGTTAGTGAGCATTTCTCTTTTGCCAAGATAATTCATCCAATTGACAGGTGTATCGTATCAAGAAGCTGATTAAACAGCATGATGATTACACAGGTGCACCTTGTGCTCAGGACAATAAAAGGCCATTCTAAAATGTGAAGTTTTGTCACAAAACACAATGCCCCAGCTATCTCAAGTTTAAGGGAGCTTGCAATTGGCATGCTGACTGCAGGAATGTCCACCAGAGCTGTTGCCAGAGAATTGTATTTATCTTCTATAAGCGACCTTCAACATCGTTTTAGGGAATTTGGCAGTACGTCCATCCGGCCTGACATCCACAGACCACATAACCACGCCAGGCCAGGACCTCCACATCCAGCTTCTTCACCTGTGTTTCCAGCCGCACGGACAGCTGATAAAACCGAGGAGTATTTCTGTCTGTAATGAAGTCCTTTTGTGGGGAAAAACTCTTTCTGATTGACTGGGCCTGGCTGCCCAATCATGTGAAAGATCAGGGCCTAATGAATTTAGTTCAATTGACTACGTTCCTTTATATGAACTAACTCAGTAAAATTGTTGCATGTTGTTTTTATATTTTTGTTCAGTATATTTTTAACGACTAACCTGTCGCTAAAAGCTTATATGAGAAGCTGATCCATCAAGTCAATTGATTAAGGCATAACTCTAATGATGTCATCATTTTCAAACCATGATATTTTGCTAACATTATAAAAGCAATATGAACTAGAGGAGACTGGCCTGTGCTTAAACTTTTATTTTATTTCATTCCAGGTCATCAGGTAACATCTGTGTTACTTTTATTCCACCTGTCTCTACTGTAACTTCTCCCAGGCTAACACCCAAGACTAGCTAGCACGATACTTGAAACCTACAACCGAAAAACACTTCTGGGGCCGTTTTACTTACATTGCTCAAAACCACTTTCTGTTGATAACTCGGTGAAACCTGGTCGAACTGGGCAGTTAATTTTTATTTTTTGTAGGGATCTCGTCCTCCGTATTAGGAACATGCTGACTCCACTACATCATTCTAGCTTCTGTCTTATCTGAGAAAATGGGCATGTTACTTTCATGGGCATGTTATATACTGTGTGTGTGTGTGTGTGTGTGTGTGTGTATTCAGCAAAAAAAGAAACGTCCTCTCACTGTCAACTGCGTTTATTTTTCAGCAAACTTAAAATGTGTAAATATTTGTATGAACATAACAAGATTCAACAACTGAGACATAAACTGAACAAGTTCAACAGACATGTTACTAACAGAAATGGAATAATGTGTCCCTCAACAAAGGGGGGGGGGGGGGGTCAGAATCAATAGTAACAGTCATTATCTGGTGTGGCCACCAGCTGCATTAAGTACTGCAGTGCATCTCCTCCTCATGGACTGCATCAGGTTTGCCAGTTCTTGCTGTGAGCACTGATAGAGGGATTGTGCGTTACTGGTGTAACTCGGGCAGTTGTTGTTGCCATCCTGTACCTGTCCCGCAGGTGTGACGTTCGGATGTACTGATCCTGTGCAGGTGTTACATGTGGTCTGCCACTGCGAGGACGATCAGCTGTTTGTCCTGTCTCCCTGTAGCGCTGTCTTAGGCGTCTCACAGTACGGACATTGCAATTTATTGCCCTGGTCACATCTGCAGTCCTCATGCCTCCTTGCAGCATGCCTAAGGCACGTTCACGCAGATGAGCAGGGACCCTGGGTATCTTTCTTTTGATGTTTTTCAGAGTCAGTAGAAACACCTCTTTAGTGTCCTAAGTTTTCATAACTGTGACCTTAATTGCCTACCGTCTGTAAGCTGTTAGTGTCTTAATGACAGTTCCAGATGTGCATGTTCATTAATTGTTTATGGTTCATTGAACAAGCATGGGAAACCGTGTTTAACCACTTTACAATGAAGATCTGTGAAGTTATTTGGATTTTTACGAATAATCTTTGAAAGACAGGGTCCTAAAAAAGTGTATATATAAACTGGGGGTCAAAAGTTTGGAATATTACTCATTCAATGGTTTTTCTTTATTTACACTATCATGTAGTAACCAAAACAAGTGTTAAACAAATCAAAATATACACTACTCAAAAAAATTAAGGGAACACTTAAACAACACAATGTAACTCCAAGTCAATCACACTTCTGTGAAATCAAACTGTCCACTTAGGAAGCAACACTGATTGACAATACATTTCACATGCTGTTGTGCAAATGGAATAGACAACAGGTGGAAATTATAGGCAATTAGCAAGGTGGTGACCACAGACCACTTCTCAGTTGTAACAGTCACACCTTGTTACAAGGCATATTATCTTTTCTGGGGGCTATGATCATCCTAGCCACTAGGGGTCACTAGTAGCACTCCATGTATATAATAAAAAGAGGAAGTAGCTGAAGAATGATATCCTGTGTGATTTGCCACATGCTGTTGGCTGAGGTATTTGAAAATCCTGGTTTGGGAAACCATTTGTTTGCCGCCCAAATAGGATTTTTGGGCTTCCTCCTGGATTATTTAACAGAGGACCTAGTTCCTGGATTCCCTTTTTGAGGCAGTAATGCCATTAACCAAGAAATGAAGAACTTTTCTATAGGAAGGACATCTGAATGAACTCTTACTAAACCGCAGACAAGTCTGAGGAAATTGACTTTTGACTTTACCGTGAACCTACTACTACCTCCTCTTCATTTACCAGAATCATCTTATGATCGCCTACAGTTGCTATTTAGGACATATGTTTGACTGGTGTTATTGTTTAACTTTAACTTGTGTAAATATCGTCTATGTACCATTACATGTCTGGAAAGAGTTTCTCATCTTTTGGTGTTTTTTTTCATTATTTTAGTGTCTTGATTCTTGAAATACGTCATGTCCTTCCATGGACCTTTCGCAAACATGATCCCCCTTTTTCTTTTGTAACCTATCAGCTCAAAGCATCTGGGACAGTTAGAGTGGCACCCGAACAGGGACCTTTTGCAAGTTAAGCATTTCAAGAATATTTTGTACACTTTGTTTTGGAAATGAGGCTGTAAAATGTCAATATCTTCAGATGTTAGGGGGAATGAGCCCAATCCAGATTTCACAGCTGGACCTTTTGTCACACGAAGAGATCCACAACCTGTACAAGAGCTCATTACTACTTTCAGTGAACTGTACATCAACTCCGAAGAGGATAATGACTCTGAGGTCCCTCTGGACGTTCCATTTCCACCTCCACCTCTTGATATACCTGATCCTCAATTCTCGGCTCAGTCAATGGATGAGAGAACCCATCGCATTACAACCCTGGAAGAAGACCTTCACGACTGTGTACAAAAAGTGAGTTTATGCTGCTTAAATACAGAGTTTAATGATCAATGCTGTTTTTTTGAAGAGAGATTGACCTATAAAATAGAGAGTGTGAGAGAGTAAAAAACCTTCTTGAGTTGGGTATTCAGGATTTAGGCAAGTCTGTAGTGGATTGTTTGAAGAGGAGAGATATACAAATTGATGCCAAATTAAAATCTCAAGATCCCTTTATTTCTTCTCCCATTGTGCCGCCAATGTTTACTCCTACATTACCATACCACAGACCTTTCAGTGCTCAAACTCAGCCTCTTGTTCCTGCCAACCCAGATAGTGGTCATACTTCTCAATATCGTCCTCCTGTTAGAGTTGAATTCCCACAGTTCGGCTCCGATGAAGAAAATGACCCCATTTCATTTATTGAACATTGTGAAGATTATCTTGCTCTTAGACCTCTTACTGATTCTGAGATTTTAGCTTCTCCAACTCAGTTTTGAAGGGAACAGCTAAGGATTGGTGGCTAGCAGAACGACGATTCATCTTCACATGGAGCCAGTTCAAACAAACTTTTCTTCAAGCTTTCTTAAACGACGACTATGAAACAGAAGCTGCTAAACGGTTGTTGGAGAGGAAGCAAGGTCCCAAAGAGTCTATACGTGATTTTGCATACCATTACAGAGCCCTGTGTCTTCGATGGAAAAAGGAGATGACAGAGAAAGAGATTGTCCAGTCCATTTTAAGAAATTGCAACCCTCGCCTCGCCAGTCTCCTGAGAGGGACTGTCAAGGAAGTAGGTGAGTTGGTGAAGATTGGAACTCAAATTGAAAGAGATCTGGAAGAAGCCAAGAAATATTGGAGTCAGGCCAACGCAGATATACAGAAACGGAAAACCCAAACGGACAGAGACATTCACACAAAGTCGAATCCATCAAACACACGTGTTATCCAACCTGAGCCCTCCCCTGCTCAGATCAATTTGAAGATGGTGACCCTACCAATGGTGATCAGTGGAAGATATTTCCAGGCCATGATCGACACAGGCAGTTCATTGACTCTAATGCAAGAATCTTGTGGAATCAGTTGAAGCACAGAGAACAGTTGGATTCTAGTCGTGGACAGACTTTCCAACAGGCCAATGGACAAGTTTTTAGTGCCTTGGGTTTGTGGAGATGTGATGGTGAAGTACAGCAGAGAAAGTTTGCGCTGTCCTTGTATATAATGAGGGTTGTTGATCTTACTGTGCCTATAATCTTAGGAATGGATTTTCTTATGTCATCTGGAATTTGTCTGGATTTTCATAAAGTCCAATATACACTGCCTGCCACAAATGGATGCAAAAAAGAAGTATTTCCATTTACCCCTGCCCATTCCCCCAATCCTTTGTTGTCTTTCTATCTAGCCTTACCCATACCCGAAGAGTCATTTGAAACCCGCTCACTTATCCATCAACTAGTCGACAATGCAGACACCTCTTCAGCATTGAAGTCACGACTTGAGAAGCTCATGAAAGATTGGCCCTCAGTGTGCACCAATGAAATTGGGCACACCAAAATAGTAAAACATCGTATCATAACCACTAATGAAGTACCCATCCGCCGAAAAGCCTATAGAGTATCTCCTGGAAAGCAGCTTTTCATCGATCAAGAGATAAAGGGGATGCTGGAGAAGAAAATTGTTCGGCCCTCGACGTCTCCCTGGGCTGCTCCAATTGTCCTTGTACCCAAGAAAGGAGGAGGACAAAGATTCTGTGTTGACTTTAGAGGAGTGAACTCAAAGACCTTCCTAGATGCATATCCTATGCCACAAATACAGGATATTCTTGTCTCTCCATGGAGCAGGAATCTTCAGTACCCTAGATCTAAAAAGTGGGTATTGGCAGGTGGAAATGGAACCTGAAAGCATCTCCAAGACTGCTTTTGTCACATCATCAGGCTTATTTGAATTTCTCCGTTTACCTTTTGGGCTCAAATGCTGCTGCTTCATTTCAACGATTGATGGAGTCTGTGCTTAAGGAATTCAGGGGAAAGAGTTGTTTTGTGTACATCGATGACATTGTGGTGTACTCGAAGACGGAAGAAGAGCATTTGACACACCTACAAGCAATTTTTCATTGATTGTGAGCCCCGCTTGGAAGAGACAATCTCCAGAAGTGCAACCTCATGCAAAAGTCTTTGAAGTTTTTAGGACATGTGCTATCTAGTGACGGAATACAAACAGACACTGCAAAAGTGGAAGCTGTTAACAAATTTCCCGTCCCTCAATGCTTGAAGGAGGTACAACGGTTCCTAGGTCTTGCAGGATGGTACCAAAGATTTATTAATAGGTTTTCTGAGAAGGCTGCCCCACTGCATGCTTTAAAAAGAAAAGGAGCAACATGGTCTTGGACTGAGGAATGTCAGAAATCTTTTGAATTGATCAAACAAGATCTGACCAATGCACCTGTCTTGATTGCCCCTGATTTTACAAAGCCTTTCAAAGTGCAGACGGATGCTAGCGACGTGGGTTTAGGAGCCGTCCTTACGCAAGAGTTAGAAGGAGCAGAACATGTAATAGCCTATGCTTCACGTCTGCTACAAGGAGCTGAGAAGTCCTATTCAGTTTCAGAGAAGGAGTGCTGCGCTGTCATTTGGGCCGTTGAGAAATGAAGGCCCTATCTTGAAGGCAGACCTTTTGAAGTAATCACTGATCATGTGGCTCTCACGTGGGTGTTCAACCACCCAAAGCCATCTTCCAGATTGACCCGATGGGCCATCCGACTACAAGAATTTGACTTCAGTGTCAAATATCGAAAAGGTCAGTGCAACATCGTGCCCGATACTCTCTCACGTAGTCACTCTGATGTCTCTTCACTTCCTCTGTTAGCCCATGTCAAATCACAGGACTCGTCTACCATTTTTTCCAGTTTTCCGATAGACTGGTCTGACATTGCCAAATCCCAAAACGATGATCCAGAAATTCAAGAACTCACCAACAAAGCCAGGTCACTCACAGATCCGGACCATTACGTATTCATTACCTGTTAAAGAATGGCTTTCTTTTCCGCAGCATGCCAGACGGACAGAAAGGGCCCAAGTTACAGCTAGTCATTCCTGCTTGCCTACGAAAAGACTTCCTCAAATATTTACACGACAATCCGTTAAGTGGACACCTTGGTAAACTCAAGACTCTGCTGAGGTTGGTTGATATCTGTTATTGGCCTACCCTACACTCAGACGTCTGGAAGTATTGTAAAGAATGTCAGGTTTGTCAACAATACAAACCCTCCATTTCCAAGTTAGCCGGTCATATGCAGTTGACCCCTGTGGTGGAACCTGGACATATGTTAGGGATCGATCCTATGGGACCGTTTCCTAGGAGTTCTAAACAAAATGAGCATCTCCTTGTTGTAGTAGACTACTGTTCGAAATGGGTAGAGTTGTTCCCTCTACGTGTGGCCAAAGCACCTCAAATCGCTCGTATCTTGGTAGAAGAAATCTTCACCAGGTGGGGGACTCCAAGGTATTTGGTATCCGACCGAGGAACCCAGTTCACTTCCCAACTCCTCAGGCTAGTTTGCAAGCAATGGAGTGTCGTCCAAAAATTGACTACCACCGCACATCCTCAAACTAACCTCACGGAAAGGGTCAACCGTACTCTCAAGACCATGATCTCGTCCTATGTTCAAGATCACCACCGGCATTGGGACAGATGGTTGGCGGAGTTCCGTTTTGCCATAAACACGGCTTGGCAAGAAAGCACGTTTTGGTCACTTTTGAATGCTGGCGGTGCTTTCACTCTAGTGGTAGCATGAGACGGAGTCTACAACCCACACAAGTGGCTTAGGTAGTGCAGCTCATCCAGGATGGCACATCAATGCGAGCTGTGGCAAGAAGGTTTGCTGTGTCTGTCAGCGTAGTGTCAAGAGCACGGAGGCGCTACCAGGAGACACCTACGCCTTTGTGCAAGGAGGAGCACTGCCAGAGCCCTGCAAAATGACCTCCAGCAGGCCACAAATGTGCATGTGTCTGCTCAAACGGTCAGAAACAGACTCCATGAGGGTGGTATGAGGGCCCGACGTCCACAGGTGGGGGTTGTGCTTACAGCCCAACACCGTGCAGGACGTTTGGCATTTGCCAGAGAACACCAAGATTGGCAAATTCGCCACTGGCGCCCTGTGCTCTTCACAGATGAAAGCAGGTTCACACTGAGCACGTGACAGAGTCTGGAGACGCCGTGGAGAACGTTCTGCTGCCTGCAACATCCTCCAGCATGACCGGTTTGGCGGTGGGTCAGTCATGGTGTGGGGTGGCATTTCTTTGGGGGGCCGCATAGCCCTCCATGTGCTCTCCAGAGGTAGCCTGACTGCCATTAGGTACCGAGATGAGATCCTCAGACCCCTTGTGAGACCATATGCTGGTGTGGTTGGCCCTGGGTTCCTCCTAATGCAAGACAATGCTAGATCTCATGTGGCTGGAGTGTGTCAGCAGTTCCTGCAAGAGGAAGGCATTGATGCTATGGACTGGCCCGCCCGTTCCCCAGAACTGAATCCAATTGAGCACATCTGGGACATCATGTCTCGCTCCATCCACCAACGCCACGTTGCACCACAGACTGTCCAGGAGTTGGCGGATGCTTTAGTCCAGGTCTGGGAGGAGATCCCTCAGGAGACCATCCACCACCTCATCAGGAGCATGCCCAGGCGTTGTAGGGAGGTCATACAGGCACGTGGAGGCCACACACACTACTGAGCCTCATTTTGACTTGTTTTAAGGACATTACATCAAAGTTGGATCAGCCTGTAGTGTGGTTTTCCACTTTAATTTTGAGTGTGACTCCAAATCCAGACCTCCATGGGTTGATAAATTTGATTTCCATTGATCATTTTTGTGTGATTTTGTTGTCAGCACATTCAACTATGTAAAGAAAAGTATTTAAGATTTATTTCATTCATTCAGATCTAGGATGTGTTATTTAAGTGTTCCCTTTATTTTTTTGAGCAGTATATTTATATTTGAGATTCTTCAAGTAGCCACCCTTTGCCTTGATGACAGCTTTGCACACTCTTGCATACCTAACCATTTACTTTGCTCTCTTGTAGAGTGTATCCATTGTTTTCAGTGTCGTGATGTCCTTGAGGAGCAGATTCAATGCATGAGCAGCACAGCCAATGGGTGTGATGTGAGGGTAGGACTCCTCCACTTTAGACCAAGCAGCCTTCATGTTCGCAGCATTGTCTGTCACCAGTGCAAATACCTTCTGTGGTCCAAGGTCATTGATAACTGCCTTCAGCTCATCTGCAATGTAGAGACCGGTGTGTCTGTTGTCCCTTGTGTATTAATCCTTGCCCACGAACATTCGACCACCCATCAGAGATGATTGCAATACATTCTGCTTTCTCTATGATTTTCTTGACCTTCACTTGAATTCTGCATCCAGCAAATGAGTAGAAAAAGCATGTCTGGTTGCAGAAGTTGTTAACAAGTTAGAAATGATTTAAACACACTTTGCTGTAGGCTACTATTTACTAGTTAACAAAAAATCATGTATGTCGTCTAAAATATTTACCCCACCCAGTATTGTAATCAAAACTTACCAGAAAGCATGTAGTCCTTGGCTAAGACAGTGCAATGGTGTGGGCTCAATAGGATCTCATTAGTGTGCAAGATCTTGAGAATCAGCTGTGCATGTGATGGAAGAGTGCACTGCACGTGATGGACGAATACACTGTGCATGCAGAGGGTTGCAATTCTATTGAATTGGGGATAGTTTAATCAAAATATGCCACAAGACCTAGAATTGCCTTGTGTATCCCACAAAAACGTTAACTGTTTTAAGCTAACTTTTTTGATGAATTTAAACAAAATTCCAGGGCTTAACTTCTCATGGAAAAGTTTGTAAATTTACCGCTAAGTTTCTGACCCCCATCCATCCATCTGCCTGCCTGCCCACACGGAGTTTGCCAAAAGGCACCTAAAGGACTCTCGGACAATGAGAAACAAGATTCTATGGTCTGAGGAAACCAAGATTGAACTCTTTGGCCTGAATGACAAGCGTCACTTCTGGAGGAAACCTGACACCATCCCTACGGTGAAGCATGGTGGTGGCAGCATCATGCTGTGGGGATGTTTTTCAGCGGCAGGGACTGGGAGACTAGTCAGGATTGAGGCAAAGATGAACGGAGCAAATTACAGAGAGATCCTTGATGAAAACCTGCTCCAGAGCACTCAGGACCTCTGACAGGGGCGAAGGTTCACCTTCCAACAGGTCAACGATCCACAGCCAAGACAATGCAGAAGTGGCTTCAGGACAAGTCTCTGAATGTCCTTGAGTGGCCCAGCCAGAGCCTGGACTTGAACCCGATCAAACATCTCTGGAGAGACCTGAGAATAGCTGTGCAGCGACGCTCCCCATCCAACCTGACAGAGCATGAGAGGATCTGCAGAGAAGAATGGGAGAAACTCCCCAAATACAGGTGTGCCAAGCTTGTAGTGTCATACCCAAGAAGACTGGAGGCTGTAATCGCTGCCAGAGGTGCTTCAACAAAGTACTGAGTAAAGGGTCTGAATACTTATGTATGTGATATTTCTTTTTTTTTTTTGCAAACATTTCTAAAAGCCTGTTTTTGCTTTGTCATTTTGGAGTATTGTGTGTAGATTGATGAGGAAAAAATAAAATGTAATCAATTTTAGAATACGGCTGTAACGTAACAAAATGTGGAAAAAGTCAAGGGGTCTGAATACTTTCTGATTGCACTGTATATAATATTTTTATTCCTGGGTGTGTAGACTGAACGATTTATCAATTAATCTGTGGCCCTTGAGGACTGGAGCTGTGCACTTCAGATCAAGGCCTATCAAGCACCTCCTAGCTACCAAATGTGTATTGTAAGCCTACTGTACATCCCATGTGCCCTCTCTTTATCAACAGTCCCCTTCTCTCTCCCTTACCTCCTTTCTTTTTGTCCATCTTTCACCTCTCCAGGAGGCAAGGAGAACCCAGAGGTGGAAGATGAGTACCGCACCGCCCAGAAAAGCTGGGTACAGCGAATGATCACCTCCCTCTTCAGCGGCGACTCGATGCTCAACACACGAGAGGGGCGGGCGGGGAAGGTCCATAACTTTATGCTAGGCCTCAACCTCAACACCAACCTGCCCTTTTCCACCTTCGGAGACTATATGTACCAGAACTCCTGCGCCTCCGTCGTGGATGAGGTTGACGCTGTCACAGGTCAGATGTCAAATCTGGAGATCTAGGAGTTCTAGATTCCAGATATATTACATGTCTATGACCGTTGTTAGATTCTAGATAAAGCAAATAAAAGTTTATTGGTCACATGCACAGTACAGTGAAATGCTTACTTCCTAACTCTCCTCATCAATGCAGTACGTTATCAATATCCATCAAGAATCAAATGCCAAATACAAAACTCCAGAAATAACAAGTAGTAATGAAAAGTCAAATCCTCTGTGATGTTCACGCAAAGGAACTTGAAGCTTTTGACCCGCAGATGGTTGGGGGGGCTGGAATATAATTACAAATAATTTGAAGACTGCAAATTGACCGCAAGAAGAAGCCCATCATTTCAAACCTTGCTTACGATCACATCTCTGTATTATGCTTGGGAAAAATTATTGAGCTTATTTACTGGTGTTTTTGCAATATTTAATACCCAACAACAAAAAAATCTATAAAAAAAAAAAAGAACTTGGAGGGCCAAATAAAACCACCCAAGGGCCACCAGTTGGGGAACCCTGCAGTAGAGCTTGGCAATATAGTTTTTGTTGGAGCTGTGCGTTATTCAATTGACTTACAGTGGAGTTATAGAAAGGCTATGGTAATGATAGAGTTAAGTTTGACTTTGTAATTAAACAGTACAATTACAGTGGAGTTATAGCACAATAGCGTTACTAATTGCCAAACTGTTGACTAGAGCAGGGGAACATCACGTGCACGGGTCACGTCTATTTCTCATGTCACAAACTGAATTCCCCTCTTGTTGGTGGAGGTTTAAGCTTATTTCCTGCAATTCTGCACATTTTGTCATAGGGTGCAAATAAAATATTGCAGTTTTAAATAATTTTCGGGGCAAGTCTATATATTTTGCCATGTGTATTTATGTGATATGAGTAACTAAGAAATTACAACAATACAGTTGAAGTCGGAAGTTTACATACACCTTGTCAAAGGCTTTCATTGACAATGACATTCAGTTTATGCAAAGAGTCAATATTTGCAGTGTTGACCCTTCTTTTTCAAGACCTCTGCAATCCGCCCTGGCATGCTGTCAATTCACTTCTGGGCCACATCCTGACTTATGGCAGGCCATTCTTGCATAATCAATGCTTGGAGCTTGTCAGAAGTTGTGGGTTTTTGTTTGTCCACCCACCTCTTGAGCATCGACCACAAATTCTCAATGGGATTAAGGTCTGGGGAGTTTCCTGGCCATGGACCCAAAATGTGGATGTTTGGTTCCCCAAGCCACTTAGTTATCACTTTTGCTTTATGGCAAGGTGCTCCATCATGCTGGAAAAGGCATCGGTCGTCACCAAATTGTTCTTGGATGGTTGGGAGAAGTTGATGTGTTGGTACCATTCTTTATTCATGGCTGTGTTCTTAGGCAAAATTGTGAGTGAGCCCACTCCCTTGGCTGAGAAGCAACCCCACACATGAATTGTCTCAGGATGCTTTACTGTTGGCATGACACAGGACCGATGGTAGCACTCACCTTGTCTACTCCGGACAAGGTGTTTTCCGGATGGCCCAAACAATCGGAAAGGGGATTCATCAGAGAAAATGACTCTTCAGCAGTCCAATCCCTGTACCTTTTGCAGAATATTAGTCTGTCCCTGAAGAGAAGTGGCTTCTTTGCTGCCCTTCTTGATACCAGGCCATCCTCCAAAAGTCTTTGATTCAATGTGCGTGCAGATGCACTCACACCTGCCTGCTGCCATTCCTGAGCAAGCTCTGCATTGGTGGTGCCCCAATCCCGCAGCTGAATCAACTTTAGGAAACTGTCCTTGCACTTGCTGGACTTTCTTGGGCGCCCTGACGCCGCCTTCACAACAATTGAACCTCTCTCCTTGAAGTTCTTGATGATCCGATAAATGGTTGATTTGGGTGCAATCTTACTAGCAGCAATATCCTTGCCTGTGAAGCCCTTTTTGTGCAAAGCATTGATGACGGCACGTGTTTCCTTGCAGGTAACCATGGTTAAAAGAGAAAGAACAATGATTTCAAGAACCACCCTCCTTTTATAGCTTCCAGTCTGTTATTCTGACTCAATCAGCATGACAGAGTGATCTCCAGCCTTGTCCTCGTCAACACTCTCACCTGTGTTAACGAGACAATCACAGACATGATGGCAGCTGGTCCTTTTTTGGCAGGGCTGAAATGCAGTGGAAATGTTTTTTGGGGATTAAGTTAATTTTCATGGCAAAGAGGGACTTTGCAATTCATCTGATCACGCTTCATGACATTCTGGAGTATATGCAAATTGCCATCATCAACACTGAGGCAGCAAACTTTGTGGAGACCAATACTTGTCATTCTCAAAACTTTTGACCACGACTGTACATTTAAATTAGTATTTGGTAGCGTTGCCTTTAAATTGTTTAACTTGGGACAAACGTTTCGGTTAGCCTTCCACAAGTTTCCCACAATAAGTTGGGTGAATTTTGGCCCATTCCTCTTGACGTAACTGAGTCAGGTTTGTAGGCCTCCTTGATCGCACACGCTTTTTCAGTTCTGCCCACAAATTTTCTATAGGATTGAGGTCAGGGCTTTGTGATGGCCACTCCAATACCTTGACTTTGTTGTCCTTAAGCCATTTTGCCACAACTTTGGAAGTATGCTTGAGGTCATTGTCCGTTTCCTCTATCATCTTCACAAGGTCCTTTGCTGTTGTTCTGGGATTGATTTTCACACCAAAGTACGTTAATCTCTAGGAGTCTCCTTCCTGAGCGGTATGACGGCTGCGTGGTCCCATGGTGTTTATACTTGCGTACTATTGTTTGTACAGATGAACGTGGTACCTTCAGTCGTTTGGAAATTGCTCCCACGGATGAACCAGACTTGTGGAGGTCTACAATTTTTTTTCTGAAGTCTTTGCTGATTTCTTTTGATATTCCCATGATGTCGAGCAAAGAGGTGATGTCAATGAGCCTATCAGAAGCTTCTAAAGCCATGACATCATTTTCTGGAATTTTCCAAGCTGTTTAAATGCACAGTCAACAGTAAACTTCTGACCCACTGGAATTGTGATATAGTGAATTATTAGTGAAGTAATCTGTCTGTAAATAATTGTTGGAAGAATTACTTGTCATGCACAAAGTAGATGTCCTAACCGACTTGCCAAAACTATAGTTTGTTAACATGAAATCTCTGGTGGTTGAAAAATGAGTTTTAATGACTTCAACCTAAGTGTATGTAAACCTCTGACTTCAACTGTATCTATGGGCAAAAAAAAAGTTAGCTGACATGGGCTAGTTGATCAGGAATTAGCTAGGCTAACTGAGGCTGCAGTGCATGCGCTTTCTCATCGTACAGTTACAAATAACTTTTAATTCCACCTTCCATTGATTAGACATGTAAATGGAAGATGGAAGGCTCTATTACTGTAGCCTATTGCCACATTGATTGGCCAACAACAACAAGCTTCACACGCCATGTCCACTCTCGTGAAAAGCCAGAGCAGCGGCAAAAATGTATACAATTTCACTCTCTACTGCAGCAGTCGTGTTCGGATCTGTACGGGCCCTTCCAGACAAGTCAGTTAAAATTACACATACCCGAGACTCGTGACATTCATATCAGATCGGACCCAGACCCCTGACATTATTTCGAATTCTTGATCCGGATTGGATCTCGGGTATTCAGGAACAGGTGAATCCATGAAGACCTCTACTGTGTACATATGGAAACAGTTATAACATGACCATCACACACATCCTTCCCTTACGTATTTCTACTGTAACATGTTCTATATTTATTCTGCATTGTATTCCATAACGTTCTCAGACCCAGATGAGTTTTCTGGTATCTACGAGCCACTGGACGTAAAGAGGAAGAAGATCCACATAGTGGACAGTGGTCTGACCTATAACCTCCCGTACCCCCTCATCCTGCGCCCGCAGCGTGGCGTCGACCTCATCATCTCCTTCGACTTCTCAGCCCGCCCCAGTGACTCCAGCCCACCCTTCAAGGTCAGTAGGTTGTCCACATGTCCCGCATTTTGGCCCTTTGTCCTGCGTCCCGCAACCAAACAATCATGTCCCACATTTTATCAACAAATTCAAACATCACTAATAAAAATCAAAATAAAGTTTTGTCCCATAATTGTCAGACATTCCAACCTGTCTCTTCCAGTCACGTTGCGCTTATGAAAAAAAAGACTGTATATCATGAGGATGTGGTTAACTTCTCCAATCGTTGTCTAATATTCATATGCTTATAGTAAATCAATCACATTTCTCAAATCCTTTCGGGTTAAATTACAGCTAAACTTGGAGAGGACAACGTTTAAAAAGCGTACTTCTGACGAAAATCTACGAAAGTAAGTGTCAGGTTCTGACTGAGGCCAGGTCTCTGGCTCCCTCTAGGGGGAGCTGTAGGGCCACAGTTGGGACCTGACAATGGACTGGGGTGTTTTTGGTTTTAGTTCATTTCAATCCCCAATTAGAGGCAGCTGTCTCAAGTTGTCTCTAATTGGGGATATCCTAACCGACTTGCCAAAACTATAGTTTGTTAACATGAAATCTGTGGAGTGGTTGAAAAATTAGTTTTAATGACTTCAACCTAAGTGTATGTAAACTTCCGACTTTAACTGTACAGTCGTGGTGAAAAGTTTTGAGAATGACACAAGTATTGGTCTCGAACAAAGTTTGCTGTCTCAGTGTTGATGATGGCGATTTGCATATACTCCAGAATGTCATGAAGAGTGATCAGATGAATTGCAATTAATTGCAAAGTCCCTCTTTGCCATGAAAATGAACTTAATCCCCCCAAAAAACATTTCCACTGCATTTCAGCCCTGCCACAAAAGGACCAGCTGCCATCATGTCAGTGATTTTGTCTCGTTAACACAGGTGAGAGTGTTGACGAGGACAAGACTGGAGATCACTCTGTCATGCTGATTGAGTCAGAATAACAGACTGGGAGATTTAAAAGGAGGGTGGTGCTTGAAACCATCCAAGAACAGTTTGGTGACGACCAAAGCCTTTTCCAGCATGATGGAGCACCTTGCCATAAGGCAAAAGTGATAACTAAGTGGCTCGGGGAACAAAACATTGACATTTTGGGTCCATGGCCAGGAAACTCCCCAGACCTTAATCCCATTGAGAACTTGTGGTCGATGCTCAAGAGGCGGGTGGACAAACAAAAAACCACAGTTTCTGACAAACTCCAAGCATTGATTATACAAGAACGGCCTGCCATCAGTCAGGATGTGGCCCAGAAGTTAATTGACAGCATGCCAGGGCGGATTGCAGAGGTCTTGAAAAAGAAGGGTCAATGCAAATATTGACTCTTTGCATAAACTGAATGTCATTGTCAATCAAAGCCTTTGACACTTATGGAATACTTGTAATTATACTTCAGTGTACCATAGTAACTACTGACATAAAGATCTAAGAACACTGAAGCAGCAAACTTTGTGGAGACCAATACTTGTGTCATTCTCAACTTTTGGCCACGACTCTTTTGACCATGACTGTACATACATTTTACTATGCCATAGTAATCAAGAGGCTAACTTTTTGACTTGTGTTTGGTATATAAAATGAATAGCCATCACGTAACTTCACAATTGTTAAAATGGATTGACAGTGCGTAATCCACTGGCCTGAAATAACCATAGTTCTGAATTAGTCAGATTATATAGGCTATTATTAGTTGTCACTTACACACAAGGAAGGCAGTACGAAAAAAGTATGAACATGTATGCACTAACTAACTGTAAGTCGCTCTGGATAAGAGCATCTGCTAAATTACTAAAATGTAAATATAGGAGCTGCTGCTCGCTGAGAAGTGGGCCCGGATGAACAAGCTGCCTTTCCCTAAAATCGACCCCAAAGTGTTTGACCGCGAGGGCCTGAAAGAGTGCTACGTTTTCAAGCCAATAAAGGGTGAACAGAACTGTCCCACTGTCATCCATTTTGTCCTGGTCAACATCAACTTCAGGATGTTCAAAGCCCCTGGTAAGTACTATATATGTACAGTGTATACCATATGTATGTCTGTACAGGTTGTTTGTGTACATGTGAAAATATGTGAGACCTGTTAGAAAGTGATTTTCTCTTCAATTAGCTTAGCTAAAAGCCCCATAGTCAATGTTTATTTTAGTGACTGGTCTCCCCCTTTCTTGGTTTTGGTTCCTAGATCAATTTCAGTTTTTTCCGATCAAGTCTGGTCTGTTCCGATGTATTCCATACTGTTTGTCCGTAGGGAATATGTCCCTATGGAAGTTTAGGGTTTATGGTGGAGAACTGGGCTGTGTGTGGGATTGGTATTTTACGAGCTTCCTAGTGGGATGACTTATGAACCCATAAGGAGCAGATCTGTGACCAGGTGCTATGGGGGGGAAATCTCTCACTCTGCTGGGGGAGCCGTGTGCGTAAACAGGATATACTGTACATCAGCCATAGGAACACACAAAGACGCTGGCCTGGCCTCTGTGCTGCCTCTCACACTGAATTATAGTGTTCAGGTCCTCATGACGAGGGCCACTCACATGTAGTCATACGTTGATGTATTTATGTCTGTGTAGGAGAGAGAGTAGGTTATATCACTGGTCCCCTGTAGAGTCAATGAGAAGTGTGCCCTCATTTAGGGATCATAAACTAATAGAATTAGGAAACACATGAAGACATGTTAAAAACAACCCAACCTCGTAAGGCAGACAGAAATAATTGCCGTACCCACAGGCAGCAATTTACAGTGTGTGGCTGTTTTGTCTAGTTCACGTCCTGTTAGCTGTCAGTCAAACTGCGCAACAGTGGAACCGAAACTAACCTCCAGGGTTAACTTTAGGCCTTCATTCTGAGTTAGTGTAAGGTTTGGATTGAGTTTAGGCAATAATTCCATGTGGTTAGGGTAGAGGTTTGTGTTAGGGTTCAAATAGAAAATGAGTGCCTAGCACTGGGATTGAACCCGCGATGTTTGGAGCTATAGCTCACGGTTTAACAGATCCTTTTAGAGCTACTAGATAAGTTACTAGATGTTTACAGGCACTCGAATTGCCCCTAGTGGAGGAGAAATTGCCATGTAAATAAAATGACTAGCCATCACGTAACTTCACAGTTGTTAAAATGGATTGACTGTACATAATCCACTGGAGTTTGGGCTGAAACAACTGTAGTTCTGAATTAGTCAGATGATATAGGCTATTATTAGCTGTCAATTACACACAAGGAAGGCAAAGTTATATGACCAATTATTAGTTAGTCATGGTCACTATCATCCTGAATTACATATCATCTCTTTGCTGTGTGTTTGAAGGAGTGCCTCGTGAGACAGAACAGGAGAAGGAGATGGCTGACTTTGACATCTTTGACGACCCCGAGACGCCTTACTCCACGTTTAACTTCCAGTACTCAAACAAGGCCTTCACACAGCTCCACGACCTCATGGAGTTCAATACGCTCAACAACATCGAGGTATGTTCACCACTGGCTACTGTACATCCGTTTCTAATATGTTAGAAGGTCGGACAGTTTTTGGAACATTTTGAACAGTTAAGTGCTCTTTAAAGAGCCGGTAAATATGTTGATGTGGAGTATTCAGACATCAAGGTCAGTTTGAATGCTGGAGCCATACTACACATGGAATCATGTAGTAACCAAAAAAGTGTTAAACAAATCAAAATATGTGACCCGTTTCAGGAAAATAGGCGTATGTCGCAAGTCAAGACTTCGCAGGAGCCATTTTAATATTATTTTTTTTGCAGAAATGAAACGTGAACTTTCATGTCCCTTAATAACAAACTTGTATGCCATCTGTAAATATGAATAAGATGGTTAAATTACGAGCCTTGTTGGTAAGCCACAGAAAAAGACAGCAACCTTCCCACTAGCCATGATTGACTGAGAGTGGGCTGGACATTCCCAGAGAGGAGTTCGGATTGGTCTGCCATATAGAAGACTTCTGTCTATTTGAGCAATAATTCGAACGCTGCTTTAAAAAATATATAATGTATTGTGTAGTGGAGCTGCGTAAGTGTTGCTCTCCACTTTCTGGAGGATCGAGTTTTGAAATCAGTGGAATTAGAGTACGATAGCTAAAGAGATGGAGAAAACACCTGTCTCCGGATTACATCTTCAAACTAAGGGAATTTGTGAGAGGGAGACTCGTCTGTAACAATTGCTTAACACTATGAGCTAATGTAACTATTGGACCAGTTGGGTTCGCTGCTGGAGCAGTAGGGAGAAATGAAAATGCCACAACTGAATAATTTAGGAAAAGAATGCCGGCTTGTATTTTGTAAATAAAATACACCTTGAGTAAAAATTGACATGTGAAATTTGTACAATGAGCTCAATATGAATTAAATACATCAATAGTACAATAGACTTAGATATCGGCCATATATCCTGCCTATAGTTTACTAGGGTGCACCCAACTCTATCTTAATCGGAGGGTCTCAGCTTTCAATGTTCAATACAAATACAATCAACATGAATCCACAGGAAAACTATACTGATTTATAAACCACTATGAGATGGAATCAAATGTGAGTGACTGTGCATATCAATAGACACTAAGGTGTATAAGTGTAGTTTGTGCTTATAACAGTCCCACTGCAATGTATGGTGCAATGATGTCTTGCAAGAAAAAATCCTACCACACCGTAGCATGGCAATGCAAATTCAGTGTCCTCCAAAGAAAAGAAAAATAAGTCTTCACATGCAAATCTTCTTATGGATGTCCTGGGTTCAGGCGGCTCACCATCCTTGGTGGAACTGAATCCATACTCTAAAAACCTGACCTGTTTTTTACAAACAGGATCACACAATATACAGTATATACCATGAATACCTTTCATAGAAACATTAATATAGTCCTTAGTTTTAATCTCTTACAGGAATAAGAAAATAAAACGTAGTCAAAATGCTTTACACTAACTACAGTACCAGGCTCACGTGGACTGAACAATGGACTAGCCCGGGCAAATGGAAAGTACTAGTGCTTACACCTATACACCATTTCATATAAAGTAATCGAAAACATAATGGTGTACCAAAATGGATTATGCTAATAGCTAATCACATTTTATAAAAGTATGAAAACTAAAATTGATCTATAGCTGGGCTAGCCTAAATGTTAACTGCTTGTGTGTATGCTTGGTTCAGTATGAACACGCGCGCACACAATGCTAGCAATAGTTTAGCTAGCCTTATCGCTTGCAGCTCGTTCTCCTTATGAAAACTCCAAATCCTGGCATCAATCTTTTCCCCATTCCGTTCACAGCACGTTTGGCTAGATACGTGAGTGTTATTATTCAGTTAACTCTTTTTAGATTTGAAACTTAGTTTTTCTTCCATATAATGGCGGTAGCTCTTCACATTCCGTTTTTTTTAACATGTTGGCGCCCGCTAGTGTAGAATGTGAGGTTAGGAGAGGGACTAAAATAGAATATTGAGTTTCGATTGGCTCAAAATAAAGTGTTCATCATGCAGCTTCTGGCAGCTAATTTGTAATAGCTGTCAATTTTTTAATATATCACAATATATTATTCAACATTAGTTGACCTGTGTTACACGTCCATCATGCATGATGATGTATACGGGTAAGATAGTCAGACATTTTCAGATATTACACGTTTTCAGATTTTTACAAAATGGTTTATTTTCAAGCTAAAGTGTACTGTTAGCTAACATTAGCTGCCTGACTCCCTAGCTAATGCTATGTGTATGACGTTATTATTCATTGTTGTTTAACTAGCTAATGTTAGCTGACTGGCTCGTTAGCTAACGTTTCGTGACGTGTGTGTGATATTGCACGTTTACCTAGCTAGGTTCATTGTTTACCCAGCTAGCTAGCTACATGTCTTAAGCTAACATGTACTGTTAGCTAGCATTAGCTGGCTGGCTCCCTAGCTAACATTGCGTGTATGACGTTATTATTCGTAACCCAGATCCATTTGTTTTGCTAGTGGTTGGTTAGCTCCCAGCAGGTTCATGCAGGGTAGTAAGGACACGATTTGGCACTGTTCATTGTTGTTTAACTAGTTAAAGTTAGGTGGCTGGCTCATTAGCTAACGTCGTTGTGACGTGTGTGTGTGTGTGTGATCTTACAAGTTGTTTACTTAGCTAGGTTCATTGTTTACCTAGCTAGCTACATATCTTAAGCTAAAGTGTACTGTTAGCTAGCTAACAATAGCTAGCTGGCTCCCTAGCTAACGTTGCTTGTATGATGTTATTATTCGTATCCCAGATCTGTTTGCTTTGCTAGTGGTTGGTTAGCTCCCAGCAGATTCATGCTGGGTGGTAAGAACATGATTTGGCACTGTTCATTGTTGATTAACTATCTAACATTAGCTGGCTGGCTCGTTGGCTAACGTAACGTGTGTGTGATCTTACATGTTGTTTACCTGGCTAGGTTCATTGTTTACCTAGCTAGCTAGATACATGTCTTAAGCTAAAGTGTACAACACCCATTGAATATGGCCGGTGTCAGTAAACGGAAGATAGCCCTATTTGGTAAAAGACCAAGTCCATATTATGACAGCTCAGCTTGACTGACTGACCATGTCTTCACTATTATTCTACAATGTAGAAAATAGTAAAAGTAAAGAAAAACCCTGGAATGATTATGTGTTGGTTCTTAACTGACTTGGCTAGTTAAATGTAAAATATATATATTAAACAATATTCCAAAACTTAAATGTCAGTTCAGCCAGCCAGATGTAATGTATGTAAAACGTTCCAGCAGAATCAAAGATTGCTCAATTATCCATCACTAACTATGGGTCCCCCAGACATCAAACACTTGTGTGTAGGTCTATGCTGATTTAAATTCATTATGATTGCTTGTTAACGGTCAACTGACTTAATACTGAGTGTTTTAATCCATTCCACCTCTTCCATCCATCTCTCTAGGTTATAAAAGAGGCTATTAAGGATAGCATTGTGTACAGGAAGGACAATCCCTCACGCTGCTCAGTGTCCCTCTCACTCAACGAGATCCAGAACAAAATGTTCTTGAAGCGGGAGATGCGGGAGAAAGCACAGAAGTGAGAGCCGGAATGCTGGCAGAAGCAAGGTCAAGCTATCAGACAAGACTTTGCGAAATGACATACATTGGCACTGATTTTAGCAACAACAACAAAATTGGGGGAACATTGTTGGTTTGTTTTGTCCATCTAATGTGAATGAAGAGGGTTTGGTGGAAACCATAGAAACCTGTGGTGGATATGTTTGAACATCCTGACAGACTTATTATGGACCCTAATGTTAAGTGATGTAAAGCCTTAAGAGGTCTTTAAAATGGCAGTAAACTAAACCACGCTCCTGGTTGACTTTCCATTTTATGTTTTTTGATGTAGCAAGGTTTTCCTCCAGGATGGTTGTAAACAGTTGTTACTGATCTAAACACAAGTGATCTCATCGCAAATCATGGAAACCACACAGGGTGTGTCTCAAAATCAAACCCACTGTTCCGAATAACAAAACAAAACTCAACGCCATAGAAACGGCCTCTGTCTGTCTTTTATTCCTCTGACACGTTTGAGTGTGTTTATTTTCCTGAGTGTATTATTTCAGGTTTCTTCTTAGATAATCAGACTCAGTAAAAAAAAAAAAAAAAAAGTAATTTCCTTCCACCGTGTCCCCTCAGTGACTTATTAAAAAGCTAGGGGAAGGTGTCAATGTACGTAACCGGATTCCAGACCCTACCCCCCCCGCCTTCGCAGTTATGGTCTGGTGTCTCTGTGCTGAGGTAGGGTGAGAACGGTGGGGTGTAACCCTGGCAAGGACGTGGCAGGATTGTTGAAAGCACTCCCACTTAGCGTCACTTCATGGCTCAGCGGCACACAGTGGAAAGTTACACACTACACCTGCAGCGTCTGAAGAGAGGAATTTGACACACTACAGCTATACGCGCAGGGGCCAAGAAGCTTCCAGCGCACTGTGGAATTTTACACAGAACACAAAGCCCTGCCTGCCAACCATGGCCTGACTGGACTCACGGTTCAGCCTAGTTTTTAAATATTTTATCACAGTAGCCCAAACTTCAAATAGTTCTAGCTGGCAACTTTTCTGTTTTACTGTGTATTTTATTTTGGGCACACTAAACTTTTTTTAAAATTGCATTTCATACTGAGCTTTGTACAACATCACACAAGCAATGATAATCATACTGCTGATCTTTTAAAGACACCTGTGTGGCACCTTTTTATTCAGTGGATGTTATTCTCATAGGTAGAAAGAGTACATGTACAGCTGTCTTGGACTACAGTAAATGTTATGTTTTCTAGCAATGTTTACAATTATGGGCAGTGGTGTAGTAGAGGGTAAATACAAAAAGTTAATCCACAATTTTTGGGGGGCCAACAGTTTACCCACCATTTTTGGGGGGCCAACAGTTTACCCACCTTTTTTTTTTTTACCACTACGTCACAAATAAAGTGTAAAAGGATTTCCAACAGAGTTAGTGTACACATGCACTTCTTCTTTTCTTACCATGATAACATACATCATAATTATGTAAAAAAAAATATCTCAATTGTCTTCTTTCTAAGTAATCCAACACCTACCATAATGTTATTGTGGCTAGGAAAATGGTTTAGGTTAGATTTCAGAAGTACTTGCCAACACTATTCATCTCATTCAACTTTTCCACTATAGAAATGGTAACTTCATGCTGGAATTCAGGAACATGTAAATCAGAGGTTTAACACACACTAACTGCCCACTGGGCAAAAACTGGTTGAATCAATGTTCTTTCCACATCCTTTCAACAACAGATGGTGTTGAATCCACGTGGAGAACGGATTGAAATTGTTTTTTTTGTTGATTTCGCGTTAAATTCACATTAGTTGACATTGAACTGACATCTTTGCACTGTGGGTGTACTGCAACTTTCACTGGACTGGAAGAAATATTTGTTGCTTATGAAATGAAATACCTTGGCAGGCCTCTGGGCTAGATGACTTACATCTGTAACTCTTTGGTAGGTCCGCTACTATGAGAAGCCCCATAACAAAAGGACAATGAAAACAGAATAGTGTAGATACAGTCAAATAATCCACATGAAACCAAACCTTCATAAATCTAAACAGAATATTTTTCCAGCTACAGATTTACAAGAATTTCGCTACACCCGCAATAACATCTGATAGATATGTGTATGCGGCCAGTAAAAATGTGATTTGATGACCGTAGCCACCCACGGTCTCTGGCTGGTTAGAGACCTGTTGAAGCACATCTCACGGTAAATCAATACATTCTCCAATTAAATCATGCAAAAGTAATATTCCCTTCATCTGAGAGTGCTAATTATGTGCTTAGGATACTTTGCTGCGGTGCATGTCTGAGGGTGCCTCCTCTCTGGCACGGAAACCTCTCGCCAAACACCCTTTGGATCAACTTTGACGTTCTGCTTACTGTAGCCTAGCTACACAGCACAGTCATACCTCGCAGACAGACATTCAGAAACCTTCAAAGCCTTTTATGGCTACACTCAAAAGCCTTAACGCCCTAGAACTGTCTGCCTCTCTGTCTCAATGTATGTTAGGTGAGAATGATTCCCACATTGGCGTGTTATGTTATTCCCACATACCACACGTAATGTATGTGCTTGCATGTTTTCCTCTTGATGTGTTGAGTCACTCACCGCAGACAGACAGGCTGTGGTGCTCCCCAGGGACCAAGATGGGGGCCCTCTGGAGGAACACACGCAACCAGACACACACTGGTCCACCACCATACTGTACATGAACTGTTGAATGAATATCATTATGGAGAACTATAACCTACAGCTGCCAAAATAATGGATACGCCCCACGGGACACAAACTGGTTGAATCAACGTTGTTTCAATGTAATTTGTCAATGTATTGTGACTTTGAATTTATTTTTGCAGAAAGCCATCAACCAGTACTGTTTTCATATAATTTCAAGTAGCGTTGCAAACATTTAAATTAGGGTACATTTTAAACTTAATTAACCTGACATCAATCTAATTTCAAAGTAATCATCCAAACTATGTATACAGTCATGGTCAGAAGTATTGGTCTCCACAAAGTTTGCTGCTTCAGTGTTCTTAGATGTTTATGTCAGTAGTTACTATGGTACACTGAAGTATAATTACAAGTATTCCATAAGTGTCAAAGGCTTTCATTGACAACAACATTCAGTTTATGCAAAGAGTCAATATTTCAAGACCTCTGCAATCCGCCCTGGCATGCTGTCAATTAACTTCTGGGCCACATCCTGACTGATGGCAGGCCATTCTTGCATAATCAGTGCTTGGAGTTTGTCAGAAGTTGGGGTTTTTTGTTTGTCCACCCGCCTCTGGAGGATCGACCACAAGTTCTCAATGGGATTAAGGTCTGGGGAGTTTCCTGGCCATGGACCCAAAATATTGATGTTTTGTTCCCCACTTTTGCCTTACTGCAAGGTGCTCCATCTTGCTGGAAAAGGCATTGGTCGTCACCAAACTGTTCTTGGATGGTTGGGAGAAGTTGCTCTCCGAGGATGTGTTTGTACCATTCTTTATTCATGGCTGTGTTCTTAGGCAAAATTGTGAGTGAGCCCACTCCCTTGGCTGAGAAGCAACCTCACACATGAATGGTCTCAGGATGATTTACTGTTGACATGACACAGGACTGATGGTAGTTCTTGATGATCCGATAAATGGTTGATTTAGGTGCAATCTTACTAGCAGCAATATCCTTGCCTGTGAAGCCCTTTTTGTGCAAAGCAATGATGACGGCACGTGTTTCCTGGCAGGTAACCATGGTTGACAGAGGAAGAACAATGATTTCAAGCACCACCCTCCTTTTAAAGCTTCCAGTCTGTTATTCTGACTCAATCAGCATGACAGAGTGATCTCCAGCCTTGTCCTCGTCAACACTCACCTGTGTTAACGAGACAATCACTGACATGATGGCAGCTGGTTCTTTTGTGGCAGGGCTGAAATGCAGTGGAAATGTTTTTTTAGGGTTAAGTTCATTTTCATGGCAAAAAAGGCAATTCATCTGATCACTCTTCATGACATTCTGGAGTATATGCAAATTGCCATCATCAACACTGAGGAAGCAAACTTTGTGGAGACCAATACTTGTGTCATTCTCAACTTTTGACCATGACTGTACATTAATATTGTGTCAAATTCTACGTCGAATGGTTAAAAACCTCACATAGAATCCTACGTGGAAATTGCAACACAATTTATGTAATGTGGTATTGTAAATACGTTGAACATGCAACATCAGTTCCATGTCACATTTTCATCATATTTTTTTGTGTTTTAAATATTTGTATATTCTCACTGTTTAATCAATGTCTGTTTTTCATCCTATATTCAATATATACTAAACAAAAATATAAACGCAACATGTAAAGTGTTGGTCCCATGTTTCATGAGCTGAAATAAAATATCCCAGAATTGTTCCATACACACAAAAAGCGTATTTCTCTCAAATTTTGTGCACATAGTCGTTAGTGAGCATTTCTCCTTGGCCAAAATAATCCATCCACCTGACAGGTGTGGCATATCAATAAGCTGATTAAAACGCATGTGCTGGGGACAATAAAATGCTACTCTAAAATGTGCAATTTTGTCACAACACAATGCCACAACACAATGCCACAGTAATTTCCACCAGAGCTGTTGCCAGAGAAGTCAATCTTCATTTCTCTACCATAAGCCACCTCCAATGTCATTTTAGAGACTTTGACCGTACGTACAACCGGCCTCACAACCGCAGACCATGTGTAACCATGCCAGCCCAGGACCTCCACATCCGGCTTCTTCAGCTGCTGGATCTTTTTTTTTTTTTGATTTTTGTGAAATCTCTCAGTTTCTGTCTTGTAATAAAGTCCTTTTGTGGGGAAAACTCATTCTGATTGGCTGGCCCTGGATCCCCAGCCTATGCCCTCCCAGGCCTACTCATGGCTGCTCCCCTCCCAGTCGTGAAATCCATAGATTAGGGACTAATTAATTTATTTCAATTGGCTTTCCTAATATGAACTGTAACTCAGTAAAATTGCTGAAATTGTTACATGTTGTGTTAATATTTTTGTAAACGGGTGGTTGAAATGATGTTGAATTTCATGTCTGATTAGACATTTTATTTGACCTTGTTTCAATGTTAATAATAAAATGGCATGTTTGAATCAACAACATTGTTTCAACGTCATGCCATAAACCTAAATAAAGAGATACCTATATTGAAATAAAAACTGAATTCACAGTCCAACGATTCCTGCCTGAAAAGTGACTCCTACTGGTATATATATGGGTGATGTACTTCAGTGAGAATGAGTCTCTCGGGATATTCTGTCAATCGGTTCAGCCAACTGGGTTCTCACTTCATAGCGCAGATAGGAATAAATATCTCTCCGGGAAGCAGAACGGCGGAGATGTGTGTTTCATGATTAACGACTCATGGTGTACTTGTAGTAACATACAGGAACTCAAGTCCTTTAGTTCACCCGACCTAGAATATCTCACAATCAAATGCCGACCGTATTATCTCCCAAGATAATTTTCCTTGGTTATAGCCACGGCCGTTTATATCCCCCCTCAGGAAACCACATATCCTGAGGCTGCATTTATTGTAGCTGGGGATTTTAGCAAAGCAAATTTGAGGACTAGGCTGCCGAAGTTCTATCAACATATCGACTGTTGTACTCTCGCTGCTAAAACACTCAACCATTGCTATTCCAACTTCCTGGATGCTTACAAGGCTCGCCCTCCTTTTGGCAAATCTAACCACGACTCCATTTTGCTCCTCCCTTCCTATAAGGCAGAAACTCAGGAAGTACCTATGCTAAGGACTATTCAACGCTGGTCTGACCAATCGGAATCCACGCTTCAAGATTGTTTTGATCGCGCGGACTGGGATATGTTCCGGGTAGCTTGCGAAAATAATTTTGACGTACAGTATATATTGAAATGGTGACTGGGTTTATCAGGAAGTGTATAGGAGACGTTGTACCCACTGTGACTATTAAAACTTACCCTAACCAGAAACCGTGGATAGATGGCAGCATTCGCGCAAAACTGAAAGCGCAATCCACTGCGTTTAAACATGGCAAGGTGACTGGGAATATGGCAGAATACAAACAGTGTAGTTATTCACTCCGCAAGGCAATCAAACATGCAAAACATCCGTATAGAGACAAAGTGGAGTCGCAATTCAGAAGGTGGAAAGCTTCAAGTTCCTTGGCGTACACATCACTGACAAAGGGTCCACCCACACAGACAGTGTCTCAGCCGATGTCACAAAGTGCTATACAAAAACCCAGCCTAAAACCCCAAACAGCAAGAAATGCAGATGTAGAAGCACGGTGGCTAGGAAAAACTCCCTAGAACGGCAAAACCTAGGAAGAAACCTAGAGAGGAACCAGGCTATGTCATGCAATAAAATGCAAATTAATTACTTAAAAATCATACAATGTGATTTTCTGGATTTTTGTTTTAGATTCCGTCTCTCACATTTGAATAGTACCTATGATAAATATGACAGACTTCCCAATGCTTTTACTAATAAAAGGAATGTATTCGCACCACAGCTCTGCGCTTCGGGTCCTGTCTAACTGCAATCGTGACAGAGGCAACCCCAAATAAAAGAAATTGGGGGGCTATGGGGGTGGTCTGGCAGGGGTGAGGACTCACCGAGACCAGCATCCACATGGTGTCTGGCAGAGCCAGAGTACGACTGGGGGTCGGAGTCGGAGGAAGAAAGGGAGATGTTCTTGTGTATAGTGGAGCAATGCCGGCAGCATTGGGAGGAGGACGAAGGTGACAAGGCGGAGCTGGAGGGTATGGTGCCCGAAGTGTGCATCCCCAGTCCGGGTCTCAGAATACAAGCCTCCCGCGCTAGCCAAGCTCGTCCAGGGACAGCCTACAGCAACTGGTATCATGGGTACAGTGTATCAAATACTTGTTCTCCCCACTGTATATGTCCCGTTTGATGTCTCCAGTGCCGGCTCTCCACACCCGACGTTCAGTGCGTGCGTCCAGCCCGGTGCCTCCAGTGACGGCTCCACGCACCAGACCTCCGGTGTGCCTCCCCGGTAAGCCCTGTGCCGGCTCCCCACACCCGACCTCCAGTGCGTGTGCCCAGCCCGGTGCCTCCAGTGCCGGCCCCACACACCAGACCTCCGGTGTGCTTCCCCAACCCGGTAAGCCTTGTGCTGACTACCCACACCCGACCTCCAGTGCCAGTCCCACGCACCAGACCTCCGGTGTACCTCCCCAGCTTGGTAGCGCCAGTACCGGTTCCTAGCCCGGTAGCTTAAGTGGGTGTCCCCAGCGCGGTAGCACCAGTACCGGTTCCTAGCCCGGTGGTGCCGGTGCCCAGTCCGGGACCAGTCGTCAGCCCCGCTCCAGTGCCCAGTCCGGGACCGGTCGTCAGCCCCGCTCCAGTGCCAGAGCAGTCCTCTCCACGGGTTCCCAGTCAGGGACCGGCCATCAGCCCCGCTCCAGTGCCGGAGCAGTCCGCTCCCCCAGTTCCCAGTCCGGGACTGGCCGTCAGCCACGCTCCGGTGCCGGAGGAGTCCACTCCACCGGTGCCCAATCCTGGGAAAGGGCTACAGCCCTGCTCCTGAGCCGGAAATTTTAATTTGGACTCGTTCTATTGTCCAGCCTAATCCTAGCTGATTTGACGAGCTGCTTGTTATCTATTTTACTAGCCAGCCCAGTTATTTCATTTAGCTAGTTTGGCTGTTAGATGATTGTCTAGATAACTACCGCACAAGCTCAACGTTTGCAGTGCTGCCTTGAACATGTTGTGAATATGTGAACAACAAGGAGGTTTCTGCAAGGACAGGTGTAGATAGATAGATAGATAGATAGATAGATAGATAGATAGATAGATAGATAGATAGATAGATAGATAGATAGATAGATAGATAGATAGATAGATAGATAGATAGATAGATAGTTTATTGATCCCCCGGGGGGGAAATTTCATTGTCAAGCAGCTACAACAAAACACAGGGCAGGTGCAAAATGCCACAACGAAAGTACACAAAAGACAGATACACGGTACATGATACATAGAGCGGCAGTATGAAAAAGTATAGAAATACAAGATATCTGGAGTGCAAAAAAATAAAAGCTATAAAAAAGACATTGCATAGTATGGGTGGTTGGCTGAATATGTACACTATACATTGGTGAATGTTGGATGGTTAACTATACTATACAGGTCGATGGCAGAGAAATACTTCAGTAGCTAAAAATGCGTATGATATGAGCGAGGGTAATAATGCGTATGATATGAGCGAGGGTAATAATAGTTAACTTAATAGACAGACTGGGTAAATGAACAGGAAGTGAAAATTTTGCATGGTTAAATTAGCTGTACAGTTAGGTATACAGTTATATTTACAGATAAGTGAATACTTGCATGGTTACACAAACTGTACAGGTAAATGACAGGAAGAGATACTTTAATAGCTAAATGTGTGTATGATATCATTTGGGGTAATAATAGTAATTTCCTTAAAATACAGTCCTTAGTGCGCAGGGTTTAATTACAGACAACTGCACGTATTGCACATTCGATATACTAAAAGCAATGAGAAAAGGTGCAACTGGCAGGATACTAATATGCATTCCTGAGTGAATGCCTACGTACAGTGGGGAGAACAAGTATTTGATACACTGCCGATTTTGCAGGTTTTCCCACTTACAAAGCATGTAGAAGTCTGTAATTTTTATCATAGGTACTCTTCAACTGTGAGTGACGGAATCTAAAACAAAAATCCAGAAAATCACATTGTATGATTTTTTAATAATTAATTTGCATTTTATTGCATGACATAAGTATTTGATACATCAGAAAAGCAGAACTTAATATTTGGTACAGAAACCTTTGTTTGCAATTACAGAGATCATACGTTTCCTGTAGTTCTTGACCAGGTTTGCACACACTGCAGCAGGGATTTTGGCCCACTCCTCCATTCAGATCCTTCAGGTTTCAGGGCTGTCGCTGGGCAATACGGACTTTCAGCTCCCTCCAAAGATTTTCTATTGGGTTCAGGTCTAGAGACTGGCTAGGCCACTCCAGGACCTTGAGATGCTTCTTACGGAGCCACTCCTTAGTTGCCCTGGCTGTGTGTTTCGGGTCGTTGTCATGCTGGAAGACCCAGCCACGACCCATCTTCAATGCTCTTACTGAGGGAAGGAGGTTGTTGGCCAAGATCTCGCAAAACATGGCCCCATCCATCTTCTCCTCAATACGGTGCAGTCGTCCTGTCCCCTTTGCAGAAAAGCATCCCCAAAGAATGATGTTTCCACCTCCATGCTTCACGGTTGGGATGGTGTTCTTGGGGTTGTACTCATCCTTCTTTTTCCTCCAAACACGGAGAGTGGAGTTTAGACCAAAAAGCTCTATTTTTGTCTCATCAGACCACATGACCTTCTCCCATTCCTCCTCTGGATCATCCAGATGGTCATTGGCAAACTTCAGACGGGCCTGGACATACGCTGGCTTGAGCAGGGGGACCTTGCGTGCGCTGCAGGATTTGAATCCATGACGGCGTAGTGTGTTACTAATGGTTTTCTTTGAGACTATGGTCCCAGCTCTCTTCAGGTCATTGACCAGGTCCTGCCGTGTAGTTCTGGGCTGATCCCTCACCTTCCTCATGATCATTGAGGCCCCACGAGGTGAGATCTTGCATGGTGCCCCAGAACGAGGGAGATTGACCATCATCTTGAACTTCTTCCATTTCCATTTTTAAAAAAACACACACATTTTTTTGGGGGGGAAATGTTGCCTATTGTCCTGTAGCCCATCCCAGCCTTGTGCAGGTCTACAATTTTATCCCTGATGTCCTTACACAGCTCTCTGGCCTTGGCCATTGTGTAGAGGTTGGAGTCTGTTTGATTGACTGTG
Source organism: Thymallus thymallus (assembly GCA_023634145.1). Lineage (NCBI taxonomy): Eukaryota > Metazoa > Chordata > Actinopteri > Salmoniformes > Salmonidae > Thymallus > Thymallus thymallus. The sequence continues at coordinate 6,763,023 of CM042392.1, read as the reverse complement.
TGGAGAGGTGTCTTTTACACAGGTAACGAGTTCAAACAGGTGCAGTTAATACAGGTAATGAGTGGAGAACAGGAGGGCTTCTTAAAGAAAAACTAACAGGTCTGTAAGAGCCGGAATTCTTACTGGATGGTAGGTGATCAAATACTTATGTCATGCAATAAAATGCAAATTAATTATTTAAAAATCATACAATGTGATTTTCTGGATTTTTGTTTTAGATTCCGTCTCTCACAGTTGAAGTGTACCTATGATAAAAATTACAGACCTCTACATGCTTTGTAAGTAGGAAAACCTGCAAAATCGGCAGTGTATCAAATACTTGTTCTCCCCACTGTATGTTAAGTCCAATAATTACTTACAATATTGCATGTGATATGATATAACAACTGTACATGAGTATGTATATACAGACCTGTATGAATAAATAGGTCCTGAGTGGATGAGTGCTGACGGACCAGAGTTACTCACGGATGGATGCATAATTGTTAAACTAGGTCCTAGCACCCCAACAGTTCCAGATCTATGTTGCCGACGGCACGACACCCCGGTGAGGCATTATATAGTCTAATAGCCGCCGGCAGGAAGGACCTCCTGTAGCGCTCTCTGGCACACCGTGGTGGGATCAGTCTGTGACTGAAAGTGCTCCTCTGTGTCATAACCATAGCGTGCAGAGGGTGGGTGACGTTGTCCATGATGGCCAGCAGTTTGGCCAGGATCCGTCTCTCCGCCACCTCCTCTAGAGTGTCAAGGCTCATCCCCAGGACAGAGCTAGCCTTCCTGATCAACTTATTTACCCGAGAAGCATCACCGGCTTTGATGTTTGCTCCCCAGCACACCACTGCAAAAAAGATGGCACTGGCCACCACAGACTGGTAGAAGGTATGCAGTAGTTTACTGCACACGTTGAAGGACCTGAGCCTCCTCAGAAAGTAGAGTCGGCTCTGGTCCTTTTTGTACAGGGCCCCGGTGTTACCAGCCCATTCCAGCCTGTTGTCCATATGGACTCCCAGGAACTTGTATGACCCAACCATTTCCACATCCATCCCCTGTATAGGGACTGCAGTCAGTTGTGCCTTGGTTCTCCTGAAGTCCACCACCATCTCCTCCTCCCCACCCCTGATGCACCCTACAATAGCAGAGTCATCCGAGAACTTCTGTAGGTGGCATGTTTCAGAGTTATATCTGAAGTCTGAGGTGTAGAGGGTGAACAGGAAGGGGGACAGGACCGTTCCCTGGGGGGCCCCTGTGTTGCTAACTGCCCGTTCTGACACACAGCTCTGTAGTCGCACAAATTGTGGCCTACCGCTCAGGTAGTCTGTGACCCAGGAGACTAAGGGTGCTTCCACTTCCATCCTCCTCATCTTCTCACCCAGTAGCAGGGGCTGAATGGTATTGAAGGCACTGGAGAAGTCAAAAAACATAACCCTCACAGTGCAACCCGCGTTGTCCAGTTGAGAGTAGGCCCTCTGCAGAAGGTAGATGATTGCATCATCCACCCCGATGTTGCGCTGGTATGCAAACTGCAGGGGGTCCATTGATGAACTAGATAGCTAGATAGCTAGGTGTAGTTAGCTAGCTACCTACGTATTGTTCGTTCCTGTCTCTGCCTGGCTAGCTTGCCTAGCAGGCAAACATTAAATTGCAGGGGCACCATGTGTTCAGTTCTACTGTAATGTTTGCTGATTATGCATTTTTTTGGTAAGCTAGGTAGATAATTTTACATAGCTATTTTGGTTAATATAAAACATACACAAGCATGACAAAGGTTAGAAACAGCGCTGAGGCGAATAAATGCACTGCTAACTTACTAGCTAGTAGCATGCCCACCACTAGCTAACTATACAGACATCATGGCCGTTAACTAGCTAGCTTATCAACGTGTAAATACATGTATAACGTACTCTGGCAATAAAGCTAGCTAAAGGCTTTCGTACTTGAAGAATATTATCTAACATATTTTCAACATTTCGTGTACAGTAGAGAGATCCAAACTACATTATAATTTGGTCCTTTCCTGCCGCATGGCCATTCCAGAGGAGAAAGATCAAGATGATGAACTGTTCCAAGCACAATTTACGTTCACAACTAGATCTAGAATGTCAGTCCAACACAATAATGATAATTTGAATCATATCATATCATATTTTTAAGTTGTTGGTTGTTACTTAGAAATATTAGTTCAAATTTAGCAGCATAATACCTTGGATTTGTATTTGCAAATACCAGTCTTTTTCAACACATATAAATTAAGTACTATATTCAAAAATCTAAGTAAAACCATATAGCTATTATTTTGCAATAGGTCATTTTTTACGGTGTAGACTTTTACTCAAGTAATATTTTTCTGGGTGACTTTCACTTTTAATTGAGTAATTTCCTATTAAGGTATCATTACTTTTACTCACGTATGACAATTGGGTACTTTTTTCCACTACTGAAAATAAACCATGAAAAGCATTGTAAGTTAGAATTTTGTAAAGTTGTGGGAAAATTATTGTTATTGATCAATAATTACAAACCTGCGCCTCAGCGCTGTTTTTTTTTGCACTCCAGCTATCCTGTATTTCTATACTTTTTCATACTGCCGCTCTATGTATCATGTACCGTGTATCTGTCTTTTGTGTACTTTCGTTGTGGCATTTTGCACCTGCCCTGTGTTTTTGTTGTAGCTGCTTGATAATGAAATTTCCCCCCCGGGGGATCAATAAAGTACCTATCTATCTATCTATCTATCTATCTATCTATCTATCTATCTATCTATCTATCTATCTATCTATCTATCTATCTATCTATCTATCTATCTATCTATCTATCTATCTATCTATCTATCTATCTATCTATCTATCTACAAGTTAGATTGAAAGCTACTGAGGATGGCAGCTGACTCTATAGCCACTCCTATACATCATATCTTTAACCCGAGCCCAAAGGAAACAGTGTAAGTGTCAGGCTCTGGCCATAGAGAAGCCTATTGCTTCTCTATGTATCCATGGTCAGAGTCTGACAGGTCTATAATTTCTGTTTCTGTGTGGTGTTTTGTGTTGGATCCCTAATTAGAGGCAGCTGCACTGCATTGTCTCTAATTAGGGATCCTACATATGTTTGTATGTCCCACACACCTAGGCTGAAAAGATAGGCTACATGGCCTCCTCTTCCTAGTATCTTTATGACTAATGTCCAATCACTGGAAAATAAACTTTGTATACTCAGAGCAAGGCTTCAATCGCAGAGAGACATAAGGGAATTCTGCGTCTTAATTTTTTACTGAGACATGGCTTACGGACAATACACTCGACTCTGCTATTTAACCAGATGGCTTCTCCATATTCCGAATGGATCGAACGGCCGCTTCTGGTAGGAGTCGGGGGGACGGGTATGTTGCCTCATAAACAATTCCTGATATACCGAAGTTGAAAACATTGCTGTTCAACCGACCTGGAGTTTCTGATGCTAAATTGCCGACCCCACTATATGCCGATGGAATTCACGTGTGTGATTTTCACAGCTGTGTACATACCACTACAAGTAAACACGAAGGCAGGACTCAGTGAACTGTACAATATCATTAGCCAGCAAGAATCTTCTCACCCAGAAGCAGTATTTATTGTCGCGGGTGACTTTAACCAAGCCCATATAAAACACATTTTCAAAAAATATCACCAATATGTATCCTGACCCACAAGAGGATCCAGCATGCTTGACCACGTATACATAAACATCCATGACACATACAATGCCATTCCACGCCCCTACTTCGGCCAATCAGATCATGTCCCTCTGTTCCTACTCCCCGACCTACATGCAGCCACTCAAGAGGCAGCCACCAACACAGAGAATTAGTGCTAGATAGAGAAGGCAGACTCAATGCTGCAGGATCGTTTTGATAATACTGATTGGAATATCTTCAAAGATTCATCCACCCCGTCAGTCACAGGCTTCATTAGGAAATGTGTTGATTATGTTCTACCAACAATAACAATCTGGACATACCCTAACCAAGAACCCTGGATGAATGGAGATATCCTTGCAATGCTGAGAGCCCGTACTTCATCGTTCAATGTCAGCATAACTAACTCTGTTGACTCCAGCTGTGCGGTGCCCACCGAAGCCTCCATCTTAGAGGAGCTGAACACATGCTCGCTTCGAGGCAGACAATACTGAGCCATCAAGGAAGACTTGCTGCTCTGGACAACCAGGTGCTTTCAATCCACGGAAGATGCCGTTTCCATTGCTATTCACACGGCTGTAACAAATCTAGAAAAAAGGAACACATACAGTATATGAGAATGCTGTTCGTTGACTACAGTTCAGCATTCAGCGCTATTGTTCCCTCCAAATTCGACACCAAGCTCAGAGCCCTGGGTCTGGATGCCACCCTCTGCAACTGGATCCTGGACGTCCTGAAGGGAAGATCACAGGCTGTGGGGATTGGCAACAACACCTCCACCACACTGACTCTTAACACAGGGTCCCTCCAGGGATGTGTCCTCAGTCCTCTGCTGTGCTCCCTGTTCACCAACGACACCAACTCCATCATCAACTTTGCTGACAACACCATGGTTGTAGGCCTGATAACCAATAACAACGAGTCAGCCTATAGGGAGGTGGTACTGTAAGTGAACTGGCAGTGTGGTGTCACGACAACAACTTCTCCCTCAATGTCAGCAAAACAAAGGAGTTGATTGTTGACTTCGGGAAGCAGAGGAGGGAACATTCTCCGATCCACATCAACGGGACTGCAGTAGAGAGAGTCACAAGTTTTAAGTTCCTCGGCTTCCACATCACCGAGGACTTGTCATGGACCAACAGCACCATCACTCTTGTCAAGAGGGCTCTCGTCTCTACTTCCTAAGGTGGCTAAAGAAATTAGGCATGCCGCCCCGGGTCCTCTCCAAATACTATGGCTGCACCATAGAGAGCGTCCTCACCAGTTGCATCATGGCCTGGTATGGGAATTGCTCCATCCACGACCGCAAGGCCTTCCAGCGGGTGAAGACAGCCCAGTACATCACTGGGACCGTGCTCCCACCCATCCAGGTCATCTACTGGAAAAGGTGCCTGAGAAAGGTGCGCAGCATCATCAAGGACCATCATCAGCCACAAGCTGACGGTATCGGAGCATGAGGTCTGACAGAAACGGTCTTTGAGCCTGTTGGTATCTATAAGCCATCAGACTGCTGAACACATGAACTAGACTGACCACCTCCTCTGATTCTCAGCACCTTAGCACACATGCACTCCAGTGGCCATCGGTGCCGTTTAAGATGAGGGAGGACAATTTGATTTTTTATGAGCACGGCCTTATTTCTATTAAAGCATATTGGATAACTGTCATTCATATTCCATTCACCCAGCTCAATGTAACATTGATAGGTTTAGGCTACTCAAATTTTCCCTATACCCATCATGAGGTTGCTACTGTACAACCTAGTCTATGAATTAAAGTGTACAATGCTAGGTAGCTGTAGCATATGATTTCTGTACTAGATTAATTATCTGATCCTTTGATTGGGTGGACTACAAGTCAGTTCATGTTGTAAGAGCTCTGATAGGTTGGAGGACATCCTCCGGAAGTTTGTATAATTAATGTGTGCATCTATAGATGGGGGTAAGAACCATGAGCCTCCTAGATTTTGCATTGAAGTCAAAGTACCCAGAGGAGGACGGAAACTGTCTGTACTCCGGCTACACCAGGGTGCTACCCCAGAGAGTGCTGTTGAGGCAAAACAGTGTGTTTTAATTAATTATTTAGTGACGTGAATATATTTAGTAATGTTTAACTTTTTTAAAAATGAAATTCACTGAGGAGGATGGTCCTTCCCTTCCTCCTCAGAGGAGCCTCCACTGATGCACTCACTCATGCAAACACCCCCACACACATATATACACACACACACACACACACACACACATTCATACTAAACACACATTACAACTTCTGTTACCAGACTCTTATTATTCTGCTCAATTTATACACTTGCAGCCCCCCCCCCCCCCTTTCCCCATGCACATGCCAATATTGGACTATATATTGTGCCTTCCTGTATTATAATTATGCTAAAAATGTTTATTCTATTCTACTGAGACATTTACTTTATGTTCATATTATTATATTTTATTATTCCTTATTGTTGTTGTATTGTGGAGAAGGATCCTGCAAGTAAGCGTTTAATTGGAAGATGTTTATCACGGATATCCCGTACATAAGACTAATACATCTTGAAACTTTAAGTGTTTTTCCTCAGGCCTGGAGGGAAGGCAAAGTCATTCCGCTACCCAATAATGGAAAAACCGATGTTCAGTATGCTTACAGAGAAGGCCACTCAACATGTACTGCACTGACACAAATGACTGATGATTGGTTGAAAGAAATGGATATTAAGAAGATTGTGGGAGCTTTACTGTTAGATTTCAATGCAGCCATTGATATTATTCAAAAACGTATGCGTTATGGCTTTTCAACCTCTGCTATATTGTGGATTCAGAGCTATCTAATAGAACACAGATTGTTTTCTTTAATGGAAGCTTCTTTAATGTTAAACATGTAAAGTGTGGTGTACCACAGGGCAGCTCTCTTTGCTCTCTACTCTTTTCTGTTTTTACCAAAGATATGCCACTGGCATTAAACAAAGCCAAGTCCATGTATGCTGATGATTCAACCATATACGTGTCAGCAACCACAGCTAGTGAAATCACTTCAACCCTAAACAAAGAGTTCCTGTCAGTTTTAGAATGGGTGGACAGTACTAAACTGGTCCTGAACATCTCTAAAACTAAGAGCATTGTATTTCATACAAATCATTCCCTAAATTCTAGACATCAGCTGAATCTGGTAATGAATAGTGTGGCTGTTGAGCAAGTTTAGGAGAATAAATGACTTGGTGTTACCTTCAATTGTAAACTGGTCATAACATATTGATTCAAGGTTTGTAAAGACAGGGAGAGATCTGTCTGTGATAAAGTCCTGCAGGCTCCAGTTGTATCTTATCTTTATTATTGTTCAGGCATATGGTCAAGTCCTGCAGGCTCTAGTTGTATCTTATCTTGATTACTGTCCAGTCATATGGTCAAGTGCTGCAAAGAAATATCAAGTTAAGCTGCAGCTGGCCCAGAACAGAGCGTAATATCTTGCTCTTCATTGTAATCCGAGGGCTAATATCAATACTATGCATGCCAGTCTCTCTTGGTTAAGAGTTGAGGAAAGACTGACTGCATTGCTTCTTGTTTAAAAAAAAAAAACAATGTGTTAGAAATTCCAAATTGTTTGCATAGTCAACTTGCATACAGCACTGACACACACACTTACCCTACCAGACATCCCACCAGGGGTCTTTTCACAGGTCCAGAACAAATTCAAGAAAACATACAGTATTATACAAAGCCATGATTGCATAAAACTCCCTTCCATTTCATATAGCGCAAGTGAACAGCAAACCTGGTTTCAAAAAACAAATAAAGCAACACCTCCACCTTGTGACCTACGTTTTGTGTGCAAATATGTGTACCTGATAGATGCAAACACACGCACACTACATGTTAATGCTTTTCAATTGTTTTTAAATTGTCGCCATAGCATTGGAGGGTGTGCATGGAAGTGTGTCTGTGTGGTACGTGTAAGGTCAGCCAGGTCACACATCTGAGGCTTCGCACTGTCTTCCTATTTTATTCACACTTTCTCTGACACTACACTATTATGTAGTGTCAGAGAAAGTGTTAGTCAAATTCCAGATCTTCCACCACATGCACTACCGACACAGTCACACGCACTCCTGACACAGTGAGCAGGAAACTGGCGGTCCAGCATTTCTGAACCATGGGAAGTAGTGTGTTTGTGTAATCTTTTCTCTTCAATAAGAGGCAAAAGGCCAACTGTCTGGACACGGCCCATTAGAAGTGTTACAGTAAATGTTAATGCCTCACTAATATTAGGGTGTGTCCATTCTCAGAAATTATATTTAGGCCTACCAGTAAGTGCAGTTTCTTATGAGTCTGGAATTTATTTTACATGCAGTGTTTTGGGAAGATGTGCTTTTTAACAAAGACCGTCTCTGTGGGGTTCATGATGACAAAGCTAAAACCGTCTGGAAATCGTAAACTCTCCCTTATTTCCAAGAGCACTTTAAAATCTTTTGACATCATGGAGTGTGAGCAGCACAGGGTTTCTCTGTCATCCGTCAAGGGGAGCAGGCAGTTTCTACCCCCCGTGACCAGCACAGCATGGTTGATAAAGTACATGCAGTGCCTTCAGAAACTATTCACACACTTTTACTTTTTCCACATTTTGTTGTGCTATAGCCTGAATTTAAAATTGATTACATTTCGTTTTCTGTCACTGGCCTACACAAAATACCCCATAATGTCAACGTGGGATTATGTTTTTTGACATTTTTACGAATTAATTAAAAATGAAAAGTTAAATATTAAATAATAAATATTCAACCCCTTTGTTATGGCAAGCCTAAATAAGTTGGCAAGCCAATAATGAGTAAAATGTCACATAATAGTTGCATGGACTCACTCTGTTTGCAATAATAGTGATTAACATTCTTTTTTAATGACTACCTTATCTCTGTACCAGTGGCGATTTTAGTATGTAAATCTTTGTGGGGCAAAAATAATTAAATAAGTGGGATGCATGCCAACAAACATGGCTGATATGGCTGACTTGCATGAAAAACAAATGTTTTTCTAATGACAATTGAGATGTACAAACTATGGCATAAGAGGACGATGAGGCAATCTGTATTTTCGATTAAGACATTAATGAGCGAGCTAAGACGGACGTAGTCAATACAACTATTTGTTCAGCACTTTTGAAATGTACACCGACAGAATTCAGAACATGGGCCGTTCTTACAGTGTTCTCCCTGTACACCAAGTCAGAACCGTAGGATAAATAAAGGGGGCATATAAGCAGACTATGAAAGCTCTTACAATATTCAATGATTACAATTCTCTAAAACAGTTTATAGGCTACATGTGCACCACCAAGTCAGAACAGTAGGCGAAATTTAGAGGGGTATATAGACCAAATTATTAGGTTGAGGCACATGGGCTAATTACAGCTTGCTACACAACATACATGTACATACAGGAACATACAGCGTGCGCTCGTGTTGCAAAATAAATGTACACATACATGTTATTCAATCATTGCACGCACACACACTGCTCGCGCACGTTTGCTTTACCAAGCTCTAAAATAGAACTTGGTTCTATTTGTGACGCTGCCTCTCCCATCTCCTCATTGGTTTTTAGGAGCATATACCCACATGGGTGACTGAAAGATGAACTGAGGTACAGTCGGTTGTGGTAATGCACCTTATTAAAGTTGGTTGCCAATCGCCATATAAAGTCCAAAGAAGAAAAAGAAGCCTGAAGGCAGGAGGAGACAATTATCTGTGGATTAATTGTCAGAGTAGAGGACCTTGTGCATTTCAGGAAAAATAACAACCCAATGTTTATATCCCAGGACAAATTAGCTAGCAACAGCAAGCTTGCTAGCTAAATAGGACAAATTAGCTAGCCACGGCAAGCTAGCTAGCTAAATAAGGCAAATTAGCTAGCAACAGCAAGCTAGCTAGCTTGCCATACATGTTTAATGCTTTTCGACCTGTACCCAAATTAATATAATTGGTTCAGAGTTTGTTTTGACATTTCTAATCCCGTTTGGTGTGGGTGGACAAAATGAATTTACGCACGCGGATGGTTTGGTCAGCATGTTAGTATTACTTTCTTAGCTACAGTATACATATCTCCCATATTACATAATTTATGCAGCAGCATACAAGACATTTTTGGACTCACCTTGTTGTGCTGTGGTCACTTGAACAGGAAGGTGGCGCGGTGGTCCTTCGTGGGCAAATGTTTGTGCTTTCAAGACAACTGGGAACTCTAAAAAAAAACAAGGTTGAATCATGATGACGTCATTGATCTTCAGGTCGTAGCTCTAGAAAGAGGCCGGATTTACCGAAGCCGGAGTTTGATGACCGTTCAAAACGGACCTTGTTTATTCACAACTTCCCAGTTGTCTTAAAGTTTTCACAGTGTTGTCCCAGATTTGGGAGAACACAGCCACTCCATTGAATAGCAGGCTAGTGATTGCTTTGTAATGCTTGCGTTTAGCCACTGATTCCTTCCAAACCACTCATTGTTGAATTTGCGATTTCCAACTTGTTGTGTAATGTTTATGTCCAATGGCCGATGAGCACCAATATGTTTATCTTTAATTTCTCTTCATTATTTATCTTCATATGATTGTCGACTTCATGATGATGACTGCTAGCTAAGTGTTTATAAAGTTTGATGGTGTGTGTCTGTTTGTGTGTGTGTGTGTGTGTGTGTCTGTTTGTGTGTGTGTGTGTGTGTGTGTGTGTGTGTGTGTGTGTGTGTGTGTGTGTGTGTGTGTGTGTGTGTGTGTGTGTGTGTGTGTGTGTGTGTGTGTGTGTGTGTGTATATATACTGGGGGACAAAAGTTTGGAATATTATTTTAGGGTTTTTCTTTATTTGCTAAATGTTTACATTGTAGAATAAAAGTGAAGATATCAAAACTATGACATAACACATATGGAATCAGGTAGTAACCAAAAAAGTGTTAAACAAATCAAAATATGTTTTATATTTGAGATTCTTCGAAGTAGCCACCCTTTGCCTTGATGACCGCGTTGCACACTCATGGCATTCTCTCAACCAGCTTCATGAGGACCGCCACAGGAATGGAAGACCCAGAAATACCTCTGCTGCAGAGGTCATTAGAGTTACCAGCATCATATTGCAGCCCAAATCAATGCTTCACAGAGTTCAAGTAACAGACACATCTCAACATCAACTGAGGAGACTATGTGAATCAGGCCTTCATTGTCGAATTGCTGCAAAGAAACCACTACTAAAGGACACCAATAATAAGAAGAGACTTGCTTGTTCCAAGAAATCACGAGCAATGGACATTAGACTGGTGGAAATCTGTCCTTTAGTCTGGAGTCCAAATTTAACATTTTTGGTTCCAACCTCAACCAAATTTAGATGGTTTGGGATGAGTCGGACCGCAGTGAAGGAAAAGCAGCCAACAATTGCTAAGTATATGTGGGAACTCCTTCAAGACTGATGGAAAAGCATCCAGGTGAAGCTGGTTGAGAGAATGCCAAGAGTGTGCAAGAGTGTGCATAGCTGTCATCAAGGCAAAGGGTGCTATTTGAAATATATTTTGATTTGTTTAACACTTTTTTGGTTACTACATGATTATGTAATAGTTTTGATGTCATCACTTTTATTCTACAATGTAAAAAATAAGGAAAAACCCTTGAATGAGTAATATTCCAAACTTTTGGCCCCCAGTGTATGTGTTTCAGTAGATGCACATACGGTTTAACTCCTTTATAATCCTTTGCTGCCTTTGTTAATGCCTAACTAGTCTAGTATCTATGCTCTGGCTCCCCCTACTGACTGAAATAGGTGACACATTCTGACCAGTGTTAAAGGTGTTAGCAGAACTGAGTGGAATCAATGCGTATTATGTATTACAGATATCAATCAGAAAAGTACTAATCCTAGTTTAATTAAGATACATTTTTACAATGTTTCTCCTCCAGGGTTTTTACTTGACATATTCTACTGATATATCAGACTACTTTTTAAGCTCTATCTCTGCCTCTGCTGGTGATCCTTCCACTGAAGCGTACAAATTATTCTGTGGAGCTGTCAACCGTGATGGAGAGGTCTTTGAGCGGGCAGGCCTTTCCCGGGAGGAAGAGCAGTTCCGTCTTGTCGAGGTTGAGCTTGAGGTGGTGGGCCGACATCCAAGTTGAGATAATACAGCCCTTTTACAAAAACTCCCACTGTACCTAAAATCATTACAACCTTTAGACACCCAGATTCAGGGATGGTAAACTCTGGATATTCCTTTGGTCTCTACTGAGTTGGGTAAATCATCTTTTAGTTCTTGCACCTTATCTTCAAAATATTCTTAAATTGAATGTTTTGGTGCCTCTAGGGCCATCACACTCAACTCTGAACCATGAAGCCAGTTTCCTAACTTTTAAATTGTTCCCCTCTAATCTGGGACTGATTTAGACCTGAGACAACAGGTGTGTGCAATTAATTAGAAAATCATCAAGCTCCAGACCTGGAGTTAAGAGTTTAGTACCCCTGCTCTGGGGCAGTTAGCTCTGGGGCAGTTAGCTCTGGGGCAGTTAAGAAAGCGGACTGTTACCTTATTACTGATTACTGTGGTTCCTTTCTGCTTGCATTCTGTATTTATATTTAATGTGTGTCTTTTCTGTAATTCAGGGCTCATCTGTAAAGAGACCTTGGGTTTCCACTACCTTCTATTGTGTATCTGTCTTTTGTGTATTTTCGTTCTGGCATTTTGCAACTGCCCTGTGCAAAATGCCAGAACGAATATCTATCTATCTATAGCCACAAATTGGCTAAGAAAAGTTGAATTTAAGGTTAGGCATAAGGTTAGCAGTGGTTAAGGTTTTGAGATGGGGTGTCGAAGAAGATTGGTGTCAAGTGCAAACCGAGGTGAAGAGCTCTGAGCCCGAGCCTGAGCCTGGCATCGATGGACATGATAAAGAAGGATCTGGTCCAGTAGGAATTACATTTTTGGAAAAGTGGATCCTTGCCTAATCAGAGGGTGTGGGCGCTCCGTGGGGTCAAGATCTGTTTTCTTGCTTTTCTCTCAGGAACAGGGCACCATTGAAAGTGATTTCTGGGGTAGCTTTAAGTGTGGAGGTGGAGCAACTGAAGTTGAAGATTCATGGTGTCTGTGACGCCTGCCGTTTGTTGAGACCCGGACCCGGTGGTGAGCGTGATGAAACAGAGGAGTCACTGTCAGTCCTTTAGAGTTTTGAGTCCGTCTTTACCCGACAGTCATGTTAGGATATATCAGTTATGCTGTAAAGAGGTTTTATGCTAAATCCACTGAGCTGTCTCAGGTGCAACGTTTCTGGTCACGTCACAGCAGTTTGTAGGAGGAACATCCCAAGATATGGGAAGTGTGCGGGAGGACATGGGACAGAGGATTGTGTAGTTTTGGTGGATAAAGTTGTGTGTGTCAACTGTAGGGGTGCCCGTGTTACTGGGGATTAGAAGTGTCCGGTACGAGAGAGGCAAGTGGAGGTGTCCAGAGTCAGAGTAGTGCAGAAGGAATCGTACTGTTTGCTGAGGCAGTGAAGAAAGTAGAGGAGGGTGGGTCAAGGGTGAGGGATCCTGTGAGTAGTAGATCTGTGCCAGCACAGAGGGATAGGTCAACGAGTGATCTATGCTTCAGTAAGGTTGGCTTCTTAGCATTCATCGCTATTGTACCGCAGAAAGGGATGAAAATCACAGAAAATGTATATTGTGGCAACTGCAGGGAAGTATTTGGGTGTACAATATTTTACTTCAAAAGAGTTACAGGGTGTGTTGAGTGGTGGTGTCCCGTCCTCTTAGGTCGTTGGCATGGTGCAGGAGCAGATAGGGATAAGGTAGTGGAATGGGGTAGGGTTTTTATTTTATTTATTTATTTTATTATTAGTGTAGAATTAGTGGTAGGAACCATGAGTTGTGTACCTTGGGAGTCAGGGGACTAATAACAATGACTGACATTTTTGTCTTTTGTATGATGTTTATTATTATTGAAGAAGAAGAAGAAGAAGAAGAAGAAGAAGAAGAAGAAGAAGAAGAAGAAGAAGAAGAAGAAGAAGAAGAAGAAGAAGAAAGTGGAACATACGCTACATGACTAAAAGTATGTGGACATTTCTCTTCAGTAAGGCCATTCTACTGCCAATGTTTGTTTATGGAGATTGCATGGCTGTGTGCTCATTTAATACACCTGTCAGCAACGGGTGTGGCTGAAATAGCCAAATACACACATTTGAAGGGGTGTCCACATACTTTGTGTATATATAGTGTATTATGAGTAAATATAGAGTGGGGGATTTCACAAGCCTTCTAGAAGATCTGATGAAGGAGAAGATGGCCGAACAAGGAAAAAAAAGAAATGTTTTGAGTGAATATGAAATAGAGGACCACACAGAACTTTTGTAAGAGCTAGAGATTGAAATTGAACATGACGAGAGTTAGGATTAAATTATATGCGGTGGCCGGTGCAGTGGTGACCTCTGAAAAGGGAAGAGAAGGAATACAGGCTGTTGTAAGAGTGAACTCTGTTTACGCGTGATCAGGGGTGTATTCATTCTGCCGATTCTGTTGAAAAACGTTTCTTAAACGGGGATAAACATACCTGAATTTGCCCAATAGAAACTCTTGTTTGCAACTTTTGGACTAATGATTACACCCCACATCAGCTAGATGCAGGCAAGAGTGTGCAAGGCGGTATTAAATGTCACTGTCTGTCACCTCAAATCTGTCTCGCGACCTGTGTAAACCTTCATTCATAGGCCAGGTTGTAGTAACCTCATGATGGGTATAAGAAAAATGTGAGTATCATGTAGTAGCCTAAACCTATCGCTGTTACATAGAACTGGGTAAATGGAATATGAACGAGAGTCATCCAATATGCTGTAAGAGAAATAAGGCCATGCTCGTTTAAAAAAAAAATGGTCCCCCCTCATCTTAAACGGCACCGACCGCCACTGGGTATAGATCACAGGGTGCAACAGAGTTGATCTGTCTGTTTCTACTCCGATCTCACTTCCCACTGTCTCCCTGTGCCTACACAGATACCTGCTGACACAAACTCTTTCACGCATTCACCCAAATCACATAAGACATGCCAGATTGGCATGGTTTTTACTCCAATGCCAGCCCTCCCTTGACCCTCAAATACACACACAAACACAATGCTACAGCACGCCTTTTAGGCCTTGCTTTGTTTCTTTCAGGAAAAATCTCTCTGATTATTGTCAGCTCATTTGATTACCATTTACAAGCATTTCGCTACACCACAAGCACCTTTAACCTGTGCAATTGTTTGTTTAAGTGTCATGCTTTTCTATTGTTATTTGTAAACAGCGCACTTTGGGTGTAATCCTGCTAATTGATCAGTACTTCAAAAAGCCATTAAATGACAATACACACCTTCTTTATATATGAACCCAGGGAATGTGTTTAGTTACAAATACTAGCATACATTAGGTAAGACAGTATTTTTTGGTTCACTACCGAACACTTTCCCTGGTTTTTTGTGTCATCCGGGGTGAGACCCAGGACATTGTCCATAAAAAAAAAAGTTAATTGATGCAAGGTTCTAAAAATTATTTACTTTCAAATCAGTGTCTTCTGTTCATTCCTCTCAAGCACTTATTGTTTGAGGACCACTATCACTATTCTCTCTCTGGCTCCAAAGGGAGGCCGAGTCCCAAATGGAACCCTATTCCCTATATAGTGCACTACTTTCGACCATAGCCCTGTAGGCCATAGCCTAAGTAGTGTGCTAGGGAATAGGGTGGCATTTGGGATGCACACTGTCTCTGTAATAAATCATGTATGTATCTTCTCTGGGGAAACCGCATTTTGATTAATGATCAGATCGCCATTTAATATCATATGAGTGGATATCTTCATGATTTAATAATCTCGTCAGTGGCGATGCATCCAAATATTAGTAGCTGTTTTTATAATAATAATACCTTTATCATTTATATACTTTATATACAAATCATAACAGAACACATCTTGGCACTGTAACCGACTATGGATAAACTGGTTAAAAAGAGTCATAAACCTTTAATGTTGTGGTTGTGTTGACTGAAGTACTGACCATAATAACTACTGTTCCTATCTGACACTGATAATGGAGGGAGTGTATTGTGTATCCTGAGGATGAGGAGGACGGGCGATTACCTGAGGTGGGCAAGAGTTACAGTATACGACAGACAGGCAAACTTCTCTTGACAACAAGTCTCTACAAGCACCATTTCAGACCAATCAAATGGACAGCTCAGTTATTCGGTCTGATGTCACAACATTCTGTGACCAGCCAGACGAGAGTTGAGCAAAAGAGGGAACTGCCCCTTTTTTTAGTATTCAAGCACTTCCCAATAACTTAATAGGTAGATGTAAATAAAGGCTAGCTAGTGTTTGTTGTCTCTACCACGTTGAGCCACCATGGGACACTCTGTTTACAATGTTGACATCAGCAAATCGCTCGCCCAAACTACACCATGCAAGCTGTCTGCCATCTGCCCGATAAAGTTGAAGCCGGGATTAATCCGTGAAGAGCACACTTCTCCAGTGTGCCAGTGGCCATCGAAGGTGAACATTTTCCCACTGAGACGGTTTCTGACAGTTTGTGCAGAAATTCTTCAGTTGTGCAGACCCACAGTTTCATCAGCTCTCCGGGTTTATTGTACCGAGCACAAGGTGCATCTGTGTAAAGATCATGCTGTTTAATCAGCTATTTGAAATGCCACACCTGTCAGGTGGATGGATTATCTTGGCAAATGAGAAATTATAACTAACAGGGATGTAAACAAATTTGTGCACAACATTTGAGAGAAATAAGCCTTTTGTGCATATGGAAAATCTCTGGGATCTTTTATTTCAGCTCATGAAACATGGGACCAACACATTAAATGTTGCGTTTATATTTTTGTTCAGTATAAGACAACTCAAGAAATCTGTCATTATGTTTGATGTTTTTGTCGAGGAGATCTTAGTCTCGCGATTTTAAATCAAACGAAGATGTTTGGTGCAATATTTCTCAAGTGAAACAGCTTGCATGAAAACGATTTGTCTCTCGTTGAATTACAACAAACGTTCTTTATTGAAGAATCCCTACTGTTGATCAATCACCAATTTTGGCTTGCCTGAAGAAAAAATATCTGCTGAAAAAAACCTTTGTCGAAGACCAAAACCAAAGAAAAATAAAATGTCACAAAATGTTGTCATAATATATACACAAACTGTTCCAAACTGCTTCAGATGGGAAGCATGTGGACACCTTTTAGAAGCTTGCACATGTGTAAAACAATTTGCTCTAAAAATGAAAAAACGTCCCCAAGCCAAAAAAACAGTAATATGCATGTTGGTATATGGTTTTATATTGAGAAGTAATGACTTAGGTTTGGATGGGTCTTACCAGGGAGTCGACTCCCTGAGGCCTTGCAGTACAGCTTGGTAGGCTAGCCTGCTATGATGGTCTCATTGAAGGTCTCTCCAGAATAAGGGATGCTTGGAGGCTCTGTAGAATAGCACACGATGGCACAGAATAGAGTGAACAAGAAAGAGATGGGCGGGAAAGACAGTGAGCAACAGGAAAAGGAAGAGATCAAGAAGGAGAGTTTGTAGTGGGATAATGAGAGAGGGTGACCGATGATGAAGGCAGTGATGATGACGCATCGGTGACTTGCTGGCGCCAAGGTACAGAGTGATGATTATATCACGATTTATGGCACTGCCCGGACAGATGGTCTCCAGTATGTTTGCATATCACAGGAGGGAAGCACACCTTCGCCCTTGGCTTTCTCCAGGGCGGGACGTTCCCATGGAGCCCTGGGGTTACTGACGCCGTCGGCGGTGTGAAGACTGATGAAACATGAAATTGACAAAAATAACTGTGTGAGCTTAATGTCATGTATGGATTGTTTCAAGAGCTCATAAAGAGCTGTGAATCTCCAAGTCTTATGGTACTGTATGTGTTACAGATTAATTTTTTTACAGCCATCAAGTGACATCAATAAGGGATCATAGCTTTCAACTGGTCAGTCTGTGTCATGGAAAGATCAGTGTAAGTGTCTGGACATTGTTGATTGAATCACTGTTATCTGGTGATGCAATGATTAGCTATGTTGCTCGATCCAACAAAAACCCAATTTTTCACAGGTTTATTTTTCACCGGCAGATCTGGTCTCCCATCCAGGTACCGACCCTGCTTAGCTACAGAGGCAAACCAAACGTAATATGCAGGATGCTATGTTGCCTGAGTGTCCCAAAAATTGCTACTGGAAAAAATTAAGCAAAAGCAAAGGCCAGGGTAACAACCAAAGATAGGGAAAATTGCAGTAAAGAGGTAGACGTTTTCTTTAATCACGTTATCATAGCAATTTTTTTGCATCCATTTGCAATTCATTTGTTCTCGCATTTTGAAATTATTTCCTTGCAATATTCAATTTTTCTATCAATACTTTCGGGCTAATGTTTTGTTTTCAATATCAAATATTTTTGTTTGCAATACTAATAATTTTGTTCTCGACTTCAGAAGTTTTGCTTGATATTAATGGAACAAAAGTAAGAAAAGGATTGCACCATTAAAAAAACTATTACTCTATTAAAGGTGTTTAAAGCGACAAATCCTGAATGGCTGAATGTTGCATCAGGCTGTGTGTCTCTTCGTGCATCCGTGTGTGTGTCTTTATGCATGTGTAAGTGTGTGAGTTAGGGGCTTACGTGAAGATGGGCGAAGGTGTTCCCGTAGCGTGGTTGTTGATGTTGATGACCGTGGTGTCTGTACATTTCAGAATGTGTGGGGGGGTACGTCCTTTTGCCTTCAGAACTGCCTTAATTCTTCGTGGCATAGATTCATCAAGGTGCTGGAAACATTCCTCAGAGATGTTGGTCCATATTGACATTATAGCATCAGTTGCTGAAGATTTGTCGGCTGAACATCCATGATGTGAATCTCCTGTACCACCACATCCATGATGTGAATCTCCCGTTCCACCACATCCATGATGTGAATCTCCCGTTCCACCACATCCAGAAGGTACTCTTGGATTGAGATCTGGTGACTGTGGAGGCCATTTGAGTACAGATAACTCATTGTCATGTTCAAGAAACCAGTTTGAGATGTGAGCTTTGTGACATGGCGCGTTATTCTGCTGGAAGTAGCCATTACAAGATGGGTACACTGTGGTCATAAAAGGATGGACATGGTACGCAACAATACTGAGGTAGGATGTGTCGTTTAAATGATATTCAATTGGTACTAAGGGGCCCAAAGTGTGCCAAGAAAATATCCCCCCACACCATTACACCACCAGCCTGAAACGTTGATACAAGGCAGGATGGATCCATGCTTTCGTGTTGTTTACGCCAAATTCTGACCCTACCATCTGAATGTCACAGCAGAAATTGGGACTCATCAGGCCAGGCAACGTTTTTTCCAATTTTGTATTGTCCAATTTTGGAAATCGTAGCCTCAGTTTCCTGTTCTTAGCTGACAGGATTGGCACCCGGTGTGGTCATCTGCTGCTGTAGGTCATCTGCTTCAAGGTTCGACGTGTTGTGCGTTCAGAGATGCTCTTCTGCATACCTTGATTGTAACGAGTGGTTATTTGAGTTACTGTTGTCTTTCTATCAGCTCGAACCAGTCTGGCCATTCTCCTCTGACTCTCTGCCTTTTGCATTTTCGTCCAGAGAACTGCCGTTTACTGGATATTTTCTCATTTTCGGACCATTCTCTGTAAACCCCAATGCAGAGTGCCAACTGTAAAGTGTGGTGGAGGAGGAATAATGGTCTGGGGCTGTTTTTCTTGGTTCGGGTTAGGCCCCTAAGTGAAATCTTAATGCTACAGCATAAAATGATATTCTAGACGATTCTGTGCTTCCAACATTATGGCAACAGTTTGGGGAAGACCCTTTACTGTTTCAGCATTACAATGCCCCCGTGCACAAAGCGAGGTCCATTCAGAAATGGTTTGTCGAGATCACTGTGGAAGAACTTGACTGGACTACACAGAGCCCTGACCTCTACTCCATCGAACACCTTTTGGATGAATTGGAACGCCGACTGCGAGCCAGGCCTAATCGCCCAACATCAGTGCCCGACCTCACTAATGCTCTTGTGGCTGAATGGAAGCAAGTCCCTGAAGTAATGTTCCAACATCTAGTGGAAAGCCTTCCCAAAAGGGGGACCAACTCCATATTAGTGTCCATGATTTTGGAATGAGATGTTCGACAAGCATGTACTTTTGGTTATGTAGTGTACATAATAAAAAGGCATATGAAATACATGTGCAGGCTATAATGTACAGTACAGCAGGATTGAGACCAGACTCTCACTCTATCTATCTATTATACATTTTCCCACCATACAGTATTTTCCAGTTGATGCCACGCTTTCCTTTTCAATAATATATATTGGATCTGATTTCCTTCACATCACATTCCATCCAGCGCCACTAAATCAATCTGGATTGACTGATGGGAGTGCTCTGTGGAGCATAATGCATTGCATTCACTTGAGGACCATCTCCATCCAGATGTTGAGATGATTGATGTTGAGCATAGGCTAACTAAGCTGCTTTTGGCAAACTAAGCTGCTTTTGGCAGCACACATACTCACGTATACATTACAGTTTTTTATTTTTTTACAATCGCTAAGACCCATTTCTCAATACTTAGGTAACTTTTTCAAAACTCTTTACACAGTGAGCACAACAGCAGTCTATGTGGCCTAAACTGTGGATAATTTTTAAATGCTTTAACACAAAATGCATTCAATGACCTTTCAAATTTCATGAATTCTTTTCTCATTCAGACATTTACCTACAGGCCAATTTGCACATTTACATGCTCTTTTCAAAACTGTTAAACTTAAGTTCAGAAACTGTAAATTGTATAAGACAGAAATTTGATACATTTCTACATTAATACCGTATTGAATTATATTACAAAATCTTAAAAATGAAATACTAGAAAAACAATTAGACCAACCCCAGCTGATCCCCATTGTAGCTGAACACCTACCCAGGTGTTTGTCTTTCAATTTCATTACAAAAGGGGACATCTTAGGAATAATGCTTTACTGTAATGTAAACATGGACCCAGCCAGAGATAGAGAAGTGGCTGACAGAAGTATAAGACTGGGAGAGGGAGAGAGAGAGGGAGAGAGAGAGGGAGAGGGAGAGGAGTACGTATGCACGGTGGAAGAAGACTGAGAGGAAGATCAAGAGCTGTAGTCTCAGATGAGATTAGGACTACTATAATTGATCATGCATTAAATCACGGTCTATCAATGAGAGAGGCTGGTCTGAGAGTGCAGCCATATCTGCAATTCTCAACTGTGACATCTATTGTGAGAAATTTCTGGCAAAACAACAGGTAAGATGTGCATTCTGCAAGGGCGTCTGACAGAACTGCACATTACAGAAGTAAATTGAGCAAAGCCTCCAAACCCACTTGTGTGTAATTGTTTTTGTATTTCTGCTTAGGACTCAACGGTTACCTCCCACAGGCGGGAGAGGTAGGATTTTCACTGCAATTGTTGACATGGTCATCAGAAACAATGGCATAAAACTCACAGAGATTTGGGACAGAGTGTTGACAGACAACATTACATTTGGAAATATTCACAATGTAAGCATAACAACTATTTCTAGAGTCCTGAAACAACATCAAGTCAGGATGAAGCAGTTGTACACTGTCCCCTTTGAGAAGAACTCTGAACGAGTCAAGCAACTCAGGAACCAATATGTCCAGGTAAAATGATAAAATACAGAACTGGTTTTGAACAAAACCAAACAGGCAGAGGCACACAATGGCATGTTTTTAGGTATAATGTAAACTACCGTAATAGCCTAACTCTTATGATGCCTTGTGGATTTATTTTAGAGAGTCATGGAGATTGAACCCCACATATTCATCTTTGTGGATGAGGCTGGTTTCAACTTGGCCAAAACACAGCGGCAAGGAAGGCATGTGATTGGGAAAAGAGCCACAGTGGATTTCCCGGGCCAGAGGGGTGCCACACATCACAATGTGTGCAGCAATGATGGATTGCTGTTACACAAACCGCTAATTGGGCCATACAACACCGAGCGTCTCATTTCATTCCTGGATGACCTCTATGGAAGGGTTGTGCCAGGTGAGGAAAGGGTTGCAGTGAGGCGAAATCGGCCAACGTTTGTAACTGGCATTTCACATTGTCCCAGTGACAGGATGGTGTCACTTTTCCTCCCACCTTACTCTCCATTCCTCAACCTCATAGAGGAATTATTTTCTTCATGGAGGTGGAAGGTTTATGACCACCATCCACATGATCAAATGTCCCTCCTGGACGCAATGAATGCTGGATGCCTGGACATATCTGCAGAAGACTGCCAGGGATGGATCAGGCATTCCAAAAGATTATTTCCTAGGTGTATTGCCCAAGATGACATAAGATGTGATGTGGATGAGAACCTGTGGCCAAATGCAGAAGACAGGGTTGACTAGCATTGCTACTGTATCTATTTTTTTAATTTTTAATTTCACCTTTATTTAACCAGGTAGGTCAGTTGAGAACAAGTTCTCATTTGCAACTGCGACCTGGCCAAGACAAAGCAAAGCAGTGCGACAAAAACAACAACACAGAGTTACACAGTAAACAAACATAGTCAAAAACACAATAGAAAATCTATATACAGAGTGCAAAATGTAGTGCAAAATGCAGTAAGGTTAGGAGGTAGGACAATAAATAGACCATAGTGGTGAAATAAATGACAGATTATCATCATTAACACAGGAATGAAGGATGTGCAAATTATGATGTGCAAATAGATATACTGGAGTGCAAGATTTGTGCAAATAACAAAAATAAATATGGGGATGAGGTAGTAGTGTGGGCTATTTACAGAAGGGCTATATACAGGTGCAGTGATCGATAAGCAGCTTTGACAACTGATGCTTAAAGTTATTGAGGGAGATAGGAACCTCTAGCTTCAATGATTTTTGCAATTCGTTCCAGTCATTGGCAGCAGCGAACTGAAAGGAATGGCGGCCAAAGGAGGTGTTGGCTTTGGGGGTGACCAGTGAGATATACCTGCTGGAGCGCATGCTACGGGTGGGTGTTGCTATAGTGACCAGTGAGCTGAGATAGGGCGGGGATTTACCTAATAAAGACTTATAGATGACCTGGAGCCAGTGGGTTTGGCGACGAATATATAATGAAGGCCAGCCAACGAGAGCATACAGGTCGCAGTGGTGGGTAGTGTATGGGGCTTTGGTGACAAAACGGATGGCACTGTGATAGACTACATCCAATTTGCTAAGTAGAGTGTTGGAGGCTAGTTTGTAAATGACATCGCCGAAATCAAGGACCGGTAGGATAGTCAGTTTTACAAGGGCATGTTTGGCAGCATGAGTGAAGGAGGCTTTGTTGCGAAATAGGAAGCCAATTCTGGATTTAATTTTGGATTGGAGATGGTTGATGTGAGTCTGGAAGTTGAGTTTAGGTGTCCACGTATTCTAATTCGGACCCATCGAGAGTAGTGATGATAGTCCGGTGGGCGGGTGCTGGCAGCGTTCGATAGAAAAGCATGCACTTAGTTTTACTAGCGTTTAAGAGCAGTTGGAGGCCACGGAAGGAGTGTTGTATGGCATTGAAGCTTGTTTGAAGGTTAGTAAACACAGTGTCCAAAGAGGGGCCAGATGTATACAGAATGGTGTCATCTGCGTAGAGATGGATCAGAGAGTCACCAGCAGCGAGAGCGACATCGTTGATGTATATAGAGAAAAGGGTTGGCCCAAGAATTGAACCCTGTGGCACCCCCATAGAGACTGCCAGAGGATCGGACAATAGGCCCTCCGATTTGACACACTGAACTCTGTCTGCAAAGTAGTTAGAGAACCAGGCAAGGCAGTCACTTGAGAAACCAAGGCTGTTGAGTCTGCCAATAAGAATGCGGTGATTGACAGAGTCGAAAGCCTTGGCCAGGTCGATGAAGACGGCTGCACAGTACTGTCTTTTATCGATGGCGGTTATGATATCGTTCAGTACCTTGAGCGTAGCTGAGGTGCACCCATGACCAGCTCGGAAACCAGATTGCATAGCAGAGAAGGTACGGTGGGATTCGAAGTGGTCAGTTATCTGTTTGTTAACTTGGCTTTCGAAAATTTTAGAAAGGCAGGGCAGGATGGATATTGGTCTATAACAGTTTGGGTCTAGAGTGTCTCCTCCTTTGAAGAGGGGGATGACTGCGGCAGCTTTCCAATCTCTAGGGATCTCAGACGATACGAAAGAGAGGTTGAACAGGCTAGTGATAGGTGTTGCAACAATTTTGGCTGATAATTTCAGAAAGAGAGGGTCCAGATTATCTAGCCCAGCAGATTTGTAGGGGTCCAGACTTAGCAGCTCTTTCAGAACATCAGCCGTCTGGATTTGGGTGAAGGAGAAGCGGGGGGGCTTGGGCAAGTAGCTGCCAGGGGTACAGAGCTGTTGGCCGGGGTAGGGGTAGCCAGGTGGAAAGCATGGCCAGCCGTAGCAAAATGCTTATTGAAATTTTAGATAATCGTGGATTTATCGGTGGTAACAGTGTTTCCGAGCCTCAATGCAGTGGGCAACTGGGAGGAGGTGCTCTTATTCTCCATGGACTTTACAGTGTCCCAGAACTTTTTGGAGTTAGTACTACAGGAAGCAAATTTCTGTTTGAAAAAGCTGGCCTTTGCTTTTCTAACTGACTGTGTGTACTTGTTCCTGACTTCCCTGAATAGCTGCATATCACGGGGGCTATTCGATGCTAATGCAGTGCGCCACAGGATGTTTTTGTGTTGGTCTAGTGCAGTCAAGTCTGGGGTGAACCAAGGGCTATATCTGTTCTTAGTTCTACGTTTTTTGAAAGGGGCATGCTAATTTAGGATGGTGAGGAAAGCACTTTTAAAGAACAACCAGGCGTCCTCTACTGACGGGATGAGGTCAATATCCTTCCAGGATACCTGGGCCAGATCGAATAGAAAGGCCTGCTCGCAAAAGTGTTTTAGGGAGCGTTTGACAGTGATAAGGGGTGGTCGTTTGACCGCTGACCCATTGCGAACGCAGGCGATGAGGCAGTGATCGCTGAGATCCTGGTTGAAAACAGAGGAGGTGTATTTGGAGGGCAAGTTAGTCAGGATGATATCAATAATGGTACCCATGTTTACGGATTTTGGGTTGTACCTGGTGGGTTCCTTGATAATTTGTGTGAGATTGAGGGCATCTATCTTAGATTGAAGGACAGCCGGGGTGTTAAGCATATCCCAGTTTAAGTCACCTAACAGTACAAACTCTGAAGATAGATGGGGGGCAATCAATTCACATATGGAGTCCAGGGCACAGCTGGGGGCTGAGGGGGGTCTGTAACAGGTGGCAACAGTGAGAGACTTATTTCTGGAAAGGTCGATTTTTAAGAGTAGAAGCTCAAACTGTTTGGGCACAGACCTGGACAGTATGACAGAACTCTGCAGGTTATCTCTGCAGTAGATTGCAACTCCGCCACCTTTGGCAGTTCTATCTTGACGGGAAATGTTGTAGTTGGGGATGGAAACTTCCGAATTTTTGTTGGCCTTCCTTAGCCAGGATTCAGACACAGCTAGGACATCCGGGTTGGCGGAGTGTGCTAAAGCAGTGAATAAATCAAACTTAGGGAGGAGGCTTCTAATGTTAACATGCATGAAACCAAGGCTTTTACGGTTACAGAAATCAACAAATGAGAGCGCCTGGGGAATAGGTGTAATGCTGGGAGCTACAGGACCTGGGTTTACCTCTACATCACCAGAGGAACAGAGGAGTAGTAGAATCAGTATTCGGCTAAGGGCTTTAAGAACAGGACGTCTAGTACGTTGGGTACATAGATAAAAGGAGCAGATTTCTGGGCGTGGTGGAATAGGTTGAGGGCATAATGTATAGACAAGGGTATAGTAGGATGTGAGTTCAGTGGAGGTAAACCTAGGCGTTGGGTAATGAAGAGAGAGGTTACATCTCTGGAGACACCAGTTAAGCCAGGTGAGGTCTCCGCATGTGTGGGGGGAGGAACAAAAGAGCTATCAGAGGCCAGTTGAGCAGGACTGGGGGCTCTACAGTGAAATAAAACAATAATAGCTAGCCTGAACAGCAAAAGACAAGGCAAAATAAATAAATAAAAAATAACAGTTAATTAAGAGAGCTAAGACAACGACGGGTAATGGCGATGAATGGACAAAGAGGGTCAGTTAGAAAAAGTGATGTACTACACACAGGACCTGAGGCCTGGTAGTTAAACAGAAAGAAATACCATATAACCAAACAGTCCTGCAGGCATCAGCTGTGAAGCTGAGCAATCATAGGATCCGATGAGCACTAAAGTGATGAGCCGGGGATCAGTTCAATGGGCGCTACACTCGGTGAGCGAGGAGGCACGGCGTTCAGAGTGTTAGCAGGCCGGGCTAGCAGGCCGGAGCTAGCAGATGGATCTTCGGCGACGTCGCAGAGGAGAACCCTGTTGAGACCACGTCGGACAATTACGTCGGCAGACCAGTCGCGGTGGCTCGGTGGGGCTCCGTGTCGACAGTAGAAGGTCCAGGTAGGTTGACAAGGTACAGGAGCCCGGGAGAGTAGCTAGCACACGTCGGCTGTCCGGGAGATGAGCCTAGCTCACGCTAGCATTGGTAGCATGTAAACAATGGAGGTTAGCTATAAACGTTGGTCACTCGAATGCAGCTAGCTAGCTGTGATGATCCGGTGTGGTGGTCCTGTAATTTCAGTGGAAATCCGGTGAAGTGGAAGGGAACGCAGTCCGATAAGCGCTGGGTTGGTAGCGCGATGAGCAGACTGGCCAATATTGTCCGAACTGAAAGCTGGCTGAGCAGCCAGAGCGGTGGTGAGGACCGCTAGCAGTGGTTAGCGATGGCTAGTTAGCAAGCTAGCTAGCAGGCTAACTTTTGACTGCGGTTCAGTTAAATAATGGAAAAGCACGGATATTTGATCCGATATTTGATCCGTTTCACGTTGGGTAAGGTGGCTTGCAGGAGGGGTAAATAGGGAACAAATAAAAATGTATGGAAAGACAAATTACAAACTATTACAAACTATTTACACGGGACACGAGACGGGACGAACAAAAACACGTCTGCACTGTTACGCCATCTTGGATCCTATCTGTCTCGGTAGATGGTGTATATACAAATTCTTGTATTTTGGAATCACTCAATGCCAAGAAATGACATAAAACATATTGAAACATATTGCATCATGTCTGATTAATTCCTGTAACATATACTGCAGTGAATTCTAAACAGAAGAGAGGTCCCATTCTGGTTTTGTAAAGACATTTTACAAAAGAAAACGTTGTGTAATGCTACCTGTTGTTAGTGTCTTTTAGGTCATTTGTTTTATGAGTGACAAAGTGTGCTTGTTGGGTGACAACCTTTGCTAGTGTTATGGAAGAATTAGTTGATTTTATACGTGTAAGGGCCTGACTGAGGCCAGGTCTCTGACTCCCTCTAGAGGGAATAGTATGACCACAGTCAGGTCCTGACACAATCAGGGAGTTTTGTGTTGGTGGTTAATCCCCAATTAGAGGCAGCTGTCTTGAGTTGTCTCTAATTGGGAATTATATTTATGTTCACATGACGTCACCCCTTGCATTTTAATAAATATCAGAGACCGAACCCTCTGCCTCCTGTGTCTGCATCTGGGTCTCGCCCTGTGTCGTTATAAGTACGGTAGGTTGTAGAGGAGTAGTCCATGGGGAAGGACCAAAAGGAAGGAATGTGGATGGTGATAGAAGGTTGCCTATAAGTTCTGGAGGAGAGACACATTCATGGTTAGAAAAGCAAGAAGACATTCAAACATTGCTTGAACATGATTTGTGTGTATTAGCAGTAGCAATAAAGGGAGAGGTTGGTTTATGACCTATTGAGGCGGGGAACCGTGACAGATTATGTGGAAATAGGAAGACAACTGTGAATCATTTTGGTTGCGTGTGTTGTTAACAGTGATATTTGAAGCGTGACACTAGAATAAGACTGTCACAAGTGGGTGTATTGACAGACCAAGGAACAGCGCAGCGATAGTTCGACATACTTTTATTCAAATATAACTAGACTTAAATGCCGAACTATACAAATGAAAACACGATACAAACAAACGTAATACACTTTCTTATCCCCGCTGACATTGAGGCACATCCAAAACATGTATCCCAAACAATGACCCACACATCGGTGTGGGGATGAGCAACTCAAATAGGATCCCCAATCAGAGACAACGTCTCGCAACTGTTTCCAATTGGGGATTCAACACGAAACGAAAAACACTAGAATATCTAGATCTGTCAGGCTCTGATCATGGCCATTAGGTCTCCCGTATTTTCCAGAAGTAAATTACGCTTCAGTATTGGTTCTAATACAAGGTATCAGGTGCTGTGGCCAAATAATAGGCCCAAATACCATAACTACTCTCCGGGGAAGTGGGTATCACTACCTTGGAAAATGTATAGAGGGCATGTATTAGAGCCATAAATAGGAAGAAATCTAAACACTCTGGACACTGTCGGGAGAGACGTCGGAATAATAACTATTGAAATGGCGACCGGTGGCCCCGATTCTCCCTGTTAATGGGGGATAAAGGAAGAAAAGTTTAATAAAGCCAGAGAGGCGCTGAAAGAGGCGCACAAGCATTCTTCCAATTCAGCTCGAAACATGTAGCAAATTTGATAAAATTGGTCAGCATTTCCCTGCTGACGGAAAATTCAAATCTAATAAAGAATTCAGAGATGCTATTGTGAGTTGGCACAATGACATAAGAAAAATCAAACGCTCACTGTTCTGATGTGAGCATTCTGTCAAAAGAAAAGAAAAAACCTCTTATCAAAACGGCTATTGCGGGGCTAGAGGACCAACATATTCATTGGGATGAAATAGTGCTGGAGGCGTTGAGAGTGGAAGTCACTAACAGTGGTTTTAACAGCCAAAGTAAGACGAAAAAACAGGGAGGGAAAAGAAGCGGAAAAATACAGAAGCACAGGGCGATAATGACAGGAAGACCCTAAAAATAGCCAAAGACTCCAGCCAGTCATAGACTGTTCTCTCCGCTACCGCATTGCAAGAGGTACCGGAGCACCAAGTCTAAGTCCAAAAGGCTTCTTAACAGCTTCTACCCCTGTCAGGCTCTGGCCATAGAGAAGCCTATTGCTTCTCTATGTAGCCATGGTCAGAGTCTGACAGGTCTATTATTTCTGGGTCTGGTGGTGGTTTGTGTGGGATCCCTAATTAGAGGCAGCTGCAGTGCATTGTCTCTAATTAGGGATGTTCCACACCAGGGGTTGTGGGTCATTATCTATGTATGCTTCCAGGTCACAAGTAAGTGTGTTAAGTTGTTTGTGTACCCGTGTTTTATTTGTATAATTCGTAATTTGGAGTTTGTTAAAATAAATGTTGAACTATAAATGTGCTGCGCCTTGGTCTCTCTCACTACCCACACATGACAGAATGACCCACCACTTTGAGACCAAGCAGCGCAACTGGGCTCGGGAAAGAGAGGAGCCCGAAGGCAACCCCAATAAAAAATGTTTGGGGGGGCTAAGGGGGTGGTCTGGTGGCGAGGAGGAAGCGCCAGCACCACTCTCCATGAGCGAGGCGCCGAGGACGGAGGATAAGGGGGGAGCGAAGTGCCGTGAGGAGGTGAGCGTGGGGGAATGCAATGGAGGAGAATGGAGGGAGTTAAGGGAGCAACTGAGGCGAAGTTGGGAGGTGTGTAGGAGTCAGAGGAAGGAGCTGGAGGGCCCAAAGGCTCTACTCCCATGCCGGAGCAGTCCGCTCCACCGGTGCCCAGTGTGGGTCCGGTCGTAAGCTCCACTCCCATGTCAGAGCAGTCCGCTCCACCGGTGCCCAGTGTGGGTCTGGTCGTAGGCTTCACTCCCATGTCAGAATAGTCCGCTACACAGGTGCCCAGTCTGGGTCCGGGAGTCCGCTCCAGTCCTGTACCGGCTCCACGCACCCGACTTCCGGTGTGCCTCCCCAGTCCGGTACGTCCCATTCTGGCTCCACGCACCCGACTTCCGGTGTGCCTCCCCAGTCAGGGTCCTGCCGTCTGCTCCACTCCATTGCCAGAGCAGTCCGCTCCACCGGTGCCCAGTCCGGGTCCGGCCGTCTGCTCCGCTCCAGTGCCAGAGCAGTCCGCTCCACCGGTGCCCATTCCAGGTCCAGCCGTCTGCTTCGCTCCTGAGCCAGAGCAGTCCGCTCCACCGGTGCCCAGTCCGGGTCCAGCCGTCTGCTCCGCTCCAGTGCCTGAGCAGGCCGCTCCACCGGTGCCCATTCCGGGTCCAGCCGTCTGCTTCGCTCCTGAGCCAGAGCAGTCCGCTCCCCCGGTGCCTAGTCCGGGTCCAGCCGTCTGCTCTGCTCCAGTGCCTGAGCAGTACGCTCCACCGGTGCCCAATCCGGGTCCAGTGGTCTGCTCCACTCCATAGCCGGAGCCGTTTATCCCACCGGTGCCCAGTCCGGGCCCGGTTATTTGCCCCGTTCCACTGCCGGAGCCGTTTGTCCCACCGGTGCCCAGTCCGGGCCCGGTTATTTACCCCGCTCCAGAGCCGGAGCCGTTTGTAACACCGGTGCTCAGTCCGGGCCCGGTTATTTTCCCCACTTGTCACGAGAATTTCTATCTCAATGTTCTAAATGAACTATCACTCTAGCTTTGATTAATTCCCAGAGGTTGTAAGATTCTGGTTAATAAAGAATTAAGCAAAGTCTCAGTCTGCAACAGATCAGTTGTTTATTCAGAGAGCTCTCCAGAAAGAAAAAACACAGAACCTTTTATAAAATCCAGTCAGCAAAGTCTCCACCCTGTTTTATGGCCTGCAAGTTCTCAGGATCTGCCTTTAAGACATTCTTCAGTTGCTAATGTTTACTCACACCTCGAAGACCAGGCCCCAATTCTGATGGATGGGGCCCTGTGAACTTTTATGGCTAATCTCCTGCCAGCCCTAACAGCCTTCACAAATGGTCTGTCTCCTTCATTGTCTTAACCACATCCTGACTCATTTACCAAATGGTAACATTCTAACCTGGTCTGAACATTGTCTATGTTCGCACATTCTTAGAATCATAATATTGTAATTCTAATACCTCTCACACATTACAACGTTTCAGGGTGAAACATCTTAGTCATTAACATTAAACATACAAATTCCTTTATCACCGCTCCATGGCCGGAGCCGTTCACCACACCGGTGCCCGGTCCGGTCCCGGTCATAAGGAGAGAGCAGAGCATGAAGTTGTCTACTTCGCCTTGTCCCCCACCCCTTCGCACACTCAGGAAAACCCTAAGTGTTTTTCAATCTCGTGAGACACTTTATTCCGTCTTATTATGAAAGAGTCAAGAGTGTGAGGACGCGTTCGTCGAGCTAAAGAAGCAATTGTGTCAGGCGCCAGCATTGGAGTTGCCAAACCTAAAATTACTTTTCAAAATGTTTGTTCATGAACATGAAGGGAATTGCAGTGCGGTGGTTACTAGAAATCATGGGGAAATGAGAGACCAGTCATATACGGGAGTAAATCGTTAGACTTGGTGGCGAGAGAAATGTCACCGTGTCTAAGGTTTAGTACAGGTTACATAAAGGGTACATGAATGTTGGGATGGATTAAAACAAATGATTAATGATTGATGGAGGACAGTGGACTTATCATTATTATGTTTGGTTTGTAATTAAAACTTTTGTGTTACTGATTAAGATGAAGCATAGTGAATACTAACTAAATGTACAAGTTCTCTTTATGGGGTATTGGAAATGACAATCTGTAAAATTAAAGCTGATCTACCCCCTAAAAAAACGTGTATATTTAGTTAATATTCACTATATATATATATATACAGTGGGGAGAACAAGTATTTGATACACTGCCGATTTTGCAGGTTTTCTCACTTACAAAGCATGTAGAAGTCTGTCATTTTTATCATAGGTACTCTTCAACTGTGAGTGACGGAATCTAAAACAAAAATCCAGAAAATCACATTGTATGATTTTTAAGTAATTCATTTGCATTTTATTGCATGACATAAGTATTTGATACATCAGAAAAGCAGAACTTAATATTTGGTACAGAAACCTTTGTTTGCAATTACAGAGATCAAACGTTTCCTGTAGTTCTTGACCAGGTCTGCACACACTGCAGCAGGGATTTTGGCCCACTCCTCCATCCAGATCCTTCAGGTTTCAGGGCTGTCGCTGGGCAATACGGACTTTCAGCTCCCTCC
This sequence comes from Thymallus thymallus, assembly GCA_023634145.1. Taxonomy (NCBI): domain Eukaryota; kingdom Metazoa; phylum Chordata; class Actinopteri; order Salmoniformes; family Salmonidae; genus Thymallus; species Thymallus thymallus. Next base: position 6,731,177 of record CM042392.1, on the reverse strand, counting down.
AAAGATGTTCTATTGGGTTCAGGTCTGGAGACTGGCTAGGCCACTCCAGGACCTTGAGATGCTTCTTACGGAGCCACTCCTTAGTTGCCCTGGCTGTGTGTTTCGGGTCGTTGTCATGCTGGAAGACCCAGCCACGACCCATCTTCAATGCTCTTACTGAGGGAAAGAGGTTGATGGCCAAGATCTCGCGATACATGGCCCCATCCATCCTCCCCTCAATACGGTGCAGTCGTCCTGTCCCCTTTGCAGAAAAGCATCCCTAAAGAATGATGTTTCCACCTCCATGCTTCACGGTTGGGATGGTGTTCTTGGGGTTGTACTCATCCTTCTTCTTCCTCCAAACACGGCGAGTGGAGTTTAGACCAAAAAGCTAAATTTTTGTCTCATCAGACCACATGACCTTCTCCCATTCCTCCTCTGGATCATCCAGATGGTCATTGGCAAACTTCAGACGGGCCTGGACATGCGCTAGCTTGAGCAGGGGGACCTTGCGTGCGCTGCAGGATTTTAATCCATGACGGCGCAGTGTGTTACTAATGGTTTTCTTTGAGACTGTGTTCCCAGCTCTCTTCAGGTCATTGACCAGGTCCTGCTGTGTAGTTCTGGGTTGATCCCTCACCTTCCTCATGATCATTGATGCCCCACGAGGTGAGATCTTGCATGGTGCCCCAGACCAAGGGAGATTGACCGTCATCTTGAACTTCTTCCATTTTCTAATAATTGCGCCAACAGTTGTTGCCTTCTCACCAAGCTGCTTGCCTATTGTCCTGTAGCCCATCCCAGCCTTGTGCAGGTCTACATTTGTATCCCTGATGTCCTTACACAGCTGTTTGATTGAGTGTGTGGAGTCTGTTTGATTGAGTGTGTGGACAGGTGTATTTTATACAGGTAACGAGTTCAAACAGGTGCAGTTAATACAAGTAATGAGTGGAGAACAGGAGGGCTTCTTAAAGAAAAACTAACAGGTCTGTGAGAGACGGAATTCTTACTGGTTTGTAGGTGATCAAATACTTATGTCATGCAATAAAATGCAAATTAATTATTTAAAAATCATACAATGTGATTTTCTGGATTTTTGTTGATTCCGTCTCTCACAGTTGAAGTGTACCTATGATAAAAGTTACAGACCTCTACATGCTTTGTAAGTAGGAAAACCTGCAAAATCGGCATTGTATCAAATACTTGTTCTCCCCACTGTATACATATACACTGGGGGCCAAAAGTTTGGAATATTACTCATTCAAGGGTTTTTCTATATTTGCACTATTTTTTACATTGTAGAATCAAAGTGAACACATCAAAACTATGACATAACACATATGGAATCATGTAGTAACCAAAAAAGTGTTAAACAAATCAAAATGTATTTTAGATTTGAGATTCTTCAAAGTAGCCACCCTTTGCCTTGGTGACAGCTTTGCACACTCATGGCATTCTCTCAACCAGCTTCATGAGGACCGCCACAGGAATGGAAGACCCAGAAATACCTCTGTTGCAGAGGATAAGTTAATTAGAGTTACCAGCCTCAGATTGCAGCCCAAATAAATGCTTCACAGAGTTCAAGTAACAGACACATCTCAACATCAACTGTTCAGAGGAGACTGCGTGAATCAGGCCTTCATGGTGTAATTGTTGCAAAGAAACCACTACTAAAGGACACAAATAATAAGAAGAGACTTGCTTGGGCCAAGAAACCCGAGCAATGGACATTAGACCAATGGAAATTTGTTCTTTGGTCTGGAGTCCAAATTTAAGATTTCTGGTTCCAACCTCAACCAAATTTAGATGGTTTGGGATGAGTCGGACCACAGTAAAGGAAAAACAGCCAACAAGTGCTGAGCATATGTGGCAACTCCTTCAAGACTGATGGAAAAGCATTCAGGTGAAGATGGTTGAGAGAATGCCAAGAGTGTGCAAAGCTGTCATCAAGGCAAAGTTTGGCTATTTGAAGAATCTCAAATATACAATTTATTTTGATTTAACACTTTTTTGGTTACTACATGATTCCATATGTGTTACGTCATAGTTTTGATGTCTTCACTTTTATTCTACAATGTAAAAAATAGTGCAAATAAAGAATAACCCTTGAATGAGTAATACTCCAAACTTAGCCCCCAGTGTATATTTGCCAACTCACCATTAAAAGGTACCATGGTGATTGAGTGTCCATATATCTGTACCATCATATTTGCATTGCTTCTAAGTAATCCTCAAATTGTTCCCCACTATTCCACCTGCTAAAACCCCTCTCCATCCCAAGTTGGGTTTTCATCCCAGTGACCAGCAGTCCAGTGACCAGCAGTCCATGACCCATCCTACGAAAAGAGGACAAAGTGCCACCCACAGAACAGAAGCAGATCAACCGCCTAAAGCATCTCCATCGCCCTCACCTCGATTTGCACCATATGTAGCCATCAAAAAACATATATAAAAAGATCAGATCAGATAATCCCCCTTCCCCTGAAACACACACGCTGGTCCCCCGTTGTGACCATTTTCCCAAGCATCTCTGTGCAGTCAGACCTTTGATTATTTTGTGCCACCACAATAATATGCCCCCTCTCTGAATGTCAGAGTGTGACCCCCTCCCCATGGCTTACTGCAGCAAGTGTTGCCAGCATTGCCACTACCTCTAAAATGTGCAATTTTGTTACACAACACAATGCCACAGATGTCTCAAGTTTTGAGGGAGTGTGCAATTGGCATGCTGACTGCAGGAATGTCCACCAGAGCTGTTGCCAGATAATGTAATGTTAATTTCTCTACCATAAGCCTCTTCCAATGTCGTTTTGGAGAATTTGGCAGTACATCCAACCGTCCTCACAACCGCAGACCACGTGTAACCACGCCAACCCAGGACTTCCACATCCGCCTTAGTCACCTCTGGGAATGTCTGTGACCAGCCGACCGGACAGCTGATGAAACTGAGGAGTATTTCTGTCTGTAATAAAGCCCTTTTGACGGGAAAAACTAACTCTGATTGGCTGGGTCTGGCTCCCCAGTGGGTGGGCATGGCTCCTAAGTGGGTGGGCCTATGCATGGGATCATCAACTAGATTCAGCCTCATTGCCACCTCTTGCTGATAATACAGTCCACTGCCAGAGTAGAAGTCTCAAAGTGATAATGCTACTATGCATCACTGAGGCAACCCTTCTGCCGCTGTACTGTATTATCAGCATTCTAACAGTGGAAACAGCTCTCTAGATCTTAAGGCTAGGCCTGTATAATCACAACCCCTCTGCTTCAGTCAAATGATGTGAGAAGTATGCTATCTCTCTCTCTCTCTCTCTCTCTCTCTCTTTTCAAAGTAGGCTAAGTACAAGGTAGGCTACCACATTACAGCATATTGTATATTCGTGTATAACCTGTGACAAAGCCTTTCCGCAAGCTTCTAAGAACATGAACCAGAGATAACGGTTGCGATTCAGATGATGAAACAGAGGGCATGTTTTTCATGTACACGTCATAAATAACTATAATTTAGGCCTATAATACATATTAGGCTACTGATTGCAGATCAACCCTGCATGTCTTATCCGGGTCGTGGAAGCAGACCAATATATAGTTATAGTGGATGCCCCCCTCAATAACCTGATCAAGATCATCATACATGGAGCCAGGGACATCCAAGACAAACGCCAGGCTGGATGCTCCCTCTGGGATCTCCTCTTTTGTCCTCTCGATCCCGTGTCCTGCCCGGAGGACACGGCAACCAGGAGAATTACCTGCACAAGCCTGATCCACATTTTCTGACAGAATGATCTACGACGCGTCGCAAGCAAAGGTCTATATAGTTTTCGTCTCCGCTCAAAACCTCAAGATGAATATCGAGGTAAAGGCATTGGCTCTCTAAAAACACTAACAATACAGCGGGAAAAAAATTGTAAATATTTTCTTCCTTCAAAAAAGGAGAAATGCGGTTGAAACTTTGAGAAAAACTACACATTCCCTCTCCGGCTCTGTCAGAGATGCTCTCGCTCCCTTCAATGTTTTGATTCAGTGCACGTGACCTCTGCTACTCTTGTGGACCTTCTGAGCTTCTCACACTTCCTCTGTGGTTATGAAGGATCTCAGCTGCCGTGTCGGGAGCACTTGTTCAAACTCTGCAAGTGCCCTTCTCAAAGCTTCCCAGGAGAAGAAAGTCTCAGGGCAAATTGACTCCTTACAGAATATCTGCCTTCTAACTGGACCAACAGGTTTTGGGAGTCCTGGCTGGGAACCTGTACATAAAGACATAGGGGTAGGCTAGTATAGCCTATACTTGCCTATACAGTAGGCATGCGTCATAATATATGGAAAAACACATTTGTTTCATATTGAAATACAGTACATGGTAAAAGTACTGTGGCCACAGTGATTGAAAAGGAGTTAATACTACAATAGCATACATGTAGGCCTACAAGTATATTGATCAGACTATGTTTCCATTGTCATTGCATTCTTTGCAAAGTTAATAATGTAGGCTATAGCTTCAAAATGTGCTGAAAACAATAATGTCAACTTAGGCTACAGTATGTGAGTTCTTGGGAGGGGGAGGGTCTTATTCAGACCAATTGGGAAGCCAGCACAGAGACAAGTCTGCTGTCTGTCCAGGAAGTGCTAGACAGAGGGCGCTATGTGGGACAGGTGTTTTTATGTTGGGACAGACTTGTGCACATTGTAAGACAATGTAAGAGCCCCTGGGATTTACTGGGGCAGTTGAGTGACAAGAGAGGGAAGAGGATAGACTTGGGGGAAACCTAGTCAGTTGAACAACAATGCATTCAACTGAAATGTGTCTTCAGTATTTAACCCAAGCGGTGTGTGGGTTAAATACTGTCTTTAGGCTACTAAAGACACAGTCATTAGGCTACATATTGTGCACAGGCCTACATAGTCTTTAAGCTACATATTGTGCACAGGCCTACATAGTCTTTAAGCTACATATTGTGCACAGGCCTACATAGTCTTTAAGCTACATATTGTGCACAGGCCTACATAGTCTTTAAGCTACATATTGTGCACAGGCCTACATAGTCTTTAGGCTACATATTGTGCACAGGCCTACACATTCTTTAGGCTACATATTGTGCACAGGCCTACACATTCTTTAGGCTACATATTGTGCACAGGCCTACACATTCTTTAGGCTACATATTGTGCACAGGCCTACACATTCTTTAGGCTACATATTGTGCACAGGTCTACACATAGCTTCATCACATTAAGTACTACTTGCTTTTGAAAATGTGAAAATAAAATTGATATTGTTTTAGAATGCAGATTTCACTTAGGCAGAATATAGACTGAAACAAATGTAATGTTAATTGTCTTCTGACCGCTGTTCAAAACCAGCTCAATCTATTGCCACACATTCCAGGGATAATTTCTGCTCTGCTTCTACTAATCCAGACTATTCTCGGAACCTACAGGCCTAAACACTCCTATTTCCTGTTGCTTTTGCCTGTAATCCTGGACTAAATTAAATATTGATATGGGTCTTAGCGTGACATTACAAAGAAGTCAGTCTGAGTAGTACTACGAGTGATTCTATGGTATGGGGATTAGCGTGACATTACAAAGAAGTCAGTCTGAGTAGTACTACGAGTGATTCTATGGTTGTTCTATATTTGTTTTTTCCCCAGCCGCCCCATACCCCATGGAAAACCTTCCCAAGGCGCTGTTGACGTGCAGTATTGATACTGGCAACTATTTATTATAACAGAACATGTTTTATTTACATTCAATGGCACATACAATACATGAACATAACTACATCCTAGTGTATTTTATTTGTTTTGGCCCGGAGGAGGGGATAAGCCCAGCCATACACCACTAAGTGGACTGAGTAATACATGCATCTACTGTGCTGCTAGATAGCCTACCTACAGTATAGAGGTAGCAGTGATCTTCCCACCCACAACGCACTCGTTTTTTCCACACCGCTCTCACCCATCCTAAGAGAGAGTGATAAAATAAATAATAACATTTTCTTATAATTTAGTAGGAAATCCGAGTTATGGACACCAGGGGGAGCCAGTTCACCATGTGTTCTGCTCACTGCACTGTTCAGAAAATGCAACAAAGTGGCTCACCAACCAGTTGATCTCCAAGGCATTCCTAGTCGATCGCCAAACATTTCTATAAAAAACCCAATGATAGTTCCTATTTCTTTTATTTGTCTCGGGCTGTTGGAGGTAGGTACACCCGATTCAGATGCCCTGTGTACCTGATAGGCGAACTGTTGAACTCTTTGAATAATTTGAAGGTACAATCTCTGCCTTCCCGGGGGGCCCGGAGAGAAAATCAGGTGCACTATAGTCCACCACTGACCAATCAGATAGCTCAGATTACCGTGTCTGCAGTAATGTTGCAGGCATAAAATAAAAGAAAGCTACAGCAAAATTGATACTGTGAGATTTCAAAACATTTAAAACCATGACTAGAGAGACTGTCAACGAATACAGCAAAGAGCTGCTGTTTGTATGAGTGAGTTCATGTTTAAGTTCTTACTCAGCACTGTAACCATAAAATGCGTGTTCTTCCTATTTCCACTTGGCGCTACAAGAAGCACTGCAGCAGTAATGAATGAGTAGGACAGTGTAGCAATTGGCTTACCTAAAAGAAATCAACACAACAAGGCCTGTTCACCCTCAATTTAATGGACGTCAGGTCTCCAGACTAACTTATTTTTACTATGAACACTTATTCCCTACCGAGTAATAATGCCAGACCTATGGTAATTATATGGTCATAGGTAAGCTACGGTATTGACTGACTGCATTACTGCATGCTACTGATGTCTCATCATGCCTGCATAGTGCACCTGTCTGCACTGTCTGAAACTGTCTCTCAGTCTAGGTCCCGTTTTCTGACAGTTGGTATCGCATAAAAACTAACTCCAGGATTCTTATTGCTGTTGTTAGAACAGCCGTGTATTAGGACAACAACACACCATCGCGTTTTTTTTTAAAATACAGAGGTAATACCAACGTTGTCGCACTTGTCAGCTGCTCAGCTGGCAAATAAGGCTATGTCAACAATATGGCCGCCGCGGCACTGATGAGGTAGATCGAATAAGCCCTTTAGTTGTTATTATTAGCAGCTTGGGTCTTTTTTCATATCAAGTAATATTTCACTTCAACTCTGTTCATAGGAGTATGAACATGAATTTATGCATGAGGCAGAAATAATGCGGTGCGACTCGGGTTTTGCCATCAGCTGGAAGATAGTGTCCCTTTTTGGTCAGTGTCAGTGGAGGAAAGGGAGAGCGGAGGGATGTTGAGAGGCGGACCCTCAGTCTTCTGCTCTCTCCCTCTGCTGAGACTGACCATCAGATGCAGGCACCATCAGCCCAGTAAAATAAAAATAAATAGCAAATTATTTAAATGTTTGCTCACTTAGCTGTGCCTTGCAAATAATTCAACAATTCCCAGTAAAGCCTACCTCAAATTTAGAAAAATATATATTTTTAAATGGCCCAAACAACAATGCATTGGCAGGGCAATTCAAACAAAGCCAATATGAGGCGATAATGTATTGGGTCTATAGCTGTCTTCACATAGCTACACCTACTGTTTTTTTGTATATGCTTACGTTTTTTAAGTCATGTTTAAAAAAATCAGAGCGGTAGATCTCGGTTTACAATTGACTCAGAAAGTGATCTCGATTTTGCCTGACAAACAAACTGGAGTAAAACACACCCTGGCAAATCTACTGTATACGCGGCAGTACATAACACCTGCTATGTATACAGGGCAGGACATAACACCTGCTATGTATACAGGGCAGGACATAACACCTGCTATGTATACAGGGCAGTACATAACACCTGCTATGTATACAGGGCAGGACATAACACCTGCTATGTATACAGGGCAGGACATAACACCTGCTATGTATACAGGGCAGGACATAACACCTGCTATGTATACAGGGCAGTACATAACACCTGCTATGTATACAGGGCAGGACATAACACCTGCTATGTATACAGGGCAGGACATAACACCTGCTATAATACTGTATACAGGGCAGGACATAACACCTGCTATGTATACAGGGCAGGACATAACACCTGGTATAATACTGTATACAGGGCAGGACCAAACACCTGCTATGTATACAGGGCAGGACATAACACCTGCTATAATACTGTATACAGGGCAGGACATAACACCTGCTATGTATACAGGGCAGGACATAACACCTGCTATGTATACAGGGCAGGACATAACACCTGATAAAAATTACAGACCTCTACATGCTTTGTAAGTAGGAAAACCTGCAAAATCGGCAGTGTATCAAATACTTGTTCTCCCCACTGTATTTGACATACTGTTTATCCTGAAGTGCCCAACATTTGGGCTTTGTTCTGGAATTTGGACTAGGGCCCAGACACATACTGTACACACACACACAGACACACTAATGCCGAGAGAAAGAAAGCAAGAAAGCAAGAAAGCAAGAAAGCAAGAAAGAAAGAAAGAAAGAAAGAAAGAAAGAAAGAAAGAAAGAAAGAAAGAAAGAAAGAAAGAAAGAAAGAAAGAAAGAAAGAAAGAAAGAAAGAAAGAAAGAAAGAAAGAAAGAAAGAATAAAATAATGAAAGAAGGAAAGAAAGAAAGTGAACCAGACCACCAGGCCGCTGATTTCCACCAGTTGCTTGGTTGCCTCATCCAGAGAACGTCTATTCAAGGTAGCTAAGAGAGAGCTATTTTCTGACATAAATGTCCAACAATAACTCCCTGACATGAGGTGAGGGCAGGTGAATTGCTGGATAGTCATCAAAACTAGGCAAGAGGAAAGAGAAATGTCTCAGCCATCACTCAAACCTGCAATTTGAGTCCTAAACCATGGCAAACTATTAGATATCACTAAAAGTTGTATCCTACAGTATAACTTTAACTATCTTGGTTTATTTTCAGTGCTTGTCTTTGCCATACTTCAAGTTGAGACTTCCTCACTCTCTCTCTAAGCCATCCTGGACAGGACCAGGATGACATAAGAGGCAGTCAGGTTGGCTCTGGTATTGTCTCGTGGTTCAGCATGGTGAACGAACCAGAAGGTGGTTAGACCAGAATATTGGTGTGCTGATCCAAGCCAAACAAACAAACTCACCAAGCCTGGCACTGATTTTGCAACTTCCTTTTTCTTGTGTAACTAACCTTAAGGCACATGCCGTTCTAAATCACGCAAACATTTCAATCCAGCCATCAAAGCAGTAATAGCCTAATGAGCTAAACCTCGAGAGAGACAGCCAGGTGTGATTGCAAACACACACACACTTACACAGACACACACAAACATGAGACCCCCTGACTGTCTCCCAAACAAGTGACCTGGTCCAGCCCTCCAATCAGCCCAGCAGAATAGTAGCCCAGGGCCCTGTGCTCTGTTATTCAATAACCCTAATCCCAGGGATTACACACCATCTAATCTAACCCCACGCTTGTGTCCCAGCACGGCTCATCAGGCCAGCCAAGCACATGCACTCACTCACTCCAGCAGCCCCTTTGTTTTTACTCTCTCTCTCACACACACACACACACACACACACACACAGACACAGACAAAGACACACATACACACACACACACACACACACACACACACACACACACACACACACACACACAGAGAGAGAAAGCGAGAGAGAGAGACACACACACAGGGTGCTGTCCAGCTGCCATCTGAATCCAACAACACATAAAAAACGTCTATGTTATTGTCCAGCTGCCATCTGAATCCAACACCAGATAAAAAACTGCTATGTTATTGTCCAGCTGCCATCTGAATCCAACACCAGATAAAAAACATCTATGTTATTGTCCAGCTGCCATCTGCATCCAACACCAGATAAACAACGTCTATGTTATTGTCCAGGCCCCCCTCGCTCCACTCATTCTCTCACTGCCCTCGTTCCCTAGTTTTTTACCGTTTGTACATTCCTCCTCTTCCTGCCGTGGGTCCAGAGTCCTGGTAATGACGTGTGTGTGTGTGTGTGTGTGTGTGTGTGTGTGTGTGTGTGTGTGTGTGTGTGTGTGTGTGTGTGTGTGTGTGTGTGTGTGTGTGGAGTGCACGCTTTGTTTGGCATGGACAGGGAAACGTTTACGAGAGACAACCGAACATGATTTTCCATTACACCAATCTTGGCAGTAGTCGATTCACTAAGAAATATACAAAACATTAACATTAATGACCAGGTCAATCCAGGTGAAAGCTATGATCCCTTATTGATGCCACTTGTTAAATCCACTTCAATTAGTGTAGATCAAGCCTTGAGACAATTGAGACATGGATTGTGTATGTATGCGGTAGATCTCGGTTTACATTTTGACTCAGAAAGTGATCTCTGCCTGACAAACAAACTGGAGTAAAACACACCCTGGCAAATCTACTGTATACGCGGCAGTACATAACACCTGCTATGTATACAGGGCAGGACATAACACCTGCTATGTATACAGGGCAGGAAATAACACCTGCTATGTATACAGGGCAGGACATAACACCTGCTATGTATACAGGGCAGGACATAACACCTGCTATGTATACAGGGCAGGACATAACACCTGCTATGTATACAGGGCAGGACATAACACCTGCTATGTATACAGGGCAGGACATAACACCTGCTATGTATACAGGGCAGGACATAACACCTGCTATGTGTACAGGGCAGGACATAACACCTGCTATGTATACAGGGCAGGACATAACACCTGCTATGTATACAGGGCAGGACATAACACCTGCTATGTATACAGGGCAGGACATAACACCTGCTATGTATACTGTATACGCGGCAGTACATAACACCTGCTATGTATACAGGGCAGGACATAACACCTTCTATGTATACAGGGCAGGAAATAACACCTGCTATGTATACAGGGCAGGACATAACACCTGCTATAATACTGTATACAGGGCAGGACATAACACCTGCTATGTATACAGGGCAGGACATAACACCTGCTATGTATACTGTATACAGGGCAGGACATAACACCTGCTATGTATACAGGGCAGGACATAACACCTGTTATGTATACTGTATACAGGGCAGGACATAACACCTGCTATTATACTGTATACAGGGCAGGACATAACACCTGCTATTATATATAAAACAGAGTAATTCAAGCACTTTCATAATTTAATCCCATTCCTTTCTTTGTATAGGTGTTGAAATCCCATTGACATATTTGACATACTGTTTATCCTGAAGTGCCCAACATTTGGGCTCTGTTTTGGAATTTGGACTAGGGCCCAGACACATACTGTACACACAAACACAGACACACTAATGAATTATCACCCACCCAAAGGAAATCCAGCCAATTTGACACAACTGTGGGAAGCATTGTAGTCAACATTTGCCAGCATCCTGTGGAACGCTTTCGACAACTTTTAGAGTACATGCCCCAACAAATTGAGGCTGTTCTGAGGGCAAAAGGGGAGGGGGTGGGGGTTTAACTCAACATTATGTAGGTGTTGCGAATGTTTGGTATACTCAGTGTATACCCTGTCAACTGTGAATCATCTAAACTCCCAGGTAACAACAAACGTTTCCACAATTTTAGAGAACGTTCCCTTAAGAGTTTCATTAGGTCATTACCTAACACTTTCATCGGAATGTTCCAGTGACATGCAAGGGCTGTTTCCAAGAGACCATTCCCTTAATTTCAAACAGAATTTACCCAGAACGTGGTTACCATGTTTTCAGAATATTAAATATTAATGTTCTAGACACGTTTCATAGGAAAGTTGCAAGAACATTCCTGTATCCAGTTTTCTGAGGGTTAGGAGAATATTCCATCAACGTCCCACCAATGTCAGGCTCTGGCCATAGAGAAGCCACTATTTATGTTAATAAATAGTGATGTCAAACTATTACTGCGCTGCGCCTTGGTCTCTCCACGCACCCGATCGTGACAACCAAACATGGTCGCCATGTTCTAAGAATATAAGATGTTATGTTCTAGTAGTGCTGCACGATTAACTAAAATGTTGGTTATTTTCCCTTTTTTAAACAAACATTCTACTGTGTATATAATTCTACAAGATGAAATCTAGTGCCTTTTTGGGGTATTTCAGATTATGTGAAATAAGTCAAGAGGTATGAGTACTTTATTAAGGCACTGTAAAAGATTAACCTCACAGCATCACTGCTGTAACTTTATTAAAGCAATATCTAACCGTGATGCCATAAATAGTCAAACAGATCTGAATGACATCATCAATCTGTGACAAAGTTACCCTTAGCATGTCTAGTGTTCTACAGATACCATACCTTAATTTGATCATCCTGAATTTTCCTGCACCACAGGAAATGCAAACCCTTATAGTGTGTGCGAGGTTGAAAAAGTATTCTAAACTTTGTAATGTCCACTTAAAATGTATTATAATCCACATAACAATTCACATTTCCTGTTGCTACAGGATTATTTTTCTGCTGTGTGAAACTGGCTCATGGGTATATTATTTTTCTTGTTTAAGCGGGTGATGCTGCTCTCTGTCCCCTCACACTTCAACAGGCCTGTGACCTCATGATCATCATGACCTCAAGGGCGATGACAGCCTGGTCAGGACCACAGAGACTCGAACACAGTCCACTCACAAGAATCTTATTCTACAGCTTCGTCAGTTTGTTTTGACATTGATATTGTTTTAGTGATATCCTTCCAGTTAGTTAATACAGTACAAGATTATGTTTAGTCTTTATCAAATCAAGCAAACAACAACCAATAGATAACAGATTGGTCTCATATTAACTGACCGGTTCCTCTAGAAACACAGAAATGTAAACCTCTACTCAGTTTGACATACTCTCAGGTGACATACATGCATATTAACCATGCACCTGTCCTCCTCTCCCCTCAGTCTTACTGCATTGCTTGTAGGACTCCTGTAGAAAAAAACTGACCCTTTCCCTATTGCTGTCACTGATCACTGAACACGCTGTGATGTGACTTAACTAACTTTGGGCGCACGGCGCTGACATTAAATCCTTCTGATGTTGGTGAGGGAGGGAGGGGAGACAGCTCACATTATTTTTGAAGATATCTCTTCTATACTGTTGTTTTCTCACACACACACACACACACACACACATATACACATGCACACGCACAATATTTAGAATTGAGTAGGATACCCTTTCTCTTCCTCAAATCACATACAACCTTACTGTGAAATGCTTAACCAACAATACAGAGTTTTTAAAAAAGTACAGCAAATCTACTAAATAAAATAAAGGAAAAAATAGTAACACAATGAAATAACAATAACAAGGCTATATACCAGGGGTACCGGTCAATGTGAGGGGTTCGGGTTAGTCGAGGTAATATGTACATGTAGGTAGGGGTAAAGTGACAATGCATAGATAATAAACAGAGAGTAGAAGCACTGTATGTGAAGAGTGTCAAGGAATGTGAATGTGTGTGTGTTTTGTGTGTGTATGTCCATGTGTGTGTTGGAGTGTCAGTGTAGTATGTGTGAGTGTGTGGTTAGAGCCCAGTGAGTGTCTTTCCCATAGTCTGTTCTGGACTTGGGGACTGTGAAGAGACCCCGGGTGGCATGTCCTGTGGGATATGTATGGGTGTCTGAGCTGTGTGTTACCTGTTTGAACAGACAGTTCGGTCCTTTCAATGTGTTCAATTACGCATGGGTATGAAGGTTCAGAGTTTGTTGTTGGCATCTAATGCCTAAGTTTGCTAATCTTGCCAACGAAAAAGTTATTGAAGTAGTTGGCAATATCAGAGCATTTTGTGGTGATTGAGCCATCTGATTTAATGAAGGATGGAGTTGATTTCACTGTGATATTGGGTATGCTGTATACATTCAGAGAAAGTAGATTGCAACACTAGACCGATACAATCAGTGGAACACAAGGCATGTGTTATTGTGACCACAGCAGATTCATTCATACATTTTGGTACAGATTGAACCTGGTCCAAAAATAAAACACAGGGAGGGCTGTATTGCTGCTCTGGCTGCTTCTGTATTATGTAGATGTGCTGCTGAGAGAGAACACGTGTCCTGTGATGCACCACTGAAAGACCAGACAATGACACAAAGGCCAGTCTACTGAATTCAATTTAGCTTCTTTTTTTTTTACATATTGTTTGGAACAATATATTCTTCAAACATGTTACATTTCCAGAGTGGGCTCTCTGCTACACTCTTAGAAAAAAATGTTTTGGGTTCAAAAAAGGGTTATTCAAAGGGCTCTCCTACGGGGACAACCAAAGAACCCTTTTAGGTTCTAGACACAACCTTTTGAATAGATTATACATTTTATACATAGAAATGGACATTATAAAAAAGGTTGTTTTGGTTGATATGCGGTTGTAGGACTCAATATCATAATTCCACTGTCTCTGTAAAAAAGCGTCTACACATTATGTTTCCATGCTACTATTTGGTTTGCAACAATTGGGGGTTGTATAAACCTACCTGTCTACTTCTACGACCTGGGCAACAATGTATCATTTTACAAATACAATCTCTCCCGTGACAGTAGGCTAGCTAGCCCAAGAATGAACGTGAAACTACTAATTCACCATGGAAACCGTAACATTCAGAATTCCATTCATTCATTAACCAGCACAGTACGGCCTATGTAAGCCTATTGGATATTTATTACATCATTATCTATTGAAGTTCTTGTCTCTCATCATCATTAAATCTCTGCTAGCTAGCTAGCTACAAGCCAAAGATTTGTTTAGCATAGCAATGTTGAATGAATAGAATGATAAGAATTAATGACTGGGTCAAAACATGAGAAAATAACTAAGGACCAGCCCACCTTTGTAGCAACTTCAGAATGCAAACGTTATCCAACACGACCAGTACCAGGACCATGGACAGTTGTTCCACAAGCGTGCCATCAACGGAAACGTCACTATTAACATCACCAACTAGCTTGGTTAGCTCAGACTCACCAACCATAATAGTTGTTGCCTATTTAGGCCTATTGGATATTTAATAAATCATTATTTATTGAAGTTCTTGTCTCATCATCATTGATTTTCTGCTAGCTATCTACATGCCAATGATTTGTTTAGCATGGCAACGTCGAGTGAATAGAATTATGAAAATGTATGACTGGGTCAAAAACATGAAAAAATGATTAATGACCAGCCTACGTGGATAGCAACTTCAGTAATATTTTCATATATGTTGGCAACTGTTTTATAAAAGCAATAAGGCCCTCAAACCCGGGGATTATCGTGTGATAACTTCCTCCTAAGGGCTGTTCCCGTCAGTTATCACACGATAATCCCTGGGTTCTCATGCCTTATTGCTTCATTAACCAATCACAGCACTCCTGTAGGATTGCACATTCAGCAAATCACCAGCAGAGGGAGTGCCCTTTGAATCCATTTTCCCATTCACTATGTTGGTGGTGCTCATAACATTTTACGCATTTTATTAAAAGTGGCAGAGAGCCCACTCTTGAAATTTGATGATTTTATTTTAGAATGTAGCAATATTCCATATTTTTGAGAACACAATAAGGAGTATTATGACATGAAGATTTTGTCTGCATCATGTACTGTTCACAGATCATAGGGTCTTACAGGGGGCATTTATAATAATAAGGGCCTAAAATGGCCACTTTCATTATGATTTTCTCCCCCTAAAAATGTGTAACAAATGCAAAAAGCATATCAAACATGCTTCCTCCCAATGTGAGAATTTCTATGTCAGAACTGACAGAACAACCCAAAATATTTTTGGCCAATGCTGGCATGGAATCACCCCACTATCACCCCATTTGCCTCCTTCCTACCCCTGTGTCTCTCTCTTTTCTGTCTCTCCATTGTTTCTGTCTCTGTGAATCTGTCCCTCACTTTCTACATAATTAACTTCTCTCTTTGGTTACCTGTCGACTACACATTACTATTCCTTTCTCTCCCCACACTCACTACAACTGTATCTGCCTCTTCTTGAAAAATCAGCTGCAGCTTATCTCTTGATCCCCCTCCATTTCTCGCTCTCCCGCTTCTCTATCTGATGAAGCATGAGGACCAGGCAGTCTGTTGTGGGTTTTGTGGACTGACCATTCATGCAAAGAGTAATTGTGTATTCAAACACACACACACACACACACACACACACACACACACACACACACACACACACACACACACACACACACACACACACACACACACACACACACACACACACACACACACACACACACACACACACAGCTGTTGGTCAGCACAATAGCTGCAGAGACTTACAGCCAATGTAGGACATGAGGGGAGCATGTGGGAAGGACAGTGGAGCTGAACCCACCAGGCACCTGTAGACTAGAGAATACAATGGCATCATACTTCATTATTGCAGCTTCATTATTACATTTCTTTTCTGATTATCTCTAAGTCTATGTGCATTACTGCACAATGGGTTTCTTAGGTCCCCCAGAGACAGTGTCATTTCCTCAACTGTGTTTGAGATTAAAAAATAAAAAATAGCATGAAATATTTTTCTAAAAATGTCTACATACCTGGAGGTAAAGTGGTTGTTTTAACGGCAGTAAAGGATGGTGGTAGAACATCAACATGAACTCCAGAGTGGGGACGTGAGAAAGAGGACAGCATACAGACAGACTCAACCATAACACTTCAAGTCTCAATGGAATGTTTATCATTGACCTCGGAAAGCCTCATAGACCTTAGTATATTCCCACTATATTTAGAGAAGACGAGATTAAGGTTCCTTTAGCTGAACCTTTAATAAATATTATGGTCTGCCATGGCCTAGTAAGACTGGTGTCCTTCACTGCTGATGCCAAAACAAAAAATAGGACCAAAACCACAACACAACTAGAAAAGGGCCTAAATATGACAAACCAATGGCATCCTATCCTTTCATGGGCTGGTCCAGTTTTAGCCCAGTGGGCCTGTTCAACTAGTAATGGGGCCTCAACAAAGAAATGGGCCAGTGTGGGGGCTTCAAGGAAAAATATGGGCCGGTGTGTTAGAAATGCCAGGACTGATTTCTGGTCCCAGTCCGCCCCTGTATCCTTTCATTAATTCGGACACAGAAGACTCCTTGCAAATCCTTGCTTTATCATGTCAAGGAGAATGGAAGAAGCTCAGAGACCAATAATTGACCAAGGCGTAGCGCTACTTAAGTCCTGCATATTTTCTTCAGATGCAAACTTGAAAAACAACAAACATGAAACACAGGATACCATAATGCAAGTAGGAGCCCAAAACAAAGGAACTCGCACCCAACAATCAACCACATCACAAGTGGGAAAATGAACAACCTAAATTGGTTGTTCATTAGAATTAGAGGTAATGAAATGCAGCTGCCTCTAATTGGGAACCAACACAAAACCTCCATAGACTATTCTAGATGACCCCCCTGTCAGGCCCTGACCATAAAGCATTGAGTAAGCCCAAAGGCTTCTATTTTTGTTATTGTTGCCATCTAAAAATGGTGAGCATCTAGTCAATCTGTACTTTGTTGTTTTCAGATCAGCACACTTCACTTTGGTCCATTCTGTTCCCTTGCCAGTGTAATATTCAACTGAAAGGTAGAGAGCTTCAAGTCATTCTCTCATTAGACTATAACCTTATAAACCTAACCTGGCCTGAACCCACTGGCTTGTTGTCTTGACTTTGTTCCATGGCAGCTTTGCAAGGAGGACCAATGATTTATCCTCTACACATTCTTCTGTTATACCCTTTCCATTACCATGCACACAAACACACACACACACACACACTTACTTAATTAGGCAGATTAGAAAGCTTTAATGGTCCATAAAACTATTGTGGGGTGAATTGGGCAGAAAGAAAGACAAATACTTATATTTACTTCAAATTACCATAAACTTTACACCCTTCCGGGCTTACCACTATTCTAGAATCCTAGCCAATAGTTCTATCAAAGTATCCCCAGGCACTACATACACTTGGTGTGTACAGCAGTAGTAGTTACTACAGCCTACCCACATACGAATACTCAACACTGGCAAACGTTACTTTCAGGAGAACTGGGAACTCAACCCAAAAAAAATGTCAAATAGTGACGTCACCGATCTTCAGGTCGGAGAAGTCGGAGCTCTAAGATGATGCCTGTTTTTTTTCAGAGTTCGCAAATGTCTCGAAAGCACTGAAGTCTGAGGTCGGAGATTTCCAAGTTCCCAGTAGTTATGTATGTGGCAAAAGACAGGTAGAAATAGCCTATATACTAAACCATCTTTGAAAAGGGAAAAGTCTAGACAGTATCCTTGTTACTGAGGGGTTAGGTTTAGGGTTAGGGTAGGGGTTAAGGTTGCCCACTCGCTGGGCATTGTGGGCAAAACCACTGCCTCAACAGGTTCACATAACTAATTAACAGATTCAAATAAACACTACTTTTTTATGTAGGCCTACACAGTTTACAACATGTATAAAAGGTGCAAGGTTATATGCAAGACTATCATATAACATAACATAACATAACATAACACAGGCCTATCTCAATCAAACCTGTATGAAAGTTCAATATGTCTTATTCTATAAAATAATTTACAATTACAAAATGACAGAACCCGTGGGGAAAAAAAGATGCTGGCCTCTCGAGCCAGTCCGTATAGAACGCGTACGTTCACCAAGCATCAATGAACAATACAGACATAAAGAAATGCACAAACTGAAGGTGATAACTTAATTTGAGGTTATTCACTATGCAAGGCCTATGTGTGAATGTGTAATGTCGCCTTTGTATTATGAAGGTTTTATGAAGTCTTAACAATACAGAGATCTATTGAGAGAGAGAAGGAGTTGTAATTTCTCCCAGCTCGCTGTGTCCCCTCAACCTGTCCCATATTCAGCCAGTTTACACATAGCTCAAAAACCCATACATACCCCACAAGACACGCAATCAGGGGTCTCTTCACAGTCCCCAAGTCCAGAGCAGAGGCTGGGAGATGCACAGTACTGTATTGAGCAATGACTACCTGGATTTCTCTTCCACCTCAGGCAAGCAATAAAATCTGTTTTAAGAAACAGGTAAAACACCTCAAGGAAGGCGGAATGTGAAGAGACAAACATGCATCCTAACCGACACACTCTGCATAAAACCACACATTTTTCTTCTTAATTTTCTCTGTCTTATTTTGTATTGTTCGTTAGTCGTAGTGTTGAAATTTGTGTGACTGTTCCTGTCCATTAGGGTTCTGTATTTTGCCATGTTCTATGTTTTGTGTGGACCCCAGGAAGAATAGCTGCTGCGTCATCTACAGCTAACGGGGGATCTGAATAAAATCATAAACCTAGTGTTACTGTTCCTCTGCTGGCAAACTGGTCACATTGGGCAGTGGTATCTTAAGCTACATGTGGAACCGCAGAGAGTTACAGTGTAGCCATACTGCTTTTTATGTAGTGTGAGTTCTGAATTATTTATGGTTAAAACATTCCAAAAGGGTTTGTAGGCTGTCCCCATAGGAGAAGGGTTCTACATGTAACCCAAAAGGGATTTACCTGGAACCAAAAGGGTTCTACCTGGAACCAAAAAGTGTTCAACAAAGGATTCTCCTATGGGGACAGCCAAAGGACCCTTTTATGTTCTAGATAGCACCTTTTTTTCTAAGAGGGTGGGAATATTCTTTAACACCCTGTTTTCTTACTTCATGTATGTCTTGGTTTATGTAGTGACGTGCAGTGAGAGGATTTGGGACGATGTAGAGAAAAAGATTCCATACACACTGAATTCCATGCACACCTGTACAGGTAGAGGGGAAAAAACTCTAGATCACCTTTACTCCACACTCAGAGATGAATACAAAGCTCTCCCCCGCCCTCCATTAGGCAAATCTGACCATGACTCTATCCTCCTGATTCCTGCTTACAAGTAAAAACTCAAACAGGAAGTACCAGTGAAGCACTCAATACGGAAGTGGTCCAATGAAGCGGATGCTGAGCTACACGACTGTTTCGCTAGCACAGACTGGACTATGTTCATTCGATGGTATTGTGGAGTTTAACACATCAGTCACCTGCTTCAATAATAAGAGGATCTACGACGTCGTCCCCACAGTGACCGTACTCACGTAGAGTATATATCCCAACCAGAGGCTATGGATTACAGGCAACATCTGCACTGAGCTAAAGGCTAGATCTGCCACTTTCAAGGAGCAGGACACTAATCCGAACGCTTATAAGAAATCCTGGTACGCCCTCTGATGAACCATCAAATAGCGAAACCGTCAATACAGGACCAAGATCGAATACTACTAACCCGGCTCTGACGCTCATCAGTTGTGGCACGGCTTGCAAACTATCACGGATTATAAAGGGAAACCCAGCAGCGAGCTGTCCACTGACACAAGCCTACCAGATGAGCTAAATACCTTTTATGCTGGCTTCGAGGCTAGCAACACTGAACCATGCATGAGAGCACTAGCTGTTCCGGACGACTGTGTGATCACGCTCTCCATAGCTGATGTGAGTAAGACCTTAAAACAGGTTAACATTCACAAGGTTGCAGGGCCAGACGGATTACCATTACAAAGATTTGAGTTATAAGGAAATCAGTCAATTGAAATAAATAAATTAGGTCCTAATCTATGGATTTCACATGACTGGGAATACAGATATGCATATGTTGGTCACAGATACCTTTAAAAAAAAAGGTAGGGGCGTGGATCAGAAAACTAGTCAGTATCTCGTGTGACCACCATTTACCTCATGCAGCACAACACATCTCTGTTGATTGTGGCCTGTGGAATTTTGTCCTACTCCTCTTCAATGGCTGTGCGAATTTGCTGGATATTGGCAGGAACTGGAACACGCTGTCATACATCCCAAACATGTTCAATGGGTGACATGTCTGGTTAGTACGCAGGCCATTGAAGAACTGGGACATTTTCAGCTTCCAGGAAATGTGTACAGATCCTTGCGACATGGGGCTGTGCATTATCTTGCTGAAACATGAGGTGATGGCCGAGGCTGAATGGCACAAAAATGTGCCTCAGGATCTCATTAGGGGATCGACAAAATGCAATTGTGTTTGTTGTCCGTATCTTATGCCTGCCCATACCATAACCCCACCGCCACCATTGGTCATTCTGTTCACAACGTTGACATCAGCAAACTGCTCACCCACACATCGCTGGTTGGAAATTCTCTAAAACGATGTTGGAAGCCTGCTTATGGTAGAGAAATTAACATTCATTTCTCGGGTAACAGCTCAGTGGTGGACATTCCTGTAGTCAGCATGCCAATTGCACGCTCCCTCAAAACGATATCTGTGGCATTGTGTTGTGAGACAGAATTGCACTTTTTAGAATGGCCTTTTATTGCCCCCAGCACAAGGTGCACCTTTGTAATGATCATGCTGTTTAATCAGCTTCTTGATATGCCACACCTGTCAGGTTGATGGAGTATCTTGGCAAAGGAGAAATGTTCACTAACAGGGGTGTAAACACATTTGTGCATTTTAGAGAAATAAGCTTTTTGTGAGTATGGAAGATTTCTGGGATCTTTAATTTCAGCTCATGAAAGATGGGAACAACACTTTACATGTTGTGTTTTTTTCCCTCTGCATTGTTGCCCATAAGTAAGCATTTCACTGTTAGTTTACACCTGCTGTTTATGAAGAATGTGACAAATACTATTTATTTTATTGTTATGAAATGATTTGATTTTAATTTGAGCCAGAGTGCTTAAGAAAGAGAGATAGACAGGAAGTAGAGAGAGACAGGTGGAAGGGACTGATGATGATGATGATGATGATGATGGTGATGATGAGTATTATCTGAGACTAAAGAAGTGGTCGATACGGTATCTTATTAATCAGTACGAACAAATATGAAAATGTACAGTATGCACTCACTATTGTAAGTCACTCTGACTAAAATGTCAACTTAAATGCTCTCTGAGACTCTGGGGTCGTTCTAGGTCATCAGCTGGACTGGTCACATGTTGTTGAAGGAGTCTGTAAGGGCCTGACTGAGGCCAGGTCTCTGACTCCCTCTAGGGGGAGTGGGATGGCCACAGTCAGGTCCTGACAATCACAGGGTGGGTGTTGGGTTTTAGTTGATCCCCAATTAGAGGCAGCTGTCTTGTGTTGTCTCTAATTGGGGATTCTATTTAAGTTCCACTGTGTGTCACCTGGGTGTGGATTCTTGTATGTGTCTATTCGTTGTGTGATATTCACGTCAGTTCACGGTTGCTACCTCTCCTTTGTTTTTGTGTCGTATTTTAAATACCATTAATAAAAGGAATGCCGCTCCACCACAGCTCTGCGCCTCGTTCCATAAATACGCATCGTGACAGAAGACCATCACGAAACGCAGCAGGGATGGACATTCGGGGATATCCTCCTCGGTATGGGGAAAATTACTGAGGAGGAATTCCTCCATTGTCGTGCGGTGGAGGAAGGCTGGTGTCCGGAGCAGCGGCGCCGTCGACGGAGGACACATCGGCGGGCCAAGAGGGCGGACCAGTTTGGAGCCCAGAAGAGCCCCCAAACTGTTTTTGGGGGGGGGCTATGGGGGTGGTCGGGGATCGAAGGCGAGGAGCCCTGGCCACTGCACCTGTGGGGGTTCCAGTAGGAGCCTCTACAGCCATGGGAGCAGGAGTACAGTATGGAGTCGGAGGAGGACGACGACGATGTGCTCCTGTTCCCTCACTCGTGGGGGCTCCCGGAGGAGCTCTCACAGGATGGGGATTGGCGGTGGAGAGAAGACGACTTGGGCAGTCGGAGATCTCCAGCGCTGATTCCCAGTCCGGTGCCTCCAGCGCCGGTTTCTAGTCCGGTACGGCCCGTGCCTCCAGCTACAGCCCACAGCCCGGAGCCCCTAGCTACGTCCCACAGCCCGGAGCCTCCAACGACGGTCCACAGCCCGGAGCCTCCAGCTACGTCCCACAGCCCGGAGCCTCCAGCTATGTCCCACAGCCCGGAGCCTCCAGCGACGTCCCACAGCCCGGAGCCTCCAGCTACGGCCCAGAGCCCGGAGCCTCCAGCTACGGCCCAGAGCCCGGAGCCTCCCTTGACGGTTCACAGCCCGGAGCCTCCCGTGATGGTTCAGAGCCCGGAGCCTCCCGTGACGGTTCAGAGCCCTGAGCCTCCCGTGACGGTCCAGAGTCCGGAGCCTCCCGTTACGGTCCAGAGTCCGGAGCAGTCCGCTCCACTGGTGCCCAGTCTGGGGCCGGTAGCCAGCATAGTTACGTGGTGGGAGAGCTTCTCTGCGCTGGTGCCCAGGCTGGGCACAGTGTTCAATTCCGCTGGGGAGTCAGAGCTCCTCAGCGTGCCGGTGCCCAGTCCGGGGCCGGTATCCAGCCCAGCTACGTGGCTGGAGACATTCTCCGCGCTGGTGCCCAGGCTGAGCACAGTGTGCAGTCCCGCTGGGGAGTCGGAGCTCCTCAGCCTGCCGGTGCCGAGTCCGGGGCCGGTAGCCAGCCCAGCTACGTGGCTGGAAACATTCTCCGCGCTGGTGCCCAGGCTGGGCACAGTGTTCTGTCCCACTGGGGAGCCGGAGCTCCTCAGCATGCCGGTGCTCAGTCCAGGGCCGGCAGCCAGCACAGTTACGTGGCTGGAACCATCCTCTGCGTCGGTGCCCAGGCTGGCACGGCGTGCAGTGCCGCTTTGGAGCAGGAGCTCCTCAGCATGCCGGTGCCCAGTCCGGGACCGGTAGCCAGTTCAGCTACGTGGCTGGAGCCCTCCTCTGCGTCGGTGCCCAGGATGGGCAAGGCGTGCAGTCCCGCTCTGGAGCAGGAGCTACTTAGCGTGCCGGTGCCCAGTCCGGGGCCGGCAGCCAGCACAGCTACGTTGCTGGAACTCTCCTCTGCGTCGGTGCCCAGGCTGGGTACGGTGTTCAGTCCCGCACCAGCGCCAGAGCAGTCCACCCCACCGGTGCCCAGCCCGGGACCAGTCGGCTGCCCCGCTCCAGCATCGGAGCAATCCGATCCACCGGTGCCCAGTCAGGGGGTGGTCGTCAGCCCCTCTCCAGGGTCGGGTTCTCCCAAACCAGGGAGCTGCCTTCAATGCCTGCGTCACGCCCGAAGCCAGAGCCGGAGCCTCCACCAACAACCTCCCCAGTACTCCGCTCTTTCCCCCCTCTCTTTTTTTTTGTTTGTGTTAGGACTGTGTGGTTTTGGTTGGGGGGGGGGAAGATCACGGTCGGGAGCCCGCGCCTTAGAGGGGGGGTACTGTAAGGGCCTGACTGAGGCCAGGTCTCTGACTCCCTCTAGGGGGAGTGGGATGGCCACAGTCAGGTCCTGACAATCACAGGGTGGGTGTTGGGTTTGAGTTGATCCCCAATTAGAGGCAGCTGTCTTGTGTTGTCTCTAATTGGGGATTCTACCTCTCCTTTGTTTTTGTGTCGTATTTTAAATACCATTAATAAAAGGAATGTCGCTCCACCACAGCTCTGAGCCTCATTCCATAAATAAGCATCATGACAGAGTCAATCCGTCTAATACATCTGTCACTCACCATTTGACCACGTCACTGAGGAGAATGACAGTGTCATCTAGGTCTATGAGGGTGTACTAAAGTTGTAGTGATATTTAATGTTCACAATACTGTGCAAATATATCCTGAAGTACAGTGTGTGCTTTGGTTCTGTGGTACTCCCAGTGTATTGCAGTGTTATCAGACACAAGTGTATGGGGGTGGGCTGGGCTGGGGGATGGTCATTCATGACGTGTTCTCTCTGCACATGGTTCTAACCTTAGGGATGACCATTTCCAAGTACCATACAAAAAAAAAAGAGAGTTGGGTAGACCGTAGGTAGGCTGTTGGGTAAACGTTTTAACAGTTTTTGCATCTGAACTCAAAGGGACAAGGCACGTCAAAACCATGGGAAGCCTTTGAGAAAACGCATACGTGCATATGCAGTGAGGACGTATCGCATGTAGACCTTCCACATGAGATAACACAGGGGCATAGCGTAGTTTTGCGTAGCCCCTGCAAGGTCCAAGCAAACATTTTTGGGGGTTGTTTTTGTTTGGATGGGGCAGAGAGAAAACATTTCTGTCATTCTAAAACTGTCTTTCCTTGCTTGTGTCATGTTCATATGCTATCTGGGGGGCCGATCTCCTGGAGGATTCCAAACCTCCCCCCAAAAAGATTATGGGCCCCCCGTCTTGCTGCTACTTGAATTAGAAGTTGGCTACTTTTGTCTAATTCAACTAATGACGACACATTTGCTCTTATGTTAATGAGAGCACCTAGATTTGAGCGAAGCATTAAAATGTCTGGACTCCATGGAAATTACTGAGATAGAGAGTCAAATTATCGGTGCAGAGTAGAATTAAGCACCATTCCCCAAATTAATATAAGTAGCCCAAAATAAAAGAACATGGATTTAGCCAAATAGAACATCAGAGTTCAGTATGTGTGTGTACATATTTTCTTCCTACCTTATCAAGACCAGAATGTCCTGACAAGTCGCCAGAATGTCAGAATGACATTATCTCACATTTCTTTGAGACTAGTACTTAGTTTTCAACAGCAGAGATTTGTATACATCTTGTTGTCTGTCTCCAACATTTGCAACATTGTTTATCAACACACAGCAAGCAGGTTTTTTTAGCTTTAGCCTGTGTCACCATGCTAGTCACATGACTACAATCCACTGGACTTCACATGATGCTAACATCAACCCTTCCCCTGACCCCTGCAACCAGTCACAATGGACTATCAATATAACTGACAGTCTACACTGTATATTGGGTCACACTGTAGCACCATAACCAAACTGGGCTAGTTGGCATTGCATCACAGTTCCACTTTTAGTTCCATTGTAAAGCTTAGTCACCTCTCAGTAAGAAAAGTGACTCGAGAGTCATGATTAGTTTTTCTGTGTGACTCGTTCATTTTAGTCATGTGTTTCACCTGCTGGTTGCAATGAGTTCTACAGGATTGAGACAGAGAGACTCTCAAACCAATAACTGTCTGTCATATATGCGTGCAGGAAAATAGATCATGTTGCACGCAACATAGAGAAGAAAAATACATGTTTAGAACTGATAATAGATTGCATGGTTTAAGCTATATGGGATGGTTTTAAGAAGGTCATACCAAGGATCATTTTGCTATTGGATTTAGAATTTTAAGACCCCTTGAAGTATAAAAAACTATACACTGGGTGTCAAAAGTTTGGAATATTACTCATTCAAGGGTTTTTATTTATTTGCACTATTTTTTACATTGTAGAATAAAAGTGAACACATCAAAACTACGACAAATAAATAAAAACCCTTGAATGAGTAATATTCCAAACTTTTGGTCCCCAGTGTATATAAAATAAATATTTGAAATAAAACATTTTTTGGCCTTACTGCAATTAGCCCATCCAAAGACATTGAATAACAGATGCACAACAAGGAACAACAGATAGTCAAAAAACATGTTTGTTCTGAAGTGTCTGTCCTATATCTGAGATATAGAAGATCTTGGTCCTGTATTTTTTACATGTATTTAACCCCTTATTTTTGTGAGGCAACCGACATGTATGTGTTCGTGAGAGTCTCATATTTCCATAGAGGGGTCATAATAGTTTGTAGGCCAAACTATTTGGATGCAACAGACGATGTTATGAGTCTCATGGTCTGACAAACACCGCTCTAGCTCTGTCTTTCACTGCAGATGCGGAAGTGCGACATAGGTGGATGCGATGCATCCACTGCAAAAAAAATACAATATTTCTAGCTTAAACTGACTGATTTTTATGGGGATTAGCATCTAATTATGCTAATTAGATGTTCGATGGGGCAAAAGCATACACTTGCTAACCATATACGTCTAAGTTATGTTTCACAAGTTTGAACAGCACAGTACAGTACGTCACAGTTCAGCACAGTATGACACAGTAGAGCTCAGTATAATACATTACAATACGATACGGTACGGGACAGTAGTTATATTCAATAGAGCAGAGTACAGTACAGTACAGTACATTACAGTACAATACAGTAGTGTTTAATTCAGTAGGGTATAGTACAGTACAGTTTAATTCAGTAGTGTGCAGTACAGTAGAGTTTAATTCAGTAGTATAGTGTACAGGTCAGTTTTCTTCAGTAGAGTAGAGTATATTAGAGTGATGTAGGGTGCAATACAGTACATCATACTATACTGTACTGTGCTGTACAGTAGGCTACTGTACTGAACTATACTTTACAGTACTATACTCTATTGTGCTCTACTGTACTGTACTGTACTGTGCTGCACTGTGCTGTCCAAACTTGTGAAACATAGATGTCTGAACCAAACATATCAAGGCCGGTCCAGACCGGACCAATTCTGAACCACACATAGACGTCTGGACCGGACCAGAAATCTACATCCGTGGACATTGAAATCAAGGCCAGTACAGAATGCATCAAAAAAAGACATACAAAAAAAGACCAAGAAAATACCCCAAAAAGAAGTCCGGTCCGGGCAGTACCAACAAAAGTCGTCCAAAAGAAGTCGCTGTCGGTAAATGCTTAGTGGGCTCTCAGTCAATCAAGTGATGAGGCATGTGCCCTCCACTCCAGTTTCAATGGCAAATGAGATGCTTGGTAAATGCTGATGAACATAATAGATAAACATAATTGATTGTGAGTTTGGAGATATGAGTTTGGAAGACAGTTCTTTCCACCTGGGCACTGAACCAAGAAAATAAGTCATGTGCGTGGTGAGGATGAGTTTATTTGAACATAAACCTAAAAGACCAACATTGCTGGGAACTTTGTTATCATTGATGACCCAATTAAGCAATATTTACTTCACTGGAAAAGGGAGGTTCCCAAACAAAGAGCCAGCTATAAAACATAAGCCCTGGATTCAGGAACAAACTTGACACAACGACAGATATGTGGGACCCAAAACTGGACACGGAGGCAGAGAGATTATCAAATATTTAATAAAGGATCAGGGGCAAGGCAGTCTCATAGTGGTTGACAGGCAAGGTTCATAACAGGGAATCAGAAGCTCAGTAGTCCAATAAGGGAAGTCAGGCTCGTAGTAGCAGTTCAGGCAGGGTTCGGTACCGGGGATCAGAAGGATGGCAGTACAGAGGAGTAGACAGGCTCGTAATCCGTAACACAGGCAGAGTTCGTTTATCAGGAGATCAGAAGGTGGAAGGCACAGGAGGGGGTAGACAGGCTCGTAATCCAAAAGAACAGGTAGAGGTCCAAATACCGGGAAGAACTACTGGCAGAGTTAGGAACACAAAACAGAGAGCTGGAACGACTGAACTAGACAAGACGATCTGGCAAATGCCAACAGAACACAAAGGACTAAATACCCCAAATGACTAATGATGATGATAGGGATGATGATGATAGGGTGCACCTGGTGTGGGGAGGGGACAAACACAGACAGGTGAAATATATCAGGACATGACAAAACTGGTATCTCTCTGTTATTATTAAAATGCCTATTTACTCTGTTACATCTGACTACGCAATCCACTGTCTCATCAGCCCAGCCAGGCAATTTATAAACTTGATCTCCACTATAAAAAGCATCTAGACATTATCTCACATCTTTTAGACTAGTATTTAGTTTTCAACAGCAGAGATTTGTATACATCTTGTTGTCTGTCTCCAACATTTGCAACGTTGTTTCAATATTCAAATTCGATCTCCAGCTGTCTCATAGTGATGAACGTGTCGGGACGAGACAAGCAGGCAGCGTTTCTCAGCCAGTCTAAATCAGGAATCAGCATGAATCATTTTTATTGATATATACAATGAAATGTCAATGGGAAAAAAGTCAAACGAAACAAACTGCAGCTAGTTTGCAGTCTTTCTGTTATGTCGGAATAAACAGAAGATTCAATTGCAAGCGTAGATTACATTTATTGACAAATCAAAAGAGAGAGTAGTGAAATGGGGTCAGCTGTAGATAATGTCTGGTACCACCGGAGCCTTGGCAGCGCAGGGACTGAATGGGCAACCCGATCCTCCGTGGCGGTGAGTGGAGCGAAGGGGATCCAACCCGCCACAGAACAAGCAAGTAATGACGTACGATCCTCGGAGAAGACAGGCAGAGCGATCGCGAACTCAATAGGAATTCCACAGGAGACTGGAGAACCGGCCAGGAGAAACAGACAAACTCACAGGAACAAACCAAACGATCTGACAAACAGAAGACGAATGACAATGAGTATAAATAGACAGATGATGAACGGCAGCTGGCGCTGATAATCAGCAGAGTGGTAATCAGCGGCCACACCCACACACACACACATGCACACAGAGAGAGTCAGTGAATTTATGAACCGTGACACTTTCCAGCTTCAGTTTGAAGTGATTGTGTTAGCTGAATGTACTGACAAGTCACCAGAATGTCAAGGTAGGAAAACAAATAAACAGTCCTGAATTTGTGTATTGGGGGAAACTGGGGCCTTGTATCAGTGTTAGTAAAGAGAAAAAAGAGTCCAGGCACACTTGGTCACTGTGGTTTTTTTTAGCTTTAGCCTGTGTCACCATGCTAGTCACATGACTACAATGCACTGGACTTCTCATGATGCTAACATCAACCCTTCCCCTGACCCCTGCAACCAGTCACAATGGACTATCAATATAACTGACAGTCTACACTGTATCTTGGGTCACACTGTAGCACCATAACCAAACTGGGCTAGTTGGCATTGCATCACAGTTCCACTTTTAGTTCCATTGTAAAGCTTAGTCACCTCTCAGTAAGAAAAGTGACGTCAAAAGACTGAACTTTTCCAAGGAACTTAATATAGGAAAGAGGAGCCAACTGATGATTGCAACATATTGCTCCCATCTGTCACATGCACTTACGTTAGCTTTTTCAAAAGCTTTAAAACAGGCAGCAATGATGTTCAAAGTAGTGAGGTGCAGTTTACTTTTATTTTTGAACGACTCTTGTTACTGACTCGAGAGTCATGATTAGTTTTTCTGTGTGACTCATTCATTTTAGTCATGTGTTTCACATTTCACAATTTTAAGACCCCTTGAAGTATAAAAAAATATACACTGGGGGCCAAAAGTTTGGAATATTACTCATTCAAGGGTTTTTCTTTATTTGCACTATTTTTTACATTGTAGAATAAAAGTGACACAACACATATGGAATCATGTAGTAACCAAAAAAGAATGCTTTTACATCAGTCTTGTAGGAGTTCCCACATATGCTGAGCACTTTTTGGCTGCTTTTCTTTCACTGCGGTCTACGCAATCCACTGTCTCATCAGCCCAGCCAGGCAATTTATAAACTTGATCTCAACTATAAAAAGCATCTAGACATTATCTCACATTTCTTTTAGACTAGTATTTAGTTTTCAACTGCAGAGATTTGTATACATCTTGTTGTCTGTCTCCAACATCTGCAACATTGTTTTAATATTCAAATTAGAACTCCAGCTGTCTCATAGTAAAGAACATGACAAGCAGGCAGCGTTTCTTAGAAAGTTGAAATCATGAATCAGCTGGCATAATTTTTATTGATATACACAAAGAAATGTCAATGGAAAAAAAGGTAAAACGAAAGAAACTGCAGCTACTTTGTCTTTCCATCTTCAGTTTGAAGTGATTGTGTTAGCTGTGTTTACATTTACGTCATTTAGCAGACACTCTTATCCAGAGCGACTTACATTAATTTTTATACTAGTCCCATGTGGGAATCGAACCCTTAATCTACAAACTGAGCTACATGGGACGGCTATCTCCTCTGAACAACAGTGTCCAGACAAGTGAGCACGTTTTCTATGCCAGGCAAAATCGCACCTAATTAACTCAATGCCAAGGATGTATCCAAATAAATGTCACAAAAAACAGCTTAAACTTTGCTGTTATTCTGGCTGACGTGCATCGTTATTTGAATATGTTGGTAATCCGTTCTATAAAAATGATAATGCTCTCGAAGCCAGTGTTTGGAAGATATATTGACAGGGTTTGCCAGCCCTCGACTTTGTCTCAGGCCTAACAACACCCATGCCAACATATCCTCTATTATCACTTAAACATACTGTCATCAAGGCTCTCAGTCATACTGGCTTTTGACTCAACTTTTAAAACTATAGAAGATCAGGCTTTACTTATTAGAGAGTTAGTATTTTTTTTATATACTGTATATATATAAAATGTTTCACAAAATATAAAAGTGGACAGATGAAGAGTCAGAGACATCTGTGACAGTCACAATAGTTCAAAATGTCCACCAGCCACACCAAGTTAATGTACGCGTCGCTGTGGCAACAGACACCCTTGCGCCATAGTCACAGCATAATGAGCCAGTTGGTTTTGATTTTAACACCAGTGTGGAGAATAGGATAGGATTAACTTTCATGTTCAAGAATGCATTTTATTGAATTCTTATCATGTCTGCAAAATTGTACATTTGTTCTTCTGCCTAAAAAACTATAGTTCTCACAAGACGTTGGCTCAGTGGAGTGGACACAATGTTTTCAGTTTGGGTCTATTTACTTCAATGGCACAGTATTTCAATGGCCTATAATCCTAGATGAATCAATTATCTCTCTCTCTGACACTCTGTTCACTATCTGGTAGCATTATGTGATCTACTGTACTAGCATTCTCTTTAAACATCCACCTGTGAGATCTGTTGGGGTCAAAGTTGACATAAGGTATTATACAATTGGGAGAAAACCATACAACCTAGCAGCACCTCTTGAACTAAAAGGTCTAAATGTTATATCTCTGACCATCTGGACCATAGCATTTCAGCACACAATTTTTACATCCAACTACTTTTACTTTTGAAAGTATGTCATTCTCTGGAGCAATGACCAGAGAAAGATACACAAACCCACTGCCTCATATTTGTCAAGGTCATATGGTGCTCTTGTCATGTGTGAGAGAGATTGTCACAGCTTATCAGTTCCTTATCAGGACACCATGTGACTTGGCTCTCATGACACCGTTCACATATTCCATACCATTAGTCTAGGCACAAAGCAGTAAAAAACATGGCCAGTTCTAGTCTCTTTACCACTTCTTCCCTCAGCAGCCTTTCCCCCCAAACTCCAACATTTTACAGTATGTAAGGGTTGGGAAACAGTACAACATAATTGTGCAATGTATATGCCTTGTAGTGGCCCATAATGTCCAATTATTTTATATATATATATATATTATTTTTTTTGTACCAGTAAAAAGAAAAAGCAGCAGCATGCTATCCCTAGAGATGAGAACTTAGTTGAAAGACCCACCACCCTCAGAATGTATTGATTAAATGTCCAGACACGTTGCCCCCAGGGCAAGGCTGCCCAGCACTGTGCATAGTGTTCGGATCAGAGTTTATCTTCCGCTGCACTGCGTCTTAACTTCTTGATCAGCTCATGCCAGTAGCACACTCATCAGCACTTGCCACCTGCCAGAGCCAAAGCCAGAACATGACATAGCTGAAATATTCATAGGAGAGGGTTGGATAAATTGAGACATGTTTTACATTCAGCATCACTCCGTCAAGGGAAATGTCTTCCTTCTGAGATATCTGCATATATGTCAGGTTGTTGTGTATCCCTGGAAATAATCAGTATTCATGTAACCATTACAGTTTTGAAGACATAGCTTGTCCAAAAAAAGTAGTCTCTTGGCACAACTAACCCGGGTATGGGTAAGTTAAGCCTGTACTGAATTAAATATTACCACTACCTTTATAAACCATGTCTATCTTTATTTCTGTACTGAATTAAATATTACCACTACCTTTATAAACCATGTCTATCTTTATTTCTGTACTGAATTAAATATTACCACTACCTTTATAAACCATGTCTATCTTTATTTCTGTACTGAATTAAATATTACCACTACCTTTATAAACCATGTCTATCTTTATTTCTGTACTGAATTAAATATTACCACTACCTTTATAAACCATGTCTATCTTTATTTCTGTACTGAATTAAATATTACCACTACCTTTATAAACCATGTCTATCTTTATTTCTGTACTGAATTAAATATTACCACTACCTTTATAAACCATGTCTATCTTTATTTCTGTACTGAATTAAATATTACCACTACCTTTATAAACCATGTCTATCTTTATTTCTGTACTGAATTAAATATTACCACTACCTTTATAAACCATGTCTATCTTTATTTCTGTGGACTATGTTCTCAATTATAATTATGTCTTGTACATTTCCAGTATGTTTCTCCCTACCAAGGTCAGGGCATTATGCACACACACAAAAGGGGGAGGAATCAGGTGAAATCTGATGGAGGCACCTATTGTTTTTCAGTGATACACAGAGACCGTCGACCAGAGTGCCTAGCTAGCAACAGGTCCTCTAATGCCCCTGTAAAGAGCATGTCCAACACAAACACATTGGCCGAGACCCAAACGGTTCCCAGTTGAGTGCACTATGGGCCCTGAACAAAAGTAGTGAACTAATTGGGAACAGGGTGCCATTTGGGATGCACACATTCACTTAACCAAGAATGTGATTGTCCCCCCCCCCCACGTTGATAACAGACAAGAGTGACAATGAGAATGTCTCCATGCATAAATACCAGCCAGCACAAGCAATGTTCTGTTCTGCCGTGATCCCTTGCTTCATCCCACCCAGAAACCATACAGCACTGTGTTGACAAATTTGATCCGTATGTTGACTGTTCCCCTCGGCTTGTTTGTTAGATTAGCTACATAAAAATGACAGACAGAGCTCTCCTACAGTAGGGCTTTGGCTCAACACTATTGTGCTGTCACTGTCACTGAATAAATAGGCGGGAGGAGCCATGTTACAGACACTGTAGGGCTGACACTGACTAACTCATATGAGGCTCATGTGCAGGGCCGGCTCTAGCCTTTTGGGGGCCCTAAGCAAGATTTGGTTGGGGGGCCCAACCATTTCATGCTATTGTACATATTGTGCCATGGAGCAGAGATACATTTTTGTCGTTTTAAAGCAAGTCTTCTGCAGTTCTACTCATTTTGCCATGGTGCAGAAATACATTTTTGTTGTTTTTAAGCTAATTTCCTGAAATTCTACACATTTTGCCATGACTTATGCCAGGTCTATGATATCTGAGTGAGAGTGGCTAACAAAATCAATGGGGGCCCTGGAGGTCAGGGCCCGGGGACGGTATTTGGCCATGATTACTACAAGTTTAGATAACTGGCTAGACTAACTTACTAATCTAAAACTTGTTAGCTGACATGGCTAATTGAGTGACAGTCACTGACAAAACAAGAGAAAAACTGCTTATGCAAAACCAAATTGCACCTTGTGTATTCTACTATTATAACTCTCAACAGTAAGTTTAGACCAAAATAAAAAACAAAAATCCATCTCAGGCCAACTAGCGGCCGGGGGCCCTAAGTGACCGCTTATGTCACTTATTCCTGGAGCTGGCCCTACTCATGTGTCTAGTTTGTGATACCTTAATCTGATCTAATCACTGTAGAGTACAGTAGAGTAGTAAGCTCTTAGCAGCCATACAGGGATCTATCTGAGGGTCTGCCTCTCTTACTGATGATGATGATGTCTATAGAGGCTAGAGGCCATGGGGATCACTCAGGGACAGGATGTACTAGGATCTCAGAATGCCTCATCGGGAGTGGCTTAGGCAGCCAGAAGCGATGAATATAGGTAGGCCTAGCCTATTAGGTGTATTCACATCTGGTGTATTCAAAGCAATTTTGGCACCTTGACTGTCTTCAAAACCTTTTTTTATTTACACATAGATTAATAGGCGTAGTTGGCATTTAAGTGAGGGGGACATGTCCCCCCAATATTACAGAGGGCTCTCAGGAACACAAACTTGTATTCTGCTGTGCAGGTCTCTTTAGAAGGGACAGCGACACAACCGCAATTGAAAGCATTGCAGATCTTGTTTTGCTACCTGATGATCTTCACTGATGTTTTCGTGAATTTTCCAAATCCTTTTGAATGCATTTCAGTCACTTTGTGATGCAAATAAAAACATTTATCAAATAATTTCACATATTTTCTTATTAGCCTACGTACAGTGAGGAAAAAAAGTATTTAGTCAGCCACCAATTGTGCAAGTTCTCCCACTTAAAAAGATGAGAGAGGCCTGTAATTTTCATCATAGGTACACTTCAACTATGAGAGACAAAATTAGAAAAATCACATTGTAGGATTTGGTGGAAAATAAGTATTTGGTCACCTACAAACAAGCAAGATTTCTGGCTCTCACAGACCTGTAACTTCTTCTTCCTCTGTCCTCCACTCGTTACCTGTATTAATGGCACCTGTTTGAACTTGTTATCAGTATAAAAGACACCTGTCCACAACCTCAAACAGTCACACTCCAAACTCCACTATGGCCAAGACCAAAGAGCTGTCAAAGGACACCAGAAACAAAATTGTAGACCTGCACCAGGCTGGGAAGACTGAATCTGCAATAGGTAAGCAGCTTGGTGTGAAGAAATCAACTGTGGGAGCAATTATTAGGAAATGGAAGACATACAAGACCACTGATAATCTCCCTCGATCTGGGGCTCCACGCAAGATCTCACCCCGTGGGGTCAAAATGATCACAAGAACGGTGAGCAAAAATCCCAGAACCACAGGGGGGGACCTAGTGAATGACCTGCAGAGAGCTGGGACCAAAGTAACAAAGGCTACCATCAGTAACACACTACGCCGCCAGGGACTCAAATCCTGCAGTGCCAGACGTGTCCCCCTGCTTAAGCCAGTACATGTCCAGGCCCGTCTGAAGTTTGCTAGAGAGCATTTGGATGATCCAGAAAAGGATTGGGAGAATGTCATATGGTCAGATGAAACCAAAATATAACTTTTTGGTAAAAACTCAACTCGTCGTGTTTGGAGGAGAAAGAATGCTGAGTTGCATCCAAAGAACACCATACCTACTGTGAAGCATGGGGGTGGAAACATCAAGCTTTGGGGCTGTTTTTCTGCAAACGGACCAGGACGACTGATCCGTGTAAAGGAAAGAATGAATGGGGCCATGTATCGTGAGATTTTGAGTGAAAACCTCCTTCCATCAGCAAGGGCATTGAAGATGAAACGTGGCTGGGTCTTTCAGCATGACAATGATCCCAAACACACCGTCCGGGCAACGAAGGAGTGGATTCGTAAGAAGCATTTCAAGGTCCTGGAGTGGCCTAGCCAACCCCATAGAAAATCTTTGGAGGGAGTTGAAAGTCCGTGTTGCCCAGCGACAGCCCCGAAACATCACTGCTCTAGAGGAGATCTGCATGGAGGAATGGGCCAAAATACCAGCAACGGTGTGTGAAAACCTTGTGAAGACTTACAGAAAAAGTTTGACCTCTGTCATTGCCAACAAAGGGTATATAACAAAGTATTGAGAAACTTTTATTGACCAAATACTTATTTTCCACCATAATTTGCAAATAAATTCATTAAAAATCCTACAATGTGATTTTCTGGATTTTTTTTATCTAATTTTGTCTCTCATAGTTGAAGTGTACCTTTGATGAAAATTACAGGCCTCTCTCATCTTTTTAAGTGGGAGAACTTGCACAATTGGTGGCTGACTAAATACTTTTTTTCCCCACTGTATGTTGCAGTTTCCATCTGTGCTAGAAAATCCCTAAAATTAAAAAGGAAATAGGATATCGGTATCGGCCCGCAATATTCACATTGGTGCCCTTATTGACTGTCTAAAACCTGATAGAAAGTGTGCAGAAATGATAATGGCCTCTATATTTTTAAATAACTGCCTTGGCCTTGTGGTTAAAAAGTACACCCTGAGATTGAAAGGTTGGGGATTAAATGCCCAGTTGAGAATGAGACATGATGCCACTCTGCTTGGCACAGCATTAACGAAAAACTCAATCCAAAAACTACATTTTGGTATTTGTTTCATTATTCCATTGTTAATATAGTCCTAAAATGTTTTGCATTTCAGTAATCTAGTTTTCAAGATATATAACTTCAAAATACAGAAATACAGCCGGTATGATGCATAATAGATCAGGTCCAAACCTCTCTGCCAATAACAACAAGTTTTCAGGTAAGGCTACGTTTCCCTACCATTAAAATCAAATCAAATCCAACTTTATTTGTCACATGCGCCGAATACAACAGGTGTAGTAGACCTTACCGTGAAATGCTTACTTACCAACAATGCAGTTAAAGAAAGAGTAAAAAAAATATTTACAAAATAATAAAAAGTAACACAATAAAATAAAAATAACGAGGCTATATACAGGGGGTACCGGTACCGAGTCATTGTGCAGGGGTACAAAGTAATTGAGGTAATATGTACATAGGTAGGGGTAAAAGTGACTAGGCAATCAGGATAGATTATAAACAGAGTATCAGCAGCGTATGTGAAGATTGGGAAAGAGTGTCTAAGTGTGAGTGTGTGTGGCGTCAATATGCATGTGTGTGTGAGCATATGTTTGTGTGTGTATATGTGTGTTGGAGTGTCAGTGTACTGTAGTATATGTGAGTGTGTGGGTAGAGTCCAGTGAGTGTGTGTTGGAGTGTCAGTGTAGTATGTGTGAGTGTGTGTGTGTGTGTGTGTGTGTGTGTGTAGAGTCCAGTGAGTGACTATGCATAGATAATAGACAGCAGGTAGCAGCAGTGTAAAAACAAATGAAAGGGGGGGGGGGGTCAATGCAAATAGTCCGGATGGCCATTTGATTGTCCCACTTTGGTGCCCTTCCCCTCCCCACTCCTAACCTTACTACATTTTGCACTACATTTTGCACTCTGTATATAGATTTTCTATTGTGTTTTTGACTATGTTTGTTTACTGTGTAACTCTGTGTTGTTTTTGTCGCACTGCTTTGCTTTGTCTTGGCCAGGTCGCAGTTGCAAATGAGAACTTGTTGTCAACTGACCTACCTGGTTAAATAAAGGTGAAATAAAAAAAAAAAAAAAAAAATATCACTCACAGACAGTCCTACAGACATTCTTGCTTGAGATTTTTGTTTTTCTTAAACATATATTTTTATTTCGGACCACTTTAATGGACAACTATTACAGTAAGGTACATAGTTGTTACCCAGAAATGATTTGATTTTGATTTTTACTACCACTATGTCGCAGTTTTTTAGTAGGTGTCTTCAGGACTTGCCTCAAATTTATAGTAATGATGTACATCAAATTGTTAAATCAGCCTCTGAGACTCCAGCTAGCAAGAACGAAAAGGGGTTCAAGATGTTTATAGGAAGTTACGTACATGAAGGTGAGTACCAAGACAGTGACAGATATAGCTAGCTACAATATTTGGATTTTGCGTATCGCTATTGCTATTTTTGTGTATTCATATAGCAATTTATTAATATTATAACAGTTAATTAGTAATTATGCATTGTGATGCTATTTCTGTCTCCATGCAGAAAACCATACCGGCGGATCAATTCTAACCGAAGCCAATCAAGACAAGGAAAAGACTAATGCCGACTGAAATGTCAATTGTCAGTCTTCTCATCTAGCTCAACTGTACTGTGATTCAATCCATTGGAACAACCTTTCATGCTATGTACTATCTGAATATAAAAACTAAGAGATGTAGTTTGTAGACTCATAACTACATTTCTGCCTGTCTTCTCTAACCAGAGTCCAAGTGTATAAGATCATATTTCACCAGCCCAATACCCCTCATTCTTTACATGTAATTTATATTGTAGTACACATAAACCCGGTTTCCATTAGCACTTTGAAGTCAACCCAGGTGAAATTGCGTTTCCACTGCCTCCATAAATGAGAAATTATGTCATGTTGCTAGGTAGCGAATATGTGACTGCAGCTGGCTTTGCTAATGTTGCTAGCTAGCTAGCAAGATGTTGAAGAATTTCATTCACCTTCACCATGCTGTATTTAACTTTACTCTATACTCCTGTCAGTGCCAGCCAGACTCAGAGCTATGTATTTAACTTGCTGAATGGTTAGCGTCGTCGCTAGCATAACAGGCTAGCTAGCTAGCTTAATTCATACATTGCTTGCCATGGCATTGGCTGTTAGCTAGCTTTCAATTCAACTCTGATTTGCTAACTAACGTTAGGTAGCTAGCGTTTGAGGGCTGACTGTTCTCATAAACATTTATTGTGTAGTGCAAATGTATTTGTATTTTATTTAATCAGGCAATAATTTTACGAAGTAACTAGCTAGCTACAGTTAATAGTTAAATTCGCTAGCTAGCTAATATGATTGTAACTGGATAGTTACGACGTACTGCCACCAATCACCTTTTTCTGATCTCTACATCGACCGGGAAACTATGGAAGCTCACCATACCATTACATTTTGAAGAAACTGAACACAGAGGCACTGAACAATGTTCATTAGCACCTCCTTTGCGGGTTTGTAATTTAAACGTTGTGAAAAATTAAAAGCCATTGTGAACAATTTCAGACAGTTAGCTAGCTAGTAAGCTAATGATAAAAACAATAGCGGAAATCGCTCCGGAAGTCAGCACCCCGGTAGGAAGTAAAATATAAGGCGGTATAATGCATAGAGCCTATTGTTTTCAGGCAGGGCTAGGCTACATTAACCAAATACTTTTATGTCTAACACTAGCCTGTCAAAAAATAATATATATATATATATATAAAAATAAATAAAAAATAGGAACAAATTAGTCATAGAGGGAAGAGCAAGCAAAGAGGGGGTTAGAGCCAATCAGCAGTACTGAGATCCTATTGGCTCGTTATAGATTTTATTAGCATTTTTCCGTTAGGGGAACGCCTACTTTGTGAAGCGCAATAACTCAATTTGCCCTTGCACTCCTTCTTAACAACAACAGAAAACAATACTTTGGCAAAGGGTAAAATCTACAAAACCTGGTCCAGTTTGTTCGTAACATATTTTTTTGTGGGGGGGGGAACAGAAAACTGTATTGAGATAAAAGGTTTAATCGATAATAATTTTTTTTTGCATAATGTCGGTCAAAATCCACCTCGCTCCATCTTCTTCCTTTGCCGTCCACTGGGCTTCCTCATCACCATATATGGTAGTGTGAAACGTCAACCGGATGCTTCACACTTATACATCCGGTGGAATATCTCACTCCTTGTCTATATTGGGTGTTGCTACGTGTTGTACACCAGAGACGGAAGAGGAAGAGAGACACCGCAATCGCAGTTTTATTTTTAATTCCCTGGTTAAATGAAAGTCAATGAACTAAGTAGACCAGACCCAGCTGCTTTTGCATTGGTGTTTATGGGAGACACCCAGTTAAGCAGACTGCAACTGACCTTTTTCTTCCAATGGTAAATGGCCTGAGTGAACTATCGTCAGTAATTCACCACCTTTGGTGGCACTTCGCCCTGGCTTTCGTGAACTTGCTCGAGTCGTCACTCCTTTTTCATACTTGTCTGCTCTTCAGTCGCGTTGGAGAGAGAGGAAAGAGTTGGACCTGTCAGAAAATTGAACCGTACCCTCACAACTCTACATTTACATTAAATATGTCTACCACCATCTGCTGTCAAAAGCCCCAGGTGAGGTTTTATTTATGTCAAATTATAGCGTATTGTCATTGTTGGTAGATGTTGTACTGTACGCCGTAGGCCAAGGCTAGCCTACTGGAGAAAATGTGTACATTTAACACGAGGTTGCTTGCTTTTTTAAATTTTATATACTGACCTCTGTCGGGTCGTTTTTCTAAATCTAGATAGGTTTTACCGCACTGTAATCTACATGTTTACATTAAATCATCGATGTTTGTTACATTGCAAATTGTAGTGAGCAGCCAACCGCATTATGAATAGCCACTACTTGTCGTTGGCTGCAGTGACAGTGACAGTGGTTAGCGCGAGTAGGTATTTTTTTTTAAATCAGAAATACATCGATGGACTGTGCTACCCAGCATACCAATTGTTTCAACTGTTGGCAACTTTTTACCTAATCTATAATTAGTATCTAGAAAGTTATTCGTGTTTTAGTGATAAAGATATCTTGATTTATGAATGTTCTTTTGTCAAGGCATGTCCTTAGCCAGAAGATCCGATCTCCTTGCAAACAGCTGCACTAGGGTTGGACATGCTTCCTGTTCGAAAAATGGCTCTGAACACATACCTCAACCCTGGGATAAGAAATGCGTTGTACTCTGAATTGTCCCATTATGCCAACTGCTACACCAAGAAGATTGAAGGACTGCTATTTTAT
Source organism: Thymallus thymallus (assembly GCA_023634145.1). Taxonomy (NCBI): domain Eukaryota; kingdom Metazoa; phylum Chordata; class Actinopteri; order Salmoniformes; family Salmonidae; genus Thymallus; species Thymallus thymallus. The sequence continues at coordinate 6,690,175 of CM042392.1, read as the reverse complement.
TTTTTCTCCAGAGAACTGCCCTTTTCGTCCTCATGGTAGTTAGCAGAAGCCACAGCAGCCATTTTGGAATGGCAGTGTCAGCCAATCAGCTCCTTTGTTGTTCAACGCCACGTGCCATTCCATAATGGCTACTGCTAGCTAGCACGACGACAAAAACGACAGTTTCCTTAAACGAGCAGTCGTTCAATTTTATTGGTGTAACGATTGGCTTAATGGACGATTCGTAGTACAATGCATTTCCTACCCAAGGATTAAGGTACATTTTACAGAGCCATATCTCACACTGGCACCGCGGTCTTAATCTTAACAGGAAGCCTGTACGACCCTAGTGCAGCTGCAAGCAAGTGGATCGGATCTGCTGGTTAGGCATGTCCTCATCGCTAGCAATGAAAAAAAAAATGGTAATCTGAGCTCAGAGCCATCTCAAGGCTAACTTGATTATAAGAACTTACGCAGGAGGATCATTAAATGTCTTTAGTTTCCCAAAACCATTAAAGTTGCACATGAAAACACTTGTTATTTACCGACTGCCTCAAACCACTTGTAGAACAGCTGTATGCGCCGTTAGATACATTTTTCCCTTAAACCCTTTATACACAGATTTCCGCTAAACATAGAATCGAGATGTTTAACTGCAAAGGATGGGAAGATTCTTCAAATAAAAATGGAGAAGACTGCATTAAAAGATGAATAGGCTACGTCGGCCTGTATAATTACAGAATATTGAAGTCAGTTAAAAAAAAATGTTTACCTTTTTTATTTAACTAGGCAAGTCAGTTAAGAACAAATTCTTATTTACAGTAACGGCCGGCCACAGCCAAACCTGGACGACGCTGGGCCAATTGGGACTCCCAATCAGTGCCTTAGACCACTGTGCCACTTGGGAGCCCCTGTTCATTTAATTGAGTTCTATTTTGCTAATTGTAGGCTACTGTCTAATTTTTGTCTCTATATTTCATGATGTGCCAAATCTTGATTCAGTGCATTATTATAGGGTGTGCATTAGAGTAAGACTCAATATATATATATATATAGACTCAATATTATATATAGACTCAATATTTGCATCCATATGTGATGATATCTTTCTAGGAGCTGATCTGTCATCAGTAATGTCAAATAATTTGAATGATAAGGTAATATTTGAATGGGGGAAACTGATCAGAGAGCAGCGCTACCATTCTTTCCATCCTATCATTATCGGCACATACTCCAACGATACACTTAGCAAACTTTCTCTCTGCGTAGTGTTTTGGGAAATGTATATTACATATTCGGCTGATTGTAGGTAAAATGCATCGGTAATCCACTCATAAACCTAAGTTCCATCGCTATTGGGAAACGGGGCCCTGGCAAGATTATCCTGATATGGCAACTTTCGTAATTGAATGTCCCTAGGTTTTAAATTTTATTTTTTGTGTGCATAGTTAGTAGGGTTGGTGTAAAGTCATGCAAACGAATGAGGTTTTGGCTCCGCTGACCTACATGCTTGTGTTAGCGGACCGGGGTAGACCAACAGGCTAGTGACAGTGCTGGGGGGGTGTATGGTCTGATGTCTCTTGCTGGCACAATCTGATGCAATCATCCTCCACTGCACACCCATGGACTAGGCTCAACAACAGATGGTTTGAGCCATCCAATAAAACTGCTTCAGATTGGGTGTTCGGTGTTGAAAGAGAGGGGGGGTTCAGAGGTCTTATGGCTTGGGGGTAGAAGCTGTTACGAAGCCTTTTGGATCTATGACTAGGATGGCTAGAGTCTTTGGCAATTTTTAGGGCCTTCCTCTGACACAGCCTTGTATAGAGTTCCTGGATGGCAGGAAGCTTGGCCCCAGTGATGTACTGGGTAGTACGCACTACCCTCTTAGTGCCTTGCGTTCGGAGGCCGAGCAGTTGCCATAGCAGACGGTGAGGATGCTCTCGATGGTGCAGCTGTAGAACTAAATTAGCATAGAGCCAGTGGCGCATTCAGAAGGATCTTCTGCTAGATGTCATGTTGCATAACCGCTAGGTAAAGTGTGCCAACCGACCCACATCTGTACAGCATAGACAGGGGCTCTAACCCCCAACACACACACTGGCCTACAAAAAGATCCTTGATTCAACTCTTGCTTATATGCTCAGCACGGACACACACACTTAAGCAGTTGGGTACACACTACATTTTATAACTAGCCTGGCCAACTCTGTCACTTCATTCTGCATGCAAGCTATGGCACATCTGCCATCTTCACACACACACAGGGAGTAGGTAGGAGACACACCCAGATGACTGAAATCTGGAAAGAATTTGAGAGTAGCGTGCCTCAGTCTGTAGCGTTAGTCATGTGACATTCTGTTCTGTTCCACAGCAATGCAATACATTTTTCATAGTTCCCCTTTCTCTCCTTGTACCCCCCCCCCCGCCTGTACAGTTTGTCCTTACTCCCCCTCTCTCCAGTCACCATGCTGTTGTGTAAGACTTGTGTAAGGCATGTGATCAACAATAGTGAGAGGGAATCATTCCTTGGATCACGAAGGCAGGCAGGCAGAGAGAGGAATCTCATCAGCGTGTTCTTTCGTCTTATCCTGCCTCCTGAGGTGTCTGGCTGCAGAACAGAACTACACTGGATGATCCTGGCTGGAGTGTCATTGTCTGAACCCCACGCCCCCCAAAGACACATTTCATAACAATTATTCAAGTTGTTTTCTGTAGTGACGAGTCTGTTTTGTAAGACTTGGTGAAGTCTACTTCTGTTTGTTTGCGTGTGGTAGAAGATGGCGTTCTGTCCTCTGGGTAATGTTAGGGTAATTGAGATCCCAGACATGCGCACATTTTATCTTCTCAGGTGAAAGTTGGTTGGTTGAAGCCTGCAGGGATAATAACTAAAGACCTTTTAATGAACTAACGTGTGATGTCTTGGCTGCCATTGCACTGGTGTGATTCACCAATTGAACTGTTTTAATTTGGCAAATGGCACCTAATTTAATGAGTTGGTATTTTTATTAAAACGGTGGAAAAGCAATGCCTAAAGGCTTGTGTTGGCGCGGATGGCTGCGTGGCCGAAACGTAATTTAAATAATTTATACACTTCAAATTTACCACTACTATGCCCAAAAATACATTTTAATTTGAAAATAACAATTTCATGCCTTGATTATATTAAGACAAGATCGGTCACGTTTTTTTTTCTTTTTTTCTCCTGGGAATGCTTAGGAACATATTTCCTAAATGTAACTATTTTGGGGCAAAATTCCTGGTGATTTTAGTTTTTTTTTGACAAAAATCTAAAACTAGTTTTTGGCCTGTTGCTGACCCCCATCCCTGCACACAAACTACATCCACACTCGCACACCGTTTTCAAACCAGCTGAGCACAAGATACCCCAAAAATAAAAAGCTTTACAAAAGTCTCTTTCACACATGGGCCTTCATGTCGGTTTTAAGAGTGTGTGTGTGTTGTTTCTTCTCTCTGAACTGTCTTGGACTGGAGGAAGGATGGTCGTCATTATTTCCAGCAGCATACAAAGAGCCGTTTGTCTGTCGGACAGTTGGTTGGTGTCTGGGTCTGTAGTGACACTCTGTGCGCACACACAGACGCTCTCTACAGACCGCTAGGGTAGCGATGGCATATATGTCTTGGTACAGTAATCACCTGACTGTGTTCCAAGTGAACAACACAGTCCAGGCACATTAAGGTCACGAAGCTAATCTAGCCAGGTTATCTTATTTAGTTTGCTAATCCTTCTGCCACCACACTGCCAAGAAACCAGCAACCCCTAGTTTAAAGTGTAACTGAACCGAAATATCTACTACTCTCGTAGTATGTAACCAAGTATAAATTGTAGAAAAGCATTTTAATGAGTGTGTTCAACATGAAACAATTGTTACATTTACTTTGTTGATAATCCTTAACAAGCCCCACATGGGTTATCCAAAGTCAAACCAATTTTGCCACAGTCGCACAACGGTGGCTGAAGCTAATTGGTGGTAGAAGTTGGCTAGCTACTTCCAGACACAAGACCTGGTTAGACTGTTTCAAGTTATCTAGAAGGGTGAATGTACAAATGCTGCTCACATGCGAACACACAAGTGACACCCACTTCAAAGCATGCGTCCGTGACCCAAATGCCGTTTCTTAGTTGCACTTCCTTATTTGGATAAAAGTATAATGGAGGCAGTCAGTTCAGCCCTCCTTTAAGCCTGTCAATATAAGGTCCCACAGTTGACAGTGCAAATGAGATCAAAAATCAAGCCATGAGGTCAAAGGAATTGTCCTTAGAGCTCCGAGACAGGATTGTGTCGAGGCACAGATCTGGGGAAGAGTACCAACAATTTCTGCAGCATCGAAGGTCCCTAAGAACACAGTGGCCAGAATAACTCTTAAATGGAAGAAATTTGGAACCCCCCAAGACTTCCTAGAGCTGGCTGCAATCGTGGGGAGGAGGGCCTTGGTCAGGGAGATGACCAAGAACCCGATGGCTGCTGACAGAGCTCTAGAGTTCCTCTGTGGAGATGGGAGAACCTTCCAGAAGGACAACCATCTCTGCTTCACTCCAACAATCAGGCCTTTATGGCAGCGTGGCCAGATGGAAGCCACTCTTCAGTAAAAGGCACATGACAGATGTCTTGGGGTTAGCCAAAAGGCACCTAAAGGACTCTGACTATGAGAAACAAGATTCTCTGGTCTGATGAAACCAAGATTGAACTCTTTGGCCTGAATGCTAAGCAAACCTGGCACCATCCCTACGGTGAAGCATGGTGGTGGCAGCATCATGCTGTGGGGATATTTTTCAGCAGCAGGGACTGGGAGACTAGTCCGGATCGAGGGAAAGATGAACGTAGCAAAGTACAGAGATCCTTGATGAAATCCTGCTCCAGAACGCTCTACCTCAGACTGGGGTGAAGGTTCACCTTCCAACAGAACAACGATCCTAAGCACACAGCCAAGACAATGCAGGAGTGGCTTTTGGACAAGTCTCTGAATGTCCAATGTCCTTGAGTCCGGGCCGGCCCTGGACGTTCTGCCGCCTTAGGCAAGTCAAAAATATGCAGCTGAAAGTCGAAGGAACAGAACATAGTAGCAGCCCAAGTCATAGGCCATATTTCTCCGTCAAATCAGTGTCTTCTTTGCAATGCTGTTTGCAAATAATTAAATCTTAGACATTCTTATGAATCTAAGCATGGGACTTTCAAAAGTGACATTTCAAACCAGACAGATGCTCTACCAAGGCAAAGAAATGTAAGCTTCAACTGCTGGCTACTCGTCCATTGCATAACCGAAAAACAGAAGTGGTTCCCTAAAACCTGCCTTGGTTTAAACACACATCTATTTTCAGAAAGCGGAAAGCTCATTTAATAAGGACAGAATAACAAAGTAAATTTGTTTGTCTCGTTAAATATTATAGGCTGCAGCTCAGCTTCAGAATGTCATAGAGGAATCAATATATCCCCATAAGCATCAGTCACGTCTTTTGTTTTTGGGAATAGGAAGAAATAGGCTCCAATTATAATATGTAATTCTATAATTAGGCCGATAAATAATGTTTGTGCGCTCGAGCAGAAAGGAATTTTACTTCGACCCCTGCATCGGAGAGTTACAATCACCATGCAGCCAACTGCCTATAGTAGGAAATCACGTTTTGTTATCACACGGGGGCACGACCCAACAATTGTTACAATAAAAATAACACTACATATTTAACATATATAATTTAATATTCTTGTAGAACAGTAAAAAAGAGATCATTTGAGCTTTCATAAATGCATGGCGGGCCTCGTTTCACAGGAGCAGTTTCGGCATCTATTTATTTCGTGGCCTGCCTGGAGTGGCCTCTTTCCTCAGATGTGTTCTCTCGCTCTTTCTGGTTTAGAGATTGTGCCTCCTTTTCTCATTCGTTTTTTGTTTCAATAGTCGCTTCCTATTAGTTTTTGTCTCTTAGACATGGTAGACAATTTTGTTTAAAATCTCTATAGCTTACTTTTAGCTGTAATTATTTACACTAGTAGCTAGCTTAGTCTCCTGGGTCACGGACTACCTGACCGGTAGGCCACAATTTGTGTGACTACAGAGCTGTGTGTCAGAACGGGCAGTGAGCAACACAGGGGCCCCCCAGGGAACGGTCCTGTTCACCCTCTACACCTCGGACTTCAGATATAACTCTGAAACATGCCACCTACAGAAGTTCTCGGATAACTCCGCAATTGTAGGGTGCATCAGGGGTGGGCAGGAGGAGGAGTACAGGAGCACAATCAGTGACTTTGTGTTCTGGTGTGAGCAGAACCACCTTCAGCTCAAACAAATCAAATGAACAGCACTGATTGTATGTCCGTTCTCTCCTTCATAAAGAAATAAGGTGCCCCTGGCCTAACATCCTGTATGTATGCATGCATTTTTGTTCACTTGAGATTGCAAAGACATACATTTTTACATTTCAATGTAATATGAAAGGGCTGCAGTGAGGTCTTGAGCATGTTTTGATGTGGGTGAATAAGCCGCCTGCCTTTTTAAATGCTTGCTTGAGTGTCTGTCAAACAACTGTAGATGAGGAGGAACCAGTAGTATCACTGGGTTTGCCTGCTGCACGCCCACTCTGTAAACAAGGGAATAGCAAATGTATTGTTACATTATAATTATTATTCACACACACACAGTCTATCTTCTGTGTTGCATTTAAGTATATGCAATGATCCCATGCACAATTTACATAAATACAAATTAGTCTTAAGACTGATCGTAATTGCAATGAGCCCAACAATTGACAAATACAGGAGTCTTGTATAGAAGTCTATAGTGTTTCTCCTGTTGGAACACTTATACAACCAAGTCGACGACTGCTGGATTTTAAATGAAAATATGTTGGTTGGGTGACTAAACTACATAACGTGTTATCTTGTGTAATGGGCGAATAGTCTGCAGACACACAACGGTTACAGCAGCAGAACAACGTGTAGTGTTTTTACAAGAGTAGGTAACACAAAGCTTCTGTTTACATTATTGACAAGCTATTATCAAGTTAGACAGACAAACCATGACATTTTCCCCCATTCCAAAGTCCCCACATCCATGCATTGAGCTAAAAGTGTATCTTGTATTCGCTATAAAGTAGTGTGTGGGGGTCACGAAGACAGGGTGACCATCTTCGATGAAGTTTCCCTCAGCACAAAATACGACCACACTTCAGATTTGGTCCTCTTAGAAGGCTGAAAAATCTCCCGAGCGCTGTCACTGCCTTCCGCCATGTTTTCACACAAAACAAAACCCACGTTGCATGCTGCGCCTTCGTCAGACTACTGCTAACTTCGGTTGATGCTGGACAGTATTTACCGTGAGTTTTTCAAACCGCGGTAATCAAACACTGTTTTAATGATAATTAAAATTTGCAACGGTAATACTAACCGTCTGGAATTTTACTGTGAAACCGGTAACCTTTTCATCCCTAGTTCCATGTTGGCTTGTGAGAATCTCACACATTCCGCCTCATAATGGCAGATTCCCTGGAATGGTGACTTTCTTCTTTCTCTTGTTGTTGTGTATTAAGGCTGGGAATTGCCTGGGACCTCACGATAGGATTTTATAATGATACTTGGGTGCCGATACGATGTGTATTGCGATTTGATGTTCCGTACATGTTGCTCACCATATGTCTGCTGCAGAGAGACAAGAGGGAGCATGAGAACATTACATTTTTATCAGGCATGTATTAAGTGCTGAAAACAAATAATAATAAGATTGAGTAAAAGCTATGAAGGAAAAATACTGCCGTTTTGGTGCAGGTACACCAACTAGTGCAAAAATAATATTGCGTTATTGTCAAAATGATATGATATAGTGTCAAGAATATGGCAGGGATCAGTCCTTAAGACACTGAAGGAGTGGAAAATGGGAGGGAGGGGGTTAATGCTACTGAGAGACTATTTTAGTGACTGTACTGTCAGTGTGCTACTTGACTGCAGCAGTCACCCCGCTTGCCTGCTGGAGATGCCATGAAGTAGCTTAGTTTAAACACGTGGGTTGAATTCAGACCTTGCTCTGAGCATGTGCTTTATATTTTATCTATCCATCTCACTGCAGTTTGGCTAATCTAGTTGTGACATTATCTCTTTTCTCCTCCAGGTTATAGTGCACGACCAACACAGAAAAAGTTTGACTCTATAGCCAACGGGATCCCGAGGACTTGATTACAGTCGCTTCAAGCCTGATAGTTTGCATCGGTGCGGCTGCCCCCCTATTCCCGGCTCCCACCCCTTTGGTTGACTGGCATTACTTCTGACAGCCCCCTTCCTCCTCCACTGGTAAAGAAGACTTGGGTTCCCTTGTGGTCTTTGCCTGTCTTCTCTTCCATCAGTCCCTGTTCTCAACTGATACCAGTAGCACTCCCTGGAGTTACATCATTCTGTATTAGGTAAGATTATTATTATTATTATTATTATTAATAGAGCAAGGGCCAGATTACACACACAATGTGTCTAATCCAAATCATTGTGATCATGAATTAATCAAACAAGCTTCTATGAACGGTGCCAGCATCATGCCACTCTGTGTGTGTTGGTTGAAGAGTAGTCATATCGGGATAGAAATGTACATGTTACTGTGTTGATGTTCCCTCATCCCTAGCTGGTCAGGCTCTGCCCCCAACATAAAACAGAGAAGATGATTCCCAACGGTTGTCTGATCTTTGAAGATGAGAGTTTCCTGGATTCCACCGTGGCCAAGATGAATGCCCTGAGAAAGAGCGGACAGTTCTGTGATGTGAGACTGCAGGTAAGTGGAGCTCTCTTTTTCTCTCTCTCTTTCTCCCGCTCTCTTTCGCTATCTCTCCTTCCTTCCTCCCTCCCTCTCTACACCCCCCTCCTCTCTCTCCATCTGTCTTTTGAGAAATTACACCAATCACACTGGGAAGGCTTGAGTCACTGCAATCAGAGCGCCTGTGACACGTGAGGGGGAGGGAGTGGTTCGATGAGACGTAAACAGCCAGAGGTGTTTTTCTAGATTCCAGGTTTGGCAGTCAGACATGTCATTAGACATTAGGTTTCACAACATGTTATCCTTCTCTAAGGGTCATACAACTATTTTCAAAGATTTTACTGAGTTACTGTTCATATAAGGAAATCGGTCAGTTGAAATGCATTCATTAGGCCCTAATCTATGGATTTCACATGACTGGGAATACACATATGCTGCATCTGTTGGTCACGGTACCGTACAAAAAAAGTTAGGGGTGACGATCAGAAACCCAGCCAGTGTCTGGTGTGACCAGCATTTGCCTCATGCAGTAGGATACATCTCCTTCGCGTAGAGTTGATCAGGCTGATTGTGGCCTCTGGAATGTTGTCCCACACCTCTTCAATAGCTGTGTGAATTTTCTGTATATTGGCGGGAACTGGAACACACTGTCATACACATCGATCCAGAGCATCCCAAACATGCTCAATGGGTGACATGTCTGGTGAGTGTGCAGGACATGGAAGAACTGGGACAGTTTCAGCTTCCAGGAATTTTGTACAGTTTCTTGTAACATGATTATTGCGATAATTCTGTGCATTATCATACTGAAACATGAGGTGATGGCGGCGGATGAATGGCACGACAATGGGCCTCAGGATCTTGTCACGGTATCTCTGTGCATGCAAATTGCCATTGATAAACTACAATTGTTGTCCATAGCTTATGCCTGCTCTTACCATAACCCCAGCGCCACCGTGGGGCACTCTGTTCACAACGTTGACGTCAGCAAACCGCTCGCCCACACGGATGGTGTTCAGAGATAAGAGCTGAAGGGTGGGACAAAAAAATAACTAGATAACTAATGTCAAATATACTGTGTCCGTAAAATGTATTTATAAGCTAGAAGTAGAAGCCTAAGTCCATTAGTTTACGCCAATTAGGGGAGGGGTGGGAAAATAACAAAGGGAAATGTATATTTAAAATTATATATACATATAGTGCTCGGAAAGTATTCAGACCCTGACTTTTTCCACATTTTGTTAGGTTACAGCCATACTCTTAAATTAATTAAATTGTTTTTTTTTCCCCATCATCAATCTACACACACCCCATAATGACAAAGCAAAAACTGTTTTTTAGTTTTTTTTGTGAATTTATTAAAAATAAAAAACATCACATTTATAAGTATTCAGACCCTTTACTCAGTACTTTGTTAAAGCACCTTTGGCAGCGATTACAGCATTGAGTCTTCTTGGGTGTGACGCTACAAGCTTAAGGTCTCTCCAGAGATCTTCGATCGGGTTCAAGTCCGGGCTCTGGCTGGGCCACTCAAGGACATTGACATTGAGACTTGTCCCGAAGCCACTCCTGCGTTGTCTTGGCTGTGTGCTTAGGGTTGTTTGAAGGTGAACCTTCGCCGCAGTTTGAGGTCCTGAGCGGTCTAGAGCAGATTTTCGTCAAGGTTCTCTCTCTACTTTGCTCCGTTTATCTTCGCCTCGATCCTGACTAGTCTCCGAGTCCCTGCTGCTGAATAAAATCCCCCTCCAGACTAGACTCCCAGTCCCTGCTGCTGAATAACATCCCCCTCCAGACTTGATGCTTGACTTTCAGGCCAAATTGTTGAATCTTGGTTTCATCAGACCAGAGAATCTTGTTTCTCAGTTGGAGAATCTTTAGGTGTTTTTTGGCAAACTCCAAGCTGGCTGTCGTACATTTTTACTGAGGAGTGGTTTTCGTCTGGCCACTCTCTACCTTAAAGGCTTGTTTGGTGGAGTGCAGCAGAGGTGGTTGTCCAGCTCTAGGAAGAGTCTCGGTGGTTCCAAACTTGGATGATGGAAGCCAATGTTCTTGGGGACCTTCAATGCTGCAGACATTTTTTGGTACCCTTCCCCAGATCTGTGCCTCCAGACAGTCCTGTCTCTGAGCTCTACGGACAATTCCTTCGACCTCATGGCTTGGTTTTTGTTATCACATGCACTGTCAACTGTGGAACCTTATATATATATATATATATATATATATATATATATATATATATATATATATATATATATATATAGACAGGTGTGTGCCTTTCCAAATCATGTCCAGTCAATTGAATTTACCACAGGTGAACTCCAATCAAGTTGTAGAAACATCTAAAGGATGATCAATGGAAACAGGATGCACCTGAGCTCAATTTCGAGTCTCATAGCAAATGGTCTGAATACTTATGTAAATAAGATATTTCTGTTCATTTTTTTATTTTTTATTTGCAAAAATGTCATCCTGTTTTTGCTTTGTCATTTTATAAAGGCTGTAACATAGTGTGGAAAAAGTTAAGGGGTCTGAATACTTTCTGAAGGCACTGTATTGGAAATGATGCAGATAATTGGAAGCCACAATCTACAGTATTTGCAATATTAAAGCTGCTTTACATTTCTCTGGCAACAGCTCTGGTGGACATTCCTGCAGTCGGGGTGCCAAGTGCACGCTCCCTCAATTTGAGACATCTGTGGGATTGTGTTGTGTGATAAAAATGCACATTAGTGGTCTTTTGTTGTTCCCAGCACAAGGTACAACTGTGTAATGATAATGATGTTTAATCAGCTTCTTGATGTGCGGCACCTGTCAGGTGGATGGATTATCTTGTCAAAGGAGAAATGCTCACTAACAGGAATGTAAACAATATTTGAGAGAAATAAGCTTTTTTTTTTTACATTTCTGGGATCTTTTATTTCAGCTCATAAAACATGGGACCAACGCTTTACATGTTGAGTTTATATTTTTGTTCAGTATAAATGAATGCACCTTTGAAGAAGGATCTCTGTAGTTTGTGCCCTGACCTCTGATCTGTGTCCTATGTAGGTATGTGGTCATGAGTTGATGGCTCACCGTGCCGTGCTGGCCTGCTGTAGCCCCTACCTGTTTGAGATCTTCAACAGCGACATCGAACCACACGGCATGTCCCACGTCACCTTCGAAGACCTTGACCCAGAGGCTGTGGAGATCCTGCTTAACTACGCCTACACTGCCCAGTAAGTGCCATGACCTTTAACCTCCACCCTCTGACCCCTACACTATGCCTGCACTGCCCAGTAGTGTATACAGTTGAAGTCGGAGGTTTACATACACTTAGGTTGGGGTCATTGAAACTCATTTTTCAACCACTCCACAGATTTCATGTTAACAAACTATAGTTTTGGCAAGTCGGTTAGGACATCTACTTGTGCGTGACACAAGTCATTCTTCTAAAAATAAACAGCTTGGAAAAGTCCAGAAAAAGATGTCATGGCTTTAGAAGCTTCTGAGACTAATTTGACATAATTTGGAGGTGTACCTGTGGATGTATTTCAAGGCCTACCTTCAAACTCAGTGCCTCTTTGCTCAACAACATGGGGAAATCACCCAAGACTTCAGAAAAGAATTGTAGACCTCCACAGGTCTGGTTCATCCTTGGGAGCAATTTCCAAACGTCTGAAGGTACCACGTTCATCTGTACAAGCAATAGTACGCAAGTATAAACACCATGGGACCACGCAGCCGTCATACCGTTCAGGAAGGAGACGTGTTCTGTCTCCTAGAGATGAAAGTACTTTGGTGTGAAAAGTACAAAGCAATCCCAGAACAGCAGCAAATGACCTTGTGAAGATGCTGGAGGAGACCGGTACAAAAGTATCTATATCCACAGTAAAACGAGTCCTATATCGACATAACCTGAAAGGCCTCTCAGCGATGAAGAAGCCACTGCTCCAAAACTGCCATTAAAAAAGCCAGACTACGGTTTGCAACTGCACATGCGGACAAAGATCGTACTTTTTGGAGAAATGTCCTCTGGTCTGATGAAACAAAAATAGAACTGTTTGGCCATAATGACCATTGTTATGTTTGGAGGAAAAAGGGGGAGGCTTGCAGCCGAAGAACACCATCCCACCGTGAATCACGGGGGTGGCAGCATCATGTTGTGGGGGTGCTTTGCTGCAGGAGGGACTGGTGCACTTCACAAAATAGATGGCATCATTAGGAAGGAAATATATGTCGATATATTGAGGCAACATCTCAAGACATCAGTCAGGAAGTTAAAGCTTTGTTGCAAATGGGTCTTCCAAATGGATAATAGATAGATAGGTACTTTATTGATCCCCCGGGGGGGAAATTTCATTGTCAAGCAGCTACAACAAAACACAGGGCAGGTGCAAAATGCCACAACGAAAGTACACAAAAGACAGATACACGGTACATGATACATAGAGCGGCAGTATGAAAGAGTATAGTATAGAAATACAAGATATCTGGAGTGCAAAAAAAAGCTATAAAAGGACATTGCATAGTATGAGTGGTTGGCTGAATATGTACACTATACATTGGTGGATGTTGGATGGTTAACTATACTATACAGGTCGATGGCAGAGAAATACTTCAGTAGCTAAAAATGCGTATGATATGAGCGAGGGTAATAATAGTTTACTTAATAGACAGACTGGGTAAATGAACAGGTAAGTGAAAATGTTGCATGGTTAAATTAGCTGTACAGTTAGGTATACAGTTATATTTACAGATAAGTGAATACTTGCATGTTTACACAAACTGTACAGGTAAATGACAGGAAGAGATACTTTAATAGCTAAATGTGTGTATGATATCATTTGGGGTAATAATAGTAATTCCCTTAAAATACAGTCCTTAGTGCGCAGGGTTTAATTACAGATAACTGCACTTATTGCACATTCGATATACTAAAAGCAATGAGAAAAGGTGCAACTGGCAGGATACTAATATGCATTCCTGAGTGAATGCCTACGTCCAATAATTACTTACAATATTGCATGTGATATAATATAACTGTACATGAGTATGTATATACAGACCTGTATGAATAAATAGGTCCTGAGTGGATGAGTGCTGACGGACCAGAGTTACTCACGGATGGATGCATAATTGTTAAACTAGGTCCTAGCACCCCAACAGTTCCAGATCTATGTTGCCGACGGCACGGCACCCTGGTGAGGCATTATATAGTCTCATAGCCGCCGGCAGGAAGGACCTCCTGTAGCGCTCTCTGGCACACCGTGGTGGGATCAGTCTGTGACTGAAAGTGCTCCTCTGCGTCATAACCATAGTGTGCAGAGGGTGGGTGACGTTGTCCATGATGGCCAGCAGTTTGGCCAGGATCCGTCTCTCCGCCACCTCCTCTAGAGTGTCAAGGCTCATCCCCAGGACAGAGCTAGCCTTCCTGATAAGCTTATTTACCCGAGAAGCATCACCGGCTTTGATGTTTGCTCCCCAGCACACCACTGCAAAAAAGATGGCACTGGCCACCACAGACTGGTAGAAGGTATGCAGTAGTTTACTGCACACGTTGAAGGACCTGAGCCTCCTCAGAAAGTAGAGTCGGCTCTGGCCCTTTTTGTACAGGGCCACGGTGTTACCAGCCCATTCCAGCCTGTTGTCCATATGGACACCCATGACCCCAAGCATACTTCCAAAGTTGTGGCAAAATGGCTTAAGGACAACAAAGTGAGGGTATTGGAGTGGTCATCACAAAGCCCTGACCTCAACCCTATAGAAAATTTGTGGGCAGCACAGAAAAAGTGTGTGCGAGCGAGGAGGCCTACAAACCTGACTGTTACACCAGTTCTGTCAGGAGGAATGGGCCAAAATTCACCTAACTTATTGTGGAAGCTTGTGGAAGGCTACCCAAAACGTTTGACCCAAGTTAAACAATGGCAATGCTACCAAATACTAATTGAGTGTATGTAAATAATGAAATAATTCTCTCTACTGTTATTCTGACATTTCACATTCTTAAAATAAAGTGGTGATCCTAACTGACCTAAAACAGGAAATTTTTACAATGATTAAATGTCAGGAATTGTGAAACTGTTTAAATGTATTTGTCTAAGGTGTATGTAAACTTCTGACTTCAAGTGTGTGTGTGTGTGTGTGTGTGTGTGTGTGTGTGTGTGTTTATTTATTTATTTATATATATATATATATATATATATATATATATATATATATATATATATATCACGTGTTTGACAGGTGATGAGCAGTCAAAAAGAAAGCCTTGAGGGGTCAGCAGAATAGTGAATGGTCCAGGAAACACGTAAAGCCCCCATGCAGTCTTTTTAAATCACTGTTTATATATATATATAACTGACTAATGGGTCTGTCTTACAGATTGAAGGCAGACAAGGAGTTGGTTAAGGATGTCTACACTGCAGCCAAAAGGCTAAAGATGGAACGAGTCAAGCAGGTAGGATATTTATCTTTTTCAACCACTGATATGCAATACTGTATGTTTTTAATGCAGTCCCAATGTTCAGAGGTTTACTCTTCTCTTCTCTCTGATTGGTCAGATCTGTGGCAATTACCTCCTGTCGAAGATGGAATCCCAGAGCGCCATCTCCTTTCGTAACTTTTCCAGCTGCATGGGTGACGGCCGCATGCTTTCCAAGATCGACGCCTACATCCAAGAACACCTGCTGGAGGTCTCTGAGCAGGAGGACTTCCTCAAACTCCCCCGCCTCAAGGTTAGCCTTCCCTGGGCAATGGTCTACTGCATCCTTAAAGGGGCAGTGTAGTTAAAAATGTGATTTTCCAGGTGTCTTTAATGATATCGCCACATTGAGGTTTAAATAACACTATGAAAATTATAATTCCCTTTTTGTGACGAGCTGTTTATTTAATTTCACTTAAATGTCCTTGTTTTTTAAAGAAAAGCATAATTTTTAGTCCATTTTTTTTATAACACTTGATCAGAAATACAGTGTAGACATTGTTAATGTTGTAAATGACTAAACGGTTGATTTTTAAAAAATAAAATATAATTTTTTTTTTTATTGATATATACATAGGTGTACAAATGCCCATTATCAGCAACCATCACTCCTGTGTTCCAATGGCACGTTGTGTTAGCTAATCCAATCATTTTAAGGCTAATTGATCATTAGAAAACCCTTTTGCAATTATGTTAGCACAGCTGAAAACTGTTGTGCTTATTAGACTAGTTGAGTATCTGGAGCATCAGCATTTGTGAATTCGATTACAGGCTCAAAATGGCCAGAAACAAATAACTTTCTTCTGAAACTCGTCAGTCTATTCTTGTTCTGAGAAATGAAGGCTATTCCATGCAAGAAATTGCCAAGAAACCGAAGAGCTTGTACAACGCTGTGTACTACTCCCTTCACAGAATAACATTTATTGTCTAGTTTGAGAAACAGACCCCTCACAAGTCCTCAACCGGCAGCTTCATTAAATAGTACCCGCAAAACATTAGTTAACAGTGAATAGGCCACTATGGGATGCTGGCCTTCTAGGCAGAGTTGCAAAGAAAAATTCCATATATTCCTCAGTCCAGTGTCTGTGTTCTTTTGCCCTTAATCTTTTCATTTTATTGGCCAGTCTGAGAGATGGCTTTTTGTTTGCAACTCTGCCTAGAAGGCCAGCATCCCGGAGTCGCCTCTTCACTGTTGACGTTGAGACTGGTGTTTTGCAGGTACTATTTAATGAAGCTGCCAGTTGAGGACTTGTGAGGCATCTGTTTCTCAAACTAGACGCTCAGTTGTGCACTGGGACCTCCCACTCCTCTTTCTATTCTGGTTAGAGCCAGTTTGCGCTGTTCTGTGAAGAGAGTAGTACACAGTGTTGTACGAGATCTTAAGTTTCTTGGCAATTTCTCGAATGGAATAGCCTTCATTTCTCAGAACAAGAATACACTGACGAGTTTCAAAAGAAACTTTCTGGCCACAAATGCTGATGCACCATATATTCAACTAGTCTAAAGAAGGCCAGTTTTATTGCTTCTTTAATCAGCACAACAGTTTTCAGCTGTGCTAATATAATTACAAAATAGTTTTCTAATGATCAATTAGCCTTTTAAAATGATAAACTTGGATTAGCTAACACAATGTGCCATTGGAACACAGGAGTGATGGTTGCTGATAATGGGCCTCTGTACGCCCATAAAAAAATAAACTGTTTCCAGCTACAATAGTCATTTACAACAATGTCTACACTGTATATCTGATCAATTCGACGTTATTTTAATGGACTTTTCTTTCAAAAACAAGGACATTTCTAAGTGACCCCGAACTTTTGAACTGTAGTGTAGACTTTGATTATACCGAAGATTATACCATGGGCCTCTGGATCAAAGTATTACTTGTGTTTGGCCTCTGAGATGCAGATTCCTATTGGCTGCCCTGTATAATCATGGCGTTGTGCAATGAATAGATGGCAGACAGGGTGTAGGCCGGGTTAGAATATATTCTAATTTGTGTCGCCACGCCCACACAGTTGGACTGAGCATTTCAGTGGCCTAAGGAAGCTCAGGGGAATAAATTATAAAAATATATATTTAGAATTATATTAAATAAATAAACCCACCACAGTGATTATTTAGACATGCAGGGCTAATTTGAAATGTTTCACTATTTACTTAGTCTCTCTAGACAACCGGGTTGCTTCCGGCAATGTACCAATGTTCCATTGTCAGTTGGAACAGTCTGCTTCCTGCCCCCGCCTGCATTTTAAGCACCGCCTGGCAAATCTTGTGATTTGTTAAGACTGTTGACTGTCTGAAGAGGAACCTCCCTGAGAAAAAAAAAATAATACGAATTTTGAAATGTCATAGAATCCGACATCCTCCCCAGACTTTGTCATTGCCTAGCTTATGATGCTCCAATGTCTGGAATGTCCAAGACTAGTCTTAACCTTACCCAGTACGCGATCTGATTTGCTTTATTGACCGTTGGAGGACAAACACGGATAAATAATCTCAGTAGAGGTGGTTAGCTGTTCCTGCTCTGGATATCACCCAATATGTACTAATCATTGAACAGTTACATTTCTCTGTATACGTTCATATCTAAATCGATGGCTTCCGTGTCTCTACGCAGAAACTGTATTTGATCCTGTCTGAAAATCACCATCTCTTCATGTGGGCGTGAGCCAACTGGTTACTTATGTTAGTGCATTATTGCTTTTGTGCTACAGAATTCACTAGTTGCTTATTTAGATTTGAAGAGTCTTCTCTGTGTCTCCAGTTTTAAAGTGGAACACATCATAACCCTAGCTAAGCTATGATGGTTGAATAAGGAATCAGCGTCTTGTGGTGTATGGTATGACCCAAGCAAACCCTAGCCATGGTTGATCTAAGATGGGCTTGATCCTAGCACCTCTTCTGACTGGTCTCCTTTTGACTGTCTCTACAGTTGGAAGTAATGCTGGAAGACAGCCTGAGCCTGCCCAGCAATGGCAAGCTCTACTCCAAGGTGCTCAACTGGGTCCAGCGCCGACTGTGGGAGAACGGAGACCAACTGGAGAGACTGATGGAGGAGGTCAGTACCGTAGCTGGAGTCTAGCATGCGCTCATCCCTCCCTCCCCTCCTTTCTGCTCACAACCCAACGTGGCATGATGTCATTTCACACTGTTAGGACTGTTGGTTGGTTGGTTTGTTTTTTCTTTTTTTAAGTGTTAAGTTATGCAGTACAGTGTACCTGGCCATACTGCAAGCTAGAGGCGAGCAGAGACACCGCAGCGTTGCTGTTCGCTCTTTGGTATTTCTGTTTTAGTGATCAGTTGGTTCCACCCACATTATTATGACTTTGTCTCTTGTCTTTTGCATTGAACCATAGAGTGAGCAGGTCTTTGACTCTGTTCTGTCTCACTGATGCCCTTCTCTTTCTGAGCAGGGGTGTGTGTTTGCGTGCGTGTGTCAGAGAGCGCTCCAGTTCTAATGACTGTTCCTCCCCGTTGATTTCTCTGTCCTCCAGGTTTATTAACAGAAGCAGGAGACAAGACTGAAGAGCCAAGACTGAGCCACCAGGGTAATGAGTCAGAGAGAGAAACAGAGAGAGGAAAAAGAGGGAGGGAGAGGAGAATAGATGGAGAAAGCACCGCCCTCTCTCTACAGCCAAAGCAACACTGAGTTCCCAACTGTCTATGCAACACACACACACACACACACACACACACTTAGCTTACACATATTTACATTTGGTTAGTATGCATACATTTATTTTGACATGCAGTAGAGTACTTACAGAAACCCAAATCCACTGCACAGTACATCTGCATACTCACAGAAACCCATATCCACTGAACAGTACATCTGCATACTCACAGAAACCCATATCTACTGAACAGTACATCTGCATACTAACAAAAACCCATAACCACTGAACAGTACATCTGCATACCACAATAGCCCATAACCACTGAACAGTACATCTGCATACTAACAAAAACCCATAACCACTGAACAGTACATCTGCATACTCACAGAAACCCATATCCACTGAACAGTACATCTGCATACCACAATAGCCCAACCCCCCCACCACGTACTCTATACAGCCCTCATAATTCAGATCAATGACGTGTGTCATCTCTCATTCATGATTTATAGCACCAACCCTTATTTTGGAACCGCATTTAATATGAACCTGTTCCCATATTTAATCCAAATCAGTGATTGCTCAGTACATTTTAAGAGCCAAGCTATGTCGTTTAAGTGGGCAAGAGCAGGATGACGGCCATTTAAACCAGCCTTTGAAATGCTTCTGTGCTCAAGCATATTCTCCACACCATCTCAATGCCCACATCACAGTCCAATCACTTATTAGATTTTTTCTTTTTTACAGATTTTTACTGTAATTTAGTTTGATAAAATCTATTTTCTTGTTTTTTTTTATTTTATGACCTCTTGTTTTAAACGTCAATGTATGTCAAAGCTTTGCCTACACCTGCTGTATGAGAGCACAAGTCATGGATTTACATCAGGAAACTTCAGTGCCTTTTTTCTTATGCTTGCCTATGCAATTATAATGACCAACTTCTTCAGCCAGCCGTGAGCGTGGTTTCTGGTTTCCAAGCAGCCGGTGTGAGGTCATGAGGACTGAAGACGTTTCCAGATGCTGCATCTTTACCAACCCCAGACTCCTCCTTTTTTTAGATCTTATGGAGAGAGGGCAGCACCGAAGCAGAAACTGCTGATATTGTGTGGACCCCTACATGTCTTGTAACCACCTCTGTTCGTTCAACTGTGTGTCCCATGTTGATAAATAATAATTTGGCTCCTACAAGTGAAAACGGATCAGCCTTCCTACCCCCTCCCCCCACCATCCTCCCTTTCGTGTTGCCCGGGGTGCCCCTGTGTGTTGCCATGGAGACAGCCTGCCACATGGGTGTTGTTGCTGTGTGTCTTGCAGGTGCAAACGCTGTACTACTCGGCCGATCACAAGCTGCTCGATGGCGCACTCATCACTGAGGAACATGGGATGTTTGGGGTTGGTGCGGAGGAGGACCGCATCCAGTTTGTGCAGGTACACAACCCACCCCTACCTGGACCTTTCCTGGGCCTACCTGAGTGTCGCTTGGTCCAACCTGGCCTTTATCCCACCTTATGTAGCCTGACAACAAGGGAAACTATTAGTATGTAGAACCTGGGGATACTACAGACCTGCTTGCGTAGCTCATGTTGCATGTTAGACTGGTTCTCGGCTCATGGTCTTTTGGCGAGTGCTACCTTTTTGTTGTGTGTTTTGTCTCAGTATGTAGCTGCTTCTGCATTTGTAAAAGTCTTCCCATTGTCTGTGCTGTCCTTCAGCTTCTTCAGATGGTTTAAAATGGGTTGTAGGCTGATTTTAACAATTTCAGGGGGACTAGCACTGCTAAAAGAATGTGCTTGGGTGAATTTCTAGGCAGGTTTAAACCCAGGTTTAGTCCATTTTCAGGCCAGATTGTGGAGTGTGCACTCTGCAGCCAGCTGGTGAAGTAGCCTGTGGTGGGATGATGTGGCTGTTGCCTTTGGCTGGGCTTTTGTAGCTGATTTGTGCTATTGCAGAAGAAGCCCCCTCGTGAGAACAGCAACACCCACAGACAGCCGAGCTCCAGCTCCTCCAGCAGCACTTCTCCCTCCGGCTTGGCCTCAAACACACCCAAACCCCGCATGAGAGAGTGGAAGTACATCGCCTCCGAGAAGACCACCAGTAAGTGAAGGAGTGGGTGTATACCATAATAGTGTGTATGAATAGCATAATGCTTAAGATAATACAATGTTATTGTTTTTTATTTAGTTATTACCATCACCTCCACTCATGTCTCTTTCCCTCCCTCCTTCTGCTCTCTCCCAGACAACACCTACCTGTGTCTGGCCGTGCTGGACGGGGTGTTGTGTGTGATCTTCCTGCATGGCCGCAACTCTCCCCAGAGTTCTCCCTCTGCCACACCCTGTCTGATGAAGAGCCTGAGCTTTGAGGCCCAGTCTGAGGAGCTGGAGGAACACCCGCTGACCGCCATGCACTACGCCCGCTCTGGCCTGGGCACTGCCACCCTGCAGGGAAAGCTCATTGCTGCAGGTATGCAGGGTTAACCAGCCAATGGGCCTCTATCAAGAGACTGGCACTGACAGGTCTAAAGTCTCAGATCCTCCAAATCATTTTGTGTGTGTGAAGTTTACATCCATTTAATCCACAGATCTGACCAATCAGAGAGGAGAGAAGTGTAAAACTCTGAACATTGGGACTGCATTAAAACATACAGTATTGCGTATCAGTGGTTGATAGTGTAAACATCATTAACCATTAGTCAGTCAGTCATACATGTTTGACAGGTGATGAGCAGTCAAAAAGAAAGCGTTGTGGGGTCAGCAGAATTAAAGCCCCCATGCAGTCTTTTTAAATCACTGTTCTATATATATATATATTTCTATATATATATATATATATATATATATATATATATATTAAATACACACACACAGTTGAAGTCGGAAGTTTACATACACCTTAGCCAAATACATTTAAACACAGTTTTTCACAATTCCTGACATTTAATCCTAGTAAAAAAATTATGTTTTAGGTCAGTTAGGATCACCACTTTATTTTAAGAATGTGAAATGTCAGAATAATAGTAGAGTGATTTATTTCAGCTTTTATTTCTTTCATCACATTCCTAGTGGGTCAGAGGTTTACATGCACTCAATTAGTATTTGGTAGCATTGCCTTTAAATAGTTTTTGGGTCAAACTTTTCAGGTAGCCTTCCACAAGCTTCCCACAATAAGTTGGGTGAATTTTGTCCCATTCCTCCTGACAGAAGAGGTGTAGCTTGCTCGAGCACGCTTTCAGTGCTGCCCACAAGTTTTCTATAGGGTTGAGGTCAGGGCTTTGTGATGGCCACTCCAATACCTTGACTTTGTTGTCCTTAAGCCATTTTGCTACAACTTTGGAAGTATGCTTGGGGTCATTGTCCATTTGGAAGACCCATTTGCAACCAAGCTTTAACTTCCTGACTGATGTCTTGAGATGTTGCTTCAATATATCCACAACTTGCCTTCCTCATGATAACATCTATTTTGTGAAGTGTACCTGTCTCTCCTGCAGCAAAGCACCCCCACAACATGATGCTGCCACCCCTGTGCTTCACGGTTGGGATGGTGTTCTTCAGCTTGCAATCCTCCCTCTTTTTCCTCCAAACATAACAATGGTCTTTATGGCCAAACGGTTCTATTTTTTAGGGAAGTGTTCTATCAGACCAGAGGACATTTCTCCAAAAAGTACGGTCTTTGTCCCCATGTGCAGTTGCAAACCGTAGTCTGGCGTTTATGGCGGTTTTGGAGCAGTGGCTTCTTCCTTACTGAGCGGCCTTTTAGGTTATGTCGATATAGGACTCGTTTTACTGTGGATATAGATACTTTTGTACCTGTTTCCTCCAGCATCTTCACAAGGTCCTTTGCTGTTTTTTCTGGGATTGATTTGCATACGTCTCCTTCCTGAGCGGTATGACGGCTGCGTGGTCCCATGGTGTTTATACTTGCGTACTATTGTTTGTACAGATGAACGTGGTACCTTTAGGCGTTGGGAAATTGTTCCCAAGGATGAACCAGACTTGTGGAGGTCTACAATTTTTTCTTTTAGTTTTTTGTTGATTTCTTTTGATTTTCCCATGACGTCGCGCAAAGAGGCACTGAGTTTGAAGGTAGGTCTTGAAATACATCCACATGTACACCTCCAATTGACTCAAATGATGTCAATTAGCCTATCAGAAGCTTCTAAAGCCATGACATTTTCTGGAATTTTCCAAGCTGTTTAAAGGCACAGTCAACTTAGTGTATGTTAACTTCTGACCCACTGGAATTGTGATATAGTGAATTATGAATGAATTCATCTGTCCGTAAACAGTTGTTGGAAGAATTACTTGTGTCATGCACAAAGTAGATGTCCTAACCGACTTGCCATAACTATAGTTTAACATGAAATCTGTGGAGTGGTTGAAAAATGAGTTTTAATGATTTAAACCTAAGTCTATGTAGACTTCAACTGTGTGTGCATGTATGTATGTATGTCTGTGTGTATGTATATGACAGTTGTGAGTAACAGGACAGGGTTATATATAACCTTCGGTAGGCCCAGACTCTGACCTGGTATTCTCTGTATGTTCCCTCTCCAGGAGGGTATAACCGGGAGGAGTGCTTGAGGACGGTGGAGTGTTATGACCCCAAAGAGGACCACTGGACTTTCACCGCTCCCATGCGGACTGCCAGGGCTCGCTTCCAGATGGCCGTTCTCATGGTACGACACACCCCTGTCCTTTTAACCTGCATTGCATATGTTTGACAGGTGCCGGTCTGACCCAGACCTATCAGGAGTTGTCTGACTTAAACCCGCCTCTTTGTCTCCTCATCTCTCATAGGGTCAGCTGTACGTGATGGGCGGCTCCAACGGCCACTCAGACGAGCTGAGCTGTGGGGAGACGTACGATCCGCACACTGACACGTGGTCTCAGGTTCCAGAGCTCCGGACCAATCGCTGCAACGCAGGTGTCTGCTCGTTGAAAAACAAGCTGTTTGTGGTGGGAGGGTCAGACCCCTGTGGGCAGAAAGGACTGAAGAACTGTGATGCTTTTGACCCTGTGACCAAGACCTGGAACAACTGTGCCCCCCTCAACATCAGTACGTACCAATACCACACATACACTTCCCTATGTATTTTAATTTGGCTCTATACTCCAGCATTTTTATTTATTTTTTTCATAAAAAAAAAAAAAAAGTTAAATGTGGCGACAGTACAGAATGTTACAATTATTTGAGGGTATTTCCACATTAATGTAGACGTGTTCTTATTTCCAATAAAAGTGACTCCAAAAGGACACAAATTATTTACCATTCATTCAACATAATCAGAAACACCACCAAAACAAACTGAAAATACATCCAATAAGTTTGAAGAGTCACAATCTTGTAGTCATAACTTTTGGCCACGACTGTATTGAGAATGACACAAGTATTGGTCTCCACAAAGTTTGCTGCTTCAGTGTTATTAGATCTTTATGTCAGTAGTTACTATGGTACACGGAAGTATAATTACAAGTATTCAATTAGTGTCAAAGGCTTTCATTGACAATGACATTCAGTTTATGCAAAGAGTCAATATTTGCAGTGTTGACCCTTCTTTTTCAAGACCTCTGCAATCCGCCCTGGCATGCTGTCAATTAACATCTGGGCCACATCCTGACTGATGGCAGGCCATTCTTGCATAATCGATGCTTGGAGTTTGTCAGAAGTTGTGGGTTATTGTTTGTCCACCCGCCTCTTGAGGATCAACCACAAGTTCTCAATGGGAAAACGTCGATGTTTTGTTCCCTGAGCCACTTAGTTATCACTTTTGCCTTATGGCAAGGTGCTCCATCATGCTGGAAAAGGCATTGGTCGTCACCAAATTGTTCTTGGATGGTTGGGAGAAGTTGCTCTCGGAGGATGTGTTGGTACCAATCTTTATTCATGTCTGTGTTCTTAGGCAAAATTGTGAGTGAGCCCACTCCCTTGGCTGAGAAGCAACCCCATACATGAATGGTCTGAGGATGCTTTACTGTTGGCATGACACAGGACTGATGGTAGCGCTCACCTTGTCTTCTCCGGACAAGGTGTTTTCCGGATGGCCCAAACAATCGGAAAGGGGATTCATCTGAGAAAATGACTCTACCCCAGTCCTCAGCAGTCCAATCCCTGTACCTTTTGCAGAATATCAATCTGTCCCTGATGTTTTTCCTGCAGAGAAGTGGCTTCTTTGCTGCCCTTCTTGACACCAGGCCATCCTCCAAAAGTCTTCGCCTCACTGTGCGTGCATATGCACTCACACCTGCCTGCTGCCTTTCCTGAGCAAGCTCTGCACTGGTGGTGCCCCGATCCCGCAGCTGAATCAACTTTAGGAGACATCCTGGCGCTTGCTGGACTTTCTTGGGCGCCCTGACGCCTTCACAACAATTGAACCTCTCTCCTTGAAGTTCTTGATAATCCGATAAATGGTTGATTTAGGTGCAATTTTACCAGCAGCAATATCCTTGCCTGTGAAGCCTTTTTGTGCAAAGCAATGATGATGGCACATGTTTCCTTGCAGGTAACCATGGTTGACAGAGGAAGAACAATGATTTCAAGCACCACCCTCCTTTTAAAGCTTCCAGTCTGTTATTCTGACTCAATCAGCATGACAGAGTGATCTCCAGCCTTGTCCTCGTCAACACTCTCACCTGTGTTAACGAGACATCACTGACATGATGGCAGCTGGTCCTTTTGTAGCAGGGCTGAAATGCAGTGGAAATGTTTTTTGCGGATTAAGTTCATTTTCATGGCAAAGGGGGACTTTGCAATTCATCTGATCACTCTTCAAGACATTCTGGATTATATGCAAATTGCCATCATCGACAATGAGGCAGCAAACTTTGTGTAGACAATACTTGTGTCATTCTCAAAACTTTTGGCCACGACTGTACATGCAAGCTAAAATGCTTGCTTATAGAGCCAAATTGAAAGTTAACTTCACTGTTCAAATTTGATTGTACTTCAGACATTCTGTACCAATACCACACATATAGCAAAAAAGGTTCCAGATAATACCAAAAAGGGCTTATTTGATCTGTCACAAGGGCCGAATGCTTTAGTAATGGTGCTTATGTACAGTGCATTCAGAAAGTTTTCAGACCCCTTGACTTTTTCCACATTTTGTTACGTTACAGCCTTATTCTAAAGTGGATTAAATTGTTTTTTTTCCACCTCATCAATGTACGCACAATACCCCATAATAACAAAGCAAAAACAGGTTTTTAGACATTTTTGCAAGTTTATGAAAAATGTAAAACTGAAATCACATTTTCACAAGTATTCAGACCCTTTACTCAGGACTTTGTTGAAGCACCTTTAGCAGCGATTAGCAGCAAGTCTTTTTGGGTATGAAGCTACAAGCTTGGCACACCATTCTTCTCTGCAGATCCTCTCAAGCTCTGTCAGGTTGGATGGGGAGCATTGCTTCACAGCTATTTTCAGGTCTCTCCAGAGATGTTAGGACGGGTTCAAGTCCAGGCTCTGGCTGGGCCACTCAAGGACTTTCAGAGACTTGTCTCGAAGCCGCTCCTGCGTTGTCTTCGCTGTGTGCTGCTTAGGGTCGTTGTCCTGTTGGAAGCTGAACCTTCGCCTCAGAGTATCTGAGCTCTCTCGAATTAGGTTTTCATCAAGGTTCTCTGTCCTTTGCTCCGTTAATATTTTTGCTGGATCCTGACTAGTCCCCCAGTCCTTGCCGCTAAAAAACATCCCCACAGCATGATGCTGCCACCACCATGCTTCACAGTAGGGATGGTGCCAGGTTTCCTCCAGGTGTGATACTTTGCATTTGGGCCATAGAGTTCCAATCTTGGTT
Organism: Thymallus thymallus; assembly: GCA_023634145.1. NCBI lineage: Eukaryota > Metazoa > Chordata > Actinopteri > Salmoniformes > Salmonidae > Thymallus > Thymallus thymallus. The sequence continues at coordinate 6,663,576 of CM042392.1, read as the reverse complement.
TCATCAAACCAGAAAATCTGGTTTCTCATGGTCTGAGAGTCCTTTAGGTGCCTTTTGGCAAACTCTAATCCATGTGCCTTTTTACTGAGGATTGGCTTCCGTCTGGCCATTCTACCACAAAAGCCTGATTGGTGAAGTGCTGCAGAGATTGTTGTCTTTCTGGAAGATTCTTCCATCTCCACAGAGGACCTCTGGAGCTCTGTCAGAGGGAACATCGGGTTCTTGTTCACTTCCCTGACCAAGGCCCTTCTTACCCAATTGCTCAGTTTGGCCAGGCGGCCAGCTCTAGGAAGTCTTGGTGGTTCCAAACGAGTCTCATAGCAAAGGGTCTGAATACTTATGTAAATAAGGTATTTCTGTTTTTTATTTAATACATTTTTCACAAATTTGTAAAGAAAACACCTGTTTACGCTTTGTCATTATAGGGCATTGTGATGAGGAAAAACGTTTATTTAATACATTTTAGAATACGGCTGAACCGTAACAAAATGTGGAAAAAGTTTAGGGGTCTGGAGACTTTCCGAAAGCCCTGTATAGCACAATGTATTAGTGAAGAATTGGAACAGCATTGAGTTGGTCTGTGAATGTGAAAAGTGAGTAATGTGTAGTGTTAACTCTGTCTGTGTTCTCCTAGAGAGGCACCAGGCTGCGGTATGTGAGCTGGATGGCTTCATGTACGTGATTGGAGGTGCTGAGTCTTGGAACTGCCTGAACACAGTGGAGCGCTACAACCCTGAGAATAACACCTGGACCCTTATCGCCCCCATGAACGTGGCTCGCAGGGGGGCTGGGGTGGCCGTCTACGATGGTAAGAGAGCATTCTAGTCCTATGGTCTGCTCTAAACTGGGGCGGGCTCGAGGGGATTACCATGTATAGGGTAATCAGTTCACTGGGTGGGAATGCAGTTTGCTGTGGTTGTAACCATGGAATTTGGTAGAAATATCAGTCATTACTACTCAGATAAAATCAGATTTTGTGCTGACCCTTCGCTCTTTCTCTCTCTCTCCTTCTCTTCCCCTCTCTAGGGAAGCTCTTAGTGGTTGGTGGGTTTGATGGCTCCCATGCACTGCGCTGCGTAGAGGTGTATGACCCAGCCAGTAACGCGTGGAGGATGTTGGGTAGCATGACCGTGGCACGGAGCAATGCGGGTGTGGCCGCGCTGGGTGACGTCATCTGCGCCGTGGGCGGCTTCGACGGAAACAACTTCCTGAACACGCTCGAGGTGTACGACCCGGAGACTGACGAGTGGAGCGACTGCACCGAGGCCCTCTCCTCTTTCGCCTAAGGGTCAGGGGTTAAGGGGTGTGGGGCGGTCGGGGTCCCCCAAACTAACATGCTTAGTGATTTTCTGTATGTCAGCGGGAGGGAGAAGGGAATACATTTTTTGGGGGGTGCGGTGGTTGCGAAAACAACATCAAGCCTTTGCATATTGCATACAATATTTTTTGTGCTGTATATATTTCTATTTCCTCTTCTTGATCTTAAGAATGCTAACATTTAATACATTTTTTGTGTAATTTAGTTTTTCTTTGTTTTGAAAGTTTTGTTCTGCTGGTTTACAGAGAGAAATAGGTGACGGTACTGGAAAACTTTGGGTTGACTTGTTTTAGGAATGTGATTCTGAATATTTTTGTATTTCATTTTGAACTGTCATTTCAGCTCACACACATTTAAATATCTGCAATTTTGAAGCCTTATTCAAAGAAAGAGGGTAACTCCCATCATCATGGCTTTTTTGTGTCATTTAAACTAAAGCTGGATTGCTTGACGAATCTTTAATGCCTTTTTTACATTTTTATACACTGCTGATTTACCAATAGAGGATGTAGCGGACACACTTGACTATTGAGTCGACAAACGAAACCAACACACAACCAACCACGCTTCTGTGCTTGTTCTGCTAACAAACTCTTGTTGCTGCATTTGAACTAATTCACTATTATAGAGATGCTGTTTTCTTGTGTTGAGCGTTTTAAAAGGGGTTCAGACGTTTGGCTCTTTTTTTTTTTGTTTAGAATGATTAAATTGGAAAGTGGTCCATCACATTTGTAACAAGCTGATATTTCTTAACTAATAAACCATTTCAACCTGACAGTGTGTCCTCTTTTTAGTTTTCCAGTTCAATACAGTACTAGAACTAAGTCAGGTTTTACTGGTTTGTTAGTCAGCCTTTCACTGTCTTAAGTACTGTTGGGAAATTTCCACCCTGGGGTTCTAATTAAATAACGACCTGATTTATGTTCTGTAGACCTTTCCACCAATTGGACGTTGCAAGTCACTATTTCACCAGGACACAATTGCTGTCCCCAAATATAGCATTTCTCTCTCCCTTCCTTCTCTCTCTACACAAGCAGAAACATATGGCAGGTGGTTAGCAGGCATTTTACACAGGAAAACAAATTCTGATCCTTTGCCTAATTATTGGTAAAATATCTGTTCTGATTGGTCAATAGACCAATTTGTGGAAAGATGTCAGAATTGTGCTGCCTGTGTAAACGCAGCCATAGCTCCTCTACCAGTTAGTGTCCACTGGGACCAGATGAACTACCTACCTCACTAATGGCTGAATTCGCACGTATTGCGGAAGATACGCATTAAAATTAAGCTAATTTCCGATTGAGCTGACGTTTAGCGTGAGTGCAGTCTCCGTGACCGTGGGAACATTGTCTTTGAATTGTCAGTTGCGCTATAAAGCTACGGATTGAATAGAGCCCTAAAAGTACTATTCCCATTAGGGTGTAATTTGAGAGATTACACTACATGTAGTTTGCCTGCAGAGGGAGGGAAGGATAGAGGGACCCAGTAATTAAACCCTGCGCACTAAGAACTGTATTTTAAGGGAATTACTATTATTACCCCAAATGATATCATACACACATTTAGCTATTAAAGTATCTCTTCCTGTCATTTACCTGTACAGCTAATTTAACCATGCAAAATGTTCACTTACCTGTTCATTTACCCAGTCTGTCTATTAAGTAAACTATTATTACCCTCGCTCATATCATACGCATTTTTAGCTACTGAAGTATTTCTCTGCCATCGACCTGTATAGTATAGTTAACCATCCAACATCCACCAATGTATAGTGTACATATTTAGCCAACCACCCATACTATGTTATGTCTTTTTTATAGCTTTTATTTTTTTTGCACTCCAGATATCTTGTATTTCTATACTTTTTCATACTGCCGCTCTATGGATCATGTACCGTGTATCTGTCTTTTGTGTACTTTCGTTGTGGCATTTTGCACCTGCCCTGTGTTTTGTTGTAGCTGCTTGACAATGAAATTTCCCCCCCGGGGGATCAATGAAGTACCTATCTATCTATCTATCTATCTATCTAAGTCTAAATGTAGATGAACAGCGCTACACCGGCAATCCCTTGAATGACCCTGTCCTTGAAAATTGGCTACCTTACCAAACACCTGTCGGTCAAGACCACATTCCTCCCACTCTACATTCTGTCAATTCACAAAATAGTCTCTAATCTGCGACGAGTGAACCTGGCTGAGGGAAGTAGGCCACAGAAGGAGCCAGACGGGTCGAGGGCAGCACTTCACTTTCGGTCATGGCTTTTGGCCAGGCCATGTCAAACAATTACATACCCATAGAATTGTAATTCTCTGGAATTATAATTGTCTCATCTGCTCTAAAAATGAACAGTCAAGAGTTTTGTTTCACTGTGAGTCAGACATACTGTTGGAGATATGCTTCGTAAAAGCAAGGGGAGGTTTGGAATGAAACATGTTCTGTGACAAATGTTTCACTAGCTGTAAGATTAGACTAATCTAGGCATAGATTCAATCAGATCAAGCGTTAACCGGTGATAGCCGACACCTAGCTGCTCTTGTGATCATTGTCACGAATCAACAACTGTCCCACTCACGTTAGAAGTTCAGAACGAGAAAGTGTAGACTATAAAGAAATAATGATGCTAAAATTGAAAATCATTAACACATAAGAGTCTAAATCTTGTTTTGAGGTCATACCAGGATCCTTTTGCTATTTGATTTAGAAATGTAGAACCCCTTGATATATAAAAAAACATTATTTGACGAAGAGTTGTATCTGGCCTTACTGGTATTAGCCCATACAAGCGCATTGAATTACAGATTCACTACATGGAACAACGGATAGTCCCCCCCCCAACAAATCTAAAGGAAGTTTGTTCTGAAGTGTCTTTCCTATATCTGAGAGATATAAGATCAGGAAACCTTTTTTTAATATATCTATTAAACCCTTTCTTTTCGTCACTTAACAGTTTCCATATACAGTGGGGAGAACAAGTATTTGATACACTGCCGATTTTGCAGGTTTTCCTACTTACAAAGCATGTAGAGATCTGTAATTAAAAAAAAGAAAATCCAGAAAATCACATTGTATGATTTTTAAATAATTAATTTGCATTTTATTGCATGACATAAGTATTTGATCACCTACCAACCAGTAAGAATTCCGGCTGTCACAGACCTGTTAGTTTTTCTTTAAGAAGCCATCCTGTTCTCCACTCATTACCTGTATTAACTGCACCTGTTTGAACTCGTTAGCTGTATAAAAGACACATGTCCACACATTCAATCAAACAGACTCCAACCTCTCCACAATGGCCAAGACCAGAGAGCTGTGTAAGGACATCAGGGATAAAATTGTAGACCTGCACAAGGCTGGGATGGGCTACAGGACAATAGGCAAGCAGCTTGGTGAGAAGGCAACAACTGTTGGCGCAATTATTAGAAAAGTTCAAGATGACGGTCAATCTCCCTCAGTCTGGGGCACCATGCAAGATCTCACCTCGTGGGGCATCAATGATCATGAGGAAGGTGAGGGATCAGCCCAGAACTACACGGCAGGACCTGGTCAATGACCTAAAGAGAGCTGGGACCACAGTCTCAAAGAAAACCATTAGTAACACACCATGCCGTCATGGATTAAAATCCTGCAGCGCACGCAAGGTCCCCCTGCTCAAGCCAGCGCATGTCCAGGCCCATCTGAAGTTTGCCAATGACCATCTGGATGATCCAGAGGAGGAATGGGAGAAGGTCATGTGGTCTGATGAGACAAAAATAGAGCTTTTTGGTCTAAACTCCACTCGCCGTGTTTGGAGGAAGAAGAAGGATGAGTACAACACCAAGATCACCATCCCAACCGTGAAGCATGGAGGTGGAAACATCATTCTTTGGGGATGCTTTTCTGCAAAGGGGACAGGACGACTGCACCGTATTGAGGGGAGGATGGATGGGGCCATGTATCGCGAGATCTTGGCCAACAACCTCCTTCCCTCAGTAAGAGCATTGAAGATGGGTCGTGGCTGGGTCTTCCAGCATGACAACGACCCGAAACACACAGCCAGGGCAACTAAGGAGTGGCTCTGTAAGAAGCATCTCAAGGTCCTGGAGTGGCCTAGCCAGTCTCCAGACCTGAACCCAATAGAAAATCTTTGGAGGGAGCTGAAAGTCTGTATTGCCCAGCGACAGCCCCGAAACCTGAAGGATCTGGAGAAGGTCTGTATGGAGGAGTGGGCCAAAATCCCTGCTGCAGTGTGTGCAAACCTGGTCAAGAACTACAGGAAACGTATGATCTCTGTAATTGCAAACAAAGGTTTCTGTACCAAATATTAAGTTCTGCTTTTCTGATGTATCAAATACTTATGTCATGCAATAAAATGCAAATGAATTACTTAAAAATCATACAATGTGATTTTCTGGATTTTTAGATTCCGTCACTCACAGTTGAAGAGTACCTATGATAAAAAGTAAAGACTTCTACATGCTTTGTAAGTGGGAAAACCTGCAAAATCGGCAGTGTATCAAATACTTGTTCTCCCCACTGTATACAGTACCAGTCAAAAGTGTGGACACCTACTCATTCAAGAGACTATTTTCTACATTGTAGAATAGTAGTGAAGACATCAAAACTATGAAACAACACATATGGAATCATGTAGTAACCAAAAAAGTGTAATCAACCAGCTTAATGAGGTAGTCACCTGGAATGCATTTCAATTAACATGTGTGCTTAGTGGGACCTTTGTTTGTTTTTCAACAGGACAATGACCCAACACACCTCCAGGCTGTGTAAGGGCTATTTGACCAAGAAGGACCCAACCTCAACCTAATTGAGAAGATTTGGGATGAGTTGGACCGCAGAGTGATGGAAAAGCAGCTGCATATGTGGGAACTCCTTCAAGACAGTTGGAAAAGCATTCCAGGTGAAGCTGGTTGAAAGAATGCCAAGAGTGTGCAAAGCTGTCACCAAGGCAAAAAGTGGCTACTTTGAAGAATCTAAAATTAAATATATTTTGATTTGTTTAACACTTAGTTACTACATGATTCCATATTTGTTATTTCATAGTTTTTATGTCTTCACTATTATTCTACAATGTAGAAAATAGTTAAAATAAAGAACCCCTTGAATGAGTAGCTGTGTCCAAACCATTGACTGGTACTGTACACTTCCATACATTTTTTCAACTGGTACCGGAGGACCTTCGGATGAGTCTTGTGAGGCCTGTGGGCGTCCTACAATAAAACATCCGACATGTTTGTGAGAGTCTCACCTTTACACAGAGGGGTGTGTGTGTGTAGCCCAAACTGTATATTGTTAGTGTGTAGCCCAAACTGTTTCGGAAGCTACAGACAGAAGTTGGCAGATCGGCTGTACTGACTTCAGACGAGTCCCAAGACACTTGTGGGGGTTGTAGAGCAAAACAGAGAACCCCATTGTGTTCGTGAGAGTCTCATCTGGGGTCATCATCGTTTGTAGACCAAGCCGTTCGGTGCAGACGATTTTGTGAAATGACCGATTTTCGGGATTATGTCATGGTCTGACAAACACCACTCTAGTGCTGTCACTTTTCAACACAGATGCAGATATATGTTCTTATTCTTATTAACCCATTCTCCCTCTTCGGAGGACACAAATATCTTATTTAGTTTTTACAGCTTTTTTGCTACATATTCATACATTTTACATACCACTCTCAGCCCATCCCACCTTTCACCGTAGACCACCCTTATTTGGTTTCCACATGCCATATATTTTTCAATTGAGCTGTGATGTTTTACATGAAATGCTATCCTTTCTGATCGCATAGTATCCACAGATTGTGAGCTAAAGATTAAACCTTTCCTACGAGTATTATTATACTATTGATTGTGATTATGGCTTTCCAAATCGCCCATTTCTGCTATTTGTAAGGTTAATTTTAAGTGAATGTTGTGATTTTTTTAACCATTCTTAAACCTGTGACCAGAAACAAGCTACATAGGGAAATAACATAATAGATGATCTATTGATTGTCTCTTCGCATCAGAATCTATAGAGCTGAGATTGTTGTATACATTGCATATACATTCCCATAACTCGATTCGGAGTCCATCTGTGGAAAATTAAATTGATTGGACATGATTTGGAAATGCACATGCACACACCTGTCTATATAAGGTCCCACAGTTGACAGTGCATGTCAGAGCAAAAACCAAGCCATGAGGTCAAAGGAATTGTCCATAGAGCTCGTAGACAGTATTGTGTCGAGGCACAGATCAGGGGAAGGGTATCAAAACATTACTAGTACTAGTACTAGTACTAGTAGACTAGTCAGGATCGAGGCAAAGATGAACGGAGCAAAGTACAGAGAGATCCTTGATGAAAACCTTCTCCAGAGCGCTCAGGACCTCAGACTGAGGCGAAGGTTCACAGGTTCAACAGGATCGGACATCTCTGGAGAGACCTGAAAATAGCTATGCAGAGATGCTCCACATCCAACCTGACAGAGCTTGAGGGGATCAGCCACAGTATGTTATTGTGAGCTTACAGGTACCTACGCGAATGTTGGCTAGCTAGCTACTGTATACTTTTATATTAGCCAACGTTCACGTAGCTGTAGATATAGCTACTGTTGTTAGATAAGGAAATATAACTTGCAAGCTAATTAGCAAGACATTACTGCACAATATAAGTATACTGTAGCTAAATAATTCCAGAGCAGACCTAGTTACCAAAAGTTGAGCCTTACTATTCTCTCTCATTTCTCTCTATTCATATTTTCTGTTCATATCAGAGCTGTCTCTAGACACTCAATTTCACCAGTGTTTTAGAGCTGGCTCAATCAACATATTTTGCTGTTACCACCTCAGCCCTTCCATTTCATCAACTACTCTTCTGAAATGACTGAAAACTACTCAGAATATAGTGTAGCGTCCAACATTCGGTGAAGGTCATCTGCCAATGTGTCCAGACTTCTGAGTTCCCTCCACCGAGAGCTTAATGTAGGAAATTATGTTCTTCCTCCAACAACCAGTTCTTCAAATGAGGCTGTTGAGGACAGTGGTCAGGACTTAGATGATGATCCAATTTTGGATGCTTCCATGGACACAGATAATCAGTTGGAGAGTGTGATGTACAGGAGGAGATGAATGATAATGTGGAGGTTGATGTCGAGGGTTCACCACATCAAAGTCTCAGAGGCTGCTTGGTAGATTATGGAGTTTTGAATCACATTAGTGGCCTTAACAGCACTGCTGTCTATTCTAAGGTTCCATTATCCAACCTTGCCAATAGACGCAAGGACCCTTCTCCATACCAATAGAGGCTACAGAGTTGAGAGATTGGCTGGTGTATACATATATGATCTATATACGTTTACATATTAAAAGTAGGATGACTTTTCCTGAGATCAACTGTGCCCTCAGAACCGATCAGAGTTTGACTTTACGGTCTGATGAGGAACATCAGAAAGAAACATCCCCAGTTAGCGAAATTGACATTGGTATGATAACAGAATTCCCCCATGACTATATGCTTCTTGTATGTCTTGGAGTGATGAGAAAACTGCTAGCGCTATGCGGTGGCAGCACCGGTCCCCTTTAATGCCGTTTACAATCTAAAAAGGTTACTCAATTGTCTCAGAACTTACTTTCTCTAAAATCCTATATTCCATTAGAGTTTGCAAAAAAAAATGTGGAAAGATGTAGATGGAAAGCTACTCAATTCAGGCAATCTTTGCTTTATACCGGACCTGTAGTGCTGTATGACATTTTGAGTGCACCTGTGTACAATAATTTCATGCTATTGTCGGTCCCAATGTGTTCAAATATGCGACTTCTCAAAGACTTTACTTTTGTAGAGCATTTTGGACAGCTTTATGGTATTGATAATTTGGTGTATAATGTGCATGGCCTTATACATCTGAGTGATGATGTGAAACAGCATGATCATCTGGATAATAGCTCAGGATTTCCTTTTGAAAACGTCTTAGGCCAAATTAAGAAGATGGTTTGAAGGCCAGGTGTTGGGTCTGTAACCAAAAGGTTGCTGGAGCTGTCGTTCTGCCCCTGAACAAGGCAGTTAACCCACTGTTCCTAGGCTGTCATTGTAAATAAGAATTTGTTCTTAACTGACTTGCCTAGTTAAATAAATAAAATTAAAAAAATAAACAGTTTCCGGTTGCACAAATTATTAGACAAATGTCAGAGTTTGAACATGTAGCTTCTGATGGTTGTAGAGATGTAACATGGAACAGTAAAGTGAAGAAATCTCACAATGATGGTCCTATTCCACAACATGTCACATGTCCAGTCAGTGAATACAAGCAAATATATCTAACCAAGTTCCGTATCAAGGTTTTTAAGTGGTGACAATTGCATCAAAGTCAAAGAGAGCATATGTGTAGTTAGGAATATCATTTTGATCAGTTTGTCAGGCTCTGGCCATAGAGAAGCCTATTTGCTTCTCTATGTAGCTATGGTCAGAGTCTGACAGTTTCTATTCTTTCTGTTTCTGTGTGGGTTTTGGGCTGGATCCCTAATTAGAGGCAGCTGCACCGCATTGTCTCTAATTAGGGATCCTATATATGTTTGTATGTCCTTCACTTTTGTGTGGGTCGTTATTCCTCCAGTCACGGGTAAAGTAGTGTGTTTCAATATTTACGTCTATTCATTCGTGTTTGTTTTTTGTTTAACGAGACGTTGTATATCGTGTTTTTTTTGGTGAATTAGTTCGTCATTTGAGTTGAATTATACATAGTATAAATAAAGAAAAATGTCGAACTACTATCCCTGCGCTGCGTCTTGGTCTCTCTCAATACCCACTCGTGACAGAACGACCCACCACCTTGAGACCAAGCAGCGCAACTGGCGAGAGACGGAGAGAGCGATTGCCCCGCGTCGGTATACGGACACGGAACTCCTCGGGGGGTTCGAGACGGACTCAGAGGAGGAGGAGGAGGTAGTGCCAGTACCATTTCCCACGTGGCCTAGGGGGACCGTGGGAGGTTTATGGAGCAATGGAAGAGAATGGAGAAGGAAAGGACGGAGCTGGCGTTAAAGGGGCCCATGGTGAGCATCCCCAGTCCGGGTCCGGCCGTCTACTCTACTCCCGTAGTGCCGGCCCGGAGCCAACGAAGGTCCGTCGTGGCTTCAAGCACCACACCATCGGTGCGCAGCCAGAGTCCGTAGAGGCTGAAGGAGGGGGATAGCACACCGCTTCGTCTGCCCACGATTCATGATCGGGAGAAGCCCGACGGAGGAGGAGCAGACTAGGTGGTGGAGAGCCTGGGTTGCGCTTCCGCTGGAGGCGCAGAAGGACCCATTCCTACGGGAGATAGAGGAGGAGAAGGACTTCGAGCGCCGACGGGCACTTGTGCTGAGGCTATGAGACAGACGGCACCTCCAGCGAAGGTCAACAACCCTGAGCCTCCAGCGAAGGTCAGCAGCCCGGAACCTCCAGCGATGGTCCGCAGCCCGGAACCTCCAGCGAAGGTCTGCAGCCCGGAACCCACAGCGAAGGTCCGCAGCCCGGAACCTCCAGCGAAGGTCAGCAACCCTGAACCTCCAGCGAAGGTCCGTAGCCCGGAACCTCCAGCGAAGGTCCGTAGCCCGGAAACCCCAGGCGAAGGTCCGCAGCCCTGAGCCTTCATCCACGACCCAATGCCTGGAACCTCCAGCGAAGGTCCACAGCCGGGAACCTCCAGCGAAGGTCCGTAGCCCGGAACCTCCAGCGAAGGTCCGCAGCCCGGAGGTACCAGAGGTCAGCACAGCGCTGTGGCTGGAACCAACCCCCCCAGTGGAGCAGGACCCCCGTAGTCCACCGGTGCCCAGTCCGGGTCCAGCCGTCTGCCACGCTCCAGTGCCAGAGCAGTCCCCTCCTCCGGTACCCAATCCGGGTCCAGCCGTCTGCCACGCTCCAGTGCCAGAGCAGTCCCCTCCTCCGGTACCCAATCCGGGTCCAGCCGTCTGCTCCGCCCCAGTGCCAGAGCAGTCCGCTCCACCGGTACCCAGTCCGGGTTCAGCCGCCTGCTCCGCTCCAGAGCCTGAGCAGTCCGCCCCACCGGTGCCCAGTCCAGGCCCGATTGTATATTGTGGTTTTTTTTGGTGAATTAGTTCGTCATTTGAGTTGAATTATACATAGTATAAATAAAGAAAAATGTCGAACTACTATCCCTGCTCTGCGTCTTGGTCTCTCTCAATACCCACTCGTGACAGAGTTGCCCATTATTTTGGCTACCATGGCTAGAAGAGATATCAGTGACTTTGAAAGAGGGTTCTCAAAGGTGCATAAGGGGTTTAAAGGGTGTGTGTGTGTGTGTTTGTGTGTGTTTGTCTCTCCACCCAATTGAACACTTATGGGAGATTCTGGAGCGGTGCCTGAGACAGCATTTTTCACTACCATCAGAAAACACCAAATTATGGAAATTAGAGTTTCAGAAACTTCTAACTTCTAACTTCGAATCTATGCCAAGGCGCAATGAAGCTGTTCTGGCGGCTCATTGCCCTATTAAGACACTTAATGTTGTTTCATTTATTTTGACAGTTACCTGTAGCTAGCTATAGCTGTCTACTGTTTGCATTCAAAAGACGCATTCAGCAACAGCTTATAGTTTCACCCACCTAAAGTGAGACTGCAGTGTGGAGATGTTAGAGGGCTCTCTCGTAGTGAGAGTGATTTTATACCCTGGACTTATGTGGAGTTTTTAGCGCCCTTATCGGCAGCAGAAGAACCATCGCCAAAGTGGGTGCTACACATCACTAGTGGATAAGTCGTCCAGTGGCTACAGAGGGCTGGGGACTGGGAACAACGTGAACTCCAACTCCACCATCAACAAACCTGTCTGTCCCTAGTACCATCCAACTCACTGCCAGATTCATAGAGACCTTCACCAAGAGCAGGATCATCCGACTAGAGGCTTCACTCTTCATATTTGTTTCTTAAACTTATATCTCCTTTCCCCACTTTTTTTTCCCTCTATACTGCAATTCAGATTTTAGCTGTGCATACTGTATGTACAAGACAGTAGGCCTATGGCGTATAATAAAACCTTGATATAATGATGAGCCAATAGTTAAACGGGTGGAAGAACACAGCACCTTGAATTCATTTAACAACTCATAAAAGTGTGTGTGTGTGTCATTATGCCATTTTACAGTAGCAGCATTTGGGCAATTCCAGAAAGAGATGGACACTGTCATGTATAATTAATCTGCTAATCAGCATTACAATAGTTTGGAATGGCTGGCAAGGCGACTAGAATGGCTGGCATGGCGGCCAGGGTTGTAAGAGTTCCACTAGGGGGGATGCGATTGTGATGACACAATGAGGTGAAACTAGACTCCCAGGCAGGGCCATAAACCAGAGTCCTGCCCAGGCATGCTATTATTACAAAGACCTTTTACTGCACATTAGTGGATTAGATCACGCTGGATACTCCCTAGATACCCTGTCAACTAGAACACCCACATGTGCTTCTATCACAAGTTCATTCGTAAGCCCAGCAAGCACAGCACGCTTGTGTGTATGTGAGTGTAGCTACATGTATGTGTTTGTGTCTTCACCCACCCATACTCGTGCTGTGAGAGATAGTCCAACAGGTCTTTGGCAGTGAACATGGGCTACATGGTAGCAATCTAAAACCAAACAGTGATTTATTAAGATTCAGTCAAATCAGCTTGAAAGACAGTACATGCCATCAACCTCAACACAACAATCACATTAACATTTTCAATAAATGAATACTACAATGTCCATTTGAATGAGCAACCTTTAGTCTACCTATCAAACACTGGCAGCCATAAAGCAAACATTAAACAATATCCTTGGAGTACTAACTGTAATCTCAGATTAAGTTGGACTGATTTATTATAATTAAGGAATAAATACTAACCTCACTGGTTAGTAATAGCCATTGGGCAATTATTGCATGTTTTGATCATTTTAAGCAAAAGTTAAGGGGCAGAGAACTCAGGAACACTGATTTTGGAATTAATGATCACTTCCCCACACAGATCAATGAAATGAGAATGAAAAACTGTATTCAATCGTGAAAGAAAAGCGTTGCCTGAACCAACGAGTCTCCTTGGTGATGGATAAACTTTACATCAACGGGCAACTGTATCAGGACTCTAGAGTAACTCCCTGGTTATTTTAATCCAACTGTATCGGGACTCTAGATTAACTCCCTGGTTATTTTAATCCAACTGTATCGGGACTCTAGAGTAACTCCCTGGTTATTTTAATCCAACTGTATCAGGACTCTGGAGTAACTCCCTGGTTATTTCAATCCAACTGTATCGGGACTCTAGATTAACTCCCTGGTTATTTTAATCCAACTGTATCGGGACTCTAGAGTAACTCCCTGGTTATTTTAATCCAACTGTATCGGGACTCTAGATTCACTCCCTGGTTATTTTAATCCAACTGTATCAGGACTCTAGAGTAACTCCCTGGTTATTTTAATCCAACTGTATCGGGACTCTAGATTCACTCCCTGGTTATTTTAATCCAACTGTATCAGGACTCTAGAGTAACTCCCTGGTTATTTTAATCCAACTGTATCGGATTATCCTACCGATCCTTGACTTTGGCGATGTCATTTACAAAATAGCCTCCAACACTCTGCTCAGCAAATTGGATGTAATCTATCACAGTGCCATCCGTTTTGTTACCAAAGCCCCAAATACTACCCACCACTGCGACCTGTATGCTCTCGTTTGCTGGTCCTTATTACATATTCGTCGCCAAACCCACTGGCTCCAGGTCATCTATAAGTCTTTATTAGGTAAATCCCCGCCCTATCTCAGCTCGCTGGTCACCATAGCAACACCCACCCGTAGCCCAATGTTACCCAATGTTCAAATTTGAGTCTGAGGTGAAGCTGGTTGCGAGAATGCCATGAGTGTGCAAAGCTGTCATCAAGGCAAAGGTGGCTATTTGAAGAATCTCAAATATAAAATATATTCTGATTTGTTTAACACTTTTTGGTTACTAAATTATTCCATATGTGTTATGTATAGTTTTGAAGGCTTCACTTTTATTCTACAATGTAAAAAATAGTGCAAATAAAGAAAAACCGTTGAATGAGTAATATTCCAAACTTTTGGCCCCCACACATATATACAGTACACATTCAAGGGTTTTTCTTTATTTTTACCATTTTCTACATTGTAGAATAATAGTGAAGACATCAAAACGATTAAATAACACATATGGAATCATGTAGTAACCAAAAAAGTGTTCAACAAATAAATTCTTCAAAGTAGCCACCCTTTGCCTTGATGACAGCTTTGCACACTCTTTGCATTCTCTCAACCAGCTTCATGAGGTAGTCACCTGGAATGCTTTTCAATTAACAGGTGTGCCTTGTTAAAAGTTAATTTGTGGAATTTCTTTCCTTCTTAAAGCGTATGTGCCAATCAGTTGTGTTGTGACAAGGTAGGGGTGGTATACAGAAGATAGCCCTATTTGGTAAAAGACCAAGTCCCTATTATGGCAAGAACAGCTCAAATAAGCAAAGCGAAACGACAGCCCATCATTACTTTGAGACATGAAGGTCAGTCAATCTGGAAAATTTCAAGAACTTTTCAAGTTTCTTCACGTGCAGTCGCAAAAACCTTCAAGCGCTATGATGAAACTGTCTCTCATGAGGACCGCGACAGCAGCAGAGGATAAGTTCATTAGAGTTAACTACACCTCAGATTGCAGCCCAAATAAATGATTCACAGAGTTCAGACACATCTCAACATCAACTGTTCAGATGAGACTGCGTGAATCAGGCCTTCATGGTCATATTGCTGCAAAGAAACCACTATTAAAGGACACCAATAAGAAGAAGAGACTTGCTTGGGCCAAGAAACATGAGCATTGGACATTAGACCGGTGGAAATCTGTCCTGATGAGTACAAATTTGCGAATTTGGGGTCCAACCGCCGTGAATTTGTGAGACGCAGAGTAGGTGAACGGATTATCTCCTCATCGGTGGTTCCCACCGTGAATCATGGAGGAAAAGGTATGGGGGTGCTTTGCTGGTGACACTGTCAGTGATTTATTTAGAATTCAAGGCACATTCGGACTATCATTTGTTTTTCAACAGGACATTGACCCAAAACACCCCTCTAGGCTGTGTAAGGGCTATTTGACCAAGAAGGAGAGTAATGGAGTGCTGCATCAGATGATCTGGCCTCCACAATCACCTGACCTCAACCAAATTGAGATGGTTTGGGATGAGTTGAACGGCAGAGTGAAGGAAAAGTATCCGTATGCTGTGTGCAAAGCTGTCATCAAAGCAAAGGGTGGCTACTTTGAAGAATCTAAAGTATAAAGTATATTTTGATTTGTTGAACACCTTTTTGGTTACTACATGATTCCATATGTGTTATTTCATAGTTTTGATTTCTTCACTATTATTCTACAACGTAGAAAATAGTAAAAATAAACTTTTGAATGATATTGTATATACAGTGCCTTCGGAAAGAATTCAGACCCTTATGTTACATTACAGCCTTATTCTAAAATGGATTTTTTTTTTTTAATCCTCAGCAATCTAATCACAATACCCCATAATGACAAAGTGAAAACAAGTTTTGATAAATCTTTGCATATGTATTAAAAATAAAAAAACATAAATACCTTATTTACATAAGTATTCAGTCCCTTTGCTATGAAACTCGAAATTGAGCTCAGGTGCATTTCCATTGATCATCCTTGCGATGTTTCAAGTCCACCTGTGGTAAATTCAATGGATTGGACATGATTTGGAAAGGCACACACCTGTCTATATAAGGTCCCACAGTTGACAGTGCATGTCAGAGCAATAACCAAGCCGTGAGGTTGAAGGAATTGTCCGTAGAGCTCCGAGACAGGATTGTGTCAAGGCACAGATCTGGGGAAGGGTACCAAAACATTTCTGCAACATTGAAGGTCCCCAAGAACACAATGGCCTCTATCATTCTTAAATGGAAGAAGTTTGGAACCACCAAGACTCTTCGTAGAGCTGGCCACCCGGCCAAACTGGGCAATCGTGGGAGAAGGTCACTCTGACAGAGCTCTAGAGTTCCTCTGTGGAGATGGGAGAACCTTCCAAATGGACAACCATCTCTGCAGCACTCCACCAATCAGGCCTTTATTGTAGAGTGGCCAGACGGAAGACACTTCTCAGTAAAAGGCACGACAGCCTGCTTGGAGTTTGCCAAAAGGCACCTAAAGGACTCTCAGACCATGAGAAACAAGATTCTCTGGTCTGATGAAACCAAGATTGAACTCTTTGGCCTGAATGCCAAGTGTCCCGTCTGGAGGAAACCTGACACAATCCCTACGGTGAAGCATGGTGGTGGCAGCATCATGCTGTGGGGGTGTTTTTCAGCAGCAAGGACTGGGAGACTAGTCAGGATCGAGGCAAAGATGAATGGAGCAAAGTACAGAGAAGTCCTTGATGAAAATCTGCTCCAGAGCACTCAGGACCTCAGACAGGGGCCAAGGTTCACCTTCCAACAGGACAACGTCCCTAAGCACACAGCCAAGACAACCCAGGAGTGGCTTCGAGGCAAGTCTCTGAATGTCCTTGAGTGGCCCAGCCAGAGCCTGGACTAGAGCCTAGTAGCTTGATACCCAAGAAAACTTGCCAAATGTGCTTCAACAAAGTACTGAGTAAAGGGTCTGAATACTTACTGATATTTCAGTTTTGTATTTTTTTTATACATTTTCAAAAAAATAACTGTTTGGGGTATTGTGTGTAGATTAATGAAGAAACAAATATTTAATCAATTTTAGAATAAGGCTGTAACGTAACAAAAAAAGTCTGAATACTTTCTGAATTCAAGTGTGTAGTGCAGTATGCACTGGTCAATTGTTAAGGGCTAACAGCATTTTTTCAGCATGCAGCATACTGGTATCTATCAAAGATTGTAAAGTGCACACATAATATTCTATCGTTTTTTTCATCTGAGCATTTGTTTGCATTTTGAGAGTGCTGACATCTGACAGTGAAATCATCATGACTTCTCACTTGTGAAGAGGAAGTTGTGAAGGTATTCCATGAATTGCTGCAGATTCCGAGGGACGATGTTTGATAAGACAGGGATCCAGTGTTTCTTGAAACACTGCAGGAGCTCTCCAAGAGTCCACGGCGGTTTCATATATATGATCTGTCATATCCAATGAAAAATATAGGTCACAGAAACAAAGCCAACATCTGATCAGTTTACTTAGTTCAAGCTTTTTCTGTCTTTATATCAGTAAGCAGTTCCACAAATGTTGTCCTAATCCTTTCCGATAGAGTGTCTGGGGCAGAGGCTAAGGGTTGATTTGGAATTTACCAGGAGATTGTGGCATTTACCTCTTACCACAGGACTTCATCAGCTGCCTTCATCTCATTCTCCAGCACCTGAGACAACGCCTCTTTTAGAGTACTGACACACAGCTGTTCAGCTCCCTGGCCTCTTCTGCAGCATTCATTCTCTCCTCATAAAGTCCTCTCTCTGTTCCTTCTACTGCTGTCCTCGGGAGGGTCTGGGTTCCTAGTGGTCACGGGTCTGGGACGGTTGTTACTGCACTGATATTAGATATTACTGAGCTAGGAACCCATGCATTTCGCTACAACCGCAATAACATCCGCTAAATATGTGTACATTTGATTTGTGTGAGGATGGGGATCTGTGTGTGTATTTGTGCACGGAGGCGAGTCAGATTGTGGACACCAATAGTTTTGAGCCTGTCCACCTCCTCCACAAGGTCAACCCTACTGAGGGCCTTCACCCCACTGCACAAGTTCTTATTATTACAGACAGTGTGAGAAGACAGTGTGAGACAGCTTGCATAGGAAGTGAAGCCCTTTGCCATAGTGAAATGAAGCAGTGAGTACTACTGATGAACAAGCAGTCTCTCTATCAAACCCACAAACACCACCATATCATATAAAGAACTACTATCTGCAGACACACATACACACTTGTCTTGCATACATGTATCTGCAGAGGAGAGACAGACACTGCAGCAATGAGCAGCAATGAAGGTGGGGGGACTCACGTGCAGAGGATGAGAACGCCCTCTGGGTAGAGACTATGGTACTGCAGGCAGTACTGCAGCACTGTCATCATTATTCTCAGTAGTTAGTCCATCTGTCAGAGAGAGAGAGAGAGAGAGAGATGACAGGAGACGACGAGTCATGACCATCACCTCAGCACTGAAGACACAGAAAAGCTTTATTGTCGGCTTCAAATCAAATCAAATGTTATTTGTCACATGCGCCGAATACAACAGGTGTAGTAGACCTTACAAGCCCTTAACCAACAATGCAGTTTTAAGAAAAATAAGTGTTAAGAAAGTATTTACTAAAATAAACTGAAGTAAAAAATGAATAAATGACAAATGAAAATAAAAAAAGAAGAAAATAGAAAAATAACAAATAATTAAAGAGCAACAATAAAATAACAGTAACGAGGCTGTATAGATGGGGTACTGGTACAGAGTCAATGTGAGGAGGCTGTATAGATGGGGTACTGGTACAGAGTCAATGTGAGGAGGCTGTATAGATGGGGTACTGGTACAGAGTCAATGTGAGGAGGCTGTATAGATGGGGTACTGGTACAGAGTCAATGTGAGGAGGCTGTATAGATGGGGTACTGGTACAGAGTCAATGTGAGGAGGCTGTATAGATGGGGTACTGGTACAGAGTCAATGTGAGGAGGCTACATAGATGGGCTACCGGTACAGAGTCAATGTGTGGGGGAACAGTTTAGTCGAGGTAATTGAGGTAATATGTATATGTAGGTAAAGTGACTATGCATAGATAATAAACAGAGAGTAGCCGCAGCGTAGAAATGGGGGTGAGGGGGGGCAATACAAATAGTCCAGGTAGCCATTTGATTAGCTGTTCAGGAGGGTAGAAGCTGTTAAGAAGCCTTTTGAACCTAGACGTGGCGCTCCAGTACCGCGTATCGTGAGGTAGCAGAGAAAACGGTCTATGACTGGCTGGAGTCTTTGGCAATTTTTAGGGCCTTCCTCTGACACCGCCTGGTATAGAGGTCCTGGATGCTAGGAAGCCTGGCCCAAGTGATGTACTGGGCCATACGCACTACCCTCTGTAGTGCCTTGCGGTCGGAGGCCGAGCAGTTGCCACACCAGGTGGTGATGCAATCAGTCAAGATGCTCTCGATGGTGCAGATGTAGATCTTTTTGAGGATCTGAGGACCCATGCCAAGGGGGAATAGGCGTTGTCGTGCCCTCTTCACGACTGTCTTGGTGTGTTTGGACCAAGATTGTTGGGGATGTGGGCACCAAGGATCTTGAAGCTCTCAACCTGCTCCACTACAGCCCCGTCGATGAGAATGGAGGCTTGCTCGGCCCTCCTTTTCTTATAGTCCACGATCATCTCCTTTGTCTTGATCATGTTGATGGAGAGGTTGTTGTCCTGGCACCACACTGCCAGGTCTCTGACCTCCTCCCTATAGGCTGTCTAATCGTTGTCGGTGATCAGGCCTACCACTGTTTTGTCGTCTGCAAATCTAATGATGTGTTGGACTCGTGCTTCGTCATGCATTCATGGGTGAACAGGGAGTACAGGAGGGGACTGAGCACGCACCCCTGAGGGGCCCCATGTTGAGGATCAGCGTGGCAGATGTGTTGTTACCTACCCTTACCACCTGGGGGCGGCCCGTCAGGAAGTCCAGGATCCAGTTGCAGAGGGAGGTGTTTAGTCCCAGGGTCCTTAGCTCAGTGATGCACTATGGTGTTGAACGCTGAGCTGTAGCCAATGAATAGCATTCTCACATAGGTGTTAATTTTGTCCAGGTGGGAAAGGGCAGTGTTGAGTGCAATAGACATTGCGTAATCTGTGGATCTGTTGGGGCATGCAAATTGGAGTGGGTCTAGGGTTTCTGGGATAATGGTGTTGATGTGAGCCATGACCAGCCTTTCAAAGCACTTCATGGCTACAGACATGAGTGCTACGGGTCGGTTCTCATTTAGGCAGGTTACCTTGGTGTTCTTGGGCACAGGGAGTATGGTGGTCTGCTTGAAACATGTTGGTATTACAGACTCGGTCAGGGACAGGTTGAAAATGTCAGTGAAGACACTTGCCAATTGGTCAGCGTATGCTCGGAGTACACATCCTGGTTATCCATCTGACCCTGCGGCCTTGTGAATGTTGACCTGTTTAAAGTTCTTACTCACATTGGCTACGGAGAGCGTGATCACACAGTCGTCTGGAACAGCTGGTACTCTCATGCATGCTTCAGTGTTGCTTGCCTTGAAACGGGCAGCTAGTGGCTATGCTTCCCTTTGTAGTCTGTAATAGTTTGCAAGCCCTGCCACTTCCGACAATTGTCGGTGCCGGTGTAGTAGGTTTAAGTGAACTTGCTACATTTTAGACGACACTAAAAATAATCTTATTGACACTTTGTAGTCGATTTTGACACAATGATTTCTAATCGACGCCACATAGGCTGTTTTCAAAGGAATTATTTGCTTTTTAAAGGCAGTCACTCTTTAACTCTACAGTCGATATCCGCGCCCCAGTGAAATCTAATTAGTATAATAATAAAATTGGTCAGTTTAAGGTAGAGATATCTAGTTTTGCTTGAATGAGTCTCAATCCACCGCATCCACTGATGTTGCACTTCCACATCTGCGGTGAAAGGTCACTGAACTAATAACGGTGTTTGTCAGACCATGAGACATCCCAGTTTCTCCCATTCTTCTCTGCAGATCATCATAATCTCTTTCAGGTTGGATGGGGAGCGTCGCTGCACAGCTATTTTCATGTCTCTCCAGAGATGTTAGATCAGGTTCAAGTCCGGGCTCTGGCTAGGCCACTCAAGGACATTCAGAGACTTGTCCCAAAGCCACTCACTTGGAAGGTGAACCTTTGCCCCAGTCTGAGTTCCTGAGAGCTCTGGAGCAGGTTTTCATCTAGGATCTCTCTGTACTTTGCTACGTTCATCCTTCCCTCGATCCTGATTAGTCTCCCAGTCCCTGCCGCTGAAAAACATCCCCACAGCATGATGCTGCCACCACCATAGAGATGGTGCCAGGTTTCCTCCCCTTGGCATTCAGGCCAAAGAGTTCAATCTTGGTTCTTACTCTACCATAAAGGCATAATTGGTGGAGTGATGCAGAGATGGTTGTCCTTCTGGAAGGTTCTCCCATCTCCACAGAGGAACTCTGGAACTCTGTCAGAGTGACCCCGATTGCTCAGTTTGGCCGGGCGGCCGGCTCTAGGAAGAGTCTTGGAGGTTCCAAACTTCTTCCATTTAAGAATGATGGAGGCCATTGTGTTCTTGGGGACCTTCAGTGCTGAAGAAAGTTTTTGGTACTCTTCCCCTTGACACAATCTTGTATTGGAGCTCTACAGAAAATTCCTTCGACCTCATGTTTTGGTTTCTGCTCTGACATGCACTGTCAACTGTGGGACCTTATATGGACAGGTGTGTGCCTTTCCAAATCATGTCCAATCAATTGAATTTACCACAGATGGACTCCAATCAAATTGTAGAAACGTCTTAAGTAATGATCAATGGAAACAGGATGCACCTTAGCTCAATTTCGAGTCTCACAGTAAAGGGTCTGAATACTTCATGTAAATAAGGTATTTTTGATTTAAATGTTTTATACATTTGCAGAAAAATCTAAAAACCTGTATTGTGTGTAGATGGATGAGTTCAATGAGATAAAAATAGCATTTAATCAATTTTAGAATAAGGCTGTAAAGTATCAAAATGTGCACTATAGACCTAAAGACCGAGACAATAAGAATAAATTCAACCACACCGTTTGATCACAAAACCGGATAACAACCTCTGTCCAGTGAAGTCCACAAAGCATATTGCATGTACAGTAATAGACAGTTACATGACCTACAGCATGGTCAAGGAAGTTATTGTTTGCGAAATTGTTGGACCACTAAACAACTGATTTAGAACCACAGAGAGTTACCACAAGTTGCAAAGGAAACAGGAGCTGCCTCTGCTTAGTCTAATAGAGTGACAACTAAAATATACCAAAAACTATTTAGTCCAATCAACGTAAGCTAAATATGATGTGGCTGTCCGTGGTTCTGATTTCTGTGTGCGTGTGTGTGTGTGTGTGTGCGTGCGTGTGTGTGTG